>BSYR01000027.1:32632500-35032500 GCA_030270665.1 Hibiscus trionum
TATCTATCTATCTATCTATCTATCTATCTATCTATCTATCTATCTATCTATCTATCTATCTATCTATCTATCTATCTATCTATCTATCTATCTATCTATCTATCTATCTATCTATCTATCTATCTATCTATCTATCTATCTATCTATCTATCTATCTATCTATCTATCTATCTATCTATCTATCTATCTATCTATCTATCTATCTATCTATCTATCTATCTATCTATCTATCTATCTATCTATCTATCTATCTATCTATCTATCTATCTATCTATCTATCTATCTATCTATCTATCTATCTATCTATCTATCTATCTATCTATCTATCTATCTATCTATCTATATCTATCTATCTATCTATCTATCTATCTATCTATCTATCTATCTATCTATCTATCTATCTATCTATCTATCTATCTATCTATCTATCTATCTATCTATCTATCTATCTATCTATCTATCTATCTATCTATCTATCTATCTATCTATCTATCTATCTATCTATCTATCTATCTATCTATCTATCTATCTATCTATCTATCTATCTATCTATCTATCTATCTATCTATCTATCTATCTATCTATCTATCTATCTATCTATCTATCTATCTATCTATCTATCTATCTATCTATCTATCTATCTATCTATCTATCTATCTATCTATCTATCTATCTATCTATCTATCTATCTATCTATCTATCTATCTATCTATCTATCTATCTATCTATCTATCTATCTATCTATCTATCTATCTATCTATCTATCTATCTATCTATCTATCTATCTATCTATCTATCTATCTATCTATCTATCTATCTATCTATCTATCTATCTATCTATCTATCTATCTATCTATCTATCTATCTATCTATCTATCTATCTATCTATCTATCTATCTATCTATCTATCTATCTATCTATCTATCTATCTATCTATCTATCTATCTATCTATCTATCTATCTATCTATCTATCTATCTATCTATCTATCTATCTATCTATCTATCTATCTATCTATCTATCTATCTATCTATCTATCTATCTATCTATCTATCTATCTATCTATCTATCTATCTATCTATCTATCTATCTATCTATCTATCTATCTATCTATCTATCTATCTATCTATCTATCTATCTATCTATCTATCTATCTATCTATCTATCTATCTATCTATCTATCTATCTATCTATCTATCTATCTATCTATCTATCTATCTATCTATCTATCTATCTATCTATCTATCTATCTATCTATCTATCTATCTATCTATCTATCTATCTATCTATCTATCTATCTATCTATCTATCTATCTATCTATCTATCTATCTATCTATCTATCTATCTATCTATCTATCTATCTATCTATCTATCTATCTATCTATCTATCTATCTATCTATCTATCTATCTATCTATCTATCTATCTATCTATCTATCTATCTATCTATCTATCTATCTATCTATCTATCTATCTATCTATCTATCTATCTATCTATCTATCTATCTATCTATCTATCTATCTATCTATCTATCTATCTATCTATCTATCTATCTATCTATCTATCTATCTATCTATCTATCTATCTATCTATCTATCTATCTATCTATCTATCTATCTATCTATCTATCTATCTATCTATCTATCTATCTATCTATCTATCTATCTATCTATCTATCTATCTATCTATCTATCTATCTATCTATCTATCTATCTATCTATCTATCTATCTATCTATCTATCTATCTATCTATCTATCTATCTATCTATCTATCTATCTATCTATCTATCTATCTATCTATCTATCTATCTATCTATCTATCTATCTATCTATCTATCTATCTATCTATCTATCTATCTATCTATCTATCTATCTATCTATCTATCTATCTATCTATCTATCTATCTATCTATCTATCTATCTATCTATCTATCTATCTATCTATCTATCTATCTATCTATCTATCTCTATCTATCTATCTATCTATCTATCTATCTATCTATCTATCTATCTATCTATCTATCTATCTATCTATCTATCTATCTATCTATCTATCTATCTATCTATCTATCTATCTATCTATCTATCTATCTATCTATCTATCTATCTATCTATCTATCTATCTATCTATCTATCTATCTATCTATCTATCTATCTATCTATCTATCTATCTATCTATCTATCTATCTATCTATCTATCTATCTATCTATCTATCTATCTATCTATCTATCTATCTATCTATCTATCTATCTATCTATCTATCTATCTATCTATCTATCTATCTATCTATCTATCTATCTATCTATCTATCTATCTATCTATCTATCTATCTATCTATCTATCTATCTATCTATCTATCTATCTATCTATCTATCTATCTATCTATCTATCTATCTATCTATCTATCTATCTATCTATCTATCTATCTATCTATCTATCTATCTATCTATCTATCTATCTATCTATCTATCTATCTATCTATCTATCTATCTATCTATCTATCTATCTATCTATCTATCTATCTATCTATCTATCTATCTATCTATCTATCTATCTATCTATCTATCTATCTATCTATCTATCTATCTATCTATCTATCTATCTATCTATCTATCTATCTATCTATCTATCTATCTATCTATCTATCTATCTATCTATCTATCTATCTATCTATCTATCTATCTATCTATCTATCTATCTATCTATCTATCTATCTATCTATCTATCTATCTATCTATCTATCTATCTATCTATCTATCTATCTATCTATCTATCTATCTATCTATCTATCTATCTATCTATCTATCTATCTATCTATCTATCTATCTATCTATCTATCTATCTATCTATCTATCTATCTATCTATCTATCTATCTATCTATCTATCTATCTATCTATCTATCTATCTATCTATCTATCTATCTATCTATCTATCTATCTATCTATCTATCTATCTATCTATCTATCTATCTATCTATCTATCTATCTATCTATCTATCTATCTATCTATCTATCTATCTATCTATCTATCTATCTATCTATCTATCTATCTATCTATCTATCTATCTATCTATCTATCTATCTATCTATCTATCTATCTATCTATCTATCTATATCTATCTATCTATCTATCTATCTATCTATCTATCTATCTATCTATCTATCTATCTATCTATCTATCTATCTATCTATCTATCTATCTATCTATCTATCTATCTATCTATCTATCTATCTATCTATCTATCTATCTATCTATCTATCTATCTATCTATCTATCTATCTATCTATCTATCTATCTATCTATCTATCTATCTATCTATCTATCTATCTATCTATCTATCTATCTATCTATCTATCTATCTATCTATCTATCTATCTATCTATCTATCTATCTATCTATCTATCTATCTATCTATCTATCTATCTATCTATCTATCTATCTATCTATCTATCTATCTATCTATCTATCTATCTATCTATCTATCTATCTATCTATCTATCTATCTATCTATCTATCTATCTATCTATCTATCTATCTATCTATCTATCTATCTATCTATCTATCTATCTATCTATCTATCTATCTATCTATCTATCTATCTATCTATCTATCTATCTATCTATCTATCTATCTATCTATCTATCTATCTATCTATCTATCTATCTATCTATCTATCTATCTATCTATCTATCTATCTATCTATCTATCTATCTATCTATCTATCTATCTATCTATCTATCTATCTATCTATCTATCTATCTATCTATCTATCTATCTATCTATCTATCTATCTATCTATCTATCTATCTATCTATCTATCTATCTATCTATCTATCTATCTATCTATCTATCTATCTATCTATCTATCTATCTATCTATCTATCTATCTATCTATCTATCTATCTATCTATCTATCTATCTATCTATCTATCTATCTATCTATCTATCTATCTATCTATCTATCTATCTATCTATCTATCTATCTATCTATCTATCTATCTATCTATCTATCTATCTATCTATCTATCTATCTATCTATCTATCTATCTATCTATCTATCTATCTATCTAAAACCATTTGCACTCACCGATAACGTTTCGCTTGCTTGCCGAAACGATTTCTAGGCTTCCGGCACAGAGCTTAACATAGAAATACAAAATATATTAGAAATCAACCTCAACACAGAGCTTAACATAGAAATACAAAAATCAACAAGATCTCATCAAGAATCTTAAAATTAACAACCATTTCATGTTTATATCATTATAACAACTCAAAAATCATCAACAAAGGATTGATAACTTGGCAATTTCAGTAAAGAACCGATCATTAGAGGAGAAGGACGAAGCTTACCTTTAATGCTTGATCTCTCTTCAATTTGGGCAAGTTTTCTTGAAATCCAAAGCAAAAAGCAAAACGATTTGTTGAAACAAAGATAGGAATTCTTTTGGAAGTTCAAATCTTAGCAAACAAAAATGAAAATTGATGAGAGAAAAGTGTTTGGCTGATTGGAAGTTGAGAGAAAATGAAAAGAGAAAACTATCGTGAACTTAGTTATGAAAAAGTCAACTTTGATTTCCTTTTTAATCCTCTTTTATTTCTTTAATTAAATCATTATTAAAAGCTCTCAAATTAAAGAGAAATATGATAAAAACATCTGGTAAAATTAGCTCCTTAAAGATTCAAAGTTTCAATCCTTTACAAAATAGTCACTAGTCAACTTTTGCAAAAACTACATTTTGGTCACTATACCAAAATATATTATTTTCCAAATCACATTTTGTAAAATTGTTTTCACCACAATCATTTATATAATAAATGAGGTTTTTTTAAATATTTTTCCATATTTTTATAGCATCCCGAACTAGGTGTTCCCTAGACCAACCTCAAGGGTTCGAACCATTCCCGACCGGCCCGATTCAACATCTAAAACTTCTAGGTTCCAAAACCAGGGCGTTACATGAGGTTCTCCTTTTGTTTAATATTGGAAGAATTAAACTCAAGAAACTAATAAGCATGATTTTCATCCCAACGGTGAAAGCTAACTCGGCTTAGAGATAAGTTAGAGTTTTAATGAATAAAAGAAGCGTAAGATTTGTTGGTGTTCATCCTTGGTTCATGCCAGGAGGTATTATCAAGGCCCATTCATCAACAATGTTTCGACTTAGGGATAAGGATGAGCCATCAAAGGACGCTTTGTCGAACCTTGGCATCGTCTGCAGACCATCAAGGGATTGCCGAGGCAGTGCAACTTATTGCCGCGGCAGAGACTTAGGTTATTGTCGGGGCAGTTTGGTGTTTGTTGCATTCAAAGACTGATACAAGTCCATTTGGTTTCCACACTACGAAGCAATCTAATCCGGGCTATTCCCTCATCTTGTTTACTCTACTTTTTAATTTATGGCTTATTTTATATTTAGTTCTTTAGATTATTCATCAATCCCTATGGAGACGATACTCAATACTTATCACTTTATTACTTGAGACGTGTACACTTGCACAATTGAGGGGTACTTTACACATGCAACATAACGCCTCCGCTATAAGGGGCATATGCTCCTGAATCGATGTATTGATGTCGTAGTACATAGTAACGACAGTTCGGGTACCCAGAGTCTAGATAAAAAACCACATGTTGTATTCTAGGAGCCCACCCCAAAAGAGCCAAACAAGGACATTAAACAAAGTTGTAAAACCAATGTTTGATTTTGATATAACAAATAATCTAAGGACTAAATTGCAAAGTAAATAATTTTTTAAGTACTCAAAATACTCACATTTGACAAGTAAAATTTATACTTAAAATGTTTTGAATTCAAAACTTAAACCCCCAAAAAATTTTCTAAGTGCTTCAAAGCCAAAATACTCAAAATTTCTCAGGCATTTCGAAACAGCCCAAAAGTGTTTCGATATGTTTTGCCACTTGAAAAACTCGTTTCGAAATAGACTAATTTGTTTCGAGACAAGGGCCCGTTTCGATATAGCTTTCATTTGGGCTTTTGTTTTTTAAGTGTCGTTTCGAAACGGCTCATACCCGTTTCGATGCAAGGGTTAAGTCTTTTCAAAACCGAGCATTAAATGAACTAGCGGTTACTTGTCAAAATCGAACTTTTGAAAAATTGGTTATGTGTTTCGATACACCTCTTTGCTGTTTCGAAACACCAATTTATAGTTTGAAAATGTTTCGGTACAGCTTATTGCCGTTTTGATACGTCCCCTTTTTACACTTAAAAGCATTTTACAGTTTCAAATTGTTTCGATATGACCTATAGCCGTTTCGATACTGGTCCCTTTTTATATACAACAACTCTTTTCTTTTTTGGTGTCCGTTTCGATACAGGGCTTCGTGTTCCGATATGGGTAGTTGCAGAAAATCATTTATGGGGGGAAAGAGAGAGCTCCAACAGCTCTATTGACGATCCCAACCACCCTGACGGCTAGAAATCAATGAGAATGTATAAAAGCAAGCTTCAAAAGCACCCTCAACAACTATTGAACCAAAAAGGAACATCCAAGCAATCCAATCCAAATCCTAAGCATTTATTGTCAAATTCTTGTACCCAACATTTATTGTAATCCTTTGTGATACATTTATCTTGTGAGAGATCAATTGTAATAGCCAACATCTTCTTTGTAAAGTGAGAGTCTTGTGGTTCAATCTTTGGGTAGAAAGATTGAACATTTGTAAAGGTTGTCTCGTTAGCCTAAAAAGGGGAAGAACAAATTAGTGGAGAGTTTGTTGAAAATCCTTAGTGGGAGCTAAGGTAGTGGATGTACAACTTGTTTAGAAGCTTGAACCACTATAATTGCCTTGTCTTTCATTTTTAAATTGTTCCTTTTGCTCCCTTAATTTTTTAAAGTGCACATTCACCCTCTCTTGGCCATATCGGTTAATTCGATCTACTTAACAATTGATATCAGAGCCTACCTCTTTGAAGGCTTCACAACCATAAGAGGAGATCCTAGAAGAGTGTTGATCAATTTCCAAGTCAAGCCATGGCATCTACCTCCAGGCCAAGCATGTACAAGTCACAATCTATCACCAAACCACCCTTCTTCAATGGGGATAACTATCCTTATTGGAAGAACCGAAAGCGCCTTTTCATCAATTCAAACGATTACACCATATGAGATGTGGTAGAAGATGGACTAGTCATTCCAATAAAGAGAGATGAAGAAGGAAGGCTTGTTACAACGAAGAAGGTGGAGATGAGTGAAGAGGATAGGAAGAGATGGAAATGAATGAAAAAAAGCCTTGCACATGCTATTTTTCTCACTCGGACCGGACATCTACTCCAAAGTGTCCTCAATCACAAGTTTCAAAGAAGTGTGGGACACTCTTGAGACCACTTACGAAGGAAAAAAACGATGTAAAGGAGAGGAATGACACTTGGGTGGTAAGTCATATGCATTTGTATTGGTAGACGAATTTTCTAGATACACTTGGGTTCTATTCTTAAGTATTAAGGATGAGGCTTTAGAAAATTTTATCACATTTTGATGTTCTTAAGTATTAAAAATGGATTTATTTAGGCATATTAGAACTATGAGCTTGGGTGGTAAGATATACATGCTTGCATCGGATTATACTGATTTTGATGTTCTGTTCACTCGAGTTAAGGACATTGAGCTGAACCTTGGTCTGGCGAGTCGAGCAGGAGGGTCTAGTTCAGGGAAGCGAGCTGCGGAACGTGATACTGGAAGGGATCATTTTAAGAGGCTTAAGGATCGATGGTCTCACTTGGATTCTAGACGTGGGGGAGTTAACCTAGGGAGAGGTCAGCAAGGACCAAATGCTTTCATCCGTACACCTGAGTGTAACAGGTGCGGTAGGAAGAACACGAGAGAGTGCTAGGGCAACATGGTCACATGCTGGAATTGTGGTTCTCGTGGGCACGTGAAACGTGATTGTCCTCAGCTAGTGAGAGAGGGATAGGCTCCGGTGAGAGTAGCTTAGCCACAGAGGGGCCGTGGGCGCGGCGTGGCAACTTCCAGCGTAGAGATGATGGTGCGAGGAATGTAGCACACGTGGTAGCTATTCAGCCCGAAGGTGGTGGTCAGGCCAGAGTGTATGCCTATCGGGAAGAGAGGAATGACACTAACGTGATCGCATGTACCTTTACTTTGTAGTCTTTGACATTACTTTCTCTGATTGATTCTGGGTCTACAAATCCATACATATTGCGTGAACATGCTCAAATGCTTGGTTTGCCTGTTGAGTCTTTGGATGTTGGTGTGCGTGTGACTAGTTCCTTTGGTGAAACAGTTGTAACAAGGAAGTTATATAGGAGATGTCCCTTAATGGTGAAACGGTTGTAACAAAGAAGTTATATAGGAGGTTGAGTTGAATCCAGACTTAACATATGATGAGGAGCCTGTTGAGATTCTGGATACGGGTAGCAAGGTTCTCTTGGGTAAGACCATCGAGCTGGTCAAGGTCTTATGGAGACATCGGGGAGTTGAGGAAGCTACATGGGAAAGGAAGGATGACATGAAGAAGCAGTTTCCTTACGTCTTTCCACCAGGTAAATTTTGAGGACGAAATTTCTTAAGTCAGGGAGAGTTGTAACGCCCTGGTTTTGGGCCTAGATGTTTTAGACGTTGAATTGGGCCGGTCGGGAACAGTTCGAACCCTTGAGGTTGGTTTAGGGAAAACCTAGTTTGGGATGTTTTAAAAATATGGAAAAATATCTAAAAATCCTCATTTATTATATAAATGATTATCGTAAAAACAATTTTACAAAATGAGCTTTGGAAATATTACATTTTGGTATAGTGACCAAAATGCAGTTTTTGCAAAAAGTTGGCTAGTGACTGTTTTGTAAATGATTGAAACTTTGAATCTTTAATGAGCTAATTTTACCATTTGTTATAATCAGATTTCTCTTTAATTTTGGAGCTTTTAATAATTATTTTATTAAAGAAATAAAAGGGAATTAAAAAAGAAATAAAAGTTGACTTTTCATAACCAACTTTACGATAGTTTTCTCTCTTTTCATTTTCTCTCAACTTCCAATTAGCCAAAACCTTTCCTCTCATCAAAGAACCTCTGATTTTCATCTTGTTTGCTGAGATTTCATCTTTCAAAAGATTTCCTATCTTTATTTCATCAAATCCTATTGATTTGACTTTGGATTTTCAAGAAAACTTGCCCAAATTAAGGAGAGATCAACCATTAGAGGTAAGCTTCATTCTTCTCCTCTAATGATCAGTTATTTACTGAAATTCCCAAGTTATCAATCCTTTGTTAATAGTTTTTGAATTGTTTTAATATTGTAAACAAGAAATAGTTGCTAAATTCAAGATTCTTGATGAGATCTTGGTGATTTTCGTATTTTATGTTAAGCTCTACTTTGAGGTTGATTTCTAACATATATTGGTTGTTATTTGATGTTGAGAATGAGATTTTAACAAATAAATCCCAAATAGGCTTGGGTTCCTAAGTTTGAGATGCTAGATGTGTGGTTTTTGAGGTGTTTTTGGTGATCTGCTTTTGCTGGAGGTATAAGGTCGTGTTTATGATAAATTTTGATGTTGATTGAGGTTTAGAAAAGGTTAGAATTGATAGATCTTGGCTGGGCTTTGATTTGAGAAAGTTTGGAAGTGATTTCCATTATTTCGGATAGCCGAAATGCTAGTTTTAAGTAGAGTAGCGAGTTATAATGAGTGGCTGGTGATTTTAATGCATGATGATGCATTAATCCTCTGCTCTTGTGTGTAATGAACAAGGGATACTTCATCGGACACGTTTGGTGTTGATCCGGAGGTGTCGGAAGCCTATAAATTGTTCTGGCAAGCAAGCGAAACGTTATCGACAAGCAAGGGAGACTTCATCGGACACATTTGGTGTTGATCCAGAGGTGCCGGAAGCCTAGAAATTGTTTCGGCAAGCAAGCGAAACGTTATCAGTGAGCGAAAATGATTTTAGAAGTCCTTGAGGGACAAGGAAACAAGTTTTGGGGATTTAGGATTGGTTTGAAACACCATCCTAAGTCCGGAAGTAAGTATGTTTAGATTTGCTCTCGAAATGTGGATGATGCCCCTAATTGCTTTGAAATGCTCCTGATTTGAGATAGACAAATTCCTATTGTTTTATGCATGATTTATGACATGAGATGATGTATTATATTGATCCCATGAGATAGAATAACATTGCAAAGAGTTTTGAGATTTTGATTAAATGTTATGCATGAATTATGGTTTTGAAATGAGATGAGATTGGTTTAGAAATGTTGCATCAAAATAGTAGGTGAGATGATGATTTTAATGTAATATATTAGCATAAATGATGAAATGATTACCAAATATAATTGGTCGACCAATAGGATGTAAAGTGCACTATAAACTAAAAATTCGTATGTGCTCTTTGGAGTCGGGCAATGGGGGTAGTGCCATCCTGATCCAAAGTGAGAGTCTGATGATGTTAGATGTCATCAGGGTAGGACTTGGTGAAACACCAAAGCTTTATGGTGAAGATAGATACCGCCTTGAGAGTCCGGTGGCGAGATCCCACCGGGGTAGGACTTGATGTCGAGTCAAGCTATCCGCATATTCGAGTAAAGATAGAATATGAAATGCCAATATATGATAATGAACTTTGATTCACATGTACCAATGGTTGAAATTACTTTATGCTATGAGAAATGCATATGAGATTTTGAGATTATGAAATGTTTTTGTATATCAAGCATGTGTGGCCTTGCCATGAGATTTGCATTGGTTGAATGCATGAGATAGATAAATGGTACATGTGGTTTTCAAAAGATGTTTTGCTTTAGAAATCGATTTCATGATAGAGTTTTAAAAGCTTGTGTTGTTGTGTTGGTGTTTCTAGAGCATGCCTCACTTTGCTATTGTGCTTACGCTCTCTTTTACAAACAATGCAGATAACTGAGACATTTTGGGCAGCAAGGAGGCTTAAAGGAATTCAAGGATTGTTCAACTCAAGTATGGTGTTATACTTTTACTTTAGTAATGAGTAATGGCAATGGGATTTAATGGTTTGTTTTGGGAGATGTGTTTTGGACTCCCTGATGTTTATGCAAGTTATATTTGCCCTATTTGGCTAGTAGAAGGCCTTTATATTGGTTTTGATACTTTATCTTTCCTTTATACTTGTTGAAGAAAAATGTTGATTTGATTTGAAAGTGGTTTTGAAAACAATTTAAAAGAAAAGAAATGAAAATAAAACAACATTGGCAAGGAGAGTGTCAAATGAATGATGAGCGTTGGCAAGGGATGCATGGTTTTCACGCTATTCATGCCATGTCAGCTTCTAATAATGTCATGCCTTGGCATTTTTTGCCTAGCATATTTAAATTGGCAAAACCTCTCCCGATGGTCATTGCGCTGAATTGATTGTGTAAAAACCCTATATCTCTATAGTGAATGTTTTTTTTCTAAGAACCAATTTGATTAAGATCCAATCTATACTCCTAAGGGGTAGATTTCACTTCCAAAGTAAGTTCATCTACTTGAACATCTTCTCTCGAAGCATCTCGCCTTAGTTTCCAACAACTTGATCGTTGCCACCCAAGTCTGTTAAGATATTGAGGTGCAATTGGCCAACAATGCCAACTCTCGCTTGGCATAGTATTTAGGAAACAATAAAGTATGCCAGATAGAGGAAACAATGTCGGAGCATTTTCATTATGAAAAACTTAACATAAAAACAATGTTCAACGCAAACATCCCCCACCAAATATTAAATAAGTTCATGGTGAGGGTATCATCCAAGAAACCTTTAACGTTTTTCAAACACATCATCATTAAAAAGAAAAGAAAATAACTAGACAAAGAGAATAGACGAGAAGAGGTCTCTTAATGCAACCCTTCAAGATCCAGGCTCTCGGTTACGTGGGTCGAACCACGTCTCCTTGGTGTAACCGATCATCGATCGTCTATCCAACGTAAATCTCCTCTCATTTTTTCTCGACCGGTTCTTTCAATAGGCGTGCAAGAAAAACTAGGATAAGCCCTTACATTTGAAATTTGAATGCGCAAGGGATGAGGCTTGTGATCATCTTTATCCAGATTTGAAGTGATAAGATGATAAGGTGATAAGGTGATAAGCTGATCAGGCTAGGGCTAATGTAATCTATCGTCGCCATTTGGAAACTAGGCTTGGCATAGTTCTGCCAACCAAGCTTGGCACCAGTTATCCACTATTTTTTCATAAATTGATCCAATTGTTATTTTCTTGCAGCCTGATCTGGTCCTATTTTTTCGGGTTCAACAGCTACTTTATTTTTTCGGGTTCAACAGCCTGATCTGGTCCTATTTTTTCGGCTCCAACAACTTGATCGTTGCCACCCAAGTTTGTTAAGATATTGAGGTGCAATTGGCCAACAATGCCAACTCTCGCTTGGCATAGTATTTAGGAAACAATAAAGTATGCCAGATAGAGGAAACAATGTCGGAGCATTTTCATTATGAAAAACTTAACATAAAAACAATGTTCAACGCAAACATCCCCCACCAAATATTAAATAAGTTCATGGTGAGGGTATCATCCAAGAAACCTTTAACGTTTTTCAAACACATCATCATTAAAAAGAAAAGAAAATAACTAGACAAAGAGAATAGACGAGAAGAGGTCTCTTGATGCAACCCTTCAAGATCCAGGCTCTCGGTTACGTGGGTCGAACCACGTCTCCTTGGTGTAACCGATCATCGATCGTCTATCCAACGTAAATCTCCTCTCATTTTTTCTCGACCGGTTCTTTCAATAGCCGTGCAAGGAAAACTAGGATAAGCCCTTACATTTGAAATTTGAATGCGCAAGGGATGAGGCTTGTGATCATCTTTATCCAGATTTGAAGTGATAAGATGATAAGGTGATAAGCTGATCAGGCTAGGGCTAATGTAATCTATCGTCGCCATTTGGCAACTAGGCTTGGCATAGTTCTGCCAACCAAGCTTGGCACCAGTTATCCACTATTTTTTCATAAATTGATCCAATTGTTATTTTCTTGCAGCCTGATCTGGTCCTATTTTTTCGGGTTCAACAGCTACTTTGTCTGGCATCAAATTCCTCTTCTCTGCCACTAGTGCTTGACATTGTTTGGTCCATCTATGCCAAAAACATCACATCATTCTCTCTAGTATTCCTTCATGTGCTACTCTTTTCTGCCAACTGCTATGCCAATCCTGCAAAATTGCCAACAAAATAACCCTTCACACTGGCATAGACAAAAATCTAAACTCCTTATGCAAATGCATGAATTTAACATCTAAGTGCAACTAAATGTACTAAAAAACAAGCAAAAGCATTGTAATAATGACATAAAACTTAGTACTTTTGAGGAGGTAACACACCTCAAACCCAACTAATTGCTTGTCCTCAAGTAATGCAAAGAAAAATAAAAATTGTGAAAATAATACCTCAGCAAAATTTTGGTCGGAATGCCAACAAATCCCAAGCAGGTAGTAATTGAAGTGCATAAATATAACTCTAGTCTAAGGGCATGAAAAGTGCATGATTTGTAGGCAATATGCATCAAGTATCCTTTTACTCCCTTAGTCAATTTTACTACCTAAACTCAGATTTCATTTTGTTTTCTTCTTGCCAAGGGGTTTTTTATTGACATTAACTTAAGCTTGCTTCGTTACATTGTTTGGTCTGAGAAGTAAGAGGGAGCATACCACGAACCCCCATGTTAATCCAAATATCACTAGGCTTTCTCATCAACTCATACCCTAAGGTTTTGGATTTGAGAACTAAGAGGGAGCAAACCATGAAGCCCCAAGTAACTTATTATCCCTAAGGTATAGGAGAGTTCTTTTTTTTCATTGCCATGACAAAACATTGATGCCTTATTAGTTTCATTTTACCCTGGTATCAATTTTTTTTAAATATAAGCATAGTTTCAAAAACTCAAATTTTGCTAGGGAACTAGATGCATACTACGTGTTAAGTGAAAGTTCATTCCCCTTAACTAGATCAAATTAAATTAGATCAAACTAGAGATCAATTGCCAAGAAAACTTGACATAACTATTTTCCTGTCATGGCAAGCTAAAGATTTTAAATTTCTTCATCGAGTAGAAAACTTGATCAAATTAAGCTTGCCTAACCAAATGTTAACAATCTTCAAATTTCGGCTGAGACAAAATTTTCATTTTAACTTTTTTATTGGTTAAGTATGCAACTAAACTATATGAACTTCATGGCATGACAACAAAAATTTAAACATGTAATACATGGCATAAATGCGATAAAATGCACACCCCTAAACCCATGATGTTCATTGTCCCCAATGCATGAAAACAACACATATATACAATAAAATAGAAAAAATAAAAATGCATGATCATGAAAATGAAATGGAATGCAAAGGAGTTTAGGAAGAGGAGGACTCCCCTTCGGATGATACTTCACGTGTGAGACGGGTCATTCTCTTCCCAAAGGTCCCTTGATCAGGGACATCATTTTCCTTCCCTTCATGCTTGGCTTCACGACGGCAGTGGAGACTCCAGCATCTCAGAGAACTTCCTCCACAATCTTGACAGGGTTAGATACAGCAGGAGTAGCAGCGACATAGAACTGAGCATGTGCACTAGGTGTAGTGACAGACTTAACTTTGGCATATATGGTTTTGGGTTCCTTCGACTCAACTTGAGACTCAGAACTGGTAGATTCAACTTGAACTAGAGACAACGAGACTGTGGCATCAGATGGGGAATGAACTGATTGAGGACTGGCTGGCATGGCCTCATCACTAGCAAAGACATCGACAGTGAAATCAGGGAAGTCTTGAAATACAGCTGGGGAAAGGCTTCAAGAGTTTCTTTGGTGGCAGCATCCTGACACGAGCATAACGCCAGAACTTGAGATTCCGCTCCTCAGATGTCTCCAGTTTTTGGAGAATAATCTCGCAGAGCTGGTAGATCTGGAAAGCAATGCCACTGTATTAGTTGGCATGGGAGTTATTCTGCCTTCGGCACCTTGGGCTTTGGTGTTGGCACTTTTTCTTTCCCTTTGCCTTTGTCCTTAGCCTCGGTAGTGGTGAGGTTTTTCCAAATAGCAATTGTGATTGTAGTTCCCTTGATCGTTTGACCCTTATTTGTATCAAGCTTGGGCACACCATGTTGCATGCAAATGTTTGAAATTAAAAGAGGGAATAACAAACTACCATTACCTCTAGTCGCACATTTATAGGTTTCTTCAATGATGAGCCGACCAACATTGATTTTTTTGCCGATGATGATCGAGTGCAACAATGTCAGCCTCTTCTTCGTTACAGTTTCATTGTGCGATGTTGGCATAATATTTGCCTTTAAGAAGCGGTTCCAACCCCTCGTCCGAGGCTTCAAAGTCATTTGTTTCTCCGTTCGATGCCACTTTGACGATACGATCCATGCCGTGCCAGGTTCGCACAAATCAGTCAACAATTTCTTTCTCTTTGCGGCACTCAACGATTCAGCGAACTCAAAATGTTCATCCCCTGCACCTTCCAGCTAAAACATTGTGTTCATATACCCTTCATCAAAATGCACACACGTACATTGAATCATCAAGAAGGGCGAATCTTTAGTCACAAGAGGAGCGTAGAATTCTTGAACAAGGGTGTCGTAAATCTCCCCTTTCTACTGGAAGAACTTGTTCCACTTGTTTTAGTCGACTAAAGCCATGAATTCAGGAGGAAATTCAACAATTTCCTCAGTCTCAAAGTCGAAGTGCTTCTCGAAGCAAAAGGATCTCAATGAAAAGTTTGCTTCAAACTTATTTCGGATCTTCTTGTTGAAAAATCTCTTGAAAGTAAACGATGAGGAAGCCGTTGGAGCGAAAAGAAAACTTGGAATGGGTTTGAAAGAGGAAGAAGAAGAAAGGAAAATATGATTCTTGGTTTCTTGCTTGAAAAAAGAAAAGGAAAAAGTGTGAGAGATTTGGTTTTTGAAACGACTAGGGTAGTTGAAAAGAGTTTGAGTGTTTGAATGAGTGTAATAAAGGTGGACGACTTTAATGGGGATAATGATGGAAAACAGAAAGGTTTGATTTGATAAGGTGGATGTGATAAGTGATAAGATATGTTTAAAGAGTGGAGTGATAAGGTGAATTTTAATTCAACCTATTTTTTTGGCGGCTAGGGTTAACACTCAAAGAAAAATAATCTCTCTCCTTACTGGGCCGAATTTAATTAAGCTAGATGTGTGGTTTTTGAGGTGTTTTTGGTGATCTGCTTTTGCTGGAGGTATAAGGTCATGTTTATGATGATTTTTGATGTTGATTGAGGTTTTCAAAAGGTTAGAATTGATAGATCTTGGCTGGGCTTTGATTTGAGAAAGTTTGGAAGTGATTTCGATTATTTCGGATAGCCGAAATGCTAGTTTTAAGTAGAGTAGCGAAATATAATGAGTGGCTGGTGATTTTAATGCATGATGATGCATTAATCCTTTGCTCTTGTGTGTAATGAACAAGGGATACTTCATCGGACACGTTTGGTGTTGATCCGGAGGTGCCGGAAGCCTAGAAATTGTTCCGGCAAGCAAGCGAAACGTTATCGGTAAGCAAGGGAGACTTCATAAGAAACCTTTAGTGTTAATCCAGAGGTGCCGGAAGCCTAGAAATTGTTTCGACAAGCAAGCGAAACGTTATCGGTGAGAGAAAATGATTTTAGAAGTCTTTGAGGGACAAGGAAACAAGTTTTGGGGATTTAGGATTGGTTTGAAACACCATTCTAAGTCCGGAAGTAAGTATGTTTAGATTTGCTCTCAAAATGTGGATGATTCCCCTAATTGCTTTTACATGCTCTTGATTTGAGATAGACAAATTCCTACTGTTTTATGCATGATTTATGACATGAGATGATGTATTATATTGATCCCATGAGATAGAATAACATTGCAAAGAGTTTTGAGATTTTGATTAAATGCTATGCATGAATTGTGGTTTTGAAATGAGATGAGATTGGTTTAGAAATGTTGCATCAAAATAGTAGGTGAGATGATGATTTTAATGTAATATATTAGCATAAATGATGAAATTATTACCAAATATAATTGGTCGACCAATAGGATGTAAAGTGCACTATAAACTAAAAATTCGTATGTGCTCTTTGGAGTCGGGCAATGGGGGTAGTGCCATCCTGATCAAAAGTGAGAGTCCGATGATGTGAGATGTCATCGGGGTAGGACTTGGTGAAACACCCAAGCTTTGTGGTGAAGATAGATACCGCCATGAGAGTCCGGTGGTGAGATCCCACCGGGGTAGGACTTGATCTCGAGTAGAGCTATCCGCATATCCGAGTAAAGATAGAATATTAAATGCCAATATATGATAATGAACTTTGATTCACATGTACCAATGGTTGAAATGATTTTATGCTATGAGAAATGCATATGAGATTTTGAGATTATGAAATGTTTTTGTACATCAAGCATGTGTGGCCTTGCCATTAGATTTGCATTGGTTGAATGCCTGAGATAGATAAATGGTACATGTGGTTTGAAAAGATGTTTTTCTTTAGAAATCGATTTCAAGATAGAGTTTTAAAAGCTTGCATTTTTGTGTTGATGTTTCTAGAGCATGCCTCACTTTACTATTGTGCTTACGCTCTCTTTTACCAACAATGCAGATAACTGAGACATTTTGGGCAACAAGGAGGCTTAAAGGAATTCAAGGGTTGTTCAACTCAAGTATGGTGTTATACTTTTACTTTAGTAATTGTAACACCCCAATTTTGGGCTTGGAAGTTTAGGGTCTGAACCGGACCGATCTGTTTTTCAGTTCGAATATAAAAGGAGTTTTTAAGGAAAGCCTAGTTCGGGATGCTTTAAAAATATGGAAAAATATTTAAAAATCCTCTTTTAATATATATATATATATAAGAGTGGTGAAATCAATTTTACAAAATAAGGTTTGGAAGTGCAACATTTTGAAATAGTGACTCAAATGCGATTTTTGAAAAGTTCAGTGGTGACTGTTTTGTAACGATTGAAACTTTGAATCTTTAAGGAGCTAATTTACCCAAGGAAGATTTCTCCATATTTTTCTTAGTTTTAAATGATTTAATTAATGTTTAATTAATTAAATGAAAAGGAGAAAACCAATTTTTAGATTTTCATAACTAACTTTTCTAAAAACTTTCTCATCTCATTTTCTCTCAAAATTCCCCCATCCAAACACTTTTCTCCAGCATCTTTTCCATTGGTTTTCAATTCAATTGATGAGGATTCAATCAACAATTAATTCCTAATCTTTTCTACATCAAATCCTTTTGATTTACTCATTGGATTTTCAAGAAAATTGTCTCTAATCAAGGAGAAATCTACATTTAGAGGTAAGTATGTTCTTCTCCTCTAAATATTAAGTTCTTTACTGAAATTCCCAAGTTGTCAATCCTTAATTTAAGTTTTATAAATGGTTTTAATGGTAGAAGCTTGATTTTGGCTTAAAACTCAAGATTTGGATGTAATCTTGAAGAATTTCGTGGTGATTGTTTGGGCTCTGTTTTGAGATGTTTCTTTAAATGTATTTTGGATGTCTAATGATGTGTAAATGAGGTTTTATTAATGCAATCCCGAATAGGTTGAATTTCCTAAGTTTTTGCTTATGAAAATGGTGGTTTTTGGGGTGATCTTGGTGTTCTATTATAGCTGGAGGTATAAGGACGAGTTTAGGTTCATTTTTGACGTTGATTGATGTTTAGAAATGGTTAGAAGTGGTGGATCTTGGCTGGGTTTAGTTTTGGAAGAGTTTGGAGGTGATTTTGGTTGTGTTTGGTAGCCGAAATGTTGGCTCTAGGTAGAGAAGTGAGTTTAGGTGTAATGGCTGAAGATTTTAATGCATTATGATGCATTAATCCTCTGCTTTGATGTGTTTAAAATAGGGGAGACATCTTCGGACACTTGTGGTGTTGATCTGGAGGCTTGATCGGCATTTCGGCAAGCTTGCGAAACGGAATTGGTGAGTGAAGTTGGGTTTTCAGCTTTGAAACCAATGTTTGGAGGTTTTGGGAGCTTAGTTTAAGTCTAAGCAACTTACCTAAGCTCAAGATTAAGTTTTCGAAAGAACTCTCTTGTATGAGCCATGGAGTGGTTCGATGCATTTGTTGATAAATTGGATGTTTTAAATTCTATTTTGAAAGCATGATTTAGCATTGTTAATTCTGGTTTTGAAAGCCATATGTTGAAGGATGATCATGGTAAGAGATCCTTGATTTGATATGTTGAAAATGTGGACTTGCGGCATAGTGATGCATGTTGTTAAATGGCTTGTTTAAATGCTTTAAAACAGTGAATTGTTGATGATAAATGATGTATATGGGCAAGTGATGTGTTGGTTTTAAAGTACTTGAATCGGATATAGTTACCCGGCTATAGGATTGGAAGCACCGTGAATAATGTCGCCTTGGATGTCGAGGGGTTGTAATTGTACCGTAAACTCCATCCAAGTACACTAACGAGATGGTTAAGATCACAGTGGTGGTTAAAAGTCCATGTGTGGATCTTGTGTTGTGTGTCTCGTGTTCTCGTTAGTGATGTTATACAACTACCGATGAGTGATGTTGAGGGGTTGTGATTTTACCGTTAAACTCCATCACGGGTGTTGAGGGGTTGTGATTGTATCAGTAAACTCCACCTTGTGTGTTCGGTAGTGTGTATGAAGCGTGTGGGACAACACTTGTAATCCGCGTATCCGATTGTGTTTTGTGTTGTAAAAGGTTATGGATTATCACTTGAAAGCCAATATGACATGTTGATTCTAATGAAGCATGAGATGCTTGTTTAAGAATGCAAGGTTGCATGACTAATGATGTTCATGTGACGGAAGCTTTGTTAAAAGAGTTTTTATAAAAAGCATTATTGTGTTGTTTCTTTAGAGCATATCTCATAAGCAATTGTGCTTACGCTCTCTCTCTCTTGAACCAATAATGCAGATAATTGAAGTATTTGAAGGCAACAAGGAGGCTAAGAATCCAAGGGAAAGCTAAGCTCATGTATGGTGATGTTTTCACAACACTATTAGTATTTGATATTTTGGCAATGGGAACCTAGGATGTGTTTTGGGAGATGTTTTGGACTCCCTAATTGTGGCATGATGCCTTTGATTATTTGGATTTGTAAATGGCCATTTTGATGCTTATTTTGGTGTTTTGATGGTTGGTTGGTTTTGGATATTAGGACTCATGCCTATAGATTAGTGGATTTCCTTGATTGATGCCATGAATGAGTTTTGATGATGCAAACATGTACCTTATATGTATGATGACTTGTTGGCGTGATTAGGAAGTCATTAGGATGTGTTTGAGTGGTTAAATGCATGTTAAACCAGCAAATTATGTAGCTTCTGGGCAGACCGTATCGGAACGGGCCTTGGTGTTTCGAAACGGCTGGTGACCGTATCGAAACAGTTTGGCCACTGGAAGGCCCTGTTTCGAAACATGCCTCGAAACGAACCCGTGTTTCGGAACGGTCAACCCCGTTTCGAAACAGGTGACCGTTGGGCACTGATTTGAATGGTTTTGAGGTTTGTAAGCTTTACGTTTTAGTCCTGAAATTTGTATTTGCAATTGCATGAGTTTGAGATGCCCGATTATGGTGAAATTTGACAGAGGAGCATGTAATACGACTAATTTAATGTTGGTAACCTTAAAATCAGTTAAGACCTTCAAATTTCCAGAATTTACATTTTGGTCCCTAATATTGTGATTTGTGCAATTGAGTCCCTTATTATAGTTTGATCGCTGTGCTTTTCGCGTATGTGTTTCTCAAGAGTACGCTTAGGGTTAATATGCATCTAGACAAGTTTAAAAAGAAAAAAGGGTCGTTAATCAAGGTTGACTTTCGGGTTGACTTTGGTATTCCCCGTGTAACCTTCGTAGTTTGGCTTAACCGTCTAGGCTGGGCTAAGGGGTTACATTTGGTGGTATCAGAGCTGAGTTCTCGAGTAAACGAGAATGGTTATGTGGGTGATGTATGTGTGTTTGCATGATGTGCCTTTTTAAATGAAAGTATGATGTATGAATTGTAAAGTATGTTGCAATTGCGATGATATGCTATGTTGAAGCATGTTAGAGGTACCCATTGCTATATCAAAACTAATGAAAGGAATTGTTTTTGAAAAATGAGCTTGAGTGCTTGGATTACTTATCTTGACAGGGTTAGATACAGCAGGAGTAGCGGTGGCATCGAACTGAGCATGTGCACTAGGTGTAGTGATAGACTTAACTTTGGCATACATGGTTTTGGGTTCCTTCGACTCAACTTGAGACTCAGAACTGGCAGATTCAACTTGAACTGGAGGCAACGAGACTGTGGCATCAGATGGGGAATGAACTGATTAAGGACTGGCTAGCATGGCCTCATCACTAGCAAAGATATCGACAGGGAAATCATGGAAGTCTGGAAAGACACCTGGGGAAAGGCTTTCAAGAGTTTCTTTGGTGGCAGCATCCTGACACGAGCATAACGCCAGAACTTGAGATTCCGCTCCTCAGATGTCTCCAATTTTTGGAAAATAATCTCCTAGAGCTGGTAGATCTGGAGAGCAATGCCACTGTATTAGGTTGCATGGGAGTTAGCTCTGCCTTCGGCACCTTGGGCTTTGGTGTTGGCACTTTTTCTTTCCCTTTGCCTTTGTCCTTAGCCTCGGTAGTGGTGAGGTTTTTCCAGAAAGCAATTGTGATTGTAGTTCCCTTGATCGTTTGACGCTTATTTGTATCAAGCTTGGGCACACCATGTTGCATGCAAATGTTTGAAATTAAAAGAGGGAATAACAAACTACCATTACCTCTAGTCGCACATTTATAGGTTTCTTTAATGATGAGCCGACCAACATTGATTTTTTTGCCGATGATGATCGAGTGCAACAATGTCAGCCACTTCTTCGTTACAGTTTCATTGTGCGATGTTGGTATAATATTTGCCTTTAAGAAGCGATTCCAACCCCTCGTTCGAGGCTTCAAAGTCATTCTTTTCTCCGTCCGATGCCACTTTGACGATACGATCCATGTCGTGCCAGGTTCGCACAAATCAGTCAACAATTTCTTTCTCTTTGCGGCACTCAACGATTCAGCGAACTCAAAATGTTCATCCCCTGCACCTTCCAAGGAAAACATTGTGTTCATATACCCTTCATCAAAATGCACACATGTACATTGAATCATCAAGAAGGGCGAATCTTTAGTCAGAAGAGGAGCGTAGAATTCTTGAACAAGGGTGGCGTAAATCTCCCCTTTCTGCTGGCAGAACTTGTTCCTCTTGTGTTAGTCGACTAAAGCCATGAATTTAGGAGGAAATTCAACAATTGCCTCAGTCTCAAAGTCGAAGTGCTTCTCGATGCAAAAGGATCTCAATGATAAGTTTGCTTCAAACTTATTCCGGATCTCCTTGTTGAAAAATCTCTTGAAAGTAGACGATGAGGAAGCCATTGGAGAGAAAAGAAAACTTGGAATGGGTTTGAAAAAGGAAGAAGAAGAAAGAAAAATATGATTCTTGGTTTCTTGCTTGAAAAAAGAAAAGGAAAAAGTGTGAGAGATTTGGTTTTTGAAACGACTAGGGTAGTTGAAAAGAGTTTGAGTGTTTAAATGAGTGTAATAAAGGTGGACGACTTTAATGGGGATAATGATGGAAAACAGAAAAGGTTTGATTTGATAAGGTGGATGTGATAAGTGATCAGATATGTTTAAAGAGTGGAGTGATAAGGTGAATTTAAATTCAACCTAATTTTTGGGCGGCTAGGGTTAACACTCAAAGAAAAATAATCTCTCTCCTTACTGGGCCGAATTTAATTAAGCTAGATGTGTGGTTTTTGAGGTGTTTTTGGTGATCTGCTTTTGCTGGAGGTATAAGGTCATGTTTATGATGATTTTTGATGTTGATTGACGTTTTGAAAAGGTTATAATTGATAGATCTTGGCTGGGCTTTGATTTGAGAAAGTTTGGAAGTGATTTCGATTATTTCGGATAGCCGAAATGCTAGTTTTAAGTAGAGTAGCGAGTTATAATGAGTGGCTGGTGATTTTAATGCATGATGATGCATTAATCCTCTGCTCTTGTGTGTAAAGAACAAGGGATACTTCATCGGACACGTTTGGTGTTGATCCGGAGGTGCCGGAAGCCTAGAAATTGTTCCGGCAAGCAAGCGAAACGTTATCGGTAAGGAAGGGAGACTTCATAAGAAACCTTTGGTGTTAATCCGGAGGTGCCGGAAGCCTAGAAATTGTTTCGGCAAGCAAGCGAAACATTATCGGTGAGAGAAAATGATTTTAGAAGTCTTTGAGGGACAAGGAAACAAGTTTTAGCGATTTAGGATTGGTTTGAAACACCATTATAAGTCCGGAAGTAAGTATGTTTAGATTTGCTCTCGAAATGTGGATGATGCCCCTAATTACTTTGACATGCTCCTGATATGAGATAGACAAATTCCTATTGTTTTATGCATGATTTATGACATGAGATGATGTATTATATTGATCCCATGAGATAGAATAACATTGCAAAGAGTTTTGAGATTTTGATTAAATGCTATGCATGAATTGTGGTTTTGAAATGAGATGAGATTGGTTTAGAAATGTTGCATCAAAACCGTAGGTGAGATGATGATTTTAATGTAATATATTGGCATAAATGATGAAATGATTACCAAATATAATTGGTTGACCAATAGGATGTAAAGTGCACTATAAATTAAAAATTCGTATGTGCTCTTTGGAGTCGGGCAATGGGGGTAGTGCCATCCTGATCAAAAGTGAGAGTCCGATGATGTGAGATGTCATCAGGGTAGGACTTGGTGAAACACCCAAGCTTTGTGGTGAAGATAGATACCACCATAAGAGTCTGGTGGTGAGATCCCACCGGGGTAGGACTTGATCTCGAGTCAAGCTATCCGCATATCCGAATAAAGATAGAATATGAAATGCCAATATATGATAATGAACTTTGATTCACATGTACCAATGGTTGAAATTATTTTATGCTATGAGAAATGCATATGAGATTTTGAGATTATGAAATGTTTTTGTATATCAAGCATGTGTGGCCTTGCCATGAGATTTGCATTGGTTGAATGCATGAGATAGATAAATGGTACATGTGGTTTTCAAAAGATGTTTTTCTTTAGAAATCGATTTCAAGATAGAGTTTTAAAAGCTTGCATTTTTGTATTGGTGTTTCTAGAGCATGCCTCACTTTGCTATTGTGCTTACGCTCTCTTTTACCAACAATGCAGATAACAAAGACATTTTGGGCAGCAAGGAGGCTTAAAGGAATTCAAGGGTTGTTCAACGCAAGTATGGTGTTATACTTTTACTTTAGTAATTGTAACGCCCCAATTTTGGGCTTGGAAGTATAGGGTCTGAACCTGACCGGTCTGTTTTTCGGTTTGAATATAAAAGGAGTTTTTAGGGAAAGCCTAGTTCGGGATGCTTTAAAAATATGGAAAAATATTTAAAAATCCTCTTTTAATATATATAAGAGAGTGGTGAAATCAATTTTACAAAATAAGGTTTGGAAGTGCAACATTTTGAAATAGTGACTAAAATGCAATTTTTGAAAAGTTCAGTGGTGACTGTTTTGTAAGGATTGAAACTTTGAATCTTTAAGGAGCTAATTTACCCAAGGAAGATTTCTCCAGATTTTTCTTAGTTTTAAATGATTTAATTAATGTTTAATTAATTAAATGAAAAGGAGAAAATCAATTTTTAGATTTTCATAACTAACTTTTCTTAAAACTTTCTCATCTCATTTTCTCTCAAAATTCCCTCATCCAAACACTTTTATCCAGCATCTTTTCCATTGGTTTTCAATTAAATTGATGAGGATTCAATCAACAATTAATTCCTAATCCTTTCTACATCAAATCCTTTTGATTTGCTCATTGGATTTTCAAGAAAATTGTCTCTAATCAAGGAGAAATCTACATTTAGAGGTAAGGTTGTTCTTCTTCTCTAAATATTAAGTTCTTTACTGAAATTCCCAAGTTGTCAATCCTTAATTTAAGTTTTATAAATGGTTTTAATGGTAGAAGCTTGATTTTGGCTTAAAACTCAAGATTTGGATGGAATCTTGAAGAATTTCGTGGTGATTGTTCGGGCTCTGTTTTGAGAAGTTTCTTAGAAGTATTTTGGATGTCTAATGATGTGTCAATGAGGTTTTATTAATGCAATCCCGAATAGGTTGAATTTCCTAAGTTTTTGCTTATGAAAATGGTGGTTTTTGGGGTGATCTTGATGTTCTGTTATAGCTGGAGGTATAAGGACGAGTTTAGGTTCATTTTGGATGTTGATTGATGTTTAGAAATAGTTAGAAGTGATGGATCTTGGCTGGGTTAAGTTTTGGAAGAGTTTGGAGGTGATTTCGGTTATGTTTGGTAGCCGAAATGTTGGCTCTAGGTAGAGCAGCGAGTTTAGGTGTAATGGCTGAAGATTTTAATGCATGATGATGCATTAATCCTCTACTTTGATGTGTTTAAAACAGGGGAGACATCTTCAGACACTTGTGGTGTTGATCCGGAGGCTTAATCGGCGTTTCGGCAAGCTTGCGAAATGGAATTGGTGAGTGAAGTTGGGTTTTCAGCTTTGAAACCAATGTTTGAAGGTTTCAGGAGCTTAGTTTAAGTCTAAGCAACTTAACTAAGCTCAAGAGTAAGTTTTCGGAAGAACTCTCTTGTATGAGCCATGGAGTGGTTCGATGCATTTGTTGATAAATTGCATGTTTTAAATTCTGTTTTGAAAGCATGATTTAGCATGGTTAATGCTGGTTTTGAAAGCCATATGTTGAAGGATGCTCAAGGTAAGAGATCCTTGGTTTGATATGTTGAAAATGTGGATTTGATGCATAGTGATACATGTTGTTAAATGGATTGTTTAAATGCTTTAAAATAGTGAATTGTTGATGATAAATGATGTATATTCGGAAGTGATGTGTTGGTTTTAAAGTACTTGAATCGGATATAGTTAGGCGGCTATAAGATTGGGTGCACTGTGAATAAAGTCGCCTTGGATGTCGAGGGGTTGTAATTGTACCGTAAACTCCATCCAAGTACACTAACGAGATGGTTAAGATCACAATGGTGGTTAAAAGTCCATGTGTGGATCTTGTGTTGTGTGTCCCGTGTTCTCGTTAGTGATGTTATACAACTACCGATGAGTGACGTTGAGGGGTTGTGATTGTACCGTTAAACTCCATCACGGGTGTTGAGGGGTTGTGATTGTACCGATAAACTCCACCTTTTGTGTTCGGTAGTGTGTATGAAGCGTGTGGGACAACACTTGTAATCCGCGTATCCGATTGTGTTTTGTGTTGTAAAAGGTTATGGATTATCACTTGAAAGCCAATATGACATGTTGATTCTAATGAAGCATGAGATGCTTGTTTAAGAATGCAAGGTTGCATGACTAATGATGTTCATGTGACGGAAGCTTTGTTAAAAGTGTTTTTATAAAAAGCATTATTGTGTTGTTTCTTTAGAGCATGTCTTACTAAGCAATTGTGCTTACGCTCTCTCTCTTGAACCAATAATGCAGATAATTGAAGTATTTGAAGGCAACAAGGAGGCTAAGAATCCAAGGGAAAGCTAAGCACATGTATGGTGATGTTTTCACAACACTATTAGTATTTGATATTTTGGCAATGGGAACCTAGGATGTGTTTTGGGAGATGTTTTGGACTCCCGTGTTTCGAAACGGCTGGTGACCGTATCGAAATAGTTTGGCCACTGGAAGGCCCTATTTCGAAACAAGCCTCGAAACGAACCCGTGTTTCGGAACGGTCAACCCCGTTTCGAAACAGGTGACCGTTGGGCACTGATTTGAATGGTTTTGAGGTTTGTAAGCTTTACGTTTTAGTCCTGAAATTTGTATTTGCAATTGCATGAGTTTGAGATGTCCGATTAAGGTGAAATTTGACAGGGGATCATGTAATACGACTAATTTAATGTTGGTAATCTTAAAATCAGTTAAGACCTTCAAATTTCCAGAATTTACATTTTGGTCCCTAATATTGTGATTTGTGCAATTGAGTCCCTTATTATAGTTTTATCGCTGTGCTTTTCACGTATGTGTTTCTCAAGAGTACGCTTATGGTTAATATGCATCTAGACAAGTTTAAAAAGAGAAAAAGGTCGTTAATCGAGGTTGACTTTCGGGTTGACTTTGGTTTTCCCCGTGTAACCTTCGTAGTTTGGGTCAACCGTCTAGGCCGGGCTAAGGGGGTTACATTTGGTGGTATTAGAGCTGAGTTCTCGAGTAAAAGGGAATGATTATGTGGGTGATGTATGTGTGTTTGCATGATGTGCCTTTTTAAATGAAAGTATGATGTATGAATTGTAAAGTATGTTGCAATTGTGATGTTATGCTATGTTGAAGCATGTTAGAGGTACCCATTGCCATATCAAAACTAATGAAAGGAATTGTTTTTGAAAAATGAGCTTGAGTGCTTGGATTACTTACCTTGTTGAGCCTAATTGTGTTTATTGCATTTGTGTCGGTGCATTGTAGTTTCTTGTAAATGGGGCCTCGTAGAGAGACGAGGATGAATACGAGAGCTATGGCTCAGGATGGGAATGAGGAGAATGTCGATAATGTTGTGGATTTACCTCTTCCTCCTGGTGGTGGACCACCCGGTGGTGGTGGTGCTGGAGGTGAAAACGCTGGTGTTGGTGTTGGTGCTGGGGTCGCTGGACCTGATGGTGTGCAGGGGCAAGCTGCTCCTGACATGACTGTATTGATACAGGCTATTGCTGGAACCTTTCAGGCAGCAGTAGCTGGAGCTCATGGAGTTGTGCATCAGGGTGATGCTAATGCGAGATTACCTTTGGAACATCTTTGTAGTCTGGGAGGGACTGAGTTCAGAGGTTTATCTCATGAGGGTTCTGAATCTTGGTTGGAAAGTACCAAGAGAATTTTGGGACAAATGAACTGCAATGATGTGCAGAAGTTAGGTTGTGTAGTATCGTTGTTACATGATGATGCGTATACGTGGTGGACGACCATTGTCTCCGGAATGGAGGAAGTTGATGTGACTTGCACGTTCTTTCTAAACGCGTTCAAGCGGAAGTATCTTGGTGTGCGATACCTGGATGAGAAGAAAAGAGAATTCATGTCTCTTGTTCAAGGAAGCATGACGGTGGCTGAATACGAGATTCAGTTTGTCTGTCTTAGTCAGTACGCACCTGAGCTTATCCCGGATAAGCGGGAGAGGTGTGAGCGTTTCTGATATGGGTTGGTGACGGACGTAAAGACCTTTATGCTTGCTGCTGAGTACACGAATTTTGATGTGCTGGTGAGTAGGGCAAAGGACATTGAGCAGAACCTGGGTCTGTCTTCCAGGGGTGTTAGTTCTAGCTCGGGCAAGAGAGCTGCTGAGTATAGTTCCGGTGGTGGACGGAACAAGAGAGGACGAGATAAGAGGTATCAGTCTTCTGCTAGGCGTGGTAATGGAGGGCATGGTGCGCCTATTCAGGGAGACAGGATGAGAGCTGATCAGAACACGTGCTGGACGTGTGGATCGCGTGGCCATTTGAGGCGTGATTGTCCTCGAGCAGCGAGGGAGGTTCAGACTCCTGTTGTAGTGACCGGTAATTCGTGCTGGAATTGTGGTTTTGCAGATCACATGAGGAGGGAGTGTCCTTTGTTGGCCGGTGGTGGTCAGGGACGTGCTCTTGGGGTTTTTGCACCACAGAGAGGTCGTGGGCGCGGTCCTGGTAACTTCCAGCGCAGAGATGATGGTGGGAGGAACGTGGCACATGTGGTGGTTGTCCAACCTGAGGGTGGTGGCCAGGCTCGAGTGTATGCTCAGCGAGAGGGGAGAAATGACACGGATGTGATTGCATGTACCTTTACTTTGCAATCCTTGTCATTACTTTCCTTGATTGATTCTGGATCTACACACTCATACATATTGTGTGAACATGCTCAATTGCTTGGTTTACCTGTTGAGTCTTTGGATGTTGGTATGCGTGTGACTAGTTCTTTTGGTGAGACCGTTGTGACACGGAAGTTGTATAGAAGATGTCCTTTGGTTGTGCAAAATCATGTTTTTCATGTTGATTTCATAGAATTGCCATTCTATGGTTTTGATGTAATCCTTGGTATGGATTGGCTTGTTGAACATCGAGCTGTGGTGGATTTTGAGAACAAGCGAGTTTTCGTTGAAGCTTGCTGATGATTATGAGGTAGTGGTGGTTGGTGAGAATGTGAAGTTTCTTGCCAATGTGTTGTCTACATTGGAAGCAAGCCGAATGCTGAGGCAAGGTTGTGAGGCCTACCTAGCCTTTGTTATGAATCCTAGCTCTAAGGAGTTGCGAGTTCAAGCTATCAGGACTGTGCGAGAGTTTCCTGGTGTGTTTCCGGAGGAGTTACCTGGTTTGCCTCCTAACCGAGAGGTGGAGTTTGGAATTGAGCTGTATGAAAACACAACTCCAGTGTCCATTACTCCTTACCGAATGGCACCTAAGGAGTTGAAGGAGCTGAAGACGCAACTTCAGGAGTTGCTTGGTCGTGGTTTCATTCGGCTGAGTGTGTCACCTTGGGGTGCACCAGTGTTGTTTGTGTAGAAAAAGGATGGCACTATGAGAATGTGCATCGATTATCGTCAGCTGAACAGGTTGACTATCAAAAATCGGTATCCCTTGCCGAGGATTGATGATCTTTTTGATCAAATTTGGGGAGCGGCTGTGTTCTCTAAGATTGACTTAAGGTCAGGTTATTACCAGTTGGAGGTGAAGGATGTGGATGTGCCAAAAACAGCCTTCAGAACGAGGTATGGGCATTATGAGTTCCTTGTGATGCCGTTTGGTTTGATGAATGCTCCTGCAGCCTTTATGGACATGATGAATAGAGTGTTCCATGAGTATTTGGACAAGTTTGTTGTGGTGTTCATTGATGATATCCTTGTGTACTCTCGTACTGAGGAGGAGCATGAGGGGCATTTGAAGATTGTGTTGCAGGCTTTGTTGGAGAATCAGCTTTATGCTAAGCTGAGCAAGTGTGAATTTTGGCTTAGGGAAGTAGTTTTCCTTGGTCATGTGGTTTCAGCTGAGGAGATTCGTGTTGATCCTCAGAAGATTGAGGCGATGATGAATTGGAAGCCTCCTATGTCTGTTCATGAAGTCTGTAGTTTCCTTGGTTTGGCAGGATACTACCGGAGGTTCGTGGATGAATTTTCAAAGATTGTTGCACCTTTGACGAAGTTGTTGCAGAAGGATGTCAAGTATGAGTGGACAGAAGCGAGACAACAGGCTTTTGAGAAGCTTAAGGCAGCTTTGACGTAAGCTCCTATCTTGGTTCAGCCTGAATCAGGGAAAGAGTTTGCGGTGTACAGTGACGCATCCTACGTTGGGTTGGGGTGTGTGTTGATGCAAGAGGGTAAGGTGGTGGCTTATGCATCGCGACAGTTGAAGGTGCATGAGCGCAGTTATCCTACGCATGATATTGAGTTAGTTGCAGTGGTCTTTGCTTTGAAAATTTGGAGACATTACCTGTATTGTGAGAAATGTACTGTGTACATGGATCACAAAAGTTTGAAGTATCTGATGTCAGAGAAAGAGTTGAATCTTAGGCAATGACGTTGGGTGGAGTTGCTTAAATATTACGATCTGACGATCGAGTACCATCCGGGAAAAGCTAATGTCGTAGCGGATGCCTTGAGTAGAAAGGTGGCGGTGGAGTTGAGGGCTATGTTTGCCAGTTTGAGTATTTCACGAGATGGAGGTCCTGTGGCTGAATTGCAATTGAAACCATCTTTGGTTCAGTTAATAAAGGATAAGCAGCTGTTGGATGATTCCTTAGTGCCACATGTTCAGGATATTGCTGAGGATAGACCATCAGGTTTCTGTTTTAATGATGATGGTGTTCTGTGTTTTGGGAGTCGGATAGTAGTGCCGGGTGATACTGAGTTGAGGCGTGCTATTCTGACTGAAGCTCATAGCAGTCCTTTTGCTATGCACCCTGGTAAAACTAAGATGTATCGTGATCTTAAGGATGAGTACTATTGGGTGGGTTTGAAGAAAGATGTTGTTGAGTATGTGAGTAGGTGCATGGTTTGTCAGCGAGTTAAGGCTGAGCATCAGTTTCCTTCTAGGTTGTTGCAACCGTTGAGGATTCCTGAGTGGAAGTGGGAAAGGATTACCTTGGACTTTGTGTCTGGTTTGCCTTTGTCGCCATCGAAGAAGAATTTGGTGTGGGTGATTGTGGACCGCCTTACGAAGTGTGCTCATTTATTGCCTGTGCATACTACGTACACTTTGGACAAGCTTGCTGAGTTGTACATTGCTGAGATTGTGCGGCTGCATGGTGTGCCAAAGTCTATTGTTTCGGATAGAGATCCGAGGTTTACGTATCGTTTCTGGGAATGTTTGCATCAAGCTTTGGGTACACGGCTGAATTTCAGTACTTCTTATCATCCATAGTCTGATGGACAGTCTGAGCGTGTTATCCAAGTGCTGGAAGATATGTTGAGGTGCTGTGTGATTGAGTTTTAGGGTTCTTGGGAGAAGCATTTGCCTTTGGTGGAGTTTGCATACAACAATAGCTACCAGGCAAGTATTCAAATGGCACCTTATGAAGCCTTGTACGAGAGGAAGTGCAGAACTCCTCTTTGTTGGGCTGAGACAGGTCAGAAGTTGGTTTCAATGCTAGCTTTGTTGAATGGAACCACCGAGAAGGTGAAGCTCATTTGTGAGCGACTGAAGGCAGCTTCTGATCGACAGAAGTCTTACGCGGATTTGAAGCGTAAGGAGATTGAGTGTGCGGTAGATGATCGTGTGTTTTTGAAAGTTTCGCCTTGGAAAAAGGTGATGAGGTTTGGTCGAAACGGTAAGTTGAGCCCTATGTACATTGGACCATACGAGGTGATTGAATGTGTGGGTCCTGTTGCGTACAAGCTGAGGTTACCACAAGAGTTGGAAAAGATTAATGATGTGTTTCATGTCTTTATGCTTCGGAGGTATAGATCTGATCCTTCGCATCTTATGCTTGTGGAGGAAGTGGAGTTGAATCCAGACTTGACCTATGATGAGGAGCCGGTGGAGATTCTGGATTCGGACAGTAAAGTTCTTCGAGGCAAGACCATTGAATTGGTTAAGGTGTTGTGGAAGCATCGTGGTGTTGAGGAAGCCACGTGGGAAAGAAAGGATGACATGAAGAAGTAGTTTCCGTACCTCTTTCCTCCAGGTAAATTTCGAGGACGAAATTTCTTAAGGGGGAGAGTTGTAACACCCCATCTTTGGCCTTGGAAGTTTAGGGTCTGAACCGGACCGGTCTGTTTTTCGGTTCGAATATAAAAGGAGTTTTTAGGGAAAGCCTAGTTCGGGATGCTCTAAAAATATGGAAAAATATTTAAAAATCCTCTTTTAATATATATAAGAGAGTGGTGAAATCAATTTTACAAAATAAGGTTTGGAAGTGCAACATTTTGAAATAGTGACTAAAATGCGATTTTTGAAAAGTTCAGTGGTGACTGTTTTGTAAGGATTGAAACTTTGAATTTTTAAGGAGCTAATTTACCCAAGGAAGATTTCTCCAGATTTTTCTTAGTTTTAAATGATTTAATTAATGTTTAATTAATTAAATGAAAAGGAGAAAACCAATTTTTAGATTTTCATAACTAACTTTTCTTAAAACTTTCTCATCTCATTTTCTCTCAAAATTCCCTCATCCAAACACTTTTCTCCAGCATCTTTTTCCACTGGTTTTCAATTCAATTGATGAGGATTCAATCAACAATTAATTCCTAATCCTTTCTACATCAAATCCTTTTGATTTGCTCATTGGATTTTCAAGAAAATTGTCTATAATCAAGGAGAAATCTACATTTAGAGGTAAGATTGTTCTTCTCCTCTAAATATTAAGTTCTTTACTGAAATTCCCAAGTTGTCAATCCTTAATTTAAGTTTAATAAATGGTTTTAATGGTAGAAGCTTGATTTTGGCTTAAAACTCAAGATTTGGATGGAATCTTAAAGAATTTCGTGGTGATTGTTTGGGCTCTGTTTTGAGATGTTTCTTTAAATGTATTTTGGATGTCTAATGATGTGTAAATGAGGTTTTATTAATGCAATCCCGAATAGGTTGAATTTCCTAAGTTTTTGCTTATGAAAATGGTGGTTTTTGGGTGATCTTGGTGTTCTATTATAGCTGGAGGTATAAGGATGAGTTTAGGTTCATTTTGGATGTTGATTGATATTTAGAAATGGTTAGAAGTGATGGATCTTGGCTGGGTTAAGTTTTGGAAGAGTTTAGAGGTTATTTCGGTTGTGTTTGGTAGCCGAAATGTTGGCTCTAGGTAGAGAAGCGAGTTTAGGTGTAATGGCTGAAGATTTTAATGCATGATGATGCATTAATCCTCTGCTTTGATGTGTTTAAAATAGGGGAGACATCTTCGGACACTTGTGGTGTTGATCTGGAGGCTTGATCGGCGTTTCGGCAAGATTCCGAAACGGAATTGGTGAGTGAAGTTGGGTTTTCAGCTTTGAAACCAATGTTTGGAGGTTTTGGGAGCTTAGTTTAAGTCTAAGAAACTTAACTAAGCTCAAGATTAAGTTTTCGGAAGAACTCTCTTGTATGAGCCATGGAGTGGTTCGATGCATTTGTTGATAAATTGCATGTTTTAAATTCTGTTTTGAAAGCATAATTTAGCATTGTTAATGCTGGTTTTGAAAGCCATATGTTGAAGGATGATCAAGGTAAGAGATCCTTGGTTTGATATGTTGAAAATGTGGATTTGATGCATAGTGATGCATCTTGTTAAATGGCTTGTTTAAATGCTTTAAAACAGTGAATTGTTGATGATAAATGATGTATATTGGCAAGTGATGCGTTGGTTTTAAAGTACTTGAATCGAATATAGTTAGCCGACTATAGGATTGGGTGCACCGTGAATAAAGTCGCCTTGGATGTCAAGGGGTTGTAATTGTACCGTAAACTCCATCCGAGTACACTAACGAGATGGTTAAGATCACAATGGTGGTTAAAAGTCCATGTGTGGATCTTGTGTTGTGTGTCCCGTGTTCTTGTTAGTGATGTTATACAACTACCGATGAGTGATGTTGAGGGGTTGTGATTGTACCGTTAAACTCCATCACGGGTGTTGAGGGGTTGTGATTGTACCGGTAAACTCCACCTTGTGTGATTGGTAGTGTGTATGAAGCGTGTGGGACAACGCTTGTAATCCGCGTATCCGATTGTGTTTTGTGTTGTAAAAGGTTATGGATTATCACTTGAAAGCCAATATGAAATGTTGATTCTAATGAAGCATGAGATGCTTGTTTAAGAATGCAAGGTTGCATGACTAATGATGTTCATGTGATGGAAGCTTTGTTAAAAGTGTTTTTATAAAAAACATTATTGTGTTGTTTCTATAGAGCATGTCTCACTAAGCAATTGTGCTTACGCTATCTCTCTTGAACCAATAATGCAGATAATTGAAGTATTTGAAGGCAACAAGGAGGCTAAGAATCCAAGGGAAAGCTAAGCTCATGTATGGTGATGTTTTCACAACACTATTAGTATTTGATATTTTGGCAATGGGAACCTAGGATGTGTCTTGGGAGATGTTTTGGACTCCCTAATTGTGGCATGATGCCTTTGATTATTTGGATTTGTAAATGGCCATTTTGATGCTTATTTTGGTGTTTTGATGGTTGTTTGGTTTTGGATATTAGGATGCATGCCTATAGATTAGTGGATTTCCTTGATTGATGCCATGAATGAGTTTTGATGATGCAAACCTGTACCTTATATGTATGATGACTTGTTGGCATGATTCGGAAGTCATTAGGATGTGTTTGAGTGGTTAATTCATGTTAAACCAGCAAATTCTGCAGCTTCTGGGTAGACCGTATCGGAACGGGCATTGGCGTTTCGAAACGGGGCCCTGTAATGGCCTTGGTGTTTCGAAACGGCTGGTGACCGTATCGAAACTGTTTGGCCACTGGAAGGCCCTGTTCGAAACTAGCCTCGAAACGAACCCATGTTTCGGAACGGTCAACCCTGTTTCGAAACAAGTGACCGTTAGGCACTGATTTGAATGGTTTTGAGGTTTGTAAGCTTTACGTTTTAGTCCTGAAATTTGTATTTGCAATTGCATGAGTTTGAGATGTCCGATTAAGGTGAAATTTGACAGGGGAGCATGTAATACGACTAATTTAATGTTGGTAACCTTAAAATCAGTTAAGACCTTCAAATTTCCAGAATTTACATTTTGGTCCCTAATATTGTGATTTGTGCAATTGAGTCCCTTATTGTAGTTTGATCGATGTTCTTTTCGCGTATGTCTTTCTCAATAGTACGCTTAGGGTTAATATGCATCTAGACAAGTTTAAAAAGAAAAAAATGGGTCGTTAATCAAGGTTGACTTTCGGATTGACTTTGGTTTTCCCCGTGTAACCATCGTAGTTTGGGTCAACCGTCTAGGCCGGGCTAAGGGGGTTACAGTAATGATATATGGCAATGGGATTTAATGGTTTGTTTTGGGAGATGTGTTTTGGACTCCCTGATGTTTATGCTAGTTATATTTGCCCTATTTGGCTAGTAGAAGGCCATTATATTGGTTTTGATACTTTATCTTGCCTTTATACTTGTTGAAGAAAAATGTTGATTTGATTTGAAAGTGGATTTGAAAACAGTTTAAAAGAAAAGAAATAAAATAAAACAACATTGGCAAGGAGAGTGTCAAATGAATGATGAGCGATGGCAAGGGATGCCTGGTTTTCACGCTATTCATGCCATGTCAGCTTCTAATAATGTCATGCCTTGGCATTTTTTGCCTAGCATATTTAAATTGGCAAAGCCTCTCTCGATGGTCATTGCCCTGAATTGATTGTGTAAAAACCCTATATCTCTATAGTGAATGTTTTTTTTCTAAGAACCAATTTGATTAAGATCCAATCTATACTCCTAAGGGGTAGATTTCACTTCCAAAGTAAGTTCATCTACTTGAACATCTTCTCTCGAAGCATCTCGCCTTAGTATCCAACAACTTGATCGTTGCCACCCAAGTCTGTTAAGATATTGAGGTGCAATAGGCCAACAATGCCAACTCTAGCTTGTCATAGTATTTAGGAAACAATAAAGTATGCCAGATAGTGGAAACAATGTCGGAGCATTTTCATTGTGAAAAACTTAACATAAAAACAATGTTCAACGCAAACATCCCCCACCAAATATTAAATAAGTTCATGGTGAGGGTATCATCCAAAAAACCTTTAACGTTTTTCAAACACATCATCATTAAAAAGAAAATAAAATAACTAGACAAAGAGAATGGATGAGAAGAGGTCTCTTGATGCAACCCTTCAAGATCCAGGCTCTCGGTTACGTGGGTCGAACCACGTCTCCTTGGTGTAATCGATCATCGATCGTCTGTCCAACGTAAATCTCCTCCCATTTTTTCTCGACCGGTTCTTTCAATAGGCGTGCAAGGAAAACTAGGATAAGCCCTTACATTTGAAATTTGAATGCGCAAGGGATGAGGCTTGTGATTATTTTTATCTAGATTTGAAGTGATAAGATGATAAGGTGATAAGCTGACCAGGCTAGGGTTGATGTAATCTATCGTCGCCATTTGGCAACTAGGCTTGACATAGTTCTACCAACCAAGCTTGGCACCAGTTATCCACTATTTTTTCATAAATTGATCCAATTGTTATTTTCTTGCAGCCTGATCTGGTCCTATTTTTTCGGGTTCAACAGCTACTTGTTCTGGCATCAAATTCCTCTTCTCTGCCACTAGTGCTTGACATTGTTTGGTCCATCTATGCCAAAAACATCACATCATTCTCTCTGGCATTCCTTCATGTGCTGCTCTTTTCTGCCTACTGCTATGACAATCCTGCAAAATTGCCAACAAAATAACCTTTCACACTGGCATAGACAAAAATCTAAACTCCTTATGCAAATGCATGAATTTAACATCTAAGTGCAACTAAATGTACTAAAAAACAAGCAAAAGCATTGTAATAATGACATAAAACTTAGTACTTTTGAGGAGGTAACACACCTCAAACCCAACTCATTGCTTGTCCTCAAGTAACGCAAAGAAAAATAAAAATTGTGAAAATAATACCTCAGCAAAATTTTGGTCGGAATGCCAACAAGTGCCAAGCATGTAGTAGTTGAAGAGCAGAAATATAACTCTAGTCTAAGGGCATGAAAAGTGCATGATGTGTAGGCAATATGCATCATGTATCCTTTTACTCCCTTAGTCAATTTTACTACCTAAACTCATATTTCATTTTGTTTTCTTCTTGCCAAGGGGTTTTTTATTGGCATTAATTTAAGCTTGCTTCGTTACATTGTTTGGTGTGAGAAGTAAGAGGGAGCATACCACGAACCCCCATGTTAATCCAAAAATCACTAGGCTTTCTCTTCAACTCTTACCCTAAGGTTTTGGATTTGAGAACTAAGAGGGAGCAAACCATGAAGCCCCAAGTAACTTATTATCCCTAAGGTAGATGAGAGTTCTTTTTTTTCATTGCCATGACAAAACATTGATGCCTTATTAGTTTCTTTTTACCATGGTATCAATTTTTTAAATATAAGCGTAGTTTCAAAAACTCTAATTTTGCTAGGGAACTAGATGCATACTACGTGTTAAGTGAAAGTTCATTTCCCTTAACTAGATCAAATTAAACTAGATCAAACTAGAGATCAATTGCCAAGAAAACCTGACATAACTATTTTCCTATCATGGCAAGCTAAAGATTTTAAATTTCTTCATCGAGTAGAAAACTTGATCAAATTAAGCTTGCCTAACCAAATGTTAACAATCTTCAAAATTCGCCAAGACAAAATTTTCATTTTAACTTTTTTGTTGGTTAAGTATGCAACTAAACTATATGAACTTCATGGCATGACAACAAAAATTTAAACATGTAATACATGGCATAAATGCGATAAAATGCACACCCCTAAACCCATGATGTGCATTGTCCTCAATGCATGAAAACAACACATATATACAATAAAATAGAAAAAATAAAAATGCATGATCATGAAAATGAAATGGAATGCAAAGGAGTTTAGGAAGAGGAGGACTCCTCTTCGGATGATACTTCGCGTGTGAGACGGGTCCTTCTCTTCCCAAAGGTCCCTTGGTTAGGGCCATCATTTTCCTTCCCTTCATGCTTGGCTTCACGACGACAGTGGAGACTCCAACATCTCGGAGAACTTCTTCCACAATCTTGACAGGGTTAGATACAGCAGGAGTAGCAGTGGCAACGAACTGAGCATGTGCACTAGGTGTAGTGACAGACTTAACTTTGGCATACATGGTTTTGGGTTCCTTCGACTCAACTTGAGACTCAGAACTGGCAGATTCAACTTGAACTGGAGACAACGAGACTGTGGCATCAGATGGGGAATGAACTGATTGAGGATTGGCTGGCATGGCCTGATCACTAGAAAATATATCGACAGGGAAACAAGGGAAGTCTGGAAAGACACCTGGGGAAAGGCTTTCAAGAGTTTCTTTGGTGTCAGCATCCTGACACGAGCATAACGCCAGAACTTGAGATTCCGCTCCTCAAATGTCTCCAATTTTTGGAGAATAATCTCCTAGAGCTGGTAGATCTGGAGAGCAACGCCACTGTATTAGTTGGCATGGGAGTTAGCTCTGCCTTCGGCACCTTGGGCTTTGGTGTTGGCACTTTTTCTTTCCCTTTGCCTTTGTCCTTAGCCTCGGTAGTGGTGAGGTTTTTGCAAATAGCAATTGTGATTGTAGTTCCCTTGATCGTTTGACCCTTATTTGTATCAAGCTTGGGCACACCATGTTGCATGCAAATGTTTGAAATTAAAAGAGGGAATAACAAACTACCATTACCTCTAGTCGCACATTTATAGGTTTCTTCAATGATGAGCCGACCAACATTGATTTTTTTGCCAATGATGATCGAGTGCAACAATGTCAGCCTCTTCTTCGTTACAGTTTCATTGTGCGATGTTGGCATAATATTTGCCTTTAAGAAGCGATTCCAACCCCTCGTCCGAGGCTTCAAAGTCATTCGTTTCTCCGTCCGATGCCACTTTGACGATACGATCTATTCCATGCTAGGTTCGCACAAATCAATCAACTATTTCTTTCTCTTTGCGGCACTCAACGATTCAGCGAACTCAAAATGTTCATCCCCTGCACCTTCCAACTAAAACATTGTGTTCATATACCCTTCATCAAAATGCACACACGTACATTGAATCATCAAGAAGGGCGAATCTTTAGTCACAAGAGGAGCGTAGAATTCTTGAACAAGGGTGGCGTAAATCTCCCCTATCTGCTGGCAGAACTTGTTCCTCTTGTGTTAGTCGACTAAAGCCATGAATTTAGGAGGAAATTCAACAATTGCCTCAGTCTCAAAGTCGAAGTGCTTCTTGAAGCAAAAGGATCTCAATGAAAAGTTTGCTTCAAACTTATTCTGGATCTCCTTGTTGAAAAATCTCTTGAAAGTAGACGATGAGGAAGCCATTGGAGCGAAAAGAAAACTTGGAATGGGTTTGAAAAAGGAAGAAGAAGAAAGGAAAATATGATTCTTGGTTTCTTGCTTGAAAAAAGAAAAGGAAAAAGTGTGAGAGATTTGGTTTTTGAAACGACTAGGGTAGTTGAAAAGAGTTTGAGTGTTTGAATGAGTGTAATAAAGGTGGACGACTTTAATGGGGATAATGATGGAAAACAGAAAAGGTTTGATTTGATAAGGTGGATGTGATAAGTGATCAGATACGTTTAAAGAGTGGAGTGATAATGTGAATTTAAATTCAACCTAATTTTTGGGCGGCTAGGGTTAACACTCAAAGAAAAATAATCTCTCTCCTTACTGGGCCGAATTTAATTAAGCTAGGATAAATCTCTTCTTCCAATATTCCAATCCATCGCATGCCAAGCCTCAGTGCTGGCATTATGCTTGGCACGCAGCATTCACTCAGTGTGTCATCGTCTCATGCCAAGCCTCGCCTTGGCATTATTCTTGGCTTACCAAATCTGCACAAACTCAAAGGAAACCTTTCAACACAGTAAAGAAAAATTAAAAAAACTAAAAGGAAAATAAAAAAATAAAGAAAAAGCTAAAAGGAAATACATAATAATGATTTTTACAAAGATTCAAAACTATGATGATGGTGTTATGGTACCTCTACCAAGAGGAAAACCCCCTTGGCATTGTACTGATCACCTTCCAAATCGTTCTTCAAACGTTGAGCATTCACTTTAAAAATTTCTCTCGTCTTCAAATTCTTGATGTCCATAACTCTATGGATATAGGGCTTGACCACTTTAAAAGGGTATGTCCATCTTGATATGAGTTTTCTTGGAAACAAATTAAGCCGTGAGTTAAATGACAAAACACGTTGGCCTACCTCAAACTGTCTTGGCATTATCCTACTATCATGCCAGCGCTTGGCCTTCTCCTTGTAGATTCTAGCGTTTTCATAGGCATGTGTCCTGAATTCCTCTAACTCGTTTAAGTCAAGTAACCTCTTTTCTCCAGCAACTCTCCATGCCATGTCAATTGTTATGATGGCCCAGTAGGCCTTATGTTCAAGCTCAACAGGAAATGGCATGGTTTTCCAAAAACAAGTCTAAATGGTGACGTGCCCAAAGGAGTTTTAAAGGCAGTCCTATAAGCCCACAAGGACTCATCAAGTCTGAAGGGCAAGTCATTTCTTGATGGATTTATAGTCTTCTCTAAAATGTTTTTGATCTTATTGTTTGAAATTTCGGCTTGCCCGTTTGTTTGTGGATGGTATGCCATGGCAATCCTCTGCTAAATTCCATGTCAGCACAAAAGCTTTAAAAATTAGTTTGCATTTAAAATGGGCACCCTCATCATAAATAATCACTCTAGGGTACCAAATCGAGTAAAAATGTGCTTATTCAAGAACTTAGCAACAATCTTAGCCTCATTTGTTGGCAGGGCCACAACCTCTATCCACTTTGATACATAGTCAACAGCCACGAGAACGTATACCTTACCAAATGATGGAGGAAATGGACCCATATATTATATCCCTCATACATCAAATAAGACCACAAGCATAATGTTTTGGAGCGGCAATTGGTGTCTTTCAGAGATGTTTCCAGTTCGTTGGCATCGATCACATGCCTTGTAATATTCGTGGGCATCCTTGTATAGCGCGGGCCAAAAGAATCCTGACTGCAACACCATGGAAACAGTCTTCATCCCAATAAAGTGACCTTTATATGGTGTGGAATGGCATAAATTCAATATGTTATGCTGCTCACCCTCTGGCACAAACCGACGAATCACTTGATCAACACATTGTTTGAAAAATACTGACTCATCCCAATAGTATTTCCTCACTTTTCGTAGGAATCTTTTCCTGGCATTGTATGCCAAGTTTGGTGGTAGAATGTTGCTTACCAGGTAGTTGACTATATCAACGTACCATGGCATGGCATTAACTGCAAGCACATACTCGTCAGGAAATTCATCTCTTATGGCAGTGGTCTTACCATCTTCAAGGTGATGTTCTATTCGTGAGAGATGGTCATCTACTAAGTTGTCACTGTCGTTCTTGTCTCAGATCTCAAGATCAAATTCTTGTAGGAGAAGCGTCCATCAGATTAGTCTGGGCTTGGCATCTTTCTTTTCCAAGAGATACTTCAATGTTGAAAGATCTATATACACCACATATTTATTACCAACTAAATAAGTGCAACACTCTCAACCCGGTTTTGGAGAAAAACCAAAATTGAGGATGTCACTACAAGAAAATTTCATTGACATGTTACATACATCTAAACTTAATTTTGAAACATATTAACAAATTCCTTTGATTTTACCCACCATTTAAAATCGGTATGCAAAATAATCAAACCTTATAAGTATAACTTCCTTTTTACGAAACAAGTGTAATATAAGATTTTTTGCTCCAAATTCAAAACATAGTAAGGCTAATTTAAACTTGTTCGTAGCAAAACTCTAAAATTTATTCATAGACTTCTGTTTAACAATTAAACAAATCGTTTCTTTAACTTGTTTGAACATTTGCATCTTTCATTCATTTACAACAAGACTATTAGCAACAAAATTGTATTTACACAAGCACGTATTATATATATATATATACATCACTTCCATACAATTCTTAGCATACTTATCCACACATATGTATCTTCAAAATGGACCATTAACATGTATATCATTGCAAAGCATTCCACAAGCTTAAAATTTAATCAAACGACCAGATTTTTAAACTTATATTTCTTTCATGCTCGAAATAGTCTCTTATATAGTAAATTCATACCTGCCCTGATTCCATATTTTTACCCCTTTTTGTTTGAAACAGTTTTAAGCAATAATCATGTGACAAAATCAGTCCTTAAATTCTCCCGTACAAGGAAAACAGTCCATAACACATACATAAACTTGTATACATCAGTTTATTTAGCTTAGGCATTCACATACCACAAACAAGGGTCTATTTAAATACTATATTTACTTTAAGCAAGTGCTTGACATCTTATTTATATTGTAAGATAACATTACATGAAAACATAGCATTTGTACACCAATCGAAATCAAGAGCTTCCCAACTATCAAGAAATAGAATTTCAAAGAAAGTAACATACACATTATACAAAATACTCACATAGCTCAACCAAATTCCTAAATCAATGATCAACTAAAGGTAATTCCCTAACATGACTTAGCCATTCGAACAACACATATTCTTTAGTTAAAAGAATTAATCAAACTCACGTAGACGATTATTTCTTTTTAAGGCATTAAAACACAAACATATTATGCATATTTATCACTAGTCTCCTAAATTATCAATACAACTACTTGAGACAGAAGTTATTATTCGACTGAATAACAAATACTCACCTAAGATACAAGAAATCATTCAGAAATGGCTAACGTCATTTGAAGAAAAACAATAAGCTTTATCTAAATATCAAACATATGAATCCACTAGCTTATAGAATTTCTAGCTCTTGTTCATAACCCATCAAAATCAACCAATTAATTAAAACTCGCAGTTAGAAGTATATGAGCATAGAATGCATTTAAGTTATACATGCAAAAATAAGAAAGATTATACTCATGTATAAATGCTAAAGTGCCACCATCCTAGGAGTTATTAGAAAAGGAAGATACGTTCGACTAAGAACTTTAGGAGTTACTTGGAACACTTGTCCATGATCGAACACAAGACTTCATAATTCCTGTAAATGCATGACAATGAATGCATTAGGCTTTTATAGCCTAAGTGAGGTAGTGATGACAAAGTATCAAACAATAAAGATCATAATCTTTAAATGAAAACCAAGTAATTAAAGTATGTAATTAACAAGAATATTCTTGCATCTTAGGTTAGTTTAAACATGACTTATTTATTAGAATGTTTTTAAGAGTTCGTAATCTTTCACGATTTATTCGTAATTTGTAACCCCATCGACCCGGCCTAGGCGAGAGACCGAACCGAACAGGTCACACGAGGAATATTGAAGTAAACCGGGAAGGTTTACCTCAATAAACGACCCTAATTTTTTTCTTTTATCTTGTCTAGATGATCGTTACAATCCTAAGTGTTTAATGTTGCAACATATTAATCATAACATCAGTCGAACATCGATTGCATGCATAAATAGATTTTAGGGAGCAATTTGCAAACTTGGAAAATTATAGGGATCTTTTCCCAATTTTAGATTACCATCTTTCGATTAATCATATTACATGTATCTCTGTCAAAACTCAGCTCAAAATAATCATTCAAACTCATTTAATTGTATCCACAACGTTCAGAGATCAAAACGTAAAGATTTAGAACATCAAAAATATTCCATCAACTAACATAACCGCCATCTGTTTCGGTAAAGACTAGCATTGTATTGAAACAGGTGTATCAAAATGGTACTTCACTGCTCGGAACACAGGCTCATATCAAAACGCCTTTGCGGGGTTTCGAAACTGTGATTTTCATTCGCAAAACGTACTGGAACATACCTACCCCGTTTCGAAACACTAAGGCCATTTCAGGCTCACCGTTTCGGTACAGAGTCGAGTGTACCAAAACACTTGGCCCTGTAATGACACTTTTTGCTGTTTTTTCACTCCTAAAACCATCCTAAATCAATCGAAATCAAGAGCTTCCCAACTATCAAGAAATAGAATTCCAAAGAAAGTAACATACACATTATACAAAATACACACATAGCTCAACCAAATTCCTAAATCAATGATCAACTAAAGGTAATTCCCTAACATGACTTAGCCATTCGAACATCACATATTCTTTAGTTAAAAGAATTAATCAAACTCACGTAGACGATTATTTCTTTTTAAGACATTAAAACACAAACATATTATGCATATTTATCACTAGTCTCCTAAATTATTAATACAACTACTTGAGACACAAGTTATTATTCGACTAAATAACAAATACTCACCTAAGATACAAGAAATCATTCAGAAATGGCTAACGTCATTTGAAGAAAAACAATAAGCTTTATCTAAATATCAAACATATGAATCCACTAGCTTATAGAATTTCTAGCTCTTGTTCGTAACAAACAAAATCAACCGAATAATTAAAACTCATAGTTAGAAGTATATGAGCATAGAATGCATTTAAGTTATACATGCAAAAATAAGAAAGATTATACTCATGTATAAATGCTAAAGTGCCACCATCCTAGGAGTTATTAGAAAAGGAAGATACGTTCGACTAAGAACTTTAGGAGTGACTTGCAACACTTGTCCACGATCGAACACAAGGCTTCATAATTCCTGTAAATGCATGACAATGATTGCATTAGGCTTGTATAGCCTAAGTGAGGTAGTGATGACAAAGTATCAAACAATAAAGATCATAATCTTTAAATGAAAACCATGTAATTAATGTATGTAATTAACAAGAATATTCTTGAATGTTTGGTTAGTTTAAACATGACTTATTTATTAGAATATTATTAAGAGTTCGTAATCTTTCACGCTTTATTCGTAATTTGTAATCCCCTCGACCCGGCCTAGGCGAGAGACCGAACCGAACAGGTCACGCGAGGAATATTGAAGTAAACCGGGAAGGTTTACCTCAATAAACGACCCTAATTTTTTTCTTTTATTTTGTCTAGATGATCGTTTCAATCCTAAGTGTTTAATGTTGCAACAAATTAATCATAACATCAGTCGAACATCGATTGCATACATAAATAGCTTTTAGGGACCAATTTGCAAACTTGGAAAATTACAGGGATCTTTTCCCAATTTTAGATTACCATCTTTCGATTAATCATATTACATGTATCTCTGTCAAAACTCAGCTCAAAATAATCATTCAAACTCATTTAATTGCATCCACAACGTTCAGAGACCAAAACATAAAGATTTAGAACATCAAAAATATTCCATCAACTAACATAACCGCCATTTGTTTCGGTATAGACTAGCATTGTATTGAAAAAGGTGTATCGAAATGGTACTTCACTGCTCGGAACACGGGCTCATATCAAAACGCCTTTGAGGGGGTTTCGAAACTGTGATTTCCATTGGCAAAACGTACCGGAACATACCTACCCCGTTTCGAAACACTAAGGCCATTTTAGGCTCACCGTTTCGGTACAAGGTCGAGTATACCAAAACACCTGGGCCCGTAATGACACTTTTTACTGGTTTTTTACTCCTAAAACCATCCTAAACTAATCCAACACGTTTCCAACATAAATACATCATACTTACACATTAATCCACAAGCAATCATAGCATATTTAGCATCATATCATGGCAATTAGCATCAATGGGAAACTAAAAGCGTGCAACCCTAACAAATAAGCCACTCAAGAGGAAAAACTCAAACCAATACTCCAACCACCAAATATAGGGATTTTACAAATATAAATCCATAAAGCAAACATGCTCAAAAGGGTGTTCAAACACATCACCCAAATAAACCATGGATCCCCATTGCCCTTATTACTCTAGTCCAAAAAAGAAACATACATTCAATCGAAGTCTTTCACTGATCCCTTGCTAGTGCTGCCTCTACGACTTTAGTTGTATGCATTGATGAATAAAAAGAGCGTAAGCACAAAAGGCTTGTTGAAGAATGCTCAAAACCAAAACATCGTCAATGCATTTAAATCGGTTTCCAAACTACAATGAAATCTCATTTCAATTAACACGAGTATCATTTAAAATCCATCATGCCATCCAAAAATCATGCACTTTTCTCATTCAAATTTAGCATGAAAACCTCATGCAACTTGTGTTAACCAACCAACAACAAATCCCATTTGCTAAACTCAATTTAAGCCTTCCCAAGCATTTCCACACATGCTAAGCTTAAAGTGAAAATATGCATTTTCAATATTATGCAACATAACACATTTTAATTACATCATTTATCATATTGGTTCACAAGTGATTAGTAACAAGATCATTTCTCAAAAACCACATCAGATACACATATTACAAAGTGTTGTAACTTCATACACTCTACCGACATCTCAAGGCTCACACACGAGAGCTACCCTCCATCGTTGTGACACCCGTGCTGGAGTATTCGGTACAATCACAACCCCTGAACACCACTCATTGGTAGATGTATAGCCCATTAACGAGAGACGAGACACTAAACAAGGTTCACACACAACAGCTATCCTCCACCATTGCGACACCATAAACATTCCTTGATCTTTAGGGTACGTGGATTGATTATTCGGTACAATTTCAATCCCTCAACATCCAAGGCGACTTGTTTATAGTGCACTCAATCATATAGTCGGCTAACTATATCTGATAGCATTTTTAAAAGTAATTTCATATCATCACTTGCCAATATGAACCACATTTCATCACATATTTCACTGTTTTCAAAGAATCAATTACCAATCCATATTCTCATGTAACACCCCAATTTTGGGCTTAGAAGTTTAGGGTTTGATCGGATCGGTCTGAGAAACAGTTCGAATATAAAAAGGAGGTTTTAGGGAAAGCCTAGTTCGGGATGCTTTAAAAATATAGAAAAATATCTAAAAATCCTTATTTAATATATTTAAGAGAGTGGTGAAATCAATTTTACAAAATAAGGTTTGGAAATACTACATTTCGGTGTAGTGACCAAAATGCGATTTTTGCAAAGTTTAGTAGTGACTGTTTTTTAAAGGATTGAAACTTTGAATCTTTAAGGAGCTAATTACCCAAAATCTTTTTCTCCAGATTTTTCCTTAATTTGGGTGATTTAATTAATGTTTTAATTAAATTAAAGAAAGGGAAAACTACCTTTTGATTTTCATAACTACCTTTTCCTAATTTTCTCTCATTCCTTTTTCTCTCAAAATCCCATCATCCAAACACTTTTTCTACAGCAACTTTCACATAGATTTTCACTTCAATTGATGAGATTTTCATCACTCATTGGTTCCTAATCAATCTTGCATCAAATCCTTTTGATTTTCACATTGAATTTTCATGGAATTTGGCCCAAATCAAGGAGAAATCATCATTTAGAGGTAAGATTGTTCTTCTCCTCTAAATACTAAGTTCTTTACTAAAATTCTCAAGTTTTCAATCCTTTATTAAAGTTTTATAAATGGTTTTAATGTTAGAAACAAGATTTTGGCTTAAAACTCAAGATTTTGAAAGAGAACTTGAAGATTTTCGTTGAAATTGATTGGGCTCTGTTTTGAGATATTTCTCTAATGTATTTTGGATGTTAAATGATGTTAGAAAAGAGTTTTTATCAATGAAATCTCGAATAGGTTGTGTTTCCTAAGTTTTTGCTTATGAAAATGGTGGTTTTTGGGGTGTTTTTGGTGTTCTGTTATAGCTGGAGGTATAAGGACGAGTTTAGGTTTGTTTTAGATGTTAATTGGTGTTTAGAAATGATTATAAGTGATGGATCTTGGCTGGGTTAAGTTTTGGAAGTGTTTGGAGGTGATTTCGGTTCTGTTTGGTAGCCGAAATATTGAGTTTAGGTGGTGCAGCGAGTTTGGGAGAAGTGGCTGATGATTTTAATGCATGATGATGCATTAATCCTTTGCTCTTATATGTTGTAAACAGGGGAGACACCTTCGGACACTTTTGGTGTTGGTTCGGGAGTATTGGAGGCATAGTTAGAGTTTCGGCGAGCAAGGCGAAACGTAATTGGTGAGTGGAGTTGGTTTTCCAACTTTGAAACGATTATTTGGAAGTTTTGGGAGCTTAGTTTAAGTCTAAACAACTTAGCTAACCTCAAGAGTAAGTTTTCGGAAAAACTCCCTCGGATGTGCTAAGTTATGGTTTGATGCATTAGTTATGAAATGCATGTTTAATTTCTGTTTCGAAAGCATGTTTTAGCATGTTTAATGCTGGTTTTGAAAGCCATGTATTGAAGGAAGCTCAAGGTAAGAGATCCTTGGTTTGACATGTTATTAATTTGGTTTTGATGCTTGGAGATGCATGGTGATATGTGGCTTTGGTTAATGCTTAAAACAATGAATTGATGATGGTATTTGATGTATATTGGCAAGTGATGAAATGGTTTTTAAGTACTTGAATCGGATATAGTTAGCTGACTATAGGATTGGGTGCACCGTAAGTAAAGTCGCCTTGGATGTTGAGGGGTTGTGATTGTACCGTAAACTCCATCCAAGTACCCTAACGATTGAGGTACGATCACAACGGTGGTTGTAAATTCCGTGTGTGGATCTTGTGTTATGTGTCCCTTACTCTCGTTAGTGGAATTATACAACTACCGATGTGTGGTGTTGAGGGGTTGAGATTGTAGCGTTATACTCCACCACGGGTGTCACATCAATGGTGTTGAGTGTGAACCTTGTGTAGTCCGGTAGTGTGTATGAAACGTGTGGGACAACGCTTGTAATTCGTGTATCCGATTGTGTCTTGTGTTGAAATGGTTATGAACTATCACTTGAAAGCCAATATAATGTATTTAAATGCAATGAAGCGTGAGATGCTTGAAAATGATGTAAGGTAGCATGAGAAAGAGATGAGCTTGTGGTTTAAAAGCTTTGTTGAAAGTGTTTTCTAAAAATGCATTGTTGTATTGGTTTTATTTAAAGCTTGCCTCACTAAGCATTTGTGCTTACGCTCTCTTTTACCAATAATGCAGATAAATGAGGCGTTTAAGGGCATCAAGGAAGCTAAGTGTGTCCAAGGGAATCCAAGCTCATGTATGGTGAAGTTTTAGTACACTATTAGTTTTGATATTTTGGCAATGGGATCCTAAGTTTTGTTTTGGGAGATGTATTAAACTCCCTAAGGTTGTGGCATGTGTGCCTTGATTTTTTTGAATTGTAAATGGCCTTTATTGCTTGTTTGGAGGTTTGATTTCCCTATTTGGTTGGATATTAGGATGCATGCCTCTAGACTTATGAATTTTCTTTTTTGATGCTGTGAAGGTGTTTAGGGGCTCTATATGTGCACCTTGTATGTATGTTGACTTGTTGATATGCTTGGGAAGTCATTTGGATGTGTTTGATCGATTTTGTGCATGAAAAACAAGCATTTTCTGCTGTTTCGGGGCAAACAGTATCGAAACACCCCCTAGTGTTTCGAAATGGGGGCCTGAAATGGCCTTCGTGTTCCGAAACGCTAAGGGATGTTTCGAAACGATTTGGCCACTGGAAGGCCTCGTTTTGGAACCAGTCTTAGAACCAACCCGCGTATCGAAACGGTCAACGTCGTTATGATCCTACGTTTCAATACGACATGTGGGTGTTTCGGAATAGGTGACCGTTGGGCACTGATTTGAATGGTGCTAAAGTTTGCAAGCTTTACATTTTAGTCCTAAATGTTGAGAATGCAATTGTTTGAGCTTGGGATGTTCAATTAAGTTGAAATTTGGCACATAAGCATATAACATGACTAATTTCATATTGGTAACTTAAAAATCAGTAGAGTCCTTCTAATTTTCAGAAATTACATTTTGGTCTATAAATTTGTATATTGTGCAATTGAGTCCCTTTTTGAAATCCGATCGATGTGCCTTTCTCTATCGTATCTCGTGAGTACTCACTTAGGGATAATATGTATCTATACAAGATTAAAAATAAAAAAAGGTCGTGAATCAAGGTTGACTTTGGTTTTCCCCGTGTAATCTTCATAGTTCGGGTCAACCGTCTAGGCCGGGCTAAGGGGGTTACATTTGGTGGTATCAGAGCTTAGTTCTCATGTAATTGAGAATTTTTATGTGGGTGATGTATGTGTATTTGCATGATATGCCTTTTGGGTGAAAGAATGTTGTATGAATAGTGATGCATGGTTTCAATTATGATGATATGCTATGTTGGAATGTGTTAAGGGATCCCATTGCCATATGAAAACTAATGAAGGAATTGTTTTCGAAAAAGAGCTTGAGTACTTGGATTACTTACCTTGTTGAGCTTAATTATGTTTATTGCATTTGTGTCAGTGCATTGTTTTCTTGTAAATGGGGCTGCGTAGAGAGATGAGAGTGAATACAAGAGCTATGGCTCGAAATGAGAATGAAGAGAATGCTGAGAATGTTGTGGATTTACCTCCTCCTCCTGGTGGTGGACCACCTCTTGGTGATGGTGGTCTTGGAGCTGGGAATGCTGGAGCTGGTGCTTGGGTCGCTGGACCTGAAGGTGTGCAGCGGCAAGCTGCTCCTGACATGACTATGTTGATTCATGCTATTGCTGGAGCCTTTCAGGCAGCAGTAGCTGGAGCTCATGGAGCTGCGCATCAGGATGATGCTAATGTGAGATTGCCTTTGGAACGTCTTCGCAGTCTGGGAGGGACTGAGTTTAGAGCTTTAACTCCGGAAGGATCTGAGTCTTGGTTGGAAAGCACCAAGAGGATTTTGGGGCAAATGAACTGCAATAATGTGCAGAAGTTGGGTTGTGTGGTGTCACTGCTGCATGATGATGCTTATACGTGGTGGACGACCACTATCTCTGGAATGGAGGACAATGATGTAACTTGGACGTTTTTCCTTAATGCGTTCAAGCGGAAGTATCTGGGTTTGCGATACCTAGATGAGAAGAAAAGAGAATTTATGTCTCTTGTGCAAGGCAGCATGACGGTAGCTGAGTACGAGATCCAGTTTGTTCGCCTTAGTCAGTATGCACCTGAGCTAATCCCTGACGAGCGGGAGAGGTGTGAACGTTTTCGTTATGAATTGGTAGTGGATGTGAAGACTTTTATGCTTGTGGCTGAATATACAGATTTTGATGTGCTTGTGTGTCCAGCGAAGGACATCGAGCAGAACTTGGGTTTATCTTCCAGAGGCGTTAGTTCTAGCTCGGGGGAAAAGAGCTGCTGATCATAGTTCTGGTGGTGGATGGAACAAGAGAGGACGAGATAAGAGGTATCATCTACTGCTAGGCGTGGTAATGGAGGACATGGTACGCCTGTTCTAGGAGATAGGATGAGGGTTGATCAGAACATGTGCTGGACGTGTGGATCTCATGACCATTTGAGGCGAGATTGTCCTCGAGCAGCGAGGGAGGTTCAGGCTCCTGTTGCAGCGACAAGTAACTCATGTTGGAATTGTGGTTCGGCAGACCACATGAGGAGGGAGTGTCCTTTGTTGGCTGGTGGTGGTCAGGGACGTGCTCCTGGGGTAGTTGCACCTCAGAGAGGTCGTGGGCGTGGCCGAAGGAATTTCCAGAGAAGGGAGGAAAGACAACGGGGTGTTGCTCACGTGGTAGCTGTTCGACCTGAGGGTGGAGGACCGGCGATGGTGTATGCTCAGCACGAGGAGCGCAACGACACTGATGTGATCGCAGGTACATTTGCTCTTCAGTCTTTATCCTTTCTGGCTTTGATTGATTCTGGATCCACGCATTCTTATATTTTGAGTGAGCATGCACATTTTCTTGATATACCTGTGGAGATGCTTGGAATAGGGATGCAAGTGACTAGTTCTTTTGGTGAGACGGTGGTGACACGAAGGTTGTATAAGAGGTGTCCTTTAAAAGTGCAAAATCATGTCTTTCTTGTTGATCTCATGGAATTTCCATTCTATGGCTTTGATGTAATCCTTGGTATGGATTGGCTTGTTGAGCATCGAGCTGTAGTGGATTTTGAGAACAAGCGAGTTTCGTTGAAACTTGCGGATGATTATGAGGTAGTGGTGGTGGGTGAAAATGTAAAGTTTCTTAGTAATGTGGTGTCTACCTTGGAAGCAAGTCGGATGTTGCGGCAAGGTTGCGAGGCTTATCTAGCCTGTGTTATGAATCCAAGTTCGAAGGAGGTGCGCGTTCAAGATATAAGAAATGTTCGTGAGTTCCCTGGAGTGTTTCCGGAGGAGTTACCTGGGTTGCCACCTAGTCGAGAGGTGGAGTTTGGAATTGAGCTATATGAAAACACAACTCCAGTGTCCATTGCTCCCTATCACATGACACCTAAAGAGTTGAAGGAATTGAAGACGCAGCTTCAGGAGTTGCTTGACCGTGGTTTCATTCGGCCAAGTGTGTCACCTTGGGGTGCACCGGTCTTGTTTGTTAAGAAGAAGGATGTCACTATGAGAATGTGCATCGATTATCGTCAGCTGAACAAGTTGGCCATCAAGAATCGGTATCCTTTGTCGAGGATTGATGACCTTTTTGATTAGTTTCGTGGAGCGGCTGTGTTTTCCTAGATTGACTTAAGGTCAGGGTACCACCAGCTTAAGGTGAAAGATATGGATGTGCCAAAAACAGCCTTTAGGACGAGGTATGGGCATTATGAGTTTATTGTAATGCCGTTTGGCTTAACGAATGCACCTGCAGCTTTCATGGACATGATGAATAGAGTGTTCCATGAATACTTGGATAAGTTTGTTGTGTTGTTCATTGACGATATCCTTGTGTACTCTCGTACCGAGGAGGAGCATGAAGGTCATTTGAGGGTTGTCTTGCAAGCGCTTCTGGAAAATCAGCTTTATGCTAAGCTGAGCAAGTATGAGTTTTGGCTAAAGGAAGTTGTGTTCCTTGGTCATGTGGTTTCGGCTGAGGGAATTCGTGTTGATCCTTAGAAGATCGAGGCAGTTATGAATTGGAAGCCTCCTAAGTCTGTTCATGAAGTTCGTAGTTTCCTTGGGTTAGCGGGATATTACCGAAGGTTTGTGGATGGATTTTCAATGATTGATGCACCTTTGACGAAGTTTTTGCAAAAGGATGTAAAGTATGAGTGGACAGAAGCAAGACAACAAGCTTTTGAGAAGCTTAAGGCAGCTTTGACGCAAGCTCCAATCTTGGTTCAGCCTGAATCGGGAAAAGAGTTTGTGGTATATAGTGACGCATCCTATGTTGGTTTGGGATGTGTGCTAATGCAGGAGGGTAGGGTGGTGGCTTATGCATCACGACAATTGAAGGTGCATGAGCGCAATTATCCTACACATGATATTGAGTTAGCTGCGGTGGTTTTTGCTTTGAAGATTTGGAGACATTATCTGTATGGTGAGAAGTGTATTGTGTACACAGATCACAAGAATTTGAAGTATCTGATGTCGTAGAAAGAGTTGAATCTTAGGCAACGATGTTTGGTGGAGTTGGTTAAGGATTACGATCTGACGAACGAGTACCATCCGGGAAAAGCTAATGTTGTGGCGGATGCCTTGAGTAGGAAGGTGGCAGTGGAGTTAAGGGCTATGTTTGCCAGCTTGAGTATTTCGCAAGATGGAGGTCTTGTGGCTGAATTGCAAGTGAAACCATCTTTGGTTCAGTTGATAAAGGATAAGCAGTTGTTGGATGATTCTTTGGTGCCACATGTTCAGGATATTGCTGAGGATAGACCATCGGATTTTTGTTTTAATGATGATGGAGTTTTATGTTTTAGAAGTCGGATAGTAGTGCCGAATGATGCGGAGTTGAGGCGTACTATTCTGACTGAAGCTCATAGTAGCCCTTTTGCTATGCACCCTGGTAGTACGAAGATGTATCGTGATTTAAAGGATGAGTACTATTGGGTGGAATTGAAGAAAGATGTTGCGGAGTATGTGAGTAAGTGCATGGTTTATCAGCGGGTTAAGGCTGAGCATCAGTTTCCTTCAGAGTTGTTGCAACCGTTCAGGATTCCTGATTGGAATTGGGAAAGGATTACCATGGACTTCGTGTCTGGTTTGCCTTTGTAGCCATCGAAGAAGAATTCGGTGAGGGTGATTGTGGATCGCCTTACGAAGTGTGCGCATTTCTTACCTGTGCACACTACGTATACCTTGGAAAAGCTTGCAGAGTTGTACATTGTCGAAATTGTGCGTTTGTATGGTGTACCAAAATTATAGTGTCGGATAGAGATCCGAGGTTTACATCGCGTTTTTGGGAGTGTTTGCACCAAGCTTTGGGTACGCGGTTGAATTTCAGTACTTCTTATCATCCACGGTCGGATGGACAGTCTGAGTGTGTTATCCAAGTTCTTGAGGATATGTTGAGGTGCTGTGTGATTGAGTTCCAAGGCTCTTGGGAGAAGCATTTGCCTTTGGTGGAGTTTGCTTGTAACAATAGCTACCAGGCAAGTATTCAAATGGCACCTTATGAAGCCTTGTATGGAAGGAAGTGCAGAACTCCTCTTTGCTGGGCTGAAACAGGTCAGAAGTTGGTCTCGATGCCGGCTTTGTTGAAAGGAACCACCGAGAAGGTGAAGCTCATTTGTGAGCGGTTGAAGGCAGCTTCTGATCGACAGAAGTTTTACGCGGATTTGAAGCGTAAGGAGATTGAGTTTGCGGTGGGTGACCGTGTGTTTTTGAAGGTTTCCCCTTGGAAAAAGGTGATGAGGTTTGGCCGGAAGGGTAAGTTGAGCCCTAGGTATATTGGACCATATGAGGTGATTGAACGTGTGGGTCCTTTTGCGTACAAGTTGAGGTTGCCGCAAGAGTTGGAAAGGATACATGATGTGTTTCATGTCTCTATGCTTCGGAGGTATAGATCGGATCCTTCGCATGTTATGCCTGTGGAGGAAGTGGAGTTGAATCCAAACTTGACCTATGATGAAGAGCAGGTTAAAATTCTGGAATCGGACAGTAAAGTACTTCGAGGTAAGACCATTGAGTTGGTTAAGGTGTTGTGGAGGCATCGTGGTGTTGAGGAGTCCACGTTGGAAAGAAAGGATGACATGAAGAAGCAGTTTCCTTACCTCTTTCCTCCAGGTAAATTTCGAGGACGAAATTTCTTAAGAGGGGGAGAGTTGTAACACCCCAATTTTGGGCTTAGAAGTTTAGGGTTTGAACGGACCGGTCTGAGAAACGGTTCGAATATAAAAAGGAGGTTTTAGTGAAAGCCTAGTTCGGGATGCTTTAAAAATAAAGAAAAATATCTAAAAATCCTCATTTAATATATTTAAGAGAGTGGTGAAATCAATTTTACAAAATAAGGTTTGGAAATACTACATTTCGGTGTAGTGACCAAAATGCGATTTTTGCAAAGTTTAGTAGTGACTGTTTTGTAAAGGATTGAAACTTTGAATCTTTAAGGAGCTAATTACCCAAAATATTTTTCTCCAGATTTTTCCTTAATTTGGGTGATTTAATTAATGTTTTAATTAAATAAAAGAAAAGGAAAACTACCTTTTGATTTTCATAACTACCTTTTCATAATTTTCTCTCATTCCTTTTTCTCTCAAAATCCCATCATCCAAACACTTTTTCTCCTGCAACTTTCACATAGATTTTCACTTCAATTGATGAGATTTCCATCACTCATTGGTTCCTAATCAATCTTGCATCAAATACTTTTGATTTTCACATTGAATTTTCATGGAATTTGGCCCAAATCAAGGAGAAATCATCATTTAGAGGTAAGATTGTTCTTCTCCTCTAAATACTCAGTTCTTTACTGAAATTCCCAAGTTGTCAATCCTTTATTAAAGTTTTATAAATGGTTTTAATGTTAGAAACAAGATTTTGGCTTAAAACTCAAGATTTTGGAAGAGATCTTGAAGATTTTCGTTGAAATTGATTGGGCTTTGTTTTGAGATAGTTCTCTAATGTATTTTGGATGTTAAATGATGTTAGAAATGAGGTTTTATCAATGCAATCCCGAATAGGTTGTGTTTCCTAAGTTTTTGCTTATGAAAATGGTGGTTTTTGGGGTGTTTTTGGTGTCCTGTTATAGCTGGAGGTATAAGGACGAGTTTAGGTTTGTTTTAGATGTTAATTGATGTTTAGAAATGATTAGAAGTGATGGATCTTGTCTGGGTTAAGTTTTGGAAGAGTTTGTAGGTGATTTCGGTTGTGTTTGGTAGCCGAAATGTTGAGTTTAGGTGGTGCAGCGAGTTTAGGAGAAGTGGCTGAAGATTTTAATGCATGATGATGCATTAATCCTCTGCTCTTATGTGTTGTAAATAGGGGAGACACCTTCGGACACTTTTGGTGTTGGTTCGGGAGTATCGGAGGCATAGTTAGAGTTTCAGCGAGCAAGGTGAAACGTAATTGGTGAGTGGAGATGGTTTTCCAGCTTTGAAACTATTATTTGGAGGTTTTGGGAGCTTAGTTTAAGTCAAAAAAACTTAGCTAAGCTCAAGAGTAAGTTTTTGGAAAAACTCCCTCGGGTGTGCTAAGTTATGGTTTGATGCATTAGTTATGAAATTCATGTTTAATTTCTGTTTCAAAAGCATGTTTTAGCATGTTTAATTCTGGTTTTGAAAGCCATGTATTGAAGGAAGCTCAAGGTAAGAGATCCTTGGTTTGACATGTTTTTAATTTGGTTATGATGCATGGAGATGCATGATGATATGTGGCTTTGATTAATGCTTAAAACAGTGAATTGATGATGGTATTTGGTGTATATTGGCAAGTGATGAAATGGTTTTTAAGTACTTGAATCGGATATAGTTAGCCGGCTATTGGATTGGGTGCACCGTAAGTAAGGTCGCCTTGGATGTTGAGGGGTTGTTATTGTACCGTAAACTCCATCCAAGTACCCTAACGATTGAGGTAAGATAACAACGGTGGTTGTAAATTCCAAGTGTGGATCTTGTGTTATGTGTCCCTTACTCTCGTTAGTGGAATTATACAACTACCGATGAGTGGTGTTGAGGGGTTGAGATTGTACCGTTATACTCCACCACGGGTGTCACATCAATGGAGGGATTGCTCTTGAGTGTGAACCTTGTGTAGTCCGGTAGTGTGTATGAAGCGTGTGGGACAACGCTTGTAATCCGCGTATCCGATTGTGTCTTGTGTTGAAATGGTTATGAACTATCACTTGAAAGCCAATATAATGTATTTAAATGCAACGAAGCGTGAGATGCTTGAAAATGATGTAAGGTAGCATGAGAAAGAGACGATCTTGTGGTTTAAAAGCTTTGTTGAAAGTGTTTTCTAAAAATGCATTGTTGTATTGGTTTTATTTAGAGCTTGCCTCACTAAGCATTTGTGCTTACGCTCTCTTTTACCAATAATGCAGATAAATGAGGTGTTTAAGGGCATCAAGGAAGCTAAGTGTGTCCAAGGGAATCCAAGCTCATGCATGGTGAAGTTTTCGTACACTATTAGTTTTGATATTTTGGCAATGGGAACCTAAGTTTTGTTTTGGGAGATTTATTAAACTCCCTAAGGTTGTGGCATGTGTGCCTTGATTGTTTTGAATTGTAAATGGCATTTATTGCTTGTTTGGAGGTTTGATTTCCCTATTTGGTTGGATATTAGGATGCATGCCTCTAGACTTATGAATTTTCTTGTTTGATGCTATGAAGGTGTTTAGGGGCTCTATATGTGCACCTTGTATGTATGTTGACTTGTTGATATGCTTGGGAAGTCATTTGGATGTGTTTGATCGAGTTTGTGCATGAAAAACCAGCATTTGCTGCTGTTTCTGGGCATACCGTATCGAAACACCCCTAGTGTTTCGAAACGGGGGCCTGAAATGGCCTTCGTGTTCCGAAACGCTAATGGATGTTTAGGTACGATTTGGCCACTGGAAGGCCTCATTTCGGAACCAGTCTCGGAACCAACCCGCGTATCGAAACGGTCAACACCGTTCCGATCCTGCGTTTCGATACGGCAAGTGGGTGTTTCGGAACAGGTGACCGTTGGACACTGATTTGAATGGTGCTGAAGTTTGCAAGCTTTACATTTTAGTCCTAAATGTTGAGAATGCAATTGTTTGAGCTTGGGATGTTCAATTAAGTTGAAATTTGGCACAGAAGCATATAACATGACTAATTTCATATTGTTGACTTAAAAATCAGTAAAGACCTTCTAATTTTCAGAAATTACATTTTGGTCCCTAAATTTGTATATTGCGCAATTGAGTCCCTTTTTGAAATCAGATCGCTGTGCCTTTCTCTATCGTATCTCGTCAGTACTCACTTAAGGATAATATGTATCTAGACAAGATTAAAAAGAAAAATAGGGTCGTGAATCAAGGTTGACTTTCGGGTTGACTTTGGTTTTCCCCGTGTAATCTTCATAGTTCAGATCATCCGTCTAGGCTGGGCTAAGGGGGTTACATCTCAAGCATCAAATCATGCTTAAAACCACAAGTATAAACATATACTTACAAGGATCACTTACCATGTGCACCCTTCATCATTATATCATCAAAATCAGCAATTCATTTACCTCAAATCATGTTTTAACAATGACGATATGCATTCTAAAACAAGTGCCTCAACAAACTCATAATAGCACAATCCGAGGGAGAAACTCACTTTACTTACTTTCGATCTTAGTAAATCGTTTCAAGCTTAAACTAAGTTCCCAAAACATCCTTTTAAGAGTTTTAAAGGTGGAAATCTCATTTCCACTAACCGACACATGAAACCTCAATCACTGACGCGAAAATCAAGCGTCTGAAGTCCCCGAAACTTCGTCAAATGATTCCAAATAATCCTACCATGTTTATACCACACAAGAACAGAGGATTAATGCATCTCAAGGCATTAAAACCACCAGCAATCAGTAAAAACCCGCAGCTCTTCCCAAAGGCACTTAAAAGCCTATTCGAAACAACCGAAAACACAATTGATCTTACTCGAAACTTAACCCAGCCATAATCCATAACTTCCATTCACTTTTAGCCATCAATCAACATCCTAATTACATCTAATAACACCCAGTAACACCAGATTTACATTTCCAAGCCAAAAACCCATAATTAACAACATAAACTTTTAGAGTTATTATGATTGAGCCATTATTTCAACATCATTTAATATTCAAAACAACTTTAAAATCAATCTAAAATCACCCAAAACCGTGCCCAAACGGAAATTTTGAAAAATCACCACATAAAGACATTTTTAGCCAATTTCCCATTAATCAACTAGAAAACAGAGTTAATAAACATACTTAGGAGGCACAAGACTTGGGAATTTCGCTAAAAAACCTTGATTAGAGGAGTTAAACGAATCTTACCTCTAACCTTTCCTTTTCTCCTCAAATGACATGATTTTGATGAAATCTTCAAGTAAACTCAATGGTATTTGATAGGAGAATCAAAGAACTCTTTAGCTATTCAAAATGAATTAGAAAAGATGGAAAATCTCTCTCGTTTTCATAAAAGAAAAAGTGTTTGGCTGAGTGCAAAATGAGAGAAATTAGTTACGTAAACCCTTCTCTTGTTTTAATTTGAAACCCTTTTTAAAATCTTTTTATTAGAATAATTAAAATGGTCAATTTGAGAGAAAAGGCCCACAAAAATATATAAGCTTCCTAAAAATTCTAAGTCTTATCCTCTTTTCATTTTAGTCCTTAAAATCCAACCTTGCACTTTTTACAAAATGGTAACTTTCCGAAATCTCGACTTTCCAAAACTCATTTTCTAAAATTGATTTTACCAAAGTTCAATATATATTTTGAAAAGATTTAGCAATTTTTCTCATAATTTTATCACATCTCGGACTACGTTTTTCCTAAACCGCTTCAAAAGGCTCGAATCTCTAATTCCAGGTTCGACTAACCCAAACTGATGCCTAAAACATCTAGGCCCAAAACTGAGGCGTTACATAATTCCTTTCAAGGATTAAGCTTAATTCATTTTCATGCTCAGCAAGAGTCTTTTCAAGGTTCATGCTCATCAAGAGCCTTACCAAGTCTTATGCTCACCAAGAACTTAACAAATCTTATGCTCACCAAGAGCTTTATTAAGATTCATAATAAATTCAAAATTCTTTTTGAATTTCTTATATGATTTCACCTAATGTTCATGTCCTTTAAAATGTTTATCTTGGATCACATTTGGTCATGAATAACATTGGTCCGTGTTTGATCGTATAGGTCCAAATTACACATAGCACAAAACACATAGCAATGGCTAGTGACTTAACATATGAATCCCATCTTCTCACTATCCAACCAAATTGTCGCCAATCTCCGTACATCTCCCCCATTACCTATTACTGTCGCCAATATACATATCACATATAAATAGGGCGTCCCTCGAGCCGTAGCTCATGGAACATAGTCCCAATTTATACCATGCATCATGCCAAAGTTTCCAAGGGCTTGCATTGTATAGGCAACTTAGATATCTTATCTTATAATTGAGATTTGGGGAGTATCTTGTTGCACGAGTAATCATACATTGTTGCTTAACTTAATGTCTTATGACAAGCATTTAACTTTTAGCATCTCAAGCTTAATGACTCATAAATTGTAAGGTAAGATTAACCATTCTTCTTTAAGTTTTATGGCATCTATAACACCCCTTCCCGGCCTGGTAGAGAACCGGGTCAGAGCGTGCTACCGGTGAGCGATACGGTGATAGGCGCCATAAATTTCAACATATTATAAATGCTTAATCAATATTACACAACAAACATTACCAATATACATCTTAGTCCAATTCATTCATAAGAAAGCCACAATTAACCATTTAGGACCAATTCACAACTTTTACAAGTTTTAGGGATTAATCTGTAAAACTGAAAAACTAGAGGTTCTTCAATGCATTATACTATACCACACTAAAACTCAATGCAACATTAGCAGGTCTGCAAATTTTCATGCAAAACGGTGATAATTTACTCATTCAATTTAATTGTTTAAAAATACGGTGACCAAATTGAAAACAATGCAAACCTTCACATTAAGCTTTTTAACCACTTTAACTAAACTTGTATCGAAACGTTCAGAGCCGTTCGATACGGATGGACGATGGTCAACCTTGTTGACTTTTCCCTTTCGACCATATCGATATGGGCAAGCCATGTATTTGTACGAGTTGACTTCCTTTGACTTTGACTTTGACCCGTTTCGATACGCTATGAACTCGTATCGAAACAAGGGATTCCAGTAGCAAATTTTTTTGGTACGACCCTAGACTGTTTCGATATGCCCTGATCCCTGGGTTCATTTATGCTTACCCATATCGAAATTCCATCACCCATTTCGATACGGACTGACCTATAAAGACAAATTTTTGCCGGTTTTTATTCATTTTAACTATTCAAATAGTGTCCAAATGCAATGAAACTTTACTCACAACATTATAACCATAAATTCTAATAGCATGTCAAATTTTAGAGCCAAATGGATCCATTTACCCAGTTTTTACCTTTTAGAACCAAAACATGCATTTAAGGCCATTTCTTACTATATAGAACACTCATCTTAAACATATCATACTTATAACACTTAACCATAACATATGCTCATAAAAAGAGACTTAATAGACTTATACATGAACCTTGCCACCAACTAGGAGTTTCAAAGGGTCAATATACATTACTTAGAGCTTGATTGTGACTTGTGCAACGCTTCAACTCCTCCGATCTCGATCCCAAAACTTGACTAACCAGAAATGGATGCAATGGAATGCATTAGGTAAACTTTGCCTAGTGAGCTAGTCACAGTTACAAATGGGTGAACATGGTTTGACATATAACATGCTTCAATAATAATCATAATAGTAATTATGCAATAAACTTGGCATGCTCCTTATTCATAGTAAAAACAAAATATCGTGTCATCAATGGCAATATCATGATTTCCTAGAAATACAATATCAATAGAAATAGTCCCCTTGGATCGATTCATGGTATATGGAGACACGAATTCCACCTCCTCGCCAAATCAATAAATGGTCAACCCGCCGACTTCGCAAATAAGACCAATACACAATACATCCCTCCGCCTCGCCAAATCAATATAGGTCGTAGCCCTAGGACCGTAGTCCACCCGTACACTAAGCTCATGAATTCTAATGTATGCCAATTGTATCCAATACTTCGAATCCAAGGTCCAATAATCAATAGCTCAATATCCGTGATTCATTGTCAATATTTTAATAATCATTTAGTCATAGCAATAAGCAATAGCAATCAACTCATGTCAATGATTCTACATGTCAATACTTCAATGATTTCCATGACAATGATAGCAATGCTATGGACAATGAATCGATGCAAAACTTACCAAACTTACCAACATGACTTTCAATAATGCTTCATACAAATCCCTTAAGATCAATGCTTCAATACACAATGATTTGAGATGCTTGAATAGCCACTCTCGAGACTTCAACTACACTCAGCTTGACAATTCGGAGCTCCTAAGACTCTTGGATGGTGATACTGTTATTCCTAGCTTTCGATGGAGGTGATGGATTAATCTTTTCCACTTATTGAGCTAGAAAGAGCAGTAAGGAATCATTAGAATCAATATGACAACATCGATGCTTGAATAGCCATTAGCTATAGACAAAGCTTATCTTTAAGCTTGAAATTGATCATCTAATAATCAAGAGAATCGATAATTGACTTGGGGCTTCCACTTACTCGATCGATAGCTATGACTTGGTGATCTTAAATCAAGGAAAGCCTAAGTTGATGGTTCAAAAATGGAGAGGTGTATGCTTAGGAGCTCAAGGTTGAAGATGACAATGGCGGTGCTTGCTTATTCTCTCAAAACAAGGAAATGAAGATCAAGTCTCGGTGAAGCAAAAATCAAGATGAGACCTTTCCTTTTATTCATTCATAAAGAGCCAAATCTTATTCATTACCCCACCTCCCACTTAGCCAATAAGATGATTTCCTCCTACCAAAGGATTACTAGATCCAATGCTTGTCTCTTCAAGACAAAGAATGAAATTTGGTTTCGGTAACATGTATAATGAAGATGAGGATTTTTTTATTCCATTTCACTGAAACTATAGCCTTAGTCATATCCCACCTCCCTTGCAACCAGTAAAAAGGTTTCCCTTAGTAAAGGGAAAGCTTAAAATAATACTTATCTATTTCATATCTTATCAATGCTAAATGATGACTTCAAGTCATCCTCTTAAACTACTTCCACGTGGGGAGGGATAACAATAAGAAGGTGAGTCATCACCTCTTCACTTCCTTTCAGATTTACCTTCAAACATATTCGAAACGGGTCCCTCATTTTGAAACGAGTGAAATCGTATCGAAACGGTCAAACAAAAGTCCAAAAGTTAGTTATTACCGCTGGAATCGTATCGGAACACCTATAAACGTTTCAAAACGCCTTACCTAGGCCGTTTCGGTGCGGGTCTAACCGTATCGAAACGCTTAACTCACAAACATCAATTTGAGCATTCTCAAAGCTATAACTCCCTTAGCCCGGTCTAGACGGTTGACCCGAACCGAGGTGATTACATAGGGAAAACCGAAGTCAACCCGTTAAAGTCGACTCCGATTGACAACCCTTTTTTTCTTTTATAAATGCAGATTACATCTCATGTGATCACCAAAGAGCATAGGAAGAAATGGCACAATGATTAGATTTCGTTTAGGGGTTTAATTGCACAAACTAGGCATTTAGGGACCAAAATGAAATTTCTACAAATTACAAGGACTTCTCTGTTTTTAAGTTACCTTTAGTCAATTAGTCACATTTCATGCTTCTATGTCAATTTTCAACCAATCACATCCAATTGCATTCTTGAAGTTTAGGGACTAAAATATAATGTTTTGAAACTTTACAAGATGCCATTAACGGAATTAACGGTCGCGTATCGGTACGCCTAGGGACCGTATCGATACGCGGGAAGGCAGTGACCAAACTCGTAGAAAGGGTATCGATACACTCTCCTGCTTATCGGTGCGCCCTTCAAAACCGTATCGAAACACTTTCCATCCGTACCGATACCCATGTACAAAAAGGCACAAGTTTGGGTTATGTGTATCGATACGCAAGCCCGAGTATCGATACACATACCAGAAGTGTCTCAAAAATAGCCCTGAATTCATGTCAAACTTCAACAAATCATCACCAAATCATATGAACACACTTATGGTAACTACACTAACATATAAGCATGCAATTCTAAGCGTATGATAATCATTCAATGGATCATCACAAGCATAACAAGGCATGTATTAGAGCAAGCTTAAAACTCAAACCACAAACACATCAATAGCAAAGTAAAGAATCAAAACCAATACAAAGGCCTATTGGTTGACCAATTATATCCGCTAATCTTCTCATCATTTATGCCAATATATTACATTAAAATCATCATCTCACCTACTTTTTTGATACAACATTTCTAAAATCTATCTCATCCCATTTCAAAACCACAATTCATGCATAACATTTAATCACAATCTCAAAACTCTTTGCAATGTCATTATATCTCATGGGATCAATATGTAACATCATTTCATGTCATAAATCATGCATAAAACAGTAGGAATTTGTCCATCTCAAATCAAGAGCATGTCAAAAGCATTTAGGGGCATCAACCACTTTTTGATAGCAAATCTAAACTTACATACTTCCGGACTTAGGATGGTGTATCAAACCTATCCTAAATCCCCAAAACTTATTTCCTTGTCCCTCAAAGACTTCTAAAACCATTTGCACTCACCGATTACATTTCGCTTGTTTGCCGAAATGATTTCTAGGCTTCCGACACTTCCGGATCAACACCAAATGCGTCCGATAAAGTCTTCCCTTTTCATTACACATAAGAGCAGAGGATTAATGCATCATCATGCATTAAAATCACCTGCCACTCATTCTAACTCGGTGCTCTACTCAAAACTAGCATTTCGGCTATCCGAAATAATCGAAATCACTTCCAAACTTTCTCAAATCAAAGCTCAGCCAAGATCTATCAATTCTAATCTTTTCTAAACCTCAACCAACACCAAAAATCACCATAACCACAACCTTATACCTCCAACAATAGCAGATCACCAAAAACACCTCAAAAACCACAAATCTAGCATATCAAATTTAGGAAGCCAAACCTATTCGGGATTTATTTGTTAAAACATCATTCTCAAGATCAAATAACATCCAAATTATGTTAGAAATCAACCTCAATTCAGAGTTTATCAATGAAATACGAAAATAATCAAGATCTCATCAAGAATCTTGAATTTAACAACTATTCCATGTTTATAACATCAAAACAACTCAAAAACTATTAACAAAGGATTGATAACTTGGGAATTTCAGTAAAGAACTGATCATTAGATGAGAAGGACGAAGATTACCTCTAATCGTTGATCTCTCTCCAATTTGGGCAAGTTTTCTTGAAAATTCAAAGTAAAAAATCAATATGATTTAATGAAACAAAGATAAGCATAACATGCGACGGATCCGATCTATACCTCCGAAGCATGGATACATGGAACACATTATGTATCTTTTCTAACTCTGAAAGTAGTCTCAACTTGTAAGCAACATGACCCACACGTTCTATCACCTCATATGGTCCAATGAACCTCGGGCTCAATTTGCCCTTCCGGCCAAATCTAATCACCTTCTTCCAAGGTGAAACTTTCAGAAACACACGTTTGGAAACTGCAAACTCTATCTCCTAACGCTTCAAGTCCGCGTAAGACTTTTGCTGGTCCGATGTTGCCTTCAAACGCTCACAAATGAGCTTGACTTTCTCGGTGGTTCCTTTCAACAAAGCTGGCATCGAAATCAACTTTTGCCCCGTTTCAGCCCAACAAAGGGGAGTTCTACACTTTCTCCTGTATAAATCCTCATACTGTACCATTTGAATGCTTGCCTGGTAAGTATTATTATAAGAAAACTCAACCAAAGGCAAGTGCTTCTCCCAAGAACCCTGAAACTCAATAACGCAACACCTTAAGATATCTTCAAGCACTTGGATAACACGCTCTAACTACCCATCCGTCTGCGGATGATATGAAGTACTGAAATTCAACAGCGTACCCTAGACCTGATGCAAACATACCCAAAACCTCGACGTGAACCTCAGATCTCTATCTGATACTATAGAATTATGCACACCGTGCAAATGCACAATCTCAGCAATGTACAACTCTGGTAGCTTATCCAAGGTATACGTAGTATGCACAGGCAAGATGTAACGCCTCGGTTTTTGGGCTAAGAAGTTTTGGGCGTTGACCGGTTCGGTCAAAGTGCTGTTCGAATCTATAAGGGTGACATTAGGAAAGCCTAGTTCGGGTTGCATTAAAAATATGGAAAAATGTTCTAAAATCATCTTTTAATATATATAAGTGAACTGTGAAATCAATTTTGAAAAATGAGGTTTGGAAGGGTGACATTTTGGCTAGTGACCAAAATGTAATTTTTGAAAGTTGCGTGACTGTTTTATAAAGGATTGAAACTTTGAATCTTTAAGGAGCTATTATTCCAAAAGTAGTTTCTCCAGATTTTTCTAAGATATTTTAAGGTTTTATTCTGATTTTAAAACATAAGAAAAGAGGAGGGAAAGTCATTTTGGCTATTTTTTGTAACTAACTTCCAATTTTCTTTTCTCTCATTTTCACTCAACCCAAACACTTTCTCTCCAGAGAATTTCTTCTGATTTGGTCACCTAAATCTTTCCTTTCAACTCTCTTTTGATTCCTAATCATCATATCTACAAAACCTCCCAATTTGTAAGTTGATTCTTCAAGCTTTTTGGCTCTAAAAGAGGAGAAACTCAAGTTTGGAGGTAAGAACGTCCTTCTCCTCTAAACTCTCAGTTCTTTACTGAAATTCCCAAGTTCTCAATCCTTAATTGATGTTTTATAAATGGCTTTTAAGATTGTTTAATGGATCTTGGCTTAAAATGCAAGATTTGGTGTGTTTTTGATGAAATTTCGTTGGATCTGTTTAAGCAGTGTTTTAAGGTGTTAAAATGATGATTAATGAATGTTAATTTGATAAGGAATTGAGTTTTGATTAATGCAATCCCGGATAGGTTGAATTTCCTAAGTTTAGCTTATGATTCTTGGTTGTTTTTGAGGTGATCTTGTGGATCTGATGTTGCTGGAGATATAAGGATGTTAATAGGTTCTTTTTAGATGTTAAATGGTGTTAAAGGATGTTAGGTTTTGTTAGTTTATGGCTGGGCTTTGTTGAGGTGTTGTTTGGATGCAATTTCGGTTGTGTTTGGTGGCCGAAATTGGAGTGTGGATGAGAGCATCGAGTTTAGGTGCTTTCATTGAAGCTTTTAATGCATGATGATGCATTAATCCTCTGCTTTAATGTGTTTAATCAGGGGAGTCTTCTTTGGATCCGAGCGTTGGTGATCCGGAGGCTTGTTTTGGTGCTTCGGCTTGAGGCGAAGTGGAATCGGTGAGTGAAATTGGGTTATCGGCTTTGAAACCAATGTCTTGGGAGCTTAGTTTAAGTCTAAACAACTTTGCTAAGCTCAAGTGTAAGTTTTCGTAAATACTCTCTAGTGGTGGCCATGGTTGATTTGAGGTGCAATGTGGTTTAATTGCATGTTTTAAATACTGTTTTGAAAGCATGATTTAGCATGATTATTGCTGTTTTTGTAAGCCATATGTTGAAGGAAGCTCAAGGTAAGAGTTCCTTGTTTTTGAACATTGATTAAATGTGGTTTGATGCTTTAAAATGCATGATGAATATGGCTTGGGTTAATGCTTTAAAACTGTGGATTATTTGATGATAATGTTGTATGTTGGCAAGTGATGTTTTGAAAAGGTTAAGGTCACTAAGGTGGTTAAAAGTCCTTGAGTGAGCCTAGTTTACTTGAGAACATCAAGGTGGTTAAAAGTCCTTGGATGATTCTTGTTACGGACACAAAGGTGTTTAAAAGTCCTTGTGTGGTCCTTTCCATGGTGTTTAAAAGTCCATGGGGCCAAGGTGTTTAAAAGTCCTTGGGGCCAAGGTGGTTAAAAGTCCTTGGGGTGAAACTTGATACGGACACAAAGGTGTTTAAAAGTCCTTGTGTGGTCCTTTCCATGGTGTTTAAAAGTCCATGGGCCAAGGTGTTTAAAAGTCCTTGGGAAAAACACGAAGGTGGTTAAAAGTCCTTGCGTGGTTCTTGTACTTTATAAGATCACAATGGTGTTTAAAAGTCCATGTGTGAGTCTTATGTTGATCTTGTTTTTAAAAGATGAAACTTATCACTTGTGGCCAATATGACATGTTATGGTGTGAAGCATGATTTGCTTGTTTAAGAATGCTAAGAGCATGTTTTATATGATGGTTTGAAGCATGATTTATAAAGTGTTTTATAAATGCATTATTGAATGGTTTTATGAGCATTCCTCACTAAGCTATTGCTTACGCTCTCTTTCGTTTTCTTAAACCAATAATGCAGAACGTTAAGGTGCTTTGAGGGCAGCAAGGAAGGCAAGCAATCAAGTGGTAGTAAAGCTCAAAGTATGGAAGGTTTTCTTAAGTACACTTAGCTTTGTTAATTTGGCAATGGGGGACCAATGAGATGTTTTGGGAGATGTTTTGGAACTCCCTAAGTATGTTTTAATGTTGTGTTTAATGCTTGTTTTTGTAATTGGCCTTTACATATTTGAATTGGAAGTTTATGCTTGAATGGCTTGCTTGTGTAGGAAGCATGCCTATAGATTTGGGGCTTTTCACATATGTTGTTAATATGTCGAATTGATGATGCTTTTATGTCCCTTATATGTTTAATTGCATGCTGGTAAAGTTTGGTAGCATTTGGAGCATGAATGGATGATTAATTGTATGTTTGAGCATGCATTTTGTTGCATTTCGAGCAGGCTGTTTCGGAACAGGGGGTTGCCGTTTCGGAACGGGTGCCTTGTAGCAGCCCAGGCGTCCGAAACGGGGGACACCATTCCGAAACGGAAAGGCCACTGCCAGCCCACGTTTCGGTACGCGTTGCGGAACGGCCCCGCGTTTCGAAACGGGCTCTGCCTGTTTCGGAACGGGTGACCGTTGGGGGCTGACAATGGCAGTTATATGTTTTGTAATGTTTGCATTTTGGTCCTGAATCTTGTTTGTGCAATTGTATGAGTTTGGGATGTCCGTTTGAGCTGAAATTTGATAGAGAAGCATGAAACTTGACTAATTAAAGGTTGGTAACTTTAATTTGGGTTAAGTCCTTATAATTATCAGAATTTACAATTTGGTCCCTAAAGTTGCAATTTGTTCAATTGGGTCCCTGTTTGATCTCCGATGTTTATGATCTCTGTGTACGATGTTTGTATGATCATAACTAGGGTTAATGTGCATCTAGACAAGATTAAAAAGAAAAAAAGGGTCGTTAATCAAGGTTGACTTTCGGGTTGACTTTGGTTTTCCCCGTGTGACTTGGGAATGTATGTGTGCATGAGTGAAGTGTGTATGCTATGTATGCTTGTTGAGTGAAAGCATGATAAGTGGTATGTGATTTTGATGCAATTGGAATGTATGCTGTGATGTAGCATGTTGTGGGTACCCATTGCCAGATCAAAGCTAATGAAATGATGTTGATTTTGAATGAATTGAGCTTGAATACTTGGATTGCTTACCTTGCTGGGCCTAACTTTGTTTTATTTATATTGTGATTGCATGGTAAAAGTATGGCACCACGTAGAGAGTTAAGGAGTAATGTGCGAGCTACGGCTCCGAACGAGAATGAGAATGAGGAAAGTGCGGTGTTACCTCCTCCTCCACCTGGTGGTGGTGGTGCTGAGGGAGATGGAGCTGAAGCTGCAGCTGATGCTGGAGCTGCTGGACCTGAGGCTGGTCAGGGGCAAGCTATGCCTGACATGACGATGTTGGTACAAGCTATTGCGGGTGCTTTTCGAGCAGCGGTAGCTGGAGCTCAAGGAGCTGGGCATCAGGGGGATGCTGGTGTTAGACTACCTTTGGAGCGTCTGCGCAGTCTTGGTGGGACTGAGTTCAGGGGTATGTCGGCTGAGGGTTCTGAGGCTTGGTTAGAGAGTACCAAGCGAATCTTGGGTTAGATGAGCTGCACAGATGTGCAAAGGTTGGGTTGCGTTGTGTCCTTGCTGCAGGGCGATGCTTATACGTGGTGGACGACCACTATAGCTGGGATGGCTGAAGCTGACATCAATTGGACATTCTTTCAGAATGTGTTCAAAAGGAGATATCTTGGTGTGAGATATCTTGATGAAAAGAAGCGTGAATTCATGTCTCTTACCCAAGGGAGCATGAGTGTAGCTGAGTACGAAGTGCAGTTTGTACGACTCAGTCAGTATGCACCTGAGCTGGTACCTGATGAGCGGGCGAGGTGCGAAAGGTTCCGTTACGGTCTAGTGACGGATGTGAAGATGTATGTGCTGGCCATGGAGTATGATGATTTTGATGTGCTGGTGGGCCGAGCCAAGGACATTGAGATGAACCTGGGTTTATCTGTTAAAAGTGTTAGTTCTGGTGCTGGAAAGCGAGCTGCTGAGTTTAGTTCCGGAGGTGGACGGAACAAGAGGGGACGTGATCAGAAGTATCAGTCCTCAGCCAAGAGGGGTGGTGGTGCACCTGCTAGGGGAGGCAATGTCAGAGCTGATCCTAATGCTTGTTGGATTTGTGGTTCACGTGGTCACATGAAGCGTGACTGTCCTCGTGCTGAGAGAGAGGTGCAAGCTCCTGTTGCGGCAGCTGGTAACGGGTGCTGGAATTGTGGTTCTGCGGACCACCTGAGGCGAGATTGTCCTACGTTTGCTGGAGGCCAGGTGCGTGCTCCTGTTGTTGCTGCACCGCAGAGAGGTCGTGGGCGCGGCCGTGGTAATTTCCAGAGGAGGGATGAGGGTGGCCGAGGAGTAGCTCATGTTGTGGCTATTCAGCCGGAAGGTGGGGGACAAGCAAGGGTGTATGCTCAGAGGGAAGGGAGGAATGATGCAGATGTGATTGCAGGTACATTTACTTTGCAGTCCTTGTCATTGCTTTCTTTGATAGATTCTGGATCTATGCATTCATATATCCTGCGTGAGCATACTGAATTGCTTGGTTTGCCTGTTGAATCTTTGGATGTTGGTGTTCGAGTCACTAGTTCTTTTGGTGAGACTGTTGTGACTAGGAAGCTTTATAGAAGGTGTCCCTTGGTTGTTCAAGAACATGTCTTTCATGTTGATCTTATGGAGTTGCCCTTTTATGGTTTTGATGTAATCCTTGGTATAGATTGGCTTGCTGAGCATCGTGCCATGGTGGATTGTGAAAACAAGCGAGTTTCGCTTAAGCTTGCGGATGATTACGAAGTTGTGGTGGTTGGTGAGAATGTGAAGTTTCTTGCCAATGTGGTGTCTACCTTGGAGGCGAGCAGGATGCTGAGGCAAGGTTGTGAAGCTTACCTAGCTTTTGTGATGAATCCTAGCTCTAAGGAGTTGCGGGTGCAAGATATCAGGGTGGTGAAGGAGTTTCCTGGTGTTTTCCCTGGGGAGTTGCCTGGTTTACCTCCTAACCGCGAGGTGGAGTTTGGAATTGAGCTGTATGAAAATACAACTCCTGTGTCCATTACCCCTTATCGGATGGCACCTAAGGAGCTGAAAGAGTTGAAGACGCAGTTGCAAGAGCTGCTTGATCGTGGTTTCATCCGGCCGAGTGTGTCGCCTTGGGGAGCACCGGTCTTGTTTGTGAAGAAGAAGGATGGCACTATGAGAATGTGCATTGATTACCGTCAGCTGAACAAGTTGACTATCAAGAATCGGTATCCTTTGCCGAGGATTGATGATCTCTTTGATCAATTTCGGGGAGCAGCTGTGTTCTCTAAGATTGACTTGAGGTCAGGGTATTATCAGTTGAAGGTGAAGGATGGGGATGTGCCTAAGACAGCTTTCAGGACAAGGTATGGGCATTATGAGTTCCTTGTGATGCCGTTTGGGTTGACAAATGCTCCTGCTGCTTTCATGGACATGATGAATCGTGTGTTTCATGAATACCTGGACAAGTTCGTGTTGGTATTCATTGATGATATCCTCGTGTACTCGCGTACTGAGGAGGAGCATGAAGAGCATTTGAGGACTGTGCTGCAAGCTTTGTTGGAGAATCAGCTTTATGCTAAGCTGAGCAAGTGTGAGTTCGGGCTTAAGGAGGTGGTGTTTCTTGGGCATGTAGTTTCTGCCGAGGGGATTCGTGTTGATCCTCAGAAGGTTGGGGCGGTGATGAACTGAAAGGTTCCTAAGTCTGTTCATGAGGTCCGTAGTTTCCTTGGTTTGGCTGCATACTACCGGAGGTTTGTGGATGGGTTCTCTAAGATTGCTGCACCTTTGACAAAGTTGTTGCAAAAGGATGTTAAGTACGAGTGGACAGAAGCGAGACATCAGGCTTTTGAGAAGCTTAAGGCGGCTTTGACGCAAGCTCCTATCTTGGTTCAGCCTGAATCAGGGAATGAGTTTGTGGTGTACAGTGATGCGTCCTATGTTGGTTTGGGATGTGTGTTGATGCAGGAGGGTAAGGTTGTGGCTTATGCATCGCGGCAGTTGAAGGTGCATGAGCGCAATTATCCTACGCATGACATTGAGCTGGCTGCAGTGGTTTTTGCTCTGAAGATCTGGAGACATTATCTGTATGGTGAGAAGTGTACGGTGTACACGGATCACAAGAGTTTGAGGTATCTGATGTCTCAGAAGGAGTTGAATCTTAGGCAGCGGCGTTGGTTGGAGTTGCTCAAGGATTATGATCTGACGATTGAGTACCATCCTGGAAAGGCTAATGTTGTTGCGGATGCCTTGAGTAGGAAGGTAGCTGTTGAGCTGAGGGCTATGTTTGCCAGCTTGAGCATCTCGCGTGATGGTGGTCTTGTTGCTGAGTTGCAAGTGAAGCCATCTTTGGTTCAGTTGATCAAGGAAAAGCAGTTGCTGGATGATTCCTTGGTGTCTCATGTTCAGGATATCGCGGAGGGTAGACCTTCGGATTTCTGCTTTAATGATGATGGTGTGTTGTGTTTTGGGAGTCGAATAGTAGTGCCTGCTGATGTTGAGTTGAGGCGTGCTATTCTGACTGAAGGTCATAGTAGTCCTTTTGCTATGCACCCTGGTAGTACTAAGATGTATCGTGATCTTCGTGATGAGTACTATTGGGTGGGTTTGAAAAAGGATGTGGCGGAGTTCGTGAGCAAGTGTTTGGTGTGTCAGCGAGTTAAGGCTGAGCATCAGGTTTCCTTCTGGGTTGTTGCAACCGTTGAAAATCCCTGAGTGGAAGTGGGAAAGGGTTACCATGGATTTTGTATCTGGTTTACCTTTGTCTCCATCGAAGAGGAATTCTGTTTGGGTGATTGTGGATCGTCTGACGAAGTGTGCGCATTTCCTGCCTGTGCATACCACGTTTTCGTTGGATAAGCTTGCGGAGCTGTACATTGCTGAGATTGTGCGGCTGCATGGTGTGCCTAAGTCGATTGTGTCGGATAGAGATCCGAGGTTCACATCGCGTTTCTGGCAGTGTTTGCATCAAGCCTTGGGTACAAGGTTGCATTTCAGTACATCCTATCATCCTCAGTCTGATGGTCAGTCTGAGCGTGTGATTCAGATTTTGGAGGATATGTTGAGGTGCTGTGTGATTGAGTTCCAAGGTTCTTGGGAGAAGCATTTGCCTTTGGTGGAGTTTGCTTATAACAACAGCTGCCAGGCAAGTATGCAGATGGCACCTTATGAGGCTTTGTACGGGAGGAAGTGTAGGACTCCTCTTTGTTGGGCTGAGGCGGGTCAGAAGTTGGTTTCGATGCCAGCTTTGTTGAAAGGAACCACCGAGAAGGTAAAGCTCGTTTGTGAGCGGTTGAAGGCAGCCTCTGATCGGCAGAAGTCTTACGCGGATTTGAAGCGTAAGGAGATAGAGTATGCGGTGGGTGACCGTGTGTTCTTGAAGGTTTCGCCTTGGAAGAAGGTGATGCGGTTTGGCCGGAAGGGCAAGTTGAGCCCTAGGTACATTGGACCATACGAGGTGGTTGAGCGTGTGGGTCCTGTTGCTTATCGGTTGAGACTACCTCAGGAGTTGGAGAAGATTCATGATGTGTTCCATGTCTCTATGCTTCGGAGGTATAGATCTGATCCTTCGCATGTGATGCCTGTGGAGGAAGTGGAATTGAATCCGGATTTGACCTATGATGAGGAACCGGTGAAGGTTCTGGATTCGGATAGCAAGGTTCTTCGTGGCAAGACCATTGAGTTGGTGAAGGTGCTGTGGAAGCATCGAGGTGTTGAGGAAGCCACGTGGGAGCGGAAGGAAGACATGCTGAAGCAGTTTCCTTATCTCTTTCCTTCAGGTAAATTTCGAGGACGAAATTTCTTAAGGGGGGAGAGTTGTAACGCCCCGGTTTTTGGGCTTAGAAGTTTTGGGCGTTGACCGGTTCGGTCAAAGTGTTGTTCGAATCTATAAGGGTGACATTAGGAAAGCCTAGTTCGGGTTGTATTAAAAATATGGAAAAATGTTCTAAAATCATCTTTTAATATATATAAGTGAACTGTGAAATCAATTTTGAAAAATGAGGTTTGGAAGGGTGACATTTTGGCTAGTGACCAAAATGTAATTTTTGAAAGTTGCGTGACTGTTTTATAAAGGATTGAAACTTTGAATCTTTAAGGAGCTATTATTCCAAAAGTAGTTTCTCCAGATTTTTCTAAGATATTTTAAGGTTTTATTTTGATTTTAAAACATAAGAAAAGAGGAGGGAAAGTCATTTTGGCTATTTTTTGTAACTAACTTCCAATTTTCTTTTCTCCCATTTTCTCTCAACCCAAACACTTTCTCTCTAGAGAATTTCTTCTGATTTGGTCACCTAAATCTTTCCTTTCAACTCTCTTTTGATTCCTAATCATCATATCTACAAAACCTCCCAATTTGCAAGTTGATTCTTCAAGCTTTTTGGCTCTAAAAGAGGAGAAACTCAAGTTTGGAGGTAAGAACGTCCTTCTCCTCTAAACTCTCAGTTCTTTACTGAAATTCCCAAGTTCTCAATCCTTAATTGATGTTTTATAAATGGCTTTTAAGATTGTTTAATGGATCTTGGCTTAAAATGCAAGATTTGGTGTGTTTTTGATGAAATTTCGTTGGATCTGTTTAAGCAGTGTTTTAAGGTGTTAAAATGATGATTAATGAATGTTAATTTGATAAGGAATTGAGTTTTGATTAATGCAATCCCGGATAGGTTGAATTTCCTAAGTTTAGCTTATGATTCTTGGTTGTTTTTGAGGTGATCTTGTGGATCTGATGTTGCTGGAGATATAAGGATGTTAATAGGTTCTTTTTAGATGTTAAATGGTGTTCAAGGATGTTAGGTTTTGTTAGTTTATGGCTGGGCTTTGTTGAGGTGTTGTTTGGATGCAATTTCGGTTGTGTTTGGTGGCCGAAATTGGAGTGTGGATGAGAGCAGCGAGTTTAGGTGCTTTCATTGAAGCTTTTAATGCATGATGATGCATTAATCCTCTGCTTTAATGTGTTTAATCAGGGGAGTCTTCTTTGGATCCGAGCGTTGGTGATCCGGAGGCTTGTTTTGGTGCTTCGGCTTGAGGCGAAGTGGAATCGGTGAGTGAAATTGGGTTATCGGCTTTGAAACCAATGTCTTGGGAGCTTAGTTTAAGTCTAAACAACTTTGCTAAGCTCAAGTGTAAGTTTTCGAAAATACTCTCTAGTGGTGGCCATGGTTGATTTGAGGTGCAATATGGTTTAATTGCATGTTTTAAATACTGTTTTGAAAGCATGATTTAGCATGATTATTGCTGTTTTTGTAAGCCATATGTTGAAGGAAGCTCAAGGTAAGAGTTCCTTGCTTTTGAACATTGATTAAATGTGGTTTGATGCTTTAAAATGCATGATGAATATGGCTTGGGTTAATGCTTTAAAACAGTGGATTATTTGATGATAATGATGTATGTTGGCAAGTGATGTTTTGAAAAGGTTAAGGTCACTAAGGTGGTTAAAAGTCCTTGAGTGAGCCTAGTTTACTTGAGAACATCAAGGTGGTTAAAAGTCCTTGGATGATTCTTGTTACGGACACAAAGGTGTTTAAAAGTCCTTGTGTGGTCCTTTCCATGGTGTTTAAAAGTCCATGGGGCCAAGGTGTTTAAAAGTCCTTGGGGCCAAGGTGGTTAAAAGTCCTTGGGGTGAAACTTGATACGGACACAAAGGTGTTTAAAAGTCCTTGTGTGGTCCTTTCCATGGTGTTTAAAAGTCCATGGGCCAAGGTGTTTAAAAGTCCTTGGGGCCAAGGTGTTTAAAAGTCCTTGGGAAAAACACGAAGGTGGTTAAAAGTCCTTGCGTGGTTCTTGTACTTTATAAGATCACAATGGTGTTTAAAAGTCCATGTGTGAGTCTTATGTTGATCTTGTTTTTAAAAGATGAAACTTATCACTTGTGGCCAATATGACATGTTATGGTGTGAAGCATGATTTGCTTGTTTAAGAATGCTAAGAGCATGTTTTATATGATGGTTTGAAGCATGATTTATAAAGTGTTTTATAAATACATTATTGAATGGTTTTATGAGCATTCCTCACTAAGCTATTGCTTACGCTCTCTTTCGTTTTCTTAAACCAATAATGCAGAACGTTAAGGTGCTTTGAGGGCAGCAAGGAAGGCAAGCAATCAAGTGGTAGTAAAGCTCAAAGTATGGAAGGTTTTCTTAAGTACACTTAGCTTTGTTAATTTGGCAATGGGGGACCAATGAGATGTTTTGGGAGATGTTTTGGAACTCCCTAAGTATGTTTTAATGTTGTGTTTAATGCTTGTTTTTGTAATTGGCCTTTACATATTTGAATTGGAAGTTTATGCTTGAATGGCTTGCTTGTGTAGGAAGCATGCCTATAGATTTGGGGCTTTTCACATATGTTGTTAATATGTCGAATTGATGATGCTTTTATGTCCCTTATATGTTTAATTGCATGCTGGTAAAGTTTGGTAGCATTTGGAGCATGAATGGATGATTAATTGTATGTTTGAGCATGCATTTTGTTGCATTTCGAGCAGGCTGTTTCGGAACAGGGGGTTGCTGTTTCGGAACGGGTGCCTTGTAGCAGCCCAGGCGTCCGAAACGGGGGACACCGTTCCGAAACGGAAAGGCCACTGCCAGCCCACGTTTCGGTACGCGTTGCGGAACGGCCCCGCGTTTCGAAACGGGCTCTGCCTGTTTCGGAACGGGTGACCGTTGGGGGCTGACAATGGCAGTTATATGTTTTGTAATGTTTGCATTTTGGTCCTGAATCTTGTTTGTGCAATTGTATGAGTTTGGGATGTCCGTTTGAGCTGAAATTTGACAGAGAAGCATGAAACTTGACTAATTAAAGGTTGGTAACTTTAATTTGGGTTAAGTCCTTATAATTATCAGAATTTACAATTTGGTCCCTAAAGTTGCAATTTGTTCAATTGGGTCCCTGTTTGATCTCCGATGTTTATGATCTCTGTGTACGATGTTTGTATGATCATAACTAGGGTTAATGTGCATCTAGACAAGATTAAAAAGAAAAAAAGGGTCGTTAATCAAGGTTGACTTTCGGGTTGACTTTGGTTTTCCCCGTGTGACTTTCTTAATTCGGGTCAACCGTCTAGGCCGGGTTAAGGGGGTTACACAAGAAATGTGCACACTTCGTAAGGTGATATACAATCACCCAAACCGAATTGTTCTTCGATGGCAACAACGACAAACCAGACACGAAGTCCATAGTAATCCTTTCCCACTTCCATTCTTGGATTATCAACGGATGCAACAACCCAGATGGAACTTGATGTTAAGCCTTAACCCGCTGGCAAACCATAAATTTTCTAATGAACTCGACAACATCTTTCTTCAATCCCACCCAATAGTACTCATCTTTCAAATCACGGTACATTTTCGTACTACCAGGGTGCATAGCGAAAGGACTACTATGAGCTTCAGTCAAAATAGTGCGCCTCAACTTAACATCATTCAACACCACTATCCGACTCCCAAAACATAGAACACCATCATTGTTGAAACTGAAGTCCGAAGGCCTTCCTTCCGCAATATCCTGAATGTGAGGTACAAGAGAATCATCAATCAACTGCTTATACTTAATTAACCGAACCAAAGATGGTTTTACTTGCAACTCCGCAACAAGGCCACCATCTCGCGATATGCTCAAGCAAGCAAACATCACCCTCAACTCCACCGCCACTTTCATGCTCAAAGCATCGGCAACAACATTGGCCTTTCTCAGATGATACTCGATCGTTAGGTCATAATCCTTAAACAACTCCACCCAACGTTGTTGCCTAAGATTCAACTCCTTCCGAGACATAAGATACTTCAAATTCTTGTGATCCGTTTACACAGTACACTTTTCACCATATAGGTAATACCTCCAAATCTTTAAAGCGAACACCACTGCCGCTAACTCAATATCATATGTGGGATGGTTTCGCTCATGCACCTTCAACTGTCGCGATGCAGAAGCTACTACCCTACCCTCTTGCATCAGCACACACCCCAAACCAACATAGGATGTGTCACTATACACCACAAACTCTTATCCAGATTCAGGTTGAACCAATATAGGAGCTTGCGTCAAAGCTTCCTTTAGCTTCTCAAAAGCTTGTTGTCTTGCTTCCGTCCACTCAAACTTAACATCCTTCTACAATAACTTCGTCAAAGGAGCAGCAATCTTGGAAAATACATCCACAAACCTTCGGTACTAACCCGCCAAACCAAGGAAACTATGAACCTCATTAAAAGACCTAGGAGGCATCCAATTCACCACCGCCTCAATCTTCTGAGGATCAACACGAATCCCCTCAGCCGAAACCACATGACCAAGGAAAACAACCTCCTTCAACCAAAACTCACATTTACTCAGCTTAGTATAAAGTTGATTCTCTAGCCACACTTGCAAAACAATTCTTAAATGTTCCTCGTGCTCCCCCTCAGTACGAGAGTACACAAGGATGTCATCGATGAACATCACAACGAGCTTATCAAAGAACTCATGGAAGACCATGTTCATCATATCCATGAATGCAACAAGAGCATTCATCAAACCAAAAGGCATCACCAGAAATTCATAATGCCCATACCTTGTCCAAAAAGCAGTTTTTAGCACATCCAAATCCTTAACCTTCAATTGATAGTACCCAGACCTTAAATCAATCTTCGAGAACACATCTGCTCCACGAAATTGATAAAAAAGATCATCTATCCTTGGTAGAGGATACTTATTCTTAACAGTCAACTTATTCAACTGACGATAATCAATGCACATTCTCATCGTGTCCATTTTCACTCACCGATAACTTTTCCCTTGCTTGCCAAAACGATTTCTAGGCTTCCGGCACTTCCGGATCAACACCAAATGCATTCGATGAAGTCTTCCATGTTCATTACACATAAGAGCAGAGGAATAATGCATCATCATGCATTAAAATCACCAAGCACTCATTCTAACCCACTACTCTACTCAAAACTAGCATTTCGGCTATTCGAAATAACCGAAATCACTTCCAAACTTCCTCAAATCAAAGCTCTTTCAAGATCTATCAATTATAATCTTTTCTAAACCTCAACCAACACCAAAAATCACCATAACCACAACCTTATACCTCCAGCAAGAGCAGATCACCAAAAACACCTCAAAAACCACAAATCTAGCATCTCAAACTTAGGAACCCAAACATATTCGGGATTTATTTTTTAAAACCTCATTCTCAACATCAAATAACATCCAAATTATGTTAGAAATCAACCTCAATTTAGAGCTTATCATAGAAATATGAAAATCATCAAGATCTCATCAAGAATCTTGAATTTAACAACTATTCCATGTTTATAACATCAAAACAACTCAAAAACCATTAACAAAGGATTGATAACTTGGGAATTTCAGTAAAGAACTGATCATTAGAGGAGAAGGACGAATCTTACCTCTAATGGTTGATCGCTCTTCAATTTGGGCAAGATTTCTTGAAAATCCAAAGCAAAAATCAATAGGATTTGATGAAACAAAGATTGGAAAAATTTTGGAAGATGAAATCTCAACAAACAAGATGAAAATCAGAGGTTCTTTGATGAGAGAAAAGTGTTTGGCTGATTGGAAGTTGAGAGAAAATGAAAAGAGAAAATCTATCGCAAAGTTGGTTATGAAAAGTCAACATTTGATTTTCTTTTAATTCTCTTTTATCTCTTTAATAAAAATCATTATTAAAAGATCCCAAATCAAAGAGAAATCTGATGAAACAAATGGTAAAGTTAGCTCCTTAAAGATTCAAAGTTTTAATCCTTTACAAAACAGTCACTAGTCAACTTTTGCAAAAACTACATTTTGGTCCCTATACAAAAATGTAATATTTCCAAATCTCATTTTGTAAAATTGTTTTTACCATAATTATTTATATAATAAATGAGGATTTTTAGATATTTTTCCATATTTTTAAAACATCCCAATCTAGGTGTTCCCTAAACACACCTCAAGGGTTCGAACCGTTTCCAACCGGCCCGATTCAACATCTAAAACATCTAGGCCCAAAACCAGGGCGTTACAAAGGCAAACTTAACTAAGGACTTGATTTGATTAGAGTTCTTTAACAACATAATCTATAGCAAGGATTCGATATTACAATATTTTAATATCAATACTCCGATCATCGAAATCCAATTTCGAGTAGACCAATTTTCTGGGTGTTACAGCATCATTTGATCAGTGGTTAGCTTCAAGGCTTTAATGTCAGTACACAATTGTCACTTAGCAAACATAGCATAGCAAGGCATGGACACTTATGTAATGTATATTCAACATGATAACAAAGATGTCATGCTATGAATGAATGCTCTCCCCCAAATTGCTCTATTTGAGCCTTATGCACCATGTGTATGATTAATGCATTCCATCCATGAACATACAATACCTTAATCTGTAACCCCCTCGACCTAGCCTAGGCGAAAGACTAAACCGGGAAGGTTTACCTTAATAAATGACCATTTTTTCCTTTTTATCTTGTCTAGATGCACATTATTTCCCTAAGTGTTTAGACTCGCAGCAGAGGAAACATCAACTAAAACAGACATCGATTTGGCATTCAATTGATTACAACATGCGATAAGGACCAATTTGTAAATTTCAAAAAATACAGAGACTTCATCCAATTTTAGGTTACCATCCTTTAATTGGTCATGTTACATGACGCTGTTTCAAATATTAGCTCAATCTGATCATTCAAGCACATTTAATTGCATCCACATAATTCAAGGACTGAAACGTAAAAGAACATAACTTCAAAACAATATGATTAACTAACTTAACAGCTTCGTGTATCGATACTCCTAGCCCTGTATCGATACACCCTGTTTCAGAATAGGTCTGGGTGTTTCGGAACACGAGCCCATTTCGATACGATCTCCGAGACATTTCGGTACACAAAATTCCAGTAGCTAACTTAAACGAGCTTGTTACGATACACCCTTCCCTGTTACGAAACCTCATGACGATTTCAAGCTCACCATTTTGATACAGCCTTAGGCGTATCGAAACACCTGGGCCTATAATGTCACACTTTAATGCACCCATAACCACTGAAGCATGCTTCCAACAAATATATAACACATCCAAACATCAAACATCAATCATTCATGGCATATTCAACATCATATCATGGCAATTTGCATCAAAGGTAAACTATAGGCTTGCAACATAGTAAACAAGCCAAGAAAGATACCAAAATGGATATCAAAGCACAAACCAATACCAAATGCCATTTACAAGTCTAAAACAACAATGAAGACTTGCTCAAATGGGGAGTTTACACAAATCTCCACAAAACACAACGAATCCCCCATTGCCCTTATTAGTTATAGTCTAGACTGAAACATACATTCTCAAATGAAGTTTCTTGAGATCCCTTGCTCCACGTTGCCTCCAAAACCTCAATTCTTTGCATCGATTGTACAAAATAGAGCGTAAGCACACAAGGCTTTGTGAGAAGTGCTCAAAAGCAAGACACCATCAATGCATTAAAACCATTTTCCAAGTTCACATTGAATTCTCATTTGAAAACCATTATGCCTTTAAAACCAAACACTTTCCTTAATAAAAAATCAGCATAATAAACCTTATGCAACATGTATCATGAATCAACAACAAGTCCCATTACTAACAGTCAATTTAAGCCTTCCCATGCATTACTACCATATGCAAAGCTTAAAGAGTAAAACATGTATAAATCTCAATATTCAACATAAACCGTCTCATTATACATCATCAATTATATTTGGCTTACAAGTGATCATTAGGCAAGTCCATTTCTCAAAACAACATATCAGATACACGGATTCACATGTGTTGCCCCAACACTTCATACATTCTCACTGCATCTCAAGGTTCACACACGGAAGCTACCCACCACTGTTGTGACACCCGTGGTGGAGTATTTGGTACACTGTATAAACCCCTCAACACCATTCATCGGCAGATGTATAACCCCACTAACGAGACACGGGACACCACACACACATACCACAATCGTTAGGGTACTTTGATAGAGTATTTGGTACACCGTATAAACCCCTCAACGTCCAATGCAACTTGTTTATAGTGCACTCAATCCTATAGTAGGCTATCTGTATCTGACAACATTTATAAACCAATTTCATAACATCAATTGCCAATATAATTCACATTTAACCACATACCTCACTGTTTTCAAAGCATCATGAATAAATCAATTTCCAAAGCATTAAACCATGCTTTAAATCACAAGTATAAAACATATACTTACAATGATCACTTACCATGTGCATCCTTCATCATCACATCATTAAAAATAGTAAACCACTTACCTTAGACATGTGTTCACAGAGGGTAACATGCATCCAAAACAAAGTGCATAAAAACCATTTCATAATAGCACAACCGAGAGAGAAATTCCTTATACTTACTTTCGAACTTAGAAAAGTGTTACAAGCGTACATCTAAGTTCCCAAAACCACCTTTATAACATTTCAAACCTAAAATCCATGTTCTCACTCACCGACACGCGAAAACTTGATTAGCCAATGTGAAACTAAGCGTCCGAATCTCTCGAAACATCACTGGTTGCTTCAAAAATGTTCTCCCCTGTTAACCACATAAGAACAAAGGATTAATGCATCTCAATGCATTCGAAACTCCAGCAAGCAATCCTACCATGTTGTCCTGCTCAAAACCACCAAAATCAGCATCTGAAACAACCAAAAACACCATCGATTACTCTACAAACTCAACCCAGCCAAAACCTAACACTTCCATCCATTTATTAACGTTGATTAACATCCAAAATTATCCTATTATCAACCTTATACCTCCATCATTCACAAAATCACATTAACACCACAAAAATACAATTCTAACAACATAATCAACTAGAGATCCAAATAGTTTTAGGATTAGCATGCTTAAACCTCAATCTAAACATCAATAAACTTCCAAAACATGATTGAAATTAATCATAAATCAGCGAAAACAGATCCATTACGAAAATTACACAAAATCATCATTTAAAGCTTGATTTAGCCATTTTCTGCAAATCAATCATTAAACCTTGTTAAGAAACATAATTAAAGTGAAATATACTTGAGAATTTCATTAAAGAACCTTGATTAGAGGGGAAGCATGAAAATTACCTCTAATCCCTTGACATTCCTTCAATTGACAAGATTTGATTGAAAATCTTCAAGAATCCATTAAAACAAGGTGAGGAAACTCCATGGATATCATTTGGAAATCAAAGAAAAATGAAAAGGAAAAGATATGTTTTTGAAATAAAATGGGTGGTTGGCTGATGAGAAAAGAGAGAAATTGAAGTTACGTCAAAATAAGTGTGTAAAGCTTAATTCCCTTTTTTCATCTAAACCCTTTTTAATCTTTTAAATTAAAAACATTTAAAACATGTCAAATTAAGGGAATAGTTGATTATACTTGCACTAGCTCCCTAAAGATTATATGTTTTGGCTCTTTTACAAAATAGCCATTAAAAACAATTTTTCCATTTTTACGATTTATCATTAAACCGAAATATCCACCTTCCAAATGTCATTTTCCGAAATTGACTTCACCAAATCCTTATATACATTTGAAAAGGTTTTTATAAAATTTTCTCATATTTTTATCACTTCCCAAACTAGGTTTTCCCTGAACCAATCCTGAACTAACTCAGATCTCTAGTCTCGGTCAAACGGACACTAAACCCAACTAAAAACTCCTAGACCCAAATTCGGAGTGTTAAAACTCTCCCCCACTTAGGAAATTTCGTCCTCGAAATTTTACCTGGAGGAAAAAGGTGCAGAAACTGCTTTAACATGTCTGCCTTGCTTTCCCACGTGGCCTCCTCAACTCCTCGATATCGCCACAACAACTTCACAAGTATAATCGTCTTACCATGAAGAACTTTGCTACTAGAATGAAGAATCTCAACAGGTTCCTCATCATAAGAAAAATCCGATCGTAACTCTATATCCTCAACTGGAATTACATGCGACGAATCCAACCTATACCTCCGCAACATCGATGCATGAAACACATCATAAATTTTCTCCAACATGAGAGGCAACCTTAACCGATATGCAACAGAACTAACACGCTCCACAACTTCATATGGTCCAATAAACATTGGACTAAGCTTACCCTTACGTCCAAACCTCATAACATTCTTCCAAGTTGACACTTTCAGAAACACGCGATCACCAACCGCAAACTTAATCTCCATACGCTTCAAATCTGCGTAAGACTTTTGACGATCCGAAGCCGCCTTCAACCGATCACAAACAAGCTTTACCTTCTCCGCCATTGCTTTAAGCAAATCTGGCATATAAATTGACTTTTGCCCCGCTTCTGCGCAACAATGAGGTGTCTTACACTTCCTACCATACAAGGCTTCATACGAAGCCATTTGTATACTTGCTAGATAGCTATTATTATAAGCAAACTCCACCAAAGGCAATTGTTTGTCCCAAGAACCTTGGAAATCTATAACACAACACTGCAACATATCCTTAAGCACTTGGATAACTCACTCAGATTGACCATCTGTCTGAGAATGATACGAGGTACTAAAATTGAGCTGTGTACCCAAAGCTCTATGCAAACACTCCCAAAACCTCGTTGTAAATCACATATCTCTATCCGAAACTATGGATTTAGGTACACCATGTAACCTCACAACTTCCGCAATGTACAACTCTGCCAACTTATCCAATGTATATGAAGTATGCACAACTATGAAATGCGCACACTACGTAAGATGGTCAACAATCACCTAAATAGAGTTCTTCTTTGACGAGGTCAATGGAAAACTTGACACGAAATCCATCGTAATCCTCTCCCATTTCCATTCCGGTTTTTTCAAAGGTTGCAACAGCCCGGAAGGAAACTGATGCTCAACTTTCACGCGCTGACAAACCATACACTTACTCACAAAATTAGCAACATCCTTCTTCAACCCAACCCAATAGTACTCATCCTTCAATCCACGATACATCTTAGTACTACCATGATGTATAGAAAAGGGACTATTATGCGCCTCGTCATAATAGTGTGCCTCAACCCAACATCACTCGGCACAACTATTCAACTCTTAAAACACAAAACACCATCATCATTAAAACAAAAGTTTGTCGAATTACCATCCGATATATCCTAAACATGTGGTACCAAAGGATACTTATTCTTAATCGTCAACTTGTTCAATTCCTAATAACTGATCAAACAAAAGTCTGTCGAAATTGATCAAACAAATCATCAATCCTTGGCAAAGGATACTTATTCTTAATCGTCAACTTGTTCAATTTTCCGGTAATGTATACACATTCACATCGTGCCACATTTATTCTTCATAAACAAAACTGGTGGACCCCAAGGTGAAACACTAGGCCTAATAAACCCTCGATCAAGCAACTCCTGAAGTTGCGTCTTCAACTCCTTCGATTCTTTTAGAGCCATTAGATAGGGAGAATTAGACACTGGAGTCGTATTATCATACAACTCAATGCCAAACTCAACCTCTCTATTCGGTGGCAACCCAAGCAACTCTTTCGAAAATACACCCGGAAACTCACATATCATACGTATGTCCTGCACACACACTTCCTTCGATCATGGATTCATAACACAAGTTAAGAAAGCCTCGCAACCCAATTCCATCAAACGACTCGCTTCTAGAGCCGAAACAGCATTGGACAAGAATTTAACATTCTCACCCATGATTACCACTTCGTAATCATCAGCAAGTTTCAAGGTGACTCGCTTGGTATCCAAATCAACCCCAGCCCTATTCTCGGTCAATCAATCTATTCCAAGGATTACATCAAAACCATAGAAATGCATTTCCATCAAATCAACTGTGAACTCATGACCTTGAACAGATAAAGGACATCTCCTAAAAAACCTTCTTGTAACAATTGTTTCACCAAAAGAACTAGTTACTTGCATTCTCACATCTAACACCTCAAAAGGGATATCAAGTAGATGTGCATGCTCACTCAAGATATATGAATGCGTAGAACCAGAATCAATCAAAGATAACAAGGAAAAAGATTGCAAAGTGAAGGTATCTGCAATCACATCGGTATCATTGCGTCCCTCGCGATGTGAGTACACCCTCGCAAGACCACCACCCTCAGGTGGAACTACCACTACATGTTCTACAACCCTCTGACCATCCTCTCTACGCTGGAAATTACCACGACCGCGCCCACGACCTCGCTGTGTTGTAACAACATGTGCCTTAACCTGACCACCTCCAGCCAATAACAGAAAATAACGTCTTAAATGGTCATTCGATCCACAACTCTAACAAGAGTTAGCCGCCATTACCGCATGAGCCTGCTCCTCTCGAGCCAAGCGAGGAAAGTCTCGCCTTAAATGCTCACGCAATCCACAAACCCAACAAGCATTTTGCTCGGACCTAACCTTATTTCCCTAAACTAGCGCACCACGCCCAACAACACCTCGCCTCTGCTCAGGCCTATACCTATGATCATGATGCCTCTTAAACTGTCCACCACCCACACGAGAAGATAAACCCCAAACTCTGCTAAATATCCTTAGCTCGCGTCACCAACACATCAAAATTTGTGTAATCATAGGCCAACATGAAAGTCTTCACTTCTTGCACCAAACCGTAACGAAAGTGGTCGCAACGATGCCTATCACTCGGCACCAACTCAGGGGCATACTGACTCAAACGTACAAACTGAACCTCATACTCTTCCACAATCTTGCTACCCTGAACCAAAGACATGAATTCACATTTCTTATCATCCAAGTATCTAACTCCTAGATACTTCTTCTTAAAGGCAACTTGAAAGAACTCCCAATTCACTTCATTAGGCTCCAAAGACGTAGCTACAGTCATCCACCAACTGTAAGCATCACCTTGCAACAGTGATACAACACATCCCATCTTATGTGCATCATTGCATCCCATTTGTTCTAGAATCTGAATCGTACTGGCGATCCAAGCCTCAGATGCCTCAGGAGACAAGCTACGGTACTCAACACTGCCCAAACTTCACAAACGTTCTAAAGGCAACCTCGTTTGCCCAGCAGCTAGTGCTTCCACTTGCACTCCAGCAACATCAGCCTGGAATGCTTTAGTCATCGCCTGAACTAAAGGCGTCAAATCACCCAACACAGGCCCAACTTGGTCATGTTGTACTTGCTCCTCACCCCTAGGTGGAGGAGGTAGATTCCCACTAGGAGGTACCTCGTTCACCTGATTTCCCTGCCCTATAGCAGCAACAATTGTACCAGATCACAACTCTCTCCTTGGTCCCATTGTGCTATTATAATTAAGGCATGATAATAAAAAAACAAAATAATCAGGCCAGCTTCAAGCAAGGATCCAAGACTTTCAATTCAATTTAAAACACCTCAACTATAGTAATAAGGTAATGGGTATCCCAATTTCCCCTAGCATAGCATAAGGTAAACAACATACATATCACAAGCACCATGCATAACAATCAACAAGATTCAACTCACAACATGTATATAGCAGTTAATACATACATCACAACCATAGTGCATGGCATCAACAATATTCATTCTTCATCAACAAGAATATTAACAATCACCGTGCAAAGCAAACATTAACGTACAATTTGCAATCGCTTCATATCAACATACCAAAATCCCAGTCTTTCATAACATAGCTCTGATACCACCAAATGTAACCCCTTCGACCCGACCTGGGCGAAAGATCCAACCGAATGAGTCACACGGGGAATATTAAAGTAAACCTGAAAGGTTTACCTCAATAAACGACCCCTTTTTACCTTTTTATCTTGTCTAGATGCACATTATTACCCAAAGTGTTTAGACTCGCACTGGAGGAAACATCAACTAAAACATACATCGATTTGACATTCAATTGATTACAATATACGATAAGGACCAATTTGTAAATTTCACGAAATACAGAGACTCCATCCAATTTTAGGTTACCATCCTTTAATTGGTCATGTTACTTGCCATTGTGTCAAATCCCAGCTCAATTTGATCATTCAAACACATTAAATTGCATCCACATCATTCAATGACTGAAACGTAAAAGAATAGAACTTCAAAAGAATTTGATTAACTAACATAACAGCTTCGTGTATCGATACACCTAGCCATGTATCGATACACCCTATTTTGGAACAAGTTTGGGTGTTTCGAAACACAAGCCTATTTCGATACTGTAACACCCTCGAAAACCGGTCTAGTCAGAATTAGGTTCCGACGATCTAAAATCCTACATCGAAAAAGCTTAAGCATTTCATTTACATTAAGTCTAATGGTCTCTATCATTGATAAAGACCTTAGTGCGTCCAAACATGTATTTTGGATTACTTTTGAAAGCATAAAAATGATGTTTTGAGCTAGGCGTTTTGATACAGTCAGACCCGTACCGAAACGGCCTAGGTAAGGCGTTTCGAAACGTTTATAGGGGTTCCTGTAACCCCCTTAGCCCGGCCTAGACGGTTGACCCGAACTACGAAGATTACACGGGGAAAACCAAAGTCAACCCGAAAGTCAACCTTGATTTACGACCCTTTTTTTCCTTTTAGTCTTATCTAGATACAAATTAACCCTATGTGAGCACGCATGAAACATACAGGTGAAAAACACATCGGTCGAACAACATGAGGGACTCAATTGCGCAAAATACAAATATTAGGGACCAAAATGTAAATTCTGGAAATTAGAAGGTCTTAACTGATTTTTAAGTTACCAATATTAAATTAATCACATTACATCCATCTATGTCAAATTTCACCTTAATTGGACATCTCATACTCATATAATTGCAATTACAAATTTTGGGACTAAAACGTAAAGCTTGCAAACCTCAAAACCATTCAAATAAGTGCCCAACGGTCACCTGTTTCGAAACGATGTTGACCATTCCGAAACACGGGTTCGTTTCGAGACTTTTTCTGAAACAGGGCCTTCCAGTGGCCAAACCGTTTCGAAACAATCACCAGCCGTTTCGAAACACCAAGGCCATTTCAGGCCCCCGTTTCGAAACGCCAAAGAGTGTATCGATACGGTTTGCCCATAAGCTGCAGAATTTGCTGGTTTTTCATGCTTAAACCCAATCAAACACATCTTAATGACCCTCTAACCATACCAACAAGTCATCATACATATAAGGTGCGTGATTGCAGCTTCAAAACACATTCATGACATCAAACATTAAACTTCACATGTCTAAAGGCATGCATCCTAATATCCAAAACCAAACAACCAACCAAACTCCAAAATAAGCATCAAAAGGCCAATTACAAATCCAAAACATCAAAAGCAACATGCCACAAACTAGGGAGTCCAAAACATCTCCCAAAACCACACTCTAGGTTCCCATTGCCAAATTACCAAAACTAATAGCGTATGAAAACATCACCATACATGAGCTTAGTTTCCCTTGGACTCTTAGCTTCCTTGTTGCCCTCAAACACTTCAATTGTCTGCATTATTGGTACAAAAGAGATATCGTAAGCACAATTGCTTAGTGAGGCATGCTCTAAAGAAAACAACACAATAATGCATTTTTAGAAAACACTTTCAACAAGCTTAAAAACACAATCTTAACTCTTTTCATGCAACCTTGCATACTTTACAAGCATCTCATGCTTCATTACACCAATTCAACATATTGGCTTTCAAGTGATAATTCATACTCTTTTACAACACAAAACACAATCGGATACGCGGATTACAAGCGTTGTCCCACACGCTTCATACATACTACCGAACAACATAAGGTGGAGTTTACGGTACAATCACAACCCCTCAACACCCGTTATGGAGTTTACGGTACAATCACAACCCCTCAACATCACTCATCGGTAGTTGTATAACTTCCTAACGAGAGTACGGGACACATAACACAAGGTCCACACACGGACTTTTAACCACCGTTGTGACCTTAACAAGATCCACACACGGACTTTTAACCACCGTTGTGATCTTACCTCTCTCGTTAGGATACTATGATGGAGTTTTCGGTACAATCACAACCCCTCAACATACAAGGCGACTTTATTCACGGTGCACCCAATCCTATAGCCGGCTAACTATATCCGATTCAAGTACTTTAAAACCATTACATCACTTGCCAATATACATCATATAACATCAACAATTCACTGTTTTAAAGCATTAAACAAAGCTATTTAACATCATGCATCACTATGCATCAAATCCACATTTACAATATGACAAACCAAATATCTCTTAACTTGAGCATCCTTCAACATATGGCTTTCAAAACCAGCATTAACCATGCTAAAACATGCTTTCAAAACAAAATTTAAACTTGCAAATCAAATCCAATGCATCGAACAACTTCATGGCTCATCCAAGATAGTTTCTCCGAAAACTTACTCTTGAGCTTAGTTAATTTGCTTAGACTTAAACTAAGCTCCCAAAACCTTCAAATAATTGTTCCAAAACTAGAAACCAAACTCCACTCACCAATTCCGTTTCGCAAGCTTGCCGAAATGCCGATCAAGCCTCCGGATCAACTCCACAAGTGTCCGAAGATGCCTCCCCTGTTTTTAACACATTAAAGTAGAGGATTAATGCATCACCATGCACTGAAATCTTCAGCCAACACACTCAAACTCGCAGCTCAACTTAAAACCAACATTTCGGCTACCAAACACAAACCAAACCACCTCCAAACTCCTCCAAAACTTAACCCAGCCAAGATCCATCACTTCTAACCATTTCTAAACATCAATTAACATCCAAAATAAACCTAAACTCGTCCTTATACCTCCAGCTATAACAGAACACCAAGATCACCTCAAAAACCACCATTTTCATAAGCAAAAACTTAGGAAATTCAACCTATTCGGGATTGCATTGATAAAACCTCATTTCCACATCATTAGACATCCAAAATACATTTAAGAATCATCTCAAAATAGAGCCCAAACAACCACCACGAAATTCTTCAAGATTTCATCCAAATCTTGAGTTTTAAGCCAAAATCAAGTTTCTACCATTAAAACCATTTATAAAAAACTTAAATTAAGGATTGAAAACTTGGGAATTTCAGTAAAGAACTTAGTATTTAGAGGAGAAGAACAATCTTAACTCTAAATGGTGATTTCTCCTTCACTTGAGCCAATTTCATTGAAAATTCAATGAGGAAATCAAAAGGATTTGATGTAGGATTGATTAGGAGCTTATTGATGATAGAAATCTCATCAATTGAAGTGGAAATCAATGAAAAATTTGCTGGAGAAAAGTTTTTGGATGATGGAATTTTGAGAGAAAAATAAATGAGAAAATTTTAGGAAAAGTTAGTTATGAAATTCTAAAAAGTGGTTTCCCATTTCTTTTAATTAATTAAAACATTAATTGAATCATCTAAATTAAGGAAAAATTTGGAGAAATCATTTTTGGGTAAATTAGCTCCTTAAAGATTCAAAGTTTCAATCCTTACAAAACAGTCACCACTAAACTTTTCAAAAATCGCATTTTAGTCACTACACTGAAATGTAGTATTTCCAAACCTTATTTTGTAAAATTTATTTCACCACTCTCTTATATATATTAAAAGAGAATTTTTAGATATTTTTCCATATTTTTAAAGCATCCTGAACTAGGCTTTCCTAAAATGTCCTTTTACATTCGAACCGAAAATCAGACCGGTGCGGTTCAGACCCTAAACTTCCAAGCCCAAAATTGGGGTGTTACAACTCTCCCCCCCCCCTTAAGAAATTTCGTCCTCGAAATTTACCTGGAGGAAAGAGGTACGGAAACTGCTTCTTCATGTCATCCTTTCTTTCCCACGTGGCTTCCTCAACACCACGATGCTTCCACAACACCTTAACCAATTCAATGGTCTTGTCTCGGAGAACTTTATTGTCCGAATCAAGAATTTCAATCGGCTCCTCATCATAGGTCAAGTCTTGATTCAACTCCACTTCCTCCACAGGCATAACATGCGAAGGATCAGATCTATACCTCCGAAGCATAGAGACATGAAACACATCATGTATCTTTTCCAACTCTTGCGGTAACCTCAGCTTGTACGCAACAAGACCCACACGTTCAATCACCTCGTATGGTCCAATATACCTAGGGCTCAACTTACCCTTTCGACCAAACCTCATCACCTTCTTCCAAGGCGAAACTTTCAAGAACACATGGTCACCAACCGCAAACTCAATCTCCTTACGCTTCAAATCCGTGTAAGACTTCTGTCTATTAGAAGCTGCCTTCAAACGCTCACAAATGAGCTTCACCTTCTCGGTGGTTCCTTTTAACAAAGCCGGCATCGAAACCAACTTCTGACCTGTTTCAGCCCAGCAAAGAGGAGTTCTGCACTTCCTCCCGTACAAGGCTTCATAAGGGGCCATTTGAATACTTGCCTGGTAGCTATTGTTATAAGCAAACTCTACCAAAGGCAAATGTTTCTCCCAAGAACCTTGAAACTCAATCACACAACACTTGGATAACACGCTCAGACTGTCCATCCGACTGTGGATGATAAGAAGTACTGAAATTCAATCGTGTACCTAAACTTTGATGCAAACACTCCCAAAAACGCAACGTAAACCTCGGATCCCTATCCGATACTATAGACTTTGGCACACCATGCAGTCGCACAATCTCAACAATGTACAACTCCGCAAGCTTGTCCAAGGTATACGTAGTATGCACAGGTAAGAAATGCGCACACTTCGTAAGGCAATCCACAATCACCCACACCGAATTCTTCTTCGATGGCGACAAAGGCAAACCAGACACAAAGTCCATGGTAATCCTTTCCCACTTCCACTCAGGAATCCTCAACGGTTGCAACAACCCAGAAGGAAACTGATGTTCAGCCTTAACCCGCTGAGAAACCGTGCACTTACTCACGTACTCTGCAACATCCTTCTTCAAACCCACCCAATAGTACTCATCCTTAAGATCACGATACATCTTAGTACTACCAGGGTGCATAGAAAAATGACTGCTATGAGCCTCAGTCAGAATAGTACACCTCAACTCAGCATCATTCGGCACTACCATCCGACTCCCAAAACATAGAACCCCATCATCATTAAAACAGAAATTTGATGGTCTATCCTCAGCAATATTCTGAACATGTGGCACCAAGGAATCATCCAACAACTGCTTATCCTTTATCAACTGAACCAAAGATGGTTTCACTTGCAATTCAGCCGCAAGACCCCCATCTCCCGAAATGCTCAAGCTGGCAAACATAGCCCTCAACTCTACTGCCACTTTTCTACTTAAGGCATCCGCTACAACATTAGCTTTTCCCGGATGGTACTCGATCGTCAGATCATAATCTTTAAGCAACTCCACCCAACGTCGTTACCTAAGATTTAACTCTTTCTAAGACATCAGATACTTCGAACTTTTGTGATCCGTGTACACAGTACACTTCTCACCGTACAGGTAATGTCTCCAAATTTTCAAAGCAAAGACCACCGCAGCTAACTCAATATCATGCGTAGGATAATGACGCTCATGCACCTTCAACTGACGCGATGCATAAGCCACCACCTTACCCTCTTGCATCAACACACACCCCAAACCAACATAGGATGCGTCTCTGTACACTACAAACTCTTTCCCTGATTCAGGTTGAACCAAGATAAGAGCTTGCGTCAAATCTGCCTTAAGCTTCTCAAAAGCCTGTTGTCTTGCCTTTGTCCACTCATACTTGACATCCTTTTGCAACAACTTCGTCAAAGGTGCATCAATCTTCGAAAATTCATCCACAAACCTCCGATAGTATCCTGCCAATCCAAGGAAACTACGGACTTCATGAACAGACTTAGGAGGCTTCCAATTCATCACCGCCTCAATCTTCTGAGGATCAACACGAATCCCCTCCGCAGAAACCACATGACCAAGGAAAACAACTTCCCTAAGCCAGAATTCGCACTTGCTCAGCTTAGCATAAAGCTGATTCTCCAACAGCGCCTGCAACATAATCCGCAAATGCCCCTCATGCTCCTCCTCAGTACGAGAGTACACAAGGATATCATCAATGAACACCACAACAAACTTGTCCAAGTATTCATGGAACACTCTATTCATCATGTCCATAAAAGCTGCAGGAGCATTCGTCAAGCCAAACGACACCACAAGGAACTCATAATGCCCGTACCTCGTTCTGAAGGCTATTTTTGGCACATCCACATCCTTCACCTTAAGCTAATAATAACCTGACCTTAAGTCAATCTTAGAGAACACAGCCGCTCCCCGAAATTGATCAAAAAGATCATCAATCCTCAGCAAAGGATATCGATTCTTGATAGTCAACTTGTTCAGCTGATGATAATCAATGCACATTCTCATAGTGCCATCCTTCTTCTTCACAAGCAACACCGGTGCACCCCAAGGTGACACTCTCGGCCGAATGAAACCATGATCAAGCAACTCCTGAAGTTGCGTCTTCAGCTCCTTCAAATCCTTAGGTGCCATTCGGTAAGGAGAAATAGACACTGGAGTTGTGTTTTCATACAACTCAATTCCAAACTCCACCTCTCGACTAGGAGGCAATCCATGTAACTCCTCCGAAAACATTCTAGGAAACTCTCGTACAGTCCTGATATCTTGAACCCGCAACTCCTTAGAGCTAGGATTCATCACAAAGGCCAGATAAGCCTCACAACCTTGCCTCAGCATTCGCCTTGCTTCCAATTAAGACACCACATTGGTAAGAAACTTCACATTCTCACCAACCACCACTACCTCGTAGTCATCCGCAAGCTTCAATGAAACTCGCTTGTTCTCAAAATCCACTACAGCTCGATGCTCAACAAGCCAATCCATACCAAGGATTACATCAAAACCATAGAATGGCAATTCCATGAGATCAACAAGAAAAACATGGTTTTGCACTTCCAAGGGACATCTTCTATACAACTTCCGTGTCACAATGGTCTCACCAAAGGAACTAGTTACACGCATACCAACATCCAAAGACTCAACAGGTAAACCAAGCAATTGATCATGTTCACGCAATATGTATGAGTGTGTAGATCAAGAATCAATCAAGGAAAGTAATGATAAGGATTGCAAAGTAAAAGTACCTGCGATCACATCCGTATCATTTCTCCCCTCACACTGAGCATACACTCGAGCCTGGCCACCACCCTCAGGTTGAACAGCCACCACATGAGCCACATTCCTCCTACCATCCTCTCTGCGCTGGAAATTACCACGGCCGTGCCCACGACCTCTCTGTGGCGCAACTACCCCAGGAGCACGTCCCTGACCACCACCGGCCAACAAAGGACACTCTCTCCTCATGTGGTCTGCCGAATCACAATTCCAGCATGAATTACTGGTCACTGCTACCGGAGCCTGAACCTCCCTCGCTGTTTGAGGACAATCTCGCCTCATATGGCCACGAGATCCACACGTCCAGCACGTGTTCTGATCAGCTCTCAACTTGTCTCCCTGAACAAGCGCACCATGTCCTCCACCACCACGCCTAGCAGAAGAATGATACCTCTTATCACGTCCTCTCTTGTTCTTTCCACCACCAGAACTATAATCAACAACTCTTTTGCCTGAGCTAGAACAAACACCTCTAGGAGACAGACCCAAGTTCTGCTTAATGTCATTCGCTCTACTCGCCAGAACATCAAAATCCGTATACTCAGCAGCAAGCATGAAAGTCTTCATGTAACCCCCTTAGCCCGGCCTAGACGGTTGACCCGAACTACGAAGATTACACGGGGAAAACCAAAGTCAACCCGAAAGTCAACCTTGATTAGCGACCCTTTTTTTTATTTTTAAACTTGTCTAAAGGCATATTAATCCTAGGAGAACTCTTGAGAAGGACATACTCAAAAATCACAGCGATCGGAAAACATTTAGGGACTCAATTGCACAACATACAAATTTAGGGACCAAAATGCAAATTCTGGAAATTAAGAGGACTTAACTTGTTTTAAAGTTACCATTATAAAATTAATCATATTTCATGCCTCTCTACCAAATTTCATCTCAATCGGACATCACAAACTCAACCAATTGCATAAACAAAGTTTGGGACCAAAACGTAAGAGTTTCAAAACATATAACCATCAAATTCAGTGCCCAACGGTCGAGTGTTCCGAAACGGGGAAGATCCGTTCCGAAACGCGGGACCGTTCCGAAACTTGTTGCGGAACAGGGCTTGGCAGTGGCAAAACCGTTTCGGAACAGCCCTACCTGTTTCGAAACGCCAAGGCCATTTCAGGCCACCTGTTCCGAAACAGTAGCACCCGTTCCGAAACGAGTTGCCCAGAAATGCAGAACTTTGCTGGTTTCACACACTTTCAGCCCATCAAACACATCCATATGACTCTCATATCATGCACACAAGTCATCAAGCACTTAAGGAACATATTAGCATCAACTAAACACAATCATGGCATCATTCAAGGAAAAACCCAATTCTATAGGCATGCATCCTAAATTGAAAACCATGCAACCATCAATTCACCAAAACCAAATACCAAAAGGCCATTTACATGTTCCAACAACATCAAAAGCATTAACCAAACTTAGGGAGTCCAAAACATCTCCCAAAAACTCAATCTAGGTTCCCATTGCCAAATGCCAAAAGCTAATAGTGTTAGGAAAACATTCACCATACATGAGCTTAATCCTCCACTTGGATTCTTGACCTCCTTGCTGCCCTTAATGCACTTCAATGCTCTGCATTATTGGTTTAAGAAAGAGAGAGCGTAAGCACATAGCTTAGTGAGGAAATGCTCAATTAAAACATCACAATAATGCATTTGCAAAAACACCCTTTTCAAGGCCTTTAGTTTCAAAACAACATTTATCACGTAATTATGCATACAAACCAAGCATCTCATGCTTCAAATCATCATCATGTTATATTGGCTTACAAGTGATAATCAATAACATTTACAACCCAAAAACACAATCGGATACGCGGATTACAAGCGTTGTCCCATACGTTTCATACACACTACCAATATCAAGGTGGAGCATGGTACAATCACAACCCCTCAACACCCGTGATGGAGACTATGGTACAATCACAACCCCTCAACATCACTCATTGGTAGTTGTATAACATCACTAACGAGAACACGGGACATACAACACAAGATCCACACATGGACTTTTAACCACCATTGTGATCTTAACACAAGATTCACTCATGGACTTTTAACCACCATGATGACCTTAACCATCTCGTTAGTGTACTTGGATGGAGTTTATGGTACAATCACAACCCCTCAACATCCAAGGCGACTTTATTCACGGTGCACCCAATCCTATAGCCGGCTAACTATATCTGATTCAAGTACTTTAAAACCAACACATCACTTGCCAATAAACATCATAGAACATTATTAATCCACTGTTTTAAAGCATTTAAAAAAGCCATTAAATCATCATCCATTACAATGAATCAAACCACATTTATCAATGTTCAAAACAAGGATCTCTTACCTCGAGCATCCTTCAACACATGGCTTACAAATCCAGCATTAAACATGCTAAAATATGCTCTCAAAACAGAATTTAAACATGCAAATAAAACACATTGCATTCAACCAACTCATGGTTCATCAACAAGAGAGTTTCTTCGAAAAACTTACTCTTGAGCTTAGCTAAGTTGTTTAGACTTAACTAAGCTCCCAAAACCTTCCAACATTGGTTTCAAAGCTGAAAACCAAACTTCACTCACCGATTCCATTTCGCAAGCTTGCCGAAACACCGATCAAGCCTCCGGATCAACACCACAAGGATCCGATGATGTCTCCCTTGTTTTAAACACATCAAAGCAGAAGATCAATGCATCATCATGCATTAATATCTTCAACCAAGACACCTAGACTCGGTGCTCACATCAACACTCACATTTCGGCTACCAAACACAACCGAAAACACATCCAAACACCTCTACAACCTTACCCAGCCAAGATCCATCAATTCCAATCATACTTATACATCAATTAACATCCAAAAAGGATCTAATCACGTCCTTATACCTCCAGCTATAGCAGAACATCAAAATCACCCAAAAACCACCATTAACTCGATCAAAAACTTAGGAAAATCAACCTATCCGAGATTGCATTGATTAAACTTCAATTACACATCTTTTATACATTCAATAAACATCAAAAAGACATCTCAAAACACAGCCCAATCACTTAGTACAAATTCAATCCAAATTAAATCCAAATCTTGCATTTTAAGCCAAAATCAAGAACACAACATAAAAACCTTTAATAAAACTCAAATCAAGGATTGAGAACTTGGGAATTTCAGTAAAGAACTTAGTATTTAGAGGAGAAGGACGTTCATACCTCTAAATGTGAGTTTCTCCTTGTTTAAAGCCAAGATTCTTGAAAATTCAATAAGCAAATGGTAATGATTTGATGTAGGAATGATTAGAAACCAATTGGAGATTGAAATCTCATCTTTAGGTGTTAAAATCAGAGGGAAAATGGCTGGGGAAATGTGTTTGGCTGAGAGAAAAGGGAGAGAAAATGAAGAGGGAAAATTTTGAGAAAAGTTAGTTATGAACTTCCAAAATATCTATTTCCCTTTTTTCCTTTTATTAAATATCATTTAATAAATGTTTAATATGATGAAAATTTGGAGAAAACTCTTCTTGGGTAAATTAGCTCCTTAAAGATTCAAAGTTTCAATCCTTTTAAAACAGTCACCAACTTTTCAAAAATTACATTTTAGTCACTAACTTGAAATGTCACATTTCGAAACCCCATTTTGTAAAATTGATTTCACCACTCTCTTATATATAATAAAAGAGGATTTTAAGACATTTTTCCATATTTTTAATGCATCCCGAACTAGGCTTTCCCTAAAAACCACCTTTTATATTCGAACCGAAATTCGACCGGCCCGATTCAAACCCAAAACCTCATCACCTTTTTCCAAGGCGAAACTTTCAAAAACACACGGTCACCCACCGCATACTCAATCTCCTTACGCTTCAAATCCGCGTAAGACTTTTGCCGATCAGAAGTTGCCTTCGAACGCTCACAAATGAGCTTCACCTTCTCGGTGGTTCCTTTCAACAAAGAGGGCATCGAAACCAACTTTTGACCCGTTTCAGCCCAACAAAGAGGAGTCCTACACTTCCTCCCGTACAAAGCTTCATAAGGTGCCATTTGAATACTTGCCTGATAACTGTTATTATAGGCAAACTCCACCAAAGGCAGATGTTTCTCCTAAGAACCCTGAAACTCAATCACGCAGCACATCAACATATCCTCCAACACCTGTATAACACGCTCAGACTGTCCATCCGACTGCGGATGATAAGAAGTGCTGAAATTCAACCGCGTACCCAAAGCCTGATGCAAACACTGCCAGAAACGCGATGTAAACCTCGGATCCCTATCCGAAACAATCGACTTAGGCACACCATGCAGCCGCACAATCTCAGCAATGTACAGCTCCGCAATCTTATCCAAGGTATACGTAGTATGCACAGGCAAGAAATGCGCACACTTTGTTAGGCGATCCACAATCTCCCACACCGAATTCTTCTCCGATGGCGACTAAGGCAAACCAGACACAAAGTCCATGGTAACCCTTTCCCACTTCCACTCAAGAATCCTCAACGGTTGCAACAACCCTGAAGGAAACTGATGCTCAGCTTTAACTCGCTGGCAAACCATGCACTTGCTTACAAACTCAGCAACATCCCTCTTTAAACCCACCCAATAGTACTCATCACGAAGATCACGGTACATCTTAGTACTACCAGGGTGCATAGCAAAAGGACTACTATGACCTTCAGTCAGAATAGCACGCCTTAACTCAGCATCATTGTGCACTACTATTCGACTCCCAAAACATAAAACCCCATCATCATTAAAGCAGAAATCCGATGGCCTACCTTCCACAATATCCTGAACATGTGGCACCAAGGAATCATCCAACAACTACTTTTCCTTAATCAACTGAACCAAGGATGGTTTCACTTGCAACTCAGCCACAAGACCACCATCACGCGAAATGCTCAAACTGGCAAACATAGACCTCAACTCCACAGCTACCTTCCTACTCAAGGCATCCGCTACAACATTAGCTTTACCCGGATGGTACTCGATCGTCAAGTCATAATCCTTAAGCAACTCCACCCAACGTTGCTGCCTAAGATTTAACTCCTTCTGAGACATCAGATACTTCAAACTCTTGTGATCCGTGTACACAAAACACTTCTCACCATAAAGATAATGTCTCCAAATCTTTAGAGCAAAAACCACCGCGGCTAACTCAATGTCATGCGTAGGATAATTGCGCTCATGCACCTTCAACTGCCGTGATGCATAAGCCACCACCTTACCCTCTTGCATCAACACACATCCCAAACCAACGTAGGACGCATCACTATACACCACAAACTCTTTCCCTGACTCAAGTTGAACCAAGATAGGAGCTTGCATCAAAGCTGCCTTAAGCTTCTCAAAAGCCTGTTGTCTCGCTTCCGTCCACTCATACTTAACATCCTTCTGCAACAACTTCGTCAAAGGTGCAGCAATCTTGGAAAACCCATCCAATGAACCTTCGATAGTATCCTGCCAAACCCAGGAAACTACGGACTTCATGAACAGACTTAGAAGGCTTCCAATTCATCACTGCCTCAATCTTTTGAGGATCAACACGAACCCCCTCCGCAGAAACCACATGACCAAGAAACACAACCTCTCTAAGCCAGAACTCACACTTGCTCAGCTTAGCATAAAGCTGATTCTCCAACAAAGCCTGTAACACAATTCTCAAATGCCCTTCATGCTCCTCCTCAGTACGTGAGTACACAAGAATATCATCAATGAACACCACGACAAATTTATCCAAGTATTCATGGAATACTCTATTCATCATGTCAATGAAAGCCGCAGGAGCATTCGTCAAACCAAACGGCATCACCAAGAACTCATAATGCCCATACCTCGTTCTGAAAGCTGTCTTTGGCACATCTACATCCTTCACCTTCAACTGATAATACCCTGACCTTAAGTCAATTTTAGAGAACACAGCCGCTCCCCGAAATTGATCAAAAAGATCATCAATTCTCAGCAATGGATACCGATTCTTGATAGTCAACTTGTTAAGCTGACGGTAATCAATGCACATTCTCATCGTGCCATCCTTCTTCTTCACAAACAAGACCGGTGCACCCCAAGGTGACACACTCGGCCGAATGAAACCACGATCAAGCAACTCCTAAAGTTGCGTCTTCAACTCTTTCAACTCTTTAGGTGCCATTCGATAAGGGGTAATGGACACTGGAGTTGTGTTTTTATACAACTCAATCCCAAACTCCACTTCTCGATTAGGAGGCAGTCCAGGCAACTCCTCCGGAAACACACCAGGAAACTCTCGTACAGTCCTGATATCTTCCACACGCAACTCCTTAGAACTAGGATTCATCACGAAGGCTAGGTAAGCTTCACAGCCTTGCCTCAGCATCCGGCTCGCTTCCAAGGTAGACACCACATTGGCAAGAAACTTCACATTCTCACCAACCACTACTACCTCATAATCATCCGCAAGTTTCAACGAAACTCGCTTATTCTCAAAATCCACTACCGCTCGATGCTCAACAAGCCAATCCATACCAAGGATTACATCAAAGCCATAGAAAGGCAATTCCATAAGATCAACATGGAAAACATGCTCTTGCACAACCAAGGGACATCTTCTATAAAGCTTTCGTGTCACAACAGTCTCACCAAAAGAACTAGTTACACGCATACCAACATCCAAAGACTCAACAGGCAAACCAAGCAATTGAGCATGCTCACGCAATATGTATGAGTGTGTAGATCCAGAATCAATCAAGGAAAGTAATGACAAGGATTGCAAAGTAAAAGTACATGCGATCACATCCGTGTCATTCCTCCCCTCTCTCTGAGCATACACTCTGGCCTGGCCACCACCCTCAGGCTGAACAGCTACAACATGAGCCACATTCCTTCCACCATCCTCTCTACGCTGGAAGTTACCACGGCCGCGCCCACGACCTCTCTGCGGTGCCACAATTCCAGGAGCACGTCCCTGGCCACCACCGGCCAACAGAGGACACTCCCTCCTCATATGATCCGCCGAACCACAGTTCCAGCACGAGTTACCGGCCGCCACAACAGGAGCCTGAACCTCCCTCGCTGCTCGAGGACAATCACGCCTCAGATGTCCACGTGATCCACATGTCCAACATGTGTTCGGATCAGCTCTCGCCCTGTCTCCCTGAACAGGCGCACCTTGCCCTCCACCACCTCGCCTAGCTGAAGACTGATACTTCCGATCACGTCCTCTCTTGTTCCGTCCTCCACCGGAACTATACTCAGCAGCTCGGTTGCCCACACTAGGACCAGCACCTCTAGAAGATAACCTCAAATTCAACTCGATGTCCTTTGCTCTTCCAACCAGCACATCAAAATCTGTGTACTCGGCAGCCAGCATATAAGTCTTCACCTCCGTCACCAGACCATAACGGAAACGTTCACACCTCTCCCGCTCATCCGAAACAAGCTCAGGTGCGTACTGACTGAGTCGGACAAACTGAACCTCGTACTCAGCCACTGTCATACTCCCTTGAGTAAGAGACATGAATTCCCTTTTCTTCTCATCCAGGTATCGCACACCCAGATACCTCCTCTTGAACGCGTTCAGAAAGAACGTCCAAGTCACATCAGCTTCCTCCATTCCGGAGATAGTGGTTGTCCACCAGGTATACGCATCGTCATGCAACAATGATATCACACAACCCAGCTTTTGCACATCATTGCAGTTCATTTGTCCCAAGATTCTCTTGGTACTTTCCAACCAAGATTCAGAACCTTCAACAGACAATCCCCTGAACTCAGTCCCTCCTAGACTGCGTAAACGTTCTAGAGGTAGTCTTACATTAGCATCACCCTAATGCCCAGCTCCTTGAGCTCCAGCTACCGCCGCCCGAAAGGCTCCAGCAACAGCTTGTATCAGCATCGTCATGTCAGGAGCAGCTTGCCCCTGCCCAGCTTCAGGTCCAGTGACCCCAGCACCAGCATCAACGCCAGCTCCTTCACCCCCAGCACCACCACCACCAGGTGGAGGAGGTAGATCCACTACATTCTCAGCGTTCTCTTCATTCTCATTTTGAGCCATAGCTCGCGTATTAATCCTCGTCTCTCTACGAGGTCCCATCACTAAACAATGCAATCACAATGCAATTAACAAAGTCAGGCTCAGCAAGGTAAGCAATCCAAGTACTCAAGCTCATTTCCAATTAAAACAAATCATTTCATTAGCTTTGATTTGGCAATGGGTCCCTCTAACATGCTTCACCACAACATACACCACAATTGCAATAAACTTACAATTTATACATCATACCTTCACTCATCATGCAAACAAAGCAATCATACACATATCACCCACTTAACCATTCCCAATTACTCGAGAACCTGGCTCTGATACCACCAAATGTAACCCCCTTATCCCGGCCTAGACGGTTGACCCGAACTACGAAGATTACACGGGGAAAACCAAAGTCAACCCGAAAGTCAACCTTGATTAGCGACCCTTTTTTATTTTTAAACTTGTCTAAAGGCATATTAATCCTAGGTGAACTCTTGAGAAGGACATACTCAAAAATCACAGCGATCGGAAAACATTTAGGGACTCAATTGCACAATATAAAAATTTAGGGACCAAAATGCAAATTCTGGAAATTAAGAGGACTTAACTTGTTTTAAAGTTACCATTATAAAATTAATCATATTTCATGCCTCTCTGCCAAATTTCATCTCAATCGGACATCACAAACTCAACCAATTGCATAAACAAAGTTTGGGACCAAAACGTAAGAGTTTCAAAACATATAACCATCAAATTCAGTGCCCAACAGTCGAGTGTTCCGAAACGGGGAAGATCCGTTCCGAAACGCGGGACCGTTCCGAAACTTGTTGCGGAACAGGGCTTGGCAGTGGCAAAACCGTTTCGAAACAGCCCTACCTGTTTCGAAACGCCAAGGCCATTTCAGGCCACCTGTTCCGAAACAGTAGCACCCGTTCCGAAATGAGTTGCCCAGAAATGCAGAACTTTGCTGGTTTCACACACTTTCAGCCCATCAAACACATCCATATGACTCTCATATCATGCACACAAGTCATCAAGCACTTAAGGAACATATTAGCATCAACTAAACACAATCATGGCATCATTCAAGGAAAAACCCAATTCTATAGGCATGCATCCTAAATTGAAAACCATGCAACCATCAGTTCACCAAAACCAAATACCAAAAGGCCATTTACATGTTCCAACAACATCAAAAGCATTAACCAAACTTAGGGAGTCCAAAACATCTCCCAAAAACTCAATCTAGGTTCCCATTGTAAAATGCCAAAAGCTAATAGTGTTAGAAAAACATTCACATACATGAGCTTAATCCTCCACTTGGATTCTTGACCTCCTTGCTGCCCTTAATGCACTTCAATGCTCTGCATTATTGGTTTAAGAAAGAGAGAGCGTAAGCACATAGCTTAGTGAGGAAATGCTCAATTAAAACATCACAATAATGCATTTGCAAAAACACCCTTTTCAAGGCCTTTAGTTTCAAAACAACATTTATCACGCAATTATGCATACAAACCAAGCATCTCATGCTTCAAATCATCATCATGTTATATTGGCTTACAAGTGTTAATCAATAACATTTACAACCCAAAAACACAATCGGATACGTGGATTACAAGCGTTGTCCCATATGCTTCATACACACTACCAATATCAAGGTGGAGCATGGTACAATCACAACCCCTCAACACCCATGATGGAGACTATGGTACAATCACAACCCCTCAACATCACTCATTGGTAGTTGTATAACATCACTAATGAGAACACGGGACATACAACACAAGATCCACACATGGACTTTTAACCACCATTGTGATCTTAACACAAGATTCACTCATGGACTTTTAACCTCCATGATGACCTTAACCATCTCGTTAGTGTACTTGGATGGAGTTTATGGTACAATCACAACCCCTCAACATCCAAGGCGACTTTATTCACGGTGCACCCAATCCTATAGCCGGCTAACTATATCCGATTCAAGTACTTTAAAACCAACACATCACTTGCCAATAAACATCATATAACATTATTAATCCACTGTTTTAAAGCATTTAACAAAGCCATTAAATCATCATGCATTACAATGCATCAAACCACATTTATCAATGTTCAAAACAAGGATCTCTTACCTCGAGCATCCTTCAACACATGGCTTTCAAATCCAGCATTAAACATGCTAAAATATGCTCTCAAAACAGAATTTAAACATGCAAATAAAACACATTGCATTCAACCAACTCATGGTTCATCAACAAGAGAGTTTCTTCGAAAAACTTACTCTTGATCTTAGCTAAGTTGTTTAGACTTAACTAAGCTCCCAAAACCTTCCAAGATTGGTTTCAAAGCTGAAAACCAAACTTCACTCACCGATTCCGTTTCGCAAGCTTGCCGAAACACCGATCAAGCCTCTGGATCAACACCACAAGGATCCGATGATGTCTCCCCTGTTTTAAACACATCAAAGCAGAAGATCAATGCATCATCATGCATTAATATCTTCAACTAAGACACCTAGACTCGGTGCTCACATCAACACTCACATTTCGGCTACCAAACACAACCGAAAACACATCCAAACACCTCTACAACCTTACCCAGCCAAGATCCATCAATTCCAATCATACTTATACATCAATTAACATCCAAAAAGGATCTAATCACGTCCTTATACCTCCAGCTATAGCAGAACATCAAAATCACCCCAAAAACCACCATTAACTCAATCAAAAACTTAGGAAAATCAACCTATCCGGGATTGCATTGATTAAACTTCAATTACACATCATTTATACATTCAATAAACATCAAAAAGACATCTCAAAACACAACCCAATCACTTAGTACGAATTTAATCCAAATTAAATCCAAATCTTGCATTTTAAGCCAAAATCAAGAACACAACATAAAAACCTTTAATAAAACTCAAATCAAGGATTGAGAACTTGGGAATTTCAGTAAAGAACTGAGTATTTAGAGGAGAAGGACGTTCATACCTCTAAATGTGAGTTTCTCCTTGTTTAAAGCCAAGATTCTTGAAAATTCAATAAGCAAATGGTAATAATTTGATGTATGAATGATTAGAAACCAATTGGAGATTGAAATCTCATCTTTAGGTGTTAAAATCAGAGGGAAAATGGCTAGGGAAATGTGTTTGGCTGAGAGAAAAGGGAGAGAAAATGAAGAGGGAAAATTTTGAGAAAAGTTAGTTATGAACTTCCAAAATATCTATTTCCCCTTTTTCCTTTTATTAAATATCATTTAATAAATGTTTAATATGATGAAAAATCTGGAGAAAACTCTTCTTGGGTAACTTAGCTCCTTAAAGATTCAAAGTTTCAATCCTTTTAAAACAGTCACCAACTTTTCAAAAATTACATTTTAGTCACTAACTTGAAATGTCACATTTCGAAACCCCATTTTGTAAAATTGATTTCACCACTCTCTTATATATAATAAAAGAGGATTTTAAGACATTTTTCCATATTTTTAATGCATCCCGAACTAGGCTTTCCCTAAAAACCACCTTTTATATCCGAACCGAAATTCGACCGGCCCGATTCAAACCCAAAACCTCTAAGCCCAAAATTGGGGTGTTACACTTCACATCCGTCACCAAACCGTAACGGAAACGTTCAAACCTCTCCCGCTCATTAGGGATTAACTCAGGTGCGTACTGGCTAAGGCGGACAAACTGGATCTCATACTCAGCCACCGTCATGCTTCCTTGCACAAGAGACATGAATTCTCTTTTCTTTTCATCTAGGTATCGCACACCTAGATACTTTCGCTTGAACGCGTTCAGAAAGAACGTCCAAGTCACATCATTCTCCTCCATTTCGGAAACAGTGGTCGTCCACCACGTATACGCATCATCATGCAACAGCGATACCACACAACCCAACTTCTGTACATTGTTTCAATTCATTTGCCCCAAAATCCTCTTGGTGCTTTCCAACCAATATTCAGAACCTTCAGAAGATAAACCTCTAAACTCAGTCCCTCCCAGACTGCGAAGACGTTCCAAAGGTAATCTCACGTTAGCATCACCCTGATGCGCAGCTCCATGAGCTCCAGCTACTGCTGCCTGAAAGGCTCCAGAAATAGCCTGAATCAATACAACCATGTCAGGAGCAGCTTTTCCTTGAACACCTTCAGGTCCAGCGACCCCAGCACCAGCACCAACACCAGCATTTTCACCCCCAGCACCATCACCGCCAGGTGGTCCACCACCAGGGGAGGAGGTAAATCCACAACATTATCAGCATTTTCCTCATTCTCATTCTGAGCCATAGCTCTCGTATTCATCCTCGTCTCTCTACGAGGCCCTATTTACAAGAAAAGCAATGCACTGACACAAATGCAATAAACATAATTAGGCTCAACAAGGTAAGTAATCCAAGAACTCAAGCTCATTTTCCAAAAACAATTCCTTTCATTAGTTTTGATATGGCAATGGGTCCCCCTAACATGCTTCAACATAGCATAGCATCACAATTGCAACCATACTTCACAATTCAAACAACATTCTTTCATCCAAAAGGCATATCATGCAAATACACATACATCACCCACATAACCATTCCCATTTACACGAGAACTCAGCTCTGAAACCACCAAATGTAACCCCCTTAGCCCGGCCTAGACGGTTGACCCGAACTACGAAGATTACACGGGGAAAACCAAAGTCAACCCGAAAGTCAACCTTGATTAACGACCCTTTTTTTTCCTTTTAGTCTTATCTTGATACAAATTATCCCTATGTGAGCACGCATGAAACATAAAAGTGAAAAGCACATTGGTCGAACAACATGAGGGACTCAATTGCGCAAAACACAAATATTAGGGACCAAAATGTAAATTCTAGAAATTAGAAGGTTTTAACTGATTTTTAAGTTACCAATATTAAATTAATCACATTACATGCATCTCTGTCAAATTTCACCTTAATCGGACATCTCAAACTCATATAATTGCAATTACAAATTTCGGGACTAAAACGTAAAGCTTGCAAACCTCAAAACCATTCAAATCAGTGCCCAACGGTCATCTGTTTCGAAATGCTGTTGACCGTTCCGAAACACGGGTTCGTTTCGAGACTTGTTCCGAAACAGGGCCTTCCAGTGGCCAAACCGTTTCGAAACAGTCACCATCCGTTTCGAAACACCAAGGCCATTTTAGGCCTCTGTTTCGAAACGCCAATGAGTGTATCGATACGGTTTGCCCAGAACCTGCAGAATTTGCTGGTTTTTCATGCTTAAACCCAATCAAACACATCTTAATGACCCACTAACCATACCAACAAGTCATCATACATATAAGGTGCGTGATTGCAGCTTCAAAACACATTCATGGCATCAAACATTAAACTTCACATGTCTAAAGGCATGCATCCTAATATCCAAAACTAAATAACCAACCAAACTCCAAAATAAGCATCAAAAGGCCAATTACAAATCCAAAACATCAAAAGCAACATGCCACAAACTAGGGAGTCCAAAACATCTCCCAAAACCACACTCTAGGTTCCCATTGCCAAATTACCAAAACTAATAGCGTATGAAAACATCACCATACATGAGCTTAGTTTCCCTTGGACTTTTAGCTTCCTTGTTGCCCTCAAACACTTCAATTGTCTGCATTATTTGTACAAAAGAGAGAGCCTAAGCACAATTGCTTAGTGAGGCAGGCTCTAAAGAAAACAACACAATAATGCCTTTTTAGAAAACACTTTCAACAAGCTTAAAAACACAAGCTTAACTCTTTTCATGCAACCTTGCATACTTTGCAAGCATCTCATGCTTCATTACATCAATTCAACATATTGGCTTTCAAGTGATAATTCATACTCTTTTACAACATAAAACACAATCGGATACGCGGATTACAAGCGTTATCCCATACGCTTCATACACACTACCGAACAACATAAGGTGGAGTTTACGGTATAATCACAACCCCTCAACACCCGTGATGGAGTTTACGGTACAATCACAACCCCTCAACATCACTCATCGGTAGTTGTATAACTTCTTAACTAGAGTACGGGACACATAACATTAGGTCCACACATAGACTTTTAACCACCGTTGTGACCTTAACAAGATCCACACACGGACTTTTAACCACCGTTGTGATCTTACCTCTCTCGTTAGGATACTTGGATGGAGTTTTCGGTACAATCACAACCCCTCAACATCCAAGGCGACTTTATTCACGGTGCACCCAATCCTATAGCCGGCTAACTATATCCGATTCAAGTACTTTAAAACCATTACATCACTTGCCAATATACATCATATAACATCAACAATTCACTGTTTTAAAGGATTAAACAAAGCCATTTAACATCATGCATCACTATGCATCAAATCCACATTTACAATATGACAAACCAAGGATCTCTTACCTTGAGCATCCTTCACCATATGGCTTTCAAAACCAGTATTAACCATGCTAAAACATGCTTTCAAAACAGAATTTAAACATGCAAATCAAATCCAATGCATCGAACCACTTCATGGCTCATCCAAGAGAGTTTCTCTGAAAACTTACTCTTGAGCTTAGTTAAGTTGCTTAGACTTAAACTAAGCTCCCAAAACCTTCAAATAATTGTTACAAAGCTGGAAACCAAACTCCACTCACCAATTCCGTTTCGCAAGCTTGCCGAAACGCCGATCAAGCCTCCGGATCAACTCCACAAGTGTCCGAAGATGCCTCCCCTGTTTTTAACACATCAAAGTAGAGGATTAATGCATCATCATGCATTGAAATCTTCAGCCAACACACTCAAACTCGCAGCTCAACTTAAAACCAACATTTCGGCTACCAAACACAACCGAACTTAACCCAGCCAAGATCCATCACTTCTAACCATTTCTAAACATCAATTAACATCCAAAATAAACCTAAACTCGTCCTTATACCTCCAGCTATAACAGAACACCAAGATCACCTCAAAAACCACCATTTTCATAAGCAAAAACTTAGGAAATTCAACCTATTCGGGATTGCATTGATAAAACCTCATTTCCACATCATTAGACATCCAAAATACATTTAAGAATCATCTCAAAACAGATCCCAAACAACCACCACGAAATTCTTCAAGATTTCATCCAAATCTTGAGTTTTAAGCCAAAATCAAGTTTCTACCACTAAAACCATTTATAAAAATCTTAAATTAAGGATTGACAACTTGGGAATTTCAGTAAAGAACTTAGTATTTAGAGGAGAAGAACAATCTTACCTCTAAATGGTGATTTCTCCTTGATTTGAGCCAATTTCCTTGAAAATTCAATGAGGAAATCAAAAGGATTTGATGTAGGATTGATTAGGAACTTATTGATGATAGAAATCTCATCAATTGAAGTGGAAATCAATGAAAAAGTTGCTGGAGAAAAGTGTTTGGATGATGGAATTTTGAGAGAAAAAGAAATGAGAAATTTTAGGAAAAATTAGTTATGAAATACTAAAAAGTGGTTTCTCATTCTCTTTTAATTAATTAAAACATTAATTGAATCATCTAAATTAAGGAAAAATCTGGAGAAATCATTTTTGGGTAAATTAGCTCCTTAAAGATTCAAAGTTTCAATCCTTACAAAACAGTCACCACTAAACTTTTCAAAAATCGCATTTTAGTCACTACACCGAAATGTAATATTTCCAAACCTTATTTTGTAAAATTGATTTCACCACTCTCTTATATATATTAAAAGAGAATTTTTAGATATTTTTACATATTTTTAAAGCATCCCAAACTAGGCTTTCCTAAAACGTCCTTTTACATTCGAACCGAAAATCAGACCGGTCCGGTTCAGACCCTAAACTTCCAAGCCCAAAATTGGGGTGTTACAGTTCCAATTTGATTCCAACAGTATTAACTAATGTTTGGACTTTAGCTTGACCGTTTCGATACGGTTTCACTCGTTTCGAAATGGGTCCCCTGTTTCAAATATGTTTAAAGGATAAAATTGAAAAGAAATGATTATGTGATAATTCACCAGCTTGCTTATCACCTTTTCTCACAAGAATAATCAGTAAAGATGACTAGTGGTCATCTAAAGGTTTAATATTGATAAGATATATGAAAAGATAAATATTATTTTTTATGTTTTTCCTTGGATGAAGGAAATCTTCTTATTGGCTTAAAGAAAAGTGGGTCATGATTAAGTTTGAAATTCCCTTAAAATGGATAAAAGAAAGCTCTCATATTTGTATTGTTTCACCGAGATCCATTTCCATCTTTTAGCTTTGAAAGAACAAGCACACACCTCCATTGTCATCTTCTCCATCAAGCTTAAGCACACACCTCTCCATTTGTGAACCTTAAGCTTAGGCTTTCCTTGATTTAAGAACACCAAGTCATAGCTATCGATCAGGTAAGTAAAAGCCCTATGTCAATCATCGATTCTCTCGATTGTTAGATGATCAATTTCAAGCTTTAAGATAAGCTTTGTCTATAGCTAATGGCTATTCAAGTATCGATATTGTCATATTGATTCTAATAATTCCTTATTGCTCTTCCTAGCTCAAGAAGTGGAAAAGATTAATCCATCGCCTCTATCGAAAGCTAGGAATAAGGGTATCACCATCCGAGAGCCTTAAGAGCTTCGGATTGTCAAGGTGAGTGTAGTCGGAGTCTCGAGAGTGGCTAGGTGCCATTTCGAATCATTGTTTATTGATTTACTAACCATTGAATTAAAGGGGCTCTATATAAAGCATCATTGAAAACAATATTAGTAAGTTTGGTAAGTATTGCATCGATTCATTGTCCATAGGATTGCAATTATTGTCATGGAAATCATTGAAGCATTGACATGAGTTTATTGATATTGCCTATTCTTATGGCTACATGATTATTGAGATATTGCCATTGAATCATTGATATCGAACTATTGTCATTGAATCATTGTTATTGAGCTATTGTTATCGGACCTTGGGATCGAAGTATTGGATACAATTGGCATACCATAAAATTCATGAGCTCAGTGTACGGGTGGACTACGGTCCTAAGGCTACGACATATATTGATTTGGCAAGGCGGAGGGATGTATTGTGTATTGGTCTTATTGGCGATGTCGGCAGGTTGACCATTCATTGATTTGGCGAGGAGGTGGAATTCGTGTATCCATATACCATGAATCGATCCAAGGGAACCATTGATTATTGATATTGTATTGCTATGAAATCATGATATTGTCATTGATGATACGATACTATGCTTTTATTGTGAATAAGGAGCATGCCATGTTTATTGCATAATTGTTAGTATGATTATCAATGAAGCATTATAATTGGTCTACAATGTTCATCCATTGTATTTGTGACTACCTCACTAGGCAAAGTATGCCTAATGCATTCAATTTCCATACATTTCAGGATAAAGAAAGAATCGGATCAAGATCGGTATTAGCTAGAAGTTGGCAAGTCACCACGGGCTTAATGTAAAGTATTTTTGTCCCTTGAACTCCTATAATGGTGGCAAAGTAGTTATAGTAGTTGATGATGATGTTTGGTTATGTGTATAAAGGTTATGTGTTGAATGTGGATAATGTGTCTTAAATGACTTGTTATGTTTGCTTGAAAATGGCCTAAAATGCATATTTGGCTCTTAAAGGTGAAAACATGTTAAACGTATTTGAATGGTGATGAAACTTGCATGACAGTAGTCTATAGCATTGAAATATTGTGTATAAAGTTTCACTGCATTTGGATACTGTTTGATTAGTTAAAATGAATAAAAACCGGCAAGAATCTGTCATTACAGGTCAGGCTGTATCAAAACGGGTGATGGCATTTCGATACGGTTAATCATAATTGAGCTTAAGTAAAACAAGACTTACCGAAACGGATTAGGGCCGTACCAAAACATTTTGCTACCGGAATCCCTCATTTCGATACGAGTTTATGACATATCGAAACGGGTCAAAGTCAAAGGAAGTCAACTCGTACAGATACATGGCTTGCCCATATCAATACGGTCAAAGAGGAAAAGTCAACAAGGTTGACCATCGTCCACCCTTATCGAAACGGCCTTGAGAATTTAGATACAAGGTTAGTTAAAGTGGTTAAAAAGCTTAATCTGAAGGTCTGCATTGTTTACAGTTTGGTCACTATGTTTTGGATGAATAAATTGGATGAGTAAACAATCATCGTTTTGCATGGAAATTTACAGACCTGCTAATGTTGTTGACTTTCAGTGTGGTATAGTCTAATGCATCGAAGGACCTCTAATTTGTAATATTTATAGAATAGTCCCTAAAACTTGTAAAATTTGTGAATTGGTCCTAAATGGTTAATTATGGCTTTCTTATGAATGAATTGGACAAATATGTATATTGGTAATGTTTTGTTTGTGAAATATTGATTAAATGTTGATAATAAGATGAAATTTTATTGCAACGATCACCGGTAACACGCTCTGACTCGGTTCTCGATCAAGCTGAGAAGGGGGTGTTACATTTGTGGTATCAGAGCTAGAGTTTAGTCGGTTCTGGACTAAACCTATGCTTGTTTGTATTGTTTGTTGTGTTACTTTTCCACCTAGGAGTTATTTTGTTGAGTATTGTGACTTGTCAACTAATCTGATCTCTTTATAATATAGATATGTCTCAAACTAACGAAGCTCACATAGACGAGCTTGCGATCAGTTCCTCGACTCATGGCGAGGAAATACGAGGAGGAAACCCTCTGAATCTACAGAACCCTCATGTTCAGGGTGTGAAGCCTGAAGCACCTACGGCTCAGGAAGAGTGTTATCGGAACATGGCTGACATGTTCTAGTAATTCATGAATGTGATAAGAACTAATCAAGTTGTGCAACCTATGCCACCCGTTGCTCAACCTCCTCGAGCCCCTATTGCTAAGTTATCACAATACCGAGCCTACACCTTAGCTGGGCAGGATGATGACAATCCTGAAATTGTTGAGTATTGGTTACACAATACCTTAAGAATCTTGAATAAGCAATTACGATGTTCGGATGAACATAAGCTTAAATGTGCCCTTGCATTGCTTGCTGATGAAGCTCTACAGTGGTGGGAGACTACCATTCTTACTGTCTCTGAGGATACCGTGAATTGGGAGTTCTTCCTTAAAGAATTCCGTAAGAAGTACATAAGTGAATTTTATCTTGCCGAAAGGCGCAACATCTTCCTTCATCTTAAACAAGGTGGACGACCGATCGAACAGTACATCCACGACTTTTGTAAGTACTGTAGATATGGCGTTGAATTTATCAAGAAAGAGGAAGAAAAGTTTCAGATGTTCATTGATGGACTTAACGATGAGTTACGTCCTATGTTTACAGCATTGTGCATCACTGATTTTCAAGATCTTGTGAATAGAGTTAAAGCTACAGAAGGAGCACAAATAACTCAGAGAACTAGTGGATCCAACAAGTCTGAAAAGAGAAATCCATACGAGTCTCATTTCATTGGATCTTCCAAGAAAGGGAAACATCATAGCTTGGAGCAGAATGTGTATTCATAACCTTCCCTGTTTGAGTATTTTCCTAAACCTCAAGTTGTGCCTCGTTCCCCTTCAGGTGTTAATCCCATTGATAGCGTTGTTGGCTCTAGACAAGAGACAAGAATTTCCAAGTTTAATTTCTATCAGCGATAACTAGAAGGGCAATGTCGTAAGAAGTCTGGTTCTTGTTTCTTTGTGGAGAGTTGGGTTACCTCGTTCGAGAATGTCCGGAGAACCCTAACAAGCCTGTTTCTATATCAACTGATCCGTCCCCTGCTCAATCTTTTCGATGCAAGGGAGTAAGGCAAGGATCCTTTGGAAAATCTGGAGGTTCATCTAAAGCATCATACTGACCTGAATCTAAAGCTTCTACATAGATATATCATGTAAGAGGCAATGAACAAGCGGATGATCATGACATCATTCCAGGTAAAAATTAGAGGAAAAATTTTCTTAAGGGGGAAGAGTTGTAACACCCCGAAAACCGGTCTAGTCGGAATTAGGTTCCGACAATCTGAAATCCTACATCGAAAAAGCTTAAGCATTGCATTTACATTATGACTTATGGTCTCTTTCATTGATAAAGACCTTAGTGAGTCCAAACCTTTATTTTGGATTACTTTTGAAAGCATAAAAATGATGTTTTTAGCTAAGGGTTCTGATACAGCCAGACTCGTACCGAAACGGCCTAGGTAAGGCATTTCGAAACGTTTATAGGTGTTCTAATACGATTCCAACATTATTAACTAACTTTTGGACTTTTTCTTGATCGTTTCGATACGGTTTCACTCGTTTCAAAATGGGTCCCCTATTTCGAATATGTTTAAAGGATAAAATTGAAAATAAAAGATTAGGTAATGATTCACCAGCTTCCTTATCACCTTTTCTCACAAGAATAATCAGAAAAGATGACTAGTGGTCATCTAAAGGTTTAATATTGATAAGATATAGGAAATGATAAATATTATATTTTGAATTTTCCCTTAGATAAAGGAAATCTTCTTATTGACTTAAAGAAAGGTGGGTAATGATTAAGTTTGAAATTCCCTTAAAATGAATGAAAGAAAGCTCTCATATTTGTATTGTTTCACCGAGATCCTTTTCCATATTTTAGCATTGAAAGAACAAGCAGACACCTCCATTGTCATCTTCTCCATCAAGCTCAAGCACACACCTCTCCATTTGTGAACCTTAAGCTTAGGCTTTCCTTGATTTAAGAACACCAAGTCATAGCTATTGATTTCGTAAGTAAAAGGCCTAAGTCAATCATCAATTCTCTTGATTGTTAGATGATCAATTTCACGCTTTAAGATAAGCTTTGTCTATAGCTAATGGCTATTCAAGTATCAATATTGTCATATTGATTCTAATAATTCCTTATTGCTCTTTCTAGCTCAAGAAGTGGAAAAGATTAATCCATCGCCTCTATCGAAAGCTAGGAATAAGGGTATCGCCATCTGAGGGCCTTACGATCTTCAGATTGTCAAGCTGGGTGTAGTCGGAGTTTCAAGAGTGGCTAGGTGCCATCTCGAATCATTGTTTATTGATTTACTAACCATTGAATTTGTAACACCCCAATTTTGGGCTTAGAAGTTTTGGGTTTGGACCGGACCGGTCGGGTTGCGGTTCAAATATAAAAGAGTGAATTTAGGAAAGCCTAGTTCGGGTTCCATTAAAAATATGGAAAAATGTCTTAAAATCCTCTTTTATTATATATAAGAGAAAGGTGAAATCAATTTTACAAAATGAGGTTTGGAAGAGTGACATTTTGGGTTAGTGACCAAAATGTAATTTTTGTAAACTGGGTGACTATTTTAAAAAGGATTGAAACTTTGAATCTTTAAGGAGCTATTTACCCAAAAGAGTTTCTCCAGATTTTTCTGAATATTAATCAATTTAATTAATGGTTTTTAATTAAGTGCAAAAGGAGGGAAAAGATATTTTGGCATTTTAACTAACTTTTCTCTAAATTTCCATTTTCTTTTCTCTCAACTTTTCTCTCAACCCAAACACATTTCTCCAGCAAAATTCTATCTGATTTTGACAACTAAGGATTAGATTTCAATCCTCATTTGATCTCTAATCAATTCTACAACAAAACCTTAGCATTTGCTTATTGGATTTTCAAGAATTGTGGTTTCAAAAAGGGAGAAACTCAAGTTTAGAGGTATGAACGTCCTTCTCCTCTAAATTCTCAGTTCTTTACTGAAATTCCCAAGTTCTCAATCCTCGATTTGTGTTTTATTAAAGGTTTTACAATTGTGTTCTTGATCTTGGCTTTAAAATGCAAGATTTGGATTTAATTTTGATTAAATTCGTACTAAGTGATTGGGCTGTGATTTGAGATGTCTTTTTGATGTTTATTGAATGTATAAATGATGTGAAATTGAGGTTTAATCAATGCAATCCCGGATAGGTTGATTTTCCGAAGTTTTTACTTGTGAAAATGGTGGTTTTTGGGGTGATCTTGGTGTTTTGTTAATGCTGGAGGTATAAGGACGTGTTTGGGATCATTTTGGATGTTAATTGATGTTTAAAAATGGTTAGAAGTGATGGATCTTGGCTGGGTTAGGTTTTGGAAGTGTTTGGATGTGATTTCGGTTGTGTTTGGTAGCCGAAATGTTGGATTTGCAAAGAGCAGCGAGTTTAGGTGTGTTGCTGGTGTTTTTAATGCATTATGATGCATTAATCCTCTGTTGTTATGTGTTTGAAATAGGGGAGAATGATCCGTGAGCAATAGAGGTGGCGTTGAAGGTTTCGGATGCTTGGAAGGCTTGTTGGCTAGCCTTGTTTTGTGTATCGGTGAGTGAAGTTGGGTTTTCAGCTTTAAAACCAAGGTTTGAAGGTTTTGGGAGCTTAGTTTAAATCTAAACAACTTAGCTAAGCTCAAGAGTAAGTAAATGAAATTTCTCTCTTGGTTGTGTTATGAATTGGTTTTTAAAGCACTTGTGATTGTTGGATGCAACGCATGTGATTTGCATGTTTTAAACTCTGTTTTGGAAGCATATTCTAACATGGTTTAATGCTGGTTTTGAAAGCCATGTGTGAAGGATGCTCAAGGTAAGAGATCCTTGGTTTTGTACATTGGAATTGTGGAATTGTTGCATAGTGTTGCATGTTGTTTAATGGCTTTGTGTAATGCTTCAAAAACAGTGGATTGATGATGGTAATTGGTGGTATTGGCATTTTGGTTATGCTTGTAAAACAATGGATTAATGTGGTAAATTGGTTATATTGGCAAGTGATGTAAGTGGTTCTTGGTTACTTGAATCGGATATAGTTAGCCGGCTATAGGATTGGGTGCACCGTGAATAAAGTCACCTTGGATATGGAGCGGTTGTGATTGTACCGGTGACTCCATCCAAGTACACTAACGAGATGGTTAAGAACACCATGGTGGTTAAAAGTCCATGGGTGGGTCTTGTGTTAAGGTCATATGGTGGTTAAAATTCCATTTGAGGACATTGTGTATGTTAAGGTCATAATGGTGGTTAAAATTCCATTTGAAGACCTTGTGTATGGTAAGATCACAATGGTGGTGTAAAGTCCATGTGTGGATCTTGTGTGTATGTCCCGTGATCTCGTTAGTGATGTTATACAGCTACCAATGAGTGATGGTAAGGTCATAATGGTGGTTAAAATTCCATTTGGGGACCTTGTGAATGTTAAGGTCATATGGTGGTTAAAAGTCCATATGAGGACCTTGTGTATGGTAAGGTCATAATGGTGGTTTAAATTCCATTTGGGGACCTTGAGATTGGTAGTGTGTATGAAGCGTGGGGACAACGCTTGTAATCCCCGTATCCGATTGTGTCTTGCGTTATGATGGTTTGTGAATTATCACTTGGAAGCCAATATAATGTTCTTGAATATGATGAAGCATGAGATGCTTGAAATGATGCATGGTTGCATGAGAAGTGTGTAATGTTCTATTAATGCATGTTTTACTTGTTAGCTTGAACATGTGTTTATCTTCTATTGAGAATGTTGCATTGTGTGCATGGAATCTCTTTGGTGCATTGAAGTCTTGTGAGGGCTTGTTTTAAAAAGGCATGTAATGCAAATGTTGATTTTGTGGTTCATGTATTGCATTTGCTTAATGCATGAGATAGAATTGAGGGTGTAAGTGGTTTTTAAAGATTTCTTGCTTTGAAATGATTTTCAAGTATAAGAAAAGTATAATGTGAAGTGGAGGTGTTTTCCAAGGATCTTGTATTCAACTTTGCATATGATGTTCATGCATGGAATGGTTAAATTGTTGGTTTTGCAAGGTTGTGCTTTGAAGTGAATTACTTAGCTTTTCTAAGCTAAGGGTTGGTTTTCATGTTTGAGCAATGCATGATTTAAAGCATGTTGTTAAAAGGGGTTTTCAAACATTGCTTTGGTTTATCGAATTGTGTTTACTTTTAAAAGAGGTTTTATGACTCGCTGCATTGATGGTGTTTTGGTTTTGAGCATTCCTCACTAAGCATTATGTGCTTACGCTCCTTTTTGTCCATCAATGCAGATATTTGAAGTTGGGACAGCGAGAAGCAAGGGATTCAAGGAGAGCTCCACTTGAGGTGTATGTCTCGGTTAATAGCTATAGATAATAAAGGCAATGGGGGGAGAATCTCTTATGTTGATGTTTAATGAGATAGTGTATGTTGGACAAGTTTGGTTTATGATTTTGAACTATGTGGTTTAACGCTTGCAACGTTTGAATCTTCTTATTCTTAAGTCGTTATGCTATGCTTCTTGTTTTAAAAGCATGATTGAGTGTTGGATGTGTTGAATGAGTTGGTGCACCTAGGGGTGGTTTTGTATCTAGATTTTGATGCAAATTGGTAGGTATGATGCTTGGCATGTTGTTGATTTATTGTGGAATGGTTTGGAGCATGTTTGATGGGGTTTAAAGGTGTTAAAACAGGCCTATTTGCTGTTTCTGGGCAGGGTGTTTCGAAACACCCTTGCCTGTTTCGAAACAGGCCCTTGATTTGGCCTGGGTGTTCCTGAACGGCCTAGACCCGTTTCTGAACACTTTGGCTACTGTCAAGGGGTGTTCCTGAACGGCCTAGACCCGTTTCTGAACACTTTGGCTACTGCCAAGGGGTGTTCCTGAACGGCCTAGACCCGTTTCGGAACACTTGACCGTTGGGCATAAAATTTGAATGGTTTTGAGGTTTGCAAGCTTTACGTTTTAGTCCCGATTCTTGTATGTGCAATTGCTTGAGTTTGAGATGTCCGTTTGAGATGAAATTTGGCAGAGAGGCGTGAAACATGACTGATTTTATAATGGTAACTTAAAAATTGGTAAAGTCCTCTTAATTTTCAGAATTTGCAATTTGGTCCCTAAATTCGTATTTTGTGCAATTGGGTCCCTTATTGTTTTCCGATTGGTGTGTTTTTTGAGTATGCTTATCTCAAGAGAATGCCTAGGGTTAATGTGCATCTAGACAAGTTTAAAAAGAAAAAAAAGGGTCGTTAATCAAGGTTGACTTTCGGGTTGACTTTGGTTTTCCCCGTGTAATCTTCGTAGTCCGGGTCAACCGTCTAGGCCGGGCTAAGGGGGTTACATGACCAGTAGCACTATGCATTCAAATTAAAATTGGTTTTAAAAAATAAATATGATTTTATTTTTTAATTTGCTTTTAAAAAATAAGAAAAAAAATAAAACAAAAAACGGGTACCCTATTACCCGAATTTGCGGGTACCCGGTTCTTATGGGCCGGGTATCGGGCCGACCCTTTAGTACCCGAAAATTTTGGGTACCCAGAATTTCGGGTACCTGAAAACCCGGGTACCCGAAAACCCGGGTACCCGGAAATGAACACCCCTAATGCGAACAACCAAGCAAACAATTTAAAAGAATCCATTTTATTTTATTCAGCAGGCCGTATCGATACTCTTGAAGAGAGTAACGATACGCCTTGACCGAGTCAACAACCCATAGTCAACGTAGGGAGACCGTATCGGTACACTGGTTGACCGTACCGATACACCCTTGCTAGTCAACTTCTAACGGTCAACGATACAAGACCGTACCGATACGCCAAAATCTCGTCAAATTCACAGATTTCTAGAGAGGTTTTGGCGTACCGATACACCCCCGTGTATCGATACGGTAAGCCAAACTTGAGTCCCGAAGTGTAGGGCCGTATCGATACGGCCCTTGGGCGTACCGATACGCCCTGCACTGCAACACTCAAATTTGCAGCTAAGGACTCCAAACCACAACTTTAGATGTAAATTAAGACTCGCCTAGGCACAAGCAAGCATACATACGACATTCAACAACCAAGACTCAGCATACGAGGCATTCGAAACGAACAAGGACCATACATTCAAAGGATTCAAGCAATTACTCAAAAGGAGGCATACTTAGCATTTATAAGGTTTCATGCTTTAAACACCATACATAAAGCATTCATAGGTCAAGTTCATAGACTCTTAAACACAAGCAATTAAGCAACAAAATAAGCATGATTCTCAATCCACGTCATAAAAGCATAACACATCCAAACATAACATCCACAACTTAACATGCTCGTCTAAACACAAATCAGCTAAGGAGTTTGACACCAACTCCTACAAGTCTACACCCCCATCGTCTAGGCATTATTACAAATACGTAAATCATACTTGAGCTACTTTGAGAACTCCTCAAGCTCCTCCCTTGCCCACTTGCCTCCTGAACTCTAAAGATCTGCATGTTGGAAATAAAGGAGAGCGTAAGCTAACTAGCTTAGTGAGAGAAGCTCTATAATTCACAAACATACAGTTTTCAAAACACTTTTCGTAATTGACATTAAATCAATGAATGCACGAATGATTATCACAACAAGACTACACATGGCTTGCACATGCACAACCAACATACACACGATGGGACCACACATCACCGTTTGACTAGTAGTTTTCCGATGGGACCACTCATCATCTTGCTCTACTACTAGTCACTACCGGTGGGACCAGTCATCACCGTAGTTTAGACAACCATCACGTGAGGCTCGACTTCTACACGACTACACAACAACAACGATGTAAAACAACTCGAGATGCACATGATACCACAACATATAACCATTCATCAACACATAACAAAGATGTAGGAGTAGTAACTTACACTCGGGTTTAGGTGAACCCTCTAGGTCCCACCCAAACCCCAAGAGTTCCATTTTGAAAACAAATCAAAGGTTAACATTTCTACTCACCGTTGCTACCCAAAAGAAAGCCGAAAACCAACCTCAAGTCTCCAAATTTTCCAGATTCGTCCCCGAAGCTTCACCAACTAAATTCCTTGCTTCTAGTCATCCCAACACAATCAAAACAACCTCAAATCAGTTCACAAATCAAAGTAGCAACCCGGAACACAATTTAAGCACATAAACACATGATCCAAGCTAAAAACAACTCTCAAATTCCTCATTCCCGAGCAGCCATGAAGCCTAGTCCAAATCCTTTATTTTCAACCCTTAAATTACTCCCTAAGGCTTCCAAAACAACCCTCATACATAGTCTAACCATCAGCCCACACTCTCATAAAGCACCCCCAAAACTTAACCTAAAACCCTCCAAAAACCCCTCAAAAACCCAAATTCTGGAAACTCCATAAAACCATGTAAAAATCTACTATGTTGGACCTCATAGATAGTAAATAACTCATATATCATTAACAAATCAAAATCTTAAGTTAAAGACAATAAAGATAGCATTTTTAATCAAAAACCCCAAAACTTCAAATTCCAAAATCATGGACAAAAATGAAAACTAAAGGTACTAACTTGAAGAGGATGACGAGGACAGGTCAAAATCGAGTTTACCTTTGAGAAATCTTCAACAATGAGCAAGATAAGTGATGGAATAGTAAACTAAGGGGAGAAGGGGTTTTTGTCGTTGGAAGCAAGAATGGGTGAGGAGAGAAGAAGATGATAAAAGGTAAATTTTAAATGAAATGGGGTTTTATTTGAAAGACCACTTATTTACCAATTTGCCATTAAAGAAAATGGTCATCTTACCCAATTTCAAAATCCATGGAGTTTTGGGTTCTAATTTCAATTTAGGTTTGATCCAACATATAAAATGAGTTTTTAAAATGAAAAGGGAAACCCGAACATTATTTTAATATTATTTTCACCCGACCCCCAAACCCAGGTGTTACAACTCTCCCCCACTTAAGGAATTTCGTCCCCGAAATTACCTGATGGAAACAAGTACGGAAACTGCTCAAGTATATCAACTTTCCTTTCCCACGTGGCCTCTTCCACACCTCTATGTCTCCATAACACCTTGACCAACTCTATGGTCTTGCCACGCAACACCTTGCTATCATAAGCAAGTATCTCAACCGGCTCTTCGTTGTAAGACAAATTTGGATTCAACTTTATCTCCTCAACGAGCATAACATGAGACGGATCCGATCTATACCTCCTAAGCATCGACACATGAAAGACACCATGGATCTTCTCTAACTCGGAGGGCAATCTCAATCGGTAAGCTACTGGCCCAATCCGCTCAACTACCTCATAAGGTCCAATGAATCTTGGGCTTAACTTGCCCTTCCTCCCAAACCTCATCACCTTCTTACAAGGTGAGACTTTCAAAAACACTTTATCTCCCACGGAATACTCTACCTCTTTCCTCTTTAAGTCCGCATAGGACTTCTATCGGTCTGAAGCTGCCTTCAGACAATCACATATCAACTTTACCTTCTCGGTGGTGCCCTTAAGCAAATCGGGCATCGGTACAAGCTTCTGTCCGGCTTCGGCCTAACAAACCGGAGTTCTACACTTCCTACCATACAAGGCCTCATACAGAGCCATCTGAATACTCGACTGAAAATTGTTGTTGTATGCAAACTCCACTAACGGTAGATGCTTCTCCCACGACCCCTAAAAATCAATGATACAACATCTCAACATATCTTCCAACACCTGAATCACTCTCTCAGACTGACCATCTGACTGCGGATGATACGAAGTGCTGAAGTTCAACCAAGTACCCAAGGCTCGATGCAAACACTCCCAAAATCTAGCTGTAAACCTCGGATCTTGGTCTGACACAATAGATTTCGGTACTTCATGTAGTCTCACTATCTCACAGATATACATATCGGCCAACTTGTCTAAAGTATAGGTGGTATGAACTGGTATGAAGTGGGCACACTTAGTAAACCTATCCACTATCACCCACACTGAATTCTTCTTCGAAGGAGTCAACGGTAGCCCCGACACAAAGTCCATGGTGATACGTTCACACTTCTATTCTGGAATCTTCAACGGCTGTAACAATCCTGAGGGAAACTGATGCTCGACATTGACCCTCTGACAAACCATACACCTACTGACAAACTCGGCTACGTCCCTCTTCAAACCAACCCAATAGTACTCTTCTTTTAACCCTCGATACATCTTCGTGCTACCCGGATGCATAGTAAAAGGACTATTATGAGCTTCATTCAAGATCGTACGCCTTAACTCGGCATCCTCCGGAACCACTATCATATCCTTGTAACATAGGATCTCATTCTCACCAAAACAATACTCGGTAGGCCTATCTTCAGCTATGTCTTGCACGTGAGGTGCCAAAGACTCACCTCGCAACTGCTTCTCTCGAATTAACTGAACTAACGAAGGCTTAACCTGAAGCTCGGCTATCAACCTACCATCCTTAGACACACTCAACCTCGCAAACATAGCTCGTAACTCAACGGCCACTTTTCTACTCAAGGCATCGGCCACTACGTTTGCCTTAACTGAATGGTACTCTATTGTGAGGTCGTAATCCTTAAGAAGCTCTAACCACCTACGTTGCCTGAGGTTCAACTCCCTCTGAGATATCAAATACTTCAAACTCTTGTGGTCGGTATACACAGTGCACTTCTCACCATAAAGATGGTGTCTCCAAATCTTCAATGCGAATACTACTGCGGCTAGCTCTATGTCATGGGTGGGATAGTTCTTCTCATGAACTTTCAACTATCGCGAAGAATATGCTACCACCTTACCTTCTTGCATAAGCACACAACCTAGCCCTACGTAGGATACATCACTATAAATCACAAATTCTCTCCCCGGTTCGGGCTGAATCAAGATAGGAGCTTCGGTCAAAGCTTTCTTCAACTTCTCAAACGCTTCTTGTCTTGCATCTGACCACGCATACAGAACATTCTTCTATAGCAACTTAGTCAACGGAGCCACTATTCTAGAAAACCCCTCAACAAACCTTCTATAGTATCCCGCCAAACCTAGGAAACTGCAGATTTCTGTCACTGACTTCGGTTGTTTCCATTTCACTATAGCTTCTATCTTCTTGGGATCCACACTAATCCCACTAGCTGAGATCACGTGACCTAGGAAGACTACCTCCCTAATCCAAAACTCACATTTGCTTAGCTTGGCATACAGCTGATTTTCTAGTAAGGTCTGAAATACTAACCACAAATGCCCATCATGCTCCTCTTCGGTCCCAGAGTATACTAAGATGTTGTCTATGAACACTACCACAAACCCATCCAAGAACTCATGAAACACACGGTTCATCATATCCATGAAGGCTGCCGGAGCGTTAGTCAACCCAAAAGGCATCACCAAAAACTCATAGTGCCCATAACGCGTACGAAAGGCCGTCTTCGGTATGTCCACATCTTTTACCTTCAACTGGTAGTACCCGGACCTCAAGTCAATCTTCGAAAACACGGAAGCACCTCTTAACTGGTCTAGCAAGTCATCAATCCTAGGCAAAGGGTATTTGTTCTTCCTGTCACCTTATTCAACTGCCTATAATCTATCCACATCCTCATGCTACCATCTTTCTTTTTCACAAACAAGACCGGAGCACCCCACGGAGAAATACTAGGCCTAATGAAGCCTCTATCACTCAACTCCTGAAGCTGTGTCTTCAACTCTTTCAACTCTTTCGGTGCCATTCTATACGGAGCAATCGAAACTGGTGTAGAATCAGAATACGTCTCAATAGTAAACTCAATTGCTCTATCTGGAGGCAAACCTGGTAGCTCTTCTGGAAAAACACTAAGAAAATCACATAGTATTCTAATGTCCTGAGGCCTCACCTCACTTATATCCGGATTCATTACATAAGCGTGAGAAGCCTGACACCCTGAACTCAACAACCTCTAAGCTTCCAAAGCCGAAACCACATTGGACAGGAACCTGACGTTCTCACCAACTACCACAACCTCAAAGTCATCGGTAAGCCTCAAGGAGACTCTCTTGGTCTCGAAGTCAACCCTATCTCTATGCTCTACAAGCCAATCCATGCCCAAAATCACATCAAAACCGTAAAAGGGTAACTCCATCATATCGAATGGAAATACGTGGCCCTGAACCATCAAGGGACACCTCCTATACACTTTCCTAACTACCACTATATCACCAAAAGAGCTAGTGACATTTACACCTACCTCTAACCAATCACATAGTAACCCTAATGACCTTGCGTGCTCACCCAAAATATACGAATGTGTTGATCCCGAATCTAGCAAAGAAAGCAAACTCAAAGACTGTAATGAGAAATTACCTGCAATGACATCAGTGTCATTCCCAGCCTCTCGCTGAGCATACACCCTAGCCGGTCCTCTTCCCTCGGGCTGGACTGCTACTACATGAGCCAAGTTCCTCTAACCCTCATTCCTTGGCTGAAAGTTTCCGCGACCGCGCCCACAGCCTCTCTGATGCTCAAAGCCCCTAGCTGGAGCCGGTCTGCCCCTAGCCGGGTGTGGACAGTTACGCCTCATGTGGTCTCGGGAACCACAGTTCCAACACGGCCCAAAGGTACCTGCACACTCGCCCTGGTGGCGTCTCCCACACCTATTGCACTCTGGTGTGTGCATAACAACTCCTTGGCCCTGATGGCCCTGACCATAGTTACCACCCTTATGTCTCGGATCGTGCTGGTACCTCCTATCCTTATGCCTCTTGGCATGATCTCTATCCCAGTTCACATGTCTCTTTCCAGAATCGGACCCAGTAGCACGTGCACTAGAGCCCAAGTTCTGCTCAATATCCTTGGCCCTAGAGACCAAAACATCGAACTCAGTGTAGTCAGAGGCAAGCATGTAGGTCTTAACATCTCTACTCAAGCCATATCGGAAACGCTCACATCGCTCCCTCTCATTAGGGACCAAATCTGGTGCATACTAGCTCAATCTCAAAAACTGAACCTCATACTCAGTCACGGTCCGATTACCCTGAACCAAGGTCATAAACTCCCTCTTCTTTTCATCCAAGTACCGAACCCCAAGATACTTCCTCTTGAAAGCATTTCTGAAGAACTCCCACGTGATATCCGCTTCGGCCACCCCCGAAGTAACAGTGGTCCACCAGGTATAAGCGCCCCCTGAAGCAAGGAGACAATAGAACCCAACATAGGGTGTCTGAACACTCCATCTGACCCAAGATGCGAGTAGTACTCTCAAGCCACCCCTCCGAACCCTCGGGAGTCAATCCACGAAACTCAACCACTCCCAAGTTACGTAGCCTCTCTAGGGGTAATCCTGTCCCCGCACCCTGAGGTGGTGCTGCAGCTTGTGCACCGGCCAAAGCTGTCTGAAATACCCCAGCTATAGTCTGAATCAAATGGGTCATATCCGCGCCCGCTGGACCCTGACCCGCCTGAGCCCCAACACCTCCAACATTAGCCCCGGCCTGAGGCCCATTACCATCACCCCGACTTGAGCACCAGCCTGAGGCACATCACCTTCACCACCCACTCCATTACCATCGGGAGCAGGGGGAGCAGGAGGCTCACCTCCGGGTGCTTGGTCACCCACTCTAGGTCGCCCCATTGGTCACACCATAGCAAAAACAAGATCTAAAACAATAAACACATAACAAACAAGGAAACTTTAGGTTAGCAAAAGGGCAAGGACTTCGGTTCTCAAGCTCATTAAACCAAAACAATTTTTTTTTTTGACAACAACGCCTAACAATGGGGACATTTGACCAACCCTCAAACAACAACAAGGACATTAAAGCATGCGTTCATACATGTGCTAGCAACAGACTTCAAGCATACATGGCAACACACTCACCGAGATACAACAACACAAAACACATTAACTTACCTCACTTACCTGCCCGAGGTCTCGGAAACCTCAGGCTCTGATACCACTAAATGTAACCCCCTCGTCTCGGTTCGGACGACTGACCGGTCCGAGTAGGCTACACGGGGAAAACCGAAATGAAACCCGCTAGGGGCCCCACTTCGGTTAGCAACCCTAGAAATTTTATTTTTATTTTTATCTTGTCTATAGGCATTCATACATCCTATACGCGACACGACAGCGGAAGGATAACAAGCGATGCGAACAACCAAGCAAACAATTTAAAAGAACCCATTTTATTTTATTCAGCAGGCCGTATCGATACTCTTGAAGAGGGTACCGATACGCCTTGACCGAGTCAACAACCCATAGTCAACATAGAGAGACCGTATCGGTATACTGGTTGACCGTACCGATACACCCTTGCTAGTCAACTTCTCACGGTCAACGATACAAGACCGTATCGATACACCCTAGACCCGTACCGATATGCCAAAATCTCGTCAAATTCTTAGATTTCCAGAGAGATTTTGGCGTACCGATACACCCCGGTGTATCGATACGGTAAGCCAAACCTGAGTCCCAAAGTGTAGGGCCGTATCGATACGGCCCTTGGGCGTACCGATACGCCCTACACTGCAACACTCAAATTTGCAGCTAAGGACTCCAAACCACAACTCTAGATGTAAATTAAGACTCGCCTAGGCACAAGCAAGCATACATACAGCATTCAACAACCAAGACTCAACATACGAGGCATTCAAAACGAACAAGGACCATACATTCAAAGGATTCAAGCAATTACTCAAAAGGAGGCATACTTAGCATTTATAAGGTTTCATGCTTTAAACAACCATACATAAAGCATTCATAGGTCAAGTTCATAGACTCTTAAACACAAGCAATTAAGCAACAAAATAAGCATGATTCTCAATCCACGTCATAAAAGCATAACACATCCAAATATAACATCCACAACTCGTCTAAACACAAATCAACTAAGGAGTTTGACACCAACTCCTACAAGTCTACACCCCCAACGTCTAGGCATTATTACAAATACATAAATCATACTTGAGCTACTTTGAGAACTCCTCAAGCTCCTCCCTTGCCCACTTGCCTCCCAAACTCTAACGATCTGCATGTTGGAAATAAAGGAGAGCGTAAGCTAACTAGCTTAGTGAGAGAAGCTCTATAATTCACAAACATGCAGTTTTTAAAACACTTTTCGTAATTTACAATAAATCAATGAATGCAAGAATGATTATCACAACAAGACTACACATGGCTTTCACATGCACAACCAACATACACACGGTGGGACCACACATCACCGTTCGACTAGTAATTTTTCGATGGGACCACTCATCATCTTACTCTACTATTTGTCATTACCGGTGGGACCACTCATCACCGTAGTTTAGACAACCATCACGTGAGGCTCGACTTCTACAAGACTACACAACAACAACGATGTAAATCAACTCGAGATGCACAAGATACCACAACATATAACCATTCATCAACACATAACAAAGATGTAGGAGTAGTAACTTAAACTCAGGTTTAGGTGAACCCTCTAGGTCCCACCCAAACCCCCAAGAGTTCTATTTCGAAAACAAATCAAAGGTTAACATTTCTACTCACCGTTGCTACCCAAAAGAAATCCGAAAACCAACCTCATGTCTCCAAACTTTCCGGATTCGTCCCTGAAGCTTCACCAACTAAATTCCTTACTTCTAGTCATCCCAACACAATCAAAACAACCTCAAATCAGTTCACAAATCAAAGTTGCAACCCATAACACAATTTAAGCACATAAACACATGATCAAAGCTAAAAACAACTCTCAAATTCCTCATTCCCGAGCAGCCATGAAGCCTAGTCCAAATCCTTTGTTTTCAACCCTTAAATTACTCCCTAAGGCTTCCAAAACAACCCTCATACATAGTCTAACCATCAGCCCACACTCTCCCACATAAAGCACCCCCAAAACTCAACCTAAAACCCTCAAAAACCCAAATTCGGGAAACTCCATAAAACCATGTAAAATTCTACTATGTTGGACCTCATAAATAGTAAATAACTCATATATCATTAACAAATCAAAATCTTAAATTAAAGACAATAAAGATAGCATTTTTAATAAAAAAACCCCAAAACTTCAAATTCCAAAATTGTGGACGAAAATGAAAACTAAATGTACTAACTTGAAGAGGATGACGAGGACAGGTCAAAATCGAGTTTACCTTTGAGAAATCTTCAACAATGAGCAAGATAAGTGATGGAATAGTAAACTAAGGGGAGAAGGGGTTTTTGTCGTTGTAAGCAAGAATGGGTGAGGAGAGAAGAAGATGATAAAAGGTAAATTTTAAATGAAAAGGGGTTTTATTTGAAAGACCACTTATTTACCAATTTGCCATTAATGAAAATGGTCATCTTTCCCAATTTCAAAATCCATGGAGTTTTGGGTTCTAATTTCAATTTTGGTTTGATCCAACATATAAAATGAGTTTTTAAAACGAAAAGGGAAAGCTGAACATTATTTTAATATTATTTTCACCCGACCCCCAAACATGGGTGTTACAATTTCGGTTAGTACCACACCTTAATCATACCAAAACCCTGTTGTACCCTAGAATCACTCGTAGCTTATGTCACTGTTACATTCATAAATGTATATAAAAAATTAATTGATAATATATAAATATATTTAAAGGACATTTTCGTAAATATTTGGACTAAGAACAAAACGAATACTTACTAAATCTGATTCGTCCAATGTTAAAATTTTACACGATCCAACTAATCCAAACTTATTTTTTTTAAATAATTAATATACAGATAATTGCTTAAACTATAACTCTTATTAACTTTAGGTCCTTAAACTGTTTTTTAACATGTGCCTAACGTTTATACTTTACAATATAGATTTTTGGTCGTAAAAGGCTGTTAAAAAAATTGGTTACTCAGTCAATGGTTGACACGTGACAATAATTTAATTTTAAAAAACTTCAATTTCTCAAAAATTACAAAATAGCCCCCTAAATCCCTAAAATATCCCAAACCCAAAATCGCCGCCAATCATCACCCCTAAGCTCACCCCTCTGGTCCCCAAACCTAACATCTCATTTTCCCTAACATGAAGTCGCTAGAAAAAACGAACGACGTGTCAACCAAATGTTGATTTGGCGTTCACCGTTCGACGTTTGGCTGACACACCATTTATCATTTTTCGGCTACATAATGTTGGAGAAATGAGCGGCTAGGTCCGGTGACTGAAGGAGTGGGCTCATGGACGGTGATCGGTCGCGAAAACGATGGTGATTTGAGGTTTTGTGATATTTTAAGAATATGGGGATTGTTTTGTAAAATTTGATAAATTTTAGGATTTCTGAAAAATTACAAATTTCGGGTAAAAAATTTTCATTTTATTTTTTTTGGAAAAAAATAAACATGTCGCGTTGTTGTCACTGAGTTTTCACCTAAGCTTTTATTTGTTTATATTGTTATTGTATTATATTATTATTATTATTAATATGCATAGTAGTTATTATCATTATTATTAATGTTAGTATTATTATTATTTTAATAGTTAGTATAATTATAAAACTTAAAAAATAAAAATAGCCCATTGTATTTAAAATAAAGATCCATTACATTTAAAATAAAAAGGTCAATACACAAAACAAGCCTGACCGACCCAAAGAACTAAAACCTAATGCTCTTTGTTTCTCATTGTGCAACCGTTGGATCACAAACAGATCCAACGACGCAAATGAATACGCAGTAAACCCTAGCTTGGATCACAAACAGATCCAACGATGCAGATGAAGATGCAGTAAACCCTAGCTAGAAGGTCTGGCGCCGCACTAGCTCGTAGTCGTTCGATGAAAACTGGATCCAACGGTATGGATCGTGCGTGAGGAGATTTAGTGCCGCTCTCTCCCAGCTATTAGATCAGAGAGTGATCTAACGATCCAGATTGGTCAACAACAAGGCACGCGGATCGTCACTCGCACATGGCAGTCACGCGCTCGTCGTTCCATCTTTCAATAGTCGATTCATCTTCTCCGACGAACGCCCGAGCCGATTTCGTCACCAATTGTCCTCATCGGCGTTATTTGTAGTCACCAGAAACACAAAAAAGACAAACAAATCCCTAAATTAAAGTAGATCAAGATATGAGTCAAATTCCTAAAATGATGCTCAACAATAATCAAGCGAAGATCAACACACAATCTGGCCAAATTCAAATCATAGGGAAGAAATTCGAGATATATTCTTATAACTCAAGCATTTTTGTAATTATAAAAATGCACTGTAATTTCATGTAACAACACAACGATATACACAAAAAATTTACACAAAAAGAATACGGATTAAAGAAGAAGGAAGCAAGGTGTATTCAAATTTTCAAGTGGAAATAAAGCAAGCATTCTCTGGTAATTTTTCTTTCTTATTTGTTTTGTTCAAATTTAAATAAGAAAAGGGGATTGAAAAATACCTTTTGGAAACGTCTTTCGCCGTTGAAAAGCAATCTGAAACTTAGTGCCGATGACAATTGCATGTTCCGGTGTTCACCAGAATCTGGGAAATCAGTTTTAAAGGGGAAGGGTTTGAAGTTCGCTTTCGGTATTTTGTTTCTTCAAAAAAATCAAAGATTCTTTTAAAGTGGTTTTGAGTTAGGGATTGTTTTAAAAAAGGATCGAAAGAGTTTTATTTTGTTGTTTTCCACCACCGACAATGGTGGCCAACGCCAATCAATGGCGGCTGGCACGACAGACGTTCGCCATGACCACCGGATTCATGGTGGGCATGAAGCACGTCGAAGAGAATAATGAGAGAGGTTTTGATCGATTTGAAGAATGGGGATAAAATAAAAAAATTCTTTTATACTAACCCGATGACCCAACCCGTATCCATCTTTTGACATGCGTCCTACTTTAATGGGTCTTTCACCGCGGCTCTTCAATTTACAAGATTTTCATTTTCGTCCTTTTTGTTACAATTCGACCATCACATTTTGTTTTCCTTTCAATTTGGTCATCAATACATTTTTATATTTTCTTTAAAAAATAAAATAAAAAGGTTTTGTATTCCTTTTCTTTATTTAAATTTCTATATTTATTTATTTATAGTTATTTGATCAAAGTAATTTAATTGTTTCCTTTTTAAATTTCAATTGTTGTTTGAATTGTGTTTAGATAAAGTTTTTGACCTTTAGGAATAGGTTCTCAAAACTTAGTTAGAGCCTCTGTATGATGAAAATTTTCTTCATATATTTAAAAATAAAGTACACTTAATTACACTTTAATCTAAATAGGTAAAATTAATATAGACATTTCTAGGGTTAATAATCATTAATTAGATTTAATAAAAAACTTCAACACATTTATCCGTTTTTTGTTGGCTTGTAAAAAAGTGAAAACTAATGTCTTAACAAACGGAAATGACAGGTTAGCGCCAAGAGTGTTGGTGGTGATTGGAGTTCATTTTCTAGGCGGTAAGGCCGTTAAAATAGATTTATGTTCATAAAAGGACGAATAAATCAAATTTTTTCGTGAACTTGCAAATTCCAACCTTAAAACATTTTTGTAAACGGCCAGGTACCAATTTTTGGGCGTTGTGGGGCGTTAACCCTTCGCCACGCGTAACTGACTCCCAAACCCGTTTTTTGGTTTTACATATCTAAATTGTTGTCTTAATAAATAAAATATTTTATTAAAATGACCCCCTTTTAAAAAGTTTTCCAATCACACTTTTGTTTCAAAAAGATTGGTGACGACTCCGTTGTTTTATTATTTTCAAATGTCAGGCTCAAAAGGGTTGCGACAGCTTGGCGACTCTGCTAGGGAAGTTTTTGTATTTAAAACAAAAAGAGAGTCAAGCCGCAAACCGGTTACAAAGATGTTTTACTGTTGAAATTTGCAAGTTCACAAAGAATTTAATTTATTCGTCCGTTTATGAATATGATTCTATTTTACGCATTCTAAAACTGTTCAAAAACTCTATACCCAAGCTTCGTCTCGTTCGTTTAAGTAGGGGAAAACGCTTTGCTCATGTCAGAATATTCATTCTCCGTATGAGCCTAGAAAGTATCTTCGAGACTCATATGCCCTTTGTCTTCGTAAGGATATTGATCCTTCGAGAAGGCATAAGGAAATGAGTCCTCCTAAGTTGAACTTGATTCACTTGAAGCCTATAATGGGTGAGAATCGAGGGCCTCACTACTCTTAGTAGGGGACAGCAAGAACAACTCGGGTACCCTTTTAGAACCAAACCATGTTTGAGAATTTAGAGCCTACCCAGATAGAGCCATGTGGAAAACCTAGGGCTTTGAGTCTGGTCAAAATTATTTCGCAAAGATAATTTGTGGATACATGTCCTAGAGTGTTGGAATGTACTGCCCAGAATTATTTATGCAATGAAATTATTTTGGACCCTTCATGTTTTCTTGTTTCTAATTTGTTCTCTTGTTTTACTGTTTTGCATATTTAATCTTGTAACATCATTCTATATCAAGAGGGGATTGGTTCATAAGAATATTTGCTCAATTTGAAAAGATATCAACATGGATGGAAGGATCCTAAAGAAGGAAGATGAAAATGCGAAGGTACGTCACTGGTCTGAGGTTAACCAACAGATATATGGGGACAGTTTGATCGCTGATCACGAGACAAAAACTTCAGTGTACGCCCATATTAGTGTCAAACAGAATAACATGAAGGAGCTGCGGGAAATCTGGGAACGTTTTTATTATAAGACTAAACAGTTGTTCTATGAAACTGTTGTTTTACTTTTAACGGAGAAGATATGATGCCCACGTTCAGTTTTAGAACCATGGATACTGTTGTTTTACTTTTAACGGAGAAGATATGATGCCCACGTTCGAGGAATACTTGGCCCTGTTCAATCTGTGCAAGGTGAAATAAAATTAGGTTTATGCTAAGCCACCTAAAAACAAAAACCCGCACGTTAGGCTTACAACTGTTGCTGGTATGAGTGATGGATGGTTCAAGGGTTTGATACGAAAAAGAGGAGGTAGTTTTTCCTTCCCTTGGTCGAGCATTCGAAACATAATACTTGTTCATCCAGATAAAGAGAAGAGAGCGGATCTCCTGGCTATTAGAATTTATGATTTAGTTATCTTCCCGAAGGTCATAGGAAACATTGATGTGGCTTTACTAGTTTTCTTTGAACAACTGAAGAGGGGAGTCAATCCAATATCTGCAGTGCTAGCAGAAACCTTTATTTCCCTTAATGCATTCCGGAAGATTGAAGGTGTGCGCTTTGAAGGGTGTGCCCCTTTGCTCCAGGTTTGGGCCCTTAGCCATTTCTTGAAAGGCCTAACTCTGACTTTGTCCAATGTGTTCTCCCCAAACTTTTCTCCGCTTCGAGAATTTTTGGAAAATGATTGGTTAGTCGTCAAGTAAGGCAAATGGGTAGATATTTTCAAAGACCGCCATGATCAAGACATCAAATGGAGGGTTCCATAGATGGGCCATGCCAAGGTTCTGTATAAGTGTGGAGATTTTAATTACCTAATGCTGTTGGGCTTGTGGGGTGGAATTGGATGTGCTCCTTTGTTGGTGTCACGACAGTATAGTTCTCGACAGTTCGTTCCTTTTACTACTGGTCTTAGCTCATCAGAGTTTGAGTTTCAAGGCGAGTTCAAAGGGAAGATACAAACTATTAGTGATTCGTGGAACAATTTCTATTACATGAAGCTAGAGTCTGACAGTCATTGCATGTTCACCCCTGACTATGACACGTTGAGGAACATGAGAGTGAATGAAAAGATCATACCCTCCGCTAATACATCAAGCTAGTAGGAGAAGTGGGACCAAGGCTCATGTGGTTAATTGAAGAAATCAAGGAGTTGGGTACTCGGGTTGAGATGTATTCGTAGAAAAATAAAATTTCTTGAAATAAGGACCTTTGGCATCTGATTGAATCTTGTTTCTTGAGCTAATATTTTCTGAAATTAATGCCCCTTCCCTTGCATCCATGCATTAGCATTTTTCTTTTGTTTGGATGGTTTTCTTTGTATTTGTTTGTTTATATTCTTTTTCGCATGCATTCATAACATGATAAGAAACTAACTTAAATAAAAAACATGATAGAACATTCAAAATAGCAAAAACAACTCAAAAGTATGGTACTCGTTCCAAAACTAGAGTAATGGACGTGGACATGGAAACAAACCACAAAAGCACCCAAGATAGGCTAGAAAAGATCGAAGTCGACATGAAGCAGGAAATAGAGCTAGCTCACTAAAAAACAGTTAGCCAGATAGCAGCCATGTTAGGGTTCAAAGACCCAGATGCAAATGAAGCAGGGGAGGGCACCAATGCACTACCACAATGTCGCAACTGCCTTTTTTGAGGAGGCTTCGACGTTTTGGAAAACAACTTATTAAAATCAACAGAGTTGCCACCAATCTTTTTTGAAAGAAAAAAGTGTGATTGGATCACATTTAAAAATAGGGTTATTTTAATAAAACGTTTTTTGGTTTTAATAAAACAACGATTTTGGTCTGCGAAAATCAGAAAACAAGTTCGGGGTCGGTTACGCGTGGGGAAAGGTTAGCACCCCCACGACACCCAAAATTGGTACCTAATTGGTTTTAAAATCGTTTTCAAAACTGGAATTTGCAAGTTCACAAAGGTTCGACTTTACTTTTCCGTTTAATGAATATTAGTCTATTTTAACGGTCTTACTTCCTGGAAAATGAACTGCGATCACCGCCAACATTTCTGGCGCTAACCCGTCATCTCTGTTTGGTAAGACACTTCATTAAATTAATTTTACTTTTTCAAACAACAAAGAGATTTTATGTGTTGGACATTTTATTTATTTCTAGGTTAGATTATTTAAAAACCCTAAAAAACATCTATGTCTTTTATTCCTGAGTTAATGTTTAAGTATGCTTAAGTGTATTTTTTTGCGAAGAACATTTTTTAACAAACAAGTCTCTATCTAAGCTTTAGTTTCCAATCATAAATTTTCACCTATTTCTAAAACAAGCAAGCAAACTTTTATTCTTTTGAGTTTTACCCTTTTTATTATTCCTTTTAAAAGCCTTTATTTCTTTTTTACTTCTTTTATTTTCTAAGCCAAACCCCTTTTTACATTTTTACCATTTTGTGTTTTTTGTATTTTTTTTACCTTTTCATGTTTTATTCTTTTCAAAAAAGAATTTGTTTTTTAAACTCATTCTCATTTTTTTCGTTTTTTCTTTTAAAACAACCAATTTTTAAAATAAACTTTATTTTTACTAAAGAAACTTCTTTTTAAGTTTTTTTTTTCAAAAAATTATTTTTATTCTAGACTCTAAACTTTTATATAAAACTTTTTTATTTTTTCTTGAAAACTTATTTCTTTTTCTTTTTTGCTAAAAATATCTTTATTATTTTTTCTTTTAAAATCAATTTTGCCCATCTATTATTAAAACTAATTTTCATAAAAATATTTTTATATTTTTTAAAATCAAGCCCTTTTATTATCTTACACCTCACATTATTATTTTTCCATATTAAATCCCTAATTTCAAGTTTTTTTCAAATTAACCACATTTATTTAATTTATTCATGCATTTTAAATCTAAACATCTTTTAAATTTATTTTTACATTCCTAAAGATCAAAATCATCCTAACAACATTTTTTAAGCATGCAAAATTTTTTAAGATCAAACTAAATTTAAACGGAAATTTAAAATGAAAAAAGGTTACCAGAATCGCAAACGATTTTCTGACTTCGTGAAAGCAACCTAAAAATTAACAAAAAACACAAACAAAAACACCAAAAATTTAACCAAGAGCAAACATAAAATCAACAAAAAATAAACAAAGAAAAGATAGAAATTTACCGAAAAAACAACGAACGATGAACTCGAATTCAAGGTTCTCGATATGCTCCAAACCACCTCCGGAAAATTGCTCCAAGCTCGAACTTTTTCTCCAAAAAAATTTCCAGCCAACTCTTGAAAAATTCAGAGAATTTTTCAGATTTTCCCCCGAACCTTTTCTAGTGATTTTTCTCTCAAATTGTGTGTGATGAACAAGTAAAAGAGAGGGGATATTTATACTAAAAATTGAGCTTCAAATTCAGCAAAATCGGGATTTATTCCCCAAATTGAAGCCTAAATCCGACCAAGGGCTTGATTCTCGGCAATAGCCCTCTATCCTTGTCCGATTTGGTTGAATGTTCGAGCTGGATTTTCCCCTTGATTCGAGCCTAGGGTTTGACTACCTTTCTCGGTTTTTGGTAGATTCCGGCGAGCACAGGCGGTGGCGGCAAGCGGGGTTGGTGGCATTGGGACGGCGACGGTGAGGCGGACCGACCAGTAACAACAGCATCGTTGGCCATGGCCTGTAGGCACCGGCCGACCACCATGGAGTCGCGCGACGAGAGTTTGCTGGGGAACCAGCCCGCTCGCGTGTAGCCCACGCGTTGGCGCGCGCTGGTCCCCCTTTTTATTTATTTTCTTTCTTCTTTTCTCTTTTTTTTCTAATTTTTGGCTTTTTTTGTTGTTTTTATCATACTTTTATAATTATTGCCTCACTTTATTTCCTTTTTTTTCATAATTATTAAACACCATAATAATATTTTTTCTTTTTTCCCTTTTTTATTTTACTTTAAAAATGGGCTTCAACATAACAAAATGAGCTTTGTTCTCTTTATTTAAATGTGGGCTTTTTGAAATGGTTTTTTTGAAAATGGGTTTTTATTCATTTAAAATGTGGGCTTTAAAAGGATTTTTTTGTATTATATTTTTATTTTTTTTGGTTATTAAAAATGAAGGTGAAAATTTAGTGACAACAACTGCCCCTCTTTGCTTATCTCTGTGAAACAAAGATAAAGCAAAGACCAAAAAGACACAAAATTTCACCAATTCACTAGTTGGCTCCATTCTCTGAATGCTCGAACAGATAGGCGTGCTCTATTCTCCTTATGGTCGAATAGCTGAGCTGAGTTCCATTCCCCAAATGCCCGAACGGATAGGCTAGTTCTATTCTTCTTATGCTCGAATAGTTGAGCTGGGTTCCATTCTCCAAATGCCCGAACGGATAGACTGGTTCTATTCTCCTTATGCTCGAATAGTTGAGCTGAGTTTCATTCTCCAAATGCCCGAACGGATAGACTGGTTCTATTCTCCTTATGCTCGAATAGTTGAGCTGGGTTCTATTCTCCCAAAATGCCTAAGGAACTGAGTTGGGTTTCATCCTCCCAAATGCTCAATTAGGCCAAGTCTTCTGAAAACTTTCATCCTCATTATGCTTGGATGAATAAGCAAGCTCCATTTTTCTTTTTCTTGAACGGATAAGCGAATCTTCTTAAATACTTCATCCTCTTTATGCTTGGATGAATAAGCAAACTACATTCTCCTTATGCCTGAACGGATAGGCGAATCTTCTGAAAAACTTCATCCACCTTATGCCTGGATGAATAAGCAAACTCTTATTTGAACATGTTTTCAAGTACCTGAGAAAACAAAAATGCAACATGCAATGCAATTATGATGTGCATGCCCCTAGGGATGTTTAAACATGAATGCATGTCAAGTTTTTCCTTTTAGAACTCCTTTTGCTTAGATCGTTTCTCTTAATTTTAATGAAATTCCGGTTATCAAGGCAAACCCAATTAACATGAACTCTCTCCTAAACTTGCATATGCAAAACAATTTTCATCACTCTCCTTTCAAACCCTTCTTGCCTTTTTGGCTTCAAATTCACCATTCTCTGAGATAAGGTCATCTCATTTTCTTTGGAAATCACTCATGAGTTATGAACAATTCTGACTTTTTCTTCATTTTCCGATCTTCTGCCGACTAGTTCAATTTTTACATCCCATTCCCACTTCATTGGAAACATTTAATCCTTATCCATCTTCCTAATCGACATTTCTGTATTCAGGGATGCACACTCTAAGTCAAGTTTCGACATTATAAGGCTGCTCTTATTATCATGTAAGGAAGGCTGGTGGTTAAGAAATGTTGTTTAAGCGCCCAGACACTCGTATGGCTTTTCTTCTTTTTTAAAAAAAGTTTCGCAACAAGGCTTTTTCCTCTATCATTTTAACACCATATGTCCCAAATAATAATTATGGAACGCTTCATAGTCCCTGAACTTTCCAAAACATTCTCAAAGTAATGCTAAAAAATCTTTTGCATATATTCATGATTCTCAAATCCATTGATCCTTATTTCAAAGCAAGATGCTAAAAAGAAAGATAAATTCAAAGAACAAATTTATTAACAATGTGGCAAAAACAAAAAGTTTTATAAAAAAGAAGGGAAACAAGTATTCAAATATCAATAGTCCAAACTTCTCTTTTCAAACGCCAGAAGTAAACTTGAATGCTGCCAGTGTCGAAGAAGCCTTGAGTACAGTGCATGATCTGTGAAGCCCCAGAACCTATCAAATTACCTGAGCCTCCCTTTACGGGTTTTCAACTCAGATCCTCCTTTGGTTCCAAAATGCCCTTTGCGAGTTTTCATTTTGAACCCTCCTTTTTCTCATTTCCCTTTTTTCCTTTTTCCTTTTTCCTTTCTTCTTTTTTCTTTTTCTTCCTTTTCTTTTTCTTCTTCTTCTTCTTCTTCTTCTTCTTCTTCTTCTTCTTCTTCTTCTTCTTCTTCTTCTTCTTCTTCTTCTTCTTCTTCTTCTTCTTCTTCTTATTCTTCTTCTTCTTCATGCATAGTATTTCTTGACAGTATCAGAGTTTACCGGGTTTTGAAACTCGTTTCCATCAATTTCAGCTAAAATCAATGCACCACCTGAAAGAACCTTTGTCACAATGTACGACCCTTCCCAATTAGGCGCCCATTTTCCTCGGGGATCACTTTGAATTGACAATTTCTTCTTTAAGGCCAAATCGCCTTCTTGGAATTCTCTAGGGCAGACCTTCTTTTCATAAGCCCTAATCATCCTTCTTTGGTACATCTGACCATGACATGCAGCTTTCAGCCTCTTTTCCTCAATTAAGTTCAACTGGTCATACCTTGCTTGAACTCATTCTTCCTCATCTAACTTGGCTTCCATCAAGACTCGCAACGATGGTATCTCCACCTCGATTGGTGGTACAACTTCAACTCCATAAACTAATGAGAACGGAGTTTCCCCAGTGGATGTTCGTACCACTGTTCGAAATGCATACAGAGAAAATGGTAACTTTTCATGCCAATCTTTATATGTATCATTCATCTTTGCAAATATTTTCTTAATATTCTTATTGGCTGCTTCTACCGCTCCATTCATCTTTGGGCGATATACTACCGAGTTGCGATGCTTAATGTTGAATTGCCCACAGACCCCAACAATCATTCTGTTGTTCAGATTAAAGGCATTGTCTGTGATTATGCTTTATGGTAGACCATATCGACAAATGATTTCCTTTTTCAAGAAATTGCAAATAGTGGACCGAGTTATATTTGCATATGAAGCCGCTTCCACCCACTTTGTGAAATAATCAATAGCTACCAAGATAAAGCGATGACTATTTGACGCTTTCGGATGAATCTTCCCAATAACGTATATGCCCCACATAGAGAACGGGCATGAAGACGACATGACATGAAGAGACTGAGGAGGCACATGGACCTTGTCAGCATAAACTTGACACTTGTGGCATTTACAGGAATAATTTATGCAATCCCCTTCCATTGTCGACCAGTAATATCTGAAACACATAATTCTTCTTGCCATAGTGAAACCACTAGGATGGGTTCCACAAATTCCTTCATGGACTTCTTCCAAAACCAGCTGGACTTCTTTTGCATCCACACATCTTAGTAATACCTGGTCTCGACTTCGTTTGTAGAGGATTTCCCCATTAAGGATGTATCCTGATACCATTTTCCTGATCATTTTCTTTTCATTTTCTGAAGCCTGTGCTGGGTATTGTTGCAGCTTTAAGTACTGTATGATGTCATGGAACCACAATAAACAATCTTCTTCTTCTTCTTCTTCTACATTATAACAATATGTCGGGGATTCCATCATTTGTAACTTAATGGGTATCATCTCCGAACCCTCACTTGTTTTAAACGTGGTAGCCAAAGTAGCTAACACGTCAACCATTTGGTTATCTTCTCTCGAGAGATGCTTAAAAGTAATTGGCTCGAACTCTTTAGCTATCTCGAGGACCCAATTGTGATATTCTATCAGTTTTGCATCTTTTATTTCCCATTCACCGCGTGTTTGGTAGATGATTAAAGCTGAATCCCCATAGACTCTCAACGTTTGGATTTTTTGTCAATGGCTTCCCTTAGGCCCAATATGCATGCCTCATATTCTTCCATATTATTGGTGCAAAAGAATTTCAAACGATAAGTGAAAGGATAATGATCTCCTTCTGGAAAAACCAAAACTGCTCTAACTCCTCGCCCTAGAGCATTTACAACACCATCAAAATACATAACCCAAGATTCTGCTGGTGACTCTTCATCTTCTGTGATACACATCAAGTCTTCATCAGGGAAAGTGAAGTCTAATGCTTCATAATCGTCTTGTGCGTGACTTGGAAGAAAATCTGCTATGGCATTTCCTTTCACTTCTTTTTGATTCATATACTGGATGTCATACTCTAAGAGCAACATTTGCCATTGCGCTATTCTTCCTGATAGGGCTGGAGCTTCCATCATGAACTTCAATGGGTCTAACCGTGAGATCTACCATGTGGTGTGATACAACAAATACTAACTAAGCCTCTTAGTGGCACATACCAAGGCACAACATACCTTTTCAATTGGCATATATCTTGTTTCACAGTCAGTAAACTTCTTGCTCACATAATATATCACCCTTTTCTTTCTTCTAGTTTCATCGTGTTGACCGAGTACACAACTCATCGAGTTTTCAAACACCGTCAGATAGAGTATTAATGGTTTCCCCGAAACAGGTGGCATTAACACTGGAGGATTAGTCAACTGCTCCTTAATCTTTTCTAATAGTGCTTGGCATTCTTCATTCCAAGTCCCTGGGTTATTCTTTCAAAGAAACCTGAATATTGGGTCACACTTGTTTGTAAGTTGGGAGATGGAACGAGCTATGTAATTCAACCTTCCCAAGAATCCACAAACTTGCTTCTGTGTCTAAGGAGGTGGAAGCTCTTGTATGGCCTTTATCTTGTCTGGGTCGATTTCGATTCCTCTTCTGCTTACTACAAAACCTAACAACTTCCCAAAGGTAACCCCAAATATGCACTTGGCAGGATTGAGCTTTAACTGAAATTTTCTAAATCTTTGAAAAAGCTTACACAGGTTTGCTAAATGCTCTTCTTTAGTTCAGGACTTGGCGATCATATCATCCACATAAACTTCTATTTCCTTGTGCATCATGTCATGAAAAAGAGTAACCATAGCTCTCTGATACGTTGCCCTTGCGTTCTTTAATCCAAAGGGCATTACTTTATAGCAAAAGGTTCCCCAAAGCGTTACAAAAGTAGTTTTCTCTATGTTCTCTGGGCATTTCTTTATTTGATTGTAACCCGAAAATCAATCCATGAACGAGAAAAGGGAATGACTAGCTGTATTATGACTAAGGTGTCGATATGTGGAAGCAAAAAATTTTCCTTGGGGCTTGCTTTGTTAAGATCCATGTAGTAGATGCACATTCTTAATTTTCCATCTTTCTTAGGCACTAGGACGATGTTCGCCACCCATTCTGGATATTTAGCTACATCGAGGAATCTTGCATTGTACTGCTTCTTGACATCGTCTCTGTTTTTTCAAAAGTGTATCATCCTTCATTCTTCTAAGCTTTTATTTCACCGGCTCTCATCCTTCTCTTATAGGAAGCATATGCATGGCAATATCCGTGTCGAGACCAAACATATCTTGGTAAGACCAGGCGAAGATGTCCTTGTATTCTTGTAGAAGCTCAATCAAATGCTGTCGTGTCTCAACTGAGATGGTGGTACCGATTTTTACTTCGCTCTTCTCTTATTCTGTTCCAATATTCAAAACCTCAAACTCTTCTTTGTGGGGCAAAATTTGCTTTTCCTCTCCTTCTACCATTCTAAGCAAATCATTTGTCGAGTCATACTCTTCTTCATCACCAGTACTCTCAACTTCTTCTAAACATAGCGGTAACTCAAAATTAACCTCGGAATCTAATTCGGAGTCATTTGGACCATTGATATCTAAAAGCCTGTAAATAAAATGAAGCAAAATAAATATATCAAGAAAGAAAGAACAAATGAAATGATATGATTTGTTATGTTTTTAATGCTTGTTTTTGTTTTTTTTTTTGGGTTTTTATGATCTATTGGTTTTGTTGGTTCTGCGAAAGAAAGTTTGCCACAAGATATAATTGGGGAAAATGCATCTTTTATTGAAATTCAAACCATGGTTTTGACAATAGACCCTTTTACATAAGATCTCTAATTACCCTAGGGTCTAAGGGTAAAAGAGTTGGTTTTGAGAATTACTCTGAGGTAGTCTTAAAAAACTTCGGGGACCATTTACGCGGTCCAGTTCTTCAATTCAGTGCAGAGGCGAATCTTGGACAAAAAATTATTTTCTTCTTCCTCTTTGTCAGTGATGGCGTTGATACTCAAATTATAAAAAACCTCGCATAGGTCATTCTTTACTTTCTCCTCCTCATCGAAGCAGGCATTTGGGTCTAGAAGCCCTCTAGCTTTGAAAGTAACACTTAGAGGTGGGTACGTCATGGGCTCCCACTCAACTTCTTCTTCTTCTTCAATTTCATGCTTTCCGACTGCTTCTCAGCTTTCTTTTGCCACTTATCGAGCCTAAATCCCAAACCGAATCGATCCCTCTTCACCGGGATCACCACAGGACAAGGCCTTCCTCGTCTTTCTTCTTTAGCTTCCTCGTCTTTCTTTCCAAAGAAGATTTCCTCCGTAGCGCATTCATTTGTTTCCTGTTCAACATCTCCCTTCTCGAAGAACACAAGTTCCTTGCTATCCATCTTGGCTTGAACCACTCGTTTAAACTCTAAGCAACATTGGATCTCATGTCCTTTAGCTCCATGATACTCACAATATGGTATTTTATCATCCTTTATTTTCAAGTTCACTTCCTTCAATATCCCGACCACTACTAGTTGATCCCATACCCAAATCATGGGCGCTTTAATTTCTTCGACATTCTCTTTGATCATCCTCTTCTCTTCCACGAGCATTACATTCACCCCGCCTTTTGGTGATTTGGAAAAGGGTTTCCTTTTTCCTCGGAAGTTTCGAATGATAACATGCCTGACTTTCTTAAATCATCTACCACCCTTTTGAATGCGGTGCAGTTTTCGATAGTATGCCCCTTTAATCCTGCATGATATTCGCATTGGGCCTTCTCGTCATACCACGGTGAATAAGGAGGTGAGAACGAAGGAACATGTCTAGGTAGCACCATTTGCGATTTGACTACCTCGGCAAACAACTCTGCGTAAGTCATTGGGATGGGAGGAAAGTAAGGCCTCGAGTTTTCTTGGTATCTTCACTCTCCTTTTAGGGAATTTCCAACCGTCGAAGCTGTGGTGTTGGGCTTGTTGAAAGTGCTGGGCTTGTTGAACACCACACCTGTTGAGTAGTTGGGATTGTAGACATTTATTGTTATCCTTCTTCCTATATGTCTTCTTTGTTTCCCCGCTGTCCAACCTTCCACTCTTCATGGCTGCAAGGATTAGTTTGCCATTCATTAACATATCTGCAAAGTTCTTCGTGGTGTGGTTAAGCATACAATCAAAAAAGGTACCCTTTAGTGTTTCTACAAACATTGGGGTGATCTTGTTTTCTAGCAACGGCGGCTGCACCTGTGCTGCTACATCCCTCCACCTTTGAGTGTATCGGCAGAAGCTCTCGTGGTGCTTTTGCTCCATCCTTTGCAAGACCAGACGGGTTGGAACCATGTCTGATACATGTTTGTATTGCTCACTGAAGGCTCTGGACATGTCTTTCCATTATTTGATGTTCACTCGACTTAACTGCGAGTACCAACGTGCAGCGGACCCTACTAGGTTGTCTTGAAAGCAATGAATGAGCATCTTCTCATTATCAAGGTGCATTGACTTCTTTCTGCAGTACATGCTAAGATGTGCTAATAGACATGTGATCCCATTATATTTCTCGAAGTCTGGGATCTTAAATTTTTGTGGCGCAACCAAATCGGTTACCAAGCTCAGATCCTTGGCATACATTCCACCATAAGCAACTCCATCTTGGAAGGACTTGAACATTCCTTCTAACTTTTCATATTTCTCTTCCAACTTCTTTTTCAGTTTGAGCCTTATCAGTGACTTCATCGAGGCCAGTCACTTCGTAATTGTTGGTATCTATATGAGTGGAAGATTCAGCTATATTGTAACCCCCTCGTCCCGGTCCGGGCAATTGACCGGTCCGAGTGGGCTACGCAGGGAAAACCGAGGTGAAACCCGTTAAGGTTCCACTTCGGTTAACAACCCGAGAAAACCTTTTCATTTATTATATTGTATAGATGGATTTAAATAACCTATGTGTAAAGCGACAGCGGAAACAAGACTCTCAAGAAGCCTAACCGCAAACAGGGCCTAAGCCCAACACTTGAGAACTTTTAGAGATGTCAAAAGCCCATTTTTCAGGCCTGTGTTTCGAAACAGGCTAGCACGGGCTCAGTTTAAAAAGCTAACCATCCGTACCGAAACGCATCCACCCCATTTTAGAATAGAGGTCAATTTCGCCTCGACGTTTCGAAACACGTTTCGAATCAGGCAAACACAGAAGCCAAAACGTTTCGAACCTCGTATCGGAACAGGGGTTCACAGTAGCCAAACCGTATCGGAACGCGTTCCGATACGGATGTCCCTGGAGCCACACCCGTTCCGAAACAGCCTTACCCGTTCCGAAATGCCTGCAGTCTGTGAGTTTCCAAAACCAGCTCTAATCATCTCTAAACGATCCCAAACGCCCCCAACGACTTCAAGAAACAAACACAACATCCACACATAACCTCTAGAGGCATACACCCTATTACAAACACGCTCAAACCACATAACATGCAAGATAAGAGCATACATTCATAAGGGATCAGACCTTCACCATAAAAGAGAAATACATAGCATTTTAAGGTGTCATGCCTTAGAAACAAAACACATAAGCATTCATGGCATGCAACATAAACATGATTTACAATCCAAAGTAAGGCATCAACAAGCCACAGCAAAACATCAACATATCAAGGAGTCTAAACAAGCAACTACACAAAACAACAACATAAATCCCATTGCTCATCTATTAAATCTATAACTTAAAAATTCATACTTGAGGATAGCAAAAGCACAACTAGCACACTTGGAGGCCCTCTCCTTGCACAAGCAACCCACGAACTACGAATCTGCATTGTCGAACCAAAAGAGAGCGTAAGCGTAAAGCTTAGTGAGGGTAAGCTCATAAAACAAACCTCGACAATGCAGAGTCCAAGCACGAACAACACAACCAAGGAATAATGCATGTTTTCTTACCTTCGAAGCCACAAGAGTCAAATATATATGATGCATGAACATAATCTCAATATCATGCCATGCTCAAGAAGTCCATGAACACAACCATATGAAAACACATATATCAAACCGTATTAGCACCTAGTTATGACCCGAATACGCGGATAACAACCGTTGGAACTCACATCCAACGACACAACCATTACCTTACGGTGGGATTACACTCATCATCGTTTCACGCGGAGGGGATTCCACTCATCCTCACGCCCCGTTGATGGGATTCCACTTATCACCGACTAACATATAAAAGAAGATTTCCGGGTGTACCCGTACTCCATCTTGATGACTACCATCACCAAGACCACACGCGCATTTCGACTCTCGTGTGCACATTAACATCCTAATGATCGGTTATTTGTACCCAAGCATACTAGTGCCAATACTAACTCATTTCACATTCTTTCATAACATATATTTCTTACCATTTCCCGTGCCTAGCACGTAGCCACCATGATTCACAATCATATACTCACGTTACATCAACCACATACATATGACAATGCATAAACAAATCATCATGCCTCAATAACACACATAGCCACAATGTGCATAGCAACATTAATAACAATTAACATGAGAGGCATAACCACAACATTAAAAGTTCAACCAAAGGTCTCTAACTAAAGCTTGAGATTAGACTACCAATCTAATCCCAACTCTAGGTGGGTTTACCAAGCCCGACCTAGGTCCACATGCTCGAACCAAAAATGTTTGGAAACCATTTAAAAACGTAGAACCACTCACTGACTACTCCAAGCTCAACAACTCTAGCCGATCAATCCACCAAGCTATCCAGATTCATTCCCGAGGCTTCACCAACACAATTCCTTGCTTCTAAACAATCCAACACAATCAAAACAACCACATTTCAGTCCACAACCACTGTAGCAAACCCAGAACACAATCCAAGCACCAAAATCAAGCCAAGACACTCCCAAAACCCACATTTTCGAGTAGTCCAAAAGGACATCCATAACCCATTGATTTCAATACTTTTAGCACACCTAAAAGCTTCCAAAACAACCCTTAAACATCACACAAAATCAGCCCTCAATTTCCAACACAAAACAACCCCAAAACTCACCTTTAAACCCTTCTAAAACCCCACTTAAACCCAAATCCGTGAATCATTATAAAACCTTGTAAAAATTTGGTATGTTGGATCTTTTGGATAGTAAACAACTTATCTAACAACAACAAATCGAAAGCTCAACTAAAAGCTAACAATGTTAACATTTTAATTCAAAACCCCAAAACTTCAAAATGTAAAACAATGAGTTTTAATGAAAACTAAAGGTATAGGAATGGAGAGGAAGGTGAGGACAAGTCAAAAACATGTTTACCTTTCAAAAACCTTCAAAGATGAAAGAGGATGGTGATGGAATAGTGTCTTCAATGGAGGGGAGGGGTTTCACGTTGGAAAAGCTTTTGGGAGGTAGAAGATGATAGTAAATTGGGTCTTTTGAAATAAAAGGGGTTTTTATTTTACAAGATCAAATATTTACAAAACTGCCATTAATGAAAATGGCCATCATCCCACATTCTAAAATCCATGGATACTTGGGCTTAAAATTAAAATCGGGTCCAACATATTAAACGAATTTTAAAATGAAAAGGGAAAACCTGAAACGTTATTTTAATATTTTATTTTTCACCCGACCCCAAACACGTGTGTTACAACTCTCCCCCACTTAAGGAAATTTCGTCCCCAAAATTACCTGATGGAAACAAGTACGGAAACTGCTCAAGCATACCAGCTTTCCTCTCCCACGTGGCATCTTCCACACCTCTATGTCTCCACAACACCTTGACCAACTCTATGGTCTTGCCACGTAACACCTTGCTATCAGAAGCAAGTATCTCAACTGGTTCTTCATTATAAGACAAATCCGGATATAGTTCTATCTCCTCAACGGGCATAACATGAGACAGATCTGATCTATATCTCCTAAGCATCGACACATGAAATACATCGTGGATCTTCTCTAACTCTGAAGGCAATCTCAAACGGTAAGCTACTGGCCCAATCCGCTCAACTATCTCATACGGACCAATAAACCTCGGACTCAACTTGCCTTTCCAGCCAAAACGCATTACCTTCTTCCACGGAGACACTTTCAGAAACACTTTCTCACCCACTGAATACTCAACCTCTTTCCTTTTCAAATATGCGTAAGATTTCTGACGATCGGAAGCTGCTTTCAAACGGTCACAAATCAACTTCACTTTATCAGTAGTCCCCTTAAGCAAATCCGGCATATGTAACAATTTCTGACCTGTTTCAGCCCAACAGATCGGAGTCCTACATCGTCTACCATACAATGCCTCATAAGGAGCCATCTGGATGCTAGCCTGGTAATTATTGTTGTAAGCAAACTCGACTAGGGGTAAATTCTTCTCCCACAAACCCTAAAAGTCAATCACACAACAACAGAGCATATCCTCTAATACCTGTATCACTCGCTCTGACTGACCATTTGACTGCGAATGATAAGAAGTACTGAAATGCAAACGACTACCTAGGGCACTATGCAAACAACCCCAGAACCTCGATGTGAATCTCGGATCTCTATCTGATACAATAGACTTCGGAACTCCATGTAACCTCACAATCTCGCAGATGTACAAATCTGCCAACTTGTCTAGAGAATCTATGGTGTTCACTGCTAAGAAATGGGCACACTTAGTGAATCTATCAACAATCACCCAGACAGAATTCTTCTTCGAAGGAGACAACGGTAACCCTGACACAAAGTCCATAGTGATTCTCTCCCATTTCCATTATGGAATCTTCAAAGGCTGTAACAAACCTGAAGGAACCTGATGTTCTACTTTTACTCTCTGACAAACCATGCAACGGCTCACATACTCGGCTACATCCTTCTTCAAACCAACCCAAAAATAATCACTCTTCAGATCTCGGTACATCTTAGTACTGCTCGAATGCATAGAAAAAGGACTCTAATGTGCTTCGCTCAGAATCATACGTCTCAACTCAACATCTTCAGGTACTACAACTCTATCTCTGAAACACAACACATTCTCATCACTGAAACTGTACTCTGTCGGTTTACCTTCTGCAATGTCCTGAACATGTGAAGCTAAAGATACGTCTTGCAGCTGTTTCTCTCTGATCATCTGAATCAATGAAGGCTTCACTTGCAACTCTGTAATCAAACCACCATCCCCTAATACACTCAGTCTAGAAAACATAGCTCGCAACTCAACTACAACTTTTCTGCTCAACGCATCGGCCACTACATTTGCCTTACCCGGATGGTGCTCAATAGTAAAATCATAGCCCGTCAATAGTTCAAGCCATCTTCTCTGTCTCAAGTTCAACTCTCTCTGGGTCATCAGATACTTCAAGCTTTTATGATCAGTGTAAACCGTGCACTTCTCACCACACAAGTAGTGACGCCAAATCTTCAACGCAAACACAACTGCTGCTAACTCAATGTCGTGCGTAGGGTAGTTCTTCTCATGCACCTTCAACTGTCTCGAAGCATAAGAAACATCTCTCCTTTCTTGCATCAGAACACAACCTAAACCTACGTAGGAAGCATCGCTATAGATCACGAAATCTTTCCCTGAAACTGGCTGTACTAACACTGGAGCATTCGTCAAAGCCTCTTTTAATTTCTCAAATGCCTTTTGTCTCGCATCTGACCACTCAAACTTCACTCCTTTTTGCAACAATTTAGTCAACGGAGCAACTACTCTAGAGAAACCATCAACGAACCTCCTATAGTAACCAACTAATCCTAGGAAACTCCTAATCTCAGTCACTAACTTAGGTTGTTTCCACTCAACAATTACTTCAATCTTCGTCGGATCAACACGGATACCATCAGCTGACACAACATGGCCAAGAAACACAACCTCTCTAATCCAGAACTCACATTTACTCAACTTAGCATACAACTGATTACTCATCAATCTCTGCAAAACAAGTCTCATGTGCTCATCGTGCTCTTCTTCTGATCTCAAGTACACAAGGATGTCGTCAATTAAAACAACTACAAACCGGTCTAGATAGTCTCAAAAAACCCTGTTTATCATGTCCATGAAAGCTGCTGGTGCATTCGTGAGCTCAAACGGCATCACAAGGAACTCATAATGACCGTATCTAGTCCTAAAAGCTGTCTTCGGAACATCACACTCCTTTACCTTCAACTGATAGTATCCTGATCTCAAATCTATCTTCGAAAACACTGAGGCACCCCTCAACTGATCAAACAAGTCATCTATACGAGGCAACATATACTTGTTCTTCACTGTCAACTAGTTCAACTGCCTGTAGTCGATACACATCCTCATACTGCCATCCTTCTTCTTCACAAACAACACGGGAGCACCCCAAGGCTAACTACTAGGCCTAATAAAACCTCGGTCTAACAACTCATGAAGCTGACTTTTCAAATCTTTCGGAGCCATACGGTACAGAGCAATAGAAACTGGAGTAGACCCTGAAACAATCTCAATCACAAACTCTACATCTCTGTCAGGAGACAAACCTGGTAACTCTTCTGGAAACACATCCGAAAAATCACAAACTGTCATGATATCTTTCGGTCTAACCTCACTCATATTTGGGTTCATCACATACGCTAAATAAGCCCCACAACCAGAGTCCATCAACCTATGAGCCTAAAAAAGCTTCAACGAAATTCTCTTTGTCTCAAAATCTACACTAGCTCTGTGCTCAACCAACCAATCCATACCCAAAATAATATCAAAACTGTAGAACGGAAGTTCCATCATATCAATCGGAAACACATGACCCTGAATCTTCAACGGACACCTCCTATACATCTGTCTAACTACAACTGTCTCGCCAAAGGAACTAGTCACATGCATCCCTACGTCTAAAATCTAAACATGTATGTCTAATTTCAATGATCACTCAAAATGTAAGAATGCGTGGAACCCGAATCAACTAAGGAAAGCAAAGACATGGACTGTAACTCAAAATTACCTGCTATCACATCTGTGTCATTCCCGGCCTTTCTCTGTGCGTAGACTCTAGTTGGTCCACCGGCCTCTGGCTGAACTGCTACTACATGAGCAAGATTCCTCGGTGCCTCTATCCTAGGTGCATCAGCCCTCGACTGGAAGTAACCACGACCGCACCCACGACCTCTCTGATAGTCGATCGCTCTCGCAGGAGCCTGTTCCTGAATCGGTGCCTATGCCACCTGATGCAGACACTCTCTCCTGAAGTGGTCTCTCGATCCACAGTTCCAGCAAGCATGTTAATTTCCCCAACACTCTCCTGAATGATGTCTCCCACATCGGGCACACTCGGGCAAACGCCCTCCAGCTCTCTGGCCCTGGTGGCCTCTACCATGGTGGCCACCGCCACGCCTATGATCAAACTGTTGTCCACCGCCCCGATGCCTCTTGGCATCACCATGATCAAAGTTGTTGTGCCTCTTCCCTGAACTGGATCCTCCCAAATGCCAAGGTGTAGCTCTTGACTTTCTCATGAAGTCCATACCTGAACCGGTCACAACGATCCCTCTCAGTAGGAACCAACTCCGGAGCATACTAACTCAGTCGGACGAAGCGAATCTCATAGTCTGTCACTGATGTGTCTCTCTGAACAAGAGCCATGAACTCCCGCTTCTTCTCATCTAGATATCTCGGGCCCAAATACCTCTTTCTGAAAGCAGCCTCAAAGAAATTCCAACTGATCTCGGCCTCAGGTACGCCGGTAGTAATGGTGACCCACCAGGTGTAGGCATCACCCTGAAGCAACGAAACTACACAGCCCAACTTACGAGCCCCAACACATCCCATCTGAGCTAAAATACGAACTGTCTTCTCCAGCCATAACTCTGATCTCTCAGGCGTAGATCCCCTAAACTCATCAGCTCTTAGGCTACAGAGCCTCTCTAAAGGTAAGCTAGCATCATCCCTTCTCGGATGAGCTGCAGCCTGAGCTCCGGCAACTGCAGCCTGAAACGCTCCAGCTATGGCTTGAACTAGCGGAGCCATGTCTATCCCTGCAGGACCTTGGCCACCCTGGCCAACCTGAGGTCCCGCTCCCTCAGCTTTAGCCTCGCCTTCCACATCAGGCTGGGGAGGTGGTGGTGGAGGAGCTCCGCCTCCAACAGCAGGCTCTTCCACAGGAGCCTCTACTCTAGCCACCGACTCATTACAGGAGACGCAACACGAGGTTCCTGGCGAACCAACCTCGGTCTACCTCTAGGTCTCGACATAACCGCTCAGAGATAACAACAACAACAACAACAACATACAAGCTAGGGTTAGCAAAGGTAAGGGTCCAAGTGGCTCAAGTATGTTTCCCTCACTTAAAAATTCTTTTTCCGATGTAATACAAGCAATCGGACTCTACTCAACATGCTTCAAACATCACACACACACGATCAATCAAACAAGCAAACACCGTGCAATTGCAATACAAGAATTTAACTTACTTCACTTACCTGCCCGAGGTCTCGGAAACCTAAGGCTCTGATACCAACAAGTGTAACCCCCTCGTCCCGGTCCGGGCGACTTACCGGTCTAAGTGGGCTACACGGGGAAAATCAAGGCGAAACCCGTTAAGGTTCCAATTCAGTTAACAACTCGAGAAAACTTTTTCATTTATTATCTTGTCTAGATGGATTTAAATAACCTATGTGTAAAGCGACATCGGAAACAAGACTCTCAAGAAGCCTAACCGCAAACAGGGCCTAAGCTCAACACTTGAGAACCTTTAGAGATGTCAAAAGCCCATTTTTAGGCATGTGTTTCGAAACGGGCTAGCCTGTTTCGAAACACGGGCTCAGTTTAAAAAGCTAACCATCCGTACTGAAACACATCCACCCCGTTTCGAAACAGAGGTCCATTTCTCCTCGACGTTCCGAAACACGTTCCGGAACAGGCAAACACAGAAGCCAAAATGTTTCGAACCTCGTATCGGAACAGGGGTTCATAGTAGCCAAACCGTATCCGAACTCGTTCCGATACGGGTGTCTCTGGAGCCACACCCATTCCGAAACGCCTGCAGTCTGTGAGTTTCCAAAACCAGCTCTAATCATCTCTAAAAAAACTCAAACGCCCCCAACGACTTCAAGAAACAAACACAACATGCACACATAACCTCAAGAGGCATACACCCTATTACAAACACGCTCAAACCACATAACATGCAAGATAAGGGCATACATTCATAAGGGATCAAGCCTTCACCATAAAAGAGAAATACATAGCATTTTAAGGTGTCATGCCTTAGAAACAAAACACATAAGCATTCATGACATGCAACATAAGCATGATTTACAATCCAAAGTAAGGCATCAACAAGCCACACCAAAACATCAACATATCAAGGAGTCTAAACAAGCTCCTACACAAAACAACAACATAAATCCCATTGCTCATCTATTACATCTATAACTTAAAACTTCATACTTGAGGATAGCAAAAGCACAAGTAGCACACTTGGAGGCCCTCTCCTTGCACAAGCAACCCACGAACTATGAATCTGCATTGTGGAACCAAAAAAGAGCGTAAGCGTAAAGCTTTGTGAGGGTAAGCTCATAAAACAAACCTCGACAATGCAGGGTCCAAGCACGAACAACACAACCAAGGAAGAATGCATGTTTTCTTACCTTCGAAGCCACAAGAGTCAAATATATATGATGCATGAACATAATCTCAATATCATGCCTTGCTCAACAAGTCCATGAACACAACCATATGAAAACACATATATCAAACCGTATTGGCACCTAGCTATGACCCGAATACGCGGATAACATGTAACACCCCAATTTTGGGCTTAGAAGTTTAGGGTTTGAACCGGACCGATCTGAGAAACGGTTCGAATATAAAAGGGAGTTTTAGGAAAAGCCTAGTTCGGGATGCTTTAAAAATATAGAAAAAATATCTAAAAATCCTCATTTAATATATATAAGAGAGTGGTGAAATCAATTTTACAAAATAAGGTTTGGAAATACTACATTTCGGTGTAGTGACCAAATTGCGATTTTTGCAAGTTTAGTAGTGACTATTTTGTAAAGGATTGAAACTTTGAATCTTTAAGGAGCTAATTTACCCGAAATGTTTTCTCCAGATTTTTCCTTAATTTGGGTGATTTAATTAATGATTTAATTAAATAAAACAAAAGGTGTTAAACTACTTTTGACTTTCATAACTACTTTTCTCTAATTTTCTCTCATTCCATTTTCTCTCAAAATCCTATCATCCAATCACTTTTTCTCCAGCAAAATTCACTTTGATTTTTACTTCAATTGATGAGATTTCAATTACTCATTGATTTCTAATCAATCTTGCAACAAATCCAATAGATTTCTACATTGTATTTTCATAGAAATTTGCCCAAATCAAGGAGGAATCATCTTTTAGAGGTAAGATTGTTCTTCTCCTCTAAATAATCAGTTCTTTACTGAAATTCTTAAGTTGTCAATCCTTTATTAAAGATTTATGAATGGTTTTAATGTTAGAAACAAGATTTTGGCTTAAAACTCAAGATTTGGAAGAGATCTTGAAGATTTTCGTTGTAATTGATTGGGCTCTATTTTGAGATAGTTTTCTAATGTATTTTGGATGTTAAATGATGTTAGAAATGAGGTTTTATCAATCCAATCCCGAATAGATTGTTTCTCCTAAGTTTTTGCTTGTGAAAATGGTGGTTTTTGGGGTGTTTTTGGTGTTCTGTTGTAGCTGGAGGTATAAGGACGAGTTTAGGGTTGTTTTTGATGATAATTGATGTTTAGAAATGTTTAGAAGTGATGGATCTTGGCTGAGTTAAGTTTTGGAAGAGTTTGGAGGTAATTTCGGTTGTGTTTGGTGGCCGAAATGTTGGGTTTAGGTAGAGTAGCGAGTTTTGGAGTGTTGGCTGAAGATTTCAATGCATGATGATGCATTAATCCTCTGATTTTATATTTCCAAAACAGGGGAGACATCTTCGGACACTTTTGGAGTTGATCCGAAAGCTTAATTGGCGTTTCGGCAAACAAGTGAAACGAAATCGGTGAGTGCGATTGGTTTAGAAGTCCATGAGGATAAAAATACAAGGTTTGGGGGTTTAGGAGAGGTTTGAAACACGTTCCTAAATCCGGAAGTAAGTATGGTTTGATTTGGTCTCTCTAAAGCGGTGTTTGCCCCTATAATGCTTTTACATGCTCATGGTTTGAGATTGATAAATTCCTACTGTTTTTATGCATGTTTTAGAGCATTAAATTATGCTTGTAGAGATGTCATGAGATGTCATGTTGCATTGAATAGATTTGAGCTTTTGGTTTGAAGCAAAGTATGATTTATGTTTTGAAATGTGATGAGAAGATCTTTGAGTTATAATGCATGAAAAGCAGTAGGTGTGATGATATTTTAACACATTATATTGGCATAGTTGTTGAGAAACTTACCGATTATAATTGATCGATCAATAGGATGAGAGTGCACTATAAACTAAAAATTCATACGTGCTCTTTGGTTAAGCCAAAGGGAGATTTTCCGATGGTGGGCATTCCATCGGGTAGGACTTGGTGAAATACCCAAGCTTTGTGGCAATGAGAGATTCCGCCATGTGAGTACGGTGATGAGAGATTCCACCGAAAGCTATATTGCTAGACAAGTGAGTACGGTGATGCGAGATTCCACCAGAAGAGTCTAGTGTAGAATTGTGTCTGCATATCCGAGTATTAATGAGATGCTAAATGCCAATATAAATGATGGAATGGTTTTTGTTACACATGTACCTTCGATGAGATGATTTATGCTATGAGTTATGCATATGTGATTTGTTTAGAAATGCTTTGGCAATACAAGCATGTGAATGGCCTTGCCATGAGATTTGCATTGGTTTAAATGCATGAGATAGAATGGAGGTACATGTGGTTTCCATGAGTTTTGCTTTCAAAGTTTCCCAAGCATGAGAAAGAGATGAGCATGTGGTTTAAAAGCTTTGATGAAAGTGTTTTCTAAATGTGCATTATTGTGTTGGTTTTCTTTAGAGCATGCCTCACTAAGCATTTGTGCTTACGCTCTCTCTTTTACCAATAATGCAGATAATTGAGGTGTTTTCGGGCATCAAGGAAGCTAAGTCCATCCAAGGAAGTCCAAGCTCATGTATGGTGAAGTTTTTCATACACTTTAGTTTTGATAGATTGGCAATGGGAAACCAAGTTTTGTTTTGGGAGATGTGTTAAACTCCATAAGGTTGTGGCATGTTTGCTTTGGTTGGATTGAATTGTAAATGGCCTTAATTACATGTTTTGAGGTTGGATTGTCTATTTGTGATTTGATATTAGGAAGCATGCCTCTAGACTTGTGAGATTTCATGTTTGATGCTATGAATGTGCTTAGGAGTACTAAATACATACCTTATATGGTTATTGACTAGTTGGTATGATTGGAGAGTCTTTGGGATGTGTTTGAATGTGTATATGGACGAAAAACCAGCAAATGCTGCAGTTTCTGGGCAAACCGTATCGAAACACCCTCTAGCGTTTCGAAACGGGGGCCTTTAATGGCCTTTGTGTTTTGAAACGGTTGGAGGCTGTTTCGAAACATTTTGGCTACTAGAGAGCCGTGTTTCGGAAAAAGTTTCGAAACAGGAGAGTGTTTTTCTGTAGCGTTTCGATACGACTGGTAGGTGTTTTGAAATAGGTGACCGTTGGTCAGAGATTTGAATTGTTCTGGAGTTTGCATGTTTTACATTTTAGTCCTAAATGTTGAGATTGCAATTACTTGAGTTTGGGAAGCCCAATTAAGTTGAAATTTGGCAGAGAAGCATGTACCATGACTAATTTCATATTGGTAACTTTGAAATCAGTAAGGACCTTCTAATTTTCAGAAATTACATTTTGGTCCCCAAATTTGTATATTGTGCAATTGAGTCCCTATTTGAAATCCGATCACTGTGTCTTTCTCTATCGTATCTCGTGAGTACTCACTTAGGGTTAACAAGCATCTAGCAAAGATTAAAAAGAAAAAAAGGGTCGTGAATCAAGGTTGACTTTCGGGTTGACTTTGGTTTTCCCCGTGTAACCTTCATAGTTTTGGTCAATCGTCTAGGCCAGGCTAAGGGGATTACATTTGGTGGTATCAGAGCTTGGTTCTCGTATAATTGGGGGTTGTTGTGTGGGTGATGTTTGTGTAATTGCATGATGTGCCTTTTGTGTGAAAAAAATATTGTGTGAATGGTGACGTATGATATCAATTGTGATGTTTTTGTGATATTATGCTATGTTTGGAGTGTGATAGGGGATCCCATTGCCTAGTCAAAACTAATGAGAGGAACTGTTTTCGAAAATGAGCTTGTGTACTTGGATTACTTACCTTATTGTGCCTGATCGTGTTTATTGCTTTTTTGTTCAGTGGATTGTTTTCTATTTAATGGGGCCACGTAGAGAGATGAGGATAAATACGAGAGCTATGACTCAAAATGAGAATGAGGAGAATGTTGAGGATTTAACTCCTCCTATTGGTGGTGGACCACCCGGTGGTGATGGTGCTGGAGCTGGTAATGATGGTGTGGTGTTGGGGTTGCTGGACCCGAGGGTGCTCAGGGGCAAGCTGCTCTTGACATGACCCTGTTGATTCAGGCTATTGCTGGAGCTTTCCAGGCAGCTGGAGCTGGAGCTCATGGAGCTGCGCATCAGGAAGATGCCAATGTAAGATTGCCTTTGGAACGTCTTCGCAGTCTGGGAGGGACTGAGTTCAGAGGTTTATCTCCGGAAGGATCTGAGTCTTGGTTGGAGAGCACCAAGAGGATTTTGGGTTAGATGAACTGCAATAATGTGCAGAAGCTGGGTTGTGTTGTATCACTGCTGCATGGTGATGCTTATACATGGTGGACGACGACTATTTCTGGGATAGAGGATGATGAAGTGACCTGGACGTTCTTTGTGAATGCGTTCAAGCGGAAGTATCTAGGTGTGCGTTACCTACATGAGAAGAAAAGAGAATTTATGTCTCTTATGCAAGGTAGCATGTCTGTAGCTGAGTATGAAGTTCAGTTTGTCCGCCTTAGTCAGTATGCACCTGAGCTCATCCCTAATGAGCGGGAGAGGTGTGAACGATTCCGTTATGGGTTGGTAGTGGATGTGAAGACTTTTATGCTAGCGGCTGATTATACAGATTTCGATGTCTTGGTCACTAGAGCCAAGGACATTGAGTCAAACCTTGGTCTGACTAGTCGAGTGGGTGGATCTAGCTCTGGTAAGCGAGTGGCTGAACGCGATTATGGGAGAGATCGCAACAAGAGGCATAAGGATCGGATGCCACAATATGATGCTAGGCGTGGGGTGGTAACCCTAGGAGAGGTCAGCAAGGACCTAATGCTGTTTTGAGGACTCCTGAGTGTAACCGTTGTGGTAGACGACATGGTGGTGAGTGTTGGGGTAACCTTGGGACATGCTGGAATTGTGGGAACCATGGAAATTTGAAGAAGGATTGTCCTCAGCCTTTGAGAGAGGGACAGGCTCCGGTGATTGCAGCTGAGCCACAGAGAGGTCGTGGGCACGGCCGTGGTAATTTTTAGCACAGAGATGATGGTGGCAGGAATGTAGCACATGTTGTGGCCGTTCAACCTGAGGGTGGGGTCAGGCTCGAGTGTACGCCCATCGTGAGGGAAGGAATGATACGGATGTGATTGCAGGTACATTCACTTTGCAATCCTTATCGTTACTTTCTTTGATTGATTCTGGATCTACACACTCATACATATTGCGTGAACATGCTTAAATGCTTGGTTTACCTGTTGAGTCTTTGGATGTTGGTATGCGTGTGACTAGTTCCTTTGGTGAGACAGTTGTAACGTGAAAGTTGTATAGAAGGTGTCCCTTGAAAGTGCAAAATCACGTTTTTCTTGTTGATCTCATGGAATTACCATTTTATGGTTTTGATGTGATCCTTGGTATGGATTAGCTTGTCGAGCATCGAGCTGTAGTGGATTTTGAGAGCAAGCGAGTTTCGTTGAAACTTGCAGATGATTATGAAGTAGTGGTGGTGGGTGAAAATGTGAAGTTTCTTGCCAATGTGGTGTCTACATTGGAAGCAAGTCGGATGCTGAGGCAAGGTTGCGAGGCTTACCTAGCCTTTATGATGAATCCTAGTTCAAAGGAGTTGCACGTTCAGGATATCAAAATTGTACGAGAGTTTGGAATTGAGATGTATGAGAACACAACTCCGGTGTCCATTGCTCCCTATCGCATGGCACCTAAGAAGATAAAGGAGTTAAAGACACAACTTTAGGAGTTGCTTGACCGTGGGTTCATTCGGCCAAGTGTGTCACCTTGGGGTGCACCGGTCTTGTTTGTGAAGAAGAAGGATGACACTATGAGAATGTGCATTGATTATCGTCAACTGAACAAGTTGACTATAAAAAATAGGTATCCTTTGCCGAGGATTGATGATCTTTTTGATCAGTTTTGCGGAGCGGCGGTGTTTTCCAAGATTGACTTGAGGTCAAGGTATTATCAGCCTAAGGTGAAAGATGTGGAAGTGCCAAAAACAACCTTTAGAACGAGGTATGGGCATTATGAGTTCCTGGTAATGCCATTTGGCTTGACGAATGCTCCTGCAGCTTTCATGGACATGATGAATAGAGTGTTCCATGAATACTTGGATAAGTTTGTGGTGGTGTTCATTGACGATATCCTTGTGTACTCTCGTACTGAGGAGGAGCATGAAGGGAATTTGAGGGTTTTCTTGCAAGCACTTTTGGAAAATCAGCTTATGCCAAGTTGAGCAAGTGCGAGTTTTGGTTGAAGGAAGTTGTGTTCCTTGGTCATGTGGTTTCGGCTGAGGGGATTCGTGTTGATCCTCAGAAGGTTGAGGCGGTGATGAATTGGAAGCCTCCTAAGTCTGTTCATGAAGTCCGTAGTTTCCATGGCTTGGCAGGGTACTACCGGAGGTTTGTGGACGGATTTTCAAAGATTTCCACCCCTTTGACGAAGTTGTTGCAAAAAGATGTTAAGTATGAGTGGATGGAAGCGAGACAACAAGCTTTTGAAAAGCTTAAGACAGCTTTGACGCAAGCTCCTATTTTGGTTCAACCTGAGTCAGGAAAAGAGTTTGTAGTGTATAGCGACGCGTCCTACGTTGGTTTGGGGTGTGTGCTAATGCAAGAGGGTAAGGTGGTGGCTTATGCATCGCGACAGTTGAAAGTGCATGAGCGCAATTACCCTACGCATGATATTGAGTTAGCGGCAGTGGTTTTTGCTTTGAAGATCTGGAGACATTATCTTTATGGTGAGAAGTGTACTGTGTACATGGATCACAAGAGTTTGAAGTATTTGATGTCTCAGAAAGAGCTAAATCTTAGGCAACGATGTTAGGTGGAGTTGCTTAAGGATTACGATCTAACGATCGAGTACCATCCGGGAAAAGCTAATGTTGTGGCGGATGCCTTGAGCAGGAAGGTGGCGGTAGAGTTAAGGGCTATGTTAGCTAGCTTGAGCATTTCGCGAGATGGAGGTCTTATGGCTGAATTGCAAGTGAAACCATCTTTGGTTCAGTTGATAAAAGATAAGAAGTTGTTGGATGATTCTTTGGTGCCACATGTTCAGGATATTGCTGAGGATAGACCATCGGATTTCTGTTTTAATGATGATGGAGTTCTATGTTTCGGAAGACGGATAGTAGTGCCGAATGATGTGGAGTTGCGGCGTACTATTCTGACTGAAGCGCATAGTAGTCCTTTTGCTATGCAACCTGTTAGTACAAAGATGTATCGTGATCTGAGGGATGAGTACTATTGGGTGGGTTTGAAGAAAGATGTTGCAGAATATGTGGGTAAGTGCATGGTTTGTCAGAGGGTTAAGGCTGAGCATCAGTTTCCTTCAGGGTTGTTGCAACCGTTGAGGATACCTGAATTGAAGTGGGAAAGGATCACCATGGACTTTGTGTCTGGATTGCCTTTTTCGCCATTGAAGAAGAATTCGGTATGGGTGATTGTGGATCACCTTACGAAGTGTGCGCATTTCTTACCTGTGCATACTATGTATACCTTGGATAAGCTTGCTGAGATTGTGCGTTTGCATGGTGTACCAAAGTCTATAGTGTCGGATAGAGATCCGAGGTTCACATCGCATTTTTGGGAGTGTTTGCATCAAGCTTTGGGTACGCGGCTGAATTTCAGTACTTCTTATCATCCGCAATCGGATGGACAGTCTGAGCGTGTTATCCAAGTGATTAAGGATATGTTGAGGTGCTACGTGATTGAGTTTCAAGGCTCTTGGGAGAAGCATTTGCCTTTGGTGGAGTTTGCTTATAATAATAGCTACCAGGCAAGTATTCAAATGGCACCTTATGAAGCCTTGTATAGGAGGAAGTGCAGAACTCCTCTTTGCTGGGCTGAAACAGGTCAGAAGTTGGTCTCGATGCCGGATTTGTTGAAGGGAACCACTGAGAAGGTGAAGCTCATTTGTGAGCGGTTGAAGGCAACTTCTGATCGACAGTAGTCTTACGCGGATTTGAAGCATAAGGAGATTGAGTTTGCGGCAGGTGACCGTGTGTTCTTGAAGGTTTCACCTTGGAAGAAGGTGATGAGATTTGGCCGGAAGGGTAAGTTGAGCCCTAGATATATTGAACCATACGAGGTAATTGAACGTTTAGGTCCTGTTGCCTATAAGCTGAAGCTACCATCAGAGTTAGAGAGGGTACATGATGTGTTTCATGTCTCTATGCTTCGGAGGTATTAGTCGGATCCTTCGCATGATATGCATGTAGAGGAAGTTGAGTTGAATCCAGACTTGACCTATGATGAGGAGCCGGTTGAGATTCTGGATTCGGACAGTAAAGTTCTTCGTGGTAAGACCATTGAGTTGGTTAAGGTGTTGTGGAGGCATCGTGGTGTTGAGGAAGCCACGTGGGGAAGGAAAGATGACATGAAGAAGCAGTTTCCTTATCTTTTTCATCCAGGTAAATTTTGAGGACGAAATTTCTTAAGAGGGGGAGAGTTGTAACACCCCAATTTTGGGCTTAGAAGTTTAGGGTTTGAACCGGACCGGTCTGAGAAATGGTTCGAATATAAAAGGGAGTTTTAGGGAAAGCCTAGTTCGGGATGCTTTAAAAATATAGAAAAAATATCTAAAAATCCTCATTTAATATATATAAGAGAGTGGTGAAATCAATTTTACAAAATAAGGTTTGGAAATACTACATTTCGGTGTAGTAACCAAATTGTGATTTTTGCAAGTTTAGTAGTGACTGTTTTGTAAAGGATTGAAACTTTGAATCTTTAAGGAGCTAATTTACCCAAAAAAAATTCTCCAGATTTTTCCTTAATTTGGGTGATTTAATTAATGATTTAATTAAATAAAAGAAAGATGTTAAACTAATTTTGACTTTCATAACTACTTTTCTCTAATTTTCTCTCATTCCATTTTCTCTCAAAATCCTATCATCCAAACACTTTTTGTCCAGCAAAATTCACTTTTATTTTTACTTCAATTGATGAGATTTCCATTACTCATTGATTTCTAATCAATCTTGCAACAAATCCAATAGATTTCTACATTGTATTTTCATGGAAATTTGCCCAAATCAAGGAGGAATCATCTTTTAGAGGTAATATTGTTCTTCTCCTCTAGATACTCAGTTCTTTACTGAAATTCCCAAGTTGTCAATCCTTTATTAAAGATTTATGAATAGTTTTAATGTTAGAAACAAGATTTTGGCTTAAAACTCAAGATTTGGAAGAGATCTTGAAGATTTTCGTTGTAATTGATTGGGCTCTGTTTTGAGATAGTTTTCTAATGTATTTTGGATGTTAAATGATGTTAGAAATGAGGTTTTATCAATCCAATCCCGAATAGGTTGTTTCTCCTAAGTTTTTGCTTGTGAAAATGGTGGTTTTTGAGGTGTTTTTGGTGTTCTGTTGTAGCTTGAGGTATACGGACGAGTTTAGGGTTGTTTTTGATGATAATTGATGTTTAGAAATGTTTAGAAGTGATGGATCTTGGCTTGGTTTAGTTTTGGAAGAGTTTGGAGGAGATTTCGGTTGTGTTTGGTGGCCGAAATGTTAGGTTTAGGTAGAACAACGAGTTTTGGAGTGTTGGCTGAAGATTTCAATGCATGATGATGCATTAATCCTCTGCTTTAATGTGTCCAAAACAGGGGAGACATCTTCAGACACTTTTGGAGCTGATCCGGAAGCTTAATTGGCGTTTCGGCAAGCAAGCGAAACGAAATCGGTGAGTGCGATTGGTTTAGAAGTCCATGAGGGCAAAAATACAAGGTTTGGGGGTTTAGGAGAGGTTTGAAACACGTTCCTAAATCTGGAAGTAAGTATGGTTTGATTTGTTCTCTCTAAAGTGGTGTTTGCCCCTATAATGCTTTTACATGCTCATGGTTTGAGATTGATAAATTCCTACTGTTTTTATGCTTGTTTTAGAGCATGAAATTATGCTTGTAGAGATGTCATGAGATGGCAAGTTGCATTGAATAGATTTGAGCTTTTGGTTTGAAGCAAAGTATGATTTATGATTTGAAATGTGATGAGAAGATCTTTGAGTTATAATGCATGAAAAACAGTAGGTGTGATGATATTTTAACACATTATATTGGCATAGTTGTTGAGAAACTTACCGGTTATAATTGATCGATCAATAGGATGAGAGTGCACTATAAACTAAAAATTCGTACGTGCTCTTTGGTTAAGCCAAAGGGAGATATTCCGATGATGGGCATTTCATCGGGTAGGACTTGGTGAAATACCCAAGCTTTGTGGCGATGAGAGATTCCTCCATGTGAGTACGGTGATGAGAGATTCCACCGGAAGCTATGTTGCTAGACAAGTGAGTACGGTGATGCGAGATTCCACCGGAAGAGTCTAGTGTAGAATTGTGTCCGCATATCCGAGTATTAATGAGATGCTAAATGCCAATATAAATGATGAAATGGTTTTTGTTACACATGTACCTTTGATGAGATGATTTATTCTATGAGTTATGCATATGTGATTTGTTTAGAAATGCTTTGGCAATACAAGCATGTGAATGGCCTTGCCATGAGATTTGCATTGGTTTTAATGCATGAGATAGAATGGAGGTACATGTGGTTTCCATGAGTTTTGCTTTGAAAGTTTTCCATGCATGAGAAAGAGATGAGCATGTGGTTTAAAAGCTTTGATGAAAGTGTTTTCTAAATGTGCATTATTGTGTTGGTTTTCTTTAGAGCATGTCTCACTAAGCATTTGTGCTTACGCTCTCTCTTTTACCAATAATGCAGATAATTGAGGTGTTTTCGGGCATCAAGGAAGCTAAGTCCATCCAAGGAAGTCCAAGCTCATGTATGGTGAAGTTTTTCATACACATTAGTTTTGATAGATTGGCAATGGGAAACCAAGTTTTGTTTTGGGAGATGTGTTAAACTCCCTAAGGTTGTGGCATGTTTGCTTTGGTTGGTTTGAATTGTAAATGGCCTTAATTACTTGTTTTGAGGTTGCATTGTCTATTTGTGATTTGATATTAGGAAGCATGCCTCTAGACTTGTGAGATTTCATGTTTGATGCTATGAATGTGTTTAGGAGTACTAAATACATACCTTATATGGTTATTGACTAGTTGGTATGATTGGAGAGTCTTTGAGATGTGTTTGAATGTGTATATGGATGAAAAACCAGCAAATGCTGCAGTTTCTGGGCAAACCGTATCGAAACACCCTCTGGCGTTTCGAAATGGGGGCCTGTAATGGCCTTTGTGTTTCGAAACGGTTGGAGGCTGTTTCGAAACGTTTTAGCTACTGGAGAGCTGTGTTTCGGAACAAGTTTCAAAACGGCAGAGTGTTTTGCTCTAGTGTTTCGATACGGCTGGTAGGTGTTTCGAAACAGGTGACCGTGGTCACAGATTTGAATTGTTCTGGAGTTTGCATGTTTTACATTTTAGTCCTAAATGTTGAGATTGCAATTACTTGAGTTTGGGATGCCGAATTAAGTTGAAATTTGGCAGAGACGCATGTAACATGACTAATTTCATATTGGTAACTTTGAAATCAGTAAAAACCTTCTAATTTTCAGAAATTACATTTTGGTCCCCAAATTTGTATATTGTGCAATTGAGTCCCTATTTGAAATCCGATCGCTGTGCCTTTCTCTATCGTATCTCATGAGTACTCACTTAGGGTTAACAAGCATCTAGACAAGATTAAAAGAAAAAAGGGTCGTGAATCAAGGTTGACTTTCGGGTTGACTATGGTTTTCCCCGTGTAACCTTCGTAGTTCGGGTCAATCGTCTAGGTCGGGCTAAGGGGGTTACATAACAACCGTTGGAACTCACATCCAACGACACAACCATTACCTTATGGTGGGATTACACTCATCACCATTTCACGTGGAGGGGATTCCGCTCATCCTCACGCCCCGTCGATGGGATTCCACTCATCACCGACTAACATATAAAAGAAGATTTCCAGGCGTACCTGTACTCCATCTTGATGACTACCATCACCAAGACCACGCGCGCATTTCGACTCTCGTGTGCACATTAACATCCTAATGATCGATCATTTGTACCCAAGCATACTAGTGCCAATACTAACTCATTTCACATTCTTTCATAACACATATTTCTTACCATTTCCTGTGCCTAGCACGTAGCCACCATGATTCACAATCATGTACTCACATTACATCAACCACATTCATAAACAAATCATCATGCCTCAATAACACACATAGCCACAATGTGCATAGCAACATTAATCACAATTAACATGAGAGGCATAAACACAACATTAAAAGTTCAACCAAAGGTCTCTAACTAAAGCTTGAGATTAGACTACCAATCTAATCCCAACTCTAGGTGGGCTTACCAAGCCCGACCTAGGTCCACATGCTCGAACCAAAAATGTTTGGAAACCATTTAAAAACGTAGAACCACTCACCGACTACTCCAAGCTCAACAAATCTAGCCGATCAATCCACTAAGCTATCCGGATTCATTCCCGAGGCTTCACCAACACATTTCCTTGCTTCTAAACAATCCAACACAATCAAAACAACCACACTTCAGTCCAAAATCACTGTAGCAAACCCGGAACACAATCCAAGCATCAAAATCAAGACAAGACACTCCTAAAACCCACATTTTCGAGCAGTCCAAAAGCAAAACCATGACCCATTCATTTTAACACTTTTAGCACACCTAAAAGCTTCCAAAACAACCCTTAAACATCACACAAACATCAGCCCACAATTTCCAACACAAAACAGCCCATAAACTCACCTTTAAACCCCTTTAAAACCCCACATAAACCCAAATCTGTGAATCATTATAAAACATTGTAAAAATTAGGTATGTTGGACCTTTTGAATATTAAACAACTTATCTAACAACAGCAAATCGAAACCTCAACTAAATGCTAACAAAGTTATCAATTTTAATTCAAAACCCCAAAACTTCAGAAATGTAAAACAATGGGTTTTAATGAAAACTAAAGGTATAGGAATGGAGAGGAAGGTGAGGACAAGTCAAAAACATGTTTACCTTTCAAAAACCTTCAAAGATGAAAGAGGATGGTGATGGAATAGTGTCTTAAATGGAGGGGATGGGTTTCACGTTGGAAAAGCTTTTGGGAGGTAGAAGATTATAGTAAATTGTGTCTTTTGAAATAAAAGGGGGTTTTTATTTTACAAGATCAAGTATTTACAAAACTACCATTAATGAAAATGGACATCATCCCACATTCTAAAATCCATGGATACTTGGGCTTTAAATTAAAACCTGGTCCAACATATTAAATGAATTTTAAAATGAAAAGGGAAAACCCAAAATGTTATTTTAATATTTTATTTTTCACACGACCCCCAAACCCGGGTGTTACATATATGAATGGGTGTTTTGGCCTTGGCAGCAGCCTCCTTCCTAAAGGTCATCTCTGGGAATCATGTGATGGCAGAAGTATTTCTCCCCTTCTTCAACCGCATCTGGGTCCTTGAATCCAAGCAATGCAGCTATCGAATTGACCGTCTTTTGGTGAACTGCCTCAACTTGTTGTTTCATGTCAACCACCAATTTCTCTAGCTCATCCTGAATGTTCTTTTGATTTGCCTCCAAAGTTGCCAACCTTTCCTCAGAGTTCATGGCTTGGGTTTGGGCTCGTGTACCGTATTTATGAGTTGTCTTAGCAATTTTGGATATTCTGTCATTTTTATTATTAAGTTGGTTTATGACATGAATGAATGTATGCACAGATGAATTCACAAAAAAGCAAACAACAAAGCAAAAAAGATAATGAAAATGCATGAATGCAGTCGAAGGGCCATCAATTCCATTGAAAATCTGCTCATGAAAGGAAAATCTTTGTTAAATACGAAAGTTTTATTACATATTTTGGAATTACAAATATTTTTTTTCTTGAACACCTAATTCCTTAATTTCTTCAACTAGCCACATGAGTCTTGGTCCAACTTCTCCAACTGGCTTGATATACTGACGAAGAGTTGAGGCTTCGGTTGCCAACATTGTCACGTGCTTGGCCACACCTTTAACCTGTGTCATCACCATCCTGTCAAACTCATCCCTTTCTTGGAATCTTTGAGCATTATCTCTGAGGCGAGTGAATCAATAGTCGTTTCCTCCTTCAATGATATCTTCTAGAACTAAGATCTTTCTTCTATACTCTTGAAGAAGATTACCCATCTCTTTAACTCGCTCTTTCAAGAAGCCATTTTCATTCAAACTAACTTGGAGTTCTTCATAGGCACGACCCCTTTACATCTTGTTAACCATTCGACTTAAATTCTCTACTTTGGCTTCTAGCTCAATGATAAAGGCTTGACTTTGCTTCAACTTCTTGGTGGTTTCGTCATAGACTGATTGTAGCTTTAGCAAACAAATTTTGTTGTCATGGGCTTGCCTTTTCCATGCAGTCGAACCTTCCTTTGACTCCTCTCAAGGTCTTTTCCCTTTCTAATTCTCTAATGCTTGTTTAATCTTCTTTCTTTCTTCAGCCAAGGCCCGTCAGAATTTCTCTATCTCCTTCTTACTGCGTTCCTTCTCCTTCACCACAGCTTGTTCTATCTCTTGTCTCCATTGTTTTGGGCTTTTTTCAAAGATCTGCATATCGGACTGCAGCTTGAAGTTTAAGGAAATCAACCCTCTGGATATCATACCTCTCTTCTAGATTCTCATACATTTTCTGCACACGGTTGGCTTCTCCCTTGTGTTTTTCTACATCAAGGCTAACTTCAAACTTGTCTCGTAAATTTTGTTCTTTAAGCGCTTCGATTTCTAACTTAGCCCGTCTTAGCTCTTCCCTTAGAATGTCAGCCTTTGAAGGAATCACCTTCAAATGTTCTTCTATTGTCTTGGCGGGCCCAAGGGTAGGTAACATAACCTTATCATTCATCCTCGTATGCCTCCAAATATCACAATCGGGAGTATACATGCAATTCTTGTCAGACTCTATCTTCATAAAATAGCACATCTTCTATGAATCACTAATTTCTTGCACCTTTCTTCTAAACTCCCCTTGAAACTCGAATTCTGGCGTACCAAGCTCGAAAGTGAAGGGAACAAACTGTCGTGATCCATATTGGCGCAATACTAACAAAGGTGCAAAACCAATTCTTCCCCAAAAGCCTAACAACATCAAATAGTTGTAATCTCCACATCTATACCTTACTTTTGCATGTCCCATCCATGGTATCCTCCATTTGATGTCTTCATCACGACGATCTCTGAAGATATCTATCCACTTGCTTCTCTTCATACTCGGCCAATCTTGTGCCAAAACTCCTGAAGCGGGGAAAAGTTCAGGGAGAACACGTTCGGTAAGGCCAAAGTAGGAAACTCCCAGAAATGACTAAGGGCCCAAACTTGAAGTAACGGAGCACATCCTCCAAAACGCATGCCTTCCACTTTCCGACAAGTGTTAAAAGAAATAAAGGTTTCTACTAACACTGCAGGCACTGGATTGACATTCCTCTTCAACTGCTCAAAGAAGTCTAATAGGGCCACATCAATGTTTCCCAATACCTTTGGAAAAATCACTAAACTATAAATTGTAATGGCCAAGAGGTCTGCCCTTTTTGTAATGTCTAGATGATCTGGAATAATGCTTCAAATGCGTGACCAAGGAAAGTTGAAACTTCCCCCTCTCTTTTGTATCAACCCTTCGTCCCATTCATCGCTCATTCCAACAAATGAAACAAGTTTTGAGTGTGAATTCTTGTTCTTGGGCGGCTTTGTATACACCCAATTCTCCTTCACTTCAGGCATATTGAACAATGCCAAGTATTCCTCGAAAGTTGGCATCATGTCTTCTCTGTTGAACATAAAGAAACAATACCCAGGGTTCCAGAACTGAATTAAGGCCTTCAGAAACAGCTCATCGACCTTCACAAACAGAAGATATGCTATGTCGCCATAAGATTCACGGAACAACTACTTAGTCTTATAATCAAAATGATCCCATATCTCACGTAACCCCTGCACGTTGTTTTGCTTAACACCAACGTGGGCATACTTCGAAGTTTCTGTTTCATGACCTGCACTCAAACTGTTTCCATACTTCCTCTTATTGACCTCAGACCAGTGACACACTTTCGCATTTTCCTCTTCATTATTTTAGAGATTTTCGTCCCTAATTGAACAACTTTCCAAAATCAACCCATTCTAATATGAAATGATTCACATGAAAAATAAACAAGATAATAAACAGAGATTTACAAGCAAGGAAAAACAATTGAAACAGATAAAACATTCAAAAAGCATTTTAAATGCAAGATAATTCTGGGCTAGCATTCCAACATTTCAGGATATGTCCCTATAGATTATCTGCGACTCAACACCCAAGGCTTTCTGTAACGCCCCAAATTTGGGCCTAGATGTTTTAGAGTTCGAATCGGACCGGTCGAGAAGGGTTCGAATCTTTAAGGGAGATTTAGGGAACACCTAGTTCGGGATGCTTTAAAAATATGGAAAAATATCTAAAATTTCTCATTTATTATATGAATGTTTATGGTGAAATCAATTTTAAAAATTAAGGTTTCAAAATATTACATTTCGGTGTAGTGACCTAATCGCAGTTTTTGCAAAAGTTAAATAGTGACTGTTTTGTAAAGGATTGAAACTTTGAATCTTTAAGGAGCTAATTTTACCTAAATGTTTTTAATCATATTTCTTCTTATTTTGGGTGATTTTAATAATGTTTTAATTAAAGGAAATAAAGATTAATTAAAAGGAAAACTATCTTTGACTTTTCATAACTATCTTTCATCAATTTTCTCTCATTTCACTTTCTCTCAATTTCTTTTCAGCCAAACACATTTCCTCCATCAATTAGCCTTTGTTTTTCATTCCTTCTGATGAGATTTCAATCTCCTTTTGATTCCTAATCTTTTCCTCACCAAATCCTCTTGTTTTCACATTGGATTTTCAAGAAAACTTACCTAATTCAAGGAGAAATCAGCCATTAGAGGTAAGCTTCGTCCTTCTCCTCTAATGATCACTTCTTTACTGAAATTCCCAAGTTATCAATCCTCTGTGAATGATTTTTGAGTTGCTTTAATGTTAGAAACAAGAAATTGTATTAAAACTCAAGGTTTTTGGAGAGATCTTGATGATTTTCGCGGTTGATGGTTAGGATTTGTTTTGAGGTTGTTTTCTAATGTATTTTGGATGTTAATTGATATTATAAATGAGGTTTTATCAAACAAATCCCGAATAGGCTTGGATTCCTAAATTTTGTATGCTAGAATGGTGGTTTTTGGGGTGATTTTAGTGTTCTGTTATAGCTGGAGGTATAAGGACAAGTTTGTGGTGGTTTTTGATGTTGATTGATGTTTAAAAATGATTTGAAGTGGTAGATCTTGGCTGGGCTTTGTTTTGGAAGAGTTTGGAGATGATTTCGGTTGTGTTTGGTGGCCGAAATGAGGTTCTTGAGTAGAGCATCGAGTTTAGTTGTGTGGCTGATGATTTCAATGCATGATGATGTATTAATCCTCTGCTCTTATGTGTTATAAACATGGGAGACATCTTCGGACGCCTTTGGTGTTGATCCGGGAGCTTAGATAGCGTTTCGGCGAGCAAGCGAAACGTAATCGGTGAGTGCGAATGGTTTAGAAGTCCTTGAGGGACAAAGAAACAAGGTTTGGGGATTTAGGAAAGGTTTGAAACACCTTATATGTGGTGATTGCCCTAAAATGCTTTTATATGCTCATTGTTTGAGATAGATAAATTCCTACTGTTTTTATGCATGATTTATAGCATGAGATGATGCTTGAAATGATTTCATTAAATAACATGTTGCATTGATGAGTTTTGAGCTTTTGTTTTAAAGCATGACAAATGTTATGGTTTTGAAATGAAATGAGAAAGATAATGTTTTGACATAATATATTGGCATAGAAGATGAGATACTTACCGGATATAATTGATCGATCAATAGGATGAGAGTGCACTATAAACTAAAAATTCGTACGTGCTCTTTGGTTTAATCCAAAGGGAGAGACCGATAATGGGCATTCCATCGGGTAGGACTTGGTGAAATACCCAAGCTTTGTGGCGATGAGAGATTCCGCCATGTGAGTACGGTGATGTGAGATTCCACCGGAAATTATGTTGCTAGACAAGTGAGTACGGTGATGTGAGATTCCACCGGAAGCGTCTAGTGGTTAGAGAATGTTGTCCGCATATCCGAGTAGTAATGAGAAGTGAAATGCCAATATAATATATGAAAATGCTTTTGAATCACATGTACCTATTGATGAGATGATTTATGCTATGAGAAATACATATGAGATTTGTATATGAAATGCTTTGGTTTTCACAAGCATGTGTATGGCTTTGCCATGAGATTTGCATTGGTTTAATTACATGAGATAGAATTGAGGTACATGTGTTTTCAATGAAGAGTTGCTTTGAAATGGTTTTCAAGCATGAGATAGAATGAGCATGTTGTAGAAAAAGCTTTTGAGAAAGTGTTTTGAAATATGCATTATTGTGTTGGTTTTCTTTAGAGCATGCCTCACTAAGCAATTGTGCTTACACTCTCTTTTACCAATAATGCAGATAATTGAAGTGTTTTCGGGCAGCAAGAAGGTTAAGAACATCCAAGGAAGTGCAAAGCTCATGTATGATGATGTTTTTATACACTTTAGTTTTGATATTTGGCAATGGGATTTCAAGGTTGTATTTGGGATATGTGTTTTGAACTTGCTATGTTTTTGGCTTGTTTGTGATGTATTTTATGAGTTGTAAATGTTCCTATTGGTTGGTTTGTGGTTTGAGAGCTCATATTTGGATTTTGTGACTAGGAAGCATGCCTTTAGATTGAATATTTCGCCGTTTGATGCCATGATCTAGCTTAATGGTCTTAAATATGTTCCTTAGTATCAAAATGAGTTGCTAGTATGATTTGATGCACTTTGAAGCATGTTTGAATGGTTTAAAAGGTGAAAAGCCAGCAATTTCTGCTGTCACTGGGCAATGTGTATCGAAACACCCTCAACAGTTTCGAAACGGGGGCATGTAATGGCCATAGTGTTTCGGAACGGTTGAAGCTGTTTCGAAACAGTTTGGCTACTAGTGAGGCCTGTTTCGATACCGGTCTCAAAAATACCTGAGTACCGAAACGGTCAACACCGTTTCGATACGGCGTTTCAGTACGAGGGATTGGTGTTTCGAAACGGATGACCGTTGGTTGAAGTTTTTGAATTGTTTTAAGTTTCCATGTTTTACGTTTTAGTCCTGAATGTTGTGGATGCAATTGCTTGAGTTTGGGATGTCTTTTTAACTTGAAATTTGACAGAGGAGCATGTAACATGACTAATTACATATTGGTAAACCTAAAATCTGCAAAGTCCTTATAATTTCTAAAAATTACTTTTTGGTCCCTAAAAGTGTAATTTATGCAATTGAGTCCCTAAATGTTTTCCGATCACTGTGCCTTTCTCTCAAGTGAATCTTGAGTGTTCACATAGGTATAATGTGCATCTAGAAAAGATTAAAAAGAAAAAAAGGGTTGTTAATTAAGGTTGACTTTTGGGTTGACTTTGGTTTTCCCCGTGTAATCTTCGTAGTTCGGGTCAAGCGTCTAGGCCGGGCTATGGGGGTTACATTTGTTGGTACAGAGCTAGGTTATCGAATAATTGGGGCTTGGAATGTGGTTGTTGTATGTGAATATGTATGGTTGTGACTTTTCGATGAAAGTATGATGTATGAACATTGATGTATGTTTTAATTGAGATGAAATTTGTGATGCTATGCTATGTTTGGAGTGTGGTTGGGGATCCCATTGCCATATCATTACTAATGAGAAGAATTGTTTTCAAAAATGAGCTTGAGTAATTGGATTACTTACCTTATTATGCCTAATTGTGTTTGTTGCATTTTTGTCAGTGCATTGTTTTTATTATGGGGCCACGTAGAGTGCTGAGAATCAATACTCAGTCTATGGCTGAGAATGAGAACGTTGAGAATGCTAAGGATTTACCTCCTCCTCCCCCTGGTGGACCACCTAGTTGTGGTGGAGCCGGGGCTGGTGCTGCTGGAGTTGGTGCTGAGGTTGCTGGACCCGAGGGAGGTCTGGGGCAAGCTGGTCCTGATATGACCGTGCTTATACATGCTATTGCTGGAGCTTTCCAGGCAGCAGTAGCTGGAGCTCATGAAGTTGCACCTCAGGATGCTGCTAATGTGAGATTGTCGTTGGAGCGTCTCCGCATTCTAGGAGGGACTGAGTTTAGAGGTTTGACACCGGAAGGTTCTGAGTCTTGGTTGGAGAGCACCAAGAGGATTCTTGGACAACTAAACTGCAATAATGTTCAGAAGTTGGGATGCATTATGTCACTACTGCATTGTGATGCCTAAACGTGGTGGACGACGACTATCTCTGGAATGGAGGATGATGAAGTGACTTTGACATTCTTTTTGAATGCGTTCAAGCGAAAATATTTGGGAGTTCGCTACCTCGATGAGAAGAAGAGGGAGTTTATGTCTCTTGTGCAAGGGAGCATGTCTGTGGCTGAATATGAGATTCAGTTTGTTCGCCTTAGCCAATATGCACCTGAGCTAATTCCTAGCGAGAGGGAAAGGTGCGAACGGTTCAGTTATGTGCTGGTAGCGGATGTGAAAACTTATATGCTTGCGGCCGATTACACTGATTTCGATGTCCTGGTCACTAGAGCCAAGAAAATTGAATTGAATCTTGGATTGACGAGTCGAGCAGGTGGTTCTAGCTCGGGGAAGCGAGCTGCTTAACGCGATTATTGTAGAGATCACAACAAGAGACATAAGGATAGAAAGCCACATTTTGATGCTAGGCGCGGGGGTGGTAACCCTGGTAGAGGTCAGCAAGGACCTAATGCTTTCTTGAGGATTTCTGAGTGTAATCGGTGTGGTAGGAGGCACGCAAGAGAGTGTTGGGGTAATCTTGGGACATGCTGGAACTGTGGTAATCGGGGACATATGAAGAAAGATTGTCCTCAGTCGCTGATAGAGGGACATGCTCCGGTGAGAGCAGCTGAGCCACAGAAAGGTCGTGGGTGCGGTCGTGGTAATTTTTAGCGTAATGATGAGGGTGGAAGGAATGTTGCGCATGTGGTGACTGTCCAACGTGAGGGTGGTGGTCAGGCTCGAGTGTATGCCCATCGTGAGGGAAGAAATGACACGAACGTGATCGCAAGTACCTTTACTTTGCAATCCTTGTCATTACTTTCTTTGATTGATTCCGGATCTACACACTCGTACATATTATGTGAACATGCTCAAATGCTTGGTTTGCCTGTTGAGTCTTTGGATGTTGGTATGCGTGTGACTAGTTCCTTTGGTGAGACGGTTGTAACAAGAAAGTTGTATAGGATATGCCCCTTAAAGGTGCAAGATCACATGTTTCTTGTTGATCTTATGGAATTGCCATTCTATGGTTTTGATGTAATCCTTGGCATGGATTGGCTTGTTGAGCATAGAGCCATTGCGGATTTCGAAAGCAAGCGAGTTTCGTTGAAACTTGCGAATGATTATGAGGTGGTGGTGGTGGGAGAAAATGTGAAGTTTCTAGCTAATGTGGTGTCGACATTGGAAGCAAGCCGGATGTTGCGTCAAGGTTGTGAGGCTTACCTAGCCTTTGTTATAAATCCTAGTTCAAAGGAGGTGCACGTTCAGGATATAAGGACCGTGTGTGAGTTCCCTGGAGTGTTTCCGGAGGAATTACCTGGTTTGCCGCCTAGTCGAGAGGTTGAGTTTGGAATCGAGTTGTATGAGAACACAACTCCGGTGTCCATTGCTCACTATCGCATGACACCCAAAGAGTTGAAGGAGTTGAGGACGCAACTTCTGGAGTTGCTTAACCGTGGCTTCATTCGGCCTAGTGTGTCACCTTGGGGTGCATCGGTCTTGTTTGTTAAAAAGAAAGATGGCACGATGAGAATGTGCATCGATTATCGTCAGCTGAATAAGTTGACCATCAAGAACAAGTATCCTTTGCCGAGGATTGATGATCTTTTTGATTAGTTTCGAGGAGTGGCTGTGTTCTCAAAGATTGATTTGAGGTCATGGTACTATCAGTTAAAGGTGAAGGATGTGGATGTGCCGAAAACAGCCTTTAGAAAGAGGTATGTGCATTATGAGTTCCTTGTGATGTCGTTTGGGTTGACGAATGCTCCTGCTGCTTTCATGGACATGATGAAAAGGGTGTTCCATAAATTCTTGGACAAGTTCGTTGTGGTGTTCATCGACGATATCCTTGTGTACTCTCGTACTGAGGAGGAGCATGAAGGTCATTTGAGAATTGTTTTGCAAGCGCTGTTGGAAAATCAGCTTTATGCTAAGCTGAGCAAATGTGAGTTTTGGCTAAAGGAAATTGTTTTCCTTGATCATGTGGTTTCGGCCGAAGGGATTCGAGTTGATCCCCAGAAGGTTGAGGCGGTGATGAATTGGAAGCCTCCTAAGTCTGTTCATGAAGTTCGTAGTTTCCTTGGGTTGGCAGGATACTACAAGAGGTTTGTGGATGGGTTTTCTAAGATTAATGCCCCTTTGACGAAGTTGTTGCAAAAGGATGTTAAGTATGAGTGGACGGAAGCGAGACAACAAGCTTTTGAGAAGCTAAAAGCAGCTTTGACGCAAGCTCCTATCTTGGTTCAACCTGAATCAGGGAAAGAGTTTGTGGTGTATAGTGACGCATCCTATGTTGGTTTGGGGTGTGTGTTAATGCAAGAGGGTAAGGTGGTGGCTTATGCATCACGACAGCTGAAAGTGCATGATCGCAATTATCCTACGCATGATATTGAGTTGGCTGTAGTGGTTTTTGCTCTAAAGTTCTGGAGACATTATCTTTATGGTGAGAAGTGTACTGTGTACACGGATCACAAGAGTTTGAAGTATCTGGTGTCTCAGAAAGAGTTAAATATTAGGCAACGACGATGGGTGGAGTTGCTTAAGGATTACGATCTAACGATCGAGTATCATCTGGGGAAGGCCAATGTTGTGGCTGATGCTTTGAGCAGGAAAGTGGCGGTGGAGTTAAGAGCAATGTTTGCTAGCTTGAGCATATCGCGAGATGGTTGTCTTGTTGCTGAATTGCAAGTGAAACCATCTCTAATCCAGTTGATAAAGGATAAACAATTGTTGGATGATTCTTTGGTGCCACATGTTCAGGATATCGCTGAAGGTAGGCCATCAGATTTCTGTTTTAATGATGATGGTGTTCTATGTTTTGGGAGTCGGATAGTGGTGCCGAATGATGTTGAGTTGAGGCGCACCATTCTGACCGAAGCTCATAGTAGTCCTTTTGCAATGCACCTTGGTAGTACAAAGATGTATCGTGATCTGAAGGATGAGTACTATTAGGTGGGTTTGAAGAAAGATGTCGCTGAGCATGTGAGCAAGTGTATGGTTTGTCAGCGGGTTAAGGCTGAGCATCAGTTTCCTTCAGGGTTGTTGCAGCCATTAAGGATCCCTGAATGGAAGTGGGAGAGGATCACCATGGACTTTGTGTCTAGTTTGCCTCTATCGCCATCAAAGAAGAATTCTGTTTTGGTGATTGTGGATCACCTTACGAAGTGTGCGCATTTCTTGCCTGTGCATACTACGTACACCTTGGATAATCTTGCAGAGTTGTACATTGTTGAGATTGTACGTTTGCATGGTGTACCAAAATCTATTGTGTCGGATAGAGATCCGAGGTTCACCGCAAGGTTTTGGGAGTGTTTGCATCAAGCATTGGGTACGCGACTGAATTTCAATACCTCTTATCATTCGTAAACGGATGGACAATCAGAGCGTGTTATTGAAGTGCTTGAGGATATGTTGAGGTGCCGTGTTATTGAGTTTCGAGGCTCTTGGGAGATGCACTTGCCTTTGGTGGAGTGTGCTTATAATAATAGTTACCAAGAAAGTATTCAAATGGCACCTTATGAAGCTTTGTACGGGAGGAAGTGCATAACTCCTCTTTGCTGGGCTGAAACGGGGCAAAAGTTGGTTTCGATGTCAGCTCTGTTGAAAGGAAACACCGAGAAGGTGAAGCTCATTTGTGAGCGGTTGAAGGCAGCATCGGATCGGCAAAAGTCTTACGCGGATTTGAAGCGTAAGGAGATAGAGTTTGCGGTGGGTGACCTTGTGTTCTTGAAAGTTTCACCTTGGAAGAAGATGATGAGATTTGGCCGGAAGGGCAAGTTGAGCCCAAGGTACATTGGACCATACGACGTGATAGAACGTGTGGGTCCTGTTGCTTATAAGCTGAGGCTACCACAAGAGTTAGAAAAGATACATAATGTGTTTCATGTATCCATGCTTCGGAGGTATAGATCGGATCTTTCGCATGTTATGCCGGTGGATGAAGTTGAGTTGAATCCGAATTTGACATATGATGAAGAACCTGTTGAGGTTTTGGATTCGGACAATAAGGTTCTTCTTGGTAAGACCATTGAGCTGGTCAAGGTGTTGTGGAGACATCGTGGTGTTGAGGAAGCCACGTGGGAAAGAAAGGAAGACATGAAGAAGCAATTTCCTTACCTTTTTCCTCCAGGTAAATTTCGAGGATGAAATTTCTTAAGAGGGGGAGAGTTGTAACGACCCAAATTTGGGCCTAGATGTTTTAGAGTTCGAATCGGACCGGTCGAGAACGGTTCGAATCTTTTAGGGAGATTTAGGGAACACCTAGTTCGGGATGCTTTAAAAATATGGAAAAATATCTAAAAATCCTCATTTATTATATGAATGTTTATGGTGAAATCAATTTTACAAAATAAGGTTTGGAAATACTACATTTCGGTGTAGTGACCAAATCGTAGTTTTTGCAAAAGATAAATAGTGACTGTTTTGTAAAGGATTGAAACTTTGAATCTTTAAGGAGCTAATTTTACCTAAACGTTTTTAATCAGATTTCTCCTTATTTTGGGTGATTTTAATAATGTTTTAATTAAAGGAAATAAAGATTAATTAAAAGGAAAACTATCTTTGACTTTTCATAACTACCTTTCATGAATTTTCTCTCATTTCACCTTCTCTCAATTTCTTTTCAGCCAAACACATTTCCTCCATCAATTATCCTTTGTTTTTCATTCCTTTTGATGAGATTTCAATCTCCTTTTGATTCCTATTCTTTTCCTCACCAAATCCTCTTGTTTTCACATTGGATTTTCAAGAAAACTTGCCCAATTCAAGGAGAAATCAGCCATTAGAGATAAGCTTCGTCCTTCTCCTCTAATGATCAGTTCTTTACTGAAATTCCCAAGTTATCAATCCTTTGTTAATGATTTTTTAGTTGCTTTAATGTTAGAAACAATAAATTGTATTAAAACTCAAGGTTTTTAGAAAGATCTTGATGATTTTCTTGGTTGATGGTTAGACTTTGTTTTGAGGTTGTTTTCTAATGTATTTTGGATGTTAATTAATATTATAAATGAGGTTTTATCAAACAAATCTCGAATAGGCTTGGATTCCTAAGTTTTGTATGCTAGAATGGTGGTTTTTTGGGTGATTTTGGTGTTCTGTTATAGCTGGAGGTATAAGGACGAGTTTGTGGTGGTTTTTGATGTTGATTGATGTTTAGAAATGATTAGAAGTGGTAGATCTTGACTGGTCTTTGTTTTGGAAGAGTTTGGAGATGATTTTGGTTGTGTTTGGTGGCTGAAATGAGGTTCTTGAGTAGAGCAGCGAGTTTAGTTGTGTGGCTGATGATTTCAATGCATGATGATGCATTAATCCTCTGCTCTTATGTGTTATAAACAGGGGAGACATCTTCGGACGCCTTTGGTGTTGATCCGGGAGCTTAGATAGCGTTTCGGCGAGCAAGCGAAACGTAATCGGTGATTGCGAATGGTTTAGAAGTCCTTGAGGGACAAAGAAACAAGGCTTGGGGATTTAGGAAAGGTTTGAAACACCTTCCTAAGTCCGAAAGTAAGTATTGGCTAGATTGCTCTCTTATATGTGGTGATTGCCCTAAAATGCTTTTACATGCTCATGGTTTGAGATAGATAAATTCCTACCATTTTTATGCATGATTTGTAGCATAAGATGATGCTTGAAATGATTTCATTGAATAACATGTTGCATCGATGAGTTTTGATCTTTTGTTTTAAAGCATAACAAATGTTATGGTTTTGAAATGAGATGAGAAAGATTTAAGAAATGTTGCATGAAAAACAGTAGGTGAGATAATGTTTTGACATAATATATTGGCATAGAAGATGAGATACTTACCGGATATTATTGATCGATCTATAGGATGAGAGTGCACTATAAGCTAAAAATTTGTACGTGCTCTTTGGTTTAATCCAATGGGAGAGACCGATGATGGGAATTCCATCGGGTAGGACTTGGTGAAATACCCAAGCTTTGTGGTGATGAGAGATTCCGCCATGTTAGTACGGTGATGTGAGATTCCACTGGAAATTATGTTGCTAGACAAGTGAGTACGGTGATGTGAGATTCCACCGGAAGCGTTTAGTGGTTAGAGAATGTTGTCCGCATACCCGAGTAGTAATGAGATGTGAAATGCAAATATAATATATGAAAATGCTTTTGAATCACATGTACTTATTGATGAGATGATTTATGCTATGAGAAATGCATATGAGATTTGTATATGAAATGCTTTGGTTTTCACAAGCATGTGTATGGCTTTGCCATGAGATTTGCATTGGTTTAATTGCATGAGATAGAATTGAGGTACATGTGTTTTCAATGAAGAGTTTCTTTGAAATGGTTTTCAAGCATGAGATAGAATGAGCATGTTGTAGAAAAAGCTTTTGAGAAAGTGTTTTGAAATATGCATTATTGTGTTGGTTTTCTTTAGAGATGCCTCACTAAGCAATTGTGCTTACGCTCTCTTTTATCAATAATGCAGATAATTGAAGTATTAGCGGGCAGCAAGATGGTTAAGAACATCCAAGGAAGTGAAAAGCTCATGTATGGTGATGTTTTTATACACTTTAGTTTTGATATTTGGCAATGAGACTTCAAGGTTGTATTTGGGAGATGTGTTTTGAACTCCTTAAGTTTTTGGCTTGTTTGCGATGGCTTTTATGAGTTGTAAATGGTCCTATTGGTTGGTTTGTGGTTTGAGAGCTCATATTTGGATTTTGTGACTAGGAAGCATGCCTTTGGATTGAATGTTTCGGCGTTTGATGCCATGCTCTAGCTTAAAGGTCTTAAATATGTTCCTTAGTATCAAAATGAGTTGCTGGTATGATTTGATGCTCTTTGAAGCATGTTTGAATGGTTTAAAAGGTGAAAAACCAGCAATTTCTGCTGTCACTGGGCAAAGTGTATCGAAACACCCTCAACAGTTTCGAAACGGGGGCCTATAATGGCCATAGTGTTTCGGAACGGTTGAAGTTGTTTCGAAACAGTTTGGCTACTGGTGAGGCCTGTTTCGATACCGGTCTCGAAACACACCCGAGTGCCGAAACTTTCAACACCGTTTCGATACGGCGTTTTGGTACGAGGGATTGGTGTTTTGAAACGGATGACCGTTGGTTGAAGTTTTTGAATTGTTTTAAGTTTCCGTGTTTTACGTCTTAGTCCTGAATGTTGTGGATGCAATTGCTTGAGCTTGAGATATCTTTTTAAGCTGAAATTTGACAGAGGAGCATGTAACATGACTAATTACATATTGGTAAACCTAAAATCTGAAAAGTCCTTATAATTTCTAAAAATTACTTTTTTGTCCCTAAAAGTGTAATTTATGCAATTGAGTCCCTAAATGTTTTCCGATTGTTGTGCCTTTCTCTCAAGTGAATCTTAAGTGTTCACATAGGTATAATGTGCATCTAGAAAAGATTAAAAAGAAAAAAAGGGTCGTTAAACAAGGTTGACTTTGGTTTTTTCCGTGTAATCTTCGTAGTTCGGGTCAAGCGTCTAGGTCGGGCTAAGGGGGTTACACTTTCCGCATGGATCTATTAAGGGTAGGCTCTATATTCTTAAACAAGGTTTGGTTCTAAAAAGGTACTCGAGCTGTCCTTGCTGTCCTCTACTAAGAGTAGCAAGGCCCTCGATTCTCACCCATTATAGACTACAAACGAATCGAGTTCAACTCAGGAGGACTCACCATCGAAGCCTTCTCAAAGAATCAATATTCTTACGAAGATAAAGGGATTGAGTCTCGAAGGTACTTTGCGATGGTCATACGAAGAATCAATATTCTTACATGAGCAAAACGTATTCCCCCATTTAAACAAACGGGACAAAGCTCGGGAATAGAGCTTGGAATTAAGTCTTAAATGCATAAAATAGAGTTATATTCATTTAAACGGACAAATAAATAGAACCTATTGTGAACTTGCAAATTCCATCTATTTTCTTTAAAAAACATTTTTTTTGAAAAACCATTTAAAACCAATTTGTGGCCTGACCCTCTTTTGTGTTTATTTAGAAAAAAACAAAAATTCGTCCCCAGCGGAGTCGCCAAGCTGTCGCAACTGCCTTTTTGAGGAGGCTTCGACGTTTTGAAAAACAACTTTTTAAAATCATCGGAGTCGCCACCAATCTTTTTTGAAGGAAAAAAAGCGTGATTGGATCAATTTTAAAAATAGGGTTATTTTAATAAAACATTTTTTTGGTTTTAATAAAACAACGATTTTGGTCTGCGAAAATCAAAAAACCAGTTCGAGGGTCAGTTACGCGTGGGGAAGGTTAGCACCCTCACGACGCCCAAAATTAGTACGTAATTGGTTTTAAAATCATTTTCAAAACTGGAATTTTCGAGTTCACAAAGGTTCGACTTTACTTGTCTGTTTTTATTTTTTTCAAACAACAAAAAGATTTAATGTGTTAAGCATTTTATTTATTTCTAGGTTCGATTATTTGAAAACCCTAAAAACGTCTAAGTTTTTTATTCCTGAGTTAATGTTTAAGTATGCTTAAGTGTATTTTTTTGTGAAGAAAAATTTTCAACAAACAAGTCTCTATCTAAGCTTTTGTCCCTAATCCTAAGTTTTCACATATTTCTAAAACAAGCAAGCAAATTTTTATTCTTTTGAGTTTTACCCCTTTTATTATTCCTTTTAAAAACATTTATTTTTTTTACTTCTTTTATTTTCTAAGCTAAACCCTATTTTACGTTTTTTTACGTTTTTGTGTTTTTTACCTTTTCATGTTTTATTCTTTTCAAAAAAGAATTTCTCTTTTAAACTCATTCTTATTTTTTTTTCGTTTTTTTTTTCGTTTTTTCTTTTAAAACAACTAATTTTTAAAATAAACTTTATTTTTATTATAGAAACTTCTTTTTATGTTTTTTTAAAATTTATTTTTATCTTAGACCCTAAACTTTTATTTAAAACCTTTTTATTTTTTTCTTGAAAACTTATTTCTTTTTCTTTTTTCCCTAAAAGACATCTTTATTATTTTTTCTTTTAAAATCAATTTCGCAGATCTATTATTAAAACTAATTTTCATAAAAATCTTTTTATATTTTTTAAAATGAAACCCTTTTATTATCTTACATCTCACATTATTATTTTTTCCTAATTAAATCTCTAATTTCAAGTTTTTCAAATTAACCACATTTATTTAATTTATTCATGCATTTTAAATCTAAACATCTTCTAAATTTATTTTTACATTCCTAAAGATCAAAATCATCCTAACAATATTTTTTAAGCATGCAAAATTTTTTAAGATCAAACTAAAATTTAAACGGAAATTTAAAACGAAAAAAGGTTACCGAAATTGCGAACGATTTTTCGACTTCGAGAAAGCAACCTAAAAATTCACAAAAAACACAAACAAAAACACAAAAAATTCAACAAAGAGAAAGCATAAAATCAAAAAAATAAAAATAAACAAAGAAAAGATAGAAATTTACCGAAAAAATGATGAATGATGAACTCGAATTCAAGATTCTCGAAATGCTCCAAACCACCTCCGAAAAATTGCTCCAAACTTGAACTTTTTCTCCAAAAAAATTTCCAGCCAACTCTTGAAAAATTCAGATAATTTTTCAGATTTTTCCTTGAACCTTTTCTAGTGATTTTTCTCTCAAATTGTGTGTGATGAACAAGTAAAAGAGGGGATATTTATACTAAAAATTGAGCTTCAAATTCAAGAAAAATCGGGATTTAATCCCCAAATTGAAGCCTAAATCCGACCAAGGGCTTGATTCTCGGTAATAGCCTTATATCCTCATCCGATTTGGTTGAATATTTGAGCTAAATTTTCCCCTTGATTCGAGCCTAGGGTTTGACTACCTTTCACGGTTTTTTGTAGATTCCAGCGAGCACAGGCGGTGGCGGTGAGCGGGGTTGGTGGCATTGGGACGGGGACAGCGAGGCGGACCTGTACCAACGGCGTCGCCAGCCGTGGCTTGTAGGCGATGGTCGACCACCATGGAGTCGCGCGACGATGGTTTGCTGGGGAACAAGCCCGCACGTGTGTAGCTCACGCGCTGGCGCGTGGCGCACGCTGCTTCCCACCTTATTTATTTATTTATTTTCTTTTATCTTTTCTCTTTTTTGCTGATTTTTGGCTTCTCTTCGCTTTTTTTATCACATTTTTATAATTATTGCCTCACTTTATTTCCTTTTTTTCATAATTATTAAACACCATAATAATAATTTTTCTTTTTTCCCATAACTTTAAAAATGGGCTTCAACATAACAAAATGGGCTTTGTTCTCTTTATTTAAAAGTGAGCTTTTTGAAATGGTTTTTTTGAAAACGGGTTTTTATTCATTTAAATGGTGGGCTTTAAAATGATTTTTATTTTTTTGGTTATTAAAAATTAAGGTGAAAATTTAGTGACAACACATAGTTCCTTAAGACAGCTTTCGTCCATCCAGGGATTCAAAAAGAAGCTGCTTCCAAAGCCAAGGCCTCTTCCATTTTGCTGAATCTTCTTCTCAAAATGAGTTAAGGGCAAATATTGAATAGGTACAAAACTACGAGGTTCATTACCTCGATAAAATTACTTACAAGGCCAAGGCTGAGAAGAAATGGGAGGATCGCCATGAAAAGCTAGAGGGAATGATCAAATCATTTCAAGAAGGAAGCATCGATGACGGTCTGGATGCTAAGGATCTGAGCTTGGTAACTGACCTTGTGATTCCCCTTAAGTTCAAAATCCCAGATTTTGAAAAATACAATGGAACCACGTGTCCTTCAGCACATTTGACAATGTACTGCAGAAAGATGTTGATGTATCTGGATAATGAGAAGATGCTCATTCACTGCTTCCAGGAAATCTTAGTAGGGTCAGCATCTCGCTGGTACACGCAATTGAGCAGGGTAACATGCAGTCATGGAAAGATTTATCTAGGGCTTTTAGCGAATAATATAAACATGTTAGTGACATGGTTCTAAACCGGTTGGTCCTACAAGGAATGTAACAGAAACATCATGAAAGCTTCCGCCAGTATGCACAAAGGTGGAGGGATGTGGCTGCCCAGGTTCAACTACCATTGTTGGAGAACGAGATCACCCCGATGTTTGTGGAGACTTTGAAAGGCTCTTTCTATCAGTGCATGATACATCATGCAACTAAGAGCTTCACAAACATGCTGATGAATGGAGAGTTGATCTTGGCGGATGTCAAGAATGGAAAGTTAGATAGAGGAGATACAAATAAGCCTTACAAGATGAGGGATAATGAAGTCAATGCAACGAACGTCTATAACCCTAACTATTCAAAAGGGGTTGTTTTCAATAAGCCCAACGTTTCGACCACAACACTTGTTGCAGCAAATTCTCCAAAAGAAGAACGAATATATAAAGGGAACTCGAAACCATACTTCCCTCCTATCCCTATGACATATGCATAATTGTTCGCTAAATTGGTCAAGTATCAGATGGTGTTACCATGACATGTTCCCCCATTTTCACCCCGTACCCACCATGGTATGACGAAAAGGCACAATGTGAATACCACGCTAGAATTAGAGGGCACACTATAGAGAACTGCACTGCATTTAAAAGAGTGGTGGGTGATTTAAGAAAGTCAGGCATGTTATCATTTGACACGTCTGAAGAGAAAGGAAACCCGTTACCAAACCACCAGAAGGTGGGAGTGAATGCAGTATTTGAGGAGGAAGACAAGATGATCAAGGAATGTGTTGCTGAGGTCAGGGCACCCATGAAGTGGGTGTGGGCCCAAATGGTTGCAATTGGGATATTGGAAGGAGAATCCCAGAAGTTTAAGATTGAGGATAAACTCTATTGTGATTATCACGAAATAGAAGGACATGAGATCGAATGTTGCTTGGGGTTTCAACAGTTGGTCCTAGCCAAAATGGATGATAAGGAACTTGTGTTTTTTTAGAAAGGAAACATGAAGCCCATAATGGACATATGTCCATCAGAGTAGTCTTCCTCTAGAAGAGATTACGCAGGAATGAAGCCTTTTGGTGATCAAAGCCAAAGCAAGGGTTAGTGAGCTGACAAGGGGTGTAGCCCCACGGTTAGTTACAAAGGCACTGGTCCCATTTCCTTGCAAGGACAACAAGCAAGTCCCCTGGAATTATGCTTCCACGGTAGCAACCCCAGAGAATTCATCGGTCCAGGATAAGACAAAAGAAGAACTAGCTAATGAGATAAGCCGCTTCACTAGGAGTGGAAGACTGTATTTCCCGTTGATAGCCGAAGCTATAGATGTGGCATAGAGAAAGGTTGCTACTGAAGAGCCAAGGGGAGAGGATGAGAAAGATTTCTTTCAAGAGAAGCCACCAGTATGACATGATCCCATTAAGGAGTCAGAGGCTCAAGAATTTCTGAAAATGCTCAAACATGGCGTATATAATGTGGTGGAGCAACTACAGAAACTTCCAGCTCGAATCTCTATGTTATCACTCTTGTTGAGCTATGAGGGTCACTATGATGCCCTATTGAAACTTCTGAACCAGACGTTCGTGCCGAAGGAGATCACAACTGACAAGATAGACATGTTGGCAAAAACATTGTTGTGAACAATTTCATTTCTTTTAATGACGAGGAAATATCGGAAGGGGGAAGAGGATCAAGTAAAGCTCCACATATCTCAACAAGGTGCAAAAGATACATGTTACCGGGGGTCCTTATTGATAGCGGGTTAGCTCTGAATGTTCCACCATTAGCAACGCTGAAGAAGTTACCAATGGATAGCTCGCACTTGAGAGCTTATCAAAACACAGTGAGAGCATTTTACGGGACTCAGAGAGATGTGTTAGGGAGGATTGCAATACCTTTGCATATTGGACCGTCAACTTTTAACGCGGAGTTCGTGGTCATGGATATAAATCCTAGCTACAGCTGTTTGCTGGGGCACTCATGGATCCATGTAGCAGGTGCGGTCCCTTCTACCCTTCACTAGAAATTAAAATTTGTGATTGACGAACAATTAGTAACAATTAGTGTTGAGGAGGAAATCATTGTATCAGTAACTACTGATGCACCCTACATCGAGATCGATGAAGGTGCGCTCAAATGTCACTTCCGAACGTCTGAGCTAGTCAATGCGACCTTTGTTACTAAGAGGAGTAAGGCGCCCGAGCCAGAATTGTCCAGCTATGCAATGATGCAAGTGAAGCAAACTCTCGCAAAAGGAGCTAAAGTTTGAAAAGGATTCGGGAAAAGACACCAAGGGAGGCTGTATCCCGTGGTCATCCCGGTAAAGAAAGACCAGTTTAGGTTGGGATTCAAACCTAACAATTGGCAGAGAAAGGCAGAAATAAAGAAGCACCAAGAAAGTTGAAGAGCAAGACTTAAAGGGGAAGAAATTGAGTGGGAGCTGTAAAGTGTCTAAAAGTCTTATTTTATTTACCCTTTTTACTCATATTATTGTTAGACTTAGGGACATTTTAGTTACATAATTAGGAATTAATTTATATTCTCATAAGCTTGATTACATATTTTAGTATATTTTGTGGAAAAAGGTGCTGTTTTGGTATGTATTTTGGTGCATGCAGGAAAATTGCCCGCCGAAACCCGCCGAGATAGCAGGGTGCTATCGGAACCCGCCGCGACAGCAAACCAATGAGTTGTAGTTATGCAGTTCCAGACAGAGACAACAGCTGCCGAGTAGCTACCGCCGCCCACCTTACTGCCCAAGAAAACAAACTATGGACTTGGAGAACTGGAGTGCGATTTGTAGAGCAGAAAATCCTGGTTCTATCGATGCTGTCCACTCAATTTTCCGAAGTTTGTAGCAGCGGGCAGAGCCGCCGAAGGTGAATCTTGAGATTTCTTGTGGAACAAGGCAACATGATAAAGTCCACATTCAACTCAAAGAAGTAAGAGTTTAAAGTCATATTTAATGTGGAAAGCTACTTTGAAGACTTCTACTTCAGGAAGGACTAGACCTAGCTAATGCCTATATATACTCATTGTAATTCTAATTCAAGATGTAACCCCCTTAGCCTGGCCTAGACGGTTGACCCGAACTACGAAGATTACACGGGGAAAACCAAAGTCAACCCGAAAGTCAACCTTGATTAACGACCTTTTTTTTCTTTTTAAACTTGTCTATATGCATATTAATCCTAAGCGTACCCTTGAGAAGAGCATACTTGAAAAGCACAGCGATCGGAAAACATTAAGGGACTCAATTGCACAAATTACAACATTTAGGGACCAAAATGTAAATTCTGGAAATTAAGGGGACTTAACTGATTTTTAAGTTACCAATATGAAATTAGTCATATTACATGCTTTCCTGCCAAATTTCACCATAAACGGACTTCTCAAACTCAAGAAATTGCATATACAAAATTCAGGACTAAAATGTAAAGCTTGCAAACCTTAAACCATTCAAATCAGTGCCCAACGGTCACCTATTTCGGAACGGGGGTTGACCGTTCCCAAACGCGGGTTCGTTTTGAGACCTATTTCGAAACAGGGCTTGGCAGTGGCAAATTCGTTTCGGAACGACCTCTACCCGTTTCGAAACACGAAGGTCGTTACAGGCCCCCGTTTCGAAACGTTAGTGCCCGATCCGATACGGTCTGCCCAAAAAGTGCAGAATTTGCTGGTTTAACATACAATTAACCACTCAAACACATCCTAATGACCTCCTAATCACGCCAACAAGTCATCATACATATTAGGTACATGTTTGCATCATCAAATCACATTCATGGCATCACATAGGAAAAACCACAAACCTATAGGCATGCATCCTAATATTGAAAACCATCCAAGCATCAAATCATCAAAGCAAACACCAAAATGGCCATTTACAATCCCAAAACATCAAAGGCATCATGCCACACTTAGGGAGTCCAAAACATCTCCCAAAAACACAACCTAGGTTCCCATTGCCAAATACCAAAAACTAATAATGTTGTAAAAATAGTCACCATACATGAGCTTAGCCTTCCCTTGGATTCTTAGCCTCCTTGCTGCCCTTAAAGCACTTCAATTCTCTGCATTATTGGTTCAAGAAAGAGAGCGTAAGCACATTTGCTTAGTGAGGCATGCTCTAGAGAAACAACACAATAATGCACTTTATAAAACACCTTTCAAAAGGCCTTTAAATTCATAAACATCATTTCTCATGCAACAATGCATACACAATAAGCATCTCATGCTACATTAACATTAACATTAACATGTCATATTGGCTTCCAATTGATACCATAACCATTTTCAACATAAAACACAATCGGATACGTGGATTACAAGCGGTGTCCCATACGCTTCATACACACTACTGAACACACAAGGTGGAGTTTACCGGTACAATCACAACCCCTCAACACCCGTGATGGAGTTTAACGGTACAATTACAACCCCTCCACATCACTCATCGGTAGTGTAGAACTAATGTTTTGATATAATAATTGAAAAATGTTTTGGACTGATTTAAAAAGTATTTAAAACATTTCCAAAGTCCAAACAACTTGAAATAATATTTAAGGAATTTTTCATAAAAGTTTTTCATGTTTTTAAAGGCCAATTTTCACAAAACTGACCAAGTGTTTCGAAACACCTAAGGGCGTTCCGAAACAGGTGCCTCCAGTGGCCAAAACGTTTCAATACTCGTATCGAAACGGGGCCAGCGTTTCGAAACAGGCTAGTCCGTTTCGATACGCCCACGTGGCACTGACCACAACGGTCATAAACCCCAACGGCTCTTTCCCAACTAACTTTTAAATGCAGGTCGTTTCGATACGGGCTTAGAGCGTTCCGATACGCGTTCCGAAACGGCAAAGGGGGTGTTCCGAAACGGGTACCCTGACAGACTGCAACGGCTCTTTCTATATTGAGGGTGTTTCGAAACGGCTTCGAGCATTTCGAAACGGGGAGCTGCAGAACTGCATTTATGGAGGGAATTAAAGGCTCCAACGACTCTATTTCAACCCCAACGGTCCTAAACGGCTATAAACTCATTTGGGAGTATAAAAGGGACCTCCAAGCATCAAGAGAAGGCTAATGCTTCAATTGTCAATCAACAAATGATCAAGAAATTGTCTTAGTGCTTAATTTGTCAATTCTTGTATAGACAAACACTAGTGAGCCAAAATTGTCAAATTTGCTCAAGTGTTTTAGGTTTTGGGTGAGTGCTTCATTGTGCAAACAAACACCTATTAGAGGGTTTAAGCTTGCTTTATTTATATCTTTGTAAAAGAGGGTTTTGATCAAGGCTTGGGTAGAAGCTTGATCGGTTGTAAGGGTTTCCTCCTAATCCTAGAAAAGGGGACGAATCAATTAGTGGATTGATTGAGAAATCCTTAGTGGGAAGCTAAGGTAGTGGATGTAGGTGCTTGTTAGAAGGCCGAACCACTATAAATCATTGTGTCTTTAATCTTTCTAGCTTCCACAACCCTTCCACCCAAATATCCACCTCTCCACCACTTGGTAAGCTAAATTGGTTGATCGAATCGAGCTCCACACAACCCAACAATTGGTATCAGAGCTTGGCTCAATCGAAGAGGATTCACATCCTATTGAGAAGATCCGGCAAGCTCGATCACTTTTTCATCAACCGGCTCAAATGGCACAATCAATCGACAAACCGCCTTTCTTTGACGGAGCTCACTATGCCCATTGGAAGACAAAGATGAAATTTTTCTTGAAGTCAAGAGATTACAAGCTATGGGACATAGTTGAAGATGGTCCGTTCGTGCTTCAAAGAAGTAAAGCGGAGTGGAGTGCCGACGATCGCAAGAAGATGGAGCTAAATTGCAAAGCCTTGCACATTCTATTTTGTGCATTTGGTCCATCCATTTATGAGAAGATGTCTTCTTGTGAGAGTGCCAAGGAGGTATGGGACAAGCTTGAAGTCACATACGAAGGGACAAACGAAGTCAAGGAGACCAAGATTGGGCTCCTAACCTTGGAGTATGAGAACTTCAAAATGGATCCGGAAGAGAACATCGAGAAGATGTTTGATAGGTTCTCCACCATCACCAATGGTCTCAAAGGCTATGGAGAAGTCATCCCGGAGGAGAAGCTTGTTCGAAAGCTCATCTACTCACTTCCCGAGTCTTGGGACTCAAAGAGGACCGCCATCATCGAAGCCAAAAATTTGAAAACTTTGAAGCTTGATGAACTCATGGGGTCACTCCTTACTCATCAAATCATGAAGAAGAATAAAGAGGATGAGAAGAAGAGGGAAGAAATTAGAGCTATGGGAGAGAAGAAAATCAAAGGGCTTGGCATCAATGCTAGTGCCATGGCTCTCAAATCCTCCACTTGCCATCATGTCTACACAAGTGAAGAGGAGGATGAAGAAGAAGAGATAGTTCATCTCTTCAAGAAGTGTGCCCCGTTCATGAAGAAAGCCTTGAGAGAGCTTGAACGAGAACCTAAGAGGAAGGAGAGGGCAAGCACTTCAAGCCATAAGAAGAAGGCACATTTGGCTACTTGGAGTGATGAAGACTCCACCGACGATGAACAAGCCAACCTTTGCCTTATGGCCATCGAAGAAGATTCAAGGGTAACTTCTAATTCATCTACTTCATGTTCATACTCTTTTGATGAATTACAAGATGCCTATGACGATTTGGTTTTAGATTTTAAAAACCACATTTTGAAAAACAATAAATTGATTTCAAAGTTGAAAATTCAAAATGATTTGCTTTCTAAAACCAAACTTGAACTTGAAGCAAAACTTGAAGAGTTTGAATTAAAATGTTTTGATTTACAAAAATTGCTTCAAAAAGTTCAAGTAGAAAAAGATTTGATTTCCAAAGAGCTTGAAAAGAAAAACAATTTTGGAAAATCAAATTTTTATGTTAGACAATCTAGTGCCCCTAGATTTGTGAATGGAAAATGTTTTAGAAGTGTTTGGGTCCCAAAAGGACTTAATACTTCAACTAAAAAGGATGCAATTGAAAAATGGATTCCAAAGGGGACTAAATTTTGTGCAACTAACGTTTATGGATCCAAAGCAATTTGGATACCAAAAATTACTTGATTGTCTATTGTAGGTGTGATGGAGATGTTCAACAAGTCAAACATTGAGGGGGAGCTCCATGCACACAAGGATGAACACTTGAAGAAGGAAGGCTTCACATCCTCCCTTGAGTTCAAGTGTGGTAAAAATCTAGTTGCTTTAGTGTTTATTTGTTTTATCTTCTTTTATGTCAACTAGATGATCATATATGTTGGGACTAACATTTCAATGATGCCTTGAGTAAGGGGGAGCCATTTTAAAACCAAATTCTTAATTTTTGTCAAACTTTTACCTCTATTGTCATTTTTGAACTTAATGTTTTAAATCTTTTTGATATAACAAAAAGGGGGAGAAATGGTTTGAAAAATTGAATTTTCAAATGAATAAGGGGGAGCCTTATGTGAATTAAAATTTTAATCTCTTATTCACTTTTTAAAGTTAAAGGGGGAGAATTCCAAACAATTTTTCAAGTGGTTTTATTATATCAAAAATGGGGAGATTGTAGAACTAATGTTTTGATATAATAATTGAAAAATGTTTTGGACTGATTTAAAAAGTATTTAAAACATTTCCAAAGTCCAAACAACTTGAAATAATATTTAAGGAATTTTTCATAAAAGTTTTTCATGTTTTTAAAGGCCAATTTTCACAAAACTGACCAAGTGTTTCGAAACACCTAAGGGCGTTTCGAAACAGGTGCCTCCAGTGGCCAAAACGTTTCGATACTCGTATCGAAACGGGGCCAGCATTTCGAAACAGGCTAGTCCGTTTCGATACGCCCACGTGGCACTGACCACAACGATCATAAACCCCAACGGCTCTTTCCCAACTAACTTTTAAATACAGGTTGTTTCGATACGGGCTTAGAGTGTTCCGATACGCGTTCCGAAACGGAAAAGGGGGTGTTCCGAAACGGGTACCCTGACAGACTGCAACGGCTCTTTCTATATTGAGGGTGTTTCGAAACGGCTTCGAGCGTTTCGAAACGGGGAGCTGCAGAACTGCATTTATGAAGGGAATTAAAGGCTCCAACGACTCTATTTCAACCCCAACGGTCCTAAACGGCTATAAACTCATTTGGGAGTATAAAAGGGACCTCCAAGCATCAAGAGAAGGCTAATGCTTCAATTGTCAATCAACAAATGATCAAGAAATTGTCTTAGTGCTTAATTTGTCAATTCTTGTATAGACAAACACTAGTGAGCCAAAATTGTCAAATTTGCTCAAGTGTTTTAGGTTTTGGGTGAGTGCTTCATTGTGCAAACAAACACCTATTAGAGGGTTTAAGTTTGCTTTATTTATCTCTTTGTAAAAGAGGGTTTTGATCAAGGCTTGGGTAGAAGCTTGATCGGTTGTAAGGGTTTCCTCCTAATCCTAGAAAAGGGGACGAATCAATTAGTGGATTGATTGAGAAATCCTTAGTGGGAAGCTAAGGTAGTGGATGTAGGTGCTTCTTAGAAGGCCGAACCACTATAAATCATTGTGTCTTTAATCTTTCTAGCTTCCACAACCCTTCCACCCAAATATCCACCTCTCCACCACTTGGTAAGCTAAATTGGTTGATCGAATCGAGCTCCACACAACCCAACAGGTAGTTGTATAACATCACTAACGAGAACACGAGACACACAACACAAGATCCTCACATGGCATTTTAACCACCATTATGATCTTACACATCTCGTTAGTGTACTTGGATGGAGTTTACAGTACCATTACAACCCCTCAACATCCAAGGCGACTTTATTCACGGTGCACCCAATCCTATAGCCGGCTAACTATATCTGATTCAAGTACTTTAAAACCAACACATCACTTGCCAATATACATCAATTATCAACAACAATCCATTGTTTTAAAGCATTAATCAAATCCATTAAACCATCATGCATCACTATGCATCAAAACCACATTTGTCAATATCAGACCAAGGATCTCTTACCTTGAGCATCTTTCAACACATGGCTTTCAAAACCAGCATTAATCATGCTAAAACATGTTTTCAAAACAGAATTTAAACATGCAAATTAAACACATTTCATCCAACCATCTCATGGTTCATCAAAGAGAGAGTTTCTCCAAAAACTTACTCTTGAGCTTAGTTAAGTTGCTTAGACTTAAACTAAGCTCCCAAAACCTTCAAACATTGGTTTCAAAGTTGAAAACCCAACTTCACTCACCAATTCAGTTTCGCAAGCTTGCCGAAACGCCGTTCAAGCCTCCGGATCAACACCGCAAGGATCCGAAGATGTCTCCCCTATTTTAAACACATCAAAGCAGAGGATTAATGCATCATCATGCATTAAATTCTTCAACCATTACACCTAAACTCGCTGCTCACATCAAATCTAACATTTCGGCTACCAAACACAACCGAAATCACATCCAAACTCCTCCACAACATTACCCAGCCAAGATCCATCACTTCTAAACATTCTTAAACATCAATTAACATCCAAAAAGATCCTAAACTCGTCCTTATACCTCCAGCTATAACAGAACACCAAGATCACCTCAAAACTACTATTTTCATAAGTAAAAACTTAGGAAAATCAACCTATTCGGGATTGCATTGATTAAACCTCAATTACACATCATTAAACATCCAAAATACATTAAAAAGACATCTCAAAACAGAGCCCAAACATTCATCACGAATTTCTTCAGGATTTAATCCAAATCTTGAGTTTTAAGCCAAAATCAAGATCACAACATTAAAAACTTTTATAAAACTTAATTTAAGGATTGAGAACTTGGGAATTTCAATAAAGAACTAAGTATTTAGAGTAGAAGGACATCCTTACCTCTAAATGTAGATTTCTCCTTGATTAGAGCCAAAATCCTTGAAAATCCAATAAGCTAATGAAGAAGATTTGATGTAGTAAAGCTTAGGAATCAATTGATGATTGAAACCTCATCATTTTGAGTGAAAATCAAAAGAAAATATGCTGTGGAATTGTGTTTGGCTAAGGGAATTTTGAGAGAAAATGAGATGAGAAAGTTTTTAAGAAAGTTAGTTATTGAAAGCTAAATATGGTTTTCCTCACTTCTTTTTAATTAATTAAACATTAATAAAATCATTAAAATTAAGAAAAATCTGGAGAAATCCTTCCTTGGGTAAATTAGCTCCTTAAAGATTCAAAGTTTCAATCCTTACAAAACAGTCACCACTGAACTTTTCAAAAATTACATTTTAGTCACTATTTCGAAATGTCACACTTCCAAACCTTATTTTGTAAAATTGATTTCACCACTCTCTTATATATATTAAAAGAGGATTTTTAGATATTTTTCCATATTTTTAATGCATCCCGAACTAGGCTTTCCCTAAAACCACCTTTTATATTAGAACCAAAAATCAGACCGGTCCGGTTCAGACCCTAAACTTCCAATCCCAAAATTGGGGTGTTACAACTCCCCCCTTAAGAAATTTTGTCCTCAAAATTTACCTGGAGGAAAAAGGTACGGAAACTGCTTCACCATGGCATCCTTTCTTTCCTACGTGGCTTCCTCAGCACCACGATGCTTCCACAACACCTTTACCAAGTCAATGGTCTTGCCTCGAAGACCTTTACTGTTTGAATCCAGAATTTCCACCGGCTCCTCATCGTAGGTCAAATCCGGATTCAACTCCACTTCCTCCACAGGCATAACATGCGAAGGATCCGATCTATACCTCCGAAGCATAGAAACATGAAACACATCATGAATATTTTCCAACTCTTGCGGTAACCTCAACTTGTACGCAACAAGACCCACACGTTCAATCACCTCGTATGGTCCAATGTACCTAGGGCTCAACTTACCCTTTCGACCAAACCTCATCACCTTTTTCCAAGGCGAAACTTTCAAAAACACACGGTCACCTACCGCATACTCAATCTCCTTAAGCTTCAAATCCGCGTAAGACTTCTGTCGATCAGAAGCTGCCTTGAACCGCTCACAAATGAGCTTCACCTTCTCGGTGGTTCCTTTCAACAAAGCTGGCATTGAAACCAAGTTCTGGCCTGTTTCAGCCCAACAAAGAGGAGTCCTACACTTCCTCCCGTACAAGGCTTCATAGGGTGCCATTTGAATACTTGCCTGGTAGCTATTGTTATAAGCAAACTCCACCAACGGCAAATGCTTCTCCCAAGAGCCTTGAAACTCAATCACACAGCACCTCAACATATCCTCCAGCACTTGGATAACACGCTCAGACTGTCCATCCGACTGTAAATGATAAGAAGTACTGAAATTCAGCCGTGTACCCAAAGCCTGATGTAAACACTCCCAGAAATGCGATGTAAACCTCGGATCTCTAACCGACACGATCGACTTTGGCACACCATGCAGCCGCACAATCTCGGCAATGTACAGCTCTGCAAGCTTGTCCAAAGTGTACGTAGTATGCACAGGCAAGAAATGCGCACACTTCGTCAAGCGATCCACAATCACCCACACTGAATTCTTCTTCGATGGCGACAAAGGCAAACCAAACACAAAGTCCATGGTAATCCTTTCCCACTTCCACTCAGGAATCCTCAACGGTTGCAACAACCCAGAAGGAAACTGATGCTCAGCCTTAACTCGCTGACAAACCATGCACTTGCTCACATACTCAGCAACATCTTTCTTTAAACCCACCCAATAGTACTCATCACGAAGATCACGATACATCTTAGTACTACCAGGGTGCATAGCAAAAGGACTACTATGAGCTTCAGTCAGAATAGCACGCCTCAACTCAACATCATTGGGCACTACTATCCGCCACCCAAAACATAAAACTCCATCATCATTAAAACAGAAATTCGATGGCCTATCCTCAGCAATATCCTGAACATGTGACACCAAGGAATCATCCAACAATTGCTTATCCTATATCAACTGAACTAAGGATGGTTTCACTTGCAACTCAGTCACAAGACCGCCATCTTGTGAGATGCTCAAACTGGCAAACATAGCCCTCAACTCTACTGCCACTTTCCTACTCAAGGCATCCGCTACCACATTAACTTTTCCCGGATGGTACTCGATCGTCAGATCATAATCTTTAAGCAACTCCACCCAACGTCGTTGCCTAAGATTCAACTCTTTCTGAGACATCAGACACTTCAAACTCTTGTGATCCGTGTATACAGCACACTTCTCACCATACAGGTAATGTCTCCAAATTTTCAAGGCAAAAACCAGCGCAGCCAACTCAATGTCACGCGTAGGATAATTGCGCTCATGCACCTTCAACTGGCGCGATGCATAAGCCACCACCTTACCCTCTTGCATCAACACACATCCCAAACGAACGTAGGACGCGTCACTATACACCACAAACTCTTTCCCTGATTCAGGTTGAACCAAGATAGGAGCTTGCGTCAAAGCTGCCTTCAGCTTCTCAAAAGCCTGTTGTCTCACTTCCGTCCATTCATACTTGACATCCTTCTACAACAACTTCGTCAAAGGTGCAGCAATCTTTGAGAATCCATCCACGAACCTCCAGTAGTATCCTGCCAAACCAAGGAAACTACGGACTTCATGAACAGACTTAGGAGGCTTCCAATTCATCACTGCCTCAATCTTATGAGGATCAACACGAATCCTTTCAGCAGAAACCACATGACCAAGGAACACAACTTCCCTAAGCCAGAACTCACACTTGCTTAGCTTAGCATAAAGCTGATTTTCCAACAAAGCCTGCAACACAATCCTCAAATGCCCCTCATGCTCCTCCTCATTCCGAGAGTACACGAGGATATCATCAATGAACACCACAACAAACTTGTCCAAATATTCATGGAACACTCTATTCATCATGTCCATGAAAGCTGCAGGAGCATTCGTCAAACCAAACGGCATCACAAGGAACTCATAATGCCCATACCTCGTTCTGAAGGCTGTCTTTGGCACATCCACATCCTTCACCTTCAACTGGTAATACCCTGACCTTAAGTCAATCTTAGAGAACACAGCCGCTCCCCGAAATTGATCGAAAAGATCATCAATCCTCGGTAATGGATACCGATTCTTGATAGTCAACTTGTTCAGTTGACGGTAATCGATGCACATTCTCATAGTGCCATCCTTTTTCTTCACAAACAAAACCGGTGCACCCCAAGGTGACACACTCAGCCGAATGAAACCACGATCAAGCAACTCCTGAAATTACGTCTTCAGCTCTTTCAACTCCTTAGGTGCCATTCGATAAGGAGTAATGGAAACTGGAGTTGTGTTCTCATACAGCTCAATTCCAAACTCCACCTCTCGGTTAGGAGGCAATCCAGGCAACTCCTCCGGAAACACACCAGGAAACTCTCGCACAGTCCTGATATCTTGCACTCGCAACTCTTTCGAGCTAGGATTCATCACAAAGGCTAGGTAAGCCTCACAACCTTACCTCAGCATCCGGCTCACCTCCAATGTAGACACCACATTGGCAAGAAACTTCACATTCTCACCAACCACCACTACCTCATAATCATCCGCAAGCTTCAACGAAACTCGCTTGTTCTCAAAATCCACCACAGCTCGATGTTCAACAAGCCAATCCATACCAAGGATTACATCAAAACCATAGAAAAGCAATTCCATAAGATCAACATGAAAAACATGGTTTTGCACAGCCAAAGGACATCTTCTATACAACTTTCGTGTCACAACGGTCTCACCAAAAGAACTAGTCACACGCATACCAACATCCAAAGACTCAACAGGCAAACCAAGCAATTGAGCATGCTCACGCAATATGTACGAGTGTGTAGATCCAGAATCAATCAAGGAAAGTGATGACAAGGATTGCAAAGTAAAGGTACATGCGATCACGTCCGTGTCATTCCTCCCCTCTCGCTGCACATACACTCGAGCCTGGCCACCACCCTCAGGTTGGACAGCCACCACATGCGCCACATTCCTTCCGCCATCATCTCTACGCTGGAAGTTACCACGGCTGCGCCCACGACCTCTCTGTGGTGCAACAACTCCAGGAGCACGTCCCTGACCACCCCCGGCCAACAAAGGACACTCCCTCCTCATGTGGTCTGCCGAACCACAATTCCAGCACGAATTACCAGCTACAACAACAGGAGCCTGAACCTCCCTCGCTGCTCGAGGACAATCACGCCTCAAATGGCCACGCGATCCACACGCCCAGCATGTGTTATGATCAGCTCTCGCCATGTCTCCCTGAACAGGCACACCATGCCCTCCACCATCACGCCTAGCCGAGGACTAATACCTCCTATCACGTCCTCTCTTGTTCCGTCCACCACCGGAACTATACTCAGCAGCTCTCTTGTTCGAGCCAGAACCAACACTCCTGGAAGACAAACCCAGGTTCTGCTCAATATCCTTCGCCCTACTAACCAGCACATCAAAATCCGTGTACTCAGCTGCAAGCATATAGGTCTTTACGTCCGTCACCAAACCATAACGGAAACGTTCACACCTCTCCCGCTCATCAGGGATAATCTCAGGTGCATACTGACTGAGACGAACAAACTGGATCTCGTACTCAGCTACTGTCATACTTCCTTGTGTCAGAGACATGAGCTCTCTTTTCTTTTCGTCCAGGTATCGCACACCTAGATACCTCCGCTTGAACGCGTTCAGAAAGAACGTCCAAGTCACATCAACTTCCTCCATTCCGGAGATAGCGGTCGTCCACCAGGTATACGCATCATCATGCAACAATGATACCATACATCCTAACTTCTGCACATCATTGCAGTTCATTTGTCCCAATATCCTCTTGGTACTTTCCAACCAAGATTCAGAACCTTCAGCAGACAAACCTCTGAACTCAGTCCCTCGCAGACTGCGCAAACGTTCCAAAGGTAGTCTAGCATTAGCATCTCCCTGATTCCCAGCTCCATGAGCTCCAGCTACTGTCGCCTGAAAGGCTCCAGCAATAGCTTGTATCAACACTGTCATATCAGGAGCAGCTTGCCCCTACCCAGCTTCAGGTTCTGCGACCCCAGCACCAGCACCAACACCAGCTCCATCACCTCCAGCACCACCACCACCAGGAGGAGTAGGTAAATCCACAACATTATCGACATTCTCTTCATTCTCGTTCTGAGCCATAGCTCGCGTATTAATCCTCGTCTCTCTACGAGGTCCCATTCACTAAAACAATGCACTAACACAAATGTAATAAACATAATTAGGCCCAACAAGGTAAGTAATCCAAGCACTCAAGCTCATTTTTCAAAAACAATTCATTTCATTAGTTTTGATATGGCAATGGGTCCCTCTAACATGCTTCAACACAGCATAGCATCACAATTGCAACATACTTTACAATTCACACATCAAACCTTCACTTAAAAAGCATACAAAGCAATCATACACATATCACCCACACAACCATTCCCGTTTACTCGAGAACTCAGCTCTGATACCACCAAATGTAACCCCCTTAGCCCGGCCTAGACGGTTGACCCGAACTACGAAGATTACACGGGGAAAACCAAAGTCAACCCGAAAGTCAACCTTGATTAACGACCCTTTTTTTCTTTTTAAACTTGTCTAGATGCATATTAATCCTAAGCGTACCCTTGAGAAGAGCATACTTGAAAAGCACAGCGATCGGAAAACGTTAAGGGACTCAATTGCACAAATTACAACATTTAGGGACCAAAATGTAAATTCTGGAATTAAGGGGACTTAACTGATTTTTAAGTTACCAATATGAAATTAGTCATATTACATGCTTCCCTGCCAAATTTCACCTTAAATGGACTTCTCAAACTCAAGCAATTGCATATACAAAATTCAGGACTAAAACGTAAAACTTGCAAACCTTAAACCATTCAAATCAGTGCCCAACGGTCACCTGTTTCGGAACGGGAGTTGACCGTTCCGAAACGCGGGTTCGTTTCGAGATCTGTTTCGAAATAGGGCTTGGCAGTGGCAAATTCGTTTCGGAACGGCCTCTACCCGTTTCGAAACACGAAGGCCATTACAGGCCCCCGTTTCGAAACGTTAGTGCCCGTTCCGATACGGTCTGCCCAAAAAGTGCAAAATTTGCTGGTTTAACATGCAATTAACCACTCAAACACATCCTAATGACCTCCTAATCATGCCAACAAGTCATCATACATATTAGGTATATGTTTGCATCATCAAATCACATTCATGGCATCACATAGGAAAAACCACCCTTGCTGCCCTTAAAGCACTTCAATTCTCTGCATCATTGGTTCAAGAAAGAGAGCGTAAGCACATTTTCTTAGTGAGGCATGCTCTAGAAAACAACACAATAATGCACTTTATAAAACACCTTTCAAAAGGCCTTTAAATTCATAAACATCATTTCTCATGCAACAATGCATACACAACAAGCATCTCATGCTATATTAACATTAACATGTCATATTGGCTTCCAAGTGATACCATAACCATTTTCAACATAAAACACAATCGGATACGCGGATTACAAGCGTTGTCCCATACGCTTCATACACACTACCGAACACACAAGGTGGAGTTTACCGGTACAATCACAACCCCTCAACACCTGTGATGGAGTTTAACGGTACAATTACAACCCCTCCACATCACTCATCGGTAGTTGTATAACATCACTAACGAAAACACGAGACACACAACACAAGATCCTCACATGGCATTTTAACCACCATTATGATCTTAGACATCTCGTTAGTGTACTTGGATGGAGTTTACGGTACCATTACAACCCCTCAACATCCAAGGCGACTTTATTCACGGTGCACCCAATCCTATAGCCGGCTAACTATATCCGATTCAAGTACTTTAAAACCAACACATCACTTGCCAATATACATCAATTATCAACAACAATCCACTGTTTTAAAGCATTAATCAAAGCCATTAAACCATCATGCATCACTATGCATCAAAACCACATTTGTCAATATCAGACCAAATATCTCTTACCTTGAGCATCCTTCAACACATGGCTTTCAAAACCAGCATTAATCATGCTAAAACATGCTTTCAAAATAGAATTTAAACATGCAAATTAAACACATTGCATCCAACCATCTCATGGTTCATCAAAGAGAGAGTTTCTCCGAAAACTTACTCTTGAGCTTAGTTAAGTTGCTTAGACTTAAACTAAGCTCCCAAAACCTTCAAACATTGGTTTCAAAGCTGAAAACCCAACTTCACTCACCAATTCCGTTTCGCAAGTTTGCTAAAACGCCGTTCAAGCCTCCGGATCAACACCACAAGGATACGAAGATGTCTCCCCTATTTTAAACACATCAAAGCAGAGGATTAATGCATCATCATGCATTAAAATCTTCAGCCATTACACCTAAACTCGCTGCTCACATCAAATCTAACATTTCGGCTACCAAACACAACCGAAATCACATCCAAACTCCTCCACAACATTACCCAGCCAAGATCCATCACTTCTAAACATTCTTAAACATCATTTAACATCCAAAAAGATCCTAAACTCGTCCTTATACCTCCAGCTATAACAGAACACCAAGATCACCTCAAAAACTACCATTTTCACAAGTAAAAACTTTGGAAAATCAACCTATTCGGGATTGCATTGATTAAACCTCAATTACACATCATTAAACATCCAAAATACATTAAAAAGACATCTCAAAACAGAGCCCAAACATTCATCACGAATTTCTTCAAGATTTAATCCAAATCTTGAGTTTTAAGCCAAAATCAAGATCACAACATTAAAACCTTTTATAAAACTTAATTTAAGGATTGAGAACTTGAAAATTTCAGTAAAGAACTGAGTATTTAGAGGAGAAGGACATCCTTACCTCTAAATGTAGATTTCTCATTGATTAGAGCCAAAATCCTTGAAAATCCAATAAGCAAATGAAGAGGATTTGATGTAGTAAAGCTTAGGAATCAATTGATGATTGAAACCTCATCATTTAGATTGAAAATAAAAAGAAAAGTTGTTGTGGAATTGTGTTTGGCTGAGGGAATTTTGAGAGAAAATGAGATGAGAAAGTTTTTAAGAAAGTTAGTTATGAAAAGCTAAATATGGTTTTCCTCACTTCTTTTTAATTAAATAAACATTAATAAAATCATTAAAATTAAGAAAAATCTGGAGAAATCCTTCCTTGGGTAAATTAGCTCCTTAAAGATTCAAAGTTTCAATCCTTACAAAACAGTCACCACTGAACTTTTCAAAAATTACATTTTAGTCACTATTTTGAAATGTCACACTTCCAAACCTTATTTTGTAAAATTGATTTCACCACTCTCTTATATATATTAAAAGAGGATTTTTAGATATTTTTCCATATTTTTAATGCATCCCGAACTAGGCTTTCCCTAAAACCACCTTTTATATTCGAACCGAAAATCAGACCGGTCTGGTTCAGACCCTAAACTTCCAAGCCCAAAATTGGGGTGTTACACAAGAGATCTTAGGTTTTCTTTAGGCATAGCTTATGTTTTCTTGCACGAGAGTGTCAAACTCATGAAAGAATTAAGCACGGTCTCAACATGACGAGGTGTTGACTAATTCGGCTTAGACATAAGTTATAATTTCAGTGGCTAAACGGAGCAACCAAACGTCGACTGCATGTGTTATGTTTACGCTGAGATTTCTAGGTATTGCCTACATCACGCAGTGACAGAATCCTAGCCTAGACATAGGTAGGATCACTTCAGAATTGCTTCGCCGAACTTGGAGTATCTGCCAGACTTGTCGTCGGGACTTTTCTCCATCTCACCTGCCGGGACAGCAAAAGTTGCAAGAGCAGAGTGCCATCGTGGCATCAAAAGTTGTTACCGCCTCAATCCGCCATTACCCGTCGAGGCAGCAGATCATGGCAGCGCAAAACAACTTGACCTACTCAACGCAGTTTCACACTAAGCAGCAACATAACCATGCCCTCTCTATCAACCTGATAACTTCCTTCTTAATTACTTGTGTTTTTAATTTACTTTTCCACTCAAACAACCACACTACTTGTGCATTTACTTTACTTGTGCAGGAACAACAATTCGAGCCAAGATGTCCAATCCCTGTGGGAGACAATATCTTATATACTATAACTTGATAGGAGTGTGCACTTGCGCTCATAAATAGAGAACACCCAAACACTCTACAGGAGCCAATGACATTCCCACCCATGAGCTGTGATTTTAGATCCAAATGCTTTCTGGACCCTAACGCCCAAGTAGATGAGGAAGAGAAAGTAAAGAACAATCACTGTGAGGCCTTTGAGAAGTTAAGCATCAACGCTCTGATGGACGACGAAGGAGAGAACGAGTACTTGTCCATGATTCGCCCCTGCTTTGAACTAAACAACTGGACCGCTGAAGAAATTCATGTAGTCTTTAAGACAATTTCAGAGTAATTCTCAAAACCAACCCCTTTTCCCCAAGCCCAAAGGCAATATGAGATCTTATGTAAAGGGCCTATGTCAAACTTATGATTTTTAATTCAATAAAGATGCATTTCCAATAAATCTTGTGTGACAAGCGCTTTTCGCAAATAAAAAACCATAAATAAAACCCAAAGAAAAAATGAAAACTAGAAAACAAGTAATTCATTCACTTATTTCTTCCCTTTATATATATATATATATATATATATATATATATATTTGCCTATTTCTTTTCAGGTATTCAGATATCAGTGGCATAAATGACTCCGAGTCTGACCCAGAGGTTGATTTTGAACTACCTTTATGCTTAGAAGAAGTTGAAAATATTGACGATGAGGAAGAATATAACTTGCCCAGTGATTTGCTCAGAAAGGTAGAAGGGGAAGAAAAGCATATTCTACCTCACAAGGAGGAGCTTGAAATCTTGAATCTCGGTACTGAAGAAGAGAAATGTGAGGTAAAGATTGGTACTACCATTACAACCAAAACTCGACAAAGTGTGATTGAGCTTCCGAAAGAATTCAAAGATATTTTCGCTTGGTCGTATCAAGATATGCTAGTCTCGACACTGAAATTGTTGTACATTGACTTCCTATAAAGGCAAGATGTGTGCATGTAAAGCAAAAGCTCAGAAGGATGTAAGCTGAGATGCTTCTAAAGATTAGAGATGAAGTGAAAAAGTAGCATGGCACAAGATTCCTTAAAGTAGCTAAGTATACTGAATGGGTGGCCAACATCGTCTCGATTCCAAAGAAGGACGGGAAAGTACGCATGTTTGTTGACTATAGGGGTCTCAATAGGGCAAGCCCCAAAGATAATTTCCCGCTACCAAATATTGACACTTTATTAGACAACACAACATGTCATTCTCTCTTCTCTTTTATGGATGGATTCTCCGGATATAATCAGATCCGTATGTTCCTAGAAGACATGGAGAAGACAAATTTAGTGACACTTCGGGGAACTTTCTATAACACCCCAAATTTGGGCCTAGATGTTTAGAGTCTGAACCGGATCGGTCTGGAAAACGATTCGAATCTAAAAGGGAGTTTTAGGGAACACCTAGTTCGGGATGCTTTAAAAATATATAAAAATATCTAAAAATTCTCATTTAATATTTAAAAGAGAATGGTGAAATCAATTTTACAAAATAAGGTTTGGAAATACTACATTTCGGTGTAGTGACCAAATCGCAGTTTTTGCAAAGTTAAGTAGTGACTGTTTTGTAAAGGATTGAAACTTTGAATCTTTTAGGAGCTAATTTTACCAAAATGTTTTCATCAGATTTTTCCTTAATTTGGGTGATTTAATTAATGTTTTAATTAAAGAAAATGAAGGTGATTAAATTAGAAAACCACCTTTGACTTTTCATAACTACTTTTCACAAATTTTCTCTCATTTTATTTTCTCTCAAATTCCTTTAAACCAAACACATTTTCTCCAGCAAATACACTTTGATTTCCACTTCATTTGATGAGATTTCAATCACTCTTTGATTCCTAATCAATTCTTCATCAAATCCACTTGATTTCTACATTGAATTTTCAAGAAAACTTACCCAAATCAAGGAGAAATCATCCATTAGAGGTAAGATTCGTCCTTCTCCTCTAATGATCAGTTCTTTATTGAAATTCCCAAGTTATCAATCCTTTATTAATGATTTTTAAGTGGTTTTAATGTTAGAAACAGGAAATTGTCTTAAAACTCAAGATTTTGGAAGAGATCTTGAAGATTTTCGTGGTGATTGATTGGGCTCTATTTTGAGATGATTTTCTAATGTATTTTGGATGTTAATTGATGTTATAAATGAGGTTTTTTCAATCCAATCCCGAATAGGTTTGTTTTTCCTAAGTTTTGTTTGTGAAAATGATGGTTTTTGGGGTGATTTTGGTGTTCTATTATAGTTGGAGGTATAAGGACATGGTTGTGTTGGTTTTTGATGTTAATTGATGTTTAGAAATGATTAGAAGTGATGGATCTTGGCTGGGCTTGGTTTTGGAAGAGTTTGAAAGTGATTTCGGTAGTGTTTGATAGTCGAAATGTGGTTTCTGAGTAGAGCAACGAGTTTAGGTGTGTGGCTGATGATTTCAATGCATGATGATGCATTAATCCTATGCTCTTATGTGTTTAAAACATGGGAGACATCTTCGGGCACCTTTGGAGTTGATCCGGAAGCTTAGATAGCGTTTCGGCGAGCAAGTGAAACGTAATCGGTGAGTGCGTATGGTTTTAGAAGTCCTTGAGGCACAAAGAAACAAGGTTTGGGGATTTAAGAAAGGTTTGAAACACCTTCCTAAGTCCGGAAGTAAGTATTGGCTAGATTGCTCTCTTGAATGTGGTGATTGCCCCTAAAATGCTTTTACATGCTCATGGTTTTAGATTGATAAATTCCTACTGTTTTTATGCATGAATTATAGCATGAGATGATGCTTGAAATGATTTCATAAAGTAACATGTTGCATAGTTGAGATTTGAGCTTTTATGTTAAAGCATAGCAAATGTTATGATTTTGAAATGAGATGAGTATGTTTGAGTTTTAATGCATGAAAAACAGTAGGTGAGATGATGATTTGACATAATATATTGGCATGGATGTTGAGATACTTACCGAATATAATTGATCGATCAATAGGATGAGAGTGCACTATAAACTAAAAATTCGTACGTGTTCTTTGGTTAAGCCAAAGGGAGAGAACCGATGATGGGCATTCCATCGGGTAGAACTTGGTGAAATACTCAAGCTTTATGGCGATGAGAGATTCCGCCATGTGAGTATGGTGATGTGAGATTCCACCAGAAACTATGTTGCTAGACGAGTGAGTACGGTGATGAGTGATGCCACCGAAAGAGTCTAGTGAGATGTCCGCGTATCCGAGTAATAAAGAATTGTGAAATGCCAATATAAAATATGTAATGGTTTTGATTCACATGTACCTTTGATGAAATGGTTTATGCTATGAGAAATACATATGTGATTTGTTTATGAAATGCTTTAGAGTACAAGCATGAGTATGGCTTTGCCATGAGTTTTGCATTGGTTTAAATGCATGAGATAGAATGAAGGTACATGTCTTTTCAATGAGAAGTTGCTTTGAATGGGTTTTCAAGCTTGAGGTAGAATGAGCATGTTGTTCAAAAGCTTTTGAGAAAGTGTTTTCAAGATGAGCATTATTGTGTTGGTTTTATTTAGAGCATGCCTCACTAAGCATTTGTGCTTACGCTCTCTCTTTTACCAATAATGCAGATAATTGAGGTGTTTTTGGGCATCAAGGAAGTTAAACTCATTCATGGATGTCCAAGCTCATGTATGGTGAAGTTTTCACACACTTTAGTTTTGATATATTGGCAATGAGAATCCAAGATTTGTATTTGGGAGATATGTTGAACTCCCTAAAGTTGTGGCATGTTTGCTTTAGCTTGTTTGAGTTGTAAATGGCCATAATTGTTTGATTTGAGGTTAGATTGCTTATTTTAGTTTTGAGATTAGGAAGCATGCCTCTAGACCAATGTGAATTTGTGTTTGATGTTATGTTTGTGTTAGGATGTCCCAAATATGTTCCTTATATGTATGATGACTTGCTAGTATGATATGGGAGTCCTTGGGGCATGTTTGAGTATGTTAATGAGTGAAAATCCAGCATTTGTTGTTGTTTCTTGGTAGGTCGTATCGAAACACCCTCTAGTGTTTCAGAACGGGGGCCTGAAATGGCTTTTGTGTTTCGAAACGGTGGAGGCTGTTTCGAAACATTTTGGCTACTGGAATGCTATGTTTCAGAACTGGTCTCGGAACATACCCGCGTACCGAAATGGTCAACGCTGTTCCAATATAGAGTTTCGGTACGGTGAGTAGGCATTCCGAATCGGGTTACCGTTGGACCCAGATTTGAATTTTTTTGATGTTTGCATGCTTTACATTTTAGTCCTAAATGTTGTAATTGCAATTGTTTGAGCTTGAGATATTTTTTAAGATGAAATTTGGCAGGGAAGCATGTAACATGATTAATTTCATACTGGTAATCCTAAAATCAACGAAGACCCTCTAATTTACAAAAATTACATTTTTGTCCCTAATCTTGTGTTAAGTGCAATTGAGTCCCTAATGTTATCCGATCGTTGTGCCTTTGTCAATCATGACTCGTGAGTGCTCACTTAGGGTTAACATGTATTTAGAAAAGATTTAAAATGAAAAAAGGGTCATTAATCAAGGTTGACTTTCAGGTTGACTTTGGTTTTCCCCGTGTAATCTTCGTAGTTCGGGTCAAGCGTCTAGGTCGGGCTAAGGGGGTTACACTTTCTGCTATAAGGTGATGCCATTTGGCCTGAAGAATGCTGGGGCAACTTACCAAACAACCATGGTCATCCTGTTTCATAACATGATGCACATGGAGAAAGAGGTGTACGTTGATGATATGATATCCAAATCCCGATATGAAGAAGAGCATCTGGTGAACATGGAAAAACATTTTCAAAGGTTGAGCAAATTTCAACTTAAGCTCAACCTTACCAAGTTCACATTTGGGGTAATGTCTGGAAAATTATTAGGTTTCGTTGTGATCAAAAGGGGAATTGAGATCCATCCTAATAAGATCAAAAGCGTCTAGGCCGAGCTAAGGGGGTTACATTTGTTGGTATCAGAGCCAGGTTATCGAATAATTTGGGGTTTGATATGTGGGTGATGTAAGTTTTTATGCATGATGTGTCTTCTTGGTGAAAGAATGATGTGTGTTTAGTGGTGTATGATTCAATTGAGATGATTTTGTGATGCAATGCTATGTTTGGAGTGTGGTTGGGGATCCCATTGCCATATCAAAACTAATGAGAAGAATTGTTTTCGAAAATGAGCTTGAGTACTTGGATTACTTACCTTATCGTGCCTAATTGTGTTTATCGCATTTTTGTCAGTGCATTGTTTTCTTTATAATGGGGGCACGTAGAGAGCTAAGAATCAATACTAGATTGATGGTTGATAATGAGAATGTTGAGAATGTTGAGGATTTACCTCCTCCCCCTGGTGGTGGACCACCCAGTGGTGGTGGTGCTGGAGCTGGTAATGTTGGTGCTGGGGTTGTTGGACCCGAGGGTGTGCAGGGGCAAGCTGCTCCTGACATGACCATGTTGATTCAGGCTATTGTTGGAGCTTTCCAGGCAGCAGTAGCTGGAGCTCATAGAACTGCGCATCATGATGATGCTAATGTGAGGTTGCCTTTGAAACGTCTTTGTAGTCTAGGAGGGACTGAGTTCAGAGGCTTATCTCCAGAGGGATCTGAGTCTTGGTTGGAGAGCACCAAGAGGATTCTGGGTCAGATGAACTACAACGATGTGCAGAAGTTGGGTTGTGTTGTGTCACTGCTGCATGATGATGCTTATACGTGGTGGACGGCCACTATCTCCGGGATGGAGGATGACGAGGTGACTTGGATGTTCTTCTTGAATGCGTTCAAGCGGAAGTATCTGGGAGTACGTTACCTAGATGAAAAGAAAAGAGAGTTTATGTATCTCGTGCAAGGCAACATGTCAGTAGCTGAATATGAAATTCAGTTTGTTCGCCTCAATCAGTATGCGCCTGAGCTAATCCCTAGTGAGCGGGAGAGGTGCGAACGATTCCGTTATGGGCTAGTAGTGGATGTCAAGACTTATATGCTTGCGGCTGACTATACAGATTTCGATGTCTTGGTCACTAGAGCAAAGGACATTGAATCGAATCTTGGTTTGGCTGGTCGAGTTGGTGGCTCTAGCTTAGGGAAACGAGCTGCGGAACGCGATTATGGTAGAGATCGCAACAAGAGGTATAAGGATAGGAAGCCGCATTATGATGCTAGGACCTAATGTTGTTCTGAGGACTCCTGAATGTAACTGTTGTGGTAGAAGGCATGGTGGTGAGTGTTGGGGTAACCTGGGGACATGCTGGAATTGCGGTAACCGAGGACATTTGAAGAAAGATTGTCCTCAGCCACTGAGAGAGGGACAGGCTCCGGTGAGAGCAACTGAGCCACAGAGAGGTCGTGGGCGCGGTCGTGGTAATTTTCAGCGTAGGGATGATGGTGGCAGGAACGTAGCACATGTTGTGGCCGTTCAACCTGAGGGTGGCGGTCAAGCTCAAGTGTACGCCCATCGTGAGGGAAGGAATGATACGGATGTGATCGCAGGTACCTTTACTTTGCAATCCTTGTCATTACTTTCTTTAATTGATTCTGGATTTTTACACTCGTACATATTGCGTGAACATGCTCAAATGCTTGGTTTACCTCTTGAGTCTTTGGATGTTGGTATGCGTGTGACTAGTTCCTTTGGTGAGACGGTTGTAACGCGGAAGTTGTATAGGAGATGTCCCCTGAAAGCGCAAAATCATGTTTTTCTTGTTGATCTCATAGAATTGCCATTCTATGGCTTTGATGTAATCCTTGGCATGGATTGACTTGTTGAACATAGAGCTGTGGTGGATTTCGAGAGCAAGCAAGTTTCGTTGAAACTTACAGATGATTATGAGGTGGTGGTAGTGGGCGAGAATGTGAAGTTCCTTGCCAATGTGGTGTCTACATTGGAAGCAAGTCGGATGTTGCGGCAGGGTTGCGAGGCTTACCTAGCCTTTGTTATGAATCCTAGTTCAAAGGAGTTGCGTGTTCAGGATATAAGAACTGTACGTGAGTTCCCTGGAGTGTTTCCGAAGGAGTTACCTGGATTGCCGCCTAGTCGAGAGGTGGAGTTTGGGATTGAGTTGTATGAGAACACAACTCTTGTGTCCATTGCTCCCTATCGCATGGCACCTAAAGAGCTGAAGGAGTTGAAGACACAACTTCAGGAGTTTATTGACCGTGGTTTCATTCGGCCTAGTGTGTAACCTTGGGGTGCACCGGTCTTGTTTGTGAAAAAGAAGGATGGCACGATGAGAATGTGCATCGATTATTGCCAGCTGAACAAGTTGACCATCAAAAACAGGTATCCTTTGCCGAGGATTGATGATCTTTTTGATCAGTTTCGGGGAGCGGCTGTGTTTTCAAAGATTAACTTGAGGTCAGGGTACTATCAGCTTAAGGTGAAAGATGTGGATGTGCCGAAAACAGCCTTTAGAACGAGGTATGGGCATTATGAGTTCCTTGTAATGTCGTTTGGCTTGACGAATGCTCCTGCTGCTTTTATGAACATGATGAATGGAGTGTTCCATGAATACTTGGACAAGTTTGTTGTGGTATTCATCGACGATATCCTTGTGTACTCTCGTACTTAGGAGGAGCATGAAGGACATTTGAGGGTTGTCTTGCAAGCACTTTTGGAAAATCAGCTTTATGCTAAGCTGAGCAAGTGTGGGTTTTGGCTAAAGGAAGTTGTGTTCCTTGGTCATGTGGTTTCAGCTGAAGGGATTCGTGTTGATCCTCAGAAGGTTGAGGCGGTGATGAATTGGAAGCCTCCTAAGTCTGTTCATGAAGTCTGTAGTTTCCTTGGGTTGGCAGGATATTACCGGAGGTTTGTGGATGAATTTTCAAAGATTGTTGCCCCTTTAACGAAGTTGTTGCAAAAAGATGTTAAGTATGAGTGGACGGAAACGAGACAACAAGCTTTTGAGAAGCTTAAGGCAGCTTTGACGCAAGCTCCTATCTTGGTTCAACCTGAATCAGGAAAAGAGTTTGTGGTGTACAATGACGCATCCTACGTTGGTTTGAGGTGTGTGCTAATGCAAGAGGGTAAGTTGGTGGCTTATGCATCACGTCAGTTGAAGGTGCATGAGCGCAATTATCCTACGCATGATTTTGAGTTAGCTGCGGTGGTTTTTGCTTTGAAAATCTGGAGACATTATCTTTATGGTGAGAAGTGTACTGTGTACACGGGTCACAAGAGTTTGAAGTATTTGATGTCTCGGAAAGAGTTGAATTTTAGGCAACAACGATGGGTGGAGTTGCTTAAGGATTACGATCTAACGATCGAGTATCACCCGGGAAAGGCTAATGTTGTGGCTGACGCCTTGAGCATAAAAGTGGCAATGGAGTTAAGGGCGATGTTTGCTAGCTTGAGCATATCGCGAGATGGTGGTCTTGTTGCTGAATTGCAGGTGAAACTATCTTTGGTTCAGTTGATAAAGGATAAGCGGTTGTTGGATGATTCTTTGCTGCCACATGTTCAGGATATTGCTGAGGATAGACCATCGGATTTTTGTTTTAATGATGATGGAGTTCTATGTTTTGGAAGTCGGATGGTAGTGTCGAATGATGTGGAGTTGAGGCGTACTATTCTGACCGAAGCTCATAGTAGTCCTTTTTCTATGCACCCTGGCAGTACAAAGATGTATCGTGATCTGAAGGATGAGTACTATTGGGTAGGTTTATAGAAGGATGTTGCTGAGTATGTGAGCAAGTGCATGGTTTGTCAGCGGGTTAAGGCTGAGCATTAGTTTCCTTTGGGGTTGTTGCAATCGTTGAGGATCCCTGAATGGAAATGGGAGAGGATCACCATGGACTTTGTGTCTTGTTTGCCTTTGTCACCATCAAAGAAGAATTCAGTGTGGGTGGTTGTGGATCGCCTTACGAAGTGTGCGCATTTCTTACCTGTGCATACTACGTATACCTTGGATAAGCTTGCAGAGCTGTACATTGTTGAGATCGTACGTTTGCATGGTGTACCAAAATCTATAGTGTCGGATAGAGATCCGAGGTTCACGGCAAGGTTTTGGGAGTGTTTGCATCAAGCATTAGGTACGCGGCTGAATTTCAGTACTTCTTATCATCCGCAGACGGATGGATAGTCTGAGCGTGTTATCCAAGTGCTTGAGGATATGTTGAGGTGCTGCGTGATTGAGTTTCAAGGCTCTTGGGAGAAGCACTTGCCTTTGGTGGAGTTTTCTTAAAATAATAGCTACCAGGCAAGTATTCAAATGCCACCTTATGAAGCCTTGTATGGGAGGAAGTGCAGAACTCCTCTTTGCTGGGCTGAAATGGGACAAAAGTTGGTGTCGATGACGGCTTTGTTGAAAGGAACCACCGAGAAAGTGAAGCCCATTTGTGAGCGGTTGAAGGCAACGTCAGATCGGCAAAAGTCTTACATGGATTTGAAGCGTAAGGAGATTGAGTTTGCGGTGGGTGACCGTGTGTTCTTAAAGGTTTCACCTTGGAAGAAGGTGATGAGATTTGGCCAGAAGGGCAAGTTGAGCCCTAGGTATATTGGACCATACGAGGTGATAGAACGTGTGGGTCCTGTTGCTTATAAGCTGAGGCTACCACAAGAGTTGGAGAAGATACATAATGTGTTTCATGTATCCATGCTTCGGAGGTATAGATCGGATCCTTCGCAAGTTATGCCTGTGGAGGAAGTTGAGTTGAATCCAGATTTGACTTATGATGAGGAGCCAGTCGAGATTTTGGATTCGGACAGTAAGATTCTCCGGGTTAAGACCATTGAGCTGGTTAAGGTGTTGTGGAGGCATCGTGGTGTTGAGAAAGCCACATGAGAAAGAAAGGAAGATATGAAGAAGTAGTTTCCTTACCATTTTCCTCCAGGTAAATTTCGAGGATGAAATTTCTTAAGAGGGGGAGAGTTGTAACACCCCAAATTTGGGCCTAGATATTTAGAGTCTGAACCGGATCGGTCTGGAAAACGGTTCGAATCTAAAAGGGACTTTTAGGGAACACCTAGTTCGGGATGCTTTAAAAATATAGAAAAATATCTAAAAATCCTCATTTAATATTTAAAAGAGAATGGTGAAATCAATTTTACAAAATAAGGTTTGGAATAACTACATTTCGGTGTAGTGACCAAATCGCAGTTTTCGCAAAGTTAAGTAGTGACTGTTTTGTAAAGGATTGAAACTTTGAATCTTTAAGAAGCTAATTTTACCAAAATGTTTTCATCAGATTTTTCCTTAATTTGGGCGATTTAATTAATGTTTTAATTAAAGAAAATGAAGGTGATTAAATTAGAAAACCACCTTTGACTTTTCATAACTACTTTTCACAAATTTTCTCTCATTTTATTTTCTCTCAAATTTCTTTCAACCAAACACATTTTCTCCAGCAAATACACTTTGATTTCCACTTCATTTGATGAGATTTCAATCACTCTTTGATTCCTAATCAATTCTTCATCAAATCCACTTGATTTCTACATTGAATTTTCAAGAAAACTTACCCAAATCAAGGAGAAATCATCCATTAGAGGTAAGCTTCGTCCTTCTCCTCTAATGATCAGTTCTTTACTGAAATTCCTAAGTTATCAATTCTTCATTAATGATTTTTAAGTGGTTTGAATGTTAGAAACAGGAAATTGTCTTAAAACTTAAGATTTTGGAAGAGATCTTGAAGATTTTCGTGGTGATTGATTGGGCTCTATTTTGAGATGGTTTTATAATGTATTTTGGATGTTAATTGATGTTATAAATGAGGTTTTGTCAATCCAATCCCGAATAGGTTTGTTTTTCCTAAGTTTTGCTTGTTAGAATGATGGTTTTTGGGATGATTTTGGTGTTATGTTATAGTTGGAGGTATAAGGACGTGGTTGTGTTGGTTTTTGATGTTAATTGATGTTTAGAAACGATTAAAAGTGATAGATCTTGGCTGGGTTTTGTTTTGGAAGAGTTTGGAGGTGATTTCGGTAGTGTTTGGTAGCCGAAATATGGTTTTGAGTAGAGCAGCGAGTTTAGGTGTGTGGCTTATGATTTCAATGCATGATGATGCATTAATCCTCTGCTCTTATGTGTTTAAAACAGGGGAGATATCTTCAGACACCTTTGGAGTTGATCCGGAAGCTTAGATAGCGTTTTGGCGAGCAAGTGAAACGTAATCGGTGGGTGCGTATGGTTTTAGAAGTCCATAAGGGACAAAGAAACAAGGTTTGGGGATTTAGGAAAGGTTTGAAATCCCTTCCTAAGTCCGGAAGTAAGTATTGGCTAGATTTCTCTCTTGAATGTGGTGATTGCCCCTAAAATGCTTTTACATGCTCATGGTTTTAGATTGATAAATTCCTACTGTTTTTATGCATGAATTATAGCATGAGATGATGCTTGAAATGATTTCATAAAGTAACATGTTGCATAGTTGAGATTTGAGCTTTTATGTTAAAGCATAGCAAATGTTATGATTTTGAAATGAGATGAGAATGTTTGATTTTTAATGCATGAAAAATAGTAGGTGAGATGATGATTTGACATAATATATTGGTATGGATGTTGAGATACTTACCGGATATAATTGATCGATCAATAGGATGAGAGTGCACTATAAACTTAAAATTCGTACGTGCTCTTTGGTTAAGCCAAAGGGAGAGAACCGATCATGGGCATTCCATCGGATAGGACTTGGTGAAATACCCAAGCTTTGTGCTGATGAGAGATTCTGCCATGTGAGTACGGTGATGTGAGATTCAACTAGAAACTATGTTGCTAGACGAGTGAGTACGATGATGAGAGATGCCACTGGAAGAGTCTAGTGAGATGTCTGCATATCCGAGTAATAAAGAATTGTGAAATGCCAATATAAAATATGTAATGGTTTTGATACACATGTACCTTTGATGAAATAGTTTATGCTATGAGAAATACATATGTGATTTGTTTATGAAATGCTTTAGAGTATAAGCATGAGTATGGATTTGCCATGAGTTTTGCATTGGTTTAAATGCATGAGATAGAATGAAGGTACATATGTTTTCAATGAGAAGTTGCTTTGAATGGGTTTTCAAGCATGAGATATAATGAGCATGTTGTTCAAAAGCTTTTGAGAAAGTGTTTTCAAGATGAGCATTATTGTGTTGGTTTTCTTTAGAGCATGCCTCACTAAGCATTTGTACTTACGCTCTCTCTTTTACCAATAATGCAGATAATTGAGGTGTTTTCGGGCATCAAGGAAGTTAAGCTCATCCAAGGAATTTCAAGCTCATGTATGGTGAAGTTTTCACGCACTTTAGTTTTGATATATTGGCAATGGGAAACCAAGATTTGTATTTGGGAGATATGTTGAACTCCCTAATGTTGTGGCATGTTTGCTTTAGCTTGTTTGAGTTGTAAATGGCCTTAATTGTTTGATTTGAGGTTGGATTGCTTATTTCGGTTTTGAGATTAGGAAGCATGCCTCTAGACTAATGAAAATTTATGTTTGATGCTATGTTCGTGTTAGGATGTCCCAAATATGTTCCTTATATGTATGATGACTTGCTAGTATGATTTGGGAGTCCTTGGGGCATGTTTGAGTATGTTAATGAGTGAAAAACCAGCATTTGCTGCTTTTTTGGGTAGGTCATATCGAAACACCCTCTAGTGTTTCGGAACGGGGGCCTGAAATGGCCTTTGTGTTTCGAAATGGTGGAGGTTGTTTCGAAACATTTTGGCCACTAGAATGCCATGTTTCAGAACTGGTCTCGGAACATACCCGCGTACCGAAACGGTCAACACCGTTCCGATACAGCGTTTCGGTACGGTGAGTAGGCGTTCCGAAACGGGTTACCGTTGGACCCAGATTTGAATTGTTTTGATTCTTGCATGCTTTACATTTTAGTCCTAAATGTTGTAATTGCAATTGTTTGAGCTTGAGATGTCTTTTTAAGATGAAATTTGGCAGGGAAGCATGTAACATGATTAATTTCATAATGGTAATCTTAAAATCAACGAAGACCCTCTAATTTACAAAAATTACATTTTGGTCCCTAATCTTGTGTTAAGTGCAATTGAGTCCCTAATGTTATCCGATCGATGTGCCCTTCTCAATCATGACTCGTGAGTGCTCACTTAGGGTTAACATGTATTTAGACAAGATTTAAAATGAAAAAAGGGTCGTTAATCAAGGTTGACTTTCAGGTTGACTTTGGTTTTCCCCGTGTAATCTGTGTAGTTCGGGTCAAGCGTCTAGGCCGGGCTAGGGGGTTACACTTTCTGCGATAAGGTGAAGCCTTTTGGCCTGAAGAATGCTGTGGCAACTTACCAAACAACCATGGTCATCATGTTTCATAACATGATGCACAAGGAGAAAGAGGTGTACGTTGCTGATATGATATCCAAATCCCGATATGAAGAAGAGCATCTGGTGAACATGGAAAAACATTTTCAAAGGTTGAGAAAATTTCAACTTAAGCTCAACCTTACCAAGTGCACATTTGGGGTAATGTCTGGAAAATTATTAGGTTTCATTGTGATCAGAAGGGGAATTGAGATCCATCTTGATAAGATCAAGGCTATACAAGAACTCTCGTCACCCCAAACACAGAAAAAGGTCCGAGGTTTCCTAGGGAGTATAAATTATATTGCTCACTTTATATCTCAATTAACAGATAAGTGTGATCAAAATTTCAAGCTACTTAGGAAGAATAACCCAATGGTATGGAATGAAGAGTGCCAAGAAGTCATTGAAAGGATCAAGGAACAATTGACTGGATCAAGGAACAATTTGCTAGTCCTCTTGTATTAGTACCGCCTGTTTCAGGGAAAACACTGATTCTATACTTAACAATGTATGAAAATTCTATGGGTTGTGTGTTGGGACATCATGATGAAACAAGAAGGAAAGAAAAGGCAATATATTACTTGAGCAAGAAATTCATTGATTGTTAGACCAGGCATTCTTCAATTGAAAAGCAATGTTGCGCTCTGGTCTAGGCAGCTATGAGGCTCAGGCAGTTTATGTTATACTGCACTACATGGCTAATTTTGAAGTTGGATCCACTGAAGTTCATGATGGAAGCCCCAGCCCTATCAGAAAGGTTGGAACATTGGCATATGTTACTATTAGAGTTTGACATCCAATACGTAAGCCAGAAAGCGGTAAAAGGGAGTGCCATAGCTAATTTTCTAGAAAATCACACCTAGTACGATTATGAAGCACTCAATTTTAATTTTACTGATGAAGACCTAATGTGTATCTCCAAAGACGATGAGGCCTCAGCGGAATCATGGGTCATGAACTTTGACGGTGCTGTCAATGCTTTAAGATGAGGTATAGAGGCAATTTTGGTTTCACCGAAAGGAAATTACTATCCTTTCACCAGCCGTTTGAAATTCTTCTGCACCAATAATATGGCAGAATACGAGGCTTGAATATTGGGTCTAAGATAAGCTATTCAGTGGAAAATTCGAACCTTAGAGTTTTCGGAGATTCTGCACTGGTAATTTACCAAATATGTGGCGAATGGGATACGAAAGATGCAAAGCTGATAGGTTATCTAAGTTGTAACTCCCCCGACCCGGTCTGGACAATAGACCGATCCGAGTGGATTACACGGGGAATATTGAAGTAAATCGGGAAGTTTACTCCAATAAACAACCCTATTTTTTCATTTTTCTCTTTTCTAGATGCACATTATGATCCTAAATGATAGACTTCGCAGCGGAAATATTTGCAATTCAATCAGATAACGATTAGGGGTCCAATTTCATACAAATATATTTTAGGGACCATTTTGTAAATTTACCAAGTTACAGGGACTTCTTCTCTTTTTAAGTTACCAAACTTTAATTAATCATATTACATGCATCTTTGTCAAATTTTAGCTCAAAATAATCATCCATGCTCACTTATTTGCATCCACAAAATTCAGGGACTAAAACGTAAAGAAATAAAACATTCAAAGATACTTTTAACTAACATAACAACTGGCTGTATCGATACCTTCAAGCCAATTTCAATATGCCTTCAATAATCAAGGCCCCGAAAGTCAACATCAAAGACCCGTATCGATACCCTCTAGGACCATACCGATACCATAATTTCCAGTAGCCAAAACATGTATCTGTATGCCCCTATGTATCGATACGCCCCTTCATTTTCATAGAGTTCATATCAGTACTCTTTCTACCGTAATGGTATGCCAAGCCCATAATGTCTTACCCGTATCGATATTGTTTCCTGTGTTTTGGTATGCCTGTACCAAATATGCATTCTTTTGCTGGTTTTTCATACTTTAATCCAATCCAACATATATACAACATATCTAAGTATCAAACCACAATCATACACGACAGAAACAACATCATAGCATGTCAATAGACAACAATGGAATCTATAGGCATGCAACCTAAGCAAAGTAGGCACTCAAAGATCAAAACACAAACCAAAGCATAAACCAACAAGTAAAGGCGATTTACAAGTCATTAAGAGCATTTCAAACATGCCTCAAACCAGGGAGTTTCAAAACACATCTCCCAAAACAACAAGGTATTCTCCAATTGCCAACCACTATTACTAATAAGCAAATGTAAAATCATACTTGAGCTTAATCCAAATCCTTGGAATCTTTCTTGCCTCTTTGTTGTCCACAAAAGCTAATTCTCTGCATTATTGGAAAAAGAGAGTGTAAGCACAATTGCTTTGTGAGGGATGCTCAAAGCAAACCAACAACAACAATGCATTTTAAAACCATTTCTCATTTAGAAATCTATATCTCGTCATGCTCTTTCTATCTCATGCTTGAAACCATTTTCAAAGCAAAACCACATCATTAAAAACCACATGTACCATCTATCTCATGTATTAATCAAAATGAAAAATCTCAAGGCATAGCCTTACACTTTTAAATCTCATAAAGCTTTTCTCAAATCATATTCTCATATGCAAAACACCATGCATAAAATCATTTATAACAAGGTACATGTGAATCTCATATATTGGCATTTTAACAACACTACTCGGATATGCAGATAGCTTGACTAAATGTCAAGTCCTACCCCGGTGGAATCTCACATCACTGGACTCTCATGGCGGCATCTCTCATCGCCACAAAGCTTGTGTGTTTCACCAAGACCTACCATAGTGGGATCTCTCATCACCGCACCCTCACTTTGGAACGGGATGACACTACCCTCATTGCCTGAACCAAATAGCACGTACGAATTTTGTATATTATAGTGCACTTCTCATCCCATTAGTCAACAAATTATATTCAGTAACAATAATCTCATCTCATGCCAATATATTCATTTTAAACATCTTTACCTATTGTTTTTCACTACATCACTCTAAATCATTCTCATCCCATTTCAAAAACATATACAAAGCATAGCATTTTCTCAAATAGTTCTATCTCATTGAAATATCAATTCCATCTCATGGGATCATTAAAATCATCATATCATTTCTCATAACATGCATAAAACAGTAGGTGTAAATCTATCTTCAATACAAGAGCATGATCATAAAATCAATGGGATAAAAACCAAGAAATGAGAGCAAAACATCTTAAACTTACTTCTGGGCTTAGATTAGTGTTTCAGACTCAATCTAAACTCCCGAAACTTATTTCCAAGTCTTTGGCAACACTTTAAAACCAATTCCACTCACCAATCACGCATCGCTTACTTTGCCGAAGTGAAATCAAGCTTCCGAAGACCCTGAAATTTCACCAATCTCTTCCGATATATTCTCCCTTGTTAATACCACACAAAAATAGAGGATTAATGCATCTCAATGCATTAAAACCACCAACAACCAATGTTATCTCGCTGCTCTGCCCAAAAACACCAAATCGCCCTTCTAAAACAATCGAAATCACCTTTGATTACTTCCTAAACTCAACCCAGCCATAATCTAATACTTCCATCCAATTTTAATCATCGATTTACATCCAAAACACCCTAATTGCATCCAAGAACCTCCAGCAAAACCAAAACCACATTAACACCACAAAAACCCAAATCCAACAACCTAAACTACTAGAGGTCCAATCTATTTCGGGATTATTATGATAAAACCTCTATTTTAACATCATTTAACATTAAAATCATGGCTAAAATCAATCTCAAACTAATCAAAATAATAACAATACGAAAATCCTTAGAAATCACATTTTAAAGCTTGATTCATTAGTTTTCATCAATTAAATCACAAAACATTATTAATAACCATATTTAGAGAGCCAAAGATTTGAGAATTTCATTAAAGAACCTTGATTAGACGAGTTGAACGAATCTTACCTCTAACCATTGCTTTTTCCTTCAATTGACAAGATTTTGTAAAAATCCTTCAAAATTGATTTGAGAATAATGATAGAAAAGCTTAGGAAATCATTTGTGAAACAAAAAGAAGTTAAAAGATGAAGATCTCTGGAACTTTAGAGAGTAAATAGAGTGTTTGGTTGTTTAGAAAATGAGAGAATGAAAGATACGTTAATTAGCCTTTTAGATAATTAAAATCATTTTTATTAAAATATCCTTTTTATTAAATCATTTAAACTGGTCAAATTAAAGAAAAATGTTCATTAATTAAATGGTAGCTCCCTAAATATTCTAAGTTTTGGCCCTCTTTCAAAACAGTCCTTAAAAACATATTTTGCACTTTTTACAAAATAGTCACTAAATCGAAATTTCTATCTTCCAAAATCCATTTTCTAAAATTGCCTTTACCATACATTTCTATATATTTTTAGAAGATTTTGGGAATTTTTCCATAATTTTATCACATATCAAACCACGTTTTCCTTAAACCGTCCCAAAAAACTCGAATCTCTAGTTTAGGTTCTACTAACCCCGAACCAACACTAAGAGCTTCTAGGCCGAAAACCCGGGTGTTACAATTCTCCCCCACTTAGGAAATTTCTTCCTCGAAATTTTTACCTAGAGGAAAAAGATGAGGAAACTGCTTTTTCATGTCATCCTTTCTTCCCCACGTGGCTTCTTCAACAACACGATGTCGCCACAAGACCTTGACCAACTCAATAGTCTTACCACAAAGAACATTGCAATCCGAATCAAAGATCTTGACCGGTTCTTCATCATAGGACAAATTCGGATTCAACTCAATCTCCTCAACATGCATAACATGAGACGGATCCGATCTATACTTCTAAAGCATGGATACATGGAAAACATCATGTATCTTCTCTAACTTAGAAGACAATCTCAACCTATAAGCAACATGTCCAACACGCTCTAGCACCTCATACGGTCCAATAAACCACAGACTCAACTTGCCCTTCCGGCCAAACCTCATCACCTTCAAAAACACCTTATCTCCCACAACCATACTCAATCTCCTTACGCTTTAAATCTGCGTAAGACTTTTACCGATCTGAAGCCACTTTCAACCTCTCACTAATAAGATTCACTTTCTCCATAGTGCCCTTAAGCACATTAGGCAAAGAAACCAACTTCTTCCCTTCTTCCGACCAACAAAGAGGCGTTCTACACTTCCTTCCATACAGGGCCTCATAAGGAGCCATTTGAATACTCGCCCGATAACTATTATTGTAAGCAAACCCCACCAAAGGCAATTGTTTTTCCCAAGAACCTTGAAAATCAATGATGCAACACCTCAACATGTCCTCCAAAACTTGGATAACTCGTTCAGACTGACCATCCGCCTGAGGATGATACGAAGTACTGAAATTCAAACATGTACCCAATGCTTGATGAATGCATTCCTAAAAGCCTCACTGTGAAACGTGAATCTCGATCTGAAACAATGAACTGAGGCACTCCATGCAACTTGAAAATCTCAGAGATGTACAAATCCGCTAACTTGTCTAACGTATACGTAGTATGTGGTGCCAGAAAATGTTCACACTATGTAAAACGATCAACGGTCACCCAAATGGAATTCTTCTTGGACGCTGTTAAAGGTAAACCCGTCACGAAATCCATGTTAATCCTCTCCCATTTCCATTCTTGAATATTCAACGGTTGTAACAATCCAGAAGGAAACTGATGCTCAACTTTAACTCGTTAACAAACCATGCACTTACCAACAAAAGCAACCACATCTTTCTTTAAACCAACCCAACAGTATTCGTCCTTCAACCCACGGTACGTCTTTGTACTACCAGGATGCATAGCAAAAGGACTACTATGAGCTTCAGTCAAAATAGTGCACCTCAACTCAACATCCTCTAGCACAACTATTCAACTCATAAAACACAAAACACCATCGTCATTGAAACAGAAGTCTGTTGGATTTCCTTCCGCAATGTCCTGAACATACGATACCAACTGTAAAGTGTCCATTAGTTCAATATTTCATGCATATTCCATCTCATATTATTGTTGTTTTTGTGTACATTTTAGGCATAATTAGGCTCATGCATTGCATTTTACAATATTCGTTACTTTGCCATGCTTTGTATTGATTATCTCTTATTTGGTAAGGAACATATACTGTTTTAGTTTAGTTTTAGTTTTAGGTACTAGAGGCTGATAGAAGGAGAGATGAGCTGAGGACATGATACTGAGGCAGCAAACTAAGGAGCTGTACTGATGCAGTTCCAGACAGAGACAACAACTGTCGAGTAGAGAATCCTGATCTTAACGATGTTGTCCACTCAATTTTCCGATGATTGTAGCAGCAGACAAAGCCGCAGAAGGAGGAATGTGAGATTACTTGTGGAGCAAGGAAACGTTAGGAAGTCCACATTCAACTCAAAGAAGTTAGAATTTAAGGTTGCATTTAATGCAAAAGCTAATTTGAAGACTTCTACTCCAAGAAGGGCTAGACCTAGCTAATGCCTATATATACCCACATTCAACATTAGGATATGTGTTTTGGTGGTATTTTCTTTGTCTGGTGAATGTTTAAGCATACTTATGCTTGACTGTGTGATAGTGATGTTGTAATTGATGAGTGAATGTGGATGTGAATTGTTCTATGATGTTGTCTGGGCTGAATCTTGATGCTTGAGTTGCATGAGGGTTGAGATATGCATGTAGTATGCTTTGTGCTATGCTGGGGGGAAATTGGGATACCCATCGCCTTATTACCTAGTGAAATGTTTTAAGTTGAAATCAAAGTCTTGGATCCTTTCTTGGAGCTGGCCTGGGCAATTTGTTTTGTTTGTTTTGTAAGTTGTTATCATGCATTAAATAATATAACAATAGACCGATGAAAGAGTAGCGATCTGGTATGATTGATGTTGCCTTTAGGCAAGGAATATAGGAGTGTGTAAAGTCTCCTGGGGGCTAGATTCCTCAATGTGCCTCGATGTAATTACAACTTGTGTTGGTTGGGTAAGTTTTGGATTGTATGGTGCCAGGTATATAGGCGGTGTTTAGAGCTTGTGAAGTTGTTAATGCTAAGGTGCATGTGACTGCACTAGCTGGTAGATGTTTGTGAGCTGTAGTTAGCGCTTACGCAAGTTGAGTGGAAGTTGAGTTCGAAGGTTGGCACCGGAGGTATCCAAGGAGTAGATGACCTGTATGAATAAAGATTGTTGAATAAATGGAGTGTGGTAATGCCCATAGTGTAAAAATGGGTTACATCCTGGTTATATAGAGATGTGTTTAGTTGGTGGACAATTATGGTTGTGGGCATAAAACCTGATGTTGTCTTCTGTGAGTTCTTTTGAACTGTTTCAATGGAGAAGCATTTGGGGGTTAGATAATTGGACGTTGAGGAATGTGAATCTATGGTTTAGGTTCGAAAATCGTAAGTTGTGGTTGAGTTAAGGTTCATATTGTTTAGTTGAGCATGTGTGCTCCTGGATTGGAAGTGGATATAAGACATTGATGTGTTGGCACCTTTATGGTTTGATGCATGTTGATAAGCCATAATTGTTGTTTTGTTGGCTACACTGTTTTCGACGTGTTGGTAACACGAGCGAGGTATTTTAGCTGAACATGAGTTTAATGGCTCGTGCGAGAGGTTCAAGCGCTAGGAAGTGAGTTGTGAACTCTATTTAGTGGTAGCCAGTGTACGAATGGTCATGTTTTAGGAATATCGCCTCGGTTGAGGCAAGGGTGTAGTATTGTTGGACGTGTAGTTCACAAGAGCACTTGAGGAGGGATTGCCCTCGTGCGGCTCGTGAGGTACAGGCTCCTGTGGCTGGAGCTAGTTCATGTTGGAATTGTGGGTTCGCTGATCGTATGAGGCTTGAGTAACGTTTGATACCTATTAAGTAGGTGGATTGTATGACCATGTTAGACGAGCTTGTCCACGTTTGATTGGTGGGGTATAGCTTTTGCAGCTGTTGTTGTAAGTTGTATTGGAAGTTGTGACCCGAATGTTTGTTGCGGAGGTGTTAGATGTGGGGGTAGGAGTGGTTAGTTTCCTTGGTGAAACTGTTGGTACAAGAAAAATGGATAGAAGATGTCCATTATCTATTCAAGGCCATGTGTTTCGGTTGATTTGATGGAAATATTATTTTAAGGTTTGGTGTGATTCATGGAATTGATTGGTTGGTTGAACACCGAGCTGTGTTGGATTTTGTTGTTAAGCGAGTCACTTTGAAGCTTGCAGATGATTACAGGATAGTACTCGTGAGTGAGAACGTGAAGTTCTTGTCTAACGCAATTTCGGCTCTGGAAGCGAGTCGAATGTTGGAGTTAGGATGTGAAGCTTACTTGGCATATGTGATGAATCCTGGCCCGAAGGAAGTGCGTGTACAAGACATACGAACCATATGTGAGTTTCCGGGTGTCTTTCCGGAGGAGTTGCCAGGGTTGCCACCCAATCGGGAAGTTGAGTTTGGTATAGTCTTTTATGAGAATACGACTCCGGTGTCTATTGCTCCTTATCACATGGCACCTAAGGAGTTGAAGGAGTTGAAGACGCAGCTCTAGGAGTTGCTTGACCGAGGGTTCATAAGGTTGAGTATTTTACCTTGGGTTGTGCCGGTATTTTTTGTGAAGAAGAAGGTTGATACAATGCGTATGTGCATTGATTATCGGTAACTGAAGAAGTTGATTATTAAGAACAAATACCCTTTTCCGAGGATCGATGATTTGTTCGATCAGTTTCGTGATGATTCGGTGTTTTCGACGATTGATTTAAGGTCTGGGTACTATCAACTTAAGGTTAAGGATGTGGATGTACCGAAGACAACTTTTTGGACAAGGTACGGTCATTATGAGTTTTTGGTGATGCCGTTTGGGTTGACGAACGCACCGACTGTATTCATGGACATGATGAATAAGGTGTTCCATGAGTTTCTGGATCATTTTGTTGTTGTGTTTATTGATGATATTCTTGTGTACTCACGTACCGAGGAGGATCATGATAAGCACTTGAGGATTGTGTTGGAAGTGTTGTTAGAGAATCAGCTTTATGCTAAGCTGAGCAAGTGTGAGCTTTGGCTCAAAAAAGTGGTTTTTCTTGGACATGTGGTGTCAGCTGAAGGTATCCGAGTTGATCCACTAAAGGTTGAGGTGGTGATGAGTTGGAAGACGCCTAATTCAGTGAATGAAGTGCGCAATTTCCTTGGGTTGGCTGGTTACTACCGAAGGTTTGTTGAAGGCTTTTCTAAGATTACCGCTCCTTTGACCAAGTTGTTGCAAAAGAATGTTTGATTTGAATGGACGGATGTCAGGCAGCAAGCTTTCGAGAAGTTGAAGGAAGCTTTGACGCAAGCTCCTATCTTGATTCAACCAGAATCGGGTAAGGAGTTTGTAGTTTATAGCGATGCATCATATGTTGGTTTGGGTTGCATATCGATGCATGTGGGAAGGTTGTAGCTTATGCGTCTAGACAGTTGAAGGTGCATGAGCGCAACTACCTTACGCATGATCTTGAGCTCGCGACAATGGTTTTTGCTTTGAAGATTTGGAGACATTACCTTTATGGTTAAGGTGTGTAGTTTACACCGACCACAAGAGTTTGAAGTACCTTACGTCTCAAAAAGAGTTGAATCTTAGGCAACGAAGGTGGTTGGAGTTGTTTAAGGATTACGATCTGACCATTGAGTATCATCCTGGAAAGGCCATTGTTGTGGCCGATGCTTTGAGTAGAATGGTGGATGTTGAGCTGAGAGCTATGTTTGCTCGTTTAAGTATATCGTGTCATGGTGGATTGATAGTCGAGTTGCAGGTGAAACCTTCCTTGATTCAGCTGATTAAGGAGAAACAGTTGATGGATGATTCGTTGGTGCCTCATGTACAGAACATAGCTGATGGTAAGGCTACAGATTTATGATTTAGTGATGATGGGGTCCTATGTTTTAAAGGTCAAATAGTGGTGCCAGAAGATGTTGGGTTGAGGCGCACTATTTTGACTGATGCTCATAGCAGTCCTTTTGCTATGAACCCTGGTAGTTTGCCAGCGAGTGAAGGCTGAGCATCAGTTTTCTTCCAGTTTGTTACAGCCTTTGAGGATACCAGAGTGGATATGGGAGAGGATTCCGATGGATTTCGTATATGGGTTGCCTTTGACACCATCGAAGAAGAACTAAGTGTGGGTCTGTAGAGCGTTTTAGTGTTCTCTTTTTATGAGCGCAAGTGCACACTCTTTGTCAAGTTATAGTATAAAAGATATCGGCTCCCACAGGGATTGGAATAGCTTCTTCAAGTGTAAATCTATACAGGAGTAAAATAAATGCACAATTAATTTCAGGTTGAAGAAAGAGCTTTTAATGTAAAAACACAAATAAAAGAGATAGAAGAAATCTAGTAGATAAGATGGGAAGAGTTATGCTGCTGCTTAGCGTGAAACTGCGTTGAATAGGACAAGTTGTTTTGCGCTGCCACGATATGTTACCTCGGCGAGTACTGACGGATTGAGGCTGCAACCCTTTCACTGCCGCAGCGGATCTCTGCTCTTGAACTTTTACTGTCTCGGCAGGGGAGATGGGGAGAAGTCCTGGCGGCAAAACTGGCAGATACTCTAAGTTCGGCAGAACAATTCTAATGTGATCCTCCCTATGTCTAGGCAAGGATTCTGCCACCACGTGATGTAGGCAATACCTAGCAATCTAAGCGTAAACCTAACACAGACAGTCGACGTTTGGTTTCTCTTTTTAGCCGCTGAAATTCGAACTTATGTCTAAGCCGAATTAGTCAACACCTCGACATGATGAGACCGTACCTAATTCTTTCGTGAGTTTGACACTCTCATGCCCGACAAATGGATTTCTTCAACTGGACTTTTGGAACTAATTGAAGAAGTGAAGAACATGAATTACGTAAACTTGGAATATTTTATTGAAAACAACTTAAAACCTAAACAATCGTTCTCACAACTAATTACAACATAACCCAAACCCTATGGAAGAATTAGAACATGACGGTGAAAGAGAGCACTTAGGGTAAACGACTGTGGGGAACTCTCTCTATCTCCTTATACCCTCAAATACATGTGTATATATAGGGCTAGGCCTAAGGTTGAGTCCTCCTTGGAGTAGAAGTCTTCATTGATGGAAAAGTAGCTTTGCATTTAATGTCCTCCTTCAATGTTGACTCCTTTTTGACTTGATTATGGACTCCTTTGACGTTGCCTTGTTCAGCAAGTAAATATAAACCATCTTGCTTATCAATCTTCAATCATCTCTAAGCACCGCTCCAAGCCTCAGAAAAATGCAAGACTGGGCTTGTTGGACTCAGAAAACCGTCCTCTATTAATCGTAACCCATCTTGACTATGTCAGTGTAATGATGCCTGGGCGACACTTGGCGGCGGCGGCGGCACCCTTGATGGCACTCTACGGCAGCGACGACACTGGAACTGCTTCAGTACAGCTCATTCTCCTCTCTGCCTTCCCGTCCTTTCTTCCTCTGATCAGCTCCCAGCACCTGAATACATAAAACTAAACTAAACAATATCTTTTTCTCACCAAAACATATTATATTATGTAAAGTCATGGTAAAGTAAAGAATACTGTAAATATGCATGAATGCAGCTAATTATGCCTAAATGAGCTCAGGAACGACAATAATATGAGCAGGAATGTGTAGATAAAATAGAACTTCTAGACACCCCGAACTCGAACTATTGCTTGTCCTCAAGCAATGCAACCTAACTAGTAAACATGCCCTTATACATAAGTAAAAAAGAAAACCTAGTTTTTAACTTGATTCTATACCTCAAGGTCGTGGCACCTATAAGAAGTTTTTGAGAGGGAATAACATGAAATAACTTAGGATTTAAATTTTGGTGCCAATGAAGTGTGTGTAGGTCTGTGTACATGCTGATTATGTTGAGTATTCTAAGTAAACAGAGAATGCTGAATAAAATAAAAAAAGGATATAAGATTTCCGCCTAGGCGGCACAATTTAGCACTTCTTCCTCTCTCTTTTTCTCTGATCATGGTAGTGAGGGCTTCAGCTTATCACAACTACTCTTATGGCTTGAAGTTAGGATAGGAGCAAACTACATAACTCCGAACCCATCGAGTAGATTCATCCCGTGAAGGCTTCCATTCACTCATGCTAATTTGTCCGTCACTTCAAAGATTTCAGATACGTTGACTTTGATAGCAGCGGAGTGTCGTTGCACATGATCCTTCGTAGAGCCGGTTGTGGGCACCTCTAGGGTATTCATCATTTCTTTTCTCTCATAATTTTTTTATCTCTGTTTTTTTCTATCTCTGTCATGGCAGCATTGCTTTTCTCTCATTTTTTTCATGCTGCCATGTTCTGTCGTGGCGGCATACCTGCATTAAATATCAAAATTTCATTAAGTATCACCAGGCAGAGTTAAACTTATAACTCAAGCAATCTCAACATTTAACAAAGCGTAAAGAAATATTGGCAACTAAAAAATTTCTAAGTATTTTCATGCTTTTCCCATATTTAATTCCAATTGAAGTATGGTGCGAAAATAAGAATCGTCTAACTATCATTGGCACAAGTTACTTAACTAGGAATTTCAATTTTTACTAATATACTAAGGCAGATTTACATATGTGACTATATGAACTAATTGCCTAACAAAATAAATGAGGATTAACCCCCCAAACTCAAGGTGGGCATTGCCCTCAATGCCTAAGACATTAAATAAAAGAAAAGCATAAAAAATAAAAAAATAGAAAGAAAAACTTATGCTGAGTAGCTGCAGAGTGTAGAGAGGATTTGTGCTGAGGGCTGCCTTTTGCTGCTTTGGCGGCGGCAGGCTTGCTTGTGCTGCTCCTTGTTGTATTCTATATGTTAGGGCTAATTCTAGATGTGCAGTTGTGAGACGAGAGATAATAAAAATAACTTAACTGAAGAATAAATCTAATCCTGAGATTATTAAGATCAACTCCTAAAGAAAACAACGAAGATGTGGAAAAATAAAAATAATGTTACAGCGGGTTCGTTTCCGATACTTCTTATAGTCCACCCGCACCCTCCATCGAGTAACTATTAGAATGAGGGAGTCATTCTTCCTCGTTCCCTTATAGTCCATGCAAAATTTCCACCTTATTTCTTTTCCCGAGGGCATGAACATGTTGTTAGAAAAAAATTATGTCGATATTCAACAAAATACTTACCTCATTCTTGTCGAGGTTCGATAAGGTGGAAGGTAGCTTTTGCCGTCGCGACAGCTGCTTGAGCGGCAACCTGTTGTTATGGTCGTCATCTGTTGTAATGTGGTGGAGGTCAAGGAAAAACTCAAAATCCTGAAAAGCTTTTTGACTCCCCCACACCGTTTTCTTTTGTCCCCTCGAAAATCTCCACCAATAGAGATTTTGATGGCTTTAAATCTGCCAGCACAGGCTCCTCTAGATATATGTAGTCCAAGGCTGTCGAGGTTTCTGCCGAGGCAGGCGTAAGTTCTGAGGCTTCTGATATTGTCGTGACATCATCAATTTCTATGTCGGCCTTACTAGGTGTTGTCGCAGCATTGCTCTGTTCAGTTTCCTCGATCCTTGCAAAGGCAACTTCTTGCATGGGCTCATCATGTGTTAGGCAGTCTTGTGCATTCTCTTTCCTTGGGACATTAGTACCCCTAGAACTCAATTACTGGTGCTCCATGGTTTCTGAGGTAGGGGTTGCTGGGTCATCAAGTTCATCTATGACATTTATTGGGGCAAAGTTGCTAAATAGTGCATCCATCTTGGCAAGTTTTGCCTCCATAAAGGTCGTTGCTTCTTGAGTGAGTGCAATGAAAGTTTGAAGTGTGTCTTCTAATGGATTTGATTTCTTTTGACGAAGACTGCATTGCCAGGGCATGTCTGCTGCTGCGGCGACATAATTGTCATGGTAGCAAAATTCTGAGGTTTTCGATTGTACCATGAAAAATTCTGTTGCGGTGACAGATACTGTAGCAGGGGCATTTGCTGTAGTTTTTGCTGCTGTGGCGTCATCTGTTGTTGGTACCATCTTGTTTCGTCCATGTCTTCTTCGAAAAGAAAAGGTCATTTTTCGAACACATGATTTTCCTCACATAAATTGCAAGAATTTTCCAACATCAGCTCTTGAGTGGTTTTTCTTGATTGCTCTTGAAGCTGACCACCTTGCCCTAACATGTTGGTTTCTGCAGCAAAATTGTTATGGTAATTTTTTTTTGAGATTTTTGATCATACCATAAAGAATTTTGCTACTGCGGCAGCGGCATCTACTGTCTCATTTGCTGCCACAGCGGAAGCTACTTCTGCAACATCTGCTGTTCATATTCACACATCAGCTCTCGAGTAGTTTTCCTCGACATGTTGATCCGCTTGAATTCGTAGTGCTCCTAAATTTTTATATACAAAAAAATTAAAAACCTAAAATTTAAATACAATTAAATACAGAGTGCAGAAAACAAAATGAAGTCGCTATTGCCAATCCCCGGCAACGGCGTCAAAAACTTGTTGAGCGTTTTAGTGTTCTCGTTTTATGAGCGCAAGTGCACACTCTTTGTCAAGTTATAATATAAAAGATATCATCTCCCATAGGTATTGGAATAGCTTCTTCGAGTGTAAATCTGTATAGAAGTAAAATAAATGCACAATTAATTTCAGGTTGAAGAAAGAGCTTTTAATGTAAAAACACGAATAAAAGAGATAGAAGAAATCTGGTTGATAAGATGTGAAGGGTTATGCTGCTGCTTAGCGTGAAACTGCGTTGAATAGGACAAATTGTTTTTGCTCTGCAACGATATGTTGCCTCGGCGGGTACTGAGGGATTGAGATTGCGGCCCTTTCACTATCGCAGCGAATATCTGCTCTTGCAACTTTTGTTGTCTCGGCAGGTGAGATGGGGAGAAGTCCTGGCGGCAAATTTGGCAGATACTCCAAGTTCGGCAGAGCAATTCTGATTTGATCCTCCCTATGTCTAGGAAATAATTCTGTCACCACATAATGTAGGCAATACCTAGCAATCTCAGCGTAAAACCTAACACAAGCAGTCGACATTTGGTTGCTCCTTTTAGCCGCTGAAATTCAAACTTATGTCTAAGTCAAATTAGTCAACACCTCGACATGATGAGACCGTACTTAATTCTTTCGTGAGTTTGACACTCTCGTGCCCAACAAATGGATTTCTTCAACTAGACTTTTGGAATTAATTAAAGAAGTGAAGAACATGAATTATGTAAACTTGGAATATTTTATTGAAAACAACTTAAAACCTAAACAACCGTTCTCACAACTAATTACAACATAACCCAAACCCTAAGGAAGAATTAGAACATGATGATGAAAGAGAGCACTTAGGGTACATGACAGTGGGGAACTCTCTCTATCTCCTTATACCCTCAAATACATGGGTATATATAGGGCTTAGCCTAAGTTTGAATCCTCCTTGGAGTATAAATCTTCATTGATGGAAAAGGAGCTTTGCATTTAATGTCCTCCTTCAATGCTGACTCCTTTTTGACTTTATTATGGACTCCTTGGATGTTGCCTTGTTCAGCAAGTAAAGATAAACCATCTTGTTTATCAATCTTCAATCAGCTCTATGCACTGCTCCAGGCCTCAGAAAAGTGCAAGACTGGTCTTGTTGGACTCAGACAACCGTCCTCTATTAATTGCAACCCATCTTGACTATGTCGATGTAATGCTGCCTGGGTGGCACTTGGTGGCACTCTGCGGCGGCGGCGACACTGGAACTACTTCAGTACAGCTCATTCTGTTCTCTGCCTTCCTGTCCTCTCTTCCTCTGATCAGCTCCCAGCACCTGAAAACATAAAACTAAACTAAACAATATCTTTTTCTCACCAAAACATAGTATATTTTGTGAAGTCATGGTAAAGTAAAGAATACTGTAAATATGCATGAATGCACCTTAGTATGCCTAAATGAGCTCAAGTACAACAATAATATGAGCAGGAATGTGTACATAAAATAGAACTTCTAGACACTTTACAGGGTGATTGTGGATCGTCTTACGAAGTGTGCATATTTCCTGGCTATGCATACTACGTATATGTTGGATAAGTTGGTAGTATTGTATATCGTTGAGAATGTGCGTTTTCACGGTGTGCCCAAGTCTATAGTGTCGGATAGAGATCTGAGGTTTACATCGAGGTTTTGGGAATGTTTGCATCAGGCGTTGGCACGCGGTTGAATTTCAGCACTTCATATCTTCCTCAGTCGGATGGACAGTTAGAGCGAGTTATCCAGGTGCTTGAAGATATGTTGTGATGTTGTGTGTTTGATTTCAAAGGTCCTTAGGAAAAGCATCTGTCGTTGGTTGAATTTGCCTATAATAATAGCTTCCAGGCAAGTATTCAAATGACACCATATGAGGCCTTGTATGGGAGGAAGTGTAGAACACCTCTTTGTTGGGCTGAGGCGAGACAAAAGTTGCTTTCCTTGTGTAAAGTTTCCAAAAGTCCTATATTTCATGCACATTCCAACTCTTATTAGTACTTTTTAAGCACATTTTAGACATAAGTAGGTGCATGCATAACTTTTTACATATTTCTACTTTTGCCTTGCTTTTATGAGTTATTTATTTATTTGGTGAACAAAAGATATTGTTTTAGTGTATTCTTATATGTAGGTACTACCGACTGAAACAGAGAACCGAGGAACTGAGGGCAGAAGGTTGAGGAAGCTTACCTAGGAGCTGTACTGAAGCAGTTCAACCTGAATACAAGTTGCTGCCAAATACCTACCGAGCATAGTTGCTACCGACCTTGCTGCCGACGGCAGCTGACAATGGAAGTTGGAAGAACTGGAGCGCAATTTGTAGAGCTAAAACTCCTGAATCTATCACCAGCGTTCGTGTGATTTTCCGACGTTTGTAGCAGCAGCCAGGGCTGCCGGAGCAAAAATCTCAAGATTACTTGCGGGCTAAGGCAAACGAAAAAGAGTCCATATTCCACGCAAAGAAGTCGGCATTTAAAGTCATATTTAAGAAAAGGAAAGCTACTTTAGAGGACTTCTACTTTAAGGAGGACTTAACCTAGTGGTTTAGTCTATAAATACCCATTGTACTCCTAGTTCAAATGATCCTAGGTTTTCTATAGACTTTTCATCTGTTCTTCACTGCCGCCATATTCTAAACTCCATTTGGATTAGGGTTGTGTTGTAACTAGTGTGAAACGGTTGTTTCAGGGTTTTGAGTTATTTTCTTCAATAAAATATTCCGAGTTTACTTAATCCATTGTTCTTCATTCTTTCAATCATTTTATACCAGTCGTTTGAGAGAATCCATTTGTCGGGCACGAAAGTGCATGGCTCACGAAAGGGTGAAGTACAGTCACAACGTGCTGAGGCGTGACTAAATTGGTTCCACACCAGTCCACAAGTTTCAGCGGCTAAAAGGGATTACTAACCGAGTTGATTAACTTGGTTCAACACTAGTTCACAAGTTTGCTCTCGAGAATCCTAACCTAAAAATAAAAGGGATCACTGTCGACTATCCTGCCGAACTTAGAGTATCTGACAGACTTGCTGCCAGGACTTCTTTCCATTCCACCTTCCAAGACAGTATACCCCTGCAGTGGAAGTGACCTACTGCAGCCGCGTGATAGGGTCGTAGTTTGCCGACCGCCATACCCGCCGAGGCAGTATATCGTGGCAGCACAAAATAACTCATACCTTTTACAACGCAGTTCTCACACTAAGTGGCAGCATAACCTTGCCTGCCTTATCAACCTGATTCACCTCTTCTCTATTACTTGTGTTTTTAATTACTTTTCTATTTCAACCAATTATTCACTTGTGCCTTTACTTTACCTTGTGCAGGAACTACGAAACGAGACAAGCTGTCAAATCCTTGTGGGATTCGACATCTTTTATACTATAACTTGGCAGGAGTGTGCACTTGCGCTCTCACAAAAAGGGAACACCTACACGCCCTACAAGTTTTTGGCGCAGTTGCCAGGATTGGTAACAGCAAATTTTGTTTTTAATTTCTGCACTTTTATTTAAATTCTAGTTTTTATTATTTTTAATTGTAATAAAAAAACTACGTGGGAAAGTGCTTATTCAGGTGCCCTACGAGTTAAGGACAACAATATTTGGGAAAGTTCTTGCGAATTTTGTGAAGGCAATCATGCGTTCGAAAGTTGCCCTCATCTTTTTGCAATAGACATGTTGGAAAAAACCACTTGGGAGTGGATGCCTGAATATGAACAGCAGATGCCGCCGCAACAGCAACACAGACAATTGATGTTGCTACCGCAATTGCCGCCGCAAAAACAAGATTTTTCATGGTATAATCAAGAATCTAAAAAAAATTATTATAACAATTTTGCTACAGAAATCGACATGCCCTGGCAATATAGTTATTCGCAAGAACAATCAGAATCCTTGGAGGACACACTTCAAACTTTCCTTGCGCTCACGGATAAAGTGTCAACTGCTATGGACACCAGCATCGCTAAGATGGATGCACTTCTGAGCAATTCAGTCCTCATTGATGTTGTGGATGAACCTCCACAATTAAGGGATACTAATGTCCCAGGACAAGAGGACGAATAGCAATGCGAGGAAAGATCTCCAATGTGCACGGTGCAATTCAAACCTCCAAGCCAAGAGGATGCAGAATGTTGCCCAGACAACAAGACTGACAGCTGTTCCGGCAGCTACCTAGAACCCTGCCCTGAGGACGAACTGACAGCACCTGAGCAAAGCTATACCTCAACAGAGAGGCCCACCACGACAGAAGCCTCCATAATGATGCCTGCCTCGGCAACTATGGATTATATATATCTAGAGAAGTTGATGCATGTAGAGATACAGCCGTCAAAATCTCTACTAATGAAGATTTTCGAGGAGCCTAAAGAGGTTTCCCTTGACCGACACAACACCATGATAGAAGACTACCACAACAGTTGGGTGCCGCAGCAGCAAACGAAACTTTCTCCTATGACGAACTTCGACAAAAAGGAGGTAAGTACATGGTTAGGTAGTTATATAATTTTTCCTAATCACATGTTCATGCCTTCAGGAATAGGAACAAGAAGGAAGGTTCACATGGATTACTAGGTAGCGAGGAAGAATGACTCATCCACCACGAGGATAATCACTAGATGGAGGGTGCAGATGGATTACAAGAAGTATAAAAAATGAACCTATTGAGCTAAAACGATAAGGGAGTAGTTACTTTAGGAGATGCATATCAATGCACTCCTAGAGTAACAAAATTTTGTATAAGTTTTTATTTTTCCACATATTTATTGTTTAATTTAGGAATATATTTTAATTACTAAGGACTAGATTTTATTTTCGGTTGCATTATTCCTGTCTCACAACTGTTTATCTAGATTCAAACCCAATGGAATTGAGCCGCCTAGCACAACAGGGGGCAGCACTGCCGTAACTGGCGAAAGAGCAGATAACTCCTCCACATCTTCTCCACCATCTGACAACAACTATGTCTGAGTTTTCTTTCCATTTCTAATATTTATTTTTCATTTTTAGTTTTATTTTGTGCATTGAGGGCAATGCCCATCTCGAGTTTGGGGGGGTATAGTTCTCATATTTTACTTTTGAGGCATCTTTAGTTGGATGTAGGTTGCATTGTACTTGCCTTAGTAATAATCAGAAAAGAAAAATTTACTATGACTTGTGCCTGTGATAGGAAAGCCGACTAAGTTATTTTTGCACCTAATAAAAATTGAACTTAATCTTGGGAAAATGTATGAAATATGACAGAAATTTTTTTAATGCCTGAAATTGTTAAACATCTCTGTTACTTGTTGAATGTGTTAGAATATTTGATAAACAATGCCTGTTTGTTTTTAGAATTCTTTCCGAAATTCTAACGATTATTACAGGTAGTCGCCGAGGCAGGCAAAAGAAACAGAAAAATGCAAGTTCTGCCACGACAACAAAATCAAAAACAAGGAACAGTGATGTTTACCCTAGAGGTGCCCGCAACAGGCTCTAAGAAGAAACATGTGTGAGGACACTTCGCCGCTATCAAAGTCCATGAATCTGAAAGCTTTAAAGTAACTGACAAATTAGCATGAGTGAATGAAAGCCTTCACGGGATGACTCTACTCCAAGGGTTCGGGGTTTTGTAGTTTACTCCTATCTCAACGTCAAACCTGGAATAGTAGTTGTGATAAGCTGAAGCCCTCACAACCATGATTAAAGATATTGTGCTTAAACTGTGCTGCCTCGGCAGCAACCTTTACATCACAGCAACCTCTTTGTTTAATTACTTATTCTGCGTATTCAGCTCGTTTACAGATATGCACACACCACACATGCATGAGAAATTTAAATTTTGAGTTCTTTTTCTGCTTATTTCCCTTCACTAACTTAATATAGGTGCCACGGCCTTAATGCAAAAAATCAGGTTAAAAGCTAATTTTTCTTTCTGATTATTATTAGAGCAAGTACTTTAGGTTGCATTGCTTGAGGACAAGTAATAGTTCGAGTATATGGGTGTTTAAAGTGTCCAAAAGTACTATATTTCATGTACATTCCAACTCTTATTATTACTGTTTTTAAGCACATTTTAGACATAAGTAGGTGCATGCATAACATTTTACAATATTTTTAGTTTTGCTTTGCTTTTATGAGTTATTATTTATTTGGTGAACAAGAGATATTGTTTTAGTGTATTCTTGTATGTAGGTACTAACAGCTGAAAGGGGGAAACGAGGAGCTGAGGGCACAAGGCTTAGGAAGCTTACCTAGGAGCTGTACTGAAGCAGTTCCAGCATAAGACAAGTTACTGCCAAATACTTGCCGAGCATAGTTGCTGCCGACTTTGCTGCCCACGGCAACTGACTATGGAAGTTGGAAGAACCGGAGCGCGATTTTTAGAGCTAAAACTTCTGAATCTATCGCCAGCGTTCATGTGATTTTCCGACGTTTGTAGCAGCGGCTAGGGCTTCCGGAGCAAAAATCTCAAGATTACTTGAGGGCTAAGGCAAACGAGAAAAAGTCCAAATTCCACCCAAAGAAGTCAGCATTTAAAGTTATATTTAAGAAGGAAAGCTAATTTAGAGGACTTCTACTTTAATGAGGACTTAACCTAGTCTTTTAGTCTATAAATACCCATTGTACTCCTAGATCAAATCATCCTAGGTTTTCTATAGACTTTTCTTGTGTTCTTCACTGCCGCAATATTCTAAACTCCATTTGGGTTAGGGTTGTGTTGTAACTAGCGCGAAATAGTTGTTTTAGGGTTTTGAGTTATTTTCTTCAATAAAATATACTGTCTTTACTTAATCCATTGTTCTTCATTCTTTCAATCATTCTATACCAGTCATTTGAGAGAATCCATTTGTCGGAAACGAAAGTGCATGGCTCACGAAAGGGTTAAGTACGGTTACAATGTGCTGAGGTGTGACTAAGTTGGTTCCACACCAGTCCACATGTTTCATTTGCTAAAAGGGATTACTAACCGAGTTGATTAAATTGGTTCCACACTTGCCCACAAGTTAGCTCTAGAGCATCCTAACCTAGAAATAGTAGGGATCACAATCGACTATCCTGCCGAACTTGGAGTATCTGCCAGACTTGCCGCCAAGACTTATTTTCATTCCACCTGCCGAGACAGTACACCCTTGCAGTGGCATTGACCTACTGCGGCCCCGTGACAGGGTCGTAGTTTGCCGCCCGCCATGCTCGCCGAGGCAGCACAAAATAACTCATACCTTTTACAACGCAGTTCTCACACTAAGTGGCAGCATTACCCTGCATGCCTTATCAACCTGATTCACCTCTTCTCTATTAATTGTGTTTTTAATTACTTTTCTATCGCAACCAATTATTCACTTGTGCCTTTACTTTACCTTGTGTAGGAACAAGAAACGAGACAAGCTGTCCAATCATCCTAGGATTCGACATATTTTATATTATAACTTGGCAGGAGTGTGTACTTGCGTTCTCACAAAAAGGGAACACCTACACGCTCTACACCTTGTCGGATATGCTCAAGGGAACAACATAGAAGGTGAATCTCATATGTGATCGGTTGAAGGTTGCATCAGATCGTCAGAAGTCTTACGCATATTTAAAGCGTAAAGAGGTTTAGTTCGTGATTGGAGATCACGTGTTCCTTAAGGTGTCGCCTTGGAAGAAGGTGATGAGATTTGGATGTAAGGGAAAGCTTAGCCCGAGGTTTATTGGACCCTATGAGGTTGTGGAGCGATTTGGTCTTGTGGTTTATCAGTTGAGGTTGCCTCCTGAGTTGGAAAAGATTCATGATGTGTTTCGTGTATCTATGTTGCAGAGATATAGATCGGATCCTTCGCATGTGATGCCGGTTGAGGAAATTGAGTTGAATCCAGATTTATCTTGTGATGAGGAACTGGTGAGAATTTTGGATACGAGTAACAAAGTTTTTCGTAGCAGGACAATTGAGCTTGTGAAGTATTGTGGTGACATTGAGGAGTTGAGGAGGTTGCGTGGGAAGGTGAGGTAGACGGGTTGAGTCAGTTCCGTGCCTTTCTCCTTAAGGAAAAAAATTCTAGGATGAAATTTCCTAAGTGGGGGAGAGTTGTAACACCTCGGTTTTGGGCTTAGATGTTTTGGCGAGTCGGGTTGGGCCGGTGGAACCGGTCTCGGTTGTTCGAACTGTTAAAATGTGGTTTAGGGAGATCGAGGTTCGGGATAGGGTAAAAATATTATAAAAATTCCTAAAATCATCTAAAATGATGTTTAAGAGGTTGGCCAAATCAATTTTACAAAACAAGTTTTCGAAAGTATACATTTTGGGCAGTGATCAAAATTTAAATATTTAAAAGTTGAAAAAAATGATTTTTCAAGAAGAGTCAAAATCTTAGAATCTTTAGGGAGCTACGTGGAAATTATGCCTTTTCCCTAATTTGGCATGTGTTTTAAATGCTATTAAAAATTAAAAGGCTTTTTATTTGGATTAATTAAAAAAGGTAGTTGGGCGGTTAATGAAAAGTTTCACGAGCTTTCATTTTCTCACTTTTGCTTCAGCCAAATACCCTTCTTTTCTCTCAATTTTCCAGAAACCTTTTGCTCTCAAATTCCCTTTTTGATTCTTATCATTTCTCCATTGATTTCTTCCATTTTCCTTCAAGCTTCTTTAAGCAAAACTTGCCAAATTAGAGGAGAATCAAGGATTGGAGGTAATTTTTGTGCTATCCCTCTAATCTAAGTTATTTAATGAAATTCCAAAAATATTTGACTCTTTAATACTAATTTTGATTGAGGTTTTGTTGTTAGGATATTAAACTCTTGAAATCTTGATGGAAAATTGGTTTAAAATGTGATTTTTGGACTTTAATTGATTTGGCTGTTTTGAGATTGTTTCTAAATGAGTTTTGAAAGGTTTTTGATGTTGATGTGGAGTCTTAATCATATAGATCCCGAAATCCTTGAGATCTTTAGTTTATGAAGTGTTTTGGGTGAGTTTTTGAAGTGTTTTGAGGATTTCGAGTTGCTGGAGGTATAAGGATGGTTTAGTCTGTTTTTGGATGTTGATTAATGCTTAGGTTGTGTTGGATGAGTTGGGTAATGGCTGGGCTGAGGTTTGAGGTCAACTGATTGAGTTTTCGGTTGTTTCAGATGGGTGTTTTGTTGATTTAGAGCAGGCCTGCGGGATTTCTTGTGTGTGCTGGAGTTGTGGATGCATTATAATGCATTGAACCTCTGTTTTAATGTGTTGTAAACATGGGATATTAATCTAGAAGCAAACGAGGTGTTTTTGGAGGCTTCGGAAGGCAGTTAGTTGCGTCGTCAAGCATGGTTTCACAAGTCGGTGAGTGGAACTTGGTTTTCCAGCGTGGAAAATTTTTAGAAAAGGTTTGGGGAACTTAGTAAGAGCTTGAAACGCTTTACTAAGTTCGGAAGTAAGTAAAGTGAAACTCTCTCTCGGGTTGTGCTATTGTGAATTTTGGTTGCACTTGGTTTTAATTACATTTACCTACTGTTTTAAAGCATGTTTTGAATATGTGAAATGTGGTTGATTATGCCATGTGGTTTAAGGATTCACTATGTAAGTGATCCTTGTATGCATGTGTTGATGCCTGAGGTTTGAAGCATGGTTTAATGCTTGATTTAGGGCTTATCATGAATGCTTTGTAAAAATAGTGAGGTATGCATATGATATGGATTATATTGGCAAGTGATGTTGTATAAAAAATTTCATAAATGAAACCAGATATAGTTAGCCAACTATAGGATTGAGTGCACTATAAACAAGTCGCCTAGGATGTTGAGGGGTTGTGACTGTACCGAATACTCCATCCAAGTATCCTAACGATGGGGGATTATTTAAGGTTGCAACGGTTGAGGGTATCTCCCGGGTGCGAACCTTGTGTGTGTCTCGTCTCTTGTTAGTGGGTTATACATCTATCGATGAGTGGTGTGGAGGGGTTGTGATTGTACCGAATACTCCGCCACGAGTGTCACAACAATAGAGGGTTGCTCCTGTGTGTAAACCTTGAGATGCCGGTAGAGTGTATCAAGGGTGTGGGACAACCCTTGGTAATTTGTGTATCCAATATATGTTTTTGAGACTGTTGTTTATCACTTGTGAGCCAGTATAATGAAATGAAACATTGGGGAAAATGTTGTTAATGCATAATGTGGAAGATGCATGTTTTGGTTTAAGCTTAGCATAGAGGCGATTATGCTTGAAAGGCTTGTATTATGAGTAGCAATGGTTTAATTGCTGGACTTATGTGTATCATGTTACATGATGTTCACCACAATGGTTTTGAGGTTAAAGTGCATGTTTTGTGAAAGTAAGCTTGATGGTTTTGAAAAGAGTGAAAATGGTTTTGTGCATTGATGATGTTTTCGGTTTGAGCAATCCTTACTAAGATTGTATGCTTATGCTCTCTTTGTTCATCAATGCAGTCAATTTAAGCTTTGGAGGCAGCACTTGCAAGGGGATCGGTGGATGACTTTGATTAAAGGTAAGTTTTGGTTTTGGGCTAATGTAATAAAGGCAATGGGGATGTCCAATGCTTGAATGTTATTGGTTTGTTGGTTTCTGGTTTTGAGCAAGTTTATAATGCGTATTTGGTTTTGTAAATGGCCATTCGGCAGTGGTTTATGCTTGCAATTGGTTTTTAGCCTTTTTGTGCTTTTGACTTTTAAAGAGCATGCCTTTAGTATCATAGTTTGTGGTAATGATGCTTGTGCTTCGTATATGTGATCTGTGATGTGTATTCATGTTGTATGTATGTTGGGGCATGTGTCGGGATGGTTTCGGAGGGTAAAAGTTGATTTAAAATAGCTTTTTGGAATGTTGTAGGCTCAGGCGTTTCGGAACACCCTTACCTGTTTTGGAATACTGGCCTATAATGGCCTTGGTGTTTTGGAACGGTAAGGCTCGTTCCGGAACATTTTGCCTCTGTAAACCATTGTATCGAAACGTGTCATTAGAGGTTTCGAAACAAACCCGCGTATCGAAACGGTCAACCATGTTTCAAAATGGTCGTTCTGAAATGGGGCTTCCTATTCCGAAACACCAGACCCTTGGATGCAGATTTTGAATTGTTCTGAGTTTCTGATTCTTACATGTTGGTCCATGTTTGTCTTGTATACAATTAAATGAGTTCTAAATGTCATTTTGAGCTGAATTTTCACCTTTGAGCATGTAACGAACTTAATTGAAGGTTGGTAACTTGAATTTGGCAAAAGCCCTTATAATTTACCAAATTTACAAAATGGTCCCTAAACCTTAATTGGCTTAATTTGAATTGAGAATGTGTTGATGTTTTGTCCACTGCTTGTGTACGTTCATATAGGAACCTAAGATGCATTTAGACAAGAAAAAAAGAAAAAAAGTGTTGTTTATTGAGGTAAACTTTCATGATTTACTTCAATAATCCCAGTGCGATCCGTTCGGTTCGGTCTATCGGCCAGGCCGAGTCGAGGAGGTTACAGTGTTGTTGGAGAATCAACTTTATGCTAAATTGAGCAAGTGTGAGTTTTGGCTCAGGGAAGTTGTCTTCCTTGGACATGTAGTGTCGGCCGAGCGTATCTGAGTTGACCCACACAAGATCGAGGCAGTGATGAATTGGAAGATGCCTAAATCGGTGATGGATGTGCGTAGTTTTCTTGGTCTAGCAGGATATTATCGAAGGTTTGTGGAGGGTTTCTCTAAGATTGTTGCACCGTTAACTAAGTTGTTGCAAAAGAATGTTCACTCTAAGTGGACGAATGTTAGGCAACAAGCTTTCGAGATGATGAAGGAAGCTTTGTCGCAAGCTCTTGTCTTGATTCAACATGAATCAGGTAAGGTGTTTGTGGTTTACAGTGATGCATCGTATGTTGGTCTAGGTTGTGTGTTGATGCAAGGTGAGAAGGTTATGGTGTATGCATCTAGGCAATTGAAGGTGCATGAATGCAACTATTCTACTCATGATTTAGAGCTTGTCGCGGTTGTGTTTTCTTTGAAGATTTGGAGGCATTACCTTTACGGTGAGAAGTGTGTGGTTTACGCAGATCATAAGAGTTTGAAATATCTAATGTCCAAGAGAGAGTTGAATCTTAGGCAATGAAGGTGGTTGGAGTTTCTCAAAGATTACGATCTGACGATAGAGTATCACGCTAGAAAGGTCAATGTTGTGAATAATGCTTTGAGTAGGAAAGTGGATGTAGAGTTGAAGGGTGATGTTTGCTCGATTGAGTATATCGCGAGATGGTGGGTTGATAGCCGAGTTACAAGTGAAAGCTTCCTTGATTCAGTTGATTAAGGAGAAGCAGTTGCTTGATGATTCTTTGGCACCTCATGTTTAGGATATAGCAGATCGAAATGCAACAAATTTTTGTTTCAATGATGATGGTGTTTTGTGCTTTAAAAGTCAAATAGTTGTGCCGGAGGATGTTGAGTTGAGGCGCACTATTTTGACCGAAGCTCATAGTAGTCATTTTGCTATTCATCATGGTAGTACGAAGATGTATCGTGAATTGAAGGATTACTACTATTGGGTTGGGTTGAAAAAGTATGTTGTTGATTTTGTGAGCAAGTGTATGGTTTGTCAGCATGTGAAAGTTGAGCATCAATTTCCTTCCGGGTTGTTCCAACCTTTGAGGATACCAAAATAGAAATTGGAAAGGATTACAATGGATTTTGTGTCCGGTTTGCTTGTAAACCCGTCAAAGAAGAACTTCATTTGGGTGATTGTTGATCGCCTTACGAAGTGTGCACATTTCTTAGCTGTACATACTACGTATACGTTGGATAAGCTAGCGGAGTTGTATATTGCTGAGATTGTGCGTCTGCATGGTGTACCTAAATCTATAGTTTCGGATAGAGATCCGAGGTTTACAACGAGGTTTTGGGAGTGTTTACATATAGCTTTGGGTACAAGACTTAATTTCAGTACCTCGTATCATCCTCGGAAGGATGGACAGTCAGAGCGAGTTATCCAAGTGCTGAAGGATATGTTGAGATGTTGTGTTATAGATTTTCAAGGTTCTTGGGAAAAAAACAGTTGCCCTTAGTGGAATTTGCCTATAATAACAGTTTCCAAGCGAGTATACAAATGGCTACGTATGAAGCTTTGTATGGAAGAAAGTGTAGAACACCTCTTTGTTGGGTGGAGGTGGGGCAAAAGTTGGTTTCCTTACCGGAATTGCTTAAGGGAACGACTAAGAAAGTGAAGCTTATATGTGAGCGGTTGAAGGCTGTATCTTATTGCCAAAAGTCCTACGCAGATTTAAAGCGTAAGGAGATTGAGTTTGCAGTTGGAGATCGCGTGTTCTTGAAGGCATCACTTTTGAAGAAGGTGATGAGGTTTGGACGTAATGGTAAGCTTAGTCTAAGGTTTATTGGACCTTATGAGGTTTTGGAGCGTGTTGGTCCTGTTGCTTATCGGTTGAGTTTGCTTCCAGAGTTTGAGAAAATCCATGATGTGTTTCATGTTTCGATGTTCTGAAGGTATAGATCGAATCCATCTCATATTATGCATGTTGAAGAGATTGAGTTAAATCCATATTTGTCTTATGATGAGGAACCAATGGGAATTCTTGATTCTAGTAGCAAAGTTCTTCGTGGTAAGACGATTGAACTTCTGAAGGTGTTGTGGCGACATCGAGGAGTTGAGAAGGCCACGTGGGAAAGCAAGGAGGAAATGTTGAGGCAGTTTCCGCACCTTTTTCCTTTAGGTAAAATTTCAAGGACGAAATTTCCTAAGTGGGGGAGAGTTGTAACTCTTCGGTTTTGGGCCTAGATGTTTTAGGCACCGGTTTGGGTTAGTCGAACCTAGAATTAGAGATCCAAGCCTTTAGAAGGGGTTCAGAGAAAACGTAGTCTGGGATGGGATAAAATTATGAGAAAATTTGCTAAAATATTTTTAAAATATATATTGAAGTTTGGTAAAATCAATTTTAGAAAACGAGTCTTGGAAATTCAAGATTTCGAGTAGTGACCATTTTGTAAAAAGTGCAAAACTGGTTTTTAAGGACTACATTAAAAAGAAGACAAGACTTAGAATCTTTAGAGAGCTTATATCTTTTTGTGGACCTTTTCCCTCAAATTAACCATTTTAATTATTCTAATATAAAGATTTTATCAAGGGGTTTCAAATTAAAAAGGTATTTTAATTAAACAAAAGAAGAATTTATGTGACTAACTTCTCTCATTTTTCACTCAGCCAAACACTCTTACCTTTTCTAAAAACCAGAGAGATTTCCATCTTTTCTAATCCTTTTTTAATAGCAAAAGAGTTCTTTGATTCTCCTATCTTTTATCATTGAGTTTACTTTAAGATTTTATCAAAATCTTGTCATTTGAGGAGAAAAGGAAAGGTTAGAGGTAAGATTTCGTTCAACTCCTCTAATCAAGGTTCTTTAATGAAATTCACAAGTCTCGTGCTTCCTAAATATTGTTATAAACTGAGTTTTATGATTTGATTAATGAAAATGGTTAAAATGGCTTAGTTGATGATTTTCCAAGATTTTCGTTTGGGCACTATTTTGTTTGATTTCAAAATGATTTTAAACTTGTTTTGGATGATAAATGATGTTAAAGTAAAGGCTTACTAATAATAATCATGGAATAGGTTGGATCTTTAATATTATAGGTTGTTAGTTATGGGTTTTTTGCTTGGCAATGTGAATATGGTGTTGTTGGGTGCTATTAGATGTAATTAAAGTGTTTTTGGATGTTGATTGATGGCTAAAAGTGAATGGAAATAATGAATTATGGCTGAGTTAAGTTTCGTGTAAGATCGGTTGAGCTCTTAGTTGTTTTAGATGGGTATTTTGGTGCTTTAGGGCAGAGCAGCGAGATTGTTTAAGTTGCTGGTGATTTTAATGCATTACGATGCCTTGACCCTCTATTCTTGTGTGGTATAAACATGGGAGAATACTTTTGAAGCAATCAGTGAAGATCATGGGGCTCCAAACGCTTAAATTCGCTTCGACGAATCTTGGTTTCATGAGTTCGTGAGTGGAAATGGGTTTTCTAGCTTTCAAACACTTTAAAGGTGATTTTGGGAACTTAGTGTAAGCTTGAAATGCTTTACTAAGTTCGAAAGTAAGTAAAGTGATTTTCTCCCTCATATTGTGCTATTACGAGTTTGTTGTTGCACTTGATTTTTAATGTGTTTTACCTACTCTTTAAAGCATGGTTTAAAGTAAGAAATTTATTGTTTATGATGTCACATTGATGAAGGATGCACATGGTAAGTGACCCTTGTATGCATGTGCTTATACATGTTTAATGAAGTATGGTTTAATGCTTGGAATGTGGCTTATGGGTAATGCTTGAAAAACGAGGTTTGTGCAAATTGGGAATTATATTTGCAAGTGATGTGGTGAAAATTGTTTATAAATGAAATCGAATATAGTTAGTCGGCTATAGGATTGAGTGCACTATAATCAAGTCACATTGGATGTTGAGGGGTTGTGAGTGTACCGAATACTCCATCTAAGTACCCTAACGATTGAGGAAATTGAGTTGTGTCCCGTCTCTCGTTAGTGGGGTTATACATCTACCGATGAGTGGTGTTGAGGGGTTGTGAGGTACCGAATACTCCACCATGGGTGTCACAACGGTGGAGGGTAGCTCCCGTGTGTGAACCTTGAGATGCCGGTGAGAATGTATGAAGTGTTGGGACAACACTTGGGAATCCGTGTATCCAAAATGTTTTGTGAAATAAGTATGTTGATGATCACTTGTGAGCCAATATAATTGATTAAGTTTTATGAAATGATTATTGATGCATGGTATGTTAATGCATGTTTTACTCTTTAAGCTTTGCATATGGTAGCTATGCATGGAAAGGCTTAAGTTGAGTATTAGCAATTGGATTTGCTGTTGAGTATTTAATACTTGTTGCACGATGTTTAGCATGCTGATTTTGTTAAGGAAGTTCATGGTTTTCAAAGAGGGCATTGTAACACCCCGAAAACCGGTCTAGTTGGAATTAGATTCCGATGATCGAAACATTGATATTAAAATATTGAAATACTAAATCCTTGTTTTAGATTATGATTGTTAAAGTATTCTAATGGATTCAAGTCCTTAAGATTGCTATGAGAATGCTCAAATTAGTGTTTGTGAGCTAGGCGTTTCGATACACTCAGACCCGTATCGAAACGACCTACGTAATACGTTTCGAAACGTTTATAGGCGTTCTGATACAATTACAACGATATTAACTAACTTTTAGACTTTTGGTTGACTGTTTTGATACGGTCTCACTCGTTTCGAAACAGGTCCCCTGTTTCGAATAAGTTTAAGGGATAAATTGAAAAGGGATGATTAGGTGATGACTCACCAGTTTGCTTATCACCATTTCTTACGTGAATGACCAGAAAAGATGACTTATAGTCATCTATATGTTTAATTGGGAAAGGATAAAAGAAAGGTAGAAAATGTTATTAAATATCTTACCTTAGAGTGAAGGAAACCTTTCTATTGGCTATTTGGGAGGTGGGTAATGATTAAAGTGATAATTCCCTTACAATGAATTAGAGAAAAGAGAGCTCTCATCTTTGTGTTGTTTCACCGAGAACCATTTCCATCTTTTAGCTTTGAAAGACCAAGCACACACCTCCGTTGTCATCTTCTCCACCAAGCTCAAGCACACACCTCTCCATTTGTGAACCTTAAGCTTAGGCTTTCTTTGATTTAAGAACACCAAGTTATAGCTATCGACCAGGTAAGTGAAAGCCTTAAGTCAATCATCGATTCTCTTGATTATTAGATAATCAATTTCAAGCTTAAAGATGAGCTTTGTTTATAGCTAATGGCTATTCAAGCATCGATATTGATATATTGATTATAATGATCCCTTATTGTTTTTTCTAGCTCAAGAAGTGGAAAAGACTAATCCATCGCCTCCATCGAAAGCTAGGGATAAGGGTATCGCCATCCGAGAGCCTTAGAAGCATCGGATTGTCAAGGTGAGTGTAGTCAGAGTCTCGAGAGTGGTTAGGTGCCATCTCGAATAATTGTTTATTGATTTACTAACCATTGATTTTAAGGGATTTGCATGAAGTATTATTGTAAGCCATGTTGGTAAATTTTGGTAAGTATTGCATCGATTCATTGTCCATAGCATTGCTATCATTGTCATGGAAATTTTTGAAGCGTTGACATGTAGAATCATTGACATGAGCTATTGTTATTGCTAATTGACATGGAAATCATGATTGTTGACTTATTGATATGATATTATTGCCATCGAATTATTGTTATTGATATTGATGTGGAACATTGTAAATGAATCATGGATATTGAATTGTGGATTATTGAACCTTGTGTTCAAAGTATTGGATACAATTGGCATGCCATAGAATTCATGAGCTCAGTGTACGAGTGGACTACGGTCCTAGGGCTACGACCTATATTGATTTGGCGAGGCAGAGGGTTGTATTGAATATTGGTCCTATTGGCAATGTCGGTGGGATGACCAATCGTTGATTTGGTGAGGAGGTGGAATTCGTGTATCCATATACCATGAATCAAACCAAGGGAACTATTGATTATTGATAATGTTTTCTATGAAATCATGATATTGCCATTGATGACAAGATACTATGTTTCTATTATGAATAAGGAGCATGTTATGTTTATTGCATAATGGATATATGATTATCATGTAAGCATGTTATATGGCATACCATGTTCATCCATTGTTTTGTGACTACCTCACTAGGAAAAGTATGCCTAATGCATTCCATTACATCCATTTTCGGTTAGTCAAATTTTGGGATCGAGATCGGAGAAGTTGAAGCGTTGCAGAAGTCACAATCAAACTCCAAGTAATGTATATTGACCCTTTGAAACTCCTAGTTGGTGGCAAGGTCTATGTATAAGTCTATTAAGTCTCTTTTGATGTGCTTATGTTATGGTTAAGTGTTATACTGGTGATATGTTTAAGATGACGCTTTTATATAGTGAAAAATGGACCTAAATGCATGTTTTGGCACTAAAAGGTAAAAATCGGGTAAATGGATTCATATGGCTTTAAAATTTAACATGTTAGTAGAATTTATGGTTATAATGTTGTGTGTGAAGTTTCATTGTATTTTGACATCGTTTGATATGGTAAAATGAATAAAAACTAGCAAAAATCTGTCATTACAGGTTAGGCCGTATCGAAACAGGTGATGGCGTTTCGATACGGGTAAGTATAAATGAACCCAGGGAACAGGGAATATCGAAACAATCTAGGGTCATTCCAAAACATTTTGCAACTGGAATCCATCGTTTCGATACGGGTTCACATCGAATCGAAACTGGTCAAAGTCTAAGTGAAAGGTATTCAACCTATATCGATACAGGGCTTGCCCGTATCGATACGGTCAAAGAGTAAAAGTCAACAAGGTTGATCATCGTCTACCCGTATCGAAATGACCCTGAGCGTTTCGATACAAGGTTAGTTAAATTGGTTAAAAGCTTTTTGAAGGTCTGCATTGTTTACAAATTAGTCACTGAGTTTTGGATGATTAAATTGAATGAGTAAATGATCACCATTATGCATGAAATTTTGCAGGCTCATCAATGTTGTATTGAATTTCATTCTGGTATTGTTTGTTACATAAAAGTACCTTTAATATGTAAGTTTTACAAATTAGTCCATAAAATTTGTAATAACTACAAATTGGTCCTAAATAGTTAAGTGTGGCCTTCTTATGAATGAATTGGACTAATATGTATATTGGAAATGTTTTGTTTGTGTAAAATTGATTAAACATTGTTAATAAGTTGCAATTTTATCACATTGATCATTGCAACGCTCACCGGTAACACGTTCTGACCCAGTTTTCGACCAGGCTGAGAAGGGGGTGTTACAGGCATGATGATTTTCAATTGGAGGAAAATGGGTTTTATGCATTGATGGTGTGTTGGTTTTGAGCACTCCTCACTAAGCTTGTATGATAACGCTCTCTTTTGTCCATCAATGCAGATAATTGAGTGTTTTTGTTATGGACTAGTGTAATAAGGGCAATGAGGGTTCCATGGTCTAGTGGGTGATGTGTGTAAACACCCCTTTTGAGCATGTTTGTTTTATGGTGTTATACTTGTAAAAGGCCTATATTTGATGGTTTATTCTTTGGGTTGAGTTTTGACTCTTAAGTGATTTATTTGTTAGTTTGCGTGCCTATAGTTTACCATTGATGCAATTTGCTATGATTTGATGCTAAATATGCCATGAATGTTTGAAGATGAATGTTTAAGTATGATTTATGCATGTTGGAAGCATGTTGGATTGGTTTAGGATGGATTTAAGTGTGAAAAACCACAAAAAAAATGTCATTACAGGCATAGGCATTTCGGTACATTCGAGCCTGTACCAAAACAGTGAGCCTGAAATGGCCTAAGGGTTTCGAAACAGGGAAGGTCTTTTTCAGTACATTTTGCTACTGGAAACAACAGTTTCGAAACACCTCAAGGATGTTTCAATATGGGCCCATGTTCCAAGTTGTGTGGTATTGATTCGATACACCTGTTTCGATACAGGGTTAGCCTGTACTGAAAGGATTGCCTGTTATGTTTCTTAATGGTATATTTTGAAGTTTTGATTCTTTGCGTTTTGGTCCCTGAATGTTGTGGATGCAATTAAATAGGCATGATTGATTATTTTGAGCTGGGTATTGACTGAAATGCATGTAATATGATTAATTAAAGGATGGTAACATAAAAGTGGCATAAGTCCCTATAAATTGATAATATTACAAATTGGTCCCTAAAAGTTGTAATTGAGTGCAATTGATGTTTGATCGAGTTATGAATGTTCCCTTGAGATGTTAAACATATAGGACTCTAATTAGCATCTAGATAAGATAAAATGAAAAAAATAGATTTGTTTATTGAGGTAAACCTTCCCAGTTTACTTCAGTATTCCCTGTGTGATCGTTCAGTCCGGTCTATCGCCTAGGCCGGGTTGAGGGGGTTACATCCAGGGATCCCAACATGATATTCACAGTGAGCTTTCGGATCATACCACAGAGGGTATGGAGGTTGGAGAGGAGTAAGACAGTAGGGCATGACCATATCTGTTTCAAACAACTATGGATACTGTTCAACACAAGACACTAGTGAAGTTGTGAAGTTTACCTTCTCATTTCTCGAGCTTCGAAAATATTTCCTGTTTGAATTATGAGAACCTTCTGATGCAACATGCAGTGTGATTGTAACATTCTTTAGAGCCTCATAAGCCTTTTTTTACCTCATCAAAAGTACCGATTTTTATGCCATTCTTACAATTCTTTTGCTTGTTTATGAGTACATTTAGTTGCACTAAATGTTAAATTCATGCATTTGCATAAGGAGTTTAGATTTTTGTCTATGCCATTGTGAAGGGTTGTTTTGTTGGTGATTTTGCAAGATTGGCATAGCATTTGGTAGAAAAGAGAAGGGCAGGAAGGAATTCTAGAGAGAATGTCGTGATGATGTTGGCACAGATGGAACAAACAATGCCAAGCACCGATGGTAGAGAAGAGGAATTTGATGTCTGGCCAAGTAGTTGTTGAACCCGAAGAAATAGGACCAGATCAGGCTATAAGAAAATAGCAAATGGATCAACCTTCAAAAAAGTAGCGGATAACTAGTGCCAAGCTTGGTTGGCAAAACTATGCCAAGCCTGGTTGCCAAACGGTGACGACAAATGACATCAGCCCTAGCCTCATCAGCTTATCTCCTTATCAGCTTATCACTTCAAATATGGATAAAGGTGATCACAAGTCTCATCCCTTGCGCATTAAATTTTCAAATGCAAGGGCTTATCCTAGTCTTCCTTGCATGCATATTTAAAGAACCGATCGAGCAAACAATGGGAGGAGACTTACGTTGGAGAGATAATCGACGAAAAGCTACACTAAGGAGACGCGGTTCAACCCCCTTCTCGCCCATTCTCTTTGTCTAGTTATTTTATTTTCTTTATAATGATGACGTGTTTAAAAAACGTTGAAGGTTTTTTGGATTATACCTTCATTATGAACTAATTTAATAGTTGGTGGGGGATGTTTGCGTTGAACACTGCTTTTTTGTTAAGTTTTTAATAATGAAAATGCTTCAGCATTTTTTCTTCTATCTTGCATACTTTATTGTTTCCTAAATATTATTCCAAGCGAGAGTTGGCACTACTGGCTTATTGCACCTCAATATCATAACATACTTGGGTGGTAACGATCAAGTTACTGGATACTAAGGTGAGATGCTTCGAGAGTAGATGTTCAAGTAGATGAACTTACTTCGGAAGTCAAATCTATCCCTTATGAGTATAGATTGGATCTTAATCAAATTGGTTTCTAAAAAAACATTCACTATAAAGATATAGGGGTTTTTACACAATTAATTTAGGGCAATGACCATTCGAGAGAGGCTTTGCCAATTTAAATCTGCTCGGCAAACAATGTCAATGCATTACATTATTAGAAGCTATCATGGCATGAATAGCGTGAAAATCGGATGTCTCTTGCCAACGCTAATCATTCATTCGACACTCTCCATGCCAACGTTGTTTTATTTTCATTTCTTTTCTTTTAAACTATTTTCAAAACCACTGTCAAATCAAATCAACATTTTTCTACTACAAGTAAACATTCAAATCAATCGAATTCCAAGCCAATCTCCGTGGGATTGATACTCAGCTTACTGTTGTATTAGTTGTCGATCATGTATATTTGCACACAAAAGACTCAATCTTTGTCATTGTTTTTACTATATTTCCAATATGTTGTATGCCCCTTTTGCCAACACTCACACGAGTCAACAAGTTTTTGGCGCCGTTGTCAGGGATTGCAACAGAATATTATTGTTTTTGTTTTACTTGTTTTTGTTTTATTTTACTTATTTTTTTGTTTGGTGTATGACCAGGAGTCGCCCTACGGACTATCAGCCATTTGACCCTAAAATTGAATGAACCTACCACATATTGAAGAAGAAAATCAGATAGATGGCTCAAAACGGTAACAGAGAAGTAGAAGGTTTCCCACAAAATCAAGAGAATCCACCTATACACGGACGAAATCCTATTGCACCCGTAGTGGATGATGCTATAGAAAAACCAATACGAGAACACTCGACACCAAATATTGGCAACCTGATGCCATGAGTGATTGGCACTAAGGTAAATGCATTGAATTTTGAACTTAAGCCGCTAATGATTCAAACTCTTTTGAATGTAGGTCAATTTGATAGATCTCTTACTCGAGATCCAAGGAAACAGTTGAAGCAATTCATGGAGATTTTCCAACTACTTCAACAGCCTAGATTATCAGAGGATAGTGTGACGCTGAAATAATTCACTTTTTCCTTGAGAGACAGAGTCAAGACTTGGCTCAATTCCTTGCCACCCAGCTCAGTCACCTCATGGGGAGGCTGAGGATGCGACCTTATATGATGCTTGGGAAAGATTTAAGGATCTGTTGAGAAGGTGTCATATGCATGGATTCCCGAATTGGACTCAAATACAAACCTTCTACAACGGATTGAATGCACAAACGAGGACAATTGTTGATGCTTTGGCAGTCGGTTCATTGCTTGACAATAACTACATAGAGGTTGTTGGCATCCTTGAAAGGATTTCAATCAACGATTTTGAATATCTTATTGCAAGACTGAGGACTAGAACCAAAACCAGTGGGAAATTGAAGATTGATGAACTAACGTCCATTAATGTCGAGATTTCCATCGTCACTAGTTTAGTGAGATCATTGCAAAAGAATAATTAGCCTTAAGAAGAAAAGGCATTAGAACCATTCTGCACCATCTGTGGAGAGAGCCACCATGTAGATTATTGCCCTGCCAACCCTGAGTCAGTAAATTATGCTGGCAGTGTAAATTGCAATTTTAATCCTAACTCAAACACTTATAATGCAGGATGGAGGCATCACCTGAACCTTGCTTGGGGAAATCAAGGATCCAAAAAATATAATGCCCAACAACATAACAACAATGCCCAACATCAATATAATGCCCATCGTCTGAACAATGCCATGCCAGGAGTCAATAGGAATGTTGTGCCACAGCGGGCACAAAATAATTTTCAACAAGTTCTTAAGAAGTTGCAAATCAACATACCATTGGTAGAAGCTCTTGAGTAAATGCCCGACTATGTCAAATTCATGAAGGACATATTGTCAAAAAAGAGGAAGTTGGGAGACTTTGAAACCGTTGCTCTCACCGAGGGATACAATGACATGATCCTAAACTGATTGCCACCTAAGTTGAAAGATCTGGGAAGTTTCACCATCTCGTGCTTCTCCTCTAATCAAGGTTCTTTAATGAAATTCCCATGTATTTGGCTCTTTAATTATGTTTCTTAACTGGACTTTATGTTTGATTTGAAGAAAATGTTAAATCAAGCTTTAAATGATAATTTTGTGTAATTTTCTTAATGGATCTGTTTTGGCTGATTTATGATTGATTTTAAACATGCTTTGAAAGTTTATTAATGTTGAGATTGAGGTTTAAGAATGGTAATCCCGAAACTAATTTGATCTTTAGTTGATTTGGTTGGTAGAATTGGGTTTTTGTGGTGTTAATGTGATTTTGTGAATGCTGGAGGTATAAGGTTGATAAAAGGATGATTTTGGATGTTAATCAACGTTAATTAATGGATGGAAGTGTTAGGTTTTGGCTGGGTTGAGTTTGTAAAGTAATCGATGGTGTTTTCGGTTGTTTCGAATGGGCATTTTGGTGGTTTTGGGCAGAGCAACGTGGTAGGTTTGCTTTCTGGAGTTTTGAATGCATTGAGATGCATTAATTCTCTGTTCTTACGTGGTTAAAATAGGGGAGAATGCTTCAGAGCAACCAATGAGGTTTCGTGAGCTTCGGACGCTTAGTTTCGCATCAACTAATCATGGTTTCGCTTGTCGGTGGGTGAGAATGTGGGTTTTAGCTTTGAAATATTATAAAGGTGGTTTGGGAACTTATATGTAATCTTGAAACGATTGTCTAAGTTTGAAAGTAAGTATAAGGAATTTCTCTCTCGGTTGTGCTATTATGAAATGATTTTTAAGCACTTGGTTTTGGATGAATGTTATCTACTGTTAAAGCATGTCTAAAGTAAGTGGTTTATAGTTTTTAATGTTGTAATGATGAAGGATGCACATGGTAAGTAATCCTTGTAAGTATATGTTTTATACTAGTGATTTAAAGCATGGTTTAATGCTTTGGAAAATGATTTATTGATGATGCTTTGAAAACAGTGAGGTATGTAGTTAAATGTTAATTATATTGGAAAGTGATGTTATGAAATTGGTTTATAAATGTTGTCAGATATAGTTAGCCGGCTATAGGATTAAGTGCACTATAAACAAGTTGCCTTGGATGTTGAGGGGTTTATACGGTGTACCGAATACTTCATCCAAGTACCCTAACGATTGAGGCATGTGTGTGTGGTGTTCTGTCTCTCGTTAGTAGGGTTATATATCTACCGATGAGTCGTGTTGAGGGGTTTATACGGTGTACCGAATACTCTACCACGGGTGTCACAACGGTGGAGGGTAGCTTCCACTGTGAACCTTGAGATGCAGTGAGAATGTATGAAGTGTTGGGACAACACTTGTGAATCTGTGTATCCGATATGTTGTTTTGAGAAATGGACTTGCCTAATGATCACTTGTAAGCCAATATAATTGATGATGTTTCATGAGATGGTTTATGTTGAATATTGTTATTTATACATGTTTTACTCTTTAAGCTTTGCATATGGTAGTTATGCATGGGAAGGCTTAAATTGAGTTTAGTAATGAGACTTGTTGTTGATCCGTAATGCATGTTGCATAAGGTTTATTATGCCGAATTTTGATTAAGGAAAGTGCGTGGTTTTAAAAGGCATGATGGTTTTCAAATTATGATTTAAGTTAATTGAAATGAGAATTCAATGTGGACTTGGAAAATGGTTTTAATGCATTGATGGTGTCTTTCTTTTGAGAACTCATCACTAAGCCTTGTGTGCTTACGCTCTATTTTGTCCAATCGATGTAGAGAATTGAGGTTTTGGAGGCAGCGTGGAGCAAGGGATCACAAGAGACTTCATTTGAGAATGTATGTTTCAGTTTAGACTATAAGTAATAAGGGAAATGGGGGATACATTGTGTTTTTGGGATATTTGTGTAAACTCCCCAATTTAGCAAGTGTTCATTGATGTTTTAGACTTGTAAATGATATTTGGTATTGGTTTGTTCTTTGCTATGCATTTTGGTTTCTTGCTTGGCTTGTTACTAGGCTGCATGCCTATAGTTTACCTTTGAAGTAAATTGCCATGATATGATGTTGAATATGCCATTAATGATTGAGGTTTGATGTTTGGATGTGTTATATATATGTTGAATATGTTGAATATGCCTATAGTTTACCAGCAAAATGTGACATTACAGGCCTAGGTGATTCGATACGCCTAAGGTTGTATCATAAAGATGAGCTTGAAATGGACATGGAGTTTCGAAACGGGGAAGGGTGTATCGAAACAGGCTCCATTAAGTTGGCTATTAGAATTTGGTGTACCAAAACGTCCTGGAGACCGTATTTGTAACACCCCCTTCCCGGCCTAGTCGAGAACCGGGTCGGAGCGTATTACCGGTGATCGGTGCAATAAAATTTTATCTTATTATCAATATTTAATTATTATTACACAAACAAAACATTACCAATATACATCTTAGTCTAATTCATTCATAAGAAAGCAACAATTAACCATTTAGGACCAATTCACAACTTTTACAAGTTTTAGGGACTATTCTGTAAATCTTAAAAATTAGAGGTCCTTCGATGCATTAGACTATACCACACTAAAATTCAATACAACATTAGAAGGTCTGTAAATTTTCATGCAAAACGGTGATCGTTTACTCATCCAATTTAATCATCCAAAACTTAGTGACCAAACTGTAAACAATGCAGACCTTCAGATTAAGCTTTTTAACCACTTTAACTAACCTTGTAGAGAAAGGTTCAGGGTCGTTTTGATACGGGTTTATAATGGTCAACCTTTTTGATTTTTCCTCTTTGACTGTATCTGTAACCCCCTTAACCCGGCCTAGACGGTTGACCCGAATTAAGAAAGTCACACGGGGAAAACCAAAGTCAACCCGAAAGTCAACCTTGATTAACGACCCTTTTTTTCTTTTTAAACTTGTCTAGATGCATATTAATCCTTAGATATGATCATGCAACAGCATACTCAAAGATCATAAACATCAGAGATCAAACAGGGACCCAATTGAACAATTTACAACTTTAGGGACCAAATTGTAAATTCTGATAATTAAAAGGACTTAACCCAAATTGAAGTTACCAACTTGAAATTAATCATGTTTCATGCTTCTCTGTGAAATTTCAGCTCAAAAAGACTTCCCAAACTCATACAATTGCACAAACAAGATTCAGGACCAAAATGCAAACATTTCAAAACATTTAACTGCCAAAGTCAGCCCCCAACGGTCACCCGTTCCGAAACGGGAGACAGCCCGTTTCGAAACACGGGGCTGTTCCGCAACGCGTACCGAAACGGGGGTCGGGCAGTAGCCTTTCCGTTTCGGAACGGTCCCTCCCGTTTCGGACGCCTGGGCTTGTTTAAGGCACCCGTTCCGAAACAGTAGGTGCTGTTCCGAAACACCCTGCACAGATTGCCCAAAAATGCATACTTAAACATGCAATTGACCAACCAATCATGCTCCAAATGCCACCAAACTTTGCCAACATGCAATTCAACATATATGAGACATACTTGCATCAACAATTCATCAAAACATCCACATATATGAAAAGCCCCAAATCTATAGGCATGCTTCCTACACAAGCAACCATTCAAGCATAAACTTCCAATTCAAGCATATAAAGGTCAACCACAAAAACCAGCATTCTCAACAACATTCAACATACTTAGGGAGTTCAAAACATCTCCCAAAACATACACATAGGTCCCCCATTGCCAAATTACCAAAAGCTAAATGTACTTAAGAAAACCTTCCATACTTTGAGCTTTACTACCACTTGAATGCTTGCCTTCCTTGCTGCCCTCAAAGTACTTTAATGCTCTGCAATATTGGTTTGAGAAAAACAAAGAGAGCGTAAGCAAAATCTTAGTGAGGAATGCTCAATAAAACCATCCAATAATGCATTTATAAAACACTTATAAATCATGCTTCAAATCATCATTTACACATGCTCAAAAGCATCTTTAAACAAGCATCTCATGCTTCATATCATTACATGTCATATTGGCCACAAGTGATACATTTCATTTCCTTGAAAACAAGCTCATCAACTTTCACCCCAAGGACTTTTAAACACCTTGGACCCCAAGGACTTTTAAACACCTTGGCCATGGACTTTTAAACACCATGATATAAATTACCTCAAGGACTTTTAAACACCTTGACCCCAAGGACTTTTAAACACCTTGGCCATGGACTTTTAAACACCATGAATTAAATCACCTCAAGGACTTTTAAACACCTTGACCCCAAGGATTTTTAAACACCTTGGCCTATGGACTTTTAAACACCATAGAAAGGACCACACAAGGACTTTTAAACACCTTTGTGTCCGTAACAAGAATCATCCAAGGACTTTTAACCACCTTGATGTTCTTAAGTAACAAGGCTCACTCAAGGACTTTTAACCACCTTAGTGACCTCAACCTTTTCAAAACATCACTTGCCAATATACATCATTTATCATCAATATTTCACTGTTTTAAAGCATTTAACCAAGCCATAAACATCATGCATTTTAAAGCATCAAACCACATTTAAACAATGTCCAAAAACAAGGAACTCTTACCTTGAGCTTCCTTCTACACATGGCTTACAAAAACAGCATTAACCATGCTAAATCATGCTTTCAAAACAGAATTTAAAACATGCAATAAACTACATTGCACAACAATCAATCATGGCCACCACTAAAGAGTATTTCCGAAAACTTACACTTGAGCTTAGCAAAGTTGTTTAGACTTAAACTAAGCTCCCAAGACATTGGTTTCAAAGCCGAAAACCCAATTTCACTCACCGATTCCACTTCGCCTCTTGCCGAAGCACCAAATCAAGCCTCCGGATCACCACCACTTGGATCCAAAGATGACTCCCCTGTTTTAACACATTAAAACAGTAGATTAATGCATCATCATGCATTAATAGCTTCAATGAAAGCACCTAAACTCGCTGCTCTCATCCACACTCCATTTTCGGCCACCAAACACAACCGAAAATGCATCCAAACCACTTCTCAACTAAGCCCAGCCATTAACCATCAAAACCTAACATCCTTCAACATCTTTTAACATCTAAAAAGAACCTAACAACATCCTTATACCTCCAGCAACACCAGATCCACAAGATCACCTCAAAAACAACCAAGAATCATAAGCTAAACTTAGGAAATTCAACCTATCCAGGATTGCATTAATCAAAACTCAATTCCTTATCAAATTAACATTCATTAATCATCATTTTAACACCTTAAAACACTGCTTAAACAGATCCAACGAAATTTCATCAAAAACACACCAAATCTTGCATTTTAAGCCAAGATCCATTAAACAATCTTAAAAGCCATTTATAAAACATCAATTAAGGATTGAGAACTTAGGAATTTCATTAAAGAACTTGAAGTTCAGAGGAGAAGGACGTTCTTACCTCCAAACTTGAGTTTCTCCTCCTTTGGAACCAAAAAGCTTGATGAATCAAGTAGCAAATACAAAGGTTTTGATGATGAGATGATTAGGAATCAGAAGAGGATTGAAAAGAAGTATTTAGGTGATAAAAATCAGAGGAAAAGATCTGGAGAGAATGTGTTTGGTTTGAGAGAAAAGATGAGAGAAAATGGAAATGGAAAATTTAGAAAGTTAGTTAAAAATGACTAAAATATCTTTCCCTCCTTTTACTGTTATTTTAAACCATTATTAAATCATTTAATATTCTAGAAAATCTGGAGAAACTCCCCTTTGGGTAAATAGCTCCCTAAAGATTCAAAGTTTCAATCCTTTTTAAAACAGTCATAAAACTTTCAAAAATTACATTTTGGTCACTAGCCAAAATGTCACCCTTCCGAAACTCATTTTCCAAAATTGATTTCACAGTTCACTTAAATATATTAAAAGATGATTTTAGAACATTTTTCCATATTTTTAATGCAACCCAAACTAGGCTTTCCTAAATTCACTCTCTTAGATTCGAACAGCACTTTGACCAAACCGGTCAACGCCCAAAACTCCTAAGCCCAAAACCGGGGCGTTACAACTCTCTCCCCCTTAAGAAATTTCGTCCCCGAAATTTACCTGAAGGAAAGAGATAAGGAAACTGCTTCAGCATGTCTTCCTTCCGCTCCCACGTGGCTTCCTCAACACCTCGATGCTTCCACAGCACCTTCACCAACTCAATGGTCTTGCCACGAAGAACCTTGCTATCCGAATCCAGAACCTTCACCGGTTCCTCATCATAGGTCAAATCCGGATTCAAAACCACCTCCTCCACAGGCATCACATGCGAAGGATCAGATCTATACCTCCGGAGCATAGAGACATGGAACACATCATGAATCTTCTCCAACTCCTGAGGTAACCTCAACCGATACGCAACAGGACCCACACGCTCAACCACCTCATATGGTCCAATGTACCTAGGGCTCAACTTGTCCTTCCGGCCAAACCGAATCACCTTCTTCCAAGGCGAAACCTTCAAGAACACACGATCACCCACCGCATACTCTATCTCCTTACGCTTCAAATCCGCGTAAGACTTCTGCCGATCAGAAGCAGCCTTCAACCGCTCACAAATGAGCTTTACCTTCTCTGTGGTCCCTTTCAACAAAGCCGGCATCGAAACCAACTTTTGACCAGTTTCAGCCCAACAAAGAGGAGTCCTACACTTCCTCCCGTACAAAGCCTCATAAGGTGCCATCTGTATACTTGCCTGATAACTATTGTTATAAGCAAACTCAACCAAGGGCAGATGCTTCTCCCAAGAACCTTGGAACTCAATCACGCAGCACCTCAACATATCCTCCAAAATCTGGATAACTCGCTCAGACTGACCATCCGACTGAGGATGATAGGATGTACTGAAATGCAACCTTGTACCCAGAGCTTGATGCAAACACTGCCAGAACCGCGATGTGAACCTCGGATCCCTATCCGACACAATCGACTTAGGCACACCATGCAGCCGCACAATCTCAGCAATGTACAGCTCTGCCAACTTATCCAAAGAAAACGTGGTATGCACAGGCAAGAAATGCGCACACTTCGTTAGGCGATCCACAATCACCCACACCGAATTCTTCTTCGAGGGAGACAAAGGTAAACCAGATACAAAATCCATGGTAACCCGTTCCCACTTCCACTCAGGGATTTTCAACGGTTGCAACAACCCTGAAGGAAACTGATGCTCAGCCTTAACTCGCTGACATACCATACACTTGCTAACAAACTCCGCAACATCTTTCTTCAAACCCACCCAATAGTACTCATCACGAAGATCACGGTACATCTTAGTACTACCAGGGTGCATAGCAAAAGGACTACTATGACCTTCAGTCAGAATAGCACGCCTCAACTCAGCATCAGCAGGCACTACTATCCGACTCCCAAAACACAACACACCATCATCATTAAAACAGAAATCCGAAGGTCTACCCTCCGCGATATCCTGAACATGCGGCACCAAGGAATCATCCAGCAACTACTTATCCTTGATCAACTGAACCAAAGAGGGTTTCACTTGCAACTCAGCAACGAGACCACCATCTTGCGATATGCTCAAGCTAGCAAACATAGCCCTCAGCTCAACAGCTACTTTCCTACTCAAGGCATCCGCTACAACATTAGCTTTTCCAGGATGATACTCAATCGTCAGATCATAATCCTTGAGCAACTCCAACCAACGCCGCTGCCTAAGATTCAACTCCTTCTGAGACATCAGATACCTCAAACTCTTGTGATCTGTGTACACAGTACACTTCTCACCATACAGATAATGTCTTCAAATCTTCAGAGCAAAAACCACTGCAGCCAGCTCAATATCATGCGTAGGGTAATTGCGCTCATGCACTTTCAACTGCCGCGATGCATAAGCCACCACCTTACCCTCCTGCATCAGCACACACCCCAAACCAACATAGGATGCATCACTGTAAACCACAAACTCTTTCCCTGATTCAGGCTGAATCAAGATAGGAGCTTGCGTCAAAGCCGCCTTAAGCTTCTCAAAAGCCTGATGTCTCGCTTCCGTCCACTCATACTTAACATCCTTTTGCAACAGCTTCGTCAAAGGAGCAGCAATCTTGGAAAAACCATCCACAAACCTTCGGTAGTATCCCGCCAAACCAAGGAAACTACGGACCTCATGAACAGACTTAGGAACTTTCCAATTCATCACCGCCTCAATCTTCTGAGGATCAACACGAATCCCCTCAGCTGAGACCACATGCCCAAGAAACACCACCTCCCTTAACCAGAACTCACACTTGCTCAGCTTAGCATAAAGCTGATTCTCCAGCAAAGCTTGCAAAACAATCCTCAAATGCTCTTCATGCTCCTCCTCAGTACGCGAGTACACGAGGATATCATCAATGAATACCACAACAAACTTGTCCAGGTATTCATGAAACACACGATTCATCATGTCCATGAAAGCAGCAGGAGCATTTGTCAACCCAAACGGCATCACAAGGAACTCATAATGCCCATACCTTGTCCTGAAAGCTGTCTCAGGCACATCCACATCCTTCACCTTCAACTGATAATACCCTGACCTCAAGTCAATCTTAGAGAACACAGCAGCTCCCCGAAATTGATCAAAGAGATCATCAATCCTCGGCAAAGGATACCGATTCTTGATAGTCAACTTGTTCAGCTGACGGTAATCAATGCACATTCTCATAGTGCCATCCTTCTTCTTCACAAACAAGACCGGTGCTCCCCAGGGTGACACACTCGGTCGGATGAAACCACGATCAAGCAACTCTTGCAACTGCGTCTTCAACTCTTTCAGCTCCTTAGGTGCCATTCTATAAGGAGTAATGGACACAGGAGTTGTATTCTCATATAGCTCAATTCCAAACTCCACCTCACGGTTAGGAGGTAAACCAGGCAACTCCTCAGGAAAAACACCAGGAAACTCCTTCACAACCCTGATATCTTGCACCCTCAACTCTTTAGAGCTAGGATTCATCACAAAAGCTAGATAGGCTTCGCAACCTTGCCTCAGCATCCTGCTCGCCTCCAAGGTAGACACCACATTGGCAAGAAACTTCACATTCTCACCAACCACAACAACTTCATAATCATCCGCAAGCTTAAGCGAAACTCGCTTGTTTTCACAATCCACAACAGCGCGATGCTCAGCAAGCCAATCCATATCAAGGATCACATCAAAACCATAAAAGGGAAACTCCATAAGATCAACATGAAAAACATGTTCTTGAACAACCAAGGGACACCTTCTATAAAGCTTACGAGTCACAACAGTCTCACCAAAAGAACTAGTGACACGAACACCAACATCCAAAGACTCAACAGGCAAACCAAGCAATTCAGCATGCTCACGCAAAATGTATGAATGCGTAGATCCAGAATCTATCAAAGAAAGCAATGACAAGGATTGCAAAGTAAAGGTACCTGCAATCACATCCGCATCATTCCTTCCCTCACGCTGAGCATACACCCTCGCTTGGCCTCCACCTTCAGGCTGAATAGCCACAACATGGGCTACTCCACGACCACCTTCCTCTCTCCTCTGGAAATTACCACGGCCGCGCCCACGACCTCTCTGCGGTGCAGCAACAACAGGAGCACGCACCTGTTCACCAGCCAACCTAGGACAATCACGCCTCAAATGGTCTGCAGATCCACAATTCCAGCACCCATTACCAGCTGCCGCAACAGGAGCTTGCACCTCTCTCACAGCACGGGGACAGTCACGTTTCATGTGACCACGTGAACCACAGATCCAACAAGCACTCGGATCAGCTCTAGCATTGCCTCCTCTAGCAGGTGCACCACCACCTCTCTTAACTGAAGACTGATACTTCTGATCACGTCCCCTCTTGTTCCGTCCACCTCCAGAACTATACTCAGCAGCTCGCTTGCCAGCACCCTTAGCAGATAAACTCAAGTTCATCTCAACGTCCTTGGCTCGGCCCACCAACACATCAAAATCATCATACTCAGCGGCCAGCAAATACATTTTCACATCCGTCTCTAAGCCGTAACGGAACCTCTCGCACCTTGCCCGCTCATCAGGTACCAGCTCAGGTGCATACTGACTGAGTCGCACAAACTGCACTTCATACTCAGCCACACTCATGCTCCCTTGGGTAAGAGACATGAATTCACGCTTCTTCTCATCAAGATATCTCACACCAAGATATCTCCGCTTGAACACATTCTGAAAGAATGTCCAAGTCACATCAGCTTCTGCCATCCCAGCTATGGTGGTCGTCCACCACGTATACGCATCCTTCTGCAGCAAGGACACAACACAACCCAGCTTCTGTACATCAGTGCAACTCATCTGACCCAAGATTCACTTGGTACTCTCTAGCCAAGCTTCAGAACTCTCAGCAGACATACCCCTGAACTCAGTCCTACCAAGACTGCGCAGACGCTCCAAAGGTAGTCTGACTCCAGCATCTTCCTGATGCCCCGCTCCACGAGCCCCAGCTACTGCTGCTTGAAAAGCACCAGCAATAGCTTGCACTAACATCGTCATATCAGGCATAGCTTGCCCCTGACCAGCCCCAGGTCCAGCAGCTCCAGCACCAGCTGCAGCTCCAGCTTCCTCAGCCCCAGCACCACCACCACCAGGTGGAGGAGGAGGTAACACCACACTACCCGTGTTTTCCTCATTCTCGTTCTCATTAGGAGCCGTAGCTCGCACATTACCTCGTAACTCTCTACGTGGTGCCATACTTTTACCATGCAATCACAACACAAATAAAACAAAGTCAGGCCCAGCAAGGTAAGCAATCCAAGTATTCAAGCTCAATTTCATTCAAAATCAACACCATTTCATTAGCTTTTATTTGGCAATGGGTACCCACAACATGCTACATCACCACATACATCTCAAATGCAACATACATGCAATTCACTCAACATGCTTCCACTCATCAAGTATACAAGCATACACACTTCAATCATGCACCCATTCATTCCCAATTACTCAAGAACTCAGCTCTGATACCACCAAATGTAACCCCCTTAACCCGGCCTAGACGGTTGACCCGAATTAAGAAAGTCACACGGGGAAAACCAAAGTCAACCCGAAAGTCAACCTTGATTAACGACCCTTTTTTTTCTTTTTAAACTTGTCTAGATGCATATTAATCCTTAGATATGATCATGCAACAGCATACTCAAAGATCATAAACATCAGAGATCAAACAGGGACCCAATTGAACAATTTACAACTTTAGGGACCAAATTGTAAATTCTGATAATTAAAAGGACTTAACCCAAATTGAAGTTACCAACTTGAAATTAATCATGTTTCATGCTTCTCTGTGAAATTTCAGCTCAAAAGGACTTCCCAAACTCATACAATTGCACAAACAAGATTCAGGACCAAAATGCAAACATTTCAAAACATTTAACTGCCAAAGTCAGCCCCCAACGGTCCCCCGTTCCGAAACGGGAGACAGCCCGTTTCGAAACACGGGGCCATTCCGCAACGCGTACCGAAACGGGGGTCGGGCAGTAGCCTTTCCGTTTCGGAACGGTCCCTCCCGTTTCGGACGCCTGGGCTTGTTTAAGGCACCCGTTCCGAAACGGTAGGTGCTGTTCCGAAACACCCTGCACAGATTGCCCAAAAATGCATACTTAAACATGCAATTGACCAACCAATCATGCTCCAAATGCCACCAAACTTTGCCAACATGCAATTCAACATATATGAGACATACTTGCATCAACAATTCATCAAAACATCCACATATATGAAAAGCCCCAAATCTATAGGCATGCTTCCTACACAAGCAACCATTCAAGCATAAACTTCCAATTCAAGCATATAAAGGTCAACCACAAAAACCAGCATTCTCAACAACATTCAACATACTTAGGGAGTTCAAAACATCTCCCAAAACATACACATAGGTCCCCCATTGCCAAATTACCAAAAGCTAAATGTACTTAAGAAAACCTTCCATACTTTGAGCTTTACTACCACTTGAATGCTTGCCTTCCTTGCTGCCCTCAAAGTACTTTAATGCTCTGCAATATTGGTTTGAGAAAAACAAAGAGAGCGTAAGCAAAATCTTAGTGAGGAATGCTCAATAAAACCATCCAATAATGCATTTATAAAACACTTATAAATCATGCTTCAAATCATCATTTACACATGCTCAAAAGCATCTTTAAACAAGCATCTCATGCTTCATATCATTACATGTCATATTGGCCACAAGTGATACATTTCATTTCCTTGAAAACAAGTTCATCAACTTTCACCCCAAGGACTTTTAAACACCTTGGACCCCAAGGACTTTTAAACACCTTGGCCATGGACTTTTAAACACCATGATATAAATTACCTCAAGGACTTTTAAACACCTTGACCCCAAGGACTTTTAAACACCTTGGCCATGGACTTTTAAACACCATGAATTAAATCACCTCAAGGACTTTTAAACACCTTGACCCCAAGGACTTTTAAACACCTTGGCCTATGGACTTTTAAACACCATAGAAAGGACCACACAAGGACTTTTAAACACCTTTGTGTCCGTAACAAGAATCATCCAAGGACTTTTAACCACCTTGATGTTCTTAAGTAACAAGGCTCACTCAAGGACTTTTAACCACCTTAGTGACCTCAACCTTTTCAAAACATCACTTGCCAATATACATCATTTATCATCAATATTTCACTGTTTTAAAGCATTTAACCAAGCCATAAACATCATGCATTTTAAAGCATCAAACCACATTTAAACAATGTCCAAAAACAAGGAACTCTTACCTTGAGCTTCCTTCTACACATGGCTTACAAAAACAGCATTAACCATGCTAAATCATGCTTTCAAAACAGAATTTAAAACATGCAATAAACTACATTGCACAACAATCAATCATGGCCACCACTAAAGAGTATTTCCGAAAACTTACACTTGAGCTTAGCAAAGTTGTTTAGACTTAAACCAAGCTCCCAAGACATTGTTTTCAAAGCCGAAAACACAATTTCACTCACCGATTCCACTTCGCCTCTTGCCGAAGCACCAAATCAAGCCTCCGGATCACCACCACTTGGATCCAAAGATGACTCCCCTGTTTTAACACATTAAAACAGTAGATTAATGCATCATCATGCATTAATAGCTTCAATGAAAGCACCTAAACTCGATGCTCTCATCCACACTCCATTTTCGGCCACCAAACACAACCGAAAATGCATCCAAACCACTTCTCAACTAAGCCCAGCCATTAACCATCAAAACCTAACATCTTTCAACATCTTTTAACATCTAAAAAGAACCTAACAACATCCTTATACCTCCAGCAACACCAGATCCACAAGATCACCTCAAAAACAACCAAGAATCATAAGCTAAACTTAGGAAATTCAACCTATCCGGGATTGCATTAATCAAAACTCAATTCCTTATCAAATTAACATTCATTAATCATCATTTTAACACCTTAAAACACTACTTAAACAGATCCAACGAAATTTCATCAAAAACACACCAAATCTTGCATTTTAAGCCAAGATCCATTAAACAATCTTAAAAGCCATTTATAAAACATCAATTAAGGATTGAGAACTTAGGAATTTCATTAAAGAACTTGAAGTTCAGAGGAGAAGGACGTTCTTACCTCCAAACTTGAGTTTCTCCTCCTTTGGAACCAAAAAGCTTGATGAATCAAGTAGCAAATACAAAGGTTTTGATGATGAGATGATTAGGAATCAAAAGAGGATTGAAAAGAAGTATTTAGGTGATAAAAATCAGAGGAAAAGATCTGGAGAGAATGTGTTTGGTTTGAGAGAAAAGATGTAACGCCCCGGTTTTGGGCTTAGAAGTTTTGGGCGTTGACCGGTTTGGTCAAAGTGTTGTTCGAATCTAAGAGAGTGAAATTAGGAAAGCCTAGTTCGGGTTGCATTAAAAATATGGAAAAATGTTCTAAAATCATCTTTTAATATAATTAAGTGAACTGTGAAATCAATTTTGGAAAATGAGTTTCGGAAGGGTGACATTTTGGCTAGTGACCAAAATGTAATTTTTGAAAGTTTTGTGACTGTTTTAAAAAGGATTGAAACTTTGAATCTTTAGGGAGCTATTTACCCAAAGGGGAGTTTCTCCAGATTTTCTAGAATATTAAATGATTTAATAATGGTTTAAAATAAAAGTAAAAAGGAGGGAAAGATATTTTTAGTCATTTAACTAACTTTCTAAATTTTCCATTCCCATTTTCTCTCATCTTTTCTCTCAAACCAAACACATTCTCTCCAGACCTTTTCCTCTGATTTTTATCACCTAAATACTTCTTTTCAATCCTCATTTGATTCCTAATCATCTTCTCATCAAAACCTTTGTAATTGCTACTTGATTCATCAAGCTTTTTGGCTCTAAAAGAGAAGAAACTCAAGTTTGGAGGTAAGAACGTCCTTCTCCTCTGAACTTCAAGTTTTTTAATGAAATTCCTAAGTTCTCAATCCCTAATTGATGTTTTATAAATTGCTTTTAAGATTGTTTAGTGGATCTTGGCTTAAAATGCAAGATTTGGTGTGTTTTTGATGAAATTTCGTTGGATCTGTTTAAGCAGTGTTTTAAGGTGTTAAAATGATGATTAATGAATGTTAATTTGATAAGGAAATGAGTTTTGATTAATGCAATCCCGGATAGGTTGTGTTTCCTAAGTTTATCTTGTGATTCTTGGATGTTTTTGTGGTGATCTTGTGGATCTGATGTTGCTGGAGGTATAAGGATGTTTATAGGTTGTTTTTAGATGTTAAATGGTGTTAATGGATGTTAGGTTTTGCTGGTTCATGGCTGGGCTTTGTTGAGAAGTGGTTTTGATGCAATTTCGGTTGTGTTTGGTGGCCGAAATTGGAGTATGAATGAGAGCAGCGAGTTTGAGTGCTTTCATCGAAGCTTTTGATGCATGATGATGCATTAAATTTCTGCTTTAATGTGTTTAATCAGGGGAGGCATCTTTGGATCCAAGAGTTGTTGATCCGGAAGCTTGAATTGGTGCTTCGGCAAGAGGCGAAGTGGAATCGGTGAGTGAAATTGGGTTTTCGGCTTTGAAACCAATGTCTTGGGAGCTTAGTTTAAGTCTAAACAACTTTGCTAAGCTCGAGTGTAAGTTTTCGGAAATTCTCTCTAGTGGTGGCCATGATTTTGTTGTGATGCAATGTGGTTTATTGCATGTTTTGATTACTGTTTTGAAAGCATGATTTAGCATGGTATTTGCTGTTTTGATAAGCCATATGTTAAAGGAAGCTCAAGGTAAGAGTTCCTTGTTTTTGAACATTGATTTAATGTGGTTTGATGCTTTTAAATGCATGATGAATATGGCTTGGTTTAATGCTTTAAAACAGTGGATAAATTGATGATAATGATGTATATTGGCAGGTGATGTTTTGAAAAGGGTTAAGGTCACTAAGGTGGTTAAAAGTCCTTGAGTGAGCCTTGTTTACTTAAGAACATCAAGGTGGTTAAAAGTCCTTGGATGGTTCTTGCTACGGACACAAAGGTGTTTAAAAGTCCTTGTGTGGTCCTTCCATGGTGGTTAAAAGTCCATGGGCCAAGGTGTTTAAAAGTCCTTGGGATCAAGGTGTTTAAAAGTCCTTGATGTGATACATTTCTATGGTGTTTAAAAGTCCATAGGCCAAGGTGTTTAAAAGTCCTTGGGATCAAGGTGTTTAAAAGTCCTTGATGTGATACGATTCATGGTGTTTAAAAGTCCATGGCCAAGGTGTTTAAAAGTCCTTGGGGCCAAGGTGTTTAAAAGTCCTTGGGGTGAAAGTTGATGAACTTGTTTTTTTAAGAAATGGAACTTATCACTTGAGGCCAATATGACATGTTATGATTTGATGCATGAGATGCATGTTTAAGTATGCTTTTGAGCATGTGTAAATGATGGTTTGAAGCATGATTTATAAAGTGTTTTATAAATGCATTATTGGATGGTTTTATTGAGCATTCCCCACTAAGCTTTTGCTTACGCTCTCTTTGTTTTCTTAATTCAATAATGCAGAGCATTAGAGTACTTGAGGGCAGCAAGGAGGGCAAGCATCCAAGTGGAAACAAAGCTCTTAGTATGGAAAGTTTTCTAAGTACATTTTAGCTTTTGGTAATTTGGCAATGGGGGACCTATGTGTATGTTTTGGGAGATGTTTTGGACTCCCTAAGTATGTTGAATGTTGTTGAGAATGCTGGTTTTGTGGTTGGCCTTCTTATGCTTGAATTGGAAGTTTATGCTTGAATGGCTTTCTTGTGTAGGAAGCATGCCTATAGATTTGGGGCTTTTTGCTTATGATGTTATTTGGTTGAATTGAAGATGCAAGTATGTCTCATATATGTTGAATTGTATGTTGGCAAAGTTTGGTGGCATTTGGAGCATGATTGGTTGGTCAATTGCATGTTTAAGTATGCATTTTTAGGCAATCTGTGCAGGGTGTTTCGGAACAGCACCTACCGTTTCGGAACGGGTGCCTTAATTGTGCCCAGGCGTCCGAAACGGGAGGGGTCGTTCCGAAACGGAAAGGCCACTGCCAGACCCCCGTTTCGGTACGCGTTGCGGAACGGCCCCGAGTTTCGAAACGGGCTATGCCTGTTTCGGAACGGGTGACCGTTGGGGGCTGACATTGGCAGTTATATGTTTTGGAATGTTTGCGTTTTGGTCCTGAAACTTGTTTGTGCAATTGTATGGGTTTGGGAAGTCCTTTTGAGCTGAAATTTTGCAGAGAAGCATGAAACATGATTAATTTCAAGATGGTAACTTCATTTTGGGTTAAGTCCTTATAATTATCAGAATTTACAATTTGGTCCCAAAAGTTGTAAATTGTTCGATTGAGTCCCTTTCGATCTCTGATGTTTGTGATCTTTTGGTATGATGTTTGTGTGATCACAATTAGGCATAATATGCATCTAGACAAGTTTTAAAAAGAAAAAAAAAGGTCGTTAATCAAGGTTGACTTTCGGGTTGACTTTGGTTTTCCCCGTGTGACTTTCTTAATTCGGGTCAACCGTCTAGGCCGGGTTAAGGGGGTTACATTTGGTGGTATCAGAGCTGAGTTCTCGAGTAATTGGGAATGTATGTATGCATGATTGAAGTGTGTATGCTTTGTATGCTTGTTGAGTGAAAGCATGTTTAATGGCTTGTGATTTTGATGCAATTGAAGTATGTGCTGTGATGTAGCATGTTGTGGGTACCCATTGCCAAATCAAAGCTAAAGGAAAGATGTTGTTTTGAAATGAAATTGAGCTTGAATACTTGGATTGCTTACCTTGCTGGGCCTGACTTTGTTTTATTTGTGTTGTGATTGCATGGTAAAAGTATGGCACCACGTAGAGAGTTACGAGGTAATGTGCGAGCTACGGCTCCTAATGAGAACGAGAATGAGGAAAACACGGGTAGTGCGGTGTTACCTCCTCCTCCACCTGGTGGTGGTGGTGCTGGGGCTGAGGAAGCTGGAGCTGCAGCTGGCGCTGGAGCTGCTGGACCTGGGGCTGGTCAGGGGCAAGCTATGCCTGATATGACGATGTTAGTGCAAGCTATTGCTGGTGCTTTTCAAGCAGCAGTAGCTGGAGCTCGTGGAGCGGGGCATCAGGAGGATGCTGGTGTTAGACTACCTTTGGAGCGTCTGCGCAGTCTGGGTGGGACTGAGTTCAGGGGTATGTCTGCTGAGAGTTCGGAAGCTTGGTTGGAGAGTACCAAGCGAATCTTGGGTCAGGTGAGCTGCACGGATGTGCAAAAGCTGGGTTGTGTTGTGTCCTTGCTGCAGAAGGATGCGTATACGTGGTGGACAACCACTATTGCTGGGATGGCAGAAGCTGATGTGACTTGGACATTCTTTCAGAACGTGTTCAAGCGGAGATATCTTGGTGTGAGATATCTAGATGAGAAAAAGCGTGAATTCATGTCTCTTACCCAAGGGAGCATGAGTGTGGCTGAGTATGAGGTGCAGTTTGTGCGACTCAGTCAGTATGCACCAGAGCTGGTACCTGATGAGCGGGCAAGGTGCGAGAGGTTCCGTTATAGTTTAGAGACGGATGTGAAAATGTATTTGCTGGCCGCCGAGTATGATGATTTCGACGTATTGGTGGGCCGAGCCAAGGATGTTGAGATGAACTTGGGTTTATCTGTGAGAGGTGCTGGAGCAAGTGCTGGGAAGCGATCAGCTGAGTTTAGTTCCGGAGGTGGACGGAACAAGAGGGGACGTGATCAGAAGTATCAGTCCTCAGCCAAGAGAGGTGGTGGTGCACCTACTAGGGGTGGCGGTGCTAGAGCTGATCCGAGTGCTTGTTGGATCTGTGGTTCACGTGGTCACAGGAAACGTGACTGTCCTCGTGCTGAGAGAGTGGTGCAAGCTCCTGTTGCGGCTGCTGGTAACGGGTGCTGGAGTTGTGGTTCTGCAGACCACTTGAGGCGGGATTGTCCGAGGTTGGCTGGTGATCAGGTGCGTGCTCCTGTTGTTGCTGCACCGCAGAGAGGTCGTGGGCGCGGCCGTGGTAATTTCCAGAGGAGAGAGGAAGGTGGTCGTGGAGTGGCCCATGTTGTGGCTATTCATCCTGAGGGTGGAGGCCAAGCGAGGGTGTATGCTCAGCGAGAGGGCAGGAATGATGCGGATGTGATTGCAAGTACCTTTACTTTGCAGTCCTTGTCATTGCTTTCTTTGATTGATTCTGGATCTACGCATTCATACATTTTGCGTGAGCATGCTGAATTGCTTGGTTTGCCTGTTGAGTCTTTGGATGTTGGTGTTCGTGTCACTAGTTCTTTTGGTGAGACTGTTGTGACTAGGAAGCTTTATAGAAGGTGTCCCTTGGTCGTTCAAGAGCATGTTTTCCATGTTGATCTTATGGAGTTGCCCTTCTATGGTTTCGATGTGATCCTTGGTATGGATTGGCTTGCTGAGCATCGTGCTGTTGTGGATTGTGAGAACAAGCGGGTTTCGCTTAAGCTTGCGGATGATTATGAAGTTGTTGTGGTTGGTGAGAATGTGAAGTTTCTTGCCAATGTGGTGTCTACCTTGGAGGCGAGTAGGATGCTGAGGCAAGGTTGCGAAGCTTATCTAGCTTTTGTGATGAATCCTAGCTCTAAAGAGTTGAGGGTGCAAGATATCAGAGTTGTGAAGGAGTTTCCTGGTGTTTTTCCTGAGGAGTTGCCTGGTTTACCTCCTAACCGCGAGGTGGAGTTTGGAATTGAGCTGTATGAGAATACAACTCCTGTGTCCATTACTCCCTATAGAATGGCACCTAAGGAGCTGAAGGAGCTGAAGACGCAGTTGCAAGAGTTGCTTGATCGTGGTTTCATCCGGCCGAGTGTGTCACCTTGGGGAGCACCGGTCTTGTTTGTGAAGAAGAAGGATGGCACTATGAGAATGTGCATTGATTACCGTCAGCTGAACAAGTTGACTATCAAGAATCGGTATCCTTTGCCGAGGATTGATGATCTTTTTGATCAATTTCGGGGAGCTGCTGTGTTCTCTAAGATTGACTTGAGGTCAGGGTATTATCAGTTGAAGGTGAAGGATGTGGATGTGCCTAAGACAGCTTTCAGGACAAGGTATGGGCATTATGAGTTTCTTTTGATGCCATTTGGGTTGACAAATGCTCCTGCTGCTTTCATGGACATGATGAATCGTGTGTTTCATGAATACCTGGACAAGTTTGTTGTGGTGTTCATTGATGATATCCTCGTGTACTCGCGTACTGAGGAGGAGCATGAAGAGCATTTGAGGATTGTTTTGCAAGCTTTGTTGGAGAATCAGCTTTATGCTAAGCTGGGTAAGTGTGAGTTCTGGTTAAGGGAGGTGGTTTTTCTTGGACATGTGGTCTCAGCTGAGGGGATTCGTGTTGATCCTCAGAAGATTAAGGCGGTGATGAGTTGGAAAGTTCCTAAGTCTGTTCATGAGATCCGTAGTTTCCTTGGTTTGGCGGGATACTACCGAAGGTTTGTGGATGGTTTTTCCAAGATTGCTGCTCCTTTGACGAAGCTGTTGCAAAAGGATGTTAAGTATGAGTGGACGGAAGCGAGACAGCAGGCTTTTGAGAAGCTTAAGGCGGCTTTGACGCAAGCTCCTATCTTGATTCAGCCTGAATCAGGGAAAGAGTTTGTGGTTTACAGTGATGCATCCTATGTGGGTTTGGGGTGTGTGCTGATGCAGGAGGGTAAGGTGGTGGCTTATGCATCGCGGCAGTTGAAAGTGCATGAGCGCAATTACCCTACGCATGATATTGAGCTGGCTGCAGTGGTTTTTGCTCTGAAGATCTGGAGGCATTATCTGTATGGTGAGAAGTGTACTGTGTACACTGATCACAAGAGTTTGAGGTATCTGATGTCTCAGAAGGAGTTGAATCTTAGGCAGCGGCGTTGGTTGGAGTTGCTCAAGGATTATGATCTGACGATTGAGTATCATCCTGGAAAAGCTAATGTTGTTGCGGATGCCTTGAGTAGGAAGGTAGCTGTTGAGTTGAGGGCTATGTTTGCTAGCTTGAGCATATCGCAAGATGGTGGTATCGTTGCTGAGTTGCAAGTGAAACCCTCTTTGGTTCAGTTGATCAAGGATAAGCAGTTGTTGGATGATTCCTTGGTGTCTCATGTTCAGGATATTGCGGAGGGTAGACCTTCGGATTTCTGTTTCAATGATGATGGTGTGCTGTGTTTTGGGAGTCGAATAGTAGTGCCTGCTGATGCTGAGTTGAGGCGTGCTATTCTGACTGAAGGTCATAGTAGTCCTTTTGCTATGCACCCTGGTAGTACTAAGATGTACCGTGATCTTCGTGATGAGTACTATTGGGTGGGTTTGAAGAAGGATGTTGCAGAGTTTGTTAGCAAGTGTTTGGTGTGTCAGCGAGTTAAGGCTGAGCATCAGTTTCCTTCAGGGTTGTTGCAACCGTTGAAAATCCCTGAATGGAAGTGGGAGAGGGTTACCATGGATTTTGTATCTGGTTTACCTTTGTCTCCATCAAAGAAGAATTCGGTCTGGGTGATTGTGGATCGCCTGACAAAGTGTGCGCATTTCTTGCCTGTGCATACTACGTTTTCTTTGGATAAGCTGGCAGAGCTGTACATTGCTGAGATTGTGCGGCTGCATGGTGTGGCTAAGTCAATTGTGTCGGATCGGGATCCGAGGTTCACATCGCGGTTCTGGCAGTGTTTGCATCAAGCTCTGGGTACAAGGTTGCATTTCAGTACATCCTATCATCCTCAGTCGGATGGTCAGTCTGAACGAGTTATCCAGATTTTGGAGGATATGCTGAGGTGCTGCGTGATTGAGTTCCAAGGTTCTTGGGAGAAGCATCTGCCTTTGGTTGAGTTTGCTTATAACAACAGTTATCAGGCGAGTATACAGATGGCACCTTATGAGGCTTTGTACGGGAGGAAGTGTAGGACTCCTCTTTGTTGGGCTGAGACTGGTCAAAAGTTGGTTTCGATGCCGGCTTTGTTGAAAGGGACCACAGAGAAGGTAAAGCTCATTTGTGAGCGGTTGAAGGCTGCTTCTGATCGGCAGAAGTCTTACGCGGATTTGAAGCGTAAGGAGATAGAGTATGCGGTGGGTGACCGTGTGTTCTTGAAGGTTTCGCCTTGGAAGAAGGTGATGCGGTTTGGCCGAAAGGGTAAGTTGAGCCCTAGGTACATTGGACCATATGAGGTGGTTGAGCGTGTGGGTCCTGTTGCGTATCGGTTGAGGTTACCACAGGAGTTGGAGAAGATTCATGATGTGTTCGATGTCTCTATGCTCCGGAGGTATAGATCTGATCCTTCGCATGTGATGCCTGTGGAGGAAGTGGTTTTGAATCCGGATTTGACCTATGATGAGGAACCGGTGAAGGTTTTGGATTCGGATAGCAAGGTTCTTCGTGGCAAGACCACTGAGTTGGTGAAGGTGCTGTGGGAGCATCGCGGTGTTGAGGAAGCCACGTGGGAGCGGAAGGAAGACATGCTGAAGCAGTTTCCTTATCTCTTTCCTTCAGGTAAATTTCGAGGACGAAATTTCTTAAGGGGGGGGAGAGTTGTAACGCCCCGGTTTTGGGCTTAGAAGTTTTGGGCGTTGACCGGTTTGGTCAAAGTGCTGTTCGAATCTAAGAGAGTGAAATTAGGAAAGCCTAGTTCGGGTTGCATTAAAAATATGGAAAAATGTTCTAAAATCATCTTTTAATATAATTAAGTGAACTGTGAAATCAATTTTGGAAAATGAGTTTCGGAAGGGTGACATTTTGGCTAGTGACCAAAATGTAATTTTTGAAAGTTTTGTGACTGTTTTAAAAAGGATTGAAACTTTGAATCTTTAGGGAGCTATTTACCCAAAGGGGAGTTTCTCCAGATTTTCTAGAATATTAAATGATTTAATAATGGTTTAAAATAAAAGTAAAAAGGAGGGAAAGATATTTTTAGTCATTTAACTAACTTTCTAAATTTTCCATTCCCATTTTCTCTCATCTTTTCTCTCAAACCAAACACATTCTCTCCAGACCTTTTCCTCTGATTTTTATCACCTAAATACTTCTTTTCAATCCTCATTTGATTCCTAATCATCTTCTCATCAAAACCTTTGTAATTGCTACTTGATTCATCAAGCTTTTTGGCTCTAAAAGAGGAGAAACTCAAGTTTGGAGGTAAGAACGTCCTTCTCCTCTGAACTTCAAGTTCTTTAATGAAATTCCTAAGTTCTCAATCCCTAATTGATGTTTTATAAATGGCTTTTAAGATTGTTTAGTGGATCTTGGCTTAAAATGCAAGATTTGGTGTGTTTTTGATGAAATTTCGTTGGATCTGTTTAAGCAGTGTTTTAAGGTGTTAAAATGATGATTAATGAATGTTAATTTGATAAGGAAATGAGTTTTGATTAATGCAATCCCGGATAGGTTGTGTTTCCTAAGTTTAGCTTGTGATTCTTGGATGTTTTTGTGGTGATCTTGTGGATCTGATGTTGCTGGAGGTATAAGGATGTTTATAGGTTGTTTTTAGATGTTAAATGGTGTTAATGGATGTTAGGTTTTGCTGGTTCATGGCTGGGCTTTGTTGAGAAGTGGTTTTGATGCAATTTCGGTTGTGTTTGGTGGCCGAAATTGGAGTATGAATGAGAGCAGCGAGTTTGAGTGCTTTCATCGAAGCTTTTGATGCATGATGATGCATTAAATTTCTGCTTTAATGTGTTTAATCAGGGGAGGCATCTTTGGATCCAAGAGTTGTTGATCCGGAAGCTTGAATTGGTGCTTCGGCAAGAGGCGAAGTGGAATCGGTGAGTGAAATTGGGTTTTCGGCTTTGAAACCAATGTCTTGGGAGCTTAGTTTAAGTCTAAACAACTTTGCTAAGCTCGAGTGTAAGTTTTCGGAAATTCTCTCTAGTGGTGGCCATGATTTTGTTGTGATGCAATGTGGTTTATTGCATGTTTTGATTACTGTTTTGAAAGCATGATTTAGCATGGTATTTGCTGTTTTGATAAGCCATATGTTAAAGGAAGCTCAAGGTAAGAGTTCCTTGTTTTTGAACATTGATTTAATGTGGTTTGATGCTTTTAAATGCATGATGAATATGGCTTGGTTTAATGCTTTAAAACAGTGGATAAATTGATGATAATGATGTATATTGGCAGGTGATGTTTTGAAAAGGGTTAAGGTCACTAAGGTGGTTAAAAGTCCTTGAGTGAGCCTTGTTTACTTAAGAACATCAAGGTGGTTAAAAGTCCTTGGATGGTTCTTGCTACGGACACAAAGGTGTTTAAAAGTCCTTGTGTGGTCCTTCCATGGTGGTTAAAAGTCCATGGGCCAAGGTGTTTAAAAGTCCTTGGGATCAAGGTGTTTAAAAGTCCTTGATGTGATACATTTCTATGGTGTTTAAAAGTCCATAGGCCAAGGTGTTTAAAAGTCCTTGGGATCAAGGTGTTTAAAAGTCCTTGATGTGATACGATTCATGGTGTTTAAAAGTCCATGGCCAAGGTGTTTAAAAGTCCTTGGGGTGAAAGTTGATGAACTTGTTTTTTTAAGAAATGGAACTTATCACTTGAGGCCAATATGACATGTTATGATTTGATGCATGAGATGCATGTTTAAGTATGCTTTTGAGCATGTGTAAATGATGGTTTGAAGCATGATTTATAAAGTGTTTTATAAATGCATTATTGGATGGTTTTATTGAGCATTCCCCACTAAGCTTTTGCTTACGCTCTCTTTGTTTTCTTAATTCAATAATGCAGAGCATTAGAGTACTTGAGGGCAGCAAGGAGGGCAAGCATCCAAGTGGAAACAAAGCTCTAAGTATGGAAAGTTTTCTAAGTACATTTTAGCTTTTGGTAATTTGGCAATGGGGGACCTATGTGTATGTTTTGGGAGATGTTTTGGACTCCCTAAGTATGTTGAATGTTGTTGAGAATGCTGGTTTTGTGGTTGGCCTTCTTATGCTTGAATTGGAAGTTTATGCTTGAATGGCTTTCTTGTGTAGGAAGCATGCCTATAGATTTGGGGCTTTTTGCTTATGATGTTATTTGGTTGAATTGAAGATGCAAGTATGTCTCATATATGTTGAATTGTATGTTGGCAAAGTTTGGTGGCATTTGGAGCATGATTGGTTGGTCAATTGCATGTTTAAGTATGCATTTTTAGGCAATCTGTGCAGGGTGTTTCGGAACAGCACCTACCGTTTCGGAACGGGTGCCTTAATTGTGCCCAGGCGTCCGAAACGGGAGGGGCCGTTCCGAAACGGAAAGGCCACTGCCAGACCCCCGTTTCGGTACGCGTTGCGGAACGGCCCCGAGTTTCGAAACGGGCTATGCCTGTTTCGGAACGGGTGACCGTTGGGGGCTGACATTGGCAGTGTTTTGGAATGTTTGCGTTTTGGTCCTGAAACTTGTTTGTGCAATTGTATGGGTTTGGGAAGTCCTTTTGAGCTGAAATTTTGCAGAGAAGCATGAAACATGATTAATTTCAAGATGGTAACTTCATTTTGGGTTAAGTCCTTATAATTATCAGAATTTACAATTTGGTCCCAAAAGTTGTAAATTGTTCGATTGAGTCCCTGTTCGATCTCTGATGTTTGTGATCTTTTGGTATGATGTTTGTGTGATCACAATTAGGCATAATATGCATCTAGACAAGTTTTAAAAAGAAAAAAAAAGGGTCGTTAATCAAGGTTGACTTTCGGGTTGACTTTGGTTTTCCCCGTGTGACTTTCTTAATTCGGGTCAACCGTCTAGGCCGGGTTAAGGGGGTTACAAAAGATGAGAGAAAATGGAAATGGAAAATTTAGAAAGTTAGTTAAAAATGACTAAAATATCTTTCCCTCCTTTTACTTTTATTTTAAACCATTATTAAATCATTTAATATTCTAGAAAATCTGGAGAAACTCCCCTTTGGGTAAATAGCTCCCTAAAGATTCAAAGTTTCAATCCTTTTTAAAACAGTCACAAAACTTTCAAAAATTACATTTTGGTCACTAGCCAAAATGTCACCCTTCCGAAACTCATTTTCCAAAATTGATTTCACAGTTCACTTAAATATATTAAAAGATGATTTTAGAATATTTTTCCATATTTTTAATGCAACCCAAACTAGGCTTTCCTAAATTCACTCTCTTAGATTCGAACAGCACTTTGACCAAACCGGTCAACGCCCAAAACTCCTAAGCCCAAAACCGGGGCGTTACAGTATCGATAAGGGCAAGCCCTGTATCGGTAAGGGTTGTCTTCCTTTCACTTTGAGCCGTTTCGATACGTCATGAACCCGTATCGAAACGAGGGATTCCAATAACAAAATGTTTCGGTACGGCCCTAATCCATTTCTGTACGTCCTGTTTTCCTTAAGCTCAGTTATGCTTAACCGTATCGAAACGCCATCACCCGTTTCGATACGGCTTGACCTGTAATGACGGACTATTGCTTGTTTTTATTCATTTTAACTAATCAAACACTATCCAAATGCAGTGAAACTTTATACACAATATTTTGATGCTATAGACTATTTTCATGCCAAGTTTCATCACCATTAAACTACGTTTACCATGTTTTCCACTTTTACATCCAGGAATGCATTTTAGGCCATTCAACACGTAGCCTTTATACACATAAGCAAAACATTATCATCAACTACTTTAACTACTTTGCCACCATTCTAGGAGTTCAAGGGACAAAAGTACTTTACATTAAGCCCGTGGTGACTAGCCAACTTCTAGCAAATCCCGTTCTTGATCAGATACTTTCTTTATCTTGAAATGTATGGACAATGAATGCATTAGGCATACTTTTCTTAGTGAGGTAGTCACAAAAACATTGGATGAACATGGTAGACCAATTATCATGTGTCAATGATAATCATACTAACAATTATGCAATAAACATGGTATGCTCCTTATTCACAATAAAAGCATAGTATCGTATCATCAATGACAATATCATGATTTCATAGCAAGACAATATCAATAATCAATGGTTCCCTTGGATCGATTCATGGTATATGGATACACGAATTCCACCTCCTCGCCAAATCAATGAATGGTCAACCCGCCGACATCGCCAATAAGACCAATACACAATACATCCCTCCGCCTTTCCAAATCAATATATTTCGTAGCCCTAGGACTGTAGTCCACCCGTACACTGAGCTCATGAATTCTATGGCATGCCAATTGTATCCAATACTTCGATCCTAAGGTCCGATAACAATAGCTCAATAATAATGATTCAATGACAATAGTTCGATATCAATGATTCAATGGCAATATCTCAATAATCATGTAGCCATAAGAATAGGCAATATCAATAAACTCATGTCAATTATTCTATATGTCAATGCTTGAATGATTTCCATGACAATAATTGCAATGCTATGGACGATGAATCGATGCAATACTTACCAAACTTACCAATATGATTTTCAATGATTCTTTATACAAAGGCCTTTTAATTCTGTAACCCCCTTAGCCCGGCCTAGACGGTTGACCCGGACTACGAAGATTACACGGGGAAAACCAAAGTCAACCTGAAAGTCAACCTTGATTAACGACCCTTCTACTACAACATCAAGGCCGAGTTACCTCAGCACTTTGGAAACACATCCTGCAACATCACTTAACACCAAGAAACTACCACTTCTACTAGCTATTCCCAACCACCTCGACTGCTTCTAACTCTAACCGGTAATCTCCTCACCACCATACCGCTAACTCTTTAAGCCCAAACACTTTCCTTCTGTCAACATGCTATAACGCACTCACTATTACTGACAACTCACCTACAGCCCTCCATTACTTCTAATATTCTCCTAGCACCAAAACAACTTTTAAAACCCCCATCCAACCTAACCCTATCACAACACTAACGGACCCGATTAACTATTAGCGAGTGTGAACGTTCGTATGCATGGTCACCAATATGCCCTATCAATGCCTGATGTACATGCATGCAAAACCTCTAATGTCATGTCACATGTATGCATTGACCAGTACATATATAATATAGCATACAACAAATGATTTTAACTGTGCATGTATGTCGGTTCACACCCACCAATAACATCCTCAGAATCCGCCTAAAAACAACCTCTTATCTCACTTCCAACTTGACCAACTCCATCATTCTATCAACCCACTATCCACAAGATACTCACTAATGCCCTCTTCACACTAAAGTTGTTTTCAAAACAACACCAACTACTACCCCAAACATGCTAGCAACGAGACCATACCCATTACGCAAGGTAAAACCAAACCGAAACCAAACTAAGATAATTAAGGCAAAGATTACTTAACAAGGTTACCTGTAAACACCTCACTGCCCCGGAGCTTCAACAGATAAGCTCTCTTTCTCGCAGAACCATCATCCTCCAGCCGTACCGCTGTAGCATCTGCTAACACATTAACGTCATCACCATCTCCCCGCGGTAAAGAACCCTGACTACCCCGAGCCAACTTCAAACAATTACGTCTCAAATGTCCAACAGACCCACAATTCCAACAGGTTTCATTCTCCAAGCTCCTCACACCTTTCTACCCTTCCTGCCACCTTCGAACCTTGTCTCGGTCGTGCCCACGACCCTTCAGAGACCCTTTTGCTACCACTGAAACTAATCTCACCACTTGTGGACAATTTCGCTTCACATGCTCCTTAGAACCACAGTTCCAACAAACTCCCGCACCCCAACAACCTCCAACATGGCGCCCTCCACAACGGTCACACACCGGTAACCGAGCTACCACTCCTTGATCATGTAGCACTTGCCCCACATCTGCACTACCATCCAAGCTTCGATTCCAGCAAAACCTTCTATCACGTCGCCTCTTACGCTGACCACTCCCAAGGTCAGTACCCACAACTCTCTCGCTTAAACTTTTCTCACCTTCATAAACTGAAACCACACCCTCACGTTGCTTAACCCTTGGGAATTTCTCTCCAAGATACCTTTCATAAAAGGCAGACACAAAGAAGTCCCAATCTATATCGTGGATATGCGATGCCACCGCCACAGATGTCCACCAGGCACAAGCGTCCTCCAACATCAATGAGACAACACTTCCCAGCTTACAGGCATAGTCACAACCCTCATGATCCAAAATCAGAATTACACTGGCCAACCAGGCCTCGAACGTCTCAGGTGTCGAACCATGATACTCTACAGCTCCCAAATCATGCAAACGCTGTTTCGACAAACTCGCACGTCCCACAGTCGACACGTCTACAGGCCTCACTTTCGCCACAGCCTGAGATGTTCCCAACACCTCTTGAACAATAGGTGTTGAACCCTTCATCACAAAACCAGCTTCTTCCTCCTGCCTCACTACCTCCACTCCAGGCACAGAAGACTGAGACGAAACACCCCCACTAAAAGGTGAATTCCACGCCTTAACAACCTGCTCTAAAGTAGCAACCATCTCACCTAACTGCCATTCTCTCATCGATTTCACCATGCTATTAACAGCAAACAAACATAACAAAACAAACAAATCGATCAGACCAGCTTTAAGCAAGGATTCAAAACTCCAACTCCAAAATAACACAATAGCTATAATAATAAGGCAATGGGTATCCCGAATTCCCCCCTTTTACATGACATAACAGTCAATAAAAAACACATGGATATCACAACATCGAGCATATCAATCAACATACTTCGATCATGCTCTCATCAAACAACATTCACTCGCATCAGCGTAACATCAACATATCATACCCATTACACTTTCATCATTCATAAAATCAGCTCACATCACCAGCATATCATCAGCACAAATCCACATCAGCTCAATGAAGATTCTCAATCAAAAAGCATAACAAAAACATCAACAATTCGCTCACAGACACACATTTCAACCGACTTTCAACCACACATCAGAAAAAAAACATTAAACACTTATTACAACAATTTACCACTTCCCCAAGCATTCGCAACTCAGCTCTGATACCACCAAATGTAACCCCCTTAGCCCGGCCTAGACGGTTGACCCGGACTACGAAGATTACACGGGGAAAACTAAAGTCAACCCGAAAGTCAACCTTGATTAACGACCTTTTTTTTCTTTTTAAACTTTTCTAGATGCACATTAACCCTAGGCATTCTCTTGAGATAAGCATACTCAAAAAACACAGCAATCGGAAAACAATAAGGGACCCAATTGCACAAAATACGAATTTAGGGACCAAATTGCAAATTCTGAAAATTAAGAGGACTTTACCAATTTTTAAGTTACCATTATAAAATCAGTCATGTTTCACGCCTCTCTGCCAAATTTCATCTCAAACGGACATCTCAAACTCAAGCAATTGCACATACAAGAATCGGGACTAAAACGTAAAGCTTGCAAACCTCAAAACCATTCAAATTTTATGCCCAACGGTCAAGTGTTCCGAAACGGGTCTAGGCCGTTCAGGAACACCCCTTGGCAGTAGCCAAAGTGTTCAGAAACGGGTCTAGGCCGTTCAGGAACACCCCTTGGCAGTAGCCAAAGTGTTCAGAAACGGGTCTAGGCCGTTCAGGAACACCCAGGCCAAATCAAGGGCCTGTTTCGAAACAGGCAAGGGTGTTTCGAAACACCCTGCCCAGAAACAGCAGATAGGCCTGTTTTAACACCTTTAAACCCCATCAAACATGCTCCAAACCATTCCACAATAAATCAACAACATGCCAAGCATCATACCTACCAATTTGCATCAAAATCTAGATACAAAACCACCCCTAGGTGCACCAACTCATTCAACACATCCAACACTCAATCATGCTTTTAAAACAAGAAGCATAGCATAACGACTTAAGAATAAGAAGATTCAAACATTGCAAGCGTTAAACCACATAGTTCAAAATCATAAACCAAACTTGTCCAACATACACTATCTCATTAAACATCAACATAAGAGATTCTCCCCCCATTGCCTTTATTATCTATAGCTATTAACCGAGACATACATCTCAAGTGGAGCTCTCCTTGAATCCCTTGCTTCTCGTTGTCCCAACTTCAAATATCTGCATTGATGGACAAAAAGGAGCGTAAGCACATAATGCTTAGTGAGGAATGCTCAAAACCAAAACACCATCAATGCAGCGAGTCATAAAACCTCTTTTAAAAGTAAACACAATTCGATAAACCAAAGCAATGTTTGAAAACCCCTTTTAACAACATGCTTTAAATCATGCATTGCTCAAACATGAAAACCAACCCTTAGCTTAGAAAAGCTAAGTAATTCACTTCAAAGCACAACCTTGCAAAACCAACAATTTAACCATTCCATGCATGAACATCATATGCAAAGTTAAATACAAGATCCTTGGAAAACACCTCCACTTCACATTATACTTTTCTTATACTTGAAAATCATTTCAAAGCAAGAAATCTTTAAAAACCACTTACACCCTCAATTCTATCTCATGCATTAAGCAAATGCAATACATGAACCACAAAATCAACATTTGCATTACATGCCTTTTTAAAACAAGCCCTCACAAGACTTCAATGCACCAAAGAGATTCCATGCACACAATGCAACATTCTCAATAGAAGATAAACACTTGTTCAAGCTAACAAGTAAAACATGCATTAATAGAACATTACACACTTCTCATGCAACCATGCATCATTTCAAGCATCTCATGCTTCATCATATTCAAGACCATTATATTGGCTTCCAAGTGATAATTCACAAACCATCATAACGCAAGACACAATCGGATACGCGGATTACAAGCGTTGTCCCCACGCTTCATACACACTACCAATCTCAAGGTCCCCAAATGGAATTTAAACCACCATTATGACCTTACCATACACAAGGTCCTCATATGGACTTTTAACCACCATATGACCTTAACATTCACAAGGTCCCCAAATGGAATTTTAACCACCATTATGACCTTACCATCACTCATTGGTAGTTGTATAACATCACTAACGAGATCACGGGACATACACACAAGATCCACACATGGACTTTACACCACCATTGTGATCTTACCATACACAAGGTCTTCAAATGGAATTTTAACCACCATTATGACCTTAACATACACAAGGTCCTCAAATGGAATTTTAACCACCATATGACCTTAACACAAGACCCACCCATGGACTTTTAACCACTATGGTGTTCTTAACCATCTCGTTAGTGTACTTGGATGGAGTCACCGGTACAATCACAACCGCTCCATATCCAAGGCGACTTTATTCACGGTGCACCCAATCCTATAGCCGGCTAACTATATCTGATTCAAGTAACCAAGAACCACTTACATCACTTGCCAATATAACCAATTTACCACATTAATCCATTGTTTTACAAGCATAACCAAAATGCCAATACCACCAATTACCATCATCAATCCACTGTTTTTGAAGCATTACACAAAGCCATTAAACAACATGCAACACTATGCAACAATTCCACAATTCCAATGTACAAAACCAAGGATCTCTTACCTTGAGCATCCTTCACACATGGCTTTCAAAACCAGCATTAAACCATGTTAGAATATGCTTCCAAAATAGAGTTTAAAACATGCAAATCACATGCGTTGCATCCAACAATCACAAGTGCTTTAAAAACCAATTCATAACACAACCAAGAGAGAAATTTCATTTACTTACTCTTGAGCTTAGCTAAGTTGTTTAGACTTAAACTAAGCTCCCAAAACCTTCAAACCTTGGTTTTAAAGCTGAAAACCCAACTTCACTCACCGATACACAAAACAAGGCTAGCGAACAAGCCTTCCAAGCATCCGAAACCTTCAACGCCACCTCTATTGCTCACGGATCATTCTCCCCTGTTTCAAACACATAACAACAGAGGATTAATGCATCATAACGCATTAAAAACACCAGCAACACACCTAAACTCGCTGCTCTTTGCAAATCCAACATTTCGGCTACCAAACACAACCGAAATCACATCCAAACACTTCCAAAACCTAACCCAGCCAAGATCCATCACTTCTAACCATTTTTAAACATCAATTAACATCCAAAATGATCCCAAACACGTCCTTATACCTCCAGCATTAACAAAACACCAAGATCACCCCAAAAACCACCATTTTCACAAGTAAAAACTTAGGAAAATCAACCTATCCGGGATTGCATTGATTAAACCTCAATTTCACATCATTTATACATTCAATAAACATCAAAAAGACATCTCAAATCACAGCCCAATCACTTAGTACGAATTTAATCAAAATTAAATCCAAATCTTGCATTTTAAAGCCAAGATCAAGAACACAATTGTAAAACCTTTAATAAAACACAAATCAAGGATTGGGAACTTGGTAATTTCAGTAAAGAACTGAGAATTTAGAGGAGAAGGACGTTCATACCTCTAAACTTGAGTTTCTCCCTTTTTGAAACCACAATTCTTGAAAATCCAATAAGCAAATGCTAAGGTTTTGTTGTAGAATTGATTAGAGATCAAATGAGGATTGAAATCTAATCCTTAGTTGTCAAAATCAGAGAGAATTTTGCTGGAGAAATGTGTTTGGGTTGAGAGAAAAGTTGAGAGAAAAGAAAATGGAAATTTAGAGAAAAGTTAGTTAAAATGCCAAAATATCTTTTCCCTCCTTTTGCACTTAATTAAAAACCATTAATTAAATTGATTAATATTCAGAAAAATCTGGAGAAACTCTTTTGGGTAAATAGCTCCTTAAAGATTCAAAGTTTCAATCCTTTTTAAAACAGTCACCCAGTTTACAAAAATTACATTTTGGTCACTAACCCAAAATGTCACTCTTCCAAACCTCATTTTGTAAAATTGATTTCACCTTTCTCTTATATATAATAAAAGAGGATTTTAAGACATTTTTTCATATTTTTAATGCAACCCGAACTAGGCTTTCCTAAATTCACCCTTTTATATTCGAACTGCAACCCGACCGGTCCGGTCCAAACCCAAAACTTCTAAGCCCAAAATTAGGGTGTTACAGGTCACTCCAAATGTCTATTGTTTATAAAAAATACCAAATGTATTTTTGTGTATGCTTTGAAAGCATAATGCTCACTCCAAATGAGAATATGTAATTATGTAGAGTGCTCGCTGGCCACTGCTCAGTGCTCGCAACAGTTTTTTTTTCAAATGCTCACAACAGTTTATACATGCCTAATTCGGTAAATTAAAGAAGTGTTTTGATTGAGAATCGGTGAGGGAGAGAGTGGGAGACGCAGATGGGGTAAATTTCTTACCTAAACGGTGAGTTTTAATTAAAATAATAAAAAGAAAAAAAAAACAATTAAATCGGGTATCGGGTAGTCGGGTACCCGACTAAGGGGTATTTTATGACCCGGGCCCGACCCGGATACCCGGAAAAAAAAAGCGGGTCGGGTACCCGACCCGGAAATTCGGGTAATTTTTTAAAAAATACCCGATAATTTTAAATCGGGTATGCGGGTCAACGGGTCGGGTCAACCAGGTCGGGTACTTTTGAACACCCCTAGTTCGCATCGCTTGTTGTCCTTCCGCTGTCGTGTCGCGTATAGGATGTATGAATGCCTATAGACAAGATAAAAATAAAAAGAAAATTTCTAGGGTTGCTAACCGAAGTGGGGCCCTAGCGGGTTTCATTTCAGTTTTCCCCGTGTAGCCTACTCGGATCGGTCAGTCGTCCGGACCGGGACGAGGGGATTACAGAAATGTTATAAAATACGGAACCTAAAATATTACACACAACCTAAAATGTTACATTTTTTAGTAACATTTTAGGTTGGTGACAAGTATCAAAATTTTGCTCCGAAGTATCGACTTGTCACTTTTGATAACATTTTAAATTTTTGTTAAGTATCGAAACTTGTCGTGAGATTACCAACCTAAAATGTTATTAAAATGTGTAACATTTTAAGTTTTTTTTTTTTGTAACATTTCAATTTTATTGCACCGTAGTCGTACCACCGTCAACATATTGTACGTTAGAATATTCGTCATGTACTAGAATTATGAGATTGAATTATTATTCACTTTGATTTTATGTTAGTACACGAATAAAATAGTATTTATTTAATTATTTTTCTATTTCAAAAAATATATGTGAATACTTTAAAATATATTAAATTATATCGAATCGAGATTAAATTTTTAATTAAATTTTATAGTAAGTTATGTCGGATCGAGATTGAATTTTTAATTAAAATTTTGAGTCAAGTTTGAATGGAAAAAATTATAGGCCCTGTTTGGCAATTAGCGGATAGCTGATAGCGGGTAGCGGATTGCATTAGCTGATAGCGGGTAGCGGATTGCATTAGCTGATAGCTGATTGCATTAGCTGATTTGACTAGCGGATTGTATTAGCTGATTGTATAAAAGTGTTTAGTAAAATTAACTGATAGCTGTTAGATTATTTAAACAAATTAAATGACATATAAAGACATGTTTATATTCAATATTTGTTTCAATAGTTTATTAGTTATCAATATTTTGTATCTAATTATTATTAATTAGATCTATAAAATTATTTTTAATATAACTTTTCTAAACATATTCAAATGATTTATATATTAATTTATTATTTATGTAATTATTTTAATATAATTTAGTTAATTAATAAATTTAAATACATATAAATATGTGATAATAAAAAGAAAAAAATAAATAGGATTAACTTATAAATAGGGTGAGAAAATATTTAATTTATGTTATATTGAGATTTTTAGTAACTGGTAAGGGTAAAAGAGTCTTTACAACTCTAATATCAAACCTCTAATCTCAAAAACTCTTATTATGAGCTTTATTCAAAATTAGCGGTTTCACCCCAATGCACTCTTTCAATCCGCTATTTACCAAACAACAATACTAGCAGATTTGACTGGTCAAACCTCTAATTATGCCTCAAACCTCTAATTTTTGCCCAAACCTCTCTTTACCAAACAAGGCCATAGTTAAACTCGAAACAAGTTGAAATCATAACACCTCATATCTAACTCAGTTGTACACCGAATAAAAATGCTACATACGAATAATAGACTAAAAATTAGACCGGGCAAACTTGACCAAAGACTCGAAACCAGAATCAATTTGTCCAATTTGAGACCTGATATAGACATGAATATGATGATCGAAACCCTATCTGAGTCCGAAACAAACCGAACTGAACCAAAATTGGCTTAGATTTTAGTTGAACTGAAAGTAACTAGAACCAAAAGCAACACAAATCGAAAATCAACTCAAAGCGAAAACAACCGAAACTGAATGCAAGCCGAACGAAAAAATAACTCGAACTGAAAGTAACCCGAACTGAAAATAACTCAACCCAAAAGCAACCTGAATTTAATTTGCTCAAATATGTATGTTTCATTCTTCTTTGTATCATATTACTAATTAACAATTACCTTTAGTAATGGTTTAATGGTTTAATATCATTTTTTTCTTTTAAAAAGATCATCTTCACATATTTACTCAAATCGAAAACCAATTGATCTGATATTAACTCGACTTGAAAAAGCAAGCGATCCGATATTGACCCGAACCGAAGATCGACCAATACGATATTAACACGGCCCAGAAATTCTACCGATCTAATATTGACCCAACCTGAAAATTTAACATATCTAATATTGATCTGACTCGAAAATTAACCAACTCAATATTGAACCAATCAATCCAAAATAACATAAATTTGTTATAAATGCAAATTAAACCCGATCCCACCAGAATCGTACTTAAATCGACAATAATCTGAACTGAAAATTAATCCTACCTGACCCGATCTGAACCACTCGATTCCTACTTCTACTGAAAACTAATTGAATGGGAATCAAACCATACGTTTTCAATTGTGACAAACATAACATCATACACAAAGGAACTTTATTATATAAAAAAATCAATATATTAAGGACATGATAATAATTAAACACCAATCAATACACTAATTAATCAATTAACTCAAATAAAACGGCGGTGTCGATACCCACTATTAATATCGACATTGATATTTGGTGTCAGTAATAAAACTGACCACTAAAATTTTCAATTAACTTTAATATTAATACTATATGATCGTTAAAAAGTTTTTGGAAATAAAGATAGAAAGATTAATTTCTGAAAACTAAACTATAAAAACTAAATTTTAAATGTATGAAGAATAGAAGTACAATTAGCATATTTTAATATATTTATTATTACTTCTCATTTCTTTAAAATTTGAATGTTATTTTTTTAAAAATAAAGGTTACATATGACGATATTTTTTTCTGTTTTTTATAGTTTAAACAATTAAAAAGTGTAATTTATCGAAAAAATATCGATGTTAGACTTGTTAGTAACTGAATTTGAATTTTTGAATCCAATAAGTAAAGAGACTAATCTTCAAATGTACAAAAAGTACAAGGGTTGAGAGCATGTTTTAATATATTATTATTAATTTTCCTTTCTTTAAAATTTAAAGGTTATTTTTTAAAAAAATTAAAAGTTATTTGGGACGGCATTTTCTTCTTCTGATTTTTAAAATTAAAAGTTATCTATTTTTGTGAGAGTAACTTTTTATTATTTTTATTATCTTTAAAGGTTAAAAGATTGATAATTTGTTTTTTGAACCATGAGAGTAATTTTTTATTTGGTTTGATTTATTAAGTTTGGTTTGTACGTATCTTCCATTTAATTTTTGGTCCATGTTCGCAATCATTACTCTGTTTGATAATTATTTCTAATTTATTTTTTTTATAAAATCAAATAGTTTATATTTAAAATAATGAAAATGACTTTATAATATTTTAAAAATAATATTTTTAAATTAATAAATTGAATCGATATGAACATATGAAATTTGATACGGTTGTATTAACTTTTACATTTGGTTTAATTTTTAAAAAAAATATCAGTTGAAAAATTTTAATTTATAAAAGAGGTAATTTTATTATAATAGTGAGTATAAAATTTTAAAAACTTTATTCAATGCAAAAACTATATCTTAGCTAGTGGTACAAAACTAAACCTAAAAGAAAGAGAATAATGTTAGTTTTGGTCTAATCAATCCTTAAATCTTTTGATGGTGTGATACTTAAAACGTGTGGGGTGACACATTATTAAAAAAATCTTTTTTCCCGAGATTAAAAATAAAAAAAAAATTGACAAGTTCATGAATTATTAAAAATAAAAGAATCCTATTTCTCTAATTCTCTGCCGTTGTATATATTCTTACTACCGACCGAAACCTTTTTTTTCCTTTGATCCGTAGTTAGGAACCAATTTTAGTATTAATTGTCGATTATCAGGTTTATCATTTTTTGTTTTTGTTTTTTTTTATTTTAATAAGAATCTCTACCTTTGTGGCACATGTTTCCTCTGTGCTCGTGATACGCATTTTTCTCTGTTTTTGTGACATTTTTCTTTGTTATGTGGTTCGTTTCATCTGTCCTTGTGGCATGATTTCAGCATACCCTAGCGGTCGTTTGTTGCTCGCACAGAAATTTTAACGGCGCTAGTTTTTTATTATGATTTTGTCGGTGGTTATGAAAAGTTAAATCCCCACTTGGTTGATGGTTGTTTGCCGATGTAATTAGTCTTGGGTAGCGGAACATTGTGCCTGATAGTTTGGGTCGCTCACCATTCTTTTTTCACTCGTTATGCGTCTCGATTGGATAGAGATAAGGAGATTCAGGAAAGCTTCTATATTTTGATGGTATGCTTATCACTATGAAAGTATTCATTTTTCTTTATTTTTGGTTGTAAAAAATCTTGTGGATTAGCCTCATTATTCTCCTTCCTGAATGCGTTGTAATTGTGATATCTTCTATGATTTTAATAAAAATTCAATAGCTATTATAAAAAAAACATATGTGGACTAAATTAAGAAAAATACAAAATTTAGTGACTAAAAGTAATTTTATCCATAAAAGTGAGGAAGTGTCCAGAACTTGGGCCAAAATTGATGATGGAAGAAAAATGACACGTCAGCCTATAAAACCCTGAGAAGCAAATCAGGGCTTTAGGTTTAGAATCGTTACTTTTTTCCCCAGACTTTGATTCAAAGAAGCTTCTTATCCATGGCGTCTACATTTCTGGTAATCCCAAACACCTTCACTCTCGACAAGCCCAACTTCCCTTCTCTTTCAACCCGCAATCTTATCGGTTAGTTTTGCGTTAGCCCTAGCCCCAATTTTCTATAGGAATATCAGCTCTTTTTTTTGTGTATATATATTCCTAATGGGTTTCTCTTTCTGATTGTTTGTTTCCAGCTGGGCCTCGAAGAAATTCTCTTAGAATCAATGCAGTTGCCAGTAAATGGGAACCCGCCACGGTATTTTTGTTTAATTTCATAATCTGGGCTAGTTGGAAACGATTCATTGTGTATTTTTAAATCGATGTTCTAAATGTATACATTCGTTTTTTTATCTCCAGGTTGTTCCACAATCTGACAGAGTTCTTATCCGTCTCCAAGAATTACCCGAGGTTTGATTGGTTGCTTATTCATTTTTTGTAGTACTGAAGTTGCTTAAGTGTATCCATTGAAATCTGGGTTTCTTTAGTATCAAGATTGTTCCTTAAATGCACTTGTGAGACTTGCTCGTTTTTATGTTCTCTGAATTTATACGAAATGAAAACTGAGTTGGGTTTTTTTTTTTTTGCTATTCTTATTGATATATTCGAATCAAAAAAGGCAAATTGATAATTACTAGAAATATGTGTATCCAGTATCCACTGTGTGAATAGTTTTATTATGATGAAGGGTAAGCTTTTTTGGACGTGTGAGTTGGTTTCTTTTGACATAAAAGTACATACCTGATTATTTTTAAGTTACTTCTTTAAGTGATTTTATATGTTGTTAACTCTGTGACATTAACTCCGTATTGCACTTTAAGCATAGAAGTATAAAACTTTGAAGTTTTACATAGTGTAAGAGGATCCTATCTCATATATATATATACATGATGGTGGAATGTGGTTAAGGAAAGGGGAACTATCTTATTGATGGATGAATGGCCATTTCTTGGCTATCATATGTGAATTTGTAAACCATTAAGTTTTTTTTGTACGGATTATCTACTTTCTGTTAATCCTTTGTGATGAATATTGTTTTTTCCCCTTTGTAAATTGTCAAGCTACTGAATTGCCCATTTTATACCGTAGAAATCGGCTGGTGGAGTTCTGTTGCCCAAATCAGCTGTCAAGTTTGAGAGGTACCTAATGGGGGAGGTATGATGAGAATGCTTCTATAAAATTTTCTCCTTTGAAAATGAATGATTGGGATGTCTTAATTAATTCTATGATGGTTTTCATTTCAGATAGTTTCAGTTGGTACCGAAGTAGGACAGGTGGAGCCGGGAAAGAAGGTAATAAATTCAGGGCCCTGAACTTTCAATTTTCCAAGCAACCTCATGCTAAGTGATGCCATTTTTTGACTATGGTCAAAATGCTGCCATTTTCTTATGTAGCTGTTCTTATAATACCATCTAAAACAATGCCTATGATTTTGCAATTGCAGGTTCTTTTCTCTGATATAAATGCTTATGAGGTTAGTTAGCATTTCTTTTGGCAAAAATATGTTATCTTTTTCGTTTGCCGTATTTGTCGATATTGAATGTAGTTAGAGAAAGAAATTGCAGCTACTGGCAAGTTCTAGCAGTAAGACTATGACTGAACTATTAAAACAACGGCATATGTTAGAGTGATGAATACTTTTAGGCATAATATCTGATTCATTAATGGCCATTACCATAGGTTTCTTTTACGAACATAATAGTAATGGTGTATTTAGAAAGGTTGGGTCCATGTGACTGTGTTATGAATGCTGTTGTCTTGCTTGCAGGTAGATTTGGGAACAGATGCTAGGCATGTCTTTTGCAAAGAGAGTGACTTGTTAGCTGAAGTGAATTGAAGTTTGTTTTGAATGAAGAAGAATCAAGAATCAATGTACTCTCCATTATTTTCAGTTCTTCCTGGTACATTTATGTCACCAACTTATTAGAGATGATAATTATTGTTAAATGATAAGTATTTTCATTTGTATTGGTTCACAGTGCATTGGTGTTCTTAACAAAAATAAATATAATATTGGCTTCACTAATACTTGATATATTAAAATATTAACGAGGTACGAGAACTCAGATTGAAATCTGAACAAATCCAAAACTCTATTCATTTGTTTGTAATACTAGTAAAAGAAATTGTGAAGGGAAGCAATTGTAAAATTGCACACAATTCTACTTTACTTGTAAGCAAAGATGTGATTTTATCTTTATTATTTCAATCAATTGTGAGGGTTACATGATTAATGGCGGAGCAATCTCATTCTTTAATCATCGGTAACCATTTTTAGAAATCGATTTTATAATTACACCCGATTACTTTCTTATTGTGTCATTATAGAATTTAGGTTGATTTACTTTTGAGGTTGATATAATTTTAATGATAATTTTTTTTGACAAATCTTAAATCTAATTTTAATCCTACTTAAAGGGAAAGGGAAGGCTAGAAGGGGACTCTAGGGGAAGAAAGGGGGTGCTCCTACTGAGTCTAGAATCAAATGTCCATAACTTAAGGGAATACGAGAGAACAAAAGTAAGCGGCTTAGTTAACCGGTCAAATGTGCTTGCTCATATTAATGATATTTATAAATGCCGATGGTGTTAACAATTAAAATAAAATCGAATCTCAAACTATATTTAATAGAGATTGAGCACATATTTTGACGTAATATATATTAACTTTCCTAATGGAAATAATTGAGTTCCAAAATTAATACATAATAGTGCATCCTTTCGTGTATGTATATAAATAAGCCTTAATGATGTCCAAGACCAACATCAACAAAGATTACATAACCTTGAAACCAAAACTAAATGAAAGAAATGAGGCTACGGTCGTCTTCTTCCTTCGGAATCCCTCTCTTTCTCTCCTTCTTCCTCTTGATTTCCACTTCAACCTCCCACGGCCTAACCGCTAACACCAGCAGTCTCATACGCAAAACATGCAAGAAATGTGCTCAGACCGACCCAAATCTCAGCTACAATTTCTGTGTCACCTCTCTACAAGCAGCTCCCAACAGCCACTGCGCCAACAATCTTCGCCAACTCGGGAGGATATCGATCAAGCTGCTCGGTCGCAACTTAACGAACTCGAGGTCTTACATTAAGGAGCTCCTGACAAAGAACAAACGGATGGAGCCTTTCGTGAGATCGTGCTTGCAGGACTGCTTGGATCTTTATTCGGACGCAATCCTTACGGGCAGACAGGCCATCCAAGATTACAAGGCCAAACGATACGACGATTCGAACATCGATGTGAGTTCGATCATGGATGCCGCCACGACTTGTGAAGATGGGTTCAGGGAGAAAGAAGGGGTTGTTTCGCCATTGACGAAGAGGAATAACGATACCTTCCAGTTGTCTGCTATTTCACTCTCCATTATCAACATGATTCGCTTCAATTTAGTTGTTTCTGACTTAGGAGAGTAGCTCGTAATTTATCTCGGACTTCGTCTTCAAGTTTGAATAAATTACTCTCTTAAAATAATCTCTTGATGGTGTACTTTTAGTATTGATCATATCAATCCATTTTCTTTCACTTATATACACCGATTCGTTAAATTAATTATTAAAGCAATTTAGTTGTTAAGTTATTTAATGATCCACACACGGTAAAACTCAAGGAATATGTCTCTCGTCTATTACATTTGAGAGCTCTCAAATATCCCACGTGAAGGTAATATGATCGCGGATGACTTGATAAAATTGGCATGGCAACATCCCTTTGGGTTTCAAGATTTTTTTTTAATAAAAGTTGCTAATCTTATTAAAAAATATTTAAGATTACAATAACGTTTACAACTATCATAGTAAGCCAAAACATTCTTGTAATTAGCCGGTTAAGCTAATTGTTTAGGCTATCTCTTATTATTATAAAAAAATAATATTCATCATCAATAAATCGAAATGTCATTCATTTCAGGTACATAAAATAAAGGTGTGTTTTATTAGGCACGCCATTTAAAAGATATGTTTGACCATTACTGCCGTAATTAATTTCATCGGTTTAAAGTTTAGGGATCAAATTAATTTTTTTTTAAATTTAGGGACCAAATTAAAATTCAACCCTTTTTACTAACATAGCACATTATCAAACTAGCAATTTTTAACGTACCAGTGATAAAAACGTTGTAAAACGATATATATGTGACCAAGATAATATTTTTTAAATTCGATGAGTTTTGTGAACACTTATAGAACGAAAGTGATCATTGCAGTAGTTTATGCTAAGTTAAACCGTAGTTCAAATACTACTCAATTATGACACTATATAATAGTAAACTGAATAAAATAATTAAATGATTTTTTAGTCATTGTAACAATGGGGAGTCGCCACCAATCTTTTGTTTACTTTAGGTGAGATTATATCACCTGAAAACCCGATTATTTTAATAAAACTTGTTTTTTTGTCGTTTTTATTAAAACAACGAGTTTTGGTCTGCAAAACCAGAAAACATGTTCGGGAGTCGATTACGTGTGGGGAAGGGTGAGCACCCTTACAACGCCCAAAATTGGTACCTAGTCGATTACATGTTATTTTAACGGTGAAAATTATGAATTCGAGTTCAATTTGAAAAGTGATCCCTTAAAATATTTAAATAATATTGTTTTACACGAAGGAAATCTACACTCCAACTAGGGATGGGCACGGGTCGGGTCGGGCCGGGTTTTTGGCCCACCCGAACCCGACCCGAAAATATTAACCCTAAACCCGAACCCGACCCGACCATATCTTTTAAAAAACCCGACCCGACCTGACCCAAAAATAAATACCTTAAACCCGACTCCGACCCGACCCGACCTATATAAAAAAATCAATTTTAGGGACTAAATTGTAAAAAAAATAATTTTAAGAGACTTAATTGTAAAAAATAATAAATTTAAGGACTAAATTTTAAATAAAAAATCAATTTTAAGGACCTAATTATAAAAAAATATATAAAAAATGGGTATTATTACAAATATCCCTAAAAAAATTTAGGGGAAAATTACACTATTAGTCCCGGGTCGGGTCGGATTTTTTCACCCTAAAACCCGAACCCGACCTCACCCTACACAAAAACCCGACCCGAACCCGATTTTTTCATAAAAATACCCGACCGGGCCGGGTCGGGTCGGAACCCGTCGGGTCGGAACCGTCGGGTCCGGGTTCCGTGCCCATCTCTAACTCCAACGCCCGGGGCATAGTTTCCGTTAGATCCTTAAATAAGGAGAAAACTATTTTAAAATTTATAATCAAAATATTAAAAATAGTATTTCAAAATAGAAATTAACGGAAAGTGGCACCCCTACGCTCGAGTACGTTTTTCACGATAATCTCAAAAGAACCGATTAAAGCATATATATAATATATAAATACGTATAATAAATATGTTGATAAAAACATAGGTAAATAATAATAATAATAATAATAATAATAATAATAATAATAATAATAATAATAATAATAATAATAATAATAATATGGTGGTAATTAATGCAATAATAAACTAACAATAACCAAAATTAAATAAAATAAGAGTTAAGGAGCATAAATATAAGGATACAAATATGCAGTGACCGAATTTGTAGTTTTCTCATTGAGCAGAAAACGCGCGGATCCAACTTCGGGTCAGGTCCGTGCGCGGGTTACATCATCTCTAAACGACGTTGTTTTGATGCCTTATAAGTACTCATTTTTTGTCTATCGATCCATTTTGTATCAGACAATACAAAAAAAAAACGAAAACTCTCCCTTTCGTCTCTGCCATGCCTAGACGGTTGCTATCGAGATCTGCCATGGGCCGCCGTTCACCGGCGACAGAGAACCGCCGTGAACGTTGGTCGGAAGCCATGACGTGGTAGAAACTGCTATCGCCTGGAGGCGTAATCGATGTCACCACCAGAGTTGGGAGCATAAGCATAATCGCATGCTACCGTCGAGCAGCGGCTGACGTCATGCACAGCAACAGGCACGACAGTGCAGGGTAGTTGTAATCCCCTAAACCCGGGCCAGAAAAAATGTGCTCAATCTAGGAAGTTGCGTTTGAAAACTTAACCCTCAAGAAAATCAATTTTGAAATTACACTTTAATTTTAAAAGAAGATACGTAACGATAATTTAATAAATATCTTATAATAAATAAAACATAAATGTCATGATCAATGCCCGAATGTTTGAAAAAAATCTCAGAATAAAACCACAGTAATTGGATGCTAAAAACAATCCCAAAACATAAACGATCTCAAAGTATGAAATTACATCAATGTCTAAAAATAATAAATAATAATCTGAATAACTAAAAATAACTTCGTACTGAATAATAAAATAACCAGATAAAATCTGAGATCCTCCAACTACCGTAACGCCTAGGGTATGTGTATCTGAAAGAAGAACTAAAGGGAGTAAGTTAAAGAGCTTATTGTGTCCCACAGGTAATCTTAATTTAAAGATAAGGGTCAACCACGTTTGGCTCATGCTCTCTTTGGTGAAGCTGTGAGCATGAACTGCGTATAACACCAAAAGATGGCAAGGAACGGCAGCGCGCTGATTCAAGGAGAGAAATCGAATAAATTTGGTGTCGTATCCTACAACCGGTGAACCGCGAGGAAGGGTGAAGCGTAAGGTTGAGATCGCGAGGCTATGGGGTACTTGGTGAGCAATATATGAAAATGAATGGACGTTGGTAAGGTGGCGATCGAAGCTTCGCCGGATGTTGATCGACAAGCAAGGAGACGAGGGAGAAGTATTTTGGCTACTCAGGCAAAAAAATATCCATATGTGATTTAGGGTTGATAAAGGAGTTTAAAATACCCTTATCAAATAGGAAAGTCACATGGGAAGGGTCTTATTTAAATCTGCTTTACAAAATAATCACCCAAGTCCCACTTTTATACAATTAAGTCACTAAATTCATTTTAGGTTTAACCAATTCCTAAATTCCCCAATTAGGGTTTTTAATTTAAATTCCCAAAAATTAAGTTTCTCAATTTAGGGATTTGGAAATTTAGGGTTTTTAAATTATGGTAAATTTTGGGGTGTTACAACTCTCACACCATTAAAAGAAATTTCGTCCTTAAAAATTTTAGACCTAGTGGCAGATTCTCAAAAGCACGAATGTTCAGGTAGAAACTTAAAAGAGAATTTCAGATCAGGTTGCGAATGACAACATAGAGTTTTCATATAGACTTTGATCTCAAATTCATAGAAATGGGTACGGTCGCAATCCTTTGTTTGATTAACTGAAATTCATGTCCTTAATTATAGTTCGTGTTATGATCATCTCCAAAGGTTACTAAAAAAGAAGTTATCTAGAGATTCACGTGGTTTATAAGTATAATGATTAATACAACTTGGAGAAAGATTACGAGTAATTTTATGTCTGGAGTACCAGTCACTAACTAACAAGTACAATTCCTCTTATTCTAGATCTAGATGAAGCATACTCAAATATAAAGATTCTACAAGGTGGCATACTTGACTATCTACAAAAGGCAATAACCTAGAGCTAAATTCGGTACTGGAGTCCCGGAGTTAAAACTCGTAGGAAACAATAAGGTCAAAAATCACATACTATCGTAGATTATTTTCAAAAAAAATTCTTATTTATCCCAAAATACTTTAGATGCATGCAAAAGTTGAAAATATTTTGAAAATAACTGTTGCAAGCCTCACAATTCGAGGGTTGAACTTTTCTCTGATACCACTAAATGTAACCCCCTAAACCCGGCGCAGAAGAAATGGGTTGAATCTAGGAAGTCGTGTTTGAAAACTTAACCCTTAAGAAAACCAATTTTGAAATTACACTTTCATTTTAAAAGTATATACGTAACGATAATTTAATAAATATCTTATAATAAATAAAAACATAAATGTCATGATCAATGCCCGAATGTTTAAAAAAATCTCTAAATAAAACCACAGTAATTGGATGTTAAAAACAATCCCAAAACATAAACGATCTCAAAGTATGAAATTACATTAATGTCTAAAAATAATAAATAATACTCTGAATAACTAAAAATAGCTTCGTACTGAATAATAAAATAACCAGATAAAATCTGAGATCCTCCAAGTACCGTAATGCCTAGGGTATGTGTATTTGAAAGAAGAACTAAGGGGGAGTAAGCTAAAGAGCTTAGTGTGTCACTAAAGTGCAAGAAAACCATAGTCGTAAACCATTGTAATATTTTCTTAAAATTCTTTAAAACATAAAACAAATGGTACAATATTACAAGCGTAATACAATGCACCCAACTACGTCCGCCAAAGATGAGGAAGATTCCCTAACCTCCTCGCTACATCCACTATCCGAAATGGAATCTAGCTCGAAGGGTGAAACCACTAAACTTCCTCCGTACAAATCTCAGCTCATACTCATACATACATGATGTTTCATACTCAAACTTCATAAACAAAGTTCATAAATCTGATATTCCGTAAACATACTTCATAAGTCATATTCCATAAATCCATAAATTATAGTTTCATATAGCCGATATTTCATAAAATAAATGTTTCATAAATCATAATTAAAAACACATTTTGAAATCGTATGCACGTGATGTCAACCATACAAGCCATAATGCATATAAATAATCACACAAGGTGTAAAACATGTGTAGAACAATAAGAGAACACACCTTAGCCAAAGCAAACTCAGCCTACTGAATGGCGTGTCTCTCACGTTCAGAAGTACGAGATCTAGCTGTATTGGTACCTATGAGAATAATTTCTATATTGTTACTATTATCACTATGCCACCAAACTAAGTCTAAAACACTTATTTAAATATTTAAAAATTTAACTGATTAGTATCATTAATCTTTAAATCGATGGAAGAAACGGTTGAATTGAATGAATAGGGTAAAGTCGATCAACTATTCAAGTGGAACGGTTTAGCGTAAGGCCAAGCATGATATCGAAATGATGAGTAGAATGCACCATGTTGTTCAAACATGCGCAGTTGTAAGCAAAATTTTTGAGAAAAATAATATAATAAATCCTTGGGAACTGGTTCGATATATATAATATACATCATTTTATAACTAAATAAATAATTAAAAGGAAACAAATCCTAGCCTTGAATATAATGAGCAGATCACCTAACATATGCTTGCGCAACATGAAAGCAATAGGTAGAGGGTCCCACATGTGATCTTAATTTAAAGATGTGGGTCAGACTAGGGGTGAGCGTTCGATCGAGTCGAGTCGAGTCGAGTCAAAAAATTGCGAGTTATTCGAGTTGACGAGTCATATTTTACAACTCAAACTTTATTTGAATTTTTTTCGATTCGAGTCGAGTCGATTCGAGTCAAGTTTTCGAGTTCCTATAAAAATTTAACTCTAACTATTTATCATGTTATAGTAGGGTTTGATTCCAATTTAAACTCTTTTCTCTAATCATATAAGATATGCACATATATATTTTTCACATGTGACAATATTTCTTCATATTTTTATATATCAGTATGTATATATCATAAAAAATAGACGGACTCGTCTCGAACTTAAAAATAAATCCACTAATTACTAAAAATTTCGAGTTACTCGAATTTCCATTTTACAACTCAAACTTTATTTAAAAATTTTTCGAGTTATTCGAGTTTATGAAATTTCGAGTCGAGTCAAGACAAGTCAAGTATTTTTGCCTCGAGTCGAGTTTTTCAATTTTTTCGAGTCGAGTCGAGTTTTGCTCACCCCTAGGTCAGACACGTTTGGCTCATGCTCTCTTTGTGAAATGGTGAGCATGAATTGCAGATAACACCAAAAGATGGCAAGGAACGGCAGCGCACTGATTCAAGGAGAGAAACCGAATAATTTTGGTGTCGTATCCTACAACCGGTGAACCGCGAGGAAGGGTGAAGCGTAGGGTTGAAATCGCGAGGCTATGGGGTACTCGGTGAGCAATACATGAAAAGAAATGGACGTCGGTAAGGTGGCGATCAAAGTTTCACATGATGTTGATCGACAAGCAAGGAGATGAGGGAGAAGTATTTCGGCTACTCAAGAAAAGAAAAAAAAATTTCATCGTTGGTCACTTTCGTTTAGGGTGTATTCTATTTTGGTCATCAAAATTAAAAAAATTATTTTGATCATTTACGTTTAGAATCGTTTCTATTTTAGTATCTTGGTCGTTAGTCTCCGTTACATTAAAAATTAATTTCTAATTTAACCTCCAAACTTTCAAAACTTTATTTTTCACCATCTTCCCCAAAAATTATAGAACTTAAACCGCAGAAAATTAAATCAATGGCTATAACTCAACACTACAACCCATTCCCCCCATTCCCCCAAGATTAAAAGCATCGGCTTCCATTGCAAATGGTGGGTACCGGTCTAATACGAAAAATGGTGTGTTCCATTTCTCTTTTTTCTTGTCTGCAGGTAAACAACAACTGAGAAATGATCAAAGATATAGAGGTGTGCTTACAATGATCTCTTTATTTACATTTCCAACTGAGAGAAAGTTATTGTTTACCTGCAGACAAGAAAAAAGAAAAATAGGAAGAAAAAAACACTTGGTTGTCAATGCGAATAAAAATGCCTACACCCTTATCAGCAGCAGCCTGTAAAGTAAAATCAAGTGTGAATTGGGGGAAAATCCTGACACAATAGATTTATGGTCAAACAAATAAATTAAACAAGAAGACGAGCATAAATACCAGATTAGCCCCATATCCTTCATATGGAACAGGAAAAGACCCCTCTAAACTGTTGAAGTTCATTCCATATGGTCCACCTTGAGCCGTCAATTATCAAGACATTGAGATTAGAAGGGAACAAAATATAGTTACGATCATACAATTGTGCAGACCAAAAGAGCAAAGCAAAACTCAGAAAATATCAATGCAGGCTTAATGGACTCCACAAAATGAATCTGAACACTTGAATTTCAGACTTTCTGCAAGAAGGTCCCAAGTTCTAATCCTCATAGTTCTATAAAGATGGAGAGGGAAAGAGAATATAACCAGACAGCACACTAAAAAATCACTCTACTCAAATTTGATAAAAATAATTAACCATATAATAAAAGTAAGATCATACCAGTAGCCCAAGGTCTACCATCCATAATGGCAAGTTCTGCACGTAGTTTTTCAACTTCACGTGCCATAGAGGCCATGTTCTTCTCCATTTCTTGTCTCTGCTCCACCAGCTCGATATTTGACTTTTTTTTCATAATCAATGGCATTCCCGTGAAATAAAATTTAAGGTAGCATTTCAATACATAATTTGATATATTAATGATTAGCACTGCAAGTTAAATGCTCAATAGAAACTTCCATTCGTTTGGATTTTAAAAAAAAAAGGTGAAAAAAGATTCAGGTATCTACCTTGCACGCATCAACTCCTGTCTCCTGGTGCAGGCCATCAATTTCTGCCCTTAAAACAGATATCTGTTGATTATCAGCTTTCAGCCTGGCAACACCTTGCTTGAGAGTCTGAACTTGGCCAGTCAGTTCCTGCTTAACATTATTCAGTTTCTGAACTTCTGCACAGAGTTGCACAACCTCCTTCTTCAATGGCTCACTTGCACGGAGATCTGCCTCCAGCTTCAAGCCTTTGTCAATAAATCCCCTTGAGTGCAGCTCTTGTTCAGCACGAATTTCACCAATTACAAGATTTAAACGATGAATTTCATCTTTCACAACACTAAACTCTTGTTGTATAGCCATTCGATCTTCTACCAGGTTGCTGTTATCACTCAACAGCCTCCGAATTTACAATGGAAGCTAACGTTTTTAATCTTGAGGGAATGGATTGTAGTGTTGGGTTATAGCCATTGATTTAAATTTTTTGGATTTTTAGTTTTATAATTTTTTTAAAGATGGTGAAAAATAAAATTTTTAAAGTTTAGGGTTAAATTAGAAACTAATTTTTTAAGTAACGGAGACTAACAGCCAATGGACCAAAATAGAAACGATTCTAAATGTAAGTGACCAGAATAATCTTTTTTAAATTCTGATGACAAAAATAGAACACACCCTAAATGAAAGGGGCCACTGGTGAAGATTACTCAAAAAAATATCCAGATGTGATTTAGGGATGATAATGGAGTTTAAAATACCCTTACCACATGGGAAGGGTCTCATTTTAATCCAATTTACAAAATAAGCACCCAAGTCCCACTTTTATACAATTAGGTCACTAAATTCATTTTAGGTTTAACCAATTCCCAAATTTCCCAATTAGGGTTTTTAATTTAAATTCCCAAAAATTAGGTTTCCCAATTTAGGGTTTTCAAATTATGGTAAATTTTGGGGTGTTACAGCAGTCCACAACTCGACCCGTATCCCATCTTCGACAAAATTGCGCGGCAGCCCCCTACTGTTTGCATTCCTTCACTTTAATTTTTTATATTTAATTTCAGTCTTTTATTTATTTTATTTGCTGCAATTTAATCCCTTGTGTTAATTAATTCATATCCTTTTTTAAATTTAAGTTAATGGGTAATTATGTCATCTAATCAAATTTAACTTTAGGTTAATTTAGGTTTTATAATAGTAGAGTAATGTTTTTCCTAAAAATATAAAAAAAAAAACTCTTAAGTAAATTAATTTAAAAAACATATACTCTCAGGCTAGTTTCTCTTGTAATTTAATAATTAATAAGCTTTAAATGACCTAATTAATTTTTTGCTTTGTAGATTAGTTTCCTAATAATTTGGTTTAGCTATTAATGCCTTAGGTTTAGTTTCATAAATTGTCTTCTAATAATTCACTTGGTAAGTATCTTAGAACATTAGGTTCATAAATTGTCTTCTAATAATTCACTTGGTAAGTTACAATTAATTATATAAGACCTTTTCAGGATTAATTTCTCTAAATATATATTTCTAGAAAATAATTAACTATGAATATCAAATCATCTATTAGAATTAATAATCACATAAAACATCATCCAATTTTTTTTTTAATAATTCGGGTCACGAACCACATTTATGACGTTTAAGCCTTGTCTCCCATACTACATCTTAGAAGTGCAGTTTAGTAGTTACCTACCTGAAACTCCAATATTTTCTACCTCTTTGCAGCTAATAGTATTAGCTTGGAATACCTTTCAATTGGGTAAATATGGATCGAAGTAATTCAAATATATATAAAAATTAAAGTTCATTTCGTGTCAGGTTAATTTCAAGTTCCAATCTTTTTGAGTTGGCATAAAGCCAAAAAAAAGTCTATATTTATCGTTAGTTAAAAAATAATTTTATATTATTTTATAAAATTATCAAAGTAATTCAAATATATCTAAAATATGTGATGCAGTGTTTTCTGCTCTCGGTCACTTTCTGTGATGAAATTTTCTCCCTTGTGGCAAAATTCTGGTGAAAAAACTCTTATTGCAAAAGAGAGAAGCATACACTGGATCAATTGGAGGAATCTATATCGACCTAAAGACCAAGAAGGGCTAGGCTTCCGTAATCTCAGATCCTTCAACAAAGCTCTTATTACAAAAGTTGATTGGTGAATTCTAAAAAACCCGAACTCCCTCCTGGCTCGAACTCTTCGGGGAATCCACTTTCCAAACGGCAATATCCTTGAAGCTCCGAAATGTAATAACTCCTCCTGGGCATGGGCCAATATCAGAGAAGGAGTTCAGATTATTAAGGAAGGATCCTTGTGGTGAGTTGGAAACGGAAGAAGTATCTCTATCTGGAAGGATAATTGGGTTCCGAAACTGCCAAACTTTCACCTATCATCTCGATCCCCGACACACCTTGCCAGTCGCTCTGTTTCCAGCCTCATGGACGCTGAACAAACATCGTGGGATCGATTAAAGTTGGTTTCTCTCTTTTCGCCGTCAGAAGTTGAAGCTATCTTGTCTATCCCAATTGGAGAACCTGGAATCAAAGACTCTCTAATATAGGCTGGAACGAAGGACATAGATTATTCCGCCAAATCAGGCTACTGGTTCATTGAAGACAATCCCCAATCAACACAGGACTCGTCTCCGAGTTATGCTCCTGGTAAATGTAAGGGTTTTTGGAAATCCATCTGGGGACTTAAGGCACCACCCAAAATCCGCTCGTTCCTATGGAAACTATGCCACAACATCATTCCTACCAAAGGTATCTTAGCTTCCCGTTTTCACGGCTGCTTTAATGACTCAGAATGTTGTCGGAGATGTGGGACTGAAATGGAGTCCATTGAACACCTATTGTTCTTATGTCCTTTCGCTCAGGCTGTCTGGAGAGCGTCCGGTTTCAACTATTCACCATCTCCTTATGGTTTTTCGGACTTCTCACGTTGGTGGCTCAAAATCAACAATTTAAGGACAACGAGCAATTTCGATGAAGGACGCGCACTTATTGCTTTCCTTCTTTGGGCAATCTGGAAATCGAGGAATGCTTTCATCTTCGACAATAGAAAGGATCTTCCATGTGATATTTGGCTACGAGCGCAAAGTGCTTTCCAGGAATTTTCTCGAGAAACATCACCAAGTTTGTTGAGCATTTCCTCCCGACCTGAGCATATGACGAGTTGGATCCCTCCTCCTACATGGACAATCAAAATTAACTGTGACGCAGCCTTTGACTCTTTTACGGGTAAGGCCTCTACGGCAGCTATTGCACGTGATTCTTCCGGAAGGTTTATCCAAGGAGTTAGGGAACCTTTGCTCGCCCCTTCGGTGGCAGCAGCTGAAGCCACAGCCATTAGATTGGGCTTGTCTCTGGCTATTCTGAACGGTTTTTCTCATATCATCATTGAGGCAGACTGTCAAGCTGTCATCAAAAGGCTTTGTGAGAGTTCGTTGTTGGAATGGACTTCTTCAGCAATCGAAGAGGATAATAGAAACAAAGCTGTCTCTTTTCAAGAATGCTCTTTTACCTTTATTCCAAGATCTTGTAACCAGGCAGATGATTGGCTAGCCAAGTTTGCTAGGAACCTTCAGGTTCTAACCTTTTAGGGAACTCCTCTTCCACCAAACCTTCTTATGTACTTATGATTTGATTCCTAATCTAATTTCCCTTTTGATAAAAAAAAAGTAGAAGGGTCTTTACAGCTTCCATATTAGTATGTATTTTTAATTATGTGTCATTTCCTTGCTGCAGCATCAGGACAACTTTTAATGGCTCTCTGGCACATACATGCATAAATGAATGTAAACCCCTCTCGTTTTCACGTGCCTGAATAAAACATAAATTCTAGAGACTGAAATTCATTCAATTGTGTCTTGAATTATATATATTTTTTAGGAAAGATAGTGAAAATGAAGTTTTGAAAGTTTGGAGTTAAATTAGAAATTAATTTTTTCTATGTAATAGAGATTAACGGTTAAGAGACTAAAATAGAAATAATTTTAAATATAAATAACTAATTTTTTTTTTTTAAATTCTGATGACCAGAATAAAACAAACTTGAAACGAAAGAATCGCCGTAAAAATTACCTTTTAAAAACTACCGCTTTGATTCTATAATTTCTTTAGATTGTGCTACAATCTCCTCTCTTCTCGGAAAAAGATTGCAACTTCACACTAGCAAAACCCAATGATATACTTACTTGTCTTCAAGAATTAGAGGTAAACACAGTTGATAATTTCTTTAAGAAGAATTCCTGCCCAGAAAACCTTGTCTTTTGGTTCTGTTTTATTTTCATTTCTTTCATGAATTCAAGCTCCTAATTTGGGAAGAAAGTGGAAAGTTTTAGATTTCTATTATGATAATGTTCTATGCTTGGTTTGATTGCTTTTTATTTCCGTCGAGTAAAGTTAACTTTTTCTAAGATATTTCTTCTGCTGATAATCAGAGATTTCAAGTTTCTAATCATGGAAGTCATCTCATACAATTTCCCTCCATGCTGTAAGTTGAATCGGAGATTACTAGCTAAGAAAAGCTCAAGTAGACAGAAAGTAAAGATCCCTTTGAGTAGAAAACACAGAATTTTGTGCCCTAGGGTTCAGCTTACAAGGGGTTCACTGGAATTTTCTGATAAACATCATCTGTTTTCGAATAATGTTTATCATCGGAAAGTTTCAAGGCCATTCAAGGCTCTTAAAGGGTTTAATAATGGTGAGTCAAAGGTGTTGAGTGGAAATTATGATAGTTATGTGATTGGTGCTGAAGATGAGGTTGAGGGAATGTCGAAAACCGGGGAATCGGTAACTAAGGTTTTGATTCCAGGGTTGCCTGATGAGTCCAACGGCGAATGCAGTGCTCAAATAAGCAGTTGTTTCTGGGAGTGGAAACCCAAATTCAATGTACATTTTGAGAAATCGGGTTCCAAAAATGTGAATTCCCCGCCGGTGCTCTTCCTTCCTGGTTTCGGTGTTGGTTCTTTTCATTATGAAAATCAACTGAAGGATCTAGGCCGTGATTATCGGGTTTGGGCAATTGACTTTCTTGGGCAAGGCATGTCATTGCCTTTTGAAGATCCCACTTCCTCTTCTGAGGAGGAGGGTATCACTGAAGGGAAGGATTCACTGTGGGGATTCGGGGATAAATCTGAACTGTGGGCAACTGGTCTGGTTTACTCTATAGATTTATGGCGGGATCAGGTTCGCCATTTCGTAGAAGAGGTACAATTTACATATCAACTCCAATCCTTGTTTACATACATGTTATTTATCTGCAGTACTTCATACATCTTTATTTAGAATTTAGTGGCGCGCATACATGATTTCATGCCATACTTGCTTACTGTTATTTTGATTTGTCTTAAGGTTAGGGAAGTCCTACTCATATGCGAAAACTTGTTTCATCTTAATGTCGTTTTAGTTTGTGCGGTTGCTAACCTTTCCCGCATAATATTGTATTTAATCTATGTGTTTGCCGACTCATTTGCATGGGGGTTCAAGTTTTTCTACTCTCCCACTTTCAAGAGAACTTATTTCTGGTTGAAGAACACATTAGTTGCGAGAAGAGATTCACATCCAAGTATCTATCTCTTAAGGTTGCAGGCATTCTGCAATGACACTCGAACAACTTCCGACTCGCTTTAGCCTTCAACAAGAGATGGTTTAGTGAGGAAATCTAGTACTCTACCTAACATGGCTTTAGGATTATGAATTTGCAATTGTTTAACTCTTTAGTTTCGGATAAAATGAAATGTAAAGGCGGCAGTATTAACCTAACATGCCTTCAACACCCTGCTGCTGCTGCATCGTTTGTGTTAAAGTCCAGCAACTTCTCTCTCTTTCTAGAGAGCTCCATTATCTAAAGTGATATATTATAATAATAATAATGATGTAAAATATCTTGAGGTTAACCGACATATTAAAGCCTATAAATAGGCATGTAGTTTGTGAGAGTGAGATGTGCAAGTTGAGAGAAAAAAAAAGAAGAGTGAGGTGGGGTGTGTGCAAGTGAGTGAACGTGAGGTGGGGTGTGTGCAAGTGAGTGAGTAAGTGAAAACGTGAGGTGTGTGCAAAATTGAGATTGCAAGTGAGGTGTGGAAAGTTGAAAAAGAAAAGTGTAAGTGTGTTGTAATATTTTTTTAATAGAAGTATTATTTTCTTTGTAATTAAAAGTTTCTCGGTTAAGTCTTAATTTATGTATTTTTTAGTGCACTCGAATTTGTTATTAATGGTCGGCTATGCCGCCTAAGTTATATGGTCGGCTCTGTCGCCTGAATAGTATATGGTCGGTTCTACCGCCTAATTGATGTATGGTCGGCACTGCCGCCTAAGTTGTGCACTAAGAAATTAAATATAGAAAGGCTAACCGACTCAGGGAGTTGGTGTAGTGTTAGTGGTTAGTCTTAGGTCCTCCATAGTGGGTGTGTTGGGTCTGTCGGGTTTCCAACAATTGGTATCAGAGCAGGCGGTCCGGGACCGTTACTAGTAAGAGAAAGCTTCGGTAAGCGTTGGACGCTTACATTGGTCGGTGCATCAATTCATTAAGGGAAGATTCTGTCGAAATACAGTCAGGGACTGTAAAGTTTTCGGTAAGCGTTGGACGCTTACATTAGTCGACGTTGCATCAAGGTGCTAAGGGGAGACTCTGCCGGAATACAGTCAGGGACTGTGAAGCTATTGGTTTGGAACCAAGCTTAGTGGACGCCGGGCGTCAGTCAGTATGGCAGACTTTGGAAGCACAAGCTACGGGATTAGGAAGCTCAATAACCACAACTACGGTTATTGGGAGACATGCATAGAGTCCTACCTACAAGGTCAAGATTTGTGGGAAATAGTCGCAGGCACCGACACAACTCCTCCACCGAAGGAGAATGCCGAAGCCTTGAGAAAATGGAAGATCAAGGCTGGGAGAGCTTTATATATATTGAAGACCACAATCGAGGAGGACCTATTGGAGCATATTCGTGATGAGAAGACACCAAAGGCAGCCTGGGAAACTTTGGCAAAATTATTCTCAAAGAAGAATGAAGCACGCCTCCAACTCTTGGAAAATGAGCTCGCGAGCATATCACAAGGAAGCCTATCTATTGCTCAGTATTTCACCAAGGTGAAATCTATCTGCCGTGAGATATCTCAACTTGCACCAGATGAGAAGGTTAGCGAGGCAAGGATGAAAAGAATTATCATCCATGGCCTAAGACCCGAGTACAATGGGTTTATCGCCGCTGTGAGGGGATGGCCTACTCAACCATCCTTAGTAGAGCTGGAGAACCTGTTGGCTAATCAGGAGGAATTAGCCAAACAAATGAACGACGTAACCATAAAAGACGAAGAGGAGGCGCTCTTCACCAACAAGAAGAAAGGTACGTCACGAAGACAAGGAGTGGCGAAAGGAGGCAAGCTCTATCCAAGAGATAGAAGTAACACTTCAGGGGGAGCTCGACGTAGAAACGAAGACTATCACCAACAATACGAGGAGAACGATAGAAGACAAAGTGGTGAATGCTTCAACTGTGGAAGAGAAGGTCACTTTGCTCGAGATTGTAGACTACCCATGAGAGAGAATCGTGAATGCTTCAATTGTGGCAAGAAGGGCCACTTTGCTCAAAATTGCAGAGTGCCCAAGAGACAGACTTTCCAAGGAAACATGACCACCACAACAGAGGAAGAGAATGAGGTCATGTTGGAAGCTTCCATCAGTGAGGAAAAATGGGAAGTAGACGATGGATTTTTTGTTGAAGAAGATTTGATAGAAGACATAGGTGAATCATCTCTTGTAGCAACCACAGTCTCAAAGATGAACTACGAGAATGAAGAAGAGTTCGAAGAAGACATGGAAGCACCAACTCTCGTTGCAAATACAAATACAAAATACAAGGATGAAGAGTTGGAAGAAGACATGGAGAAACCAGCTCTTGCAACAATCATGGAGTCAAAAATTGATTACGAGGAGGATTGGATCGTCGACTATGGGTGCTCCAATGATGAGAGATGTTGGAGATGTTGTGATCCAGTCAATTGCAAGTGCTACACTTCAAGGAATGTGATGTTTGATGAAGCTTCTTCTTGGAGGTCGCCTCAGAAGATCGAGCTTTCAGAATCTCATGACCTAGAAGAACTTTCAGAAGATAATAAAGAAGGTAAAGAGCAAGCATCGGATCCAAGTGAAGAAAGAGAAAGCTCACCCTCGAAAGATAAAAGCCCCTGGAAGACGGTTGTACATCAACCTACATCTGAGGAGCTTCGTCCAAGCCAAGTGGAAGTCGACGAGCTTCGAGAAGAAATGTCAGAAGTCCTAAACGAGACTATTGGTAAGTGTTCGCAACGATGTGAGACCTTTTCTAGTGAAATTCTTATTCTCAAAGAAGAGAACAAAGTCCTAAGGGAAGAGCTTAAGATGGTACGTGGGGAATTGGAAGATATGAAGGAAGAGATGGTGTTTCTTAAGAAGGCATTAGCTCATGGAGAGGGAGCTGCATCATCCGTCCCAATTCCAACTTATTCGAGAGTAGAAGTTTCTAAACCCAAGTCTTATGAAGGGGATGAGAACGCGAAGGATGTAGATGACTTTCCGTGGAACATGGAACAATACACCCAAGCTACAAGCGTCACGGCGGATGCTAAGAAGATCAACCATGCCAGGAAGATCGATCATGTATTACATTGTTTAGAAGATTCAGCGCTGCTATGGTTGTGGCGTAAGCATGGAAAAATGAAGAAGGGAGCTTGTACCATTGCTATTATCGAACCCCACACCAAATTTAAGAAACGTGAGAGCTCCAAGCAAAAGAGGAACAAAAGCCATAATGCGGAAAGAAAGAAATCACATAAAAGGCAAAGATTAAAGCTAGCATACAAGGAAGAAGCCTTAAAGGGAAAGAGAGATGCCAAAAGAGAAAGAGAGCAAATTACTCAACAAGAAGGAGATATGAGTATGCAATCTCTCCATATCAAAGCCAATGACGAAGTGCCTACGTTTGAAAAGAAAGGATTGTTGTTCGAGCAAGTGAAGATTGGAGGACAACTGGTATGTGTCTTAGTCGACAATGGAGCAACAAACAAGTTTATCAAGGAGATCTTTGAAAGAGAGATCAAGACGAGGCCATCAAAGATAGATGAAGAAGTTGCAGACATATTCACAAAAAGTATGAGTAAACCAAAATTCGAGAAATTCAGAGAAGCACTCGATATGATCTGCAAGTCATCTATAGAGAGAAGTTGTTGAGGGGGAGTGTTAAAGTCCAGCAACTTCTCTCTCTTTCTAGAGAGCTCCATTATCTAAAGTGATATATTATAATAATAATAATGATGTAAAATATCTTGAGGTTAACCGACATATTAAAGCCTATAAATAGGCATGTAGTTTGTGAGAGTGAGATGTGCAAGTTGAGAGAAAAAAAAAGAAGAGTGAGGTGGGGTGTGTGCAAGTGAGTGAACGTGAGGTGGGGTGTGTGCAAGTGAGTGAGTAAGTGAAAACGTGAGGTGTGTGCAAAATTGAGATTGCAAGTGAGGTGTGGAAAGTTGAAAAAGAAAAGTGTAAGTGTGTTGTAATATTTTTTTAATAGAAGTATTATTTTCTTTGTAATTAAAAGTTTCTCGGTTAAGTCTTAATTTATGTATTTTTTAGTGCACTCGAATTTGTTATTAATGGTCGGCTATGCCGCCTAAGTTATATGGTCGGCTCTGTCGCCTGAATAGTATATGGTCGGTTCTACCGCCTAATTGATGTATGGTCGGCACTGCCGCCTAAGTTGTGCACTAAGAAATTAAATATAGAAAGGCTAACCGACTCAGGGAGTTGGTGTAGTGTTAGTGGTTAGTCTTAGGTCCTCCATAGTGGGTGTGTTGGGTCTGTCGGGTTTCCAACAGTTTGCTTCCATTATGTTTGCTCCTCAAGGAGAGCTGTCTTTCAGGGAGGCTTTATCGAGGTGGGTAGTATGAAAATTCTTCAAACTTGTATTATATAGCCAAATCCATGTATTCTATGTGGAACATATAGCTATCTGCTTCAAGTTATATCGACTGTGTTTTCTTTTCGTTCGTTACTTTTAGGTGTCGTATGAACAATGTGCCTATTTGTCTCATGTATGGAAAAGAAGACCCCTGGGTAAAGCCTGTCTGGGGTCTTCAGGTGAAAAAACAAGTCCCCGAAGCTCCGTACTACCAGATCAGCCCAGCCGGTCACTGTCCTCATGATGAAGTTCCTGAGGTATGTAACAAGAAGTGGTAGCTTTTATATTTTCTTCGAGAAGAGATACTGAATTGTTATTACATTCACGATTGTAAAAGGAAGTGGCTTGTAAAGACGAAATGACTGCAAATATCAATGAAGTCGCTTCATTTTCTCATGCTTGTTATGTTCCTGTATTCATACAGGTGGTGAATTATTTGCTTCGAGGATGGATCAAAAACCTGGAATCGAAGGGTGCGGTTGCATTGCCCTTACTCCAGGATATGGAAACTGAAATCAGCAAGGACTTGGAATTTGTGAGGGAAGGATCAAAGAAATCAGTGATGGTGCGATTTTTAGGATCCAAAATCTCACTCTGGAACTTGATAAAATCTTCCTTCAAATCTCCATACCAGATGATGTAAATTCCAGTGTGTTTATACGACATAGTTGAATATGATGATATGGTTGACAAAATCTAATCCCTTGCTCGGTAATTACGACATGTACTTAGACTAATCTCATGTCCGTTTCTGAGATTTTGGTGCTCCTAGGACGAACGAAAAAAATTGAGCCCATAATAAGATATTTAAATTAAGGTTGTCACATTTTTTATCGCGTTGAGTTTATTATGATTGCAGACATCACGGATGCTATTACAATTGTGTTTATTATTATTGTGGATATAACGGTTGCCGATAGCGTAGTTTTGGACGATGTCGTTATTGTTATATAACGGTCGTTGTTGCGGTTAGGGGTGTAAACGAGCCGAGTCGAGCTGGGTTGAGCTTGACTCGGTTCGTTAAGATTTCGAGCTTGAGTAATTTATAACGAGACTGAAAAATCTGAGCTCGACTCTGCTCGTTAGGAACTCGAGTCGAATTCGAGATTGATTCGAGCTTAATCAAGTCAAGTGTTGACTAATCTTTGACTGTGTCAGACTCAAGTAGCTCGCTATCTATCACGTCTCATTTAAAGCTCTATCAAGAAAAAATTTTGATACACAAGTTGTGTAAACTCAAGCTTGCTAATTTTAGGATTTAGGGTGTTAGTCTAATTTAGAATTTAGATTTTAAGGTTTGAGACTTATTTTAGGGTTTTAAGTTTAGGAATTTATATTTTAAATTATAAAAAATAAAATAATAATATATTATATTTTCGAGTAGCTCGCGAGCTTTTTAAGTCAAGTATCAAGTAATTCGACTCAGCTCGTTAAGAGCTCGAGTAGCTCGCGATCTGTCTCGTTTCATTTACAGCTCTAGTTGAGGTTGCTGACCATTATTGAGATCCTTGTCCCTAGTAATGAATATTGAAAAAATAATAAATTTTAAGAGTAAATTCATAATAACAAGTATTGAAAAAAATGCGCCCTTAATACCAAATATTCAAAAAATGAATTTTAAGAGTATATATATAACAAAAATATTAGAAGAAAAAAAACAAGCACCTAATAATAAGTATTGAAAAAATTAGACCCTTAAAATATTAAAAAAGAAATAAATTTTAAGGGTAGACATTTAATAATAAATATTAAAAAAAATTAAATTTAGTATAAGAACACCCCTATTTTTAGAGGCCCCTAATAACAATATAACGATTGTTTATATTTAATTGTTTCAAACCGTGTAATCTTTATTTTGTTGTAAATTATTTAAAAAACAATTGCTCAACAGTTATATAAGTTTAATCATGATGTGGGCCGGATGATCAGTGTATTCCATTATTAAAGCTTCCAAACTATACACGTTTTTCATATGCACTCTTCAAAACTCATAATCACCATGAATAAAGGCTTTTTTGTCTAGTTTTATGTTGTATTTGGTTCACGGAATGTAATATTACCTTTAAGAATAAGAATCTCGGAATGTAACATTACTTTAGGAATGTTACATTACCCTATTTGATTTATTTGGCAGGAATGTAAGACTACTCTGTTTGGTTGGAAAAATATAAGATTATCTAAAAGTAAAATTTATCAAATTATCCATGTGTTATATTTTTTAACATGTTAAACTTTCAATACTAAATTAAAAATATCTACATAAAAAGTTATAGAACTATTTTTGTTATACTATATATTTATCATATTATTAATATAATTATTAGATAAAAAAATAACTAACTTTTTTTTTTGGTAATACAGAGTTATGGCGATAGGGCTATGCCTATGCGCCCCTATCCGCACTAATCAAGTCGTGCAGCAGCACCGGTTCCTCAAGCATCCCCTCTTCGCGCACCGGCGAACCAGCGTGCAAGGCGATCCGCGACCTTGTTCCCCTCGCGACCTACATGTCGAATTTCCACTTCCCAGTTGCGGCACAACATCCCGAAAACCATGTCGACCACTACGTCCCCTCGTAACCCCGAGGATTCATTCCGCAATATCCGTACCACTTCCATGTTATCCGACTCGACAATAACCTTCCGTAAACCCAATCGCCATGCATGATAGAGCCCATCGTACACTGCCCATAACTCCGATACCAACACCGAGCAGCTACCTATCCGACGAGCAAATCCAAAAATCCACTCCCCATTCCAATCACGGATCACTCCTCCAATCGCCGCCTCACGGTGTTGTCCACTAACCGAACCATCAGTATTGAGTTTACACCACTCCAACGGTGGTCGCTGCCATGAAACCTCCCGCACAGTACGTCTTTGCGAACCAGCAATGCACGGAACCATGCTTTCAAATTCAGTCGCTAACCGAAGGCAATCTTCCACGATGTCGCCCTGCACTGCTCCATCCGTCGCAAATATCGTCGCACAACGCCGTTTCCACAGTAGCCAACAGCCCACCACAAACTGTGTGGTCCACGACGAGCCCCTGCCCTGTAGTTTACCGATATTCTTCAGATTGAACATCAACCAATCCTCAAACTCTAACGTCTCCCACACACTTTTTTATATTTGCATATGTTCGTTACTCTCTGTTAAAATAGTTTTGTGAATTTTAAATTGTAAATGTTTAATATGTTTAATTTTTTAATTTTTTATGATTAATTGTCAAATGAATTAAAATAAATAATAAAATAAATCTAAAAGTTTTAAAATAGTGATAAAAAATTTAGATCATAAATTTAATATACTAAAATATTTTATAATATGATAAACATCTTATAAATCAAAGAATAAAAGTAAAAATATCAACTACAAACTTATTAATTCTCACGCAATATACAATCCAACATATAATCTATAAGCATCATAAATACAATATTAATAAAAATAAATTAAACACTAAAACAATATTTAAATAAGTCTAACACTATTTTAATATTAAATTAATATTGAACAAAAATATTTAATTAATTTACACCACAAATAATTAACCATCTAATTAAAATTTTAAATAAATAATCAATATGAACAAAATTTATTAATTTAGGGGTAATATAGTCCAAAGGGGTGAGAATTGACAAATACTTAAGAAATTGGTGGGAATAATATTCCCACCATTTAGGGGGGGAAAGTGACACTATTGAGAAAAAAATATTACCATAGGGAGAATAATCTCAAACCAAACAAGGGAATATCATTCCGAAAAAAAAATATTACCTTAGGTAATAATCTTTTTCGTGACCAAACAGCCCAAAAATGTATCATCCACGTTTATCTTTGTAGCAGTCACGATTCACCATCACCTTTAGAATAAAATTCTTATGCCCTTTATGGCATATTTGTTATCAATAAAATAATCAAAATAATTATTAATACATGTGGTATAAAATCATTGTTGAAACATATAAAAGACTAAAAAAATAGATCTTTTGAATTAATACAAATAATTATTAATACACGTGCTAATATAAATGAACAAAATAATTTTTAGGCTCTTCAACTTTGATAGTTTAGTCATTTTAACTTTTTAAATTTTATTAAATCTTTTGAACTTTTTCTTTTCAAATTGATCTAACCGTAGTAAAACAGTAACGGGCTGTCAAGCAGGTATTAGTCATTTTATCCTTCATTAAAATATTAACTTTAACCATTTGAAAAATACTTTGATACACAAGTTTGTGTAAACTTTAGTTGACACAAGTCTTTTAGCTTTAAGGTTTAAGTTTTATGATTTTAGTGTAGAGTTTAGGGGTTTAGTGTGTATGATATAAAATTTAGTGTTTATGGTTTAGGGTTTCAGGTTTAAGGTTTAAGGTTTTAAATTTAGGTGTTTGTGATTTAAGTTATAAATTTTATAAAATGGTTGTGTAAATTATTTTCACAAAGCTTGTGTATCAAAATATAACCCTAATTATTTTTATCTTTTAGGCTACTTCATATATGTTATGACTGTATAACAAGAGAGATGTCCTTGTATCGAAAAGAACAAACAATAAAAAAAATTAAAGGTTAAAATGAGTAAGCTAAGAAAGTTTTTTTGACAAAAGAAATTAATTAAGCAAAGGAAATTACAGCAAGGATAACAATCCAGTGGGTATAACCGACACCCAGTTAGGAGGGGTTTTGTTACCCAGTCCGTCGCACAATTACAGAAAAATTACAAGAAAAAAACAAGGATGACATATCAATAATGTCAAATTCAATAGAAGTATACTCCTAAGAAGAATGAGTCGGGAGCTTAAACGTTGTTGAAATCTTGGTTCAGGCCGTACTGGACATCCAATCTAACCGCAATAGCTTCAGCCATGCTGAGGATGCCCGAAACAGTTTGGTCGCATCTCCTTGACTTGAGGATGTGATTTAGAAGAGGGTTCATCAACAGAAAGGTATTGATTAACAAGAAAATGATACCTTGACTTTACCGACAACTCTCCATTTTTATTGAAGGGTAAGGGTCCACCAATAAGAATAGCTTGAATCAACTCTCCAATCTCTTTGAAAAAAAAAAAAAAAGCCTCTAAATCTTTTTCATATCTCATTCCCAATCCTCCATTTTTATGAGTTTTGAAACAAAGTAATCCATGCATCCATCCGAGTGGTGGATATTAAATCCAGATGAGGATTTAGAAGGAATCCAATTATGGTACCAGATTTTAATATCCTGACCATTCTCAACTCTCCAAGTTGGCACCTTTCTTGATAGTTTCAATGTCATTAGAGATGTTGTTCCAGGCCCAAGAGGGATTTTGGCAATGCAGGGTTGCGAGAATGTCTTCATAGGGAAAGTATTTTCCTTTCAAGAGAATTCAGATTATTGATCAACCTCCATACTTGTTTTGCCACAAGAGCTCGGTTAAAGATTCGAAAATCCTTAAACCCAAGTCCACCTTTACCCTTGGGAATACATAAATCAGACCATTTAATGCAGTGAATACCCTTATATAAAACATTAGGTCCTTTCCACCAGAATCGACCTATAACTGAGTTGACATCGTCACAAAAGGTTGAAGGAAGCATGAAACATTGCATTATCATTATATAGGAGGGGATTGCTGTTACCACAACTTTAATTAAAATCTGATTGCCTGCTTGTGAAAGGAAGATCGATTTCCATCCCTTGAGCTTGGATTTGACACGTTCTAGAATGAAATTAAGAGCTTTATTCTTTTCTCTTCCCCAGATAGATGGAAGTCCAAGTACTTACTACCTTCTTCCATAAGATCAACACCAAGGATAGAGGTCATGAGATTTTTCGCTTGATCACTCGTATTAGGTGAGTAAAACACAGAGGATTTGCTGAGATTAACTGTTTGCCTAGTTGCAACTTGAAATTCATAAAGAATCTTCCTAATGCTTTCGTAGTTCATTTTAGGGTAAACTAATCCAATAACCACCATACTATGGTAAATGTATTAAAATGACCATATTAAAAAAAAATCGACTCAATTAAACCACCAAACTATTTAAATGGTATCAATGTGACGTGTCACCCTTCCGTTAACCTTTAACGACTGGTGGTCACATTGATACCATTTAAATAGTTTGGTGGTTTAATTGAGTCGATTTTTTTAATGTGGTCATTTTAATACATTTATCATAGTATGGTGGTCACATTGATACCATTTAAATAGTTTGGTGGTTTAATTGAGTCGATTTTTTTTAATGTGGTTATTTTAATACATTTACCATAGTATGGTGGTCATTGGGTTAGTTTACCCTTCATTTTATTAGCTTTTGTAAACAACATACAATCATCTGCGAGCATAAAATGACGGAAAATAGGGCATTTGTTACCCATTCAAAAACCAGAAAAAGCATCATTCTCTTGTTCTCTTTCGATTAACCAGGTCAAGATATTGGATATAAAGAGAAATAAGAAGGGTGATAGTGGATCACCTTGTCTTAGTCCTATTTTCGGAATAAACTCATTCTGACACTCACCATTAATCACCAGAGAAAAGAAGATATATGAAACACACTTTATCACTTTAGAAGTCCACCATTGTAAGAAGCTCATCTTTATCATTATTGAGTTAAGAATCCTCCAATCAACATTATCGTAAGCTTTTTCATGGTCAATCTTTAAAGCCATTATACTTTTTGATAATTTCCTTTGTCTTTTGATGGAGTGGAAGGCTTAATGGACCACAATAATATCATCTTGAATAAGTTTTTCGTTGACAAAAGTCGATTGGGGTAGTGGGATTATCTTTGGAAGGACAAACTTGAGTCTTGATCTTAAAAATCATTTGGTAGGAGTAGTTACATATGCTGATGGGATGGAAGTTATTCATTTCAACAAGGTTATTGACCGATATTGATTTTATTGATGTCTTTCGGCATGGTACATGTCCTACATAAATCCGTAACAATCATCACCACATCCTCTTTGATTAAGTCTCAAAATAAATGGTAAAAGATATCGGGAAGCCATAGAGTCCAGGAGCTTTCATAGCGCCCATATTAAACATTGTGTTTTTAATTTCTTCCCGCTGACCTCTTTGCATAACTCTTTGTTCATATCATCATCAATTGAAGTAGGAATACATTAAAAAATGCTACTGAAATCGATTAGAGAGTCCTTTGTGAATAATTTTTTGAAGTGCTTTTCCATGTTGAGCACAATTTCAGTTTCATCTTCGGTCCATCCCCCTTTGAAGGTCTTGAGTTTGCATATAGAATTCCTTTCATGAAAAATTTAGTGTTTTTATCCCATGCTTTCAACCAACATATCTTGGCTCTTTGGTGCCAAAATTTTTCTTCTCCTTTAAGGATCTTGTTCAAGTCTTCTTTTAGAGAATTGATATCATTCTGTGAAGCTTCCGGAAGTGGTTTGTCTCGAACAAGGTGATTTAACTTTTGTTTTTACATTCTTCCTCCTCTAATCATCTCCATTCAAACTTTTTTTTTTGAAAGGAAAGTTCGGGCCTCGTTAAAAACCCACTTAAAGTCCTTGTTCACGGTGATCGTGAGTTTTGAACAGTGCAAAAGCTTGTCTTACCAATATAAATCTAATTAACTTCTTAAAATACACTTGCACAATTAGTATGTAGAATAATGATTGAAATTCTCTATTTGTTAAACAACAATAGAAAGTTGGATAGAAAGCAGGTTGAGCCAAAAATTAATAAATCGAAATCGAATTTAAAATTTCAAAGAAAATTGATTTGAAATTTTGGTTTTTGAACTGAAAAAATTATTTTAGTATGCTTTTATAAAATTATTTTAGACCTATTACGATTTACAGTTTTACACAAAATTAATAGATTATCTATCATATTTATAAATTTTATGTATTGAAATATTCTACTCGGTTTATGTACTAGAAAGTATGCACCCACACTTGTTTTGTTTTTTTTTTCACTTTTATTGTAGCTAAATATTTTTTTTGATGGAAGTTAAAGTGATTACAAGTAGTATCTGTTCTAAATATACTCTCAACTTTTATAAAATTATTTTTTTTATTTATAAGGTTTATGTACTAGAAAGTATGCACCCACACTTGTTTTGTTTTCTTTTTTTCACTTTTACTGTAGCTAAATAATTTTTTTTTTTTGATGAAAGCTAAAGTGATTACAAGTAATATCTGTTCTAAATATACTCTCAACCATTTGACAATGAACGTTCAATCACCCTGTTGTAGCTGCTGGTGCTCGAACCCGTGACCTCTAGGAACAACAACCGTCCCTTTAACCACTGAGGCAAGTTGATTCGTGCACTATAGCTAAATAATTATTAGATTTGTATTTTAATAAACGAAATGAAAATATCATTATTAGAACAGAACTAACTCTAATATTTCTATTAATCGGTCAATTAACTATTCTATTTAATTAGTACAATTAAAATAAAAATTAAATAATCTAAAACTTATCAACTAATCGAAACAATTTCCTAACAATGAATCAAATCCAATTTTACAAACCCAGTAGAAATATAGAACGTAGAGTAGTAGTTGATGCTCAATATTCGGTAAAGAAATAGCGTATGAAAAAAATACGGGTGAGTCTACGGTACAACAATCAAATTTAAGATTAAAAATTGTTAAATTTAATTTGTCCAAACAACTTAAAATATTATATTTTTTATAACATTTTAACTTGGTTTATATGGTTTTTCGACAAGTTTCAAAACAAGTCAAAAACCACCAACCTAAATAAAAAAGTTTTGAAACTTGTTGAAAAAAATCAACATAAAATTTTATAAAAAAAATAAAATACTTTAAATTGTTTGAACAAATTTTAAAATTTATTATTTTTAACCTCAAATTAAATTGTTATACCGTATATTTACCGGGAAAATACAGCTAACCTAATAAGTATTATCCAACATGTAAAGCAAAGTATACGCAATCCATGGCATGAATATAGGGCAAAAAAGGTTTGGGATTCCAATTTGGCGGGCTCTTTCTGCCCATATCCCAAGAATTTACCTCTCCTACTCTTTCCTTCCAAGTTCCAACGCCAACAAAATTTACATTTCTCACGTGTTTCTCGAAAGCCCTTCCCTTTCGCTCCCGATATTCAACTTTTGCACTTCATGCAATTGATGGGGCACTTCAACTCGTAGAAATTGTCGTTTCCATCAGGGGTATTCATGGTTAACCGTTGGTTAACCATTAAGAATGAGTCCCTAATTTTTATGCATTCTTAGATACATTTTCTATGCATTTTTCCTCTAATTACATTAAGAACATATAATTTTTGCACTAAGAACATAACTTATAGGTTAACCGTTATAGTATTTTGGTTAACCGCGAACACCCCTAGTTTCCATAGGAGAAAAATCATAACTTTTTTGATGGGGCACTTCAACTTGTAGAAATTGTCATTTCCAGAGGAGAAAAATCATAACTTTTTTATGGGGTACTTTTTTTGCAAAGCGGATTCCGCACTCTGTATTCTCCGCCTCCACAACCACCCACAATTCATCGTCTTCGAAAGCTGCCGCCGGCAAGCAAAAGAACCCCCTCAAGATCCAACAATTCGATTACTTTGACCTCGAAACAGCCGCCAAGGGCTTCTCTGACCAAAGACTTCTTGGCAAAGGCAGCCATGGCGCCGTCTACAAGGCTGTTCTCAGGGGACGCCACGTTGCCATCAAGAGGCCGTCTTTGAGGAGCCAGGAAGCTGATAACGAGATCGAAATCTTGTCAAAGATTCGGAGCCCCGGGTTGGTTAATCTTGTCGGCTTCTCTAATGACGCTAAACATCGGTTATTGGTTGTCGAATTCATGAGCAATGGCACATTGTATGATGTTCTTCACTCCAATTCTTCAAGGCCTTTGAATTGGGGTCGAAGAATTCGATTGGCTTTGCAAGTTGCCAAAGCCTTAGAGACGCTTCACTCACAAAAACCTCCCATTATCCACAGAGATGTTAAATCTGCAAATGTGTTGATTGATGGGAATTTCAATGCAAGGCTGGGTGATTTCAGGTTTGCACTTCGGTGTGGTGTCGATGATTATAGGCTTAGATCATCCCCACCAGCTGCTACTATTGGTTATCTTGATCCATGCTATGTGACCCCTGATAATGCGAGTACAAAAACTGATGTTTTTAGCTTTGAGATCTTGTTTTTAGTAAAGTTGTGGATCTGAGATAAAGCTCTTGATTGCACCACTGGAACCTCATCCATGTCTGCTACTAAGATAAGATCTTGCTTGTTGGATTTGGCTTTCTCGACCACCACCATCGCCGAAATGGTAACGGAGTTTTTCTATTCCGATTGGGGTGAACCCAATACTCAAGTGTGTTGGGCCAACATCTAACCAGCATCGATTTTCTTTTCCAAAGCAATCTCTAGCATCTTGTGCAGAATAGCTAACATCCTTTCTTGCATATCTTGAAAACGGTCACTGATAGAGTTTTCCAAACGCTGAACATCCTCATGGATTTTGGTCGTCACTAGTTGCCACTCAGGTACGGTCACCGTATTCGAAGATTTTGTGGCAGTTGCGTGCACTGCCAACACCAATTGGGTAAATTGATTACGCGTTTCCACCATAATTTCGAGGATCGTAAGGCTCTGATACCTTTATCACGATACAAAACAAAAAGTAAGAGTTTCTCAAAGATTTAAGGAAGAAGAGAAATAAGAATCGGAGAGGATAAGAAGAAGAAGAAAGTATGGGAGACTAGATTTCATTCAACAAATCCAATAAGCCTTACAATCATCCTCAAAACCCTTTTAATAGACAAAGGGATAAAACAACCATGTTTTATCTATGGACAATGGTCTAACAACATGTTGTTTCATTAAACGAATTTAACAGCTAACAAAGCAACAATTAAAAGAAAGCATAACAGAATTATAAATCCCAACGGTCACTTAAACTTTTCAAACTTTGACACTAATATAATAAAATTATTTCAAATGCATGTTAATAGGATAAAAATACAATAAAAATCGTTTAGAAATTGATGTTAATCACTAATAATTAGATATCACCATTTTCATAATGATTTTTATTGAAACTTCAATAAATATTTACTAAATTTAATTAGATAGATCGAGACTCAAAATAAAAAGTAAAATTACAAAATTTTAATATAAGTGATGAAGAAAATATCTCATCTTTGAAGAAAAATGAGATTTGATTAAATCTTAAAAATGACTTAGTTAATCTTGAGAAAGAAACGAATAAACTGGAGAGGTTTCATTAAAATCTTGGGAGAATAAAATGTGTTCAAGAAATTTAAAAATATGGTTAACTATACCATTGACCACCGAACTAATTGGGAATTCCTATTTTGACCACTGAACTAACGAACTCGTCAATCAGACCACTAAACTTATTAAATTAACCTATTTTGACCATCAACCGTTAAAAAACTAACGGCATGGCTGAGTTGGCTGTTAATTATTATTTTTTAATGCCATGTTGGTGGTATATTGCCACATAAGCATGGGACACTTGTGGTAAATTTATTGTTCTATTTAGTGGAACCCTAATTATAAAGGTTGTTTCTTTGTCTATTTCAACCATTTTTTTCAACAGCTACTTGGTGAAGACAAGTCTGCAGAAGAGGGAAGCAAGGAAGGAACAAAAGTTAAATATTTCAATTCAAATGGAGGGTGAGAATTTAGATCGAAAATGCTTCTGTGGAGCACGTTCTTCATTGAAGATAGGATAGAACACGAATAATCCTTGTAGAAGGTTTTGGGGCTGTGAAAAATATATAAAAAAACACTCGCAATTGCAATTTTTTTGTTTGGTACGATCCACCAGTATATAATAAATCAAGGGTTGTGATTCTTGGTCTTCTAAGAAAAATTTCAACTATGGAACGTGAAATAAAAAATTAGAAGTTTTTAGGGTTTTGCTTCTTTGTTTAGGGTTTTTATTGGGTTTAGGATTAGGAAAATGAATGTTCTAATTTGTGGTTGTTTTGTAACTATGTAATGAATGTTGTTTTGCAAGGTTGTTTTGTAACTATGTATCTGGGCTGTGATTCTTAGTCTTTCAAGGTTGTTTTCCAACTATGTATCTGGAAAACAACTATGTATCTGGGTTGTTGGAGTTGTTATATTAGGGTTCTATTATTAAGTGTATGTGTTACTTATTGAAATGGAATGAATGTTTGTGTTATGTTGTGTCTGGCATATGCTTATTGTAATAGAGTTGTTATGTTTATGTTGAATATTTTGTTATTAATGAATGCCTTAAAATAAAAAGTGTAAACAAAAAATATAAGATCTAACCATAATTGATCATTTCATAACCATAAAATACATAAAGTGTTTTTGACCATTTTTTGAACATGTGATACCTATAATCACAACAAAATCACAACAATATGAACTTGTAGTGTGATACCTATAATCACAATAAAATTACAACAAAAAGTTTAAATCTTAATGGCCAACTGCATGCATTACACAAAAAGTTAAAACAATAAGACTTGGAGTGTTTAGAATGGTGGTGGGGGTTGACTTGGCCTTGGAATGTTGCTTTGATGTTGCCTAGCAGATTGAGTAACAGAACTCTCTTAAGTTGTAGGGGTGGGCATCCATCTAACAGTATGAACTTGTAGTGGGGGTTGGCTTGGCCTTGGACTGTTGCCTTGATGCTGCCTACCAGGTTGGTTTGGTGTTGCAACAGGATCCTGGTGCACACTTGCCCCAGATCTTCTTCTAACCTGTACACATAAAACAATGTGTTACTGTTAAACAACAAATGTAAATTAATAAAAAAATTAATTGCATGTATAAATAAAACTTAACGACAGTTTAGATCTTATAGGAGCTCTCCTTGTAGCAGAAGTGGATGATCATTGACATGGTCTAGCTTTGGCACGAACAGAACCCTTGCATGTCCTTGTATTATGACCAGACCCTCCACATGTACAAGACATCTTTATACTCTTCTTGGGTACCTTAGCACCTTTAGGTGCTTCATCTGTCTCCCTTCTTCCGTGGTTCTTATGTGGTCTTTCTGGTGACTTTTTCAAGACAGAAAGTAAGATTTACAGATGTGTTTGTTGACAACTCCACTGGTTCTCACCCCTTACTGGATTGATGCAATGAGAATATATAGTCTTTGGGTAGACACTGAGTAGCATGAATCCATATAATTCTCAAGTTTATCTTCAAGAAACATTATAACCGAAATGGCATGAATACATGGAATCTCTGCATAGAAAAGTGTTGATTAGTGTGTATAATCGTATTTTGATCATTAAATAAATAATATATAAAAATAAAACTTAACATGTTAGTTGCTATCTTCTACATGAGTAAGTTGATGTTTGCATGTTAACACAATGTTGGTCTTGAGGACCACATGAAACTTGGTACATTGCACCACCAGCACGTAAAGGCCAACATCTATGTGGTAGTGAATTTAAAAAAAATCATAAACAAAGAGGCGGGTAAAATGTTGGTTGATTTTGACTTACAATCATACTCATTCACCAAACATAAAACTTGATATAATCAAGTGATTAATCATACACAAGTCTGGCCATATTAATTAATTTACATATTAATTTATAGGATAAAACTACTAGTAATCCCAGCGATGAAGATAAGCAAATCACAAATACATAGGTCAACATACAAATCATAAACAATCTATAAAAATCAGAATCAAATAAATATATATGGCAAATAAGCAAATCATAAACAAATAATACATATGTCAACATCTATATGACAATGAATTAAAAAAATTTAAAACAAACAATAAACAGAGGAGATGGTGAAGATAAGAAAAGGACACAAAATCAAACCATAAAAACAAAATCAAACAAATATACAAGTATATAATCAATACAAACATATGTGACAGTGATAATGCAGTCTCTAACTTTCTCTAAATTTTAGGACACAAAGGACCAGTTAACTTTTTAACTTCATCCCTCTTTTTAACAATTATTTGCATTAATTTGGATCTGATTGACTCCACCAAAATTATAATTGCTTTGTCTCTAGCTTCAACTATCATCTGTAAACCAAAACAACCAGTATTAATATTGTAAGTTAAGTATAGAAAATATAGAGAAAATTTTAGGACACTCACAATGATTGTTTAAAAAAATGTATGATTTATATTTGAAGGAAAAGTGAGACTTGGTCCACATTGTAGGGTCTTTTCCTAACAATCATGTATATCCAGTACTTGATAAAACCATGCACATTAATATAAAAATAAAATTATTAATCCATAAAAATAATATGTAATATGATTTAAAAATTAAATAATTATACTTCTAAAGTTGTCATGGCAGCTTCAAACTCTCTCACATATGTTGTCCTAGCAGCTCACCAAAGTTGATCTTTCAAAGCTTTTCTCTTATGCTTTTCATGTAATTTAAAATTAATGTAAATGTGTCTCACACATATTTTTTTATCTGTATATAAAAATAGTTCCATCGCATATTCTATCAACCCCTATACAACAAAACAACAAGTGTTATTAAAGGAAATGAATTAAATAAAACATTAATTGTTTATTAAAAAATTAAAAATTATTTTGTGTTTATCATTCATAAATGTGAATTGATAGGAATTGTTCAACTCCAAATAATTCTTTAATATTCTCAAAAACTAGCACCAAGATGACCCAGTCTCAGCCTCCACAATTACAAATGTAATAAGATAAAGACAGTCATCTGCATCCATCCCAACAGCTGCCAGAAGATGACCCCCATACTGGTCATTCAAGTGACACCCATCCAGACATATAGTGGGCATACAACCAGCTTTGAACCCATCCTTCATAGCTTGCATATAAATATATAGTCTTTGGAATACACTTTCATCCAATTGTAAGACTGTGGTAGTACCAAGGTTGTGTATTGCTCCTTTATATTACCATACAGCTTCTCAAGTGCCAAATCCTTTGCCCTACTACACTTACTCAAATGGACAGAGATGATGTAATCCCTAAATACAGCTTGTTTAAGGAACTTATTGGAATAATTAGGGTCAATATAAAACTTGTCTAAGTACTGATTTACCATAAACTTAGCAGTCATGTTTGAATTTTTATACTCCTTAAGACATTTATGTTCCCCACTAAGTGACTTTATTTGCCAAGTATCATAAGGTGCATTAAAGTCAACTGGAGAAGCCCATAAAACTCATGGACATCATGACTTACAAACTGCTTGAATTCTCCTATTATCATTTTTCTTAAGCTTAACACTATATCTATTGTTGATGTTTTACATCTTAATAGCCTTTCTCAAAATCTACTTTGTTGTAAAAAATAACCCCACCTTAAAAATAGAATTTAAAATGTCTACAGTAGAATTAAATTCTGGATATCTGGGCTTTCTATATAAACCATCAAAATTTGACTCATTTAAACTGTGTAATGAGTCAGAATGTACATTATCAGAGTCACTATCAGCCCTGACTTCATCACTGTCCTCCTCATATTCCCTATGTGACCCTTCTCTATTGACATTAACACCCACCCCACTACAGACATCATCATCTTCACAATCATTCTCACTATCAATAAAAATCAAACTCATAGATAGTTAATTTAAAAGTTTTATAATCAATATCTTTTGAGTCAGAATCAGACTCTATCCTAATCTTAGAAAACTCAACAACATCATTTGTTTCTGGTTCACCAATATTTTCTTCAACATTAGCATCATCATTAGGTTCATCACTAACCTCAACATTATTAACATCATTATATCGATAGGGTCTACACTCCTCCAAATAGACATGAACATAATAATCCTTAGGTAATTGGCTAATCATCTCTAGAACATCACTATCATTGCCTAAGGTTTTAACTTCAAATGGATTTTCATACACTTGCCAGTATATTTTCATTGTATAAGTTAGCCATAATTTTTCAAGCATACCAATAATCATAAAAAATACTCATTTCATCCATATCACATCTATCAAAATAATTCACAGACTGACCAGTATATAACAGATTTTTAGTCCTAAGAAAGTAACCACCATGATGGACTACAAGAGTGAACTTGGATGAATTAATTTCTGTTAATAAAAAAAATATGTATCAGTAGCATAATCAACTAAACATATACTAATGACATAAATAATCATCAGCAACTAAGCAACAACTACAAGACAATATGTATATATAATAATGAAATAAATAATTATTATGGTCCACCAAACATGCATGCACATATACCAAATATCAACCCTTTAGTTAACTTATTCTGCTAACACATCCATACCCCATTTTACATAAAGACTCCACATACCATTTTCATATTAAAGAATTCACATATAGCATGCATTAAACTCAGTTCCACTAAATATGCACCAATTCTGTCACATGCATAAAAAAGTTAGAGAAAATATTTTATTGAAATACGCACAACACATAAATCTGCACCAAATAATACAATACGAAGGCTTTAGTTCTGAGTAACAGCGAATGGAAGAGAAGCGGAGCAGAGGAGTAGGCGAAAAGGTGGTCAAGAACTTCAGGGGTGCAGGCGGATCTTCGAGCTTATTGCCCGGAAAGGATGGCTGGATAGTGTTCGTTGACAACGTTAGTAGAAGAGTTTCACGTGGAGCGATATGGGAGCTTTTCAATCATTATGGGAAGGTGAAGAGAGTTTTCATTCCATATGTCAACAGGAGACCCAAATATGTTAACAATACATTTGCCTTCGTTCATCTGGCGAGCAGAAAAGATATGGAAGCAGTCATTGAAGGGATTCATAATACCAAAATAGACGGGCGTATAGTCTCAGTCTCCGTAGCAAGGTATGGGAAAGGCGCGGGAAACCAAAGAACTGAACCACGCTGGAACCTCCGACCAAACAGAAACTCAGCTGCGAATGAAAAAATGGCGAGGGAATCAAAAGACAGAGAGCCACGATTTCGTGATGATAGGTCATATAGAGATGCCTTGTTCTCAACGGATGGCGTATATCAGAAAGAAAAGGGGAATACAAAGACAGCTGAAGAAAATAGGGGGGTAGGAAACAACCAGATAACGCGGCGCACGAACGCAGTCAAGACATGAACAAGTTAGATCTGAATATTCCCATTGAAGAGACCGAGTGGATTAACAACTCGATAGCTGGGGTGATTAAGAAAGGTTTCGAATTGAGCTTTGTGAGAAAAGCTCTAGTCAGTGATGGTATCCATGGAAGATTGGCAAAATGGGGACTTGCTCATAACGCATGTCTGTTATCTTTTAAAACCATGGAGGAGAAAAATGATATATGGAATAGGAAAAAGGAAGAATTAGGTTTCTGGTTCGATATCATAGATGACAAAGTTAAGATAGATGGGCTGCCATTCTTTTACTGCTCCATCACGCTGTATGGGGTACCCATTTTATGTTGGAATGAAGATTTCTTCTCTCAACTGGTGAGGAGGTGGGGGATACTCATATCGATTGATCAGGCAACTAAAAATAAAACTGATCTTTCGGCAGCCCGTCTATTGATCAGAATCTACAGCGAAACAACGGTCCCGGAAATGATCAGAATTAACGTGCTGGGAAAACCATTTATCATCAAAATTAAATTGGGAGATTCCGGCGGTGAGGAGTTGGATTCAGGTGAGGGTATGGATGATGATGATGAGATCGGTGGCTGGACGGAAAATAGAACGGCACCTGATGCTGAGGTAGACGGAGAGTCAGAGGAGGCCATTAATTCTCTTGGGGACTTCCCGAGCACGGATGAACAGCGCCCAAGGGTGGCGGAAATAAATGAAGATGCCTCGTTGAGAAGAGAGAGGGGAGGGAGCCCCAAGGATGATAATTCATTCATTAATACCGTGCTGCAGAACAAGAAGAATGTTGAGGACATAACTGACAATCAGTTGAATGCAGATCAATCAGAACCGGTTTCTAGAAATCCCAACAATAGAGGGGAATTGCATGGACCCAATAACGATATAGGAAATAATGATGTTATACTTCCTAATAGATCTAGTGGGCCTACAGTGAACCCTGTGGTGGCGGCCTTGCCCATGACCCAACAGAGACTTACGACAAACCAGGCCAATTCGCCTCATTTGGGTTCGAAGGAGGTCAATCAAGCGGGTAAGAACAGCTACAGAGAATATGGGCCGGATGATTTCTCTAACTTAGAAGGGGCAGAAGTGGGGAATGATTTGGGTAATTTGATAATTGAAGATTCTTTAGACGTTTTTGGCGGGTATCGTCCCACCAATTCTCCTATCGTTGGACAGAAGATTTTATCGGACAGAACCCACGGAGGCGAGAGTTCATCGGAAGGTGGGGCGGCTAGATCGATGTTGGAAAGAAATGGCTCTGTACTCCCTTCACACGAGTTTAATATTTCATTCTCATTGAGACGAGAAGATGATTTCTACAATCCCTCTCACAGGAAGTTGATCAGAAGACACATTAGGGATTCATTGGAAAATTCGGACAAAGGAACAAAGTCTGCTGATTCGGGGTCTTCTGGTGATTCGATTCACTTAAATTATATAGAAGTAGCTCTCGCGGTTTGGGGCGTCAGCAATGTTCTGGGCATTACCTTTAAAGGAGGTAAAGATGCGCTTGTGGGAAAGGTGAGGGAGATAGAAGCTTCTTCCAGATAGTCTTCTTTTCGTTAGTCCTGTGTTTAAGTGGGTCATGTGTTCCGTTTCTATGAATTTTTCGTTAATCTCCTGGAATATTAGAGGATTAGGGAAGAGTGAAAAGTGTGGTGCTGTGAGAAGTATGGTAATGAGGAGGAAACCGAAGGTTTTATTTCTGCAGGAAACTAAACTCCAAGAAGCACAACTGATAGATCTGCCATTAAATGGGGGGATATTCACGTGGTCCAACAACAGGGAATTTCCTACTCATGTCCGACTCGATAGGTTCCTCGTGGACTCAGAGTTTTTGTTCGCTTTTCATAATTTGAGACAAGTGCTGCTACCTAGATCAATCTCAGATCACAATGGCGTATTGCTAGAAAATGAAGGGAACAATTGGGGAGCTAAACCATTCAAGTTCTACAACTATATCTTGAGTATGGAGGGGTTTCAAGAATTCTTGACTGATTCTCTCCAACATCAACGGGAAAGAAACAATAGACAGGGGATAGTTAGCCTTTTAAAAGGGACAAAAGCGGACATCAGAAAATGGACGGATGAAGAAGTAATGAAGAAGAGGTCAAACATTCCAAAACTGGAGGAACAGATCTCGATCCTGGAAGAAGAATTGATAAATGGGGCCGGCACTCTTAACAATTGGTTGAAACTGTGTGAGATGCGCAAGGAACTTTGGTCGCTTCTGAGACGGGAGGAATCTATTTGGCTTCAGAATTCTAGGTTGAAGTGGTTCAAGGAGGGAGACCGAAACACCAAGTTTTTTCACTTATATGCTTCGAATAGAAGACGCTCGAATGCCATTTCGACTATAAACATTGATCGGGCAGCAGTCACAGATCCGGAGGAAATTAAGAAAGGCATCTTCAAATTTTTCTCTAAGGCTTACAATACAATCAACACTTTGGAACTGGATAATCTCCCGTTGGCGTTTAATAGGCTTTCGGAAGAGCAGCGATCGCGGCTTGAAAGACCATTCAGCAGTGACGAGGTTTGGAGTGCAATCAACTCTATGGATTCCTCCAAGGCTCCGGGGCCGGATGGCTTCACTATGGCCTTTTTCAAAAATCAGTGGACAAATATTAAGGATGAAATTATGAAGTCGTTTACTGAGTTGTTCAAGGGACGAAGATGGGAAAGGGGGCTTAACCACTCCTTTATTACATTAATTCCGAAGAAACCGGGAGCAGATAACTTAGAGGATTATAGGCCGATAAGTTTGGTTACCGGAATATACAAGATCATCTCAAAAGTACTCGCGAGAAGGTTGAAAGAATGTATGGAGGGTTTAATTAGCAATTCACAATTTGCTTTCATACCGGGGCGTCAAATTCTGGACTGCTCATTCATTGCAAACGAAGGCATTGACTTCTTGACGAAATCCGGGTTGAAGGGGGCAGTGTTCAAGATAGATTTTAGGCGGGCATACGATACAATTGATTGGCAGATTTTGTTGCGTGTTATGAAGGAGATGGGATTTGGTGAGTTGTGGTGTAGTTGGATTATGCGCTGTATCTCGACGGCTACAATTTTCGTGCTCGTAAATGGCTCCCCGACGCCTTGCTTCGCGTTAGCGAGAGGGCTACGACAAGGGTGCTCTTTATCACCACTTCTCTTTAATATGGTGGGTGAAGCACTTCACCTTATGATCGAGAAAGCGACAGCTTGCGGATTGTTTCAAGGCTTTCGCATAGGAAAAGGGGATAACCATTTCGAACTCTCGCATCTGCAGTTTGCAGATGACTTGGTGCTTTTTTGTGGAGCTACCGAGAGAGAAATAATGAATATCAGAAGAATTCTGAGAATCTTTGAAGTGGCTTCAGGTCTACAAATTAATTTATCTAAGAGCCGATTGTTCGGAATTAACGTCGAGGGGGAGGTGTTATCCTTGTGGGCGAACAAAGTGGGCTGTCTTAAAGGCGAATTCCCGTCTGAATACTTAGGCCTTCCCTTGGGGGCAAAAAGAAACTCCCCGGTGTTATGGGAACCAATCGTTGGAAAAATGCACAGATGGCTGGCGACTTGGAAAGGAAGAAATTTATCTATCAGTGGCAGACTGGTTCTGATTAAAGCTGTTCTGTCTTCCCTTCCTACCTATTACCTGTCTCTTTTTCGGATACCCGTGAGCGTGGCGAGCAAAATTAATAGTTTGATGGCGAATTTCCTTTGGGGTGGAGATGGAGAAAAAAAAAAGATACATTGGGTAAGTTGGAAGAAGATTTGTCTACCTATAGAAGATGGTGGTCTTGGAATTCGGGATGTTGTGACATTCAACAGGGCTCTCATCGGCAAGTGGATTCTGAAGTATGCTAATGACAGGGAGTGCGTTTGGAGGAAAGTTATGGTTGGGAAAGTCAACGCTGATTCATCAACAATGATGCCGGATCCTTATCGCCACAGGTTTGATTCATGGTTATGGCAAGGGATAAAAAACTCTTTCTATCAGCAGGATAATTTTGGTGAGGAATTCAGAAGCAACCTTCAACTTCAATTAGGCGATGGGAGAAATATTCGTTTCTGGATGGATCTTTGGCTGGGAGACTCACCTCTGCAGACTTTGTTCCCCAGAATCTTCGCTCTATCGGAGAACAAACAAGGCTACGTTAGCGATTTCGGTAGCAACAAGGATGGGACGTGGACATGGACGATTCCTCTAAGAAGGAGAACCTTCGACTGGGAGAAACAGCAATGGACTAATTTGATGGCCCTTCTATCTTCGAAAAAGTCTGAAGGGTTTTCGCACGATTGCTTGACTTGGTCCGCAGCGGGTGATGGGCTCTACTCAGTTAAAGATGGCTACGCATGTTGCAATACTAGATCAGTGCAGGAGATTAATTGGAAGAAATAGGTATGGAAGGGTAAAGCTCCACCTCGTATTGAGTTATTTTTATGGCAAGTGGTTCATGGTAAAGTGCCGGTGAAAGAAGAATTGAGACGCAGGGGAATATTAGCCAATGGAGATACTCTCTGCACCATATGCAGTGAGCAAGCAGAATCGTTAAATCACCTTTTCCTACACTGCAAGTTGGCCTGGAGATTATGGTCGGAATGGATGTCATTTTAGGATATCAGTTGGGTTATGCCGGAGTCTCTCCCGATGATTTTGCAGGGGTGGAAGGAACTTCTCCATACTAATACTGAAAGATCTGCCTGGATGTTTATTCCAGCGGCCATTATCTGGTCGATATGGCTGTCAAGGAATGAAATTTTATTTCAGCAGAAAAGTATTGATGAACCACAATTATCTTTTCTGATCAAGTGCAGGGTAGCAACTTGGTTCAAGTCTTGCTTTCCAGAAGCAACAGCGACCATTGAAGACATTATTGTGAATCCTACCAACAGTGCTTTCACAGACAGCAGGGAACCGAGCATCGCGGAGAAGAAGAAGTGGGTTCCCCCGCCTCCTGGTTTTGTGAAACTAAATACAGATGGGGCCATGAAGAGAGACGGTTCGAATGGCGGTATTGGGGGACTGGTTCGCAATCATAAGAGCGAAATACTCCTGTCTTTTTCGGATTCTACAGGATCAGGTCCACCGATTCTTGCTGAGCTCCTTGCAATTAAACATGGGTTGATCTCAGCTTTAGGTAATCCTGCTGTGTCCAAATCAAGGATGATAGTGGAGTGTGACAGTGCGATCGCGATTCAATGGATTTCCAATCCGGAAACCTGCCCAGCAATTTTCAGTGAGCTTGTTCAAGGGATCATCAACATTAGTAATATAAAAGGCTGCATATTTAGGAAGGTTGATAGAATTGCCAACATCGAAGCGGATTCTTTAGCTAAGAGAGGTATTGGCTAGAGGGAAATTGTTAATGTAAGAGGATGTAACTGTCGTGAGCAAACTCTGAGGGGCCATTAGATCTGTAATATGAATGTTATGAAATTTTCTAATAAATATGGGACACTCTTTTCCTCCTTCCGATGTTGGTTCTTCCCTTTGGGAATGGTCCGATATGAAGGGGGTTTTTAATGAGGTCCCCAACTTATATCAAAAAAAAAAAGTTATAGTTAAAAATAAGGTAATGTTCACAAACAGTCCCTTTCGTTTGGTGTTTGTTCTAGTTTGGTCACCAGATTTCAAAACAGCTTATTGTGGTCCCTTACGTTAATAATCTGTTTTATTTTAGTCACTCTTTCGTCATTCTCCGTTAGAGGAGTAACGGCCGGCTGACATGGCAATTTTAAAATTAAAAAATTCCACGTGTATTATAGCATCCCTTGACTTCCTTTCCTCCTTTGAACGACGAACCCGAGACTTCTTCCCTCCAGACTCATTGCACTTAGCTAGGGAAAAAGTTTGCCTAACCCACCCACCTTTTATAGCATCCCTGCAATTTCCACAGCAGAAAAACTTACAACAACGCTGCATTGCAATCTACATTACCTTTGTGTTCTTCAAGGTATTTGAACATCTTTGGTTTTAGAAATGCTTCAACCAGGGACTCAACATAAAATGAGTTGTGAAAGAACAATATTGACCTGAGAGGGTAACTTTTGAAGCGTCGAAAGAGAATGGGTTGATGTGAAACAATTCTGCGAACTGTTCGATTATTGGGTGGAGGAAACGAGGGGTCGTCGATGATGCAGAGAATATTTTCTTTCTTTGCTATCGACAAACAGAGCTCTCTCATCAGATCATGCATGCGGCAAGTTTCCATCTTTAAGATTGGGCTTCTTCTTCCAACTTAATACTTAAAGAAGAAATGAAGTCCTAACAACATAATGCAGAACTAGACCCAAAAAAACTAATAGTAAAAACATGGAATAACAATTAGGAAAATTCTACGGCGGGCGACGAACATTGATGGATACCACTAACGATGAACACCAATACTCATTGCTATGGCCTGAAACACCAATGCATGAAGCAAAAATCAAATAAAATGTTAAAATTGTATCGAACATACAAATTGTTATGTTCAAGTCTAACAGTCAGAAAATATTTTGATATCATATATATGCTGCTAGGGTACACCAGCACTTGTAAAGACAGCCTAAGAGAAATAGAAAACAGCATTTACACCAGATAGCTGTTGGAGAGCAAAAGGCAGAGATCCAATGAAAACAACTGCAAATGGAGAAGTTAATAAGAAAGAAATACAAGTATACTGCAGATATTACAACTCAAAATCTTGCTGACAATTATTAGCATGTTCGCAGTTCACCTTTACATAACAGCCTCCCAAAAGTTTCTCATACACAGCTTCAGCATCAGCACCTCGTCCTCTCCAGAAGTTCAACCAACATACGCTCTGCAACATCCTCCTCTGATGAAACAATGCCTTCTGCAAACCATAATTCAATCAACCTATCTGCTTCTATCTCGTAATCTTTTGGGAAAACACTTAAGTAAAGGAAACATGCAAGTATTGTTCGTTTCGGGCGAACCTGTCGAACAACATCCGATGACGGCGCCTTGAAGTTGCTTAGGAGTTTTAGTGATTTTGATGAGAATCCAACCAAGAGCTGAGCCAACGAGGAACGTTAGAAGAACGTTGAGGGGCATGAACCATCTTCAAACAAACAGTAAACAGATTGAACAAATTAGCTCCCCCCTTTCGACACTTGACCTCCAGGCCGCCTCCGGTCCACGGATTGAGACCGTTTTGGGAGCGGAGAAGGAAACGCCGCTGTCGTTTTGTTCCCCACCGCCGCCGCCGCCGTATTAGTAGAACGAGAAATAAGAGGTGAAGGGAATCTCGCCGCTGATGGCGACGGAGAGGAGACAAATACCGCGAAGGAACCTGCCTACCTCTGGGTTTCTTTTTAAGAGGAGACCCTTGAATTGTAGTGGAACTTGGATTTCCTCCATGTGTATAAACATAATACACGTGTATTATACACGTGGAATTTTTTAATTTTAAAATTGCCATGTCAACCGGCCGTTACTCCTCTAACGGAGAATGACGGAAGAGTGACTAAAATAAAACAGATTATTAACGTAAGGGACCACAATAAGCTATTTTGAAATCTGGTGACCAAACTAGAACAAACACTAAACGAAAGGGACTGTTTGTGAACATTACCCTTAAAAATATATATACAAATTTTATAATAGTTCATTAACTCTTTATTCATCTCTTTTTTCTTATCCCTTTTTGAAAAATGTTTTTTTATTGAGTTAGTGGTCTTAAAAAATTCTGTTAGTTAGAGGTCCTATAATCTAAAAAAAACAAAAACTCTTATGTAATTCATTAAAAGAAAATAAAAAAAAACCCTAATCTAACAGAGCTTATAATTATAACTAAACCCTACTTAATATATTAATCCTAATCAAATTATTTGGGGAAATCCTAATAAAATATCCAGTCTAGTAAATTTTAAATAAAGCTTAAATTTTATTTTCAATTAACCCTATTTGATATATTAATACGACTTTCTTATTTTAAATTAGCCTTAATTGATATATTAACCCTAATTCTTACTTTAAAATAACACTAATTGATGTATTAACCCTAAATCATATTTCCAATAAATCATATATTGTTTAACCCCACACCTGAATCAAAACCAAAACATGATTTAGGGATTTTTTAAAAAGAAAATAAAAACATATGATAAACTTACCATATTACGCGTCTGCTTTCCCTCCTTCGCGAGGAACGTGGCTCGTTTCAGTATTCAACATAGTTTCTTCAACGTATACACACGATTTTCCCTGCTCACTATTCCTCTTCTCTTCTCTCTCTCTCTTTAGAATGTCGAAAAAAAATTCAAATGAAACAGATGAAACGAAATGTGTTAGGTTAATTAATCTTCTTTTTAACCGAGGTTAATCGTCCTTTCAATTTCTTTTTTTATTTTCTGAAATTAATAATAAATGATTTTTTTACGTGAAAAATAAACATTATTTTAATGCCACATGTACTTCGTCGTTAGTAATTAACATCCAACTCAGTCAAGTCGTTAGTTTTTTAATAGCTGATGGTCAAAATAGGTTAATTTAATAAGTTTGGTGGTCTGATTAACGAGTTCGTTAGTTTGGTGGTCAAAATAGAAATCTCCAATTAGTTCGGTAGTCAATATATAATTAACCCTTAAAAATATAGAAAGATAGTTATTAAAGTGAATGAAATTTAATATTTTTGGCAAAATTAATATTGAAAATGGACTAAGAAAAAGTTTCCGTAGTTTGAAATGAAGAGTTATTTTTATATACAGAGCATGTGAAAAATTTACTCTATACAACCTGTGTATTTTAAGTCTAAATCTTAAACTTTATAATTTTAAACTTTAAAATTTATACCAAAAAAATTTAATAAGACTTTTAAGTTTTAAAATTAATAAATTTATGTAAATTAAAGTTCACACTATTTGTGTACCAAACTATTTTTCTAATTTTAAATGAGTGTTAAAATTAACTTTTAAAAGTTTTGATTTAATTGTCTTTGGAGACGTAGAGTTTTTTATCTTTAAATTTAATCATTTTTAATTCAAAAAATATTTTTAATCAAATACGCCAAAAATTTCAGTTCAGATTAAACTCATTTATCCAAAATTAAAATATTCAATTAATATTTAAAAATCCTTAATCCAAATTTTTAACTCAATTTCTAAATTAAATTTATTCTTAAAATATTTTAGAAAAAGCATTTTAATTAAAAAATTTATTGAGAATTTGGAAAACTCAATCCGACTATCGACCAGATTTTACTGATCCGAATTGACGAGACACTAGTACCATGTATAAATTGTAGATTTAATTTGATCAATTTTAGCTTAACCCTTGTGTCACAGTGGTAAAGAATGATGTTCATCATCTTTGTGACCTAGGTTCGAGTACTAGTGTTACCATGCTGTGTGTGCCTTCTTACAAAAAGACTAAGAAAGTTTAAACAGATGCTACCCTTGCATCACACCAGCATATTCAAAAAAAATTAATAAATTTTATTCTTTGTACTTTTCAAATTTTAATTCATACCGTAACTTTGAGTCTATTAAATTAAGTTGTCATTAGTTCATAGTTTCCATTTTGATAATTTTAAATTACGAAATTTAATTATATTGTCCCTATTAATTGAGTTAATATTAAAATTTCTAAGTTTTGAAAAAGTCCATGAACTGACCAAACAATGATCTACCCTTGTTAATAATCCATCTCACACAGCTTTGTTCTATAAAAGAAAACGTCCCCAAATTTGGAAACCAACCACCCAAATCTCAAAATTGGCATTCTCAAAAGAACTGCTGATAAGTTATGTCCAACTCCAAAACATTACATTATAAAGTAAAAACAGTATGAAGCACCATATATATAACAACAGCCTTATATTCTGCATATGATGTGGATTGAAATACAAAAAATTACAACTAAACAAACCTTCCATGTTTTATCGGTTTGTCCCCCATTAACAGTTTATTCCACACTCTTGTACATCCGGCCCGGTAACTCTAGTCGTAAAGGGATCGATGCGCACCCACAACAAAGAGAAAATGGAGGCAAGCAGAATTGACCATACCACAACAATGGTGGGTGTCCGGTTTTGGCGTCCCATCAAACCTTTCAAGAAGGGGTAGAGATGGACAATCACCCAGAAGGCGAAGAATAGCTTACCGAAGAGGGGACCCCATGATTGATAGCCACTATTTATGGCATACGAGATTCCTGCAACAACCCCCACCAAGTTTATAATGAGGAGAGTAGTTGGTGGGATGAGAAGGGTTGTCCATTTGAACATGTAAAGTTCTGCAAAATCCCCATCTTCATCTGATGCTTTTGAAGTGACCGTGAAGTTAGTGTCGATGCCAGCAAGAACCTTGAGAAGCCCTTGGAAAACAGCGAAAAGATGTGCCGACACACCGCCGATAACCCAAAACTGTTCATTTCTCCACCACTCATCAATTCCCACGCCACTCCACCTCATTTCTAAGATACCAGTTGCAAAGATGGAAAGAAAGAGGGATATAAACCATATACTCGCAAGGTTACTAATCTGCAGTCACCAGACCAAGCAAAATAGTTAAAAGAGCATATAATGCAATAATCTCTAGCTCCCCTATAACAACAAAACAATAAATAGAGCGATACCAACTAGAAATAGTAATTCCAGATAGACTAACCTGTGGGATAATGAACTTGTTAGTGAGCAGACAGACGGCTGGCAGTGTGCAGTACATGAGAAGAGGAATAGCAGTGACTGGGTAGATAGTAGTGTTAACATATGCGAACCGTTCAAGCCACTTGAGCCTACCATTATAACCATACCAGATAGGGCAATGCCTACTGAAAAGAATTTCTACAGAACCAAGAGCCCATCGAAGCACTTGGTTCAGACGATCGGACAGATTAATAGGAGCAGAACCTTTAAAGGCCGGGAGTTTTGGCATGCAGTAAATTGACCGCCAACCACGGGCGTGCATTTTGAATCCAGTAAGAATATCTTCAGTAACAGAACCATAGATCCACCCAATCTGCAGGCAAAAGAAAACAAGGAAATTTACTCAATTATGGCAGATGGGAGGTAAAAATACAGAGGATAAGAGATCATCCTGCACAAGCAACAAAAAATGATATTTAAACGGATAAAAGCAAACATTTTGTGCAACTTCCCACGAACAGATATGGGTTTCTCCAATTAAAACATGTTCAGATACATAGAGTCCCTGATGCATTTATAGGTTACTATACCATACTCTAATTCCCTTCATCTTCTGACGCCCAAAGAGAAACAATTTTACATAATTCAGTACATTGCTAACAAAAATTCAATAGCCATGAAATTCAATAATCAATTTTTCACGTAGTGGATTCACAGGTTTTAAGGACAGAACAATAAAACATTTCCGGGTTCAGAGAAAAACATGGGAGGAACAGAGAGCAACATACCTCACTTCCCCAGTCTGTTTTGTCCTCATATCCACAGCTGATAACATGAATTGCTTCCTTAAGAAGTGTTTCGGGAGTAGCAGACTGAGGGACACCACCATTCTCCATAAGTGTAGAGGCAACAAAAACAGCAGACTGACCAAAGCGTTTCTCCAGGCTCATTTGTGACATCAGTAGTGACTTTTCATCATCAAACCCAGCCCCTGATTTAAAAAATGCACAGTGGAGGACAAAGAAGGAACTTTTCCTCATTAGAACAAAAGGCATTAAGTGATAATGTCCGCTAAGCTCAAAAGACAAGAAAGCAAATAGTTACCTTCAACACCCTCTTCTATATCCTCTAGATTGTATATTGGTACGGTAGAATCAACATGCTTGCCAGATTTCTTCTTGTCTGATCCCTTTTTACTTGATTTTGAACTCTTTTTACGAGAACCTCCACACAGTGAAGATAGCAACCCTGCTTTTCTATGCTTGGGCTTAAGGGGGGGTTCATATCCATACAATGCTGTTCTATTGAAGACACATCCCGTACCGACATAAACAGGCCCTTGAATGCCATCTAGACCCCTCAAGTTTATCTGTAATTTCACAAAAATATAGATGATGTCTCAAAAGGATTTCAACACACAGTATGCTTGATGAAAACTGACATGTGCCAGTTGTTCTACATCAGCAATATCATTTACAAGATGCAAGTATTTTTCTTGGTAAAAGATATGGAGCTTACATCAAAGAAAACAGTATTTCTGTTAGCGTATCGATCATTCTTATCAATACCATCAAACCTTTGTGGAAATTGAACATAACAAACTTGCTTCCCAAGGTTTGGATCCATCAGAAAACACATAGCTTCCCTTAAGGCCTTGCTATTATTTATATAGTGATCACAATCGAGATTCAACATGAAAGGTCCATTAGTAAGAACAGCTGACACTCGAACCTGAAAGAAAGATCATTGACAGCTAGGTTAGATAAGATAGAGAACAGCAAGTACTAAACTATAACAAGAGATCTAAAAAGAAACTTACAAGGGCATTCATAGCACCAGCTTTTTTGTGGTGTTGGAAGCCTGGACGCTTTTCACGAGAAACATAAACTAGCCTCGGCAATTCATTACCCTCAGCATCAAGGCCCCCACTCTGACCCAAGAAAACCTGCAAATTTTATAAAACCTTAGTGACATTAATAATGGGTGCAAAATACTTATAGCTCAGGCAACTCCCTAAACCTCATTCAAAATAAAGAAAACAATGAACAGGATGATCACATAATACGCATAAAAATGGAATGGACTGACTCAAGCAGATTTGTTCTCATCACATGTGTTTGTTAATATTAACTTCCTTATTTATGATTGAAGGGAAACATATTATCCCACTTGTTGAGCTTTTCCAGTTCAATTTGAGTAGAGAATTTCATATAATCTAGAAAACCAGGAACAAAGACCATCCTGATCAAAGAAGATGAATGATTAGGTATCCATGAATGCAAAAAAGGCCCTACCTGGATCATTCCTGGATGGTCTCTGGTGTTATTACCAGGCCATGGTGTACCATCCTGCATAATCCATCCTTCTTCAGGGACTTTCTGAGCCTTTGCAACAAGCCCATTAACTCGAACTTTAAATTCTTCATATTCTCTCTGCAAATAGAAGCAAAGAAGTAAGCACGATGCAATTTGAATATGGAGCAAAAGCGCAACCAAGGATCAACCAAGCTAACCCTTACCTTCATAGCTCTACGTTCTTTAACAAATGATGTTTGAACTTTATCTTTCAGGTAATCAATCTTCTGTGCAAAATACCATTCTGGAGCCCGAGGCTCGATGTTATACTTCTTGCAGAAAGGTACCCATTTCCTAGAAAACTCTGATGTCTCAGACAATGCTTCAAATGTTAACATAGCAGCACCATCATCAGAAACATAGCAGGAGACCTTGTCGACTGGGTAGTCAACTGCAAGAATGGATAGCACAGTATTTGCTGTCACAAGTGGAGGCTCCTTTAACGGATCGACAGTACTCACAAAAATGTCAACGGAAGCTAATTCTGACGGTTCTCCTTCACGATCATATCTGTTATACAGCCAGGGAATTGAAATAACAAAGCAAGACTAAAGACAGGGATTGAAATAACACAACTGTGCAAAATATATATGTGAGAGTTTATGAGATTGACAGGAAGAAATGTCTCTTACCTCAAGGCAAGCCTATCGAGATAGGTTTCACGGTTAACAGGAAGCCACTTAGGAAACTGATCCAATATCCACGATATTGCAAACCAAATCTCACATATAACAGATATCAACCACAGAGCATAAGCATTTGGAACAGGGTTTGTTATTCGATAGTGCAAGAAAATGCAGAGAATAATGAGTCGGAGAATGATGACCATCCGATAAGGGTTTATTTTTGAGGAGGGAATGGAAACTTTTCTTGATAGAGGCTGCCGAGCTTCATCATTCCTGCAAATTAAGAAGACTATTGATGATTAAACTTGGGCTTAGACAGATTTGAATCAGAACATAGCTCCCTTAGACATGAAATTCCACAATGGTTGCTAAACCGGGTTCTCCAAATTCAGAAAATTATTCTAAATTGCAGGATTTAGAAACACCCCAGGCAAAGGAATAGAGAAGTATGATCATGATTCTTAAAATATTTTCAATTGCCATGGACTAACACGAACAAGAACAAATAGTCTCATAAAAGTTGTAGATATTAATCAGATGTGAACGCACAGTAAAGAATCATCCACAAGCACGTCAGTGCTGGCATCAATATCTCCAGCTCCCCTCTCAGATGCAGCCTGACCTGTACTCATAGGAACAACATTCTTCTCCTGCTTCATCTTCCAGCCATCAACTCTCTCTTTCCAAGCTACATTGCCCATTCCAGGTGAACCAAACTCCCTCACGGGATCAACAACCCTAATATTCGCTGCAAGGAATTTCAATAATTATATCAATTAGCCAGCCATAATAGCCTGTAAAGGGAAAGATAGATTTCATTTTGTGCAATTAATTAATGACAGCCATATAACAAAGAGGATGCATACATTTTCCACCAAGCCCGGGAGATGCCATAGAAAGCCGCTCAGGTGATGCAGCAGATAACTCACCAGAAACCTACAATATGTCAGTGGGGAAAGTAAAGTTCCAATCCATCATTCCATTTATGAACATTTACAAAGAACAATAGGTTTAAGACAGCTTATAGACTTACCTCCTGCCCATTGGTGAGCAGGGGAATATGGTTATGAGAAACCTCTTTATCGTAATTTGGAGCACTAACATCCTCCCCTCTTCCATATGTTGCATGCCAGCTCAACATTCTTTCTGAAATTTTCTGCTTCTGGTTTTGATTTTCTGAGTAATTGAAATCGCTAGCACCATCATCTGCATCACCATCCTCTTCTCTGTCCCCAAGGATAGCAGGACTACCTGGAAGCATAGAAACAATGAAAAAGTTAGTGATGAATATAATTGGAAAACTTGAGTGAAAGGTAATACTTGGAAAACTAATGAGAAAATCTGTTCAATACTTGGTGTTATAAGAAGCTCGTACAAAATCTCACAAATGTGTGAATATCTAGTGAGATACAAATTTTCAAATTACCTTTGTGCCTCTTGTATCTGGTTTTGCATTGAGGGCATGACTGATTCCCATCCTTCCTTTCATATTCATAGCAAGGACGGCAGACAGGAAATGCACATACATCACAAGCAATGAATGGATCACCATCCACATTTTTCCCAACAGTATCACCACAGATTTGGCACACCTGGCCGCCAAGATTCTTCATGGGCTTTCCCTGATCAATCAGAGAGTAAAAAGACACCTTCAGTAATCCAAGTATAAAAATCTAGCAGATATGCCCAAGAACACGTATCAAAGTGTGGAGATATCATTTTGAGCAGCAATAAGAAAGTGAGTAAGCCATTTGCAAACAAAATACACTGAAGCGACAACTTTTGATCCAATACGTGGCTTAATTTTCTAATCAACAACTCAAACTGAACTCTGAATAATTCTTCAGATACATACCCCAATATCTCCTGATTCCATTGCCACCGGCTTCTTTTGATCCAAATTGTTCAATTATCAACAAGATGTGTGCATGCCATTATCTTCAAATGTAAGTCCAAACTACTTCAAGATTACGTTTTCTGCCCAAATCTGAAAATAAAACTGCAAATCACTCCCCAACCAAAGACATTTAAATAAAAAGTAAAAACTGTAACAAAAATATGTTTGTTAGATAACGACTCCAACATTGTCGCTTAATTGAATTAATGGAGTCGACTGACAAATAGTTGAACGCTTAAAAGGGAAATCGAACTCGAAAACGGAACAATGGCTTCCATCTCTTGGAAATGAGAGCAAATCCACATCAGATCTAACCAGAGAGTGAAAACGGACCTTGAAAATGAAGAATCAAAGTAGTAGGACAGAGAGCAGCAGCTAAGTCCCTTTATCTCTCTCTCTGTCTGTCTACAAATAATATGGAGTAATAGAAATGAATAAATAATTAGAGGTGGGTTTTAAATTATTCCCTAACAAATTACAATAGCTGTAAGCAGAGGAATTTATGTGTTTCTTACAAGAGACGAAAGCGACAGAGAAACTACGATACCAGCTACTCCACCGACAGCGGTTAAGGGTTCAAAACTGGAGGTTAAGTTTCAGGTTTGCATGTTGACTCTGTTGCCTTGCTTTTAGGGTTAACAGCCAGCAGAATATCTTTATTTCACGATAGGCACATGCTTTGGGCGTTTTAGGGTGAAAAACCCCTTTTAAAATAATATTTGGGAAAATGGCTCCCAAAAATTATTATTTGGCAAAATGGCCCCCAAACTTGCCAGGTCGGCAGACCTCGCGTTGTGCAGTACGCGAGGTACAACCTCGCGTTCTGTACAACGCGATTTTAGTCTACGTGGCATCGCTGTCCGTGTTAACGGTTTCACAGTACCTCGCGTTCTGCACAACGCGAGGTCCACGAGAAATTGAAAAGGCGGCTGGAATATATCTCACAGACCTCGCGTTCTGTAGAACGCGAGGTCTGTGCATTTCCAGTGATGCATTTCCAGTGAACAACAAGGAAAAACAAGTGTAAGTAGCCATGTTCGAACCCAATTTCGAGCGTGTAAATGATAAATTTTTAGCGATCATCGAGTTTGGGGATGTAGTACTGAAAATTGTCTATCGTATGACACCAACATAGTTAATTTCCGTCAATTATACAATGATTTAAAATGGCTTCGAAAACGCTATGCCATCATAGTTTTTTTGATTGAAGTTGCATTTCAACTAATGTCGATTTTCGGTTTTTTAATCCATTAAATTTATTAAAAACAAAAATTAAATAAATATTATAAAGTGTAATTATAATATGCAAACAAAATAATAATTCGTAAACAATATATAGTACGACATTATAAAATTTAAAAGTGTTTAACATAAATAGTAAAAACATAAGTAGAAAACAACAAAAAAAAGACTAAAAATGCCTCTGTCCACCCGTTCCGCAGTCGGGTGGATGACGCTCACGCCCCGGATACCTCCTGTTTCCATCCTGTAGTGGTCCCTGGTCCGTATCATCCTGACCATCGTGCGCGATCTGCGGATCTGTGCTGGGCCTAGGCGGAGAGAAAAACAAACTACCCATAGGCGTACTATCCACAATCGGAAACCCATACTGAGGTGGATAATCGATAAGCAGAAGGTCAGTCGTGGGCGTATGGGGACGATAGGCATCAGTGGAGCCGTACTGGGGTGGAGGCATCGTCTGATGGGAAGTCGACGGACCGCTATGCAATGGTGGGGCAGAAGATGATGCCCCTGGAGTGTCATATCGTGGTCGCGGACCGCGTTGCGTCGACTGCCTCTGGGTCTGCCCTTGGGTCTGCCTCTGGGACTGGCTCGCTCGCCGGCTCCCGCGTGGGCGGTTTTGGGGTTGCGGGGGAAGCCCGGCTTGGAGCTCGGCCGGAGTAAGGATATGTGGCATCCCATTGTTGATATACCACTGGCCATAATTGAAAGTGACCGAAGGACCCCCTACCATAATGAGTTGGAGAAACTCTGGGCGTCTGTGAAATCGTTGAGCCCAAAGCGCTATCCATGGAGCGTGGTGCTCGGCCCAGTCAACCTCCGTCTTCCCCTGACGCGTAAGATTGTGGAACTCGTCCATATTTTGCGGAGGGGGTGGAACATTTTGGACGAACCCGAACTGTCGGAGTACCCTATCCGCAGAATGCCACACGCAAATCTCGTAGTTCAGCAGTGGCACGACGGAAATCCAGAGGTCTCGCTCTTGCACAATATCTGCTGGAGTAATGTCGCGAATCTCCTCTGAATCGTAGGGCCTCCACACGAACTAAAAAGAATGAAAAAGTTAGTAAAATTTCTATATGAAATATTATTGGAAAAAATAGTATGGAAAAAACCAAAATAATTGTAGAATTACCTTGTCCTCCGTCAAGGCATCGAATGTATATCTGTATGCTTTTTGGGAGTCCGGCAGGCCGACGTGGGTTACTGGGGTGCTCCACCTTTAAATAATGAAAAAGATCGTTAAATAAAATAATTTAATAAAAAAATATAGTAGATTATGTAGTACCTCCGTAGAAGCGGAAATGACAGAGGTGCTGGAACCCTAAGCTGTGGTGCCAAAGTAGGGATCCGAAGCCAAACCCAAGCCTGCAGAAATAAACAGCATCCTCCCATCGATGATTTCGAGGCGTCAACGTTTCTGCAGAGGTCTCTGATAAGATACGCCAAGACAGCTGACCCCCAAGATTTTTGTGCAGACTCGCGTAAATCTGTCAGATGACGAAGCCACATAACGTGCACTTTATTGCGAGTTTTGTCGGGCATTAATATCCCGCCAATAATACGCAAGATGTGGGCTCGCGCACACCGCTGTGAAAATATAAGTTAATAAATTAGTAACTTAATCCTAATTTGTAAATAAATATTTGTAATTAATCCTAAATATTTAATGTAGGCAACCTAAATATTTAATAAAGGATCCTAAATATTTAAAGCAGCCTAATATGCAAATAAATAATTTGAATTTAATCATAAATATAATAAAAGCAAACTAAATATAAAAAAAAAATACCTGAAGTGCAACTTCATCCGCATCGGCGGGAGGGATTCCAAACTCTTCCTCCAAGTACGGTAGAGAAATTTTCCCTCCGTCCCACGCTCTATCAGGGGGCATCACGCCCAATTCGTGAGCAAATAGGCCTCGCCAATCCGCCAGCGCTATACCAGTAAGAACGCTGCCATTTATAGGCAACCCGAGAATGTAGGCAACATCCTCCAACGTAATTGTTGCCTCGCCAAATGGAAGATGAAAGGTGTGCGTCTCGGGTCTCCACCGTTCTATCAGCGCGCTGATCAACGACGGTCTAACCTTCACCCCCCCTATATAGCGAGCTATGTGCCCAAAACCAGCCCGCTCAATCCAACGCATAACAGCATCAACGGGTTCGACGGTGATACGGTTAAGGTAACATTGTAAGTTACGTTCGTATCCCTGAAAAAAAAAATAATAAAATAGTTAATAAAAATAAACGAATATAATTTAATAAAAAAATTTAGAAAAATAAAAGGGAAAATTATAATACCTCTTCATTGTTTCGCCAATAATTACTGCAGTGACTCGCTTGGTTGCGTAGCAAGAACTCCTCCATATATGCCGAACGATATATTTTGCTGACAAATTTTTTGTAAATTTGATATAGAACTCGCGTTCTGTGGAGGTTTTTAGAAAAAAATCCTTCAATTTATAGAAGAACTCGCGTCGTTTGAGATGCGAGGTTAATGAATCTCGCGTTCTGTAGAACGTGATATTCATGTACCTCGCGTTCTGTAGAACGCGATATTTATGTAACTCGCGTCCTATATAACGCGAGGTTCATTCAAAAGGCGCGTCAATCAACAGACGCGTTTTCTGAACGGTCAGAAGGGACCTCGCGGCCTATAGAACGCGATATTCTAAAGAACTCGCGTTCTGTAGAACGCGAGGTCATGGGGTTTTTAAACTTGAACAGTTTCAGTTATAATTACCAATAATTATTTATAATTATAATTAAAAATAATAATAATTATAATTATTATTATTAAAAATAATTATAATAACAAAATATAAATCAATATTATTATTATTATTATAATAATTATAATTAACAAAAATAATAATAATTATTATAATTAAATTAGAAAGCATAATAATAATAATTACCGGACCTCGCGTTCTACAGAACGCGATGTACCCCTACATCGCGTTCTACAGAACGCGAGGTCCTGCTTAACCTTCCACTCTATCCTTTCCTTGTCCAAAGTTAGGATTCTGTCTCCCAATTACACGCCATTCTTGAATTGTTCATCATTTACCTGCTTATTGGTTTTAGGTAATGGACAAGTAAAGTTTCAATTGGCAATTCCTATAATTTTGCCTATATATGAAGAAGAACCATAAAACGAAAATATAAGTTTATTTGGCAATCAATTCCTAGAATTTTCGAAGTATCAAAATTTCAAAAGTCTTTCATAAAATATTCAAATGGCCGGACGAGGCGTTACTACGAAAGTTTACTACGATGGGCAGATATTCGAGGGTACCGAACGCGGCGTCCTTTTTCGCTGCGAAGATCCGGTAACGATAAAGCTTCCGAGGAGATTATCGTTCAAGAAGTTGGTCAAGGAACTGGAGGCAAAAGTCCCTCATTTCGATAATCATCGTTTGTCCGACGTGAAGTATCGGGTGCCAATATCTATAGACCCTTTAGAGTACTCTGTATGCCAAATTGCGGAAAATGCTGATGTGCAAATGATGATGGAAGCCCACTTCGAGTATTCAATTGGGGGGCCCCTCGAGCTGTATGTATCGTTCTCCGAGTCTAATCCAGTTGTCGAAATACCAAGCTGAGGCCGGGCGAATTTCGACTTCGATCCGAATGCCAACGTTGATAGCCCGACCGCAGGTCTACGACGTGATTTTGGCCTACTCTGTCGAGACAACGAAGTTGGTGCATCGTCATCTGCTCCTCCAAGGCAGTCCTGCGTAGCTAGTATCGGGTTCGACCTGAACCAACCACCAAACGATGAATTCGATGCACCAACAAATGCATCGTACAGTTCATGCAATCCATACAATCCTTATAGTTTTGGAAGGGAGGGAACGTCGGCTCCTTACGTTACGCACGACCATGAATCATCATATGGCCGGCACTCAATGTATGTCCCTGGAACCGACTACGGTCAACCATCTATGGGGAGACATTCTTCTTTTGGGGGTGAGGGAGCGTCGTCTTCTTACGCTATGCACGACCATGATTCCTCATATGGACGACACTCAACGTATGTCCCAAGCACGGAGTACGTTCAACCATTTATGGGAATACATTCTTCTTATGGGGATCTTGATTTTGGTCTTGGAAATGAGGTTCGTGAGCGATCTCGTGAGAGGTCTCCCGCTCATCGACCCCAATCCTCGCCTCGAAGGGTAGTGATTCCAGAAGCTCTACTATTCCAGATCCCGGAGGATACTTCTGACGAAGAACCGATTAGAGAACCCGGGCCAGACGGAGACGAGCTGGGGCCATTCTATCCCGAACCAGAAGACTTGACAGAGTTACCAGAAGACCCAGAAGACACTGCCGTTCCACCACCAGATTTGGACGAAGAACCGACTGCCACCAACTTTCCTGTAGACGCAATACCAATTTCTATGTTCCAGCCACCATCCCACTTCACAACGGTTGATATGGATGCAATGGACGTCCCTGATTTTCCCCATGACGACACAATAGATGGCCGAGTCCACCGTTCTGATGGTGAACTAAGAATTGGTATGGCGTTCTCGAACAAGGAAATTGCGGTGGCAGCAGTTAAGCAGTACAACCTTCGTCATAATGTTGAGACAACGGTGAAGAAAACCCAAGCCAAATACTACAAGGCTCACTGCATCCAAAAGGATCAAGGCTGTAAATGGAAAATCCGTATATCAGAGTTGAAGAGGTCAGGCAACCGTTGGAAAATAACAAAACTTGAGGGGCCCCATACATGCTCCGTTGCTAGCCTCAACCAGGATCACAAGAACCTGGATGCAAAGTACCTCGCGGACATCTTTTCCACACTGGTGAAAACAAATCCCACTGTGTCGGTCCCCACATGTCAGGCTGCAGCTTTAGCTGTCACCGGCTTTCGTCCAGGTTATTGGAAAGCATGGTATGCAAGGAAAAAGGCCAAAGAGGAAATGTATGGCCGATGGGAGGAATCTTACAAAGAGTTGCGCCCGTGGCTTAATCTCCTACAGAAACACATCCCCAGAATGGTTGTCAAACTTGATACGGTTCTTGCATACGAAAATGATCGTGTCGTCCGAGGTGTTTCTCAATTTCACCGGTTATTTTGGACTTTCCCCCAGTGCATCAACGCATTCAAGCACTGCAAACCGATGGTCCAAATCGATGGCACATGGTTGTACGGAAAATATACACAGATCCTACTTCTGGGAATAGCACAGGACGGCAATCGCAAATGCGTTCCTGTTGCATTCGCAATCGTCCCGAAGGAGGATTTGGAGTCTTGGACGTTCTTCCTTCAGAACCTACGAAAATATGTCCTTGATCATGTAATACGAAGAAGAAGGGATGAAGGGGTGTGTGTTATTTCTGACAGAGGCACTGCGCTGTTGTGGGCGATAGAAAATTTGGGTGACTATTGGAAACCTCCATACATTCACCACCGTTTTTGCTTGCGACACATAGCCGCAAACTACCTTCTGCAATACAAGAACCGTGATGAACGTCAAATGGTGCTCGATATGGGTACGTCATTTATGTCATTTTCTTTTAATATATTATTTCTTACTTCCTTTTATTATTTCTTACTCCCATAACTATTCAACTGTCATCCCGTAGGCAACTCACACTACAAACAAGAGGTGTCTGACCTGCTGGAGGAACTGAGAGCGAGAAACAAAAAAGGCGCAGAATACCTTGAAAAAATCCCAAAGGAAAAATGGCTTCGATCGTATGACGAGGGTAAACGTTATGGTCACATGACAACGAACTTGGCTGAGGCAGTGAACTCATCACTGAAGGGAGTTCGGCAGTTGCCTATCACTTCCATTGTCAAAGCGACCTATTATCGTTTAGCTACCCTTTTTGCAACCTTGGGCAGGCAAGCAACTGAGTACATGGCAGGTGGACACAAAGTCCATCCAGATTTCCGCACAAGATTGCATATTCAATTGGGCCAATCAAGACAGATGCAAGCAACTCTCTTCTCGCGAGAAGGACACTTGTTTCGTGTTGCAGAATTTTCCAGGCGGTTGGAAGGCATTCAGCACAACGCTTACGTGGTAGATCTGAGGGAAAAAACCTGCGAGTGCGGAATTTTCCAAACTTTCAAATACCCGTGCGCACACGCCATTGCTGCTTGCACTAACCAACGAATAGAATACATGCATATGGTTGATCCAGTATACTTACTCAAAACGGTGCTTAAGGTTTACGAAAAAGAGTTTCCTCCAATCGGAAATGAGGTTGATCCGAATGCTGTGGACACTGAACCGATCATACGCCCAGATCCAGCACTACTTCGAGCCAAAGGACGTCCACCTTCTACAAGAATATACTGTGCCGAGGATTTGGTCGAACATCGAGAGAAAACCGGACAAAAGAAGCATTGTTCTATATGTCGAAATCTTGGGCACACAGCTCCTAAGTGTCCTAATCGCTCAGCCCCTCGTATTAAATAATTATTTTTAATTTGTATATGCACGTTCAACCATGACAATCGAATAAATAAAGTCAGTCTACTTCGATTTATACAGTACGCCGTCATATATTTTCAATCATTCAAAAAAATATGTTATGAAAGTGTTTTCGAAGCAACTTTAAATCAGCGTACAATGGACGAAATTTGACCGTGTCAATGTCATACGATAGAGAATTTCCAGTACTACAACCCCAAACTCGATGTTAGCTAAACATTTAAGATTTTTACGTATGCAATTCTGCTCGAACATGCCTATCGACATTAGTTGAAATGCAACTTCAATCAAAAAAACTATGATGGCATAGCGTTTTCGAAGCCATTTTAAATCATTGTATAATTGACGGAAATTAACTATGTTGGTGTCATACGATAGACAATTTTCAGTACTACATCCCCAAACTCGATGATCGCTAAAAATTTATCATTTACACGCTCGAAATTGGGTTCGAACATGGCTACTTACACTTGTTTTTCCTTGTTGTTCACTGGAAATGCATCACTGGAAATGCACAGACCTCGCGTTCTACAGAACGCGAGGTCTGTGAGATATATTCCAGCCGCCTTTTCAATTTCTCGTGGACCTCGCGTTGTGCAGAACGCGAGGTACTGTGAAACCGTTAACACGGACAGCGATGCCACGTAGACTAAAATCGCGTTGTACAGAACGCGAGGTTGTACCTCGCGTACTGCACAACGCGAGGTCTGCCGACCTGGCAAGTTTGGGGGCCATTTTGCCAAATAATAATTTTTGGGAGCCATTTTCCCAAATATTATTTTAAAAGGGGTTTTTCACCCTAAAACGCCCATGCTTTGTGTCATGAACATCATTTACTCTCTTTTTTTTCTTTTTTCTTTTTTTTTTTTTTTGCTAAAAACACTTGTTGGTTGGAATATTATTATTTAAATCAAAAGTAAACTACTCCTTCCGTCCCACTAAACTGTCACATGTTAGTCAAAAATGTTCAACTTTGACTATAATTTATTTAAAAATTTTAATTAATTAAAATTTATAAAATATATATTTAAAAACTACTTGATTCAAGGTTTTTAAAATGTACTTTTTTATATTTTTATCAATAATAAATTTTAAATTATAAGAAGTCAAACTTAAAAAAGTTTGACTCAAATGTGACAGTTTAGTGGGACAGAGGGAGTATATATGTTCGGCGACCTAAAATTGGAATTCAAAATTTTAAATCAAAGGGTAAACAATATTATTGGTTACTAAATTATTCTAGCTTTCATGTTTTGATCACCAAACTATTATTTTTAGTAAAATCGTCATTGATGTTGTGTTTCTTTCTTATTTTGGTCATTGATATTACTTTATTTTTTTGTTTTGGTCACCAATTTATTGCTTCTTTTCTCTTTTAGTCACCAAACTATTGTTATTTTCGTGAGTTATTTAACAGATGGCGACCAAAATAGGAAGAAAAAAAGTAACGTTAGTGACGAATTTGCCAAAAATAATAGTTTGATGATTAAAACAGGAATGTGAGAATAGTTTAATTACCGATGGTGTTGTTTACCCTAAATTAAATGTTTTTATATGTTGGTATTCAATCAAATGTTGAACATCTAAACCTTCCTTAGAAACAAACATATTTTTATTTTGTAATCCGAACTCATATTGGATATCTAAATTTATAATTTGCATCAATATAAATAATACAAGTTGAAATAATGTTTATCTGTTGTGAATAAAATAAAGAAGAACAAGAATAAGAACAAGAAGAACAAAGAGATGAGAGAAAGAGAGAGATTTGTATTATTCACAAATATAGACTTGTATACAATGCCTTCAATGAATCATCTATTTATAGGCATAAGAAGTACATAATACATTAAACTCTAATTCATAGAGATAATATTCCTAATAATAAATAAATCAAACTCCTTTGATAAAGTTCTAATCATGATAGACATCCACATAGATAAATATTCATAACACTCCCCCTTGGATGTCTATGAAGATAATGTGTCTCGTTAAAACCTTACTAAGATAAAAACCCAGTGGGAAAAAAATTCTTTAGTGAAGGAAAAAGAGTACACACATCTTTGATACGCATAACATGTTGCCTCATTAAAAATCTTACCAGGAAAACCCATTGGGACAAAACCTCGGTTAAGGGAAAAAGAGTGCAACGCGTATTTACTCCCCCTCATGCAAACATCACAGAAGATCTTTGAATCTTCATAATTTAATCTTGAATATCATTTTTCTAAAGATCGTGAGGGATGAAAACTTTGGAGTAATATGTTCCATGATGTATCCACTTTCAAACTGAGATATACATCTTGCGTTATCTTCACACAAGATAGCTTTTATCATATTTTGTAAAAGTAAATCCACATATCTTTTGGATATGTTGGGTCAATAGTCTTAGCCAAACACATTTTTTTTAACTTGCCTCGTGCATAACAATTATTTCTACGACATTTGAGGAGGCATCAACGAATGTTTGAAGATCTAAATGTAATAATCTTTGTATATTCATAGATATTTCTTGACCAACTAAAATATAGTGCTTCAAGACCAAGAAAAGATATAATTATCTTTATTCACATCCAACAATCTTACAATTATTGGGATACTCAATAGATATGTTCTATTCATATTGAATCTTCTTTAAGATTCTTTCAGCTTATGTCTATTCATAGACAAAAGAAATATATAAAAATGCTCGATCTTCAGGTCGAGATAAACTTGATGTCAAGATTCAAGTACTTGTATTGAAAGTACTTCACGAGTTTCCAATTTGAAGCTCTTTAGGAGTTCTAAAATTATCATAATGGATCTTGATCCAAACTCCTTTATAAAATACATAAGGAAATCTGATCATTCTTATAGTATTTTTCTCAATTAGTATTCACTAAGGCGATTATACCAAATACGCCAAAATATTCATGAGACATGTCTAAATAAATTTCCTCAGAAATTTCCAAATGCTTATAGCATTTTAGATCCTTCAAGGATAAATATGGATCCACAAATAATTAGACGCATGTAAAATTTTCAAATCTGCCAAAGTAATTGCATCCACCATGAAGTAATTAAAACTTTTCATAAATCATAATTCAAGTCGTATTTACGACTACTTATTTGTGCCTCACTTGCATTACACCTTTAGGTGTTTGGACTGGTGGTCCAAATACTTCTATTTTAGAAGTTCAAAGCGTCTTTCAACATTGGCCAATTCAATATCTATACTTCTGGATAGATTTTATACAAGATCCTCGATTTCTTTCTTTACTTCTATAGAAGTATTTTATGTAAAATTGTTTGTAAAATCGTTGTCGACAACTTTCCAATTTTCTAGTTCCATTCTCGTAACGACATAACTCATCGAGATCTCTTCAAGATTTCAATCTTTATTTCAGGTACCTGAAACTCTTATAGAGTTTTATTATTTGTTATGTCTTGGGTCTCTTCAGGAGCACCCGCCTCCAATATATGACCATCTCATATTACTTTCTATTTACGAGAATTTTGATCATTGGAACCATTTCAACTATCATGCTTCAGGCATGATTTACATTCTCTCGCTCTAACATGTAATTTAAACTTAGAGCATTTCAGCTGGTATATGAGACTTAATTACTCTCATTGGGTCAGTAAATATGTCTGGCAGTTGACATATAATAACATGAATTATCTTATGAACTTCTAGTTCATATACGAGGATCTAGATAACGATAATTCATTTTCCTCTATCCAGCTGATTATTATCTCCCCCTGATGTTGAGAAAAATCATGTCATAAATCATAAAATGGGAGACTCGTACTCAATATATATTCTCAACCCTTTTTATTTACCCATTTTGTGCGTTGTGGTGGAGCAATTCATATCGCACAGTCAAAAATCATAAAATAGAAAATGTATGGTTTCTGACCAAAAACCAATCATAACGGGGAGTTTATTATAACTCGTTGGCTTGATGCGTATAAGTGTTGCTATATGGAAACACCATATAAATAATAACTCTTTTGTTCTCATAGTTTAACTATTAAATAGGAGGCATCCAATTGAAATTTTGCTAAGCTATATTTTTCATAATCAATAGGCTTTGTAACAACTGATATAGCCTAAAATATAAACCCACTAGCTTTTCAAGACGAATAGTCTAACTGCATAATCTGAATCTTTTAGAATCAATCTCACAAACTTCTGGTTGTAAGTCGATAAAACAATGTAGATGCATCTACTAAAATCATATAAAACTTTCCACATTTGTGGATATATGGGCCCATATTTCGTTCAGATATGCAAGACATACAGTCTTAACTTCAGTACAAGAACTTTAAGTTCTAATTCTTTTGGTAAGTGGGATCATTTATATCCTTTGAGAACAAACAACACAAGAACTTCAAGTTCTTTTAGTAAGTGAAATTTAATAAATTCCTTTAAGCAACACAAGAACTTCACGTTCTTTAATAAGTGGAATTTAATCCATTCCTTTAAGAATAAGCACCACAAGAACTACAGGTTCTTTTAATACACGTGCATGTAAATCTCAATAATTTCTGCACCATTATTGATCAGGATGGTCTAACCGATCATGCCAACTATATATATGTGTATATATCTCTGAATTTGTAAACTTCTTGTTTACCATAACATGTAATTCAATCTTACTTGTACATGTCTAGTATGACCATCAAAATTGTTCCTTTAAATAGGAATATATTTAGCTCTTTCGGAGCTTTCAATTGAAATTATCTTTTGGTAGCAATATATAGCTCTCCTAGGGCTTTCAACTGACTTTTTGGCTACCAGAACTTATATTCATATTGGCTTATTTCAAATGTCAATTGATAACATATGTTATCTATAATTCCCAAAGGGATAGTTTGCGAACTCATATTGCTCTCTTTATGACTTTGACGAGTATAACGCACTGTGAATATGGAATAAAGTTCCATTTGACAATAACATATTTGCTCAACCAGAGCCTTTTGTGATATTAGTACTTCCGAATATAGTATTCACATTATTCCCTTGCATTTTAATCGAGAAATGCATAATTGTGCACCTTTCAAAATGCTTTGTTTCATTTACTTCAGGTAATGAAAATATGTACTTTGTATCATTCACTTCGAGGAATGAAAAATATAAAATATAGCACATCATATCAAGTCGATTATCTATCAGAGATAAACTTTCAAGTGCTCTTCCGAAGTATTGATATTTTAGTACTTTGAGAAATACTACTCATATTTCCCCTTGCATTTAAATGGGAAAAATATTTCTTATGCTTAAGTACAATATAAGTACTTGCATTATCTGCTAGGCATAAATAGCCACAATTCTAGGCATAAATAGCCACAATTCATTGTATATTTTATTCCGGAAGTAATCATATTCTTCAAATAATAAATTAACATAAAGCGTAAATAAATAATATGTGAAATAAATAAACATAAAGCAAACTAACATAAATAAATAATAAATAAAACGAATTAACATAAAATAAAAAAAACAAAAAAAAACAATTATTCCTGTTAGAGGTTATAAGGGAAATAAAATAAATGGTAAATTATTCCCTTCAAGGGTTATGAGAAAATTAACAATATCCAATTGAGTTGGACCAATAACGCCATAATTATTTTCGCCATAAACAAATTTTGTTTATATTTTATTTCATTTATCATTCATGATTATGGATAAAGTCCATAATACTTTGGCGTTTGACAAGTACAAAACCAATGATTTATAACATCACATTGGTAAAAGAATTTCACTTCCTTAGAATGATCTTTATCACTCTTGTCATCCTTATAACTTTGCTACCAGCGGGTATAAGTATTCTTAAAACGACTATATTTTTCATGTGTATATTCATAGCCTCGACCACGACCACAACTTTTAATGTGATTTTTTATTCCTTCCATAATATAATCTCACATTCACTTCAGGGAATGGAGTAGAGCCAGTGGGCCTTTAAAACCTTTTTCATATATCCTTATCACAGAGAACAAAGATTTAATCCTCGTACGCGGCATTGTTAAACCTGTCCACAAGGTCCTTTAAAAACCTCCTTTGAGACCAGTAGCCTCGCAGAACGGGATGTCCAGCCAATTATACTTGGATTATATCGAAATTATGTCTCTAATTGAATAATGATTTACCATGTTTGCATTCACTTCAGTGAATGAAACAGATCCAATAATCGCATGGAATAAACATCATGCTTGCATTCACTTCAGGGAATGCCCCATCATTGATAATTGCATGGAATAAACATCATGCTTGCATTCACTTCAGGGAATGCCCATCATTGATAATCGCATGGAATAAACATCATGCTTTGCATTCATTTCAAGGAATGCCTCCCATAAAACTTTTTGGATCAAGAAGAATTTTCGTAACTTGAAATTGGGAGAAGTCTATGGTCAAGTTTTTCAACGAAGAAGAAATATTGCTTTCGAGCAAATATAGACTTTATAATAATCTTCTTGTAAATTCAAAATCATCATGATTTATCGCACTTTAAAATAATAATATAAAGAATAAAAATAAAACCAAAATTTACCGATATTGATTTTTCTCTCGTGGACAATGGAGACATAGCATATGACCGAGATAGCTTCTCATAGTCCCTTTATATCACATCTCTTTCCAAGCCATTTAAGCATATCATGTAAAACTCAAAACACGATTAAAAATATTAACTTTTACCAAATAAAATGACATAAATAATAATATGAAAAATATCAAATATAATCATATAAGTAAAAGTATGAATAAGCATACCGCTAATTAACCCTTTTAGAAACAAGAGAAAACACACATAATTTACACCAAACGCAACCTCTTCGTCTCCATCGATTCGTCTTTTGGTTTGTGAGAAGCCACAAATTTATCTCTTTCCAATATTCGAATAAAATCAAACATACTTCCAAAATTTTCAAAAATTAAAACAAAGTTAAAATATAAAGAGAAAGACAATTGGTAACTAAAAAAAATAAGGAGAAAAAAAACTTATCTTTGGTTTATTCTATAATCGAATTCTTCCCGGTAACTTCTTTTGAATTATAATGATGAAGACCTCAGTTGATTAGAGTCTCGTGCTGATAACGTATTGTGAATAAAATAAAGAAGAACAAGAAGAACAAAGAGATGAGAGAAAGAGAGAGATTTGTATTATTCACAAATATAGACTTGTATACAATGCCTTCAATGAATCATCTATTTATAGGCATAAGAAGTACATAATACATTAAACTCTAATTCATAGAGATAATATTCCTAATAATAAATAAATCAAACTCTTTTGATAAAGTTCTAATCATGATAGACATCCACATAGATAAATATTCATAACATTATCTGAGTTTTGTATTTATACTCACTATAAATCTGCAGAAGATAATAATTTTAATACTTAAATTTATTAATTATCCAAATAAAATATCAATAAATATATGAATCTACGGTCTAGTTTACTATCCCTAATCACTATTTTCTTCAAGCGGACCAATACCTTGATTAATTTATTGTGATTGTTATGCGTATTCGAAAATACTTAACTTGAATGATTCGATTCATTGATACGTCGATCTAAACTATAAAAAGTTGGATATTTTTCTAAAAGAATACCCGACTTGTAAATTTTTGGGGATAGTCGGGCCTGGTTTAGGTCGAACTTTTTTTGTAATCGGGTACCTGACCCAACCCGATACTTTTAATATATAAATTTTAAATTTTAAATTAAATTTTTATTTTAGGTTCTTGATATTTCTATCCGAAAACTATATTTAAATCCCTAAATTCTTTATATATTTGTATTATGTACTTTTAAATTGTATATATTTTTTAAAATGTTTGTATTGATTTATTAATATAATATTAAAAAAATCAAAATCAATGTTAATATATATTTTTCCAAAAATAAATTAGCAACTATAGCTCATTAAATTGGCCTAAAGCACCATCATCATGTGATAATGCGAGCAACGTATATGGGGAACTCAAGCTTCGAGATTGTATGGTTAGTTAGCATTACCATTGTTCTTTTGTTGAATTAACTGAACCCTATTCATTCAAGATTAATATTTTTAATGACTTTGTTTAGTGATAAATTTAATATATATATATATATATATATATATATATATATATATATATATATTTCTCTTTTAAAACTAACTTTAAATTCTCGAAGTTATGTTGTCAACTTATTCGCAATAACGTTCATCTTCCACCGAATGCCACGAAATTTTAAGGATTCTCGACGGGTCAAGACTATCTGTCTCAATTTCAATCTCACAATATCTCAAACTCCTAACATGACCGCTTAAACTATTATTTAATATCGAATCAAACTCAAATATAAATAATCATGGAAGTATTGTAAAAAAAATCAATGAAAGTCTATCTCATATGGTGGAGTCTTTTTTCTATTTTTATTTTGAAAAATTCTACAGCACTCGACAAGCACCGATAAGCACTACTAACGACGAACTCTGATAAGCATTATTAATTTAATTTATAAAGATTTAAAATTTAAAGGACTCAACATATAATTATAAATTATTAAAAATAAAAAGGTAAATTAATTAAAATATATTATTTTATTTTTAATTTTCTTTTAAGCATAGATCAAAACACTTATCTATCTCTAAATTATAAAACCTTAATTTTTGTTCATTTAAAATTTAAGCCGTCGTCGTTACCTCCTGTCGTCGCCACCGTCGCCATTGTGGATCTGAACATTTGTATTGAAAAGCCCAATTTAAATTTGATGAATATTTCTCTAAACACAAATTCTCGATTCAGTGTTCAAATTTGTCGATAGCAAAAACTAAAAAAAGCAACAAATTCCCGGTAAGAAAAGTTTGAATATTGAGATGAACAATAAAGAATCAGAAACTTGAATGAAAGGATTTGGCATTGGAGACAACGGCGGCAAAGGCAAGAGGCGACCACGACGGCAAGAGACAGCGGCAGCAAATTTTAAATGAACAGAGATTAAGATTTTGTAATTCAGGGGTAGATAAGTATTTTTTATCTATGTTTAAAAGAAAATTAAAAACAAAATAATATATTTTAATTAATTTATCTTTTAATTTTTAAATAATTTATAATTATACGGTAGGTCTTTTAAATTTTTAATCTTTATAAATTAAATTAATAGTGCTCATTGATGCTCGTTGTTAATAGTACTTATCAATACTTATCGAGCATTGTAGATTTATCCTTTTATTTTTTATTACGAGGGAATTGTGGCGGGACATGTCTGTGGGTCTTGCGAGGCATTGTATTAAAAAAATTTAATACAATGGATGTTAGACGAAAGTTTACATTAGAAAAACTTCAAAAGAAAAAAAAAGTTACATAGGAGGAATTTAAGAGTGACAATTGGGTAAAGAATAGTCAAAAATTTTAGGGATTTGAAATGATAAGCATGAAGCCATGATTTGGGGTTGAGGGTCAAATTATAAATGTTTAAAAGGGGGCAAATTCATAAATAAATTAAGGGAAAATTACACCACTGATCACCAAACAAATTGGGGATACCTATTTGAACCACCGAACTATAAAAAACGTCAATCACACCACTGAACTTATAAAATCAACCTATTTTGACCACCGCCGTTAAAAACCTAACGGTGGAGTGACGGAACTGCCACGTGGCAATTGATGGGTATATTTAAAAATTACACATTTGGTCCATGTTATTTATACATTCTTTCAATTTAGTCCTAATTTTAAATTAATAAAATAATAAATTATTTAATTTAGTGGTGACACGTGTCAAGACCTTATTGGAGGATTTCAATTTAGGGGAGAAAAATAATTTTTTCTTCATTTGCACAAGGGTGGATTTAAACCTGGGTCTCCCAGGAGTAAAGCAATTGGCTTTGCCACTACACCAAGCACAACTTTGTGCTATAATTCTCAAGATATAATATATATCTCTTATTAGTTTCTACATTTATAAGCCAAAAGCTCAAACCCTAAACACTAATTTCACATATAGAAATCCTAAACCCTAAACTCTAACCCTAAATATTTCAAATTAATTTCACGCTAAATATTTCAAATTAAACCTCAAACCCTAAAAATTTCAAATTAATTCCACGCTAAATATTTTAAATTAAACCCTAAACCCTAAAAATCTCAAATTAATTCCACGCTAAATATTTCAAATTAAGCCTTAAACCCTAAACCCTAAATATTTCAAATTAATTTCACGCTAAATAATTCAAATTAAACCATAAACCATAAACCCTAAAAATTTCAAATTAATTACACACTAACAATTTTAATTTAAACCCTACACCCTAAATATTTCAAATTAAACCATAAATATTTATCGTACAATTAGTTTGAAATTTAGGTTTTAAGGTTAGGGTTTGGGGTTTAATTTGAATTATTTAGCGTGAAATTAATTTGAAATATATAGAGTTTAGGGTTTAAGGCTTAATTTGAAATATTTAGTGTGAAATTAATTTGAAATTTTTAGGGTTTAGGGTTTAATTTAAAATATTTAGTGCGTAATTAATTTGAAATATTTATGGTTAGGGTTTAGGGTTTAGGATTTATATATGTGAAATTAGTGTTTAGGGTTTGAGCTTTTGGCTTATAAATGTAGAAACTAATAAGAGATATATATTATATCTGGAGAATTATAGCATAAAGTTGTGCTTGGTGTAGTGGCAAAGCCATTGGCTTTATTCTTGGGAGACCTAGGTTCAAATCCACTTTAGCGTAGATAAAGAAAATCTTCCAATAAGGTCTTGACACGTGTCAACACTTAATTAAATAATTTATTATTTTATTAATTTAAAATTAAGACTAAATTTAAAGAATGTGTAAATAACATGGACCAAATGTGTAATTTTTAAATATACCCATCAATTGCCACGTGGCAGTTCCGTCACTCCACCGTTAGGTTTTTAACGGCGGTGGTCAAAATAGGTTGATTTTATAAGTTCGGTGGTGTGATTGACTTTTTTATAGTTCGGTGGTTCAAATAGGTATCCCCAATTTGTTTGGTGGTCAGTGGTGTAGTTTTCCCATAAATTAATTTAAAAAAAAACAAGAGTAAAGTACACAGACAATCACTAAACTTTGATAAAAAAATAAAATGGTAATTAAATTTTCAAAAATCACAAAATGACAATTAAACTTTATGTTTTATAACAAAATAGTAACTAGACGTTAAATCCCGTTAAGTATCTGTTATAAAATTTGGTATAATAACACATTTAGTCCTTCATATTTATACATTCAATTAATTTAGTGCTAATTTAAAACAATTCACTAAATTTAGCCCTCGTTATTTACGCATTCTTTCAATTTGGTTCTTAAAGCAAAATTCCCAAGTAACATGATAAATAATTACAATTAAATTTTTATAGGAACTTGAAAACTCGACTCGACTTGACTCGACTCGAATCGAAAAAATTTCAAATAAAGTTTGAGTTGTAAAATATGACGCGTCAACTCGAATAACTTGAAATTTTTTGACTCGACTCGATCGAACGCTCATCTCTACCTTAAGATATGACACGTCAACTCGAATAACTCGAAATATTTGAATATTTTAAATTATTTTTTCTTTTAATTCACATCGAAATATGAAAATGTGTCTACCGTATGTGCGTGCGCTTGTAAAGCGAAACATATATATTTTGGTTAATAGAGATACTTAAAATTATATAAAAATATTTATTTATTTGGACCCTCAATTTTAACTTATTAAACATCATCTCCTATTTGTTTTATAACTTTAAACTTTGTCTTCTTATTTTTCATTTCTAACTCCGTACATGTTCATTTTCTTAACTACATTTTCACCCTGCCTTAATATCGGTGTTTTTTTTACGAGATAGTGTTGTTTTTCTTCTCATTTTCATGTACAAATTCTAAGCATGTTCAACAGGGGTGGATGGTGTGTATAGCCAGTGGGCACTTTTTGGCACCCCAAAATTTTAAAAATATTGTATTATGTCCATGAAATATTTTTGAAATTTTAATTAGGCTCCTTCAAAATTTGTAAAAAAATCTCATTAGATTATGAATTTTTATATATATTTTTGAATTTCCCCTCAAAATTGTTAAAAAATCTCACATTTAAAAAAATAATTTTTTTATATTTTTTATAATATTCATGTTCATTAAGTTCTGAAGATTTAAAAAAAATTTCTCCCGCATGGGTAATAACCTGCTTTAGCCTCTCTTTTGCTACATAGGAAATTGAAATTTAGTTTCAGAACAAAAAAGAAAATAAAAAAACTAAATATGAATATTATAACATGATTGAAATTGAACGTGAATTATGTAACTCAAATCCACCAACTTGGTTCCAAAACCCCCCATCAACTTCCCTGAAATCAAATCAACTAAAATAAAGATTCCATTATTTCAAAGCTAAAATACTCGACCAAATCTCAAAAATCAATACCGACAGAAACCGTTCTACTTCTAGGTAGCTTCCAGCTCAACTAGTACCAATTCCAATTCATACCAATTCAAAATTAGAAATTACCTCCATATTCGGTTGCCGAACATCCGAGGAGTAGAACAAGCGCAATTTGAACATTTGCAGCCTGTAAGGTTGATCACTCGACGTCCGTACATGCACTACCACAAAAAATATCAGATAAGTAACAAGCAACAAATGAAGAAATCACCTCAAAAATGTGAGATTAAACGAGGAATTTTACTTTAAATATTCCATGTGATTTTAAAAGAAAAAATTATTTAAATATTCGAGTTATTAAACTAGGAATTTTGTTTTAAGGACCAAATTGAAACAATGCGTAAATAATGAGGGCTAAATTTAGTGAATTGTTTCGAATTAGGACTAAATTGATTGAATGTATAAATATGAAGGACTAAATATGTTATTATACCAAGTTTTATAACGGACACTTAACGGATTTAGCGTCTAGTTACCATTTTGTTATAAAACATAAAGTTTAATTGCCATTTTGTAATTTTTGAAAGTTTAGTTATCATTTTGATTTTTACCAAAGTTCAGTGACCATCTATGTACTTTACCCAAAAAATAAATAGAGAGACAAAGGTGAAAAAAATTCATCAGGAGTGGGGGTGATTGCCCCTCCCTAGGGGTGTTCAAAATTACCCGACCCGAACTACCCGACCCGACTACCCGAACACAAATAATCGGGTATTTACCCGAATTTTTTTTTTACCCGGGTCGGGTACTCGGCCCGTCATTTCCCGGGTCGGGCCCGGGTCAAAAAATATGATTTTTTCGGGTACCCGGTTCCTATTTTTATTTTATTTTATTAGATTACTTAATATTTTTACTTTAGAACTATATTTAAATCTCTAAATTCATTCTATATTTGTATTATATGCTTTCATGTTTTAAATTTTTCAACAAAAAAAATATTAATTTGTGAATATGTAAGATTCGATATGAAACAAACAACAAGGTTTCTCTATTGCATTTATGCATTAGTAGGTTTCTTTAAAAAATATGAGATTAAAAAAATCACGTTTGAGATTAATATTTTTAATGTTTTTCTTATGGTTATAAACTTCAAATCATTATTATTTTTTTGTTTGGATCATGTGTTATAAACTTTTAAGATTTTTTTTTAATTTTAAAATAATAAAAAAAAGAACCGGGTACCCAGATTTAACGGGTACCCGATTATCGGGTACCCGGTATTTACGAGTCGGGACACGGGCCGATAAATCTAATACCCGAAGGTCCGGGTACCCGGTTTTTCGGGTACCCGAAAACCCGGGTACTCGGATTTAAACACCCCTACCCCTCCGTACCTCTTAATATCTCTGTCAATGCCGATGGGTATAGAAAATAACCGAAATCTTCATTCACTAGAAATGAGACAGAGAAATTTTATTATGGAAGCTCAAATGGGGATGTGGATGGCGATTGTTATATCCGAACTGTGGGGATAACTAAACCGTACCCATATAAATTAATGTGGGGATCCCCGAAAAATATCCACAAAGATCTCAATATTTTTACAAAGTTGGATGGCCAAAAAGGGTAATTTACTCGTTTTTAACAAAAATCTAACCTCGCGTAACCTGAGTATGGTCGGCTAGAGTATGTTTGAAAATTCTCAATAAATTACATAAAAATAATTAGAAAGTGACATATACACCGTTGTAAATGTGATTCAGTCTAATTTTGTTTAAAATGCATGATGATCGAGTTCAATATGTATTTTAAAATTATGAACATTTGAATGTTAAAAAGTCATAAAAATTTTGTAGCAGATTTCTTATAAAACAATTTTAGCAGTGACTTTAAAAAATAACCAAAAAATTTACAAGGTAAATCAGAAAGTGGGCCTTATATTTCTATAACCATAAGAAAGTCTAGATTCGTTTAAAACAAATGGTTCTTGATTTCGAGTTATATATTATGAGTTATTAATTTTTGAGTGAGTAAAGGTCAGAAGAAAAGATTGCAGACTGTTTTCAAAAATAATAATGGTAGTGACTTCATAAATTCGCCATAAATCATACGAGTAAAATTAGAAGATGTAGTTTATATGGTTGGAAAGATTATTTAATCTAGTTCATTTTAGAACAAATGGATCATGATTTGAAACTTTAAATTATTAGCTGCGTATTTTCTTTTAAAGGTAGTGCATAGTGACATGTTTTAATAATTAATATTTCAATCATGTTTTATAATTTTGAAATTGGTTTGTTTGTTGTTGGTAAAACTAAATTTATTATTTATGTTTGTAATTTTGGAGATTTAATGTTAAGTGTTTGTTTTAATATATTAAGTTTTGTTTATTTTATGGTACGGAGATTAACCAAAAACTGTGGGGATTCGCAAGAGATGAGTATGGGGACGAAAAAAATTCCTGAAACATTTAATGAAATTCTTCGAAACCGTACTCGCAAGTGTTGAAGACGAAATAGAGAATACAAAATTGTTCCTAACACGCCACATTGTCACCCATAAAGGGGATGTTTTGTTTATGAAAAATAAAATGAAAGTTATATTAGGATATTGAGAGTGATGGTTGTGTGGTTCACACTGTTAAAGAATGGAGAATCGTTGAAGTTGATTGTTTGGGTGGTGCTGATTCACACAATGGCAGTGTAGAGGGCATAATTGGGGAAATAAGGGTGGGTTGGTTTATTATTTAGGGAATGTGGGTGGGTTGGGTGAATATTGGGGAACTAGGCCAATTTCTATAGTGCAAGGTGGACCTCGCCACCTGCACCCGGCGTTGTGTGGACCTCGCCACCTCCTACTGTCGCGGTCCTGTTAGAGGCAGCCTTCTCAGCTTGGACGGCTCTACAATGCTCATGCATGCCACCTGACGTGCCTGCATGGCACATGCAGGTGAACAACACCACACCGTTTGCAAATGGCGAGGTGTTGTTCACCTGCATGTGCCATGCAGGCACGTCAGGCTTTAGATAGGGCTATTTAGGGTGCTATTAAAGGGTAAATAGGGTTCTAGGTACAGGCTAGGTTTATTAAAGGGGATTAGTTTTTAATATTATTTTATGTGTATATATAGGGTTTAGGGAAGATGAATGTGTAGTGGTTGAGAAAAAAAAATTAAGAGAGTTTTTCGGCAAAGAGGGAAGAGTTTGTGAGTTTCTGAAGAAATATTCGAAGACGGTGATTGAAGAGTTCGTAAAGGCCAGTGAAAATTAAGTAAGTGATTTTTGCCTTTTAATCTGTTTTTTTAATTCTAAAGGGTTTGTATATTTTTTGTATGATTGAAGATATATTCGGATGGTAATAGTATTGTTAAATTTTAATAAGAAAACCCGAAATTTTAATGTTTTGCTTATGTTTTTTTAATATTTAGAGAAGATGAGTTCATCAACATATTGTGACACCGAACCCACAGTTGGTCGTTGGGGCGAATCACTTGAAGATTTCAGTGATGATGAAGAAAACATTGTTCCTATGAGTGAAGAAGATGACGTTCAGTTACTCGATGCTGATGATATTGACGTTATTATGACAAATGCGTCTCAAGGAAATGGTATTGATGTTGAATAAAATGTTTGGGCCACGGCTGTTGCTAGGCTCGGGTTGAGAAATGAACAACCAGTTGTTTGGGGTAATGTTGCACCGGAGCCCCAACAACCGGAACCTATATATCCAGCCTATGAAGCTCCAACAGCCCGCATGTATGAAGTTGACTACACTGCAATACAAGATCAAGAATATCAAGCTCGCGTATTTGGTTCTTCATCATCTTCGAACTTTGGAGAATTGGAACTAAAGGATGAATTTGAAACAAAAGAAGCTACGAAGCTTGCATTTTAGGAGCACTGTATCAAACGCCATACGTCATTTTCTGTTGTTGAGTCCAAAAGAAGTACCTAATGTGTAAGGTGTTTTCATTGGAAGAGCAAATGTCTGTGGTGGGTAAGAATTTCTTACAAGAAGATGACTGAAATGTGGGAGGTGTCACGATTTATTGAGCAGCACACTTGTACCAATATGGCTTTATCACAGGACCATATTAATTTAAACTCTGATCTAATATATGCTTACACCAGGGCTTTGGTTGAACAGGAACCAAAAATTTCGATTGTAGTGTTAGTAGCATCTATCCGGACCCATCTTGGTTATACTCCGTCTTACTACAATGCGTGGATGGCAAAGCAGAAGGCGATGGCGCAACTCATGGTAATTGGGATAAATCGTATAATGAGCTACCATCTTTTTTACGAGCAATGCAACATTTCATCCCAAGGACCGTTGTAGAGTACGAGACTTTTCCGGCGTTCAACTTACAAGGCGAATTAATTCCTGGTAAAAGAGTATTTAGTAAGTTATTTTGGGCGTTCAATGCATGCATTCAAGGGTTTCAATTCTGCAAACACATGATTCAAGTGGATGGTACATGGCTGTATGGGAAGTACGGTTATATATTACTCGTGGTCGTTGCACAAGATAGAAACAATAATATATTCCCAATTGCCTTTGCCATAGTTGAAAAAGAAGACGCGGATGGATGCGAATTCTTTTTGAAGCACCTACACAATCATGTTGTAAAAGAAGACGGGATTTGCATGATTTCTGATAGAGGAACTACGCTCTTATCAGTAATTGACAGACATGGGAGTTTATGGAAACCTCCACATGCATATCCAGCATATTGTATGTGGCATATTGCAGCGAATGCGAAGACGCGATTCGGAAACAATCAGGTCCGGAAAGAGATTTTAGGCGTGGATAAGCTGTTATTTGTTGTTTATAAAAATTTTAATTTTTTTGAGTTCATCTTGTTGTTTTATTTAACTTGTTTTTTTTATAAATAGGGTATGAACTAGTTCAACCAAAATTCCATGAAAGGATCAGAAGGTTGAGGCGACACAGTGCAAATGTAATAAAATTTGTAAATGACATCCCCACGGAAAGATGGTCATAAGCCTATGATGAAGGTCGGCGTTATGGTCACATGACAACTAACATTGCAAAGGCTATAAACTCGGTTCTTAAAGGAACACGCTATCTCTCAATTGCAAGTATTGTGTGGGAGACTTACTTTAGATTGGGCAAAGTGTGGTCCGACAAAGGGCAGGAAGCCAACTCCCGAATAAACAGCGGACAATATTAGTCTAAAACCATGCAGGATAAAATGATCGAACTTCAAGCCAAAGCTTCCGCTATGCGAGTAAGATCATTCGACTCACATGAATGTGAATTTTTTGTGGAAGCTAAAGTCCGAGGTGAAAAAAAAATGTTCACTGTCAAACTTCATCAGAGATGGTGTAATTGTGGTGCATTCTAAGCATTTAGATACCCTTGGTCTCACGCACACGCCACCTGTTTGTATTTTCGACTCGACCCTTACGGTTTTGCGGATGACTGTTATAAACTGGACAATATTGCAAATATATATAGAATTTAGTTCAACACGACCGAAGTCTACCGAACCAAGACTATTGGCCGGTAGAGCCAATATACGGAGAATGGTTACCAAATCCAGTGCTTCGTAGAAAAGCTGAAGGGTCGATCGAAGTCTACTCGTATTAATACGAATATGGATGATCCAGATGATAGAGAGGGAGGAGTTCAAGTTAAACATTGTACTCTTTGTAGTGAACATGGTCATTCAAGAAACAAGTGTCCGAACAAATCAAATCTTTCCAACTATCGTGTCGGACCGTCAACCTAAATGCTCTGTTTAATATATGTAATTTTATGGTAATAAAAATAATTTTTTTTATCTCTTTAATTTATTTTAAGTAATATATTTTTCCTTATTTAATATAATTTATTATTTGTTCTTATTTAATATGATTTAAGGTAATATAATATAATTTATTTTAATTTATTATTTGTTCTTATTTAATATAATTTAAGTTAATATAATTTAATTCAAGAAACATCTACCTCTACGAACAATGTGAATTTGTTCATGTGGAGCTCTTGGAATGGGTTGATGGAAGTTAAACTGCCCCAACACCCTGTCAGCACAATGGAACTCAACAATAGAAAAATGGATCAAAGGCACAACCGCACCCCGGAATGATGCACATTCAAGCACAGTAGGTGGTAGGCAAGCCCTGACGTCGTCATTCACGTACGGTTGCCAAATAAACTGTAAAACACAATTATTAATATGAATTCACTCACAATCAAATATACAATTTCTCTTTCAAAAATAAAAAATAAAAAATAAGAACGAATAATAAATTAAATTATATTAAATAAGAACAAATAATAAATCAAAATAAATTGATTATGATACCAAATTTTTCCTATTGTTTGGATCTTTAATCTTGTCTCTCTGACAGTGTTGTGAACCACCCCCACATTCTTCAACTTATGCCTCCATCTGCAAAGATATATTGAAATTATATTTTGAAGTCATTAAATATAAATATTATATCAATAAATATTTATATACAACTACAATCACATTATTGCATTCCAGCAAGCAGAAACTCCATATGCACCGGTACAGGAAAAAATGGGCGTTAGATAAGACAACCTGTACCACACCCAAGACTGCAGTAAGATTTGACATCCACCCATATCTGAATTTGCCTTTTCACCATGCATAATTGTGACCTTGCACATTTCATGGTACAAAATGCCAATACTGCGGACCCCCAACTATATGTAGCAGTTGTGTCCAAATTAGCCAAGAACGGCAGGTATTGTGTGTGAACCATATTACCAGATGTATCTGCATCAACACACCACCAATAAGTTGCAGTATATAAGCTCGAGATGCACACTCAAGTTCTCGATGACCATATTCATTGGTCACACTAAATTCCTACTGCAACCATGATATTCTGAGGTGTAACCCGTCCACACAGGTCCCAGGAGGAGCTTTGCTCAGGTACTGCGTACAAAGGTCATATACATTGTACTTATTTTGTCCAACCAATGGTTTCCCATTTGTTGGAATACGAAGCTGTACCGCAACATCATCTAGGGTTATTGTGCATTCGCCAAATGGAAAATGAAATGTGTGAGTCTCTGGTCTCCACCGTTCAATCAATGTAGTAATCAACCCGTGAACTATCTTAAACCCACGTAGAAAGGTGACATTATAAAAACCAGCTCGCTGTAGGTAATACACTAAACGCTCATCAGGTTCCTTTATCTTCATTCCTCGACGGCGTATCATATGCTCTACACCCTATAATTAATTCATTATAATTTCGTATTATAACAATTACATAGTAAATATGAAATTTTAAATTACAAAATTGTAACGCCCCGGTTTAGGGCCCGAGAGTTTATCGATTATAACCTAGGATTAGTCCGGGTTAAAATTAGACTTAAAATGATGATTTTTACAAAAGATGCCTATATTTACTAAAATGCCATTAATGAAATTGAGAATGAGAATTTTGAGAAAAAGGGAATAAAGAAAGGAAATTTGAAAAAAGATGTCATCTTCTCCAAAATCCCCCTTTTCCCACTAAAACTTCTCTAAAACCCTAAATCACTATTCCATTGCTCAAATCACTCATCCAAGCAAGATTTTTGAAGGTAATCTCTTCCTTATTTCAGATTTTACATTGTCTAACTTGTGTTCTTTGAAAACCCTCTTTTAAAAGCCATTAAAATGTATTTTGAGTTTGGAGTTGAGTTGAGAAATGGGTATTTCAATGGGTTCTTCACGTGGGTTTCTAATGTAGCGTTTAAGGGTGTTTTTGATCACTTTTGAGTGTCTTAAAAATGTTAAAATGATGGGTTTTGGTGGGAAACCCGAAATGGGTATAAAAATGAGATTTTTAGGTCTAAAAGGTTGGGTTTTGGGTTGGTTTTAGGTTGAAAACGTGGCTGGTGGTTCCCTTGATGATGAGGGATGTTTCTAGATGTTTTTGGATGTATTTTAGTGGTTGGAATGGATGATTTCAGTGTGGGGTTTGTTTAGAACGAAAATGGTGAAGTTTGGATGAAATCTTGGATTCGAATTGATGTGTTTTGGTTGCAAGAGTGAGTTTCCGGGTTGCTACTGGTTTGCGAGTGTATTAGTGTCCTAATAGTATGATTTGGATTGCTTTAAATAGAGGAATCGAGTTCAAGTGCTTCGGGTTTGATATCGGGTGCTACGGAGGCTTGAGATCGGTGTTTCATCTTACGTTTGGGTTCATTGGTGAGTGGATACTGTTTTGGAATCTTATTTATGTTCAACGAAGGTTTGGGGTTTGGGTGGAGTCTTAGAGACTAACCTAGACCCAAGAGTAAGTTCACCTAATCTCATTTGTTGGTTAATTTTCGGTCCTCATGATATGTGCGATGTGATGATGTTTTTAAATTGTTTCTACTCTCCGTTTAATATTGTTGTGTAGTCGTTGTTGGTGTCGAGCCTCACGTGATGGTTGTCGTTACTACGATGATGTGTAGTCCCACCGGTAGTGACTAATAGGAGAGTACGGTGATGTGTAGTCCCATCAGAAAACTATTAGTCGAACGGCGATGTGTAGTCCCACCGGGTTTTGGGTCATGCATGTGCATACCTTGTAATGTGATGTTTGTGATACATTACATTTTTCCTTATTTGATTTTGCTTGAATTTAAGTCTACGTTTTAAAAACTGTATTGTTGGTGTGTTTTAGAGCTCTGTTCACTAAGCTTCTAGCTTACGCTCTCTTTTCTTCAACAATGCAGATCGTTAGAGGCTTCGAGAGGCAAGTGGGCAAGGGAGGAAACTCTAGGAGTTCTCATTAAGTTCAAAGTATGGTTTATGTTTTGTGATAACACTTAGACAATGGGATTCCTAGACTGTATGTTTTGGAGTTGGTGTTTAAACTCCCTTACTATGGGTTGTTTATGTTTCAAGCATGTTCTAAACGGTGATACTATGTTAAATTGGGACTTGGTGTGGTCTTGTGTGGATTGCTAAGCATATTGACTTGTTAGTGTTTTTGAAATCTAAGTGTTCATGTGAGCTTAGAGCTTGAGTTCTAAATTGTTGCTTGAATACATGTCAAATGTTGTGATTAGAACCTTTTGCATCTAGAATGTATATACGATAGTTTTCCATGTTGTTGTGTAACCCCCTCGTCCCGGTCTGGCCAGATGACTGGTCCAAGTGGGCCATACGGGGAAAACCGAAGCGAAACCCGTTAAGGTTCCCCCTCGGTTAGCAACCCTAATTTTTTTCTTTTAATTTAATCTATTCTAAAGGCTCCTTTAAACCCTATATGATCAAACAACGGAATAAAATGCAGAAGATAAACATTCGAACCCAAAACAACATTTAAACAGCCCAATTTTAATCCATTAAGCAGGCCGTTTCGAAACACCCTTGAGGCGTATCGAGACGCCTTGACCAGGTCAACTGCCCCAAAGCCCATACGAGGGGCCGTATCGAAACGGAGGTCAATCGTTCCGGAACGCCCTCAACGGTCAACTTCTCGTGGTCAACGAGATTTTGACCGTTTCGAAACCCTTAGACCCGTTTCGAAACGCTTTCATCTCGTCATTTTCTTAGAATTCCAGTAGCCAAAACGTTCCGAAACCCGTATCGGAACAGGGGCTCACAGTGGCCAAACCGTATCGAAACACGTTCCGATACGGGGTCCCTGAAGCCTTACCCGTTCCGAAATGGCCCAGCTCGTTTCGAAATGCGGGCTGTCTGCAACCCTTGAAAACCAGACTTAGGCGTTTTTCCACAAATCTAAAGGTCCCAAACGACCTCTAGAGGCACACAACACAAGAAAACAAGGTCTAGAGGCATATATCCTATGTCAAACATGCTCAAACACACACAAGGCATAGATTGAAACATTCATCCATGGCATTTACACATTAGCAACATTTCAATTTAAGGCATGCTTGAAGATATTAAAAGCCAAAGGCATAATTCATCTAAAATAGGTAGTCATGTCATTCAAAAGCAAATTAAACATCCATAAGGCATACCATCACACAAGCATTTGGCAAGTCATCACAAGTTTACAATCCAAGTCAAATCATAGACATCAACCACATAAAGGAGTCATACATGGCTCATACAAAACACACACTCTTGCCACATTGCTAAGCTACTACATAATTGTTTAACCGTACTTGAGCAACAAAAACTTGGAAAGCCCCTTACGCCTTGCTCCGAGCTAACACCACGCTAATGATCTGCATTGTTGAAAATGAGAGTGTAAGCTATAAGCTTAGTGAGGATGCTCTAAAGTCGAAAACATCAACAATGCAGGGTTCAAGCATGCAATCATTTAGTCTCACATACAACATACATAGGTAAATCAACAAGTAGACCTAGCTAGTCTTTCAAGAGTCATAATATGGCATCTCACATCATACTAAGCTCAAACATCATATATCAACATCATACATCGCAATCATATGAACAAGTTCAATTGGCCACTATTAGTTTACCCGGATGTGCGGATTTAATCTCAACAATCACTTTACCTCAGTGGGATTACACTCATCACCGGACCTTGCACGGGCGGGATTCCACTCATCACCACATGCCCTACGGATGGGATTCCACTCATCATCCCGTAGAATATATATAAATTTTCGGTGGAATGTTACATCACCGTACTCCTCCTTGATGACTTAACGCCATCAAGGCCACGTACGTTTTGACTCAATTTGTGTGCACAGTAATCCTAATGATCGATCATTTACACCCGGTAAGTTAATTAGTGCCAATTTCATATACCACATCACATATCCACCATTCACATCACATACTCATCACATTCATATGTCAAGATACACATGTACATATCAAGCCACATTTCACAAGAGCAAATAGGCAAAGCATAAATAGCATTTAATTGAAATCAAAGAGCTAAGTTACCAAGTTAATTCCACATAGAAATGGCCTACCAAGCACATTCCAACTCATACACTACACACACTTGAACCAACTTTAAAACACATTTAAAGTCACTCACCACGCTTCCTTAGCAACCAAAGCAAGCCTCCTACAAGCCCGGTTTCGATCCCGATGCTCCACCAATGTCTCCTCTTGTTTCTAGCCAAACAAAACACATCCATTACTTCACAAATCAATGCTAAAACATCAGTCATCAACTCAACTCTTTAGCCCAAGCCAAACTTCAACAATTCCAATCCAAATAACCACCCAAAATACCCATTTTCGTGCTCCTTCAAAACTTAGCTGAAAATCCTATTTTCAAACATCCAAATGACACCCAAATGGTCCCAAAACAACCTCCAAACATACTTAAACCATCAGCCTTCCAATTTAATCCTAAAACCCACCAAAAATCAAGTTTTAGGCACTTTAAACTTGGTTACAAAGACCCATTTCGGGTTTTCACCCAAACTCATTCATTTTAACATATTAGGTGCATTTTAAGGTGAATAAACTAAAACCCAACTTGATAATTTAAAACCAATGGAAAAACTAAGTAAAAACCCAAACTTTCATTAAACCCTAACTTTTCAAAGGATGATAGTTTGAAAATCTGCAACCATGTAAAGATAGAGAATGAAGAGGAGAGTCCAAAAATATGTTTACCTTTGAAAATGGCCTTGAGATGAAGATGGAAATTAATGGAATAGTGATTTTGGGTATTAGGGAGGGGTTTATGGTTTCCAACGTTAAAGAGGGGAAAAAGGGGAGGAAGACAACTTTTTCCCTTTTCTTTTTTTTTTGTTCTTTTTAACATTCAAAAATGTTGTCTACTTTTACATTATTTTGGCTAAATTACCAAATGGTCACTCCCTTACATTTTAAATTCCAAATTGGGTCAAGCCTAGGCCAAATTGATTTAATTTAATTTTTACCGACTCGGACCACTAACGCGACTAACTCCTAACCCCAAAACACGGGCGTTACAACTCTCTCCCGCTTAAGGGATTTCATCCCCGAAATTACCTGACTGAAAGAGATACAGAAACTGCCTTTCCATATCCTCCTTCCTCTCCCAAGTGGCCTCGTCCACACCTCGACGTTGCCACCGCACCTTTACTAACTCAATTGATCTACCCCGCAACACCTTACTGTCAGAAGCTAGGATCTCAACTGGTTCCTCTTCATAAGTCAAATTCGGATTCAATTCAATCTCCTCTACGGGCATAACATGTGATGGATCTGACCTATACCTATGGAGCATCGAAACATGAAATACATCGTGTATCTTCTCTAGCTCGGATGGCAAACACAACTGATAAGCAACCAGACCAACCCTCTTCACAATCTCATACGGTCCTATGTACCTCGGACTCAACTTCCCTTTTCGGCCAAATCTCATTACTTTCTTCCACGGAGACACTTTCAAGAACACCTTCTCACCCACTAAGAATTCAACTTCCTTCCTCTTCAAGTCGGCATAGGACTTCTGCCTATCCGAAGCAGTCTTCAATCGATCACATATCAATTTTACCTTGTCGGTTGTCCCTTTGAGCAAATCCAGCATAGGTAACAACTTTTGTCCCACTTCGGCCCAACAAACTGGAGTTCTACACTTCCGGCCATACAAGGCCTCATACGGAGCCATATGAATACTCGACTGAAAGCTATTATTGTAAGCAAACTCAACTAGAGGCAAGTGCTTCTCCCACGTACCCTGAAAGTCAATGATGCAACAACGCAACATATCCTCTAAGATCTGAATAACTCTCTCTGACTGAGGATGATAAGACGTGCTGAAGTTCAAACGGGTACCCAAAGCTGTATGCAGACACTCCCAAAATCGAGATGTAAACCGCGGATCTCTATCTGACACAATGGACTTCGGCACACCATGCAGTCTAACAATCTCACCAATGTACAAATCGACCAATCTATCTAAAGTGTAAGTAGTATTAACTGCCAAGAAGTGAGCACACTTCGTAAAACGGTCCACAATAACCCACACCGAGTTCTTCTTCGTAGGAGTCAAAGGCAAACCCGAAACAAAATCCATGGTGATGTTCTCCCATTTCCATTCCGGAATCCTCAACGGTTGCAACAAACCTGAGGGAACCTGATGTTCCGCCTTCACCCTCTGACATACTAAACATTTACTCACAAAGTCGGCTACATCTCTCTTCAAGCCAACCCAAAAGTACTCATTCTTCAAATCACGGTACATCTTCGTACCTCCAGGATGCATAACAAACGGACTACTGTGGGCTTCACTCAAAATCGTACGTCTCAAGTCACTGTCCTCTGGCACAACTATCCTATCTTTGAAACACAAAACCCCATCAGTACTGAAACTGTAGTCTAAAGATCTACCTTCGGCTATATCTTGCACGTGAGGTGCCAAAGATCTATCTAAGAGCTGCTTCTCTCTAATCAACTGACCTAAAGTAGGTCTAACCTGAAGTTCGACTACCAAGCTACCATCTCCGGACAAGCTCAACCTAGCAAACATGGCTCTCAAGTCCACGACTACCTTTCTACTCAACGCATCGGCCACTACATTGGCCTTACCCGGATGGTACTCAATGGTAAGATCATAGTCTTTTAGCAACTCTAACCACCTACGCTGTCTGAGATTCAAATCTCGCTGAGTCATGATGTACTTCAAACTCTTGTGATCGGTGTACACTGTGCATCTCTCACCGTACAAATAGTGCCTCCAAATCTTTAGAGCAAACACAACTGCAACTAACTCTATGTCATGGGTCGAATAGTTGCGCTCATGGGTCTTCAACTGTCTTGAGGCATAAGCCACCACTCTCTTGTCTTGCATAAGAACACAACCTAGCCCTATTTAAGAAGCATCACTGTAAACTATATAGTCCTTCCTGGACTCTAGCTGAATCAAGATCGGTGCTTGGGTCAAAGCTTCTTTTAATTTCTCGAAGGCTCTCTGTCTTGCATCTGTCCACTCAAACTGAACACTCTTCTGAAGTAACGGTGTCAATGGAGCGGCTAACTTAGAGAAACCTTCTACGAATCTTCTATAGTATCCAGCTAAGCCTAGGAAGCTACGTACCTCTGTTAAAGACTTCGGTTGCTTCCATTCAACAATGACCTCAATCTTCTTCGGATCAACTCTAATCCCATCTGCTGACACTACGTGTCCTAAGAAGACTACCTCTCGGATCCAGAATTCACACTTGCTCAACTTCGCATACAACTGATGATCTAGAAAAGTCTTCAAAACTAGTCTCAAGTGTCGGTCATGGTCTTCTTCAGTTCGCGAATACACCAAGATGTCATCTATAAACACAACTACAAACTGATCTAGGTACTGATGAAAAATCATGTTCATCATATCCATAAAAGCAGCAGGTGCATTAGTCAACCCAAAAGGCATGACTAAAAACTCATAGTGACCATACCTAGTCCTAAAGGCCGTCTTCGGTACATCAACCTCTCTTACCTTTAGCTGGTAATAACCCGATCTCAAGTCAATCTTCGAAAAGACTGATGCTCCTCTCAACTGGTCAAACAAGTCATCAATTCTAGGCAATGGATACTTATTCTTCACTGTCAACTGATTCAACTGTCTGTAATCTATACACATTCTCATGCTTTCATCTTTCTTCTTCACAAACAAAACTGGTGCCCCCCAAGGTGAAGAACTAGGTCGAATGAAGCCTCTATCTGTCAACTCTTGCAACTGAGTCTTCAACTCTTTCAGTTCTTTCGGTGCCATGCGATACGGAGCAATCGAAACAGGAGCTGAATCAGAATAAGTCTCAATGGTGAACTCTACCTCTCTGTCCGGTGGTAACCCTGGCAACTCTTCCGGAAACACACTAGGAAAGTCACATACTGTCCGGATGTCTTGAGGTCTAACCTCACACATGTTAGGGTTCATCACATAGGCCAAGTATGCTTCATAACCCAACTCAACTAGCCTCTTAGCCTCTAGAACTGAAACTACATTGGACGAGAACTTCACGTTCTCACCCACCACTACGATCTCATAATCATCTGTGAGCCTCAAAGAAATCCTCTTAGTTTCGAAGTCTATCCTAGCTCTATGCTCCGCGAGCCAGTCCATACCCAGAATTACATCAAAACCATAGAAAGGAAGCTCCATCATATCCACTGGGAACACATGTCCCTGAACCATTAACGGACACCTTCTGTACATTTTCCTAACCACTACCGTGTCCCCAAAGGAACTAGTAACACTAACTCCTACCTCAAACATTTCATAAGGCAAATTCAACGACCGTGCATGCTCACTCAATATGTAGGAATGTGTAGACCCAGAATCAATCAAAGAAAGCAAACCCAAAGACTGTATCGAGAAGTTACCTGCGATCACATCGGTGTCATGCTGATCCCCGCGCTGAGCGTAAACTCTGGCCTGACCTCCGCCCTCCGGCTGAACTGCAACTACATGTGCTATTTTCCTCTGACCATCGTTCCTCGGCTGGAAGTTACCTCTACCGCGCCCGCGGCCTCTCTAAAAATCATTGGCCCTAGCAGGAGCCTGAACTGGTGCCTGTCCCACATGATGTGGACAGTCACGTCTAATATGATCTCTAGCCCCGCAACTCCAACACGAGTGGAAATTTCCCCAACACTCACCGGTGTGGTTCCTCCCGCAAGTAGCACATGTAGGCAACTTCCCACCAGTCCTCTGGCCCTGTTGGCCCCTACTGTGGTTACCGCCACCACGCCTATGATCATAATGATGTCTGTTGTCCCGATGCCTCTTGGCATCACCTCTATCATAATCACTGGACCTCTTACCTGAACTAGAACCACCAGATCGTTTGGTCAAGCCCAAACTGTGCTCTAAGTCCTTGGCCCTCGCGACCAAGACATCAAAATCAGTGTAGTCTGAAGCTAGAGTATACCTCTTGATTTCTTCATTCATCCTATAACGGAAACGGTTACATCGTTCCACCTCAGTAGGAACAAGCTCAGAAGCATACTGACTCAGTCTGACAAAGAGAATCTCATAATCGGTCACGGTCATACTCTCCTGAAGCAAAGCCATAAACTCCCTCTTCGTCTCATCGAGGTATCGCGGACCCAGATACTTCTTACGGAATGATGACTCAAAGAACTCCCAAGTAATCTCGGCCTCATCCATACCCGAAGTGATGGTGACCCACCAAGTGTAGGCATCACCCTGAAGCAAGGACTCAACGCACCCCAACTTGCGCTCCTCAGTACATCCCATCTGTGCGAGGATACGGACAGTCTTCTCAAGCCACTACTCGGATCTCTCTGGAGTAGACCCTCTGAACTCTTCGGCCCCTAGACCACAGAGTCTCTCTAAAGGCAAACCGGTGCCCTCTCCCTGATGACGTGCTGCTGCCTGACCCCCAGCTACTGCAGCCTGAAATGCCCCGGCTATCGCCTGAACCAAAGGAACTAAGTCTATTCCGGCCGGTCTCTGGCCACCTTGGCCTCCCTGAGGTCCCTCTCCTTCGGCCCCGGCCTCGTCTCCTGCTCTTGCTGGAGGAGGTGGTGGTGGTGGAGGTGGTGGAGGAGCTCCAACTCCAACCATAGGCTCTCCCACTTGAGCCTCAACTCTAACTACTGGCTCAACTCCTGGAGCCGCTGCCCGTGGTTCCGGTCGAACCATCCTAGGCCTCCCACGTGGTCTCATGGTACAGCTAGCAAGGTAATAACTACAACAACAAACAGATAGGGATTACGTTAGCCAAAGCAAGGGTCCAATAGTGCTCAAGTACTCCCTTACTAGAAAATCTTTTTAAATTAAGTAATAGTAGCAATGGGCACACACTCTACACCAGACGCAACAACTCATGCTTCAAAACATCATACAAACAGTCAAATAATAAGAATTCATGGCAAAACATACACCAAGCAATACAATCACTTAACACATCAAGCTTACCTCACTTACCTACCCGAGGTCTCGGTAACCTCAGGCTCTGATACCAACAAATGTAACCCTCTCGTCCCGGTCTGGCCGGATGACCGATCCAAGTGGGCCACACGGGGAAAACCGAAGCGAAACCCGTCAAGGTTCCCCTTCAGTTAGCAACCCTAATTTTTTTTTCTTTTAATTTAATCTCTTCTAAAGGCTCATTTAAACCCTATGTGATCAAACAACGGAATAAAATGCAGAAGATAAACATTCGAACCCAAAATAACATTTAAACAACCCAATTTGAATCCATTAAGCAGGCCATTTCGAAACACCCTTGAGGCATATCGAAACGCCTTGACCAGGTCAACTGCCCCAAAGCCCATACGAGGGGCCGTATCGAAACGGAGGTCAACCGTTCCGGAACGCCCTCAACGGTCAACTTCTCGTGGTCAACGAGATTTTGACCGTTTCAAAACCCTTAGACCCGTTTCGAAACGCTTTCATCTCGTCATTTTCTCAGAATTCCAGTAGCCAAAACGTTCCGAAACCCGTATCGGAACATGGGCTCACAGTCGCCAAACCATATCGAAATACGTTCCGATACGGGGTCCCTGAAGCCTTACCCGTTTCGAAACGGCCCAGCTCGTTTCGAAACGCGGGCTGTCTGCAACCCTTGAAAACCAGACTTAGGCGTTTTTCCACAAATCTAAAGGTCCCAAACGACCTCTAGAGGCACACAACACAAGCAAACAAGGTCTAGAGGCATATATCATATGTCAAACATGCTCAAACACACAAAAGGCATAGATTGAAACATTCATCCATGGTATTTACACGTTAGCAACATTTCAATTTAAGGCATGCTTGAAGACATTAAAAGACAAAGGCACAATTCATCTCAAATAGGTAGTCATGTCATTCAAAAGCAAATTAAACATCCATAAGGCATACCATCACACAAGCATTTGGCAAGTCATCACAAGTTTACAATCCAAGTCAAATCATAGACATCAACCACATAAAGGAGTCATACATGGCTCATACAAAACACACACTCTTGCCACATTGCTAAGCTACTACATAATTGTTTAACCGTACTTGAGCAACAAAAACTTGGAAAGCCCCTTACGCCTTGCTCCGAGCTAACACCACGCTAATGATCTACATTGTTGAAAATGAAAGCGTAAGCTATAAGCTTAGTGAGGATGCTCTAAAGTCGAAAACATCAACAATGCAGGGTTCAAGCATGCAATCCCTTAGTCTCATATACAACATACATAGGTAAATCAACAAGTAGACCTAGCTAGTCTTTCAAGAGTCATAATATGACATCTCACATCATACTAAGCTCAAACATCATATATCAACATCATACATCGCAATCATATGAACAAGTTCAATTGGCCACTATTAGTTTACCCGGATGTGCAGATTTAATCTCAACAATCACTTTACCTCGGTGGGATTACACTCATCACTGGACCTTGCACGGGCGGGATTCCACTCATCACCATATGCCCTACGGATGGGATTCCACTCATCATCCCGTAGAATATATTTAAATTTCCGGTGGAATGTTACATCACCGTACTCCTCCTTGATGACTCAACGCCATCAAGGCCACGTACGTTTTGACTCAATTTGTGTGCACACTAATCCTAATGATCGATCATTTACACCCGGTAAGTTAATTAGTGCCAATTTCATATACCACATCACATATCCACCATTCACATCACATACTCATCACATTCATATGTCAAGATACACATGTACATATCAAGCCACATTTCACAAGAGCAAATAGGCAAAGCATAAATAGCATTTAATGGAAATCAAAGAGCTAAGTTACCAAGTTAACTCCACATAGAAATGGCCTACCAAGCACATTCCAACTCCTACACTACACACACTTGAACCAACTTTAAAACACATTTAAAGTCACTCACCACCCTTCCTTAGCAACCAAAGCAAGCCTCCCACAAGCCCGGATTCGATCCTGATGCTCCACCAATGTCTCCTCTTGTTTCTAGCAAAACAAAACACATCCATTACTTCAAAAATCAATGCTAAAACATCAGTCATCAACTCAACTCTTAAGCCCAAGCCAAACTTCAACAATTCCAATCCAAATAACCACCCAAAATACCCATTTTCGTGCTCCTTCAAAACCTAGCTGAAAATCCTATTTTCAAACACCCAAATGACACCCAAATGGTCCCAAAACAACCTCCAAACATACTTAAACCATCAGCCTTCCAATTTAATCCTAAATCCCACCAAAAAATCAAGTTTTAGGCACTTTAAACTTGGCTACAAAGACCCATTTCGGGTTTTCACCCAAACTCATTCATTTTAACATATTAAGTGCATTTTAAGGTGAATAAACTAAAACCCAACTTGATAATTTAAAACCAATTGAAAAACTAAGTAAAAACCCAAACTTTCATTAAACCCAAACTTTTCAAAGGATGATAGTTTGAAAATCTGCAACCATGTAAAGATAGAGAATGAAGAGGAGAGTCCAAAAATATGTTTACCTTTGAAAATGGCCTTGAGATGAAGATGGAAATTAATGGAATAGTGATTTTGGGTATTAGGGAGGGGTTTATGGTTTCCAACGTTAAAGAGGGGAAAAAGGGGAGGAAGACAACTTTTTCCCTTTTCTTTTTTTTTGTTCTTTTTAACATTAAAAAATGTTGTCTACTTTTATATTATTTTGGCTAAATTACCAAATGGTCACTCCCTTACATTTTAAATTCCAAATTGGGTCAAGCCTAGGCCAAATTGATTTAATTTAATTTTTACCGACTCAGACCACTAACCCGACTAACTTCTAACCCCAAAACACGGGCGTTACATGTTGTTTCTTGATTCTTGAGGTTTTGAGGCTTGTTTGGGAACTTTAAAGATGCAGAAAACTATTTCAGGGTCACACAGAGTGCAGGCGTTTCGAAACGCTTGTGGTTGTTTTGGAACGGTGATAACTCCAGAGATACCCGTATCGGAACGCGTTCCGATACAATTTCACACTGTGAGCTCCTGTTCTGATACGCGTATCGAAACAGTTTGTCACTATAAGGGTCTGTTTCGGAACGAGTTCCGGAACGCTTGACAAAAAGGACCCCTGTACCGAAACGAGGTGGACCGTACCGGTACGGCCTGGTCTGGCTTTTAAACTGGGGCCCGTGTATCGAAACGGGCAAGCCTGTTTCGAAACACAAGCCTGTAATTTGAACTTTTTGCATCTTTAAGGATTCTCAAATGTTGGGCTTTGGCCCCGTTATCGTAAGCTTCCTATAGAGCCTCGTGTGAATCGCTTTTGTATGGTTTTGGTTTCGTAAGCATGAAATCGGACTAACTCGACACTTGGTAAATTTATATTACTTTGCGCCTCGTTTATATCTTTACGTTTTCGATTTTCCGCTTTCATTTTCACACATAAGACTAACGATACATTTAGACAAGATAATGTTTAAAAGGAAATTTTCTAGGGTTGCTAATCTAAGTGGAGCCTTAACGAGTTTCGCTTCGGCTTTCCCCGTGTAACCTGTTCGGACCGGTCTGTCGCCTAGACCGGGACGAGGGGGTTACAAAAACATTTACTTACTTGCTCTTCGTGAATATGAGACGAAATGTGCTCATGGTCACGGCACAACAAAACTCATTCAGATGCCATTTTCTATTTCTACAGCTAAAAAAACAATTATCATTCGAATATATAAATCAAAAAATTGTATTAACTTCAACATTTTTTATTTATGCGAATATTATTTCTTATTAAAATAATAATACAAAAGTTCATCTATGCGAATAAGTTCGTTTAAAATATTATTTATTATTATTATTATTTATAATTTACATATTTTAATAATTAATTTTCTTCTCAAAATTATAATATAGAATGGTTATTTCTTATTAAAAATATTATTTCTTATTAAAATAATTCTTTTTAATATTTAATATTCTTTTAAAAATTATTATTATTATTATTATTTCTTTTGGTTCTTAAAATAAAATATTATTCCTTATTAAAATAAATCTTTTTACTAATTAATATTCTTTTAAAAATGATGATGATTATTATTATTATTATTATTATTGTTATTATTTCTTTGGGTAACTAAAATAATAAATATATAGACAGAGCCTATATATATACTTTATTTTCTTTAAATATTTTTTTTGATGTATAAATTAATTAAATTTATTAAAAATAATTTATTTTCTTTAAACAATTTTATATAAACAATTTTATTTGTAAAAACTAAATAATCATGTTTTATTATGTGAAAATATACACATGTAAGGATCCTGAAATGTTTTATATGTTTTATAATCAAATATATTTCGATTTAACTCATATTATTATTCTAGTATAGATTCAAATATATTTAAATATACACATGTACAAATAGTTACACTACAAATATACTTAAAATAGTTACACTCAAAATATATATACATGTTTATTGAAATACAATACGATCCCGATTACGTGTTTCCTCTAACCTGGTTGCAAGAAATAAACATGTCATAGCTCTTAAACCTAAAATGTGGGACTAATACACAAAGTAAAAAACTAACTTTAAAAAACCAGATTAAAAATTACATGCACTTACCAGATTAAAAACGTCGAAAAATTAGCTTCTTTTTGTTCGAACCAACACTCAGAACCAGGACAGCTTCAACTTCTTCTCGTCAACACAATTTCTCCACACACTTTTCCTACACTCTCTTTAACTTCTCTACACATTCAATTAACTCTCCCCATATTTATACACACTTAATAATGTAAAAAAAATTAAAAACTATTTTTAACCAGCCAGCCAGTTTTCACGTGAACTATCTGCATATAAATAGGACCACGCCATTTGCAAATGGTGAGGTCCCACCCCCTCAGCCATGCAGACTGAAGCTGCGCAAGACAGAGGCTCATGCATGAGTCGTGGCAGGGACGCTGGGACGTTGAGTCGTGGCAGCCTGACCTCGCCAGGAGGAGCTGGCGAGGTCCTGTAGATATTGGCCTAGTTCCCCAATATTCACCCAACCCACCCTCATTCCCTAAATAAAAAAAACGCCCCCATTTGGCCAATTATGCCCATAGAGAGTCTCATTGAACAAAAAATAGAAATAAACAAAATTTAGAAATGGCAGTCTATTAGTTCCTTCTTTACCGATTAAACTTAAGGTACTCCTTAAGGGATGACAAAAAATCAAAATTATCCGACTTGATGTGCCCCGATCTAATTTGATCGAGTTTTTTCTTCTCAAATTTCAAGTTTGGGGCAGGGCAGGCGGATTTTGAAAAGCATTGAATCAGCGCGGGGCACGTTCGAGTATATGATAGAAATTTTCTGTTCAGCCCCGATATATTTTTAATTATATATTATATTATTTATGAAAATATCACTATATATAAACACTTCTACGGTTTTAAGCTATTTTTTTTATTTGTGCTTATCGTAAATTTTTGTTAGATCATATATTATTATGACGATCAATAGTTCAAGTTTATTCTTTTAAATATATATATTAATTTAATTGATTTATTTTATTTTTTATATAGGTTTAAAGTTCCTTGCAACCTATATTTTGTGATTGTGATGGTGACTAGGTCGGATCTAACCTTTGTTATCGAGAAAGATTAAGATTTTTTTGAAATTTTTGAATCGGGGTAGGTCGAGAATGAGTTAGGAGTTGACATATCGGTTCAGGGTAAGGTCAGGTCTTGAAGTTTATAGATTGAGAAGGGTTCGAGTGGCCAAAAACCTATCTCGCCCCATTGCCATCCTTAGTATTCATAGATGAGAATCAACCTTATATTGATTCGGGAACGAGTTTAGGAGTTGACATGTCGGACCAGGGTGGGGTCAGATTTAAAAGTTTATAGATCGAGATTGGTTCGAGTGGCCAAAAACATGCCTCGCCCCGTTGCCATCCTTAGTATTCATAGATGAGAATCAACCTTATATTAGTCTTATTCCTTCATTGCCCTACCTTCTAAAGGTAAGAGGTAGAGTGGCAAGTTCACTTCATAAGAGTAGATATAAAAAGTTGATATAAGGTGACCGATAAATGCAAATTAAGACTTGTGAAAATGTTAAAATGTCATGAGAAAGTGTCTAATTGAATAAGTATTTGACAAGCATTATTTCTGGATGATCCTTTCAGGACCAAGCTAATTTTAATATGGATAAACCTTAAGTGTAAGTTATTTTCACATTTTCTTTTAGCCTTGTTTTAATATGTATAAACCCTAAGTATAAAGTTGATTTACCACCAAGTCAAGCTCTATTTTGTGTTAAATGTTGAAACACATTTTCTTTTTAGCCTTGCTTTAATATCGATAAACCTAAATATAAAAGTTATTTCTCTCCTTTGGGGGCCTTTCCCCCTCCGATTTAATTTTAACCATTGTCTCTCTCCTTTCAAATTCTTTTCTCATTTTTCCTCGTCGAATTTCTCTCATCATGTAACATCCTGATCCGACCTGATGATTCGAAATGTCACATTGGGTCGTCGACCTAACCTGTCAAAATCTCAATCCATAATTTGCTATAATTAAAAATCAACACCAACGTAAAACATTCGTATTATAAAATCGAGTACATTTCGTTTACAAAATAGGTGGATCTGTTCTAATAATTTACAATTTAAAAGGGTTCAAATATTTAAAACATTTATAGACTCCACTTAGTAAGGTCCTAAAAATACATGGCCCGTTAAATACAAGTATCGTACTCTAGTGGTACACATCTACTCTACTCGAGCTCCCGGTCGATCTACCAACCTACGCATGAAAACAACGATTCCGAGCGTTGAGCTTACAAAGCTCAGTGGTACACATCTACTCTACTGTAATTCATGCTAATCATAAATATAAGCATGCAATATAGTATGAGAAATAAGGCAAGATAATAAACTTGTGGCGCTACTACTAGTCGCCTAAAAACATGCTCACATCATGCAAGTCATCATACATGGAACACAAGGCCCAACCATGCCCGAGATCTAAACAGATCATCTAGGAAACAACACACAAATTCATAATCACAAACCTAGAGTGAGGTCTGGTGTCACACAGCCTCAGGAACGTACACTCATATCGGAACCCCCTCGAGTATCTTTGAATGAGGCTCGAGGTCACATAGCATCAGGAACATACATTCGATGTCTCTGACCATGGTGTTGCAACACACTCTCTGGGTGTTCAAATCCCATCAATCAATGATTCTACCAAGCAAATGTCTACCCGATATACAAGCAACTTGATCATGAGGATCTCCTTACTTAGAGGTGGGCAAAAAACCTGATTACCTGGTCCCGGTGGATTTTTACCCGATATTGGTTCTGGTGGGACCGGGACTGGATCCAAAATTTAGGTCCCGATTGCAACCGGGACCGGGACTGGATCCTGCTTTTTTGGACCTGGTACCCGGTGGGTACCCAATGAGACTGGGACCTGTACTAGGTACCCGACACTGGTCTGGTACCGAATGGCGTTGAAGAGGTTGAAAGCAACTGAAGGCGCTCCTTTATTTCTCTTTGTGTATGAATATTATGAGTATGACTCGTTTTAAGACTTCAACCTTCAAGCCTACAATATTCTGACTTTGTTATTAAATATTATTATTGATGGTTGGAATTTTTTCCCTACTGCTCAAATTTTATTAATAATAGACTAATTGACCGGGTACCCGGTATTGGTATCGATTCCCACTAGTACTGGGACCGGTTCCTAAAATCTTGGACCTGGTCTAACCGGTACCGGGACTGATTCTAATTTTCAGGAATCGGTGGTTACCGGGACCGGGAACAATTATAGACAAATTGGCTGGGTACCCGGTCTTGCCAACCCCTATCCTTATTGTTGTTAATCGCCAACACATCATTAATTTTACATTACCGAGTAGTTAATACATTATGAAGAAGTACATAATTAATCCCATTTATTACCTCCATTAATCCACATTATCTCATTTATTAAGGCATTAATTAGGTTATCAATCACACACGTCGATTCTCATCCATAGCTAGCATTATTGCTTATTTAGCTTAGTAAGTATTGATACTCAAACACAAGTATCAATACGATACCCCTAGTATCAGTACTCTCACGCGGACTGATACAGAAATTGCTTACTAGAAACCGAAACCTTAATTTCCTCGAGTACCGATATGGGTCGACATGTACCAATACAACATCGAGTAACATACCAATACTATAAAAACTCGTATTGATACCCCACTTACGAGTTCGTACCTTCTTAGCGAAATATGATGTTACAAGTCTTATTTGTTCTCTAAAGCTCATGAAAGTCATTAGGGTTCGTTTACTAACACATTTATCGATATTAATCACTTAAGTATAATTTCCATATTTACCGATATTAATCACTTAAGCATAATTTCCATCGAACACGCCAATTCCATACCACTAGCACACAAGCATCACGACATGTAAATCAAACAATCATTGATAATTTCACGAATATCCAAGCGACCCTACACGGTCCCTAAAGTCTCTATGAGTCACGTAATATTCTTAAACATTATCATGCATTTCATAAATGTCAAGTCACATAATATCGGTCTCTAAACATGCTTATTTCTCGTCTACCTATTTTGCAACCACTAACAAGCAAGACAATTACATTTATAATACTCATGAAGCATTTCGGAGATCGAGGTGTACTAACCTTACTCAATTATTGATAAATCCTTATTCGAACTTCCTAATCGCTCATCTTGATCCGATATTTGAGCCCAAATAATCCTCACAAAAATATGAATACTATATATATATATATATTAATTGACTGCATACTCTACCTAATTCATAAGGTCAAACGCGTAAAAACATCTTACCATGTTCAAATTTGGCAAAATGAGCCGCGAAAATAAACTCAGGATATCGAAAAATCCCCATGTAAGGTCCCCAAAAAAGTCAACGGTTGGTCAATGGTGTAGATGATTTGGTGTGGTGCAGATGCATAGGAGCATGGTGCACCCACGAGGCGCAATCTAGTGCGTCGCGGTGCATGGAGGCTATGGCGCACCTAAGGGGCCTGATCTAGTGTGATGCGGGTGTAGGGTAGGATATGTGCACCCGCCCCTACTGTTGGTGCACTCCCACTCTCAGAGGCGGCGCATGAAGGCGCCTGAAGGGCCTTCTAATGGCCGGAAGACGACGACAAGCTTTAGTCCAACATGTTTTTGGCTGGGGAATTTGATGGTGGTCTCTGTTTTTAATTTTGAACGATCGAACATGGCTAATGTAGAGCATTTGCGTGTTCTCTAAATATGAGCGCAAGTGCACACTCTTGTCAAGTTATAGTATATAAGATATCGTCTCCCACAGGGATTGGACAACTTAACTCGAATTGCAATTCCTGCATAAAGAAAATTAAATGTATAAATGAATTTTAGTTTATAAAGAAAATAAATAAAACACAAGTAATTGAAGAAAAGATTAGGGTGATAGAATGGGTCAAGTTATGCTGCTGACTAGTGTGAAACTGCGTTGAATAGGTTAAGTTGCTTTGCGCTGCCAGACATTGCTGCCTCGAAGGAGGATGGCAAATTGGCTACTTTGACGCTTTCGCTGCCTCACCAGTGGAACGGAAGATTGGCTCGGCGACAAACTCGACAGACCTTCAAGGCTCGGCAGAACGCTTTGATATTGATCCCACTTATGTCTAAATCAGAATACTTTTGTTGCCCACTACAGATGATATCCGTCGCGGCGTGAATATTGCAAAGATAGCAACCTTGGTTTGTTCTCTTTTAGCCGCCTTAAACTCGCACCTTTGTCTTGGCCGAATTGATCAACTGTTGATTAGGATGAGGATCGTACTTATCCCTTTCGTAAGTTCGACTCTCTCGATACCAAACAAATAGATAGTTAACAACTAATCTTTTGAACTTAATTGAAAACTATGAAGAGCATGGAATAAGCAAACCTTGAAGTTTTATTGCAAAAACAAACTTAATTCCTAAACAATCGTTCTCACACTAGTTTACAACATAACCCAAACCCAAGAGAAAATTTAGAACATAATGGCGGCAAGAAAACCTAGACAGTGCCCAAAAAGAAAACCTAAGATGTCTACAATTACAAAATATGTTAAGTATATATATAGGCATTAGCTAGGCCAAGTCCTCCTTGGAGTAGAAGTCTTCAAAGTAGCTTTTGCATTAAATGCAACCTTTAATTCTGACTTCTTTGAGTTGAATGTGGACTTCTTCTCGTCGTTGCCTTGTGCCGCAAGCAAGCCTCGATCTTCTCCTTTGGCAGCTTTGTCCGCTATTTCCGGCATCAGTAAATTGCGTGGATGAGCTCATTGGACTCAGAAAATTATGCTCTATCAATCGAACTCCAATTCGCCAATTACCTAAGTTGATGCCCTGTGCGGCAGGTTTGGCGGCGACAAGCACTCGACATCATCTTTCTCTGAATTGAACTTCTTCGGTACAACTCCTTGGTTTGCTGCCTCAGCATCAACTCCTCAGATTTCTCCTCCTCCTGATCATTCTTCTCCCCTACTGCCGCGGCGGGTTCTGGCGGGCAATTTTCCTGCATGCACCAAAATATATACCAAAACAGCACCCTTTTCACAAAATACACTAAAATATGTAATCAAGCTTAATGGTGAAGGAAATTATGAGAATATGCATTAATGCCTAATTATGTAACTAAAATGTGCCTAAGTCTAACAATAATATGAGTAAAAAGGGTAAATAAAATAAGACTTTTAGACACTTTACACACCCTCAAACTTGATCTATTGCTTGTCCTCAAACAATGCAATCTAACAATAACATGTTAAAACTTAAAATCATATGTAAATTAAGTCGAGAAAGCATCTTGAGCAACCTTTACATACCTTGTAGATTTACGCCTAATTAGCAACCTTTCGAATGACAATGGACTTACCCGGAACTGAACTATGTATCTCATAAGTGTGTGCGGTCCTTGTGATAGGAATGATTCTTAGGCAACCCTGGGCAGTTGTACTTGCAGTTGTCGTGGCATCGATCTGGGTTCCTAGGGCGGGTGATGGCGAGTAAGTATTTCAGCAGGAAATATGGGGAACCAGACTGCACTATCAGGGAACATCCCTGGTGTATTGCATAAATCAGAGCTGCTGCATTTGCATCATATTGAACTGGTTCCGGAGATGATGGAGGAGTACTGCTGGTATTGGGGTCTGTTTGGCAGCTTCAATACTGCCGAGCGGCGGGAGCTGGGCGGTAGCATCATTACCGTCAGGCGGCGAGAGCTGGGCGGCAGCATCAATTCTGCCAGGTGACGGGATCTGGGCGGCAACATCAGTACTATCGGGCGGCAAACTTTCGTCGATGACGTTGCTCGACTGCCTCTGTCGAAATTCTCTAGAAGGCTGGTTGGTTGTTGGTTATGGCCATTGCTAGGTTATGAGACAGTTGAATTTTATTTGCAAGACAAAAAAAATAAAATAATAAAATACAGAAAGAAATAAAAACTGAAAATTTAAAAATTCTAAGTCTATGAAAGTATAAAAAATGTGGAAGATAAAAATAAAAATTATGTTACTCTAGGAGTGCATTGGCATGCATCTCTTAAAGTAACTACTCCCTTGTTGGTTTGAGCTTAAGAGGGGCGTTTCTAATACTTCTTGTAGTCTACCCGCACCCTCTATCGAGTGACTATTCTCTTGGTGGAGGAGTTATTCTTCCTCGTTCCCTTATAGTCCATGTGAACCTTTCTCCTTGTTTCTATTCCTGAAGGCATGAACATGTGATTAGAAAAAAATATTGCACTATCTATACATGTACTTACTTCATCTATGTCGAAGTTCGTTATGGTGGAAGGTTGCGTTTGTTGCCGCGGCAGCTGCCGCGACAACCAGTTGTTGCGGTAGTGTTCTGTCATAATGCGGTGCAGGTCAAGGGAAAACTCAATATTCTGTAAAGTTTCAGGACTCCCAACACCATTTTCTTTAGAGCCTTCAAAAATCTCCATTTGTAAAGATTTTGATGACTTTAAATCGACCAGCATCAGCTCCTCTAGATATATAGTCCATAGTTACCGAGGCTTCTGTCGAGGCGAGCATCATTGTCGAGGCTTCTGTCATGGCGAGTCTATTTGCCAAGGGATGTTATGTTGTTGTTGCCTCATCAATTCCTTTGTCGGCCTCACTATGTGTTGATGTGGCATAGCTTTGCTCAGGTGCTGTCAGTTCGTCTTCAGGGCAGGGTTCTAGGTAGCTGTCAGAACATCTTTCAATCTTGCTGCACGGGCAGTATTTTTCATCCTCTTGGCTTGGAGGTTCGAATTGCTCCTCACACATTATAGATCTTCCCTTGTATTGCTCTTCGTCCTCTTGTCCTGGAACATCAGTATCCCTTAGACTTGATTGTTGTAGATCACTAGTTGCCGTGGCAGATGTTGCTGAGACATCGTGTTTAGGTTCATCCATGGCATTAATAGGGACTGAATTGCTCAGAAGTGAATCCATCATAGTGATGTTGACGTCCATAGCAGCTGATACTTTTTGGGTTAGTGCAAGGAAAGTTTGAAGTGTGTCCTCCAAGGATTTTTATTGCTCTTGGGGATGATTATATTTCCAGGGCATGTCGATTTCTGCAGCAAAATTGTTATAGGTAAATTTTTTTGAGATTTTTTATCATACCATGAAAAATCTTACTGCTGCGGCAGCAGCATCAGTTGTCCTTGTTGCTGCTATGGCGGCATCTGTTGTTCATATTCAGACATCCACTCCCAAGCGGTTTTTCTCGACATGTGTACTGCAAAAAGATGAGGGAAACTTTCGAACGCATGATTGCCTTCACAATAATCGCAAGAACTTTCCTACATGTTTATTCCCTTGACTTGTAGTGCACCTGGATATTCTTTTCTTCGAATAATAAAGAAAAAAACTAAAATTTAAATATAATAAAATAAAGGTGCAAGAAAATAAAGACGAATTCACTGTTGCCAATCCCCGGCAACGGCGCCAAAAACTTATAGAACGTTTGGGTGTTCTCTAAATATGAGCGCAAGTGTACACTCTTGTCAAGTTATAGTATATAAGATATCGTCTCCCACAGGGAGTGGACAACTTAACTCGAATTGCAATTCATGCACAAAGAAAATTAAATGCACAAATGAATTTTAGTTTATAAAGTAAAATAAATAAAACACAAGTAATTGAAGAAAAGATCAGGGTGATAGAATCGACCAGGTTATGCTGCTAAGTAGTGTGAAACTGCGTTGAATAGGTTAAGTTGCTTTGCGCTGCCAGACTTTGCTGCCTAAGCGGAGGATGGCAGACTGGATGCTTTGACGCTTTCGCTACCTCAGCAGTGGAACAAACGATTGGCTCTGCGGCAAACTCAGCAGACCTCCAAGGCTCGGCAGAACGCTTTGATATTGATCCCGCTTATGTCTAAGTCAGAATATTGTTGTTGCCCACTGCAGATGATACCCGTCACGATGTGAATCTTGCAAAGACGACAACCTTGGTTCGTTCTCTTTTAGCTGCCTTAAACTCGCACCTATGTCTAGGCCGAATTGATAAACACCTGATTAGGATGAGGATCGTACTTATCCCTTTCGTGAGTTCGACTCTCTCGATACCGAACAAATAGTTAGTTAACAACTAATCTTTCTAACTTAATTGAAAACTATGAAGAGCATGGAATAAGCAAACCTTGAAATTTTATTGCAAAAACAAACTTAATTTCTAAACAACCGTTCTCACAATAGTTTACAACTTAACCCAAACCGAAGAGAAAATTTAGAACATAATGACGGCAAGAAAACCAAGACTATGCCCAAAAAGAAAATCTAAGATGTCTACAATTACAAAATATGTCAAGTATATATATAGACATTAGCTAGGCCAAGTCCTCATTGGAGTAGAAGTCTTCAAAGTAGCTTTTGCATTAAATGCAACCTTTAATTCTGACTTCTTTGAGTTGAATGTGGACTTCTTCTCATCGTTGCCTTGTGCCGCAAACAAGCCTCGATCTTCTCCTTTGGCGGCTCTGTCCGCTGTTTCTGGTATCAGTAAATTGTGTGGATGGGCACATTGGATGTAGAAAATTATGCTCCATCAATTGAACTCCAATTCGCTAATTCCCTAAGTTGCTGCCCTGGGCGGTAGGTATGGCGGCGACAGGCGCTCGACAACGTCTTTTTGTGAATTGATTTGCTTCAGTACAACTCCTTGGTTTGCTGCCTCAGTATCAGCTCCTCGGATTTCTCCTTCTCCTGATCATTCTTCTCCTCTGCTTCCGCAGCGGGTTCCGATGGCACCTTGTTATCGCTGCGGGTTCCGACGCCACCTTGCTGCCGCGACGGGTTCCGGCGGGCAATTTTCCTGCATGCACCAAAATATATACCAAAACAACACCTTTTTCACAAAATACACTAAAATATGTAATCAAGCTTAATGGTGAAGGAAATTATGAGAATATGCATTAATGCCTAATTATGTAACTAAAATGTGCCTAAGTCTAACAATAATATGAGTAAAAAGGGTAAATAAAATAAGACTTTTAGACACTTTACGGCTAACTTGCAAAACTTGAACTTTGTTTTACTTCACCCCCTCGAACGACAACTCCGATGGGGAATCTTAGATCATTGGCCAACTAATCCCGATGAGATGAACGTGATGATACCAGAGGTGTTTAAAATGGACAGGTGACCGACAACATATCAGAGTTTGAAGCTTTAAGGAAAAAACAGAAAAAGAAAGAAAATTGAGAGAAAAGAAGAAAGAGATATAATATATTTTATTTCTTCCTCTTTTCACTCATTATATTTAAGATAATTGTCTTCCAAAAGAAATGGGCAAATTGCTTCATAAATCTCTCATATTTCCCCTTGTTTTCACTTTAGGCCCAAAACTTTAATTCTTCAAATGTTGGTCCCTAATTTCCTTAAAAATAAATCTTCCAAGTTTCTCATTCTTCAAATTTGTCCATAATATTAAATATAAAATTTGAATTCAAGATCCGAATCACGAATCCAAAATTCGGATCGTTACACATCATCATTCGACGTCGTTTCGTCCTTCGTTCGGCATCTTGTTGTCCTATGTTCGACTTTTGTGATTGTAAAACACTTCAACTTTCTATCCCAATCATAACCTTATTGTTGGGTTATTCGGTGCTCGATTCCTTCAACCGTTCTTGCTCGCCAAGTGTGGAGAAGTGGGATATTTGGGTGTTTTTGTGGGAATGGAAAGATAGACAATTTACACAAAGATTTATAATGCTTCAACCTTCTAACCAAGGTCTACATCCACTAACTTAGCTTCCCACTAAGGATTTCCAAACAAATTCACTAATAATTTCGTCCCCTTTTCTCGGTTTAGGAGGAAACCGTTACAATGATCAAGCTTTCTACCCAAAGCTTGATCAAACACTCTCTTACACAAGAAAGACTTAGCAAAATAGAAATCCCTCTAGAAGGTATATGTTTTCACAATTAAAGCTCTCACCCGAAACCTAAACACTTGAGCAAATTTGACAATTAAGCTCACAAGTGTTGTTTATACAATAAATTGAACAATAAAGCCCTAAGACAAATTGTTGATCATTATGATGTTGATAATTGAAGCATTTACTATTACTAGATGCTTGGAGGTCCCTTTTATACTCCTATTTGAGTTTGTAACCATTACTAGCCGTTGGGGTTGAATTGGAGCCGTTGGAGCCTTTATTTCCCACCATAAATGCAGTTCTGCAGCTTGGCGTATCGATAACCTTCAAACCGTATCGATACGGTCCCGATAAGGAAGTTGTCGTTGTACACTTCAGCTTATGCATATCGATACGCTTACCTAGCGTATCGGTACGGTTCTACAGTTTAAAAGACCGTTGGGAAATATGACCGTTGGGGTATTTTGTCGTATCGGTATGCGATACAACCGTATCGGTACGCGACTAGCCGTTGGGCTGTTTCAAAACACACCATATCGATATGGCTAAGCGTATCGGTACTGGTTTTGGCTACTGGAAAAATCTTGTAGTTGAAACCCTAAGGCGTATCGGTATGGTACCAGATCGTATCGGTACGGGCACTTGAAAAGCTTGGTTTTGACTACTTTAAATGTACTTCAAATCATTCCAAAGCCTTTTAAAACCCTTAAACATATTTTCAAGTTGTTTTTTTAACTAAAAACATATTTTAAATTCTTTTCAATTTAGTTCAAAACATTTTTCAAATATTATATCAAAACACTTAGCTCTACAATCTCCCCCTTTTTGATATAATAAAACTAACTTTAAAAATTATTTTGGATTCTCTCCCCCTTTGTAATTTAAAATTTGAATAAGAGACTTAAAATTTAATTTGATAACGCCCCCCTTATTCTCTTGAAAAACTTGAAAAATCAATTTTCAAACCATTTCTCCCCCTTTTTGTTATATCAAAAAGAATTTAAACTAACATTGGGCTCAAAATAACTTAGGAGGTAAAAAAAATTGACACCATTAAAAATTTGGTTTTAAAATTGGCCCCCTTACTCAAAGTATCAAACAATGTTAGTCCAACATATATGATCATCTAGTTGAAATTAATAAAAAATAAAACAAATAAAAGCAAGAACAACTAGATTTTTACCACACTTGAATCCAAGGGAGGATGTGAAGCCTTCCTTCTTCAAGTGTCTTTCTTTGTGTGCATTGAGCTCCCCCTCAATGTTTGACTTGTTGATCAATCTCCATCACACCTATCATAAGACAATCAAATAATTTTTGGTATCCAAATTGCTTTGGATCCATAGACGTTAGTAGCATACAACTTAGTCCCCTTAGGAATCCATCTTTCAATTTCATCCTTTTTAGTTGAAGTACTGGACCCAAATACTTCTAAAAACTTTATCATTTACAAATCTAGGGGCACTAGATTGTCTTACATAGAAGTTTGATTTTCCTAAATTATTTTTCTTTTGAAGTTCATTGAAAATCAAATCTTTTTCCTTCTTGAGATCATCAACCTCTTTTTGATGATCTTTTTTCCATTGTTTGAAGCAATTTTTGTAAGTCCAAAACTTTAAGCTCAAAAACTTTAATTTTTGCTTCAAACTCTAAATTGGTTTTAGAAAGCAAATCATTTTCGGTTTTTAGCTTTGAAATCAATTTCTTGTTTTTCGAAAATGAAGCCTTGAACTCAAAAACCAATTCATCATAGGCTTCTTGTAACTCATCAAAAGAATATGAATTTGAACTAGATGAGTTAGAAGTTACCTCCCCCTTATTGAGGGCCATCAAGCATAGGTGTGCTACCTCTTCATCGATGGAGTCTTCATCACTCCATGCCACATATGCTTGCTTTGAAGATGATCCCTTCTTGTTGGACTTGTGGGATTCCTTCATCTTCTTCCTCGATTCATGCTTGGATTTTTCCATTTTGCTCTTCATGAACCGGGCAAATTTGTTGAAGAGATAGGCCATCTCTTCATCTTCGCTTTCCTCCTCACTTAGTTATACATGATGGCATGTGGAGGATTCGAGAGCAACGACACTTGCGTTGATGCCTAGATCCATGATATTCTTATTCCCCATCTTTCTTATCTCTTCCTTCTTCTCTTCCTCTTCTTTTTCTTTCTTCATAATTTGGTGAGTGAGAAGTGACCCCATGAGTTCATCAAGCTTCAAGGTCTTCAAATTTTTTGCTTCGATGATGGCGGTCCTCTTTGAGTCCCATAACTCGGGAAGAGAATAGATAAGCTTTCGGACAAGCTTCTCTTTCGGGATGGCTTCTCCATAACCTTTAAGACCATTGGTGATAGTGGAGAACCTATCAAACATCTTCTCGATGTTCTCTTTCGGATCTATCTTAAAGTTTTTATACGCTAAGGTGAGGAGCCCGATCTTGGTCTCCTTTACTTCGTTGGTTCCCTCGTATGTGACTTCAAGCTTGTTCCATACCTTCTTGACACTCTCACAAGAAGACATCTTCTCATAGATGTTTGGGCCAAATGCACAAAAGAGGATATGCAAGGCTTTGCAATTAAGCTCCATCTTCTTGCGGTCGTCGGCACTTCATTCCGCCTTGCTTCCTTGTGGCACGAACGGACCATCTTCTACTATATCCCAAAGCTTATAGTCCTTGGACTTTATGAAAAACTTCATCCTTGTCTTCTAATGGGCATAGTGTGTTCCGTTGAAGAAGGGCGGTTTGTCGATTGATTGTGCCATTGAGCCGGTTGTAAGAAATGTTGATCGAGCTTGCCGGATCTTCTCAATAGGATGTTAATCCTCTTCAATTGAGCCAAGCTCTGATACCAGTTGTTGGGTTATTCAGTGCTCGATTCCTTCAACCGTTCTTGCTCGCCAAGTATGGAGAAGTGAGATATTTGGGTGTTTTTGTGGGAATGGAAAGATAGACAATTTACACAAAGATTTATAATGGTTCAACCTTCTAACCAAGGTCTACATCCACTACCTTAGCTTCCCACTAGGGGTGTGCAAAAAAACCGAATAACCGAAACCGATTCCGAAACCCGAAAAAACCGAATCGAAAAATTGGTTAACTGAACCGAAAAATTCGGTTTCGGTTCGGGTTTTTATTTTTTTAAAAGAAACCGGTTCGGTTACGGTTTACGGTTTTGAGATAAACCGGGTAACCGAACCGACCGATTATATAATATATATTATTATATTATATGTTATTTTATTATTTTATATTAAAAAAATAAATTTTATTTTATTTTCTCATTCCCCAAAAGTAAAACCATAATTTTATTTTATCAAGTTTAAGTGTTTAACTTGCTAGTATTAGAAAAGATAATAATATCATGTGTCGATTTTAAAAAGTATGTACTTTTTTTAACATATTATTAAAATTTATATTTTTAATAAACAAAATAAAAAACTGTTACCCGAACCGAACCGAACCGAATTTTTCGGTTAACCGACTAAACGGTTAACCGGTTGAATGGATACGGTTTAGGGTCGAGAATTTAGTGACCCGAGCTTATCGGTTAACCGAAATAATTTGCTAATGGTTAACCGAACTCGGTTTTGCACACCCCTACTTCCCACTAAGGATTTCCAAACAAATTCACTAATAATTTTGTCCCCTTTTCTCGGTTTAGGAGGAAACCGTTACAACGATCAAGCTTTCTACCCAAAGCTTGATCAAACACTCTCTTACACAAGAAAGACTTAGCAAACTAGAAATCCCTCTCGAAGGTATATGTTTGCACAATTAAAGCTCTCACCCAAAACCTAAACACTTGAGCAAATTTGACAATTAAACTCACAAGTGTTGTCTATACAATAAATTGAACAATAAAGCCCTTAAGATAAATTCTTGATCATTATGATGTTGACAATTGAAGCGTTTACCATTACTAGATGCTTGGAGGTCTCTTTTATACTCCTCTTTGAGTTTGTAGCCGTTACTAGCCGTTGGGGTTGAATTGGAGCCGTTGGAGCCTTTATTTCCTACCATAAATGCAGTTCTGCAGCTTGGCATATCGATACCCTTCAAACCGTATCGATACGGCCCCGATAAAGAAGTAGCCATTGTGCACTTCAGCTGATGCGTATCGATGCGCTTACCTAGCGTATCGGTACGGTCCTGCAGTTTAAAAGACCGTTAGGAAATATGACCGTTGGGGTAATTTGGCGTATCGGTACGCGACTAGCCGTTGGGCTGTTTCAAAACACATCGTATCGATAGGGCTAAGCGTATCGGTATGGGTTTTGGCTACTAGAAAAATCCTGTAGTTGAAACCTTAAGGTGTATCGGTACGGTACTAGACCGTATCGGTACGGGCACTTGAAAAGCTTTGTTTTGACTACTTTAAATGTACTTTAAATCATTCCAAAGCCTTTTAAAACCCTTAAACATATTTTCAAGTTTTTTATACTAAAAACATATTTTAAATTCTTTTCAATTTAGTCCAAAACTTTTTTTAAATATTATATCAAAACACTTAGTTTTACACTTATGCCTCGCCTCTTTCATCGTTTGAGGGTTTCAAGAAATAAAGGGAAAAACTCTTCAATTTTTCCATATGTCCTCGCCCTTTTCTACTATTTATGGCTTTGATAAGCCTTTTTAGGCCTTTCCCTTCTTCCCCAACTTTCTTTTTTTCTTTTTTGTTTTCAGTCGTAGATCATTCTTCGTGAGATCTACGTGCCACCACTCTTTTTGTCGATGTCACCATCGTTGATGTCTCTCCAAACTCTTATACTTTTATTATAATAAAACCCTAAACTTAGCCCAAATCTCATTCCAATTCATGGCCCACTAATCTAAGCTCAAACCTCTTACTTATGACCCCGTACGCGTGGATGCATGTGTGACCCTTTGATTGAGGCATAAGTCCTCTTCTAACCCAAGTTTGTTTAACTCAGCCCAAGTTTCTTATCCTAGCCGTCTGCCTTGGCCTAATAGGTTCTTGACCCAACCCCTTCAATTGGGTCCTAACCGTACCCATATGGTTTAGCTCTAAGCTGACCCAAACTGTTGGATTGGACTCGTCACACCTATTGACTTTTGATTCAATATGATATGTTGATCTCATCTAAATCTAGGGATGGCAAAATTATCCAAATCTACCCCAACCCGACGTGGCCCATCGGCCCTGAATGAGTTTTTTCTATTGAATTTCAAGTTTAGGGTGGGGTTTAGAAACAAATTGATTCGGGGCCGATTCGGGTTTATGGTAGAATTTTCTAACATGGCCCAACCTAATATGTTTTAAATCATATATATATATATATATATATATATATATCATATTTTTATATATATAGATATCATATTTTTATATAGTATATTTAATATTTTATTGATTTTTTCTAGGGCGGGTTTGGTTAATTTTTTGTTAAAATTTTAGGGTCGGGTTGTTATTGGGTTATGCTTCTCATATGCCGGGTCATGTTAAAATATATTAAACATGGGGTAGAGAGGGATTGTGTTAGGATTTTTAAAATTCAAGTTGGGGTCGGGGTGACAAAAAACTTGCCCCACCCTGTTGTCATTCTTATTTCAATCAAGTTTATAATATAAACTGAAAATCTTATTGGTATGTTCATTAAATGAAAAATGATTTAAACTTTTTTCTCAGTGGCACTCGATGATGGAAAGAGCGGTGGAGATTTTCAGAGATGAGAAAAGCTTTGATGAGGGTGATGCGAAATGAATGGTTCTTACTCTAATGTCCCAACCCGAGATGGCTTGCCCTATTTACCTCCTAGTGCATGGCTAAGAATCTAGTTCGAATAAATCACAAGGCTAAAGTGAGATGATAAGAGTCTCTCATACCTTAATCAGTGGTCGAAGGTTCGTTCCTCGTCCTAGACATGAAGCTGCTTTAAAAACTTATGGCCGACGTCTACTCATATATGAGCCAAAAAAATTGAAAGGATTGTTCACTAAACTCGCTCTAGTGGATGCTTTGAAAAACAAAAATGAAGAATATGGTCCTAACAAACAAACACCAAACTACTTGAAAAATTGAATCAAATCACGTTACATGAACTTGACATAGTGCTTCGATTTGAGCATTTGTAAAGTTTATTTTTCTTCTAAAATAAGACACCAAAAACTTACAAATGACACAAACAAGACAATGAATGGTCAAAAGAATTCCAAAAAATTGGAAGAAAGAAAGTTAAATTCAATTTTGGGGTCAAACGGTCTCAATCGGTGACTGTTGACGTTGACCTATAGGCGCGATGAGGACTGTGGTGGGTTTAGTAGTTAAATTGATATTTTATCTAAAATTTATAAGATGAATTAATGTTTTTTTTAAGCTTCGGACATTAAATCAGTATTTTACTTAAATTTTAAAGGTCAAATTAAAAATTAATTTTTATATCATATTATATAATCATATTCATATCATTTAACATCTTAATAATTAAAATATTTATAAATAGACAACGTAAATAATTAAAATATTATTTTTTATTTGATGAACAGAAATGAACATTTATGAAACATAAGTGACCGATTGTGCCATTTAGTCCCAGCCAGCCGGGCAATCGAAACAGCGCGAAACTGCTGTTAGGGTTTCTGCGTTTGAAACACGAAAACAATGGCGTCGTTCGGATCAATCAAGTCTGCAATATTCGATAGGGAAGAGAAAAAACAGTTCCGTCGCCTCCTGTCTTCCAAATTCTCTATTCTTTTTTTTACCATTGAATCTAACAAAACCCATACGCATCATTTGAGCTCACTTCATTTTAAAATCCTCAATCTGAATCTCAGACAGTACCAAGCTCACATTCGCGGCCTCAACGCTTACGATCGCCACAAGAAGTTCTTGAACGATTACGGTAAAGTTTCCTTAATTGATTTCTAGTAGCGGTTAATGCTTTGGTTTTTTTTTTGTTTGTTCATGTATAGTCTTCGCATTTCATTTATCTGTTATACTCGTCAAGAATACTTGCTGCACTATTTATTGCTTTTTTAATTGGGAAATGGACATGAAAGGAATTATGCAAATAGTGAGCGCTATATTTGTTTTATCCTTGTGTCCTAAAACAAGTGGATGATGAACAGTCTTCTCCTTTGAGAACGGAAGGAGGCTACAGTCAGCCACACATTTTATTTCCAATGCTAGAACTAGTTTTGTATTGTATGAGGTGTTTCCTACTTTTCAGGTGCATCTTGCTTACTGTTTTGCAGTTGGCTTCTGTGGAAAAGAAAAATCTACAGATGTGAAGTTTCCGGTTAAAACAGATCATGATACCCTGAGGGAGGGATATCGGTATGCTTTTGTTGTTTGTATTAGTGGACTTGCACGTCTCTATGTCACTTTATAATTAGTGCTTACATTCTCCCATCTATCATCTATGTTTGTTGTATACATTCTCTTTGAGGGTTCCAGTATTCCATGTGTGGGTTATAATAGTGTTATTTATATATATTTATGTTACCTACGACGCTTCATAGTTTGAATGAAACTTCTAACTAATTTTAATCTGTGGAACTTGTGCACTACCCTCTATTTGCATTGAATTGAAGAAAACAGAAATGGTAAGGTCTATTTGTCTTGCTTTGTTATAGTTTCCTTTTCAGGAACAAATGGCTAAGTATGACTATGTAGCTTTAGATGTAGATGATTGAGTAGCTTGATAAATTCTCATGAAGTGGATTTATGACCAATCATTATATCAAATTGAGAATCTTGAGATACATGCCAAGCTAAATCTGCTTTGTGACGAGTCTGAATGGTTGTTTAATATATTCAGGATGATTTTAAACGGGGAATGGTGGTTGGCCTAGGTAAAAAAAAGTGTAGGATCAAGAAGAATTACATAAAATATTGTCAGTGACAGTTTTATATTCATTTATTTCCATCTGCAAATCAACATGGAGATTATTTTGGGTGCTGTGTTTTTTCTTGCCTGAGTTCATGTTCTTGACAAAGCTCTATTTTCAAACACTGGACAAATTGTTAAGTGGTACTAAGCTTTGTGATTTTTTGTCCTCTTCACATTTAACAATTCTGAAGCTTTATACGTTCCGAGGAAGATGATATGAATCCATACTGGGAGCAGAAGCTGGTGAAGCGTTACTATGATAAACTTTTTAAAGAGTATCCTTTGCCATTTTAATTTCTTGCTTATTTGGGGGTATTGAAAATCTAAAATCTCAATATATTTATGAATGCTCTGTGTCTTCTTTTTTCCTAATGGCTTTCTTCCTCATAAATCTCAATTGGAAAGTTGTGTCAGGCAGTGGAAGATCTATCTACAAAGGAATTCATGCATTACTATGGTCTCTGTAGAAATTTAGACAGCTAGTGGATCAATGGACGTATTGGCGAGTTCGCTTCAGCTTTAGTTTCAATAAAATTAGCAGTGACTTGTTATTTGTTCTCTTAAGCTCATTTAAGATATTGCATAGCTGACATGTCACAGTATAGGAGTGGTAAGGTATGTTGCTACTTATATTTGTTAGATAGATGTTTTAAGAAACTTGTCTATTTCATAGTAGTTGCTTCATATTCATCATGGAAAAAAATCATTTCTAATGCTTGGAGACTTGCATACTAATTGGACCAATCTGAAAAAAGGGAGCAGACAATTGTCTCTGCTTTGGTCTAGCTCTAAATTTATTGTAATAGCGTCGAGCGCAACCTGATGCTGAAAATGGAAGTGCAGATCCATAGTTATCTTCTGTTCCATCTCTTTATTCTTTATTGCAATCATACAAGTGTCCGTATTTATCCTCTTTAGATTGTTTTTGCTATGATGAATTTATTATAATTTGAGTTATTTTTCAATTTTAAGCCTTTTCCTTTTTGATGTTGTAGATTGGTTTGAGGTGGCGAACAGAGAAGGAAGTTATATCTGGCAAAGGTAAGTAGTTTTTTTTCATCGTTGACTGCTTTGATAATACCAATTGGTATGATAAATACATCTCGTTTTGGTTGACAGTAATTCACAACTGGTTCTTGCTTTGGAATCTTATCTTGAATTCTTGATTCATTCTTGTGCTGTTCCAGAATGACATTCATATTCCAGTCTGCCTTGGGCAGTTGGGCATTTCAGAAGCTATGCAATGTAATTAATTTGAAAAAGATGTGTATTGATGGCTATAGTTAATCCAAAAAACTTGTTGGGCAATGGATTTACAAAGATTAGGTGGGCAAAATTTGGTAGTGGTGATAAAGACAGGTAAAATTCAGGCACTACCATGTACACCAAAAGTGGTTGAAAATTCGAGGGCTTAGACTTTGCTAGATGCACCAAAATTTGTTTTGGCAATTGGTAAACTTGTCTCACTGAAATCTTTACTTGTACAAGTAATTGATTCAAGAAGATGGATTAGAGGTGTGTAGTAGAAATGTCCTAAAAGCAGCAAGGGAATCTTTACGGCCTTAAGCACCACATATTTTTATTGATTCTTGTCTATATAAATTTAGCTTAACAACTGTCTTCAATCATATGATGCTCATTAAGTGGCAATGGTACATAAGTATATAATTTATATATTACTCTTTTCTATCAGGACAGTTTTTGTGTGGTAATAAGCACTGCAATGAGAAAGATGGCTTAGCAAGCTATGAGGCAAGTGTTTGTACTTTGTAATAACCAATTTGCCATTTCACTAGAAACCATCTTTTCCTAGGGATATGAAATTTTGCATGGTTAGGTAATATTTTTATGTGGAACTGCTAGTTCATCTATTAATAGCATTAAGGATGTTGCGGAGCTCCAATTTTACTTTCTAAGTACTGAAATGTTTTGTTATAAAGAAAATTATCTTCTTGTGCAAATATCAAGGTAACGTTGACTATTCATTTTTCTTGGATAAAATTCAGGTAAACTTCTCCTATTTTGAGGCTGGAGAAAACAAGCAAGCCCTTGTAAAGTTGGTAACTTGTGAAAGGTATGTAGTGCTATCTTATTTGTTTGATTCTGCAATTTGCTGTCTTCTTCTTTCAATCTCTCCTGCTCTCTGTTGGTCCAGAACTTTCTTTTATCACCTAGCAAGTTTGCGCACAAAAGCTTCTTTGTTAACTTATCAGTATTCTATGATTTATTTTCTCTATTTTTGTCTTGTACTAAAGTTTAGGTTCCATGGAAAGAATTTGCTGGAGAACTGTTAAATGCATCGATCATTGTTGTTTAAAATTTGATTCATCATTCTCCTTCACCTATTGGCATATAAAAGGTTTAAAAAACATAACGGACATGTGAAGTGAGGCAAAATTGTTTTCTCACTTGAAATGGATGCATGGATGTGTGGGTTGAGAGTTTAGAGGATAACCTGTAAGCTTGTGTCTGTGTAAATCCTATAGTCCATGCAAATCATTTGATCTGTAAGAATGTTTTCTTCTTTCTTTTTTGTTGTAAGTCCTACTCTGCAGCTTTGCCTTTTAGATATTGATTAAAACATATTTGAATAAGTTACTGTAATTTATCGGCTTTCATCTTAGAGAAGTATGATATCAAATATCTTGGCATTTAACTCTGTAGATTTTTGTATGGGAAAAGGCTCTTATATGATTAGAGGTTTTTGTTTTTTGGTTAGTAGGATTTTTGTGTTGTCTATGGTTTGTCAATTTGTCGTTTCATAATTTGATATAAAACATTTTCTAACACTCTGTTAGATATGTATGAACTCATGCTTAAGCCTTAGGTCCTTGACTGCTTTCTTTTTGTTGACTGTTTGAAATAGATGCGCTGAGAAGCTTCATTACAAAAAACGAAAGGAGGAATTAGAAAGAAAGCAGAAAAAGGAATACAAAAGAAAAAGGTGTCAACTTGAGTCCAAAAATCAATTTACTAGGAATTTGTTCTGTATTAATTGGAGGAGGATGGTGTTTCAGTTCTCCCTTGCATATTTGTAAGTTGACTCTTGCACTATGTTCAGGGATCAGTCAAAAGACAAAGATGACACAGATGAGGAGTATGAGAGGAGCAGAGAGAAGAGAAAAGGTTTGGAGTTGTTGCAATCCATGGTCTTCTATCATTCATTTTCATGAAGTCATTTCTTATCAAGTGATAGCAACATACCATTATTGTTACTCTAATTCCCCCCACACCCCACAACCCCAGAGCAAGTCAAGCCATATCTGGGGCTAGGAGGGTGGCATATAATTAGTTATCTTTATGTTCATTCCTAACTAGTAGTAATGTTTCATATCGAGTAAATGAGTAGTAAATCAGAGATGGGCCTAACCGTCCTGATTGAAATAATTTAGATGAAGTTTGGTGGATATGGTTGTCGGCGAACTGTGTTTTGCCTAGGCAAAAATTCATACCCCAGATTAGCTTAGGTTCATTAAGCTAACAAGGATCCATTCAGGTTTGATGAGTGTTGTGATTACTTATAATTTGGTTCTACCAATCTCAGCCCTTAGGCCATCATCTATTTGACCATTAATTTTTACATTTTTATGTACACCTTCAGTGCTAAGATATGTTTATTATTACCAGTATTTTCTCCTCTTTTTTTTCCAGGTAACAGGGCTTCCTCTTCAGCTGTTAATCGGGAAAGCGATGATGATGATGATGATGATGATGATGAAGACTTTGATAGGTACCTTGAGGGCATGTTCCTATAATTGTTGGTGAGACTCGGCTGAATAAGTTAAGCCGTTCACAGTAATTATTTTCGGTGCGGACACCATAGTGTCCTAGCAAGATACTGAAATATCGAATTGAGCTTAAACTTGTAAATTTGTTATAGTTCATTCTGTCGCCGGGACTGAGAAATGTTAGAGGAAGAGTGGTTATATGGGCAATTTTACATAAAAATCCTCTTTTAAATACTTATTTACGAAAATGACCCCATGCCAAAGTTATGTAGAAAGATGACCCCAAATCTGTCACGTAGGGCGCATTCGCGTTTTGCACAATGCGATGACAGACCTCGCGTGATATAAAAAACAAGTTTTGTTTGACGTGGGCTGCTTTTTCATATCTTGTAATTTTAAATTATTGGATTCAAATTCATGTTTTGAGAAATGTGAGGTTCTCGAGAAAATAAAAATATCACGTCTAAATTAAAATAGACCTTGCGTTTTGAAGAAAACAAAGTCTTTGAAAATTCAGACTTGAATATAAGGGTGTATAGGAATATTTGAGGCATTTTATTTTGCCATTAGGTCGACAATTTTGATAATTTTTAAGCTTAGATACGTAGTATTGGAACTTATCTTCCATTTGAGATAGATATTAGCACGTAAGAGACATTGCACACTATATTAAAAGCTTTAAGAAGTTGAAATAGCTTGAAAGTCATGTTGGAGGTGTTTTTTCGGGTTATTAGAATAAACTTTGTAATATTTTAAGTTACAGGCCTAGTATTAGAATTTATCTTTCATTTGAGACTGATATTGACACATAATAGACTTTTTAAACGGTATAAAAATGATCATAAAAATGGTTCCAAACTTTAGCTTTGGCATGAATAAAAAAGTAAAATGCTTTAAGAATCATGCTTGATGGGTTTATCCGAAAAGTTAATCGTCACATTCGTATAATCTTTAAGCTTAGATGCGTAATAGCAGAGGCATATAATTGTAATAAAAAAGAATTGTAATTAAAAATAAGAAGCTAAAAATTTTAGTCGTTCAGTATTGTAATTATAAATCACGGTGAAATTATTAATTTGAAACAAATACATAAAATAAATAAAATAAATTATTGGAGCCTTAAAATTAGACAAATGGCGCCATAGATCGTCTAAGTTGTTGGAGCCCTAAACCTTCGTCCACGATCTAGGCAGTCGAGGACTAGATTTGCGGATTTTGTGAGTACCCGATAATTAGCATCATCCACGACACATATGTCTCCAACAACGTTACATGCGGTGGTCTTGAACCACTCATTTTCTGATATTGTGATATGCCGTAGCGCTTCAACCAAAACACATAAGACACATCGCCAATATTATTAACCAACCAAAATAATGTAGTTATCGTATAAATGCAACTACTTATACCAACAGATCGCAATATAAGGAAAATAAATTTGTAAAACAATTTTCTTAAAACGTGATCTGTTGCCATTAGTAACAACAATTGCATATTCTTTTCAAATTTGATATAAAATTTTCTCAAGCGATAGCAAATACTGGAGGGTTTGGTTGCCCTCGTTTCTACCTTATATAGTCAAACATTTGTGCTCTTCGAAACATGAGGTATTTGTTCACGTTTTTAATAGACTTCGCATTCCACAAAACGCAAGGTATGCAAAGATTCCCGACGTTCCTTGAGAAGTACACTGGACCTCGTTATATACAGAGCGCGAGGTCCATTTTTTTTAATTATGATTGAAATCTTAAATTCCACCGTTTATAAATAAATTCTATAATAGAAGAATCAAATGGTTTGAGCGAATTGTAATGTAATTGTAAGTAATTATTTTTTAAAGCTGATAATTGTAATTGTAGATGTAATATTTAGATGTTAAGTAATTGCAATTATAGCTTATTCATGATTCTAATTAGCAGGTGTAACAAGCGCGTGAAAAATAGTGTCGAAGCTTTTTTAGGCTCGGAATAACAATGTAAGTTTATTACTTTTCAAACAAATACATAAAATGAAGAAACTAAATTATGGTAGTTAGGCCATATAAAATGAAGAAACTAGATTATGACAGTTAGGCTAATGATCCTGGTCAAAGATGACATCTTGTACACAATCGGGTCAAGGTCAGCGACGTTTGCACCTATCCTATTGTACCCCTAAATACGGGTGTTCATGGTAGGTTAACCGTTATAACGATTATTGAATTTTGTTAACTGTAATCTAACCATCAAAAAACGGTTAACCATTAAGATGCGGTGAACCGATGGTTCGGTTATAAGTTAACCTATAACATTTTACAAATTTTTCTCACATGTTCTATTTTTTAGAGAATAATTTAGTTATCTCCCCGATAAATATTATATGAAAATATCCATAAAAAATACTTAAATAAAGATATTCTAATCACTTACTCCATAATTAAAAAAATACTTACCAACTATAAAGTTTCAACACATGACAAAACACACAAGCTTCATAATATTTTAAACTTTAAAGTTTCAAAAGTTTGCAACACATGACATTATAGCTATACAGCATCAAAGTTTGATAACTTTAGAAATAAAGTTTAGAATTAAAAAAAGGGGCGTGTATTGTATCCGTGAGTTGATATTTTTTAAAGTTATTATTATATATATAAATAATTTAATACCGGTTAACCTATAGGTTAACCATTAGTCAAAATTCGTAACCATAACCATAACTGTAACCATTATTTTTAGTGGTTCGGTTAACCGAAACCGTTTAACTTTAACGGTTCAATTATTAACCTATAAAATGTAACGGTTATACTGGTTAACGGTTACGGTTAGCAGTTACGGTTAATTATGCACACCCTTACCTCTAAACATACTTTGACGATGTGGACAGTCGAGGATTTTGATGTCCCCCAAAAGTTGCAGTTGCAACCCACTTCCATCATCAGCTGCAATGGTAGAAGCTTTGACTCCGGTTACAAGCGATGGTCTTCACCTAGCCTCCACGATTAAGACGTAAAAATAAGTTACCCGCAACCTCACCAAGTACGTTAAGAGGATTATCGACACTTTAAGAAGACCACATTTTTCCTGGTATTGTGATATGTCGTTCATCTTGAACAAAAAATGTGGAACATCCCTCTCATGAAAATTGTCAACCCACGAATAGCAGATAAATATTTTAGAAATGTGGTTTGTTGCCATTTGGGATGATGATTTTTTCTTCGGATATGATGGTAATTAGCAACAATTTAGAAAAAAAATTGGGTTGATAGCAAGCAAAACCTGGTGACTGAGTTTGTCTGTTTGGCCTAACTTCTATTTATACAGACGTGCCACGCGTTTTGCAAAACACGACTTCCATAAGATTTGACATGGCAATGGACCTCGCGTTCTGCAAATAGCGAGATCCATTTAATTTAATATAATTTTAAAAGTAAGATTTAGTGTAAAAAGGTTGTCGAGAATTGAAAATAATTTGGTATTGGCACATAGGAATTAACCTCCGTAACCGTGTAAAATAATCACGTTTAAATGACTTGGTAGGCATGTTGGAGGTGTTTTCTCGGGTTATTATTAGAATAATCTTCGTAATAGTAAAACGATGAGGCATAATATTGATACTTATCTTTCATTTTAGACTAATATTGCCAAAGACGAGACATTGTAAACGGTATAAAAATCGCGATGAAAATGGTTCTAAACCTTGTATTTGTGCATGAATAACAATGTATACAAAAGCGGTCAATTGTTGGGTTAGGCCATAGATCGTCGTAGTTGTTGGAGCGCGTTTCAATTTTCTTCCGTGACGTAGACAGTCGAGGACTAGCTTCTTGGATTTCGTGAGTACACGATAATCATCATCATCCATGATGCAAGAAGCTCCAAATACGTTATATGCGGTGATCTTCTTGTAGCCTTCACGACGAAGGCGTACGAAGAAGTTACCGACAACCTTGAACAAAAGGTCAAGACTGATCCCCGCACTTGAAAGGGACCACCCTTTCCCTGATATTGTGATTTTCCGTGGATCTTGAACCAAAACATAGAAGACACATATCCTCAGTATGATAAATGGACCAAAATAATACAGTCAACGTATAAATGCAACTACATATAGCAACATATCGCAATATCAGGGAAATTAATTTGTAAAACAATTTTCCTGATACGTGATCTGTTGCCATTAGTAGGAGCAGTTGTATATTATCTTTGGATTTGATACATATTTGTTTCAAGTGATAGCAATTTGCCGGTGGGTTTGTTTGGTTGTCGTATATAGGCAAATGTTCCCGCCCTGCAGAACGCGAATTAGATGGACCTCACGTTATGCGGAATGTGAGGTCTGTATTTCCTGACGTGGCAGGAGAAGTACTTAATGTCATGTACGCATACCTCGCTATGTGCATAGTGAGAGGTCGAACAGAATTAAATTTATTTTAATAGTAATTAACAACAGATTTGTCTAAAAATTACGACGACATAGAAACTCGCTCATCTTTCATACATTTCAACAAAACGTAATTTAGGTTGTTAAGTTTTTTACTTTCAAACAAATACATCAACTGGAGAAAATTAGTTAATACGGGGATTTAAGCAGTTCAGAAATTTGTTCTTTTGGTGCCCTGAATTCCCACAACTGCTGCACAGTTTCTACTATCCGTTTTTTTCTCGATGTTCAACCAAATCCTCAGGACAATAAATCTGTGTTGATCGTGGACGACCCTATTTTTTGCGTCGTAGTGCAAAATCTGACCATATTATAGGTTCACCATCAACTACGACCCGATCAACTTCATTCTCGATAGGAGGGAATTCGTATTCATAAACCTTGGATACGGTTTTGAGTAAGTATACTGGGTCAGCCAGTTGCATGCAGCCTAACCGTACATACGAACAAGCAGCAATGGCATGACGACACGAGTACTTGAATGTTTGGAATACTCCGCACTTGCCGCGCCTATCTTCTAGATTAACCTCGTATGTGTTGTGATCTCTATGCCTTCCAACGGCCTCAAATATTGTGATACTTCAAACAAATACTGTCGGCGCGAGAAGCAGGTAGCAGTCATCTCATTTGAATACCTCGCAAAGTTTTGAAATTTATTGCGAAGCTCTGGGTGTACGATGTGGCCACCTTCCATATGGTCTGCTGCTTGCTTTCCCAAGGTTGCAAATAGGGTAGCCAACCGATAATATGCGGCCTTAACAACGGAGGTGATAGGAAAATGTCGCACTTCCTTTAGTGATGAATTCACGGCCTCAACCAAGTTTGTTATCATGTGACCATATCATTTACCACCATCATACGATTGAAGCCATTTTCCCTCGGAATTTTTGCTAGGTAGTCGTGTCCCGCTTTGTTCCTGAGTAGAAGTTCTTGAAGCAACTCATCAACCTCGTACACGTAATATGAGTTTCCTATAAAAATATGGTGTAGTTAACGCTGAATAATAAATAGCAAGATATCTTAAACGAAAATGAGTGGAGTAGGATGTACCAATTCGAAGCACCATTTGGCGTTCGTCATCATTCTTGTACGCCTGTAAGTAGTTTACAGCAATGTGGCGTAAACAATACCGGTGATGAATATGGGGAGGTTCCCAAGACAGACCCATAAGAGCGTCGTGCCTCTGTCAGAAATAACACATAACCCATCTTCTCTTTCACGTATAACATGAGATAGGACATGCATTCGTAAGTTTTGAAGGAAGAATACTAGGAGTAAGGATCTTCCTTCTTGACTATTGCGAAGGCGATGGGAAAGGTTTTTCTATTGTCGTCTTGTGCAACCACCAACAACAAAATGTGTGTGTATTTTCTGTACAACCAAGTCCTGTCAATCTGAACCATAGGCTTGCAATATTTGAATGCATTGAAGCACTGTGGAAAAGTCCAAAATAGGCAGTGGAATTCACACACTCCTAGTACGAGACGATCATTTTAGTATGCGTCTTTAGTTTCCAGGTTCATAACCATTCCCGGTATGTGTCTCTTCATTAGTTTTAACCACGACCGCAACGCTTTGTCGGATTCCTCCCACTGGCCATATAATTTCTGTATCGCCCACCATCTTGCATACCATGCTCTGTGGTACTTAACTGTGTAGCCGTACTGAGATTTGGCTGCAACGATACATGTCACAACCGTTACACGCGAATTTTCCTTGACAAGCGGAATGAAGGAGTCACAGAGCACGTGCACATCCAAGTTAGGATGATTCTGACTTAGTCTGTTAACCATGCAGGTATGAGGCCCCTCGAGTTTTGTGATCCGTCATAGCTCGTTCAGCTTCTTCAAGCACGATACACGAACCCTCCATGTGCACCCCTGGCTCTTGTGGACACATTCAACAATGTAGTAATACGGTTGATTCTTCTTAACAGTCGTAGTAACTGAGTTGCGTATGTTGTAGTTTTTTTGATGGCAACCACAATGAGTTCTTTCCTCAAGAAGGTCATCCTAATACTGAGTTCACCATGACTATGATGGTTGTACTGCTCAAGTTCTGGGAACCGCAAAATTTTCGAAACGTTGAAGGCTTCAATATCAATCACCGTGAAATGCGATGGTGGCTGGTAAACAGAAACCGAGGGGATATAATATGGAACATTGGGTGGTTGGGTACGAACTTATCAAAGGCTAAAGACCTTCGAAAGATGTTTAGAAGCTACACTCTTTTCGGGGGTACGAACATCGAGTTCACTGTAAAATTTGATGACGTTGCTTCTTCATCCGAAAACAAACAAGCAACTCCGTCTACACCAAACGAAGAGGCAATTATGGTATGTAACTACCGTAGACGCATGGATAAAGAGCAAAAAATTAAAGAGCTAAACTTAACATCATATTTGTCCACAGACTATGATGACACAGAAACTGACTTAACCTAAGTTACATTTCAGCTAAATATAACTTAGGTTGTTAAGTTATTAATGTTGTCAAGTAATTGTGAATGTGAAGTCATTGTAATGTTATTTACGTTGTTAACTAATTGTAGTACGATGGGCAGCTAATCCAAAGTAAATAATATGTACTTTCTTATTTTACTCCCAAAACTCTCCACAACAATTAAAAAGGGTTTCTTAGAATGCAAGTCTACACTACTAGAAGCTAGAAACCAAAATATTAACGGACCTCGCATTAACTGGCAAACTTTTAATCTATTAATGACATGTCAAATATACGGAGATTGCTTCAGAAATCTCTGTGGACCTCGCTATCTACACAACGCAAGATCCAATGACATGTCATTTCTACGGACTACCACGTCAAGAATCTCTGCAAAATCTCTGCCAACCTCGTGGTTGGCAATGTGCGAGGTCCGACCTATTAAAAGGGAGAAAACCCATCAGCAACCTTGCTACCTAAACCCAACTCTCTTTAAAATCATTATTATGGCAACAAATTGCAGCTACTAATGTTAAAAACTAACGACAAATCACAATATCAGGGAAATCGTGGTCTTTTACAAGTGTACAAGATGCCCTCTTTGATTCGAATGAAGAACTCATATATGAATTTTTTCTCTTATGATCGGGATAAAGAAAGCAGGTTTAGGGGTACGAGGTCTGGAACAAACTGAGCAAGCACTGAGACTTCGCTATGGCACCATTTGTCTACAACAACCACACATGTATAAGGACGAGACGAAGAAAGCAAATCAAGTCGAGGAATTGAATAATCACCCAGGCCCTAATATCAATTAATATGGTATACTATGAAACCATTTGTGTAAATCAACAACACATGTTAAGTAACCAACGACTCCAAACTATTGTTTTTACCGTGTAATTACAAGAACTTAACGACTTAAAATTGTTTAGAACCATTTTCATTGCGATTTTTATACCGTTTCTGATTTTTTCAATTTTTCATATTCCGTAAATATATATTTAGACTGCACGTTCCCCTAAACGTGAGTACCCACATATATTGAATTTTCCAATTTTTGCTTACAATCACATTATGCTTTACTAATTTTTTTTCATGATAACATTTGTTACATTTTCAATTATTATAGGAAATCGTTTAGAATGCATGCACTAGGCTAATTGACTTTTAAGCATCTAAATAGTATAGTTCCTAAGCACCCTACAAAAGAAAGTTGCTTCACGATCCCAAAAACTAGAATCACAACAATGGCTCAAGTCATTTATTGTTTCCCAACCTTTGCCTTCTAAAGAACTCGAACACATTGAGTTCTTCCTAATTCCATGATCACAACTGCAATCGACTTGTTTTGGCTCGATTAATGCGAAATTCACCCACATATTACTAAAGAACCTCTCGATTTTAGAACAACAATTAGCAATAGTTCTTGAACCTCGTTTACTAGAATTCACGAGGTTGAGAAATGACACGATTTAAAGCCTCTGTTTCCTTAGATCACCTCCCAAACAAATCAAGATGATTCCATAGGCGTATATCGCTTCGATGTGACTTTCTTTGGTCGCTTTCTTTAAACAACGAAGACCGGATTCCGATTTCCCCCGACTGAACAAACTGACCATTCCTTTCCTATATAATGCTTCAACGTTCTTGACAGGTACACATATTTTCTGAAAAATTCTCTCCCTTGGACACCATGGGACGAAGTTAAATTTCTCCATATATACATTCTTGAATATTCTATCATCGTTTGATGCACTATGAAAAGCCTTGCAACATAATTGGCCATTGACAAAATTGGTGATGGAATTGGACAAAGCATGCATGAGAATTTTCGCTAATAAATCTTTCGGAAGAGCTGTTACGGTGATGTTGGTCATGGTTTTCTTTGACATCACGAGGGATCCTTTCGTAAAATGTATACGTATATTTGGAGTTAAACGGTAGAAGAAAATTTGATATGATAAAAGTTCATGGGGTGGGGCCTATTTATAAGAGCCTTCGCACCCATACCAAGCGACTTCTTTGAACCTCGCGTTCTTCAGATAGCGGGGTCCAATGAATATCAGTGACGATCCATTGAATAACCGCGACGATTCGTCAAAAAACCACAACGGTTTGACTTCGCTATATGCATAGCGCGAGGTCTTCGTGGTGATTACCATGATAAATTAATGTAGCTCTTCAATTTCTCGGGTACCTCGTGTTATCTAGAACGCGAGGTCGCATACAATAATTTAAAATTATAGGATATGAAAAGGCAACCCACGTCAGACAAAACTCGTTTTTTGTATCACGTGAGGTCTGTCATCGCATTGTGAAAAACGCGAGGACGCCCTACGTGGAAGATTTGGGGGTCATTTTTTTACATAACTTTTGTAGGGGGTCATTTTCGTAAATAAGTATTTAAAAGGGGGTTTTTGGTGTAAAATTGCCGGTTATATGGGCTTAAGGACATTTGTAGGATCTTTAGATCCTATTTTGACCAAAATAGGATCCGAAATCCTAAATTTCCCAGACTAGCACCCTTACAGTGAACTCGCCGCACCAAAACAACAAGTTCCAAAAATATATTTTTTATTTATTCAAACTCACCTTAAGTTCACGACGAGTTCTATATTTTTATATCCGTTTAAACCTTAATCACGGGATTAACCTAACCTAAACCGAACTCGCCGTATGGCCATGGCGAGTTCCTTTTGACTTAACGACCGTTCTGGGGCTAAGCATAATGCCGTTTTTGAATGCATTGAACTCCTCGTGCACACGACGAGTTTAGTTTAGGATTAGGTATTAAGATTTAAACTGAAAGTGTTGTAAAGTTTGCATTATGAATTATGTTAGTTATATTTAATTTTTTTTAAATGACAAGATTTGAAAATGTGTTTATATTAAAATTTAAAATTGTGTAAGTTGTATAATTTTTAAAGAAAATGTAGAAGTTGAAATGAATTATTTAATTTCAAAAGTATAACCGTTTAGGTGAATTATGTAGTGGTGAAAGTTAGATCGAAATAAAGTGAATTGAAGTTTCATTATGATATTTATGTTAAAACATGGCTACTTAGTCTAAAATTAAAACAACAGATTTAGGTTCGAGATGGATAGTTTGGCATTCAATGACTTGGAGGTCTACAATTCCTGTAGAGTTTAGGTTGTCCGGTAGGCTTGCGGTCGCGGTGTCGCATGTCGTTCATCTCATTCTGAATCCTTGTGGATCTTGGACGTCATGCTTTTTCCTTTTAGAGAGTTGGTTCAGTAAAATTGTGTCCATGTCTGCTCAACATTTCATTCAGTTTTGCTGTCAATGGGTGGGAATTTCATTTCATAGATCTTAAATACTGAATGGAGCCAGTATACAGGATCCACGTATTCCTTGTAATCGATCTTAGCAGTGGAGCATGCAACGATGACATGCTCGCATAGAGTATTTAGTGCTTGGAGTTTGCTACAATTGCACAACCTGTTTTCAAGATTCACCTTGTATGATGTTGAGTCAAAACCCTGCATTGGTCATGGTATCTCTGAGGCACGAAAATATTTGTCGTTACGCGACATTGGAAACACATGCAAATCGTTGGATTTAACAACGGTTTTTTAAATTTTTTCTCGTATCTTCGAGTAGAATGTACGACCCTTTTGCATCATAACGACAACTTTTTTCTCAAGGTTGCGAACAACTTGCTCAAACGAAAGTATATAGCTTTCATGACCGCGGCCACTGGCTAACTTCAAACCCCTTTCAAGGAAGAATTGATTAGGGGTTTTCATTCTCGGGTATCTGATTCTCCCGAGTACTCTATATACCGGCCCGTGTCTCGGCCCGTTTTATTCGGGTATCCACTTTTTCGGGTACCCGTGAAACCGAGTAACAAGTACTCGATTTACATTTTTATTTGTTTATTTTTTAATTTAAAAGTTTTAAAATATCACATTGTAAACACATAAAAATTTAAAAGTTTATGATAGAGGATAATTGAGAGGTTGAATCTTCAACTCCTAAACAATACAACCTCGAATCTATACCAGGTCTCTAAGCACGTATTTGTTGATCACCATTGAAATTTTAGTCAACCACACACATTTTTTCTTGCTAAATATATTAGTAAAACCATTACATGTTGAGGACCAAGCCTGTTTCTGAAATTTTTGTGGCCCACGGACGAACTTAAAAATTAGGCCCTAATAATAAGTATTGAAATTTTTGAAATTTGAGAGTAGACTCTTAATAAAAAAGTATTACAAAAAATAGACTCTAAAAAAAGTAATGGAAAACAATAAATTTTAATAGTTTGTACCTATTAATAAATATTGGGAAAAAATTAGGCCCTAGTAACAAGTATTGGAGAAAAATTAGATCCTAATAAAAAATATTGACAAAAATTACATTTTAAGAGTAGACCCTTAATAACAAGCATTAGAAAAAATTGGGCCCCTAATAATAAGTATTGCAAAAAATGGACCATAATAACAATTGTTAAAAAAAGATTGAATTTTAAGAGTACGCCTAATAACAAATATTGAAAAAATTGGGTCTCTAATAACAAGTATTGAAAAAATGATTCCTATTAGCAAATATTAGAAAAAAAATTAAATTTTAATAACAAACCCCTAATTACAAGGGTTAAAAAATTAGACCATAATTTAAATATAAACAAAATTAAATTATTATTTTAATTAAATACTAATAATTATGAACTGTGGGCCCTGAATAGGGGTGGGCTATGGGCTGTGGCCCTTATGGCCCACCCCATGAACGACCCTGTGAGGACTATATCCTATGTTCGTTCAATCCAAAGGAAAATTATGCGGGAGAGCTACAGAATTATAATGAAGCTGAGCGACTGAAGTTCGATTCTCATGAGCCGAGTTATATTCTCAATGGTGGAGAACATACGAAAGTTTTAGAATATTGTTTTTTAGCACTGAACTGAAACCTGAAATGTTGCAACATCATGTCTATTCGGTAATTTCCAGTAAATAACATCAATTGCAGCCTGTTATTTCATATATATATATATATATATATATATATATATTAAATTTTATCACCAAAATATTAATTTCGTTTTTTTCTTTTGAATCCCGGCATTGAAATGTAATACATCTCTATTTAACTAAAAAATATATGTTTGAAAATTTTAAAACTTAAAAGTACATAATAGAAATATAGAAATAATTTAAAGATTTAAATTTAGGTTTAGGTAAAAATATTAAGGAACCTAAAATAAAAATATAATTTAAAACTAAAAAATAAATATATTAAAAGTATTGGGTCGAGTTGGGCACTCGGTTACTAAAAAAACTCGGCCCAGACCTGGCCCGGTCGGGTAATTTTTTTAAGTTTGGGTCGTCATGTCGGGTCAACCGGGTCGTGTATTTTTTAACACCCCTAGACTTGATTGCCTCAGCCAAATTGGTTGTCATGTGGCCATATCTAAAACCGCCATCGTATGCATGGATCTATTTTTTTCTTGGAAATTTTTGAAACGTACTTGTAGAATGCAAAATTCCTCCCCCGCAAGTCTAGAAGCATTTGTTCAAATTTGTTTTGAACTAGTTCGTACCCTAAGACACGTCAGAGTGTACAAATGAGATATAGAGAAAGTAGTGATAAATATAACATATCTTAATATGTACCCACGCGTATAATGAGCCTACGTTCATCGTCCTTCTTATACCGGCCATGGTAGTTTGCAGCAATGTGGCGTATGCAGTAAAGATGTTCAATGTTTCGAGATTGAAACCGACGACTGTTACCTCCTCAAAATTATTGTTTTTCATGCCTATATTGATATGATTTTGCTTGTTTTCGGGTACATTTAGTTGCATTAATTTGTTATGATCATGCATTTTCATCAAGGAGTTTGTAGGTTGCCTATGCCAGAGTGAATGGTTATTTTTTGGCTATTTTGTAAGTTTGGCATAAGATTTGGTAGAGGAATGGACATAGGAAAATAACACAGTTAGGAACGCAGTTAGAAATGACAAGGTGAATGCCAAGAGTTGTGGGTATAGATGGACCAGTGGTGTGCCAAGCACTTGTTGGCAGAGAAATGCCAGTGGTGCCATGCCAAGAGATGATGAATCCCTAAAAAAATAAGAAATGGTTAGGCTCTTAAAAGATCACAATTGGATCAACTTCCGAAAAAATAGCAGATAAGGTAGTGGCAAGTGAAGTTGGCAACATTGTGCCAAGCTTGGATGCCAAGGCGACATCGACATGATGAAGTCAGCCCCAGCTTGATAAGCTATCACACCGAACATATAAGATGTCAAAATGATCAGATATAACTCTATCTCTTATCCCTTGATCATTTCAAATTCAAATGAAAATGCTCATCTCATCTTTTCCCACTCACGCCTATATAAAGACCAACCGACCAAGCATTGCATATATAAAGAGATAAGGAGAGTGATTGGGTGAAGACTTAGAGTGATCGAAGTACATCGTTAGAGTGATCGGCGAGTGACGGCCAGCTGCACCGAGGAAGTAGGGTCGTCCCTAGGCCAGGGCAATAAGGGCGAAGGCCCAGGGCCCATACCTAAATATATTAACTAGAGACTTAAGATAAATTTAAAAAATTTTAAGGCCCCATCACAATATATATATATATATATAATATTGGAATAAAGTTGATGAATGGCGGGGCCCATCATTATTATGGTGAAGGTTGTACGGCAGAAATTAAAAATTGGCTGCATGGATTGGCGAGCCCACATCATCATTATTTTTTTGGAATAATTTATTATTAATTTTTATAACCGTTTGAACATATTTTTTTAAGTTACAAGTCAACCAAAATTATAATTTACAAGCAACCTAATATTAATATTGTACCGTTAATTTTTTTCTGCAAAACAAAATAGTAGCGTTAGTTTATTATAATTAGTACATGTTTTAGTAGGTTTTAGGATAATTATTAAGGTTTTCATAATAATTTATTTTTAATAAGAATAAAATTTTCAAATACACCTATAAATAATCATTGTATTGTTCTTGTTCTTCACATCTCAATTTCTCCTCAATTTTCTCTCTTTCTTTTATTATTTTTTTACAATTTATTTTAATTTTTTATTATATAATTTTGATTTGATATTTCAAGAGGATACAAATTCATATATTCAAGGAGATTGCGGTTTATGGGATTTACTACTGATGTACTATAATCAAATTTGAGGCCTAACTTCAAGTCTTCAACGACAGAGATCCATGTGCTATCATTTTATACTTTTTGCTTAATAATTCTTACAGTATAATGTTAAATCGAAAACATGCTTCTGGTAGTGAAAAAAGAAAAAAAATGAAAACAAATACAAGAATTAATAGAATCACAAAAGGGTGCTTTAGATAATTTTTTTCCAAAACGAGTAGAAGAGCCTTTTTGATAATGAGTTGGACGTAAATGAAGATAATATTGAACATTCTAATGAAAATTTGAATGATAAAGATAATACTAATTTAAATAATGAGCATGATAATGTACTTGATGCATCAAATGTTGATGTTGACATTGATGAACATATAATTCCTCCTTTTGATATCTATGATCCTAGAAATTGGAGTGTTCTTGATACTAAAACTAGAGATATTTTGATTGAAAAAGAACCCATTAGAGATTTGAATCTCACATTTCCTAAGGATAATCTTTCTAGACATTTTTCTTATTCCTATTTTTCTAAAAAATTGAGCAACGAAGAAACTTTTGATAGAAAATGGTTAGTTTACTCTAGACATGTTAATAAAACATATTGTTTTTGTTGTAAATTATTTAGTTCTCAAAATAGCAAAAACATTTAGCAAATGATGGAATAGATGATTGGAAACATTTGAGTGATAGACTCAAACAACATGAGAATATTGTTGAGCATATGACTAATATGAATACTTGGAATGAAACAAGAATAAGATTAGAAAATAATAAAGGTATTGATAAAAATTTACAAGAAGGAATTTCAAAAGAAAAAGAACGTTGGAGACAAGTTTTAATAAGAATAATATTCGTTGTGAAATATCTTACCAAAAATAATTTAGCTTTTAGTGGATCTAGTGGAAAACTTTATGACGATGGTAATGGTAATTTTTTAAGTTTAATTGAAATGATTGCCGAATTCGATTTAATAATGCAAGATCATGTTAGACGTATTCAAAGTCAAGAAATCCACTATCACTACATTGATCCTAAAATTCAAAATGAATTAATTTCTCTTTTGGCACATAGTGTTAGAACTTCTATGATAAAGATCATTAAAGAGTCAAAATATTTTTCTATTATCCTTGATTGTACCCAGATGTGAGCCATCAAGAACAAATGAGTTTGATAGTACAACGTGTTAATGTGTCAAGTAATGAAATAAAAATAGATGAGTTTTTTTTGGAGTTCTTAAATGTAAATGATACATCTGGTTCAGGGCTTTTTAATGAATTATTATATGCACGCAAGTCACTTGATTTAGATGTTAATGATATTAGAGGTCAAGGTTATGACAATGGTTCTAATATGAAAGGAAAACACCAAAGAGGTCAAAAGAGGTTACTTGAAATAAATCCAAGGGCTTTATATATTCCATGTGCTTTTCATAGTCTTAATCTCACTCTATTTGATATGGCACATTCTTATGTGAAAGTTATTTTTTTGGAATTGTGCAACACATATACACATTATGATGTGAGCACGTTTATGCTACCCAATGATGCAACTTCAAACTTTCAGGGAAGTTTGCTTTTTCATTTGTTACATACTGATGTGTAACATTTCTTATACTTATATTATATATATCAGTGTGTTTATCATGTATATAGTATGTTTGGTGTATTTTGAATAAGTTTGATATAACTTATGGTGTGTTTATATTTGTTTGTGTGTTAATAAATAATTGCGCACTTGTTTACGATTTGTATTATTGTTTCCATTAAGTTTACAATGCTTTGCTGGAAGATTGTTGCCTTTTAACATAGGTACGTAGGAGGACACTAGCTCAAGTGAGTATATGCAGCTCCACTCCAGCTCAAGTGAGCATATGCAGCTCAAATCCAGCTCAGAAGAGTGCAACCAGCTCATTTTCAGCTCATCACACTTTCAGCTAGTTTGTTTCAGCTCAACTCATTTCTAGTCAGCTCAACTTTAGCTCCACTAGCTCAACTTCAGCTGACAAGTCCAGAAGTAGCTGAAAATCGTCTTGCATATCGGGGAGTGTGCTAGTGCACATGTGGCAGCCTAGGTGGCATCCGGTCATCTCCAGCACCCACATGGCAGCTTGACACATGTTGTGAATGTGCAGCGGAATCAGCCCGTTTTCTCCTTCATTATGCGCCATTTGCAAGAAAGGATAAGCCCGAGTGGTTATGTTTGAATTTCAAACATAAAAATCACATGTTAAATGTGATTTTTATGTGTTTTGGGCGCCTAAACTTGTGGCTGCCAATTGAGTCCGCCCAAAAGGAGTTATTCACTCAAATTCAATTTTTAAACTCCTTTTAATATCAGCCACACAACTTAAACGAATTTGGCAGCCCTTGTACCTATATATATGTGTTTAAACAATGTAATTTGGTAATACATTTTGGAAATAAAATTTGTTTGAGAGAATTTCTCTTGTTCGGTTATTTTTAGAACTATCTTTTGACATTTCAGACTTTGTTTTGAACTGTCAAATTTACTTGATACTTCGGGTTCCTAGATCGCTATCTAGTGGGTCCAAGTCCTCCGACGTGAAGCATATTCGATTCGGGTTTGCTCAGTAGATTGTGCAGGTTCTTTCGAGCTTTTCGTCTTTGACGTTAGACAGATTCGATTCGGGTTCGTTCAGCAGATTGTTCGAGTTCTTTCGAGTTTAACGTTGCCAAACTTTCGCTGATTTTCCAGCAACGTTTATGCCATATTTTGGTCTCCGTAACAGCCATGAAATCCCGTTGAAGCCTTCATCTTGTTCGAGTCCAAATCTGTCCAGAAATTCCTACACCTTTATTCTATCTTTTTTTGTTGTTTGTTTTTATTATTTTAACTATCTAAAAGCGTCCATTCTTGTGTTTTATTGCAGAGAAATGTTTGCTACGATCCTAGATCCGTTTACGAACAAGGAGCGTTGTTTCTGAAGCAACGTACCCCTTTATCACATGGTAATCAGAGCTTTGGTCGGATTACAACACTTTCTGCACTACAAGAAATAAAAAAAAACAAAAATCGAAATTCTGGAGAAAAAAAAGTCAAAGTCAAAGTTTGACCAAAAAGTCAAAGTCAACAAAAATATTCAAAAAAAATAAAAAAAATCAGATTCAAATATTTGGTGTATTTTTACGTTCATATGTGCTGTTGGTTCGTGAAAATGATGAAGGATGATCAAATTTGCCTTGGAATGCTTCGAAATCTCCCAAAACAACTTCTTCTTATTTGTTCGGTGATAGGGTCGCTGCAAGCATTCCTATTGCAGTAAGTTCTTTGTTTTCGTTCCTCCATTTCATTTTTCAGCCTTGTTCTTCGTTTCATCACCAAAATTCCAGCCACCTTTCTTTTATTTTCTAACCTTTGATTTTTATTTTAACATCCCAAAAATTATTCCTAACCTTTGTTTTCTTCACCTCTTTAAGTTTTCTTGAAAGTTGACACAGTTAACAAGTCTGAAGGATCGAGTTAGTTCCTTTAAAGAACTGATTGCGAGAGATCGAGTGGAAAAGGCAATTGAGCGTGTGAGAACAGAAAGGGAGACAAAAAGAGCCATTCAAGTATTCTCTCGAGTGAAACACGAGTGTTTGAGTGCAATTGTTGAGTGATCTTTCCTTGGAGCGATCTGTGAGATTTTGTTGAGTGTGCAGTGAGGTCCATTTTTTTTCGCTAACATATATATATAGATTGTGTGTGTGTTTTGTTTTTGTTGTTTTGGTTATTCAACATGGCAGGTTGTGATGATAATTCAGGTGAACAACAACCACTGAATCTCCAGATGCAAGCCTTAGAGCGGATGATGCAACAAGTAATTGCTAATGCATTGAAACCTATACATTCTCAATTGGATAGATTAGATGGGGGTGGTTCCCATTCTGTCCATGAAGAGATAAATGATGACAATGTGCAAACATTGGCTACCAATGAAGTACTTGTTGACAAGAGAAGTCTGAATGATCAACCATCACAGGATGAACTGCAACGAAACAACCTCTTCCATACTAGATGCAACGTGAACGGCAAGGTATGTATTGTGATTATTGATAGTGGTAGTTGTGCTAACGTTGCTAGTACTCTCATGGTTGACAAGTTAGGACTGAAGACGACCACACATCCCAATCCGTACAAGTTACAAGGGTTGAATGATGGTGTTGAAATCAAAGTTACCGAACAAGTTGTTATACCATTTTTCATTGGTAAATACAAGGATGAGGTAACTTGTGATGTTTGTTCTATGGATACTTGTCATTTGTTGTTAGGAAGACCGTGGCAGTATGATAAGAGAGTTTTGCACGATTGTTACACCAATCGATACTCTTTTACTCATGAGGGCAAAAAGGTAACTTTGGCACCTATGACTCCAAGTGAAGTATATGAAGACGAAGTTCGTTTGAAAGTGAGTACTGCAGCTTGGAAGGCCAACAAAGAGAAGAATGAATGCGAAAAGAAGAAAGCAAATTCACAGGTATTATCTGATTCGACATTTTCTTCTGTTTCTTCTTCTAACTTGCAGGTTCATAAGGTGATGCCATGTGAAGTTCCCAAGGTTGCTACTATTGGTATATCTAGTGCATCTATGTCCTTTACAAAAATGCAACAACTTTCTTTACCACAGTTTGACGTTCCTTTCCATTGTACTATTGATTTTTCATTTTCATATGCTAATTTCTTTGGTTGTACATTGGATTTTGAACAACCTTGTGTTGTGATTCTGGATGATAATCGAGATTCTTGTTGTTCTTTGGAGTTGCCTTTGTATGTCATTTTTTTCAGGTTTAAGGATGCACGACGAGCATTGTCAGACTTTATGTTGTGCATTATTCGAAAAAGTACAAGAAAGAAGGCATTTCCATGTGTGTTCTTTGTAAAAGAACTTGGTTTGAGAGGATGGCATATGTGCCGAGCAAGACGACTGAGGAAGTTCCCTGCCAAGCGAAAGTCGAAATTGTTCCCTTTTGTAATGAGGGTCGATTTGAGGACAAATCGCATTAAAGAAGGGGGGATGATGTGAGCACGTTTATGCTACCCAATGATGCAACTTCAAACTTTCAGGGAAGTTTGCTTTTTCATTTGTTACATACTGATGTGTAACATTTCTTATACTTATATTACATATATCAGTGTGTTTATCATGTATATAGTATGTTTGGTGTATTTTGAATAAGTTTGATATAACTTATGGTGTGTTTATATTTGTTTGTGTGTTAATAAATAATTGTGCACTTGTTTACGATTTGTATTATTGTTTCCATTAAGTTTACAATGTTTTGATGGAAGATTGTTGCCTTTTGACATAGGTACGTAGGAGGACACTAGCTCAAGTGAGTATATGCAGCTCCACTCCAGCTCAAGTGAGCATATGCAACTCAAATCCAGCTCAGAAGAGTGCAACCAGCTCATTTTCAGCTCATCACACTTTCAGCTAGTTTGTTTCAGCTCAGCTCATTTCTAGTCAGCTCAACTTTAGCTCCACTAGCTCAACTTCAGCTGACAAGTCCAGAAGTAGCTGAAAATCGTCTTGCATATCGGGGAGTGTGCTAGTGCACATGTGGCAGCCTAGGTGGCATCCGGTCATCTCCGGCACCCACATGGCAGCTTGACACATGTTGTGAATGTGCAGCGGAATCAGCCCGTTTTCTCCTTCATTATGCGCCATTTGCAAGAAAGGATAAGCCCGAGTGGTTATGTTTGAATTTCAAACATAAAAATCATATGTTAAATGTGATTTTCATGTGTTTTGGGCGCCTAAACTTGTGGCTGCCAATTGAGTCCGCCCAAAAGGAGTTATTCACTCAAATTCAATTTTTAAACTCCTTTTAATATCAGCCACACAACTTAAACGAATTTGGCAGCCCTTGTACCTATATATATGTGTTTAAACAATGTAATTTGGTAAGACATTTTGGAAATAAAATTTGTTTGAGAGAATTTCTCTTGTTCGGTTCTTTTTAGAACTATCTTTTGACATTTCAGACTTTGTTTTGAACTGTCAAATTTACTTGATACTTCGGGTTCCTAGATCGCTATCTAGTGGGTCCAAGTCCTCCGACGTGAAGCATATTCGATTCGGGTTTGCTCAGTAGATTGTGCAGGTTCTTTCGAGCTTTCCGTCTTTGACGTTAGACAGATTCGATTCGGGTTCGTTCAGCAGATTGTTCGAGTTCTTTCGAGTTTAACGTTGCCAAACTTTCGCTGATTTTCCAGCAACGTTTCTGCCATATTTTGGTCTCCGTAACAGCCATGAAATCCCGTTGAAGCCTTCATCTTGTTCGAGTCCAAATCTGTCCAGAAATTCCTACACCTTTATTCTATCTTTTTTTGTTGTTTGTTTTTTTTTCTTTTTATTATTTTAACTATATAAAAGCGTCCATTCTTGTGTTTTATTGCAGAGAAATGTTTGCTACGATCCTAGATCCGTTTACGAACAAGGAGCGTTATTTCTGAAGCAACGTACCCCCCGTATCATAATTTGCAAGTTATACTAAAAAATGGAAAATTTTACTTGATAATGTTAAAGATTTTATAGTTAAATCTTTGTGTAATACTCGATTAGAGAGTCAAATAAAGAAGCATTAAAGCTATTAGATTTCAAGCACAAAAAAATAGCTTTATCGGCTTTGTACAATTCTAGTAGTGAAGATGCCAAAACAAAAAGTGAAGCAAAAAGTTTAGCTAATTCTCTTGCAAGTTTTTAGTTCTTACTTAGCTTGGTGATTTGGTATGAGATTTTATTTATTATTAACAAGGTGAGTAAGAAATTGCAATCTAAATCTATGTGCATTTGAACTACAGTTAGTGAAGTGAAAAGTGTAATACTATTCTTTGAGAAATATAGAAATGAAGGGTTTGAGTCTTGTATGGATATTGCAAAAACCCTTGCATTTGATATGAATATAGAACCAATATTTCCAACAAAACGCCATGTGTTTAGAAGAAGAAAAATTGATGAAAATGATGATGATGAAGAAGTACAATCACCCGAAAAATCTTTTAGAGTCAATTATTTTTTTGTGATTGTTGATTTGGCTATAAATTCTTTGAAAACTAGATTTGAACAATTAAAGTTATTTGACAATATTTTTGGATTTTTATTTAATTCCAAAATGTTAAAATCTTTAGGTAATATTGAATTACAAAAATCTTGCATAAACTTTAAAAATATTTTTTCTCACAACGATTTTTCTGATGTTGATGCAGATGATCTCTTTTTAGAATTGAAAGTCTTGCAAATGACTTTGGCAAATGAGTTAATGTCGGCACTTGAAATTCTCAAGTTTTTCAAAGTTGCGGATTGTTATCCAAATGTTTCAATTGCTTATCGAATCCTCTTAACCATGCGGTGATTGTCGCATTTGCCGAAAGAAGTTTTTCGAAATTAAAATTGTTGAAAACTTACTTGAGGTCGTCAATGTTGCAAGAAAGGTTGAATGGTCTAGCCATTTTATGTATTGAGAAAAATATGTTAGAGCATATTGACGTAGACACTATTATTAGTGATTTTGCATCTAAAAGTGCTCGTAGAAATTGTTTTGTATGAGTAGTTAGATGTTTAATAAAATTTATTGATGTTTTTCATTTGAATTTTGATGTATTTATTGGAAAGTTTTTATTGTAATAAAAAATATAATTTACAATGAATTTAATTTATTTTTGCATGCTCTTAAAATTATTATTTTAGTTGTTGTTATTAGGGCTCAAAATTTTGATTCTCCCATAGGCCACTAACATCTCAGAAACGACCCTGCGAGGAAAGGTGGTTCAATCTCTTGGCCGAGAGCCTGGCGTGGAGGGATGCATCGAGAGACCCTTCTGCCTATTCCCTTGGCACAAGTTATTTATCTTTATTTTTTTTATGATGATGTTTTTGAACACAATTATGGTTGTTTTGGTTAACCCTCTCACCATGAACTAATTTTCATAATTGGTGGGGGATGTTTTGGATTGAATATTGGCTTTATGCCTTATTTCCTTTATAATAATTCTGTTTTTGGCAAAGTTTTTCTATTTGGCATACTTTAATGTTTCCTAAACATTATGCCAAGCGAGAGCTTGCACAGTATGCCTATTGCCTCCCAATATCTTAATAAACTTGGGTTGGCGATGATTAAGTTGTTGAATACTCGGGAGAGAAGCTTCGAGAGAAGTCGTTCAAGTAGATGAACTTACTTCAGAAGTGAAATCTACCCCCTCGGAGTATAGATTGGTTTTAATCAAATTGGTTTAAGAAAAGCATACACTATAGAGATATAGGAATTTTACTTGGCCAATTTAGGGCAATGGACATCGAGAGAGGCTTTACTAATGTTGAATCTGCTCGGCAAACAATGCCAAGACAGTTTTGTCGATAAAGGCTGGCATGAGTCATGTTGAATCTAAGCATTCCCTTCCAACAGTCATCACTCATTTAGAAATACCTTCCTTTCCAACAATTTACTTCATTTTATTTTTCTTTTCTTTGGTTTCAAAACAACCTTCAAAACAAACATCTTTTCTTTCAAAGCAAGTAACAATTAAGCAATCGAATTCAAGTCAATCTCTGTGGGATCGATAACTCAGCTTACCAAGCTGTATTACTTGCAGACCGTGTATACTTGCACGCAAAAGACTCTTGGCATAACTTGCCCAATACATATCATTTATACCTTTTGCCATCATTCAATTTACACATCTTCTACAGAGTCTACAAGGACCTAAAGATTTGATCGCTGACTTTATCCCACCTTCTCGATTTGAGATCAAGCAAACTCGATCTTTTTTTATATTGTAATGGCATAGCTTCTTGAGGAAAAACCTGCATTATTCAGCATCTTCTCTAGGCACGAGTGCGAGCGCTATGGGTATTGTTTTATGATTGTCATCTTGAACAACGACTAATAGCAAAACTTGCTTGTATCTTCTATACAAGAATGTGCCATCGATCTGCACGACATGCTTGCAGTTCTTGTACGCATTAATACACTGTGAAAATGTCTAGAAAAGTTGTTTAAATTGGCAAACATTAGGAACCATGTGATCGTTCTTGTAGTATGGTTCGGTTTCCAAATATGTGATCGTTCTGCGGTTGTATTTCTTCATGATGTTTATCCAAGCTAGGAGCTCATTGTAAGAAGCGTCCCATTCCCTATGCAAATTCATGATTACCTTGTTTCTTCCCCTCAAAGTCTTTTTATATGATGGTGTGTGATCGTATAATATCGTGACATGTAACGCCCCGGTTTTGGGCTTAGAAGTTTTGGGCGTTGACCGGTTCAGTCAAAGTGCTGTTCGAATCTAAAAAGGTGAAATTAGGAAAACCTAGTTCGGGTTGCATTAAAAATATGGAAAAATGTTCTAAAATCCTCTTTTAATATATATAAGTGAACTGTGAAATCAATTTTACAAAATGAGGGTTGGAAGGGTGACATTTTGGCTAGTGACCAAAATGTAATTTTTGAAAAACTGCGTGACTATTTTAGAAAGGATTGAAACTTTGAATCTTTAAGGAGCTATTTACCCAAAGGGAGTTTCTCCAGATTTTTCTAAGATATTTAATGTTTTAATTCTGATTTTAAACAAAAGGAAAGTGGAGGGAAGTTATTTCTAACCAATTTTCCTAAAATCTCATTTTCCTTTTCTCTCATTTTCTCTCAAGCCAAACATCTTTCTCCAGAGTTTTTCTTCTGATTTTGCCACTTAAATCTCTCTTTTCAATCCTCTTTTGATTGCTAATCATCTCATCAACAAAACCTCACCAATTGCCATTTGATTCTTCAAGCTTTTTGGTTCTAAAAGAGGAGAAACTCAAGTTTGGAGGTAAGAACGTCCTTCTCCTTTGAACTTCAAGTTCTTTACTGAAATTCCTAAGTTCTCAATCCTTAATTGATGATTTATAATGGTTTTTAAAGTTGTGTAATGGATCTTGGCTTAAAATGCAAGATTTGATGATTTTGATGGATTTTCGTTGGATCTGTTAAAGCAGTGATTTGAGGTGTATTTTTGATGTTAAATGAATGTTAAATTGATTGGAAATTGAGTTTTAACTAATGCAATCCCGGATAGGTTGAATTTCCTAAGTTTAGCTTGTGATTCTTGGTTGTTTTTGGAGTGATCTTGTGGATCTGTTGTTGCTGGAGGTATAAGGATGTTGTTAGGTCCTTTTTAGATGTTAAATGATGTTTATGGATGCTTAGTTTTGATGGTTTATGGCTGGGCTTTGTTGAGAAGTTGTTTGGTTGCATTTTCGGTTGTGTTTGGTGGCTGAAAATGGAGTGTGGATGAGAGCAGCGAGTTTAGGTGCTTTCATTGAAGCTATTAATGCATGATGATGCATTAATCTACTGTTTTGATGTGTTTAAAACAGGGGAGTCATCTTTGGATCCAAGTGGTGGTGATCCGGAAGCTTGATTTGGTGTTTCGGCAAGAGGCGAAACGGAATCGGTGAGTGGATTTTGGTTTCGGCTTTGAAACCAGTGTTTTGGAGGTTTGGGAGCTTAGTTTAAGTCTAAGCAACTTAGCTAAGCTCAAGAGTAAGTTTTCGGATAAACTAGCTTGGTGATGGCTATGTATTTGGTTGAATGCAATGTGGTGGTTTGCATGTTTTTAAATCTGTTTGAAAGCATATCTAGCATGTTTATTTGCTGTGATTTAAAGCCATGTGATGAAGGAAACTCAAGGTAAGAGTTCCTTGTTTTTTTTGAACATTGTTATAATGTGGTTGATGCTTTAAGATGCATGATGTTTATGGCTTTGTAAAATGCTTTAAAACAATGGATTATTGATGATAAATGATGTATATTGGCAAGTGATGTTTTGAAAAGGTTAAGGTCACCAAGGTGGTTAAAAGACCTTGAGTGAGCCTTGTTTACTTAAGAACATCAAGGTGTTTAAAAGTCCTTGGATGGTTCTTGTTACGGACACAAAGGTGTTTAAAAGTCCTTGTGTGGTCCTTTCCAAGGTGTTTAAAAGTCCTTGGGGCCAAGGTGTTTAAAAGTCCTTGGGGTGATTCATGTCATGGTGTTTAAAAGTCCATGGGCCAAGGTGTTTAAAAGTCCTTGGGGTCAAGGTGTTTAAAAGTCCTTGAGGTGAAACTTGTTAAGGACACAAAGGTGTTTAAAAGTCCTTGTGTGGTCCTTGCCATGGTGTTTAAAAGTCCATGGGCCATGGTGTTTAAAAGTCCATGGGGATAAGATCACAATGGTGTTTAAAAGTCCATGTGTGAGTCTTATGTTGATCTTGTTAAAAGATGGTAATTATCACTTGTGGCCAATATGACATGTTATGATATGAAGCATGAAATGCTTGTTTAAGATTGCTTGTGAGCATGTCTAAATGTATTTTGAAGTATGATTTATAAATGAGTTTTATAAATGCATTATTGTGTGGTTTTAATGAGCATTCCTCACTAAGCTTTTGCTTACGCCCTCTCTCTTTTCTTAAACCAATAATGCAGAGCATTAAGGTGCATTGAGGGCAGCAAGGAAGGCAAGCAATCAAGTGAAAGCTAAGCTCAAGTATGGGAAGGTTTTCTTAAACACCTTTAGCTTTTGGCATTTGGCAATGGGGAACCTATGTGGATGTCTTGGGAGATGTTTTGAACTCCTTAAGTTTGTTTAATGTTGATGTTAATGTTGGTACATGTAATTGGCCATTATGAGGTTGAATTGAAGTATTGATGCTTGAATGGTTTGCTAAGTAGGAAGCATGCCTTTAGATTGGGGCTTTTCATATGTGATGCCATGATGATGTTTGGTTGATGCTTATATGTCTTCATATGTTGAATTTCTTGTTGGCAAAGTTTGGTAGCATTTGGAGCATGTATGGTTGATCAATTGTGGTTTTTAGTAGCCTTTTCTATGCAATCTGTGCAGGCCGTATCGGAACAGTAGCTGCCGTTTCGGAACGGGTGCCTTGTAGCAACCCAGGCGTCCGAAACGGAAGACATCATTCCGAAACGGAAAGGCCACTGCCAGCCCTCGTTTTGGTACGCGTTGCAGAACGGCCCCGCGTTTCGAAATAGGCTCTCCCTGTTTCGGAACGCATGACCGTTGGGGCTGACATTGGCAGTTATATGTTTCAAAATGTTTGCATTTTGGTCCTGAATCTTGTATGTGCAATTGTGTGAGTTCGGGATGTCCGTTTGAGCTGAAATTTGGCAGTGAAGCATGAAACCTGATTAATTAAAAGTTGGTAACTTTAATTTGGGCGAAGTCCTTATAATTAACAGAATTTACATTTTGGTCCCTAAAGTTGTAAATTGTTCAATTGGGTCCCTGTTTGATCTCTGATGTTTATGATCTTTGAGTATGTTGTTTGAATGATCATAACTAGGGTTAATTTACATCTAGACAAGTTTAAAAAAAAGGGTCGTTAATCAAGGTTGACTTTCGGGTTGACTTTGGTTTTCCCCGTGTGACTTTCTTAATTCGGGTCAACCGTCTAGGCCGGGTTAAGGGGGTTACATGACATGCGCCTGCAATGCAAAAACAATGACTTTAGGGCATGCCTGGATAATTGTTTGGATGCTCCCGACAATGATTTTTGTGTCAAAGTTTGGATGATCCTGCCTGTAACCGACGACACAATAAGTATGAGGGACGTTGTAGACCATGATCTCCAGATGTCTTTTTTTCCATCTTTTGGACCTGCAACTTCCAACTGCATCCTTGTGTCGATTTATGTCTACAATTACATACGTATTTCTTTGATGTCGAGTACATTACCTTGGAGTGCACACCATAATGTATGTTGTAGTTTTTAACAGCAGCTTTCTCTTCGTTGCTTGTTCTGAATTACTCCTTTGCCACAAGTACAAGTGTTTATCTATACAACTAAGTGTTCGCCCTCCGGTCCAACATTCAAAAACCACTCTGAAACCTGCGTTGCAAACCCTACCAAAAGAACTCCTATAAAGGTGTCTAGGCACGTTTTACACCGTCTTTGAATGTTTTGGGTTGATTTTTTACGTTAACATCAAGTACAAGTGTTTATCTATACGACTAAATGTCTGTCTTTCGGTCCAACATTCAAAAATCGCTCTAAAACCTACGTTGCAAACCCTACATGAAACTTTTGCAAAATGATTCTGAAAGGCCGGGAAAGTGAAAATGACGGGGAAAACTTGTCGAGCATACACAACAAGTTAGGGTAACTCGTCAAGCCGTCACAACGAGTTTTCCCCATCATTTCCACTTCCACAGTGACGTAGCCGGTCGAATTTTCAGTATAAATCGCACTAAAACAACACATTCTCTTCCATACCATACCACAATTGTCTTTCATATTTTTTTATATGTACCAAGTTGACCAAGTTCACGCCATTATATTAATTACGTTGTACATTGTTCGGTATGAGGATGCCAGATATCATAACGGAAGCTCAGAAACTTCAATTGTTGTCGTATTGTCTCATATTATAAAGTTTTGCTTACAACATTAGCTTTCCTTGAAATCGCGTGGTCTTACATTTTTTGGGATGCAACCCAAATGTTTTCGCTGGGCCGCAACACGAAATGTTGCACCCATTTTTATTCCATGCATGACCCTTAAGTGTTTATCATGACATATACGAGTACTTCATGTCACCTCCCATGTTGACTGACCCCATTTTTTGAACGACCAACCTTGTACATATCGAACAATTGGGCAGTCATAGCAAAAATTCTAGTACTGAGTTAATCTGTTGTATACTACAACAGATTATTTACATTTACTCAAGATATGTATTCAAGTTCTGGGAGTAATGTATAATAAGTTGTCAAATTTTTTTGTGTTCTAAATATATCTTAGTGTTCTAAATGTAGTAATTCATTATATCCAATCATTGCAACACTCGATATAGTTCGTTAAGTGAAAAAAATGAACATAATAATTTTTGACAACTAAACTCAAATCATTATTAAATTATAATTTCATTCAATGGGTCTGAAATTTATTAAAAGACAAATATATAAAATTAAGAAATGAAACTATTGCGTACGAAACATAACTAATTTTGTTAACTCAACTCAAATCAATAATTAAACCTCTACAGAGCTTGGTCCCAGTCGGGCTCGGGTTCGGGTTTCAGATTAGGTTCTTGTATTGGTTCCGGTTCGGGTTCACTTCTTAAGCGTCTACCTCTACCTGCAGATCTACATGTACCTCTCTTCCCCCGAATCAGCCTCCAGATGACCCGACACCCAATGATGACTCACTCAACGCTCACTAGTCATCGGCTTGTCTGATTTCAAACAAAAGAAGATAAGCTTCTCGTTGGCCTTCGATCTTCAACTTCGGTTTGTTGTTTGCCACAAACCACTGATGGTATTCACAATTCAAGAAATCAGAATCATTCAGTCGAATGGGATCATGAGCCGACAATCTGCTTGACCAGACATGCCACCATGCTATGTATGAAGAATATCTATTTGGCAAATTCTCTTCGCTCTTACCTTATTAGTCCACATGCTGGTGGTATTCAAACATTTCCTAAGAACCCGATTGCCGTAAAACATCTCCACAATCGCAAAATTTAACAACGGCACTACCGAACACCAATTTTCGGCATCTTCGTACGTATCGTTCGAATCACATGGCAAATATCATCATCCTCATCATATTACATCCATCAGAACTGCAATAATATATACATAACCAGAAAATTTGATCAAAATAAATTGGGATAATGGCTCAAATGCCCCATGTACTTTTCCAAATTTGTCAATGTGGTGCCTAAAGTTTACAAACGTTCAATGTGCCCCCTTTACTTTGCTTCTGTGTTTTAAAATGCCCCCTGAAGCTAACGACGTTAAGTGCTAACGTGGCAGGGACATGTGGCACTCTCATATGCTGCCACATGTCTTTTTTTGAAAAAAAGAATGAAAAAGAAGGGGCATAGTTACAATTTTACCTTTTTATGATAAAAAATACAAGGGTATAGTTACAATTTTACCATTTCCCCTTCTTTTCTATTTTCCTATTCCTTTTTATCCCCTTCCCTCTTCTTCTCCTCCCCTTTCTTCACCCCTAACGAAACTTTAATAACAGCGGCCTAATACCACCATTGACAGTGGTTCACTCCGACGAGGAACGAGTTACACCATCAAATATACTTGAAAAAATTAAAGGGCGCAGTTAAAGAAGATTTCTCCTAATTGTATGACAATTTCTCAAACCAACAAATCTTAATATCAATATTAGTAAACCTGTCAACCTGGAAATATAAAACAAAAGCATTCATTACCTCTGAAATATTATTGCTTTGAAATCAATAACAAATACAATTCAAATAATTCAAACATAAAATCAAGTTAAACAAAGAATTTTCTAATATCCCCATAACAATCAATTTCCAGATCGATTATGCTCATCTGGAGAAAAATCAAAGCGGTTGGATCGTACCTACCGTACACCATTGGATCCTCCATCTTCCACCGCCTTTGCAAAGCCTCTCGGCATTCTCAACACCAAAATTAAGGGGGAGATAAAACAAAAATCTCCATATGAAGGAAATGGGTTTTTCTACCCAGAATAAAGCACTCACAACCTAGCGATCACGTAACACCCTCGACCAGGACTAGGCGAAAGACCGAACCGAACGAGTCACACATGGAATATTGAAGTAAACCAAGAAGGTTTACCTCAATAAACGACCCTAAATTTTTTTCTTTTTATCTTGCCTAGATGCTCATCATTAGTCTAAGTGTAAAGATTCGCAACGGAACACTTAACATCTCAAACGAACGTCGATTGAGCACTCAATTGAATTCAAACACGTTTTAGGGACCATTTTGTAATTTTAGCAAATTATAGGGGAAACTTCAAATTTTAAGTTACCAATCTTTAATTAGTCACATTACATGCCATTATGACAAATCTCAACTCAAAACGATCATGCAAGCTCATTTAATTGCATCCACAACATTCAGGGACTGAAACGTAAAGAAATAGAACTTCAAAAGATTCCAATAACCAACTTAACAACAGAGCGTTTCGAAACAAAGAGCCATGTATCAAAACACCCTGTTTCAGAACGAGTCTTATTGTTTCGATACACGAGGCCGTTTCGAAACAGCCTCCAACCCGTTTCGGTACACGAATTTCCAGTAGCTAAAATTCTCGAGCATGTTCCGATACACCCCTTACCGTTTCGAAACCTTTAGGCCATTTCGAGCTCACCGTTTTGGTACAACCTTGGGCATACCGAAATGCTTGGGCCTGTAATGACACTTTTTGCTAGTTTTTCACACTTTAATGCAATCATAATCATTCCAACTTGTTTCCAACATGCATACAACATATCTAAACATCAATCCTCGGTCATTCATGGCATATTCATCATCATAACATGACAAATTGCATCAAAGGTAAACTATAGGCATGCAACCTAGAAACAAGCCAAGTAAGATACCCAAAATGCAAAGTAACGCATAAACCAAATGCTAAAGGCCATTTACAAGTCTACAACAGCAAACCAAACTTGCTCAAAAAGGAGTTTACACAAATCTCCCAACAACACAACAGATCCCCCGTTGCCCTTATTACGTATAGTCTAACCAAAACATACTTTTGCAATTGAAGTCTTTTGTGATCCCTTGCTACTTGCTGCCTCCAAAATCTCAATTACCTGCATTGATGGACAAATAAGAGCGTAAGCACACAAGGCTTAGTGAGGAGGCTCAAAAACAAAATACCATCAATGCATTAAATCCATTTTCCATGTCCACATTGAAACCTCATTTCAATTTTCTAAAACATCATTTGAAAACCATCATGCCCTTTTAAACCATGCACTTTCCTTAAACAAAATCAGCATATTAAACCTTATGCTACATGTATCACGAATCAACAGCAAGTTCCATTGCTACACTCTATTTAAGCCTTCCCATGCATAACTACCATATGCAAAGCTTAAAGAGTAAAACATGCATAAACCACATTATGCAACATAAACCATTTCATACTACATCATCAATTATATTGGCTCACAAGTGATCATTAAGCAAGTTCATATCTCAAAATTACATATAGGATACACGGATTCGACAAGTGTTTACACAACACTTCAAGCCATCTTAACCCGAATTGGTACATTCACAACCAAAGGTACTATATCAATCGGGTACAATCACAACCCATAGGGACACCAACCCCATCATCGGTTAGATGTTTAACCCACTAATGAGACACGAGACACCAACCTCCTCGATCGTTAGAGTACTTGGACGGAGACACGAGACACCAACCCCTTGACATTCAAGGTGACTTTTTATAGTGCACTCAATCCTATAGCCGGCTAATTATATCTGATATCATTTATAAACCTTTTTCACAACATCACCTGTCAATATAATTCACATTTAACCACATACCTCACTGTTTTCAAAGCATCATCAATAAATCATATTTCCAAGCATTAAAACATGCTTAAAATCACAAGTATAAAACATATACGTACAAGGATCACTTACCATGTGCATCCTTCAACACCACATCATTAAAAAATGTAAACCACATACTTTAATCATGCTTTAACAGTAGGTAACATGCATTTAAAAAACTGATTGCATACACAAATCTGTAATGGCACAACCGAGAGAGAAACTCCTTTCACTTACTTCCGAACTTAGTTAAGCATTTCAAGCTTACAACTAAGTTTCCAAACCACCTTTGAAGCATTTCAAAACTGAAATCCATGTTCTCACTCACCGACACGCGAAACCTCGACTAGCCGATGCAAAACTAAGCGTCTGAAGCTCCCAATTCTTCACCGGTTGCTTCCGAAATATTCTCCCTTATTTTAACCACATAAGAACATATGATTAATGCATCTCAATGCATTAAAATCTCCAGCAAGCAAACCTACCTCGTTGCCTTGCCCAAATCCACCAAAACGCCCATTCGAAACTACCGAAAACATCATCGATTACTCTACAAACTCAACCCAGTATAAATATAACACTTCCAACCATTTATTATCATTAATTAACATCCAAAATCAATCTATTAACAACCTTATACCTCCAGCATCCCCAAAATCACATTAACACCACAAAAACTCAATTCTAACAACCTAAACAACTAGAGATCCAAATAATTTCGGGATTATCATGATCAAACCTCAAACTCAACATTATTAATCTTTCAAAACATGATTAAAATCAATCATAACTCAGCCAAAACAGATCCAATACGAAAATTACACAAAATCATCATTTTAAGCTTGATTTAGCCATTATCTTCAAATCAATTACAAAACCTTATTAAGAAACACAATCAAAGAGCCAAATACTTGTGAATTTCATTAAAGAACCTTGATTAGAGGAGAAGCACGAAAATTACCTCTAATCACTTGCTATTCCTTCAATTGACAAGATTTGATGAAAAATCTTCAAGAATCCTTTGATATAAGTTGAGAAAACTCCTTAGAAAACATTTGAAAATCAAAGTGAAATGGAAAAAGAAAGATATCTGGAAGTTTTGAAAGAAAAGGTATGTTTGGCTATTGAGAAGAGAGAGAAAATGGAAGTTACGTCAAAAATAGATTTGTAAAAGCTAAATCCCTTTTTAATCAAAACTCCTTTAATCTTTTTAGTAAAACCACAATTAAAACATGTCAATTAAAGGGATATATTATTATATTCAATATAGCCCCCCTAAAAATTCTAAGCTTTGGCTCACTTACAAAATAGTCCTTTAAAAATAGTTTTCAATTTTTACGTTTTAGTCACAAAACCGAAATGTCTACTTTCTACATGTCATTTTTCAAAATTGACTTCACCACACCGTTATATATATTTTAAAAGGATTTTAGAAAATTTTCTCATATTTTTATCATTTCCTGAATCATGTTTTCCCTGAACCAACCCCAAACTAACCTAGATCTCTAATTTAGGTTCTACGGACTCTAAACCTAACCTACAAACTCCAAGGCCCAAAACAGGGGCGCTACAGATCAAGATAAACGAGAAAAGAAGAAGAATTGGTCATTTTGATCCATCTTTAGAATTGAATTTTTGAGATTTAAAGTCTTTTTAGAGAAATCTCATCTGATAAAAAAAGAGATCAAGCGCTTCGGTTTGGTGGCGTTTGTTGATCGAACTGTGGGTAGAATTGGCAATGACGGTGACAGCGGTTGAGAAAAAAGGTTTGTTCTTGAAGGAATAAGAACCTGGAAAGAAGAAGAAGAGTAACAGATGTGAAAATTTTCTGGGTAAACTACATAAATGGCCCTTTAACTAAATTTTACATACAAACTGGTCCTGTTACGTTAAAAAACTGACGAACAACTTATCTGGACACTAACATGCCGAGTAGGACGCTAACGTGGCCTCCACATTAAAATAATGAGTTTTGATTATACACTTAAACAACGGTTCATTATCCTTCATCACCAGATTAACCCTAAACCAACAAATAGGAAACCGAAAGAAAAATTCTCTCAGAGAAAATGCTTTAGGGTGTTGAGAAATTGGGTGAAATTAGAAAGTTCTTTATCGTTCATTGATTTAGGGTTTTATCGTTCATTGGTTTAGGGGTTTTTGTGAGTTCTTCAACATAAATTAAGGTTAAGGATGTATCATCGCAAAATTTGATCGTAAGGGCAAGGAGTTGTTCACTAGGTATGTTATTTATTCTTCATCTTTTAGATTTTTCTTTCGTTCTTAATCCTTTCTCATAATTTCGGTTTAGGTTTACATTTTTGTTTGATTGGATTGACTTTGTGTTTACTTTTGTTACATGTTACTTATATATTCTGATGAAAGTGACTTTGTAAATACTAATGACTTTGAATATTCTGATAACTTTGAATATTGTTTAGGGTTTAACTTATTGTTTAGTATTGTGCTTTAGTGAAATGAAATTGACTTCGAATATTCTGAGACTTGGAATATTTTGATGAAACTGACTTTGAATATTGTTTAGTTTTGTGCTTCAATGGTATGAAACTGGCTTTGAATAATGTTTAGGTTTAAATTATTGTTTAATTTTGTGCTTTAGTGGTATGAAACTGACTTTGAATAATGTTTAGGTTGAAATTATTGTTTAGTTTTGTGCTTTAGTTGTATGAAACTGACTTTGAATATTGTTTAGGTTTAAATTATTGTTTAGTTTTGTGCTTTAATGGTATAAAACTGACTTTAAATATTGTTTAGGTTTAAATTTTTGAATATTCTGATGACTTTTGGAAAGTGATATTGTGCTATAGTTTTGTGCTTTAGTTTTGTTGTGGAAAAGGTGAATTTGTTTTGTTGTGGTTTAGTACTTTAGTTTTGTTGTGGTGTTGTGCACTTTAATATGAAAGTGACTTTGAATTGTATGATGTTAGTTGGATTATTTTAACGTGTGTGTCTGATTTTTGATTATTTTAATGTGTAATGTTGTAAAGTTTGATATAATAGTTTATTGTGCACTGCTTTTATTGTGCACTGATTTTTGATTATTTGCTTTATTGTTCTTTAGTAATACAATCAGAGTTATTCACAATAATTATGCATCACGAGGGTTGTTTTGTTGAAGATCTTGTATTTAGGTATACTGAAAAATTTGTTGCTCATTATGATTGGTGTAGAATCGATGGAATGAAATGCTTAAGTTAAATTATACTGGAAAAGGCAGAAATAATTTAACTAAGGAATCAATCAGGAAGTTTGTTGGGTTTTAAGATGATCGATTTCCTTCAACCGATGTGTTTGCCAAGTTTGGAGAAAATTGAATTTTAGGTGTTAAAGTGGAAGCTAAAAGATTGGAATTGGGCACACGGATTTATAGTGGTTTGGCCTTCTAACAAGCACCTACATCCACTACCTTAGCTTCCCACTAAGGATTTCAACCAAATTCACTAAGAATTTCGTCCCCTTTTCTAGGCTTAGGAGGCAACCTTTACAACCCTCAAAGCTTTCTACCCAAAGCTTGAGTAAACCCTCTTTACAAGAGAAATTCTAAGCAAACTTGAAATCCCTCTAATATGTGTTTGTTTGCACTATTAAGCTCTCACCCAAAACCTAAACACTTGAGCAAATTTAACAATGTTTAGCTCACTAGTGTTGTCTATATAAGAAAATGGACAATTGAGCTCTAAGACAAAATCTTAATCATAGTGTTGTTGAAAATTGAAGAATTAGTCTTCTCTTGATGCTTGGAGGTCCCTTTTATACTCCCAAATGAGTTTGTAGCCGTTGAGGACTGTTGGGGATGTTTTGGAGCCGTTAGGGTCTTTATTTCCCACATTAATTGCAGTTCTGGTGCTTATCGTATCGGTACACGGGGACCTTGTTGAGTGGATCACACGAATAATAGTAACCAAGAGGGGGGGTGAATTGGAATTTTAACGATGTTGTAACGGAAATTGCAACTTAAAAATATTGACACGGGAATTTAGAGTGGTTCAAGTTCACCAACCGAACTCTACATCCACTACCTTAGTCTCACCAAGGATTTGCAACAATTTCCACTAAATTGTTCGTCCCCTTTTTCCAGGACAAGGAGGCAACCTTTACAATTTCGGTTAATTTTTCTACCCAAAAATTAACCCAATCCTCACACAAAAGAACAAAGAAATTTGTTGGCTAATATGGTATCTCTCAATACAAATGATAGCCCAATATCAAGCACTCAACCCAATTGAACAAAATAGAAATGAAGGATACAATTGGGGTTTCTAGACAAAAATGGGATTTCAACACAAATGCTTGTATTTGATGAAAGGATGTATGCTTGTAGCTCAAAATGTTAATTGCTGGAGCTTCTTGGGGTCTTTTTATAGCCTCTTGATGATTTCCAACCGTTGTGGGTGATGGGCTAAAGATTAGAGCCGTTGGGGTGTTTTTCTCATGACTTTACAGCTCCCAGACGCCTACCGTTTCGGAACGGGGTCAACCTGTTTCGGAACGGATTTCAAATAATATAGCCGTTGGAGCGTCTACGAGATCCCGTTTCGAAACGCCTAGGGCCGTTTCGGAACGGTTTTGCCACTGCCAAAGGGGTGTTTCGAAACGGTCTTGCCCGTTTCGGAACAGATTTGCCACTGTCAAAGGGGTGTTTCGAAACGGCCTTAGCCCGTTTCGGAACGCCCTATTTATTTTCAAAATTCAGTTAAAGACCGTTGCCCTTGTTCGTTTAAATGAAGAACAGTTTCGAAACGAGTCATATCGTTTCGAAACGCCTTGACCCGTTCCGATACGCGTTTCGGAACAGGTGCACATCGAACTGAAAGTGTTTCGAAACGCCTTGGGCCGTTTCGAAACGGGGCTTGAAAAATCACTGTTTTGACTTTGAAATACTTAAAAAATATTTTGTAAGTCTTTGGTTTTAGCTATGAAGTGGTCTTTAACAAAATATAGGGAATTTTAAGGACTTTAAAATTTGTTTTGATATTTTCATTTTAGTCCTTAGGTTTTTAGTTATATCAAAATTAAAGCATATGTTTCACAATCTCCCCCTTTTTGATATAACAAAACCAAAGTTAGAATTTTTTAAGAATTTTGAAAGTTTTGAAGATATTCTAACTCCCCCTTAATTTAAGATAGGTTTTGAAATTTAAGACTTGTGACTTTTGAAATCAAGGATCGAAACCTTAAGACAAATTTAAAAATTTGAAAATTAAACTTTTGGTGGCATGACATGGCATGGCATGGCAATTCTCTTAAATATCTTCTCCCCCTTTTTGTTAGATCAAAAAGAAACAAGCTCATAAAGAATATTAGTACCAATAAGCAATAATAAGCAACCATAATTAATATCATCAAAATATCTAAAGCATAAACAATAAGTTCATAATCAAATCCCAAAATAGAAGATCATAAGCATAGGTTCTAAAATATAAAGATGCAAACTTAATCCTAAATGCATAACTGATAAACATCCTAAGCCTCGTCATCTGAATCATCATCATCATCCTTGGCTTGCGAACGATGAAACGTCGTCCATTGCCCATAAAGCGTAGAGAAGGAAAGATCAAGGTTGGCATGCGAAGTCGAAAGAGTATGAAGACCATCTTCAACGTTCTTCAACCGATTGCCCATAGATTCAAAACTCGAAGCAATGCGAGTGTCCATAGTATCAAGTCTAGAATCCAAGGCATTGAATCGCTGGGTAAGGAGAACAGTGAGAGCATCAGTGTTTCCCACTTGAGCTTGAGGCGGAGGAGCAACGGGAGGAGGAACCGCTTCCCTATCAACCCTTTCCCAAATACCATTCACATAAGTGAATCCTGACTTGCGAAGAGAGGACTCACCAATCTTGGTCTTGCGAGGTTCCGGAGAGTCATAGGTACAATCAATATTGAGATGATGGAAGAGGAAACTCAAAACAATCCCATAGGTGAACGAAATTAACTCATTCGTGTCAATAAGCTTAATGTTATTGACAATCTCGGCAAAAATAATTTTAGGGACATTTGGGCGCTCACCCCTACGGAAACACTCTAGCCAAAAGTGATCTTTTTCTCGGATGTGGGAGTATTTACCCCCGGATGGTCGAATAAACCAAGAAACAATGAGATGAAGCACACGATCATGCACATCCAAATTTAGAGCTTTCCCGGTAAAAGTGCCAAAATGGCGTTCATCTTCAAGACCCTCATTCTTGAGTTTAAGGGCAGACTCCAAAAGAGCAATATTAACAACAAACTTTTTTCCCAATAAAGATGACTCAATTCCTACTATCTCGGTTTTGGTTTCATCGTAAAGGAAACGAGCATTAGAGTAGAAAAGGAGTACCAAGTTTTTGTAGCAAATATCCTCGATGCTCAAGAAGAAAAGAAGATCCCACTCATCCAAACGTCCAAGATACCGAAAGAGGAATCGCTCGGAATTGAGGAAATCTAGATCAATGACTCTTTCCTTACGAACCGCAAAGTCCTTGACATAAGCAAAACGAGCACGCTGGTCCGCAGTTCTAAGAGATTTTTGAAAAAGCTGTGTGATATTTGGACGAATGCTCGATTCACCGGATTGAACGGCTTTGCGCTTTTTGTTAGATTGATCCGCCATCTAAAAACATTAAGCAAGTGTTTTAAAATTAAGTGTATGCATTGATGATTAAAATCAATCCAATAGGAAATCCCACTTAGGTTTTTGAAAACAAAATTAAAAAAATACGATTAAAAAATTTTATATTCGAATAAAAATTTTGAGATTTTGAAATTTTTTTACAAAATATGATAAACCCATAACTAAAAACATATAATGTATACAAAATTATAATTTTCTAGCCTAAGATTTGAAACAAATATTGAAAAAGAGAAAAATAAGAAAAATTACCTTAGTTTGGGATTTTGGATGATTTGATAGAAATCTTTGCACAAGATTGATGAAGCTTGCTTAGATTTGTGTTTTAGAGTAAAACCCCTCACAAATTTGTGAAAAACAAAGAGTTTGGGAGGGTATTTATAGAGAGGAATCGGTTAGGGTTTTTGGGGTTTGATAAAAATTAGGTTTTTGAACTTTTAGAAGCCCTAAATAGGGCTGTCCGCGAGTCCGTTTCGGAACGGTCACGACCGTTTCGGAACGGGGCGGCTAGGGTTTGACCCTTCTTAAAACCTTCGACAGATCGTTTCGAAACGGGGATGACCGTTTCGAAACACGTTTGACCCGTATCGGAACGCGTTCCGATACACCCTTACATCGAACCGAAACGTTTCGAAACAACTGGGGCCGTTTCGAAACGTCCTTCTCTCAGGACAAATTTTAAGGCACCCGTATCGGAACGGGTTAACCCGTTTCGATACACCTGGGCCTGGAAGTGCAGATGAGGCTCTAAAATGCAGAAAAATGATTTTCTAAGAGGCCAAACATGCATATATGATATGAATGAGCAGGCAAAACATATTTAGGCATAAACATACTCCCCCTAACTATATGCATGGAAGAAATTGGGAGTCTAAACACATAAACATGATATTTCACAAAATCAAGCATATTTAAGTTTGAAAAGAGGTCCAAAAAGGTCAAGATAGGCTAGTTAGACCTAACTCTCTCCTAAGGGACCAAAAACGCTCTTTATCTAATGGTTTTGTAAAAATATCTGCTAATTGATTTAAGGTGTCTACATATTCTATAACCACATCTTTCTTAAAGACATGATCTCTAATGAAATGATGTCTTATTTCTATATGTTTGGTTCTAGAATGTTGGATGGGATTTTTTGTTAAACATATTGCACTAGTATTATCACATTTTAGGGGTATGGTTTCTATGTTTACACCATAATCTAAGAGTTGTTGCTTCATCCAAAGGACTTGAGCACAACAACTCCCTAAGGATATGTACTCGGCTTCGGTGGTAGATAAGGCTACACTATTTTGTTTCTTAGAGAACCAAGATATGAGCATACTACCTAGGAATTGACAAGTTCCCGAAGTACTTTTCCTATCGATTTTGCAACCCCCATAATCCGCATCCGAGTAAGCATGTAGGTTGAAGGTAGAGACTCTAGGATACCAAAGGCCTAAACAAGGAGTGTCTCTAAGGTATCTAAAGATTCTCTTAACGGCTATAAGGTGTGACTCTTTAGGACTAGCTTGAAACCTAGCACACAAGCAAACACTAAACAAGATATCCGGTCTACTTGCGGTAAGGTAAAGCAAAGACCCAATCATAGAACGATAAAGCTTAGAGTCAACACACTTACCTCCTTCATCTTTGTCAAGCTTTGAAGATGAGCTCATAGGAGTGGCTTGAGGCTTTGTGTTCTCCAAGCCAAACTTGTTGAGCATATCCTTTATGTATTTTGCTTGATTTATGAAGGTGCCATCCTTCTTTTGTTTGATTTGGAGTCCCAAAAAGAATGAGAGCTCCCCCATCATGCTCATCTCAAATTCACCTTGCATTAACTTAGCAAATTCTTGACAATGACATTCATTAGTAGATCCAAATATAATATCATCAACATAAATTTGAACTACTAAAATGTCATTTTTATACATTTTTATAAAGAGTGTAGTGTCCACCTTACCTTTTTCAAATCCTTTTTCAATCAAAAAATTTGAAAGCCTTTCATACCAAGCTCTAGGAGCTTGTTTTAAACCATAAAGTGCTTTTGTAAGTTTGAAAACATGATTTGGAAATTTTGAGTCTTCAAAACCCGGTGGTTGTTCTACATACACTTCTTCATTTATAAAACCATTTAAAAATGCGCTTTTAACGTCCATTTGAAAAAGCTTGAAATTATGATAACATGCATATGCAAGCAACATCCTAATGGCTTCCATTCTAGCTACGGGTGCATAGGTTTCATCAAAATCTATTCCCTCCTCTTGAGTGTAACCTTGTGCTACAAGTCTAGCTTTATTTCTCACAATGTTACCACTCTCATCTAGTTTGTTCCTAAAGACCCATTTAGTTCCTATTGTAGATTGATTACTAGGCCTATCAACTAATGTCCAAACATTACTTCTCTCAAATTGATTTAACTCTTCTTGCATAGCCATAATCCAAAAATCATCTCTCAATGCTTCTTTTATATTCTTAGGCTCTATGCATGAGATAAATGCAACATGATTCATTAATCGAAGAGAAGAACGAGTGGTTACCCCCTTGGATGGATCACCCAAGATTTCACCATCTTTGACATAGTTCAACTCCCTTGGATAGCTTACTTCCTTTTCCTCAATAGCCAAGTCTTTCAAGGCTTCAAGAGGTGGATCTTGTGTGTCTTCTTCTTTAGGTTGAATCTCATCCTTCTTTGAAGTTTGACCTCCATCAAAGGTATTTATGATTCCTACATTATCATCATCACAAGAATCCTTCCTAGGAAGGGGATTATCATCGAATACAACATGAATAGATTCTTCTACAACTAAAGTTCTTTTGTTAAATACTCGATAGGCTTTAGAGGTCAAAGAGTAACCTATAAAAATAGCTTCATCACTTTTTGCATCAAATTTACCTAAATTATCTTTTCCATTATTTAAAACAAAACATTTACATCCAAAAGGGTGGAAGTAGCTAATATTAGGCTTTTTAGATTTTAAAATCTCATAAGGTGTTTTCTTTAAAATCGGCCTAATGGTTACTCGATTTATAATATAACAAGCTGTGTTTGTTGCTTCCGCCCAAAAATATTTTGGTAAATTATTTTCGCAAAGCATAGTTCTAGCCATTTCTTGTAAAGTTCTATTTTTCCTCTCAACTACCCCATTTTGTTGAGGAGTTCGAGGAGCTGAAAAATTATGGCTAATACCATTTTCATTTAAAAAATCTTCAAATCCTAAATTTTGAAATTCGGTTCCATGATCACTTCTAATATGTGAAATTTTAAGTTCAAGATCATTTTGAATTAATTTTGAAAATGTGATGAATTTTTCCAAAGCCTCATCCTTAGTACTTAAAAAGAGAATCCAAGTGAATCTAGAAAAATCATCAACAAGTACAAATGCATATGATTTGCCACCCAAGCTCATAGTCCTAATTGGCCCAAATAAATCCATGTGGATTAGTTGTAAACATCTACTAGTAGAAATGTCATTAATGGATTTAAAGGAAGATCTATGTTGTTTACCCTTTGAGCATGCATCACAAATTTTATCGTTCGAAAATTTTATCTTGGGTAAACCTTTAACTAGGTTTAGAGAGACTAGTTTTTCTAAAACACTTGTGCTAGCATGTCCTAGCTTCCTATGCCACAACCATGCATCATTTTCGTTTTGAGCAACTAAGCATGCATGAGATGTATGAATGTCATCTAGATGCACCATGTATATATTCCCTATGCGATGACCTATGAGCATAATATTATTAGTTTTAATGTCTACAATTTTACAACCGGTTTTATCAAACATAACATTAAAACCTTTATCACATAGTTGACTTATGCTCAATAAATTATGTTTAAGACCATTGACATATAAAACATTTTCAATGAGAGTAGTAGAGTGATTACCTATGGAGCCAATACCTTCAATGTGGCCTTTGGAGTTGTCACCAAATGTTACTACTCCTTCACTTTTTGGCTTTAGATCCATTAGTCGACTCTTGTCTCCGGTCATGTGTCTCGAGCATCCACTATCAAGGTACCATGAGTTTTGACTTTGTGCTTTGGCCTTGTAGCAATGCTCCCCCTACAAACAAAGATATTTAAACTTTTGTTTTTGGTACCCAAATCATTTTGGGTCCATGTGTGTTAGTTCCTAAAACTTTGGTTCCCTTAGGAATCCAAGGTGACATAGCAATAATATTATTAGATTTAACAAGTTCCTTAGGAACCCATACATTTCTAATTCTTTTAACTTTACTATGTCTAGGATAGTTACCTTGTTTGTAGTAGTTAGTCTTTTTCTTATATTGGTGTGTTCTAGAGGATTCTCCTATGTCATGTTTGACACTACCATTATTTTTTAAAGACTTTTTGAGCTCATTTAGCTCACTTAACACCTTTTGGTGTTCACAATTATTTTGAGATAAAAGATTATTAAGATCAATATTTTCTTTTTGAAAGAATTTGAGTTCATCTTCTAATCCTAATACCTTTTTCTCAATTTTAGAATTAGTTTGAGTAAGTGAGTCATTTTTCTCTTTTAATTCTAGAATAATTTTTCTATTCCTAATAACCGACTCCTTATACTTCTCAACTAATTCATCATATACCTCTTGTAACTCATCATAAGCATCATTTAATTCTTCATATGAAAAATCTAAAGTAGATGAGTTAGAGGTTACCAAGGAGGAATCTTCCTCAAGTGCCATGAGGCAAAGGTTCGCCACTTCTTGTTCGTCATCCTCCGATGACTCCTCATCACTCCAAGTAGCAAGCTTGGCTTTGAGCTTTTTCCTCTTCTCAAAGCCCTTCTTCTTGAGTTGAGGGCACTCCGAACGTATGTGGCCGGGTTGTTTGCACTCGAAGCAAGTGAGTGGATCCCTTCCTTCTTCTTTGTTCTTGCTTTTAAAGTCCATCTTCCTTTGGATTTTTCTTCCTCGGTTGGACCTCATAAGGCGTGAGAATCGTTTGGCTATCATAGCCAATTCTTCAAGCTCATCCTCATCACTAGATGAACTTTCATCAAGTTGGGAAGTTTTAGCCTTGAGAGCTATTCCCATTTTCTTCTTTTTCTCCCCTTCAAGCTTTTCCATTCTTTTTTCTTCTTTCTTTCTTTCATCTTCTCTTCCTTGCTTCATGATCTCGTGAGTAAGGAGAGAGCCTACAAGTTCATCAAGCTTTAGAGTTTTTAAATTCTTTGCTTCGATGATTGCGGTTCTCTTCCCATCCCAAGATTCGGGAAGTGAATAGAGTAGCTTTCGGACAAGCTTGTCTTCCGGTATAACTTCTCCATATCCCTTTAAACCATTTACAATTGTGGAGAACCGATCAAACATCTTTGACACCGTCTCATCGAATTCCATCTTGAAATTTTCATAACTAAGATTGAGAATTCCAATCTTAGTTTCTTTGACATCGTTGGTGCCTTCATAGGTGGTTTCAAGAGTGTCCCACACTTCTTTGGCACTTTCAATTGATGAGACCTTTGAGTAGATGTCCGGACCGAAAGCACAAAATAACATGTGAAGAGCTTTGTCATTTACTTGAATCTTTTTTCTTTCCTCTTCACTCATTTCCGTTCTCCTTTTTAGCACCATTTTGCCATCATTTTCTTGCTTCAATGGAATATATGGTCCATCCTCAATGACATCCCATACAAGATAGTCACTTGATTTAATGAATAGACGCATTTTATTTTTCCAAAAAGAGTAGTTCTCACCATTGAAGAAAGGAGGCTTTATGGTGGATTGTGAGTCGTACATGCCGGGAGCGGAGGTTGAAGCCATCTCTTGATATTTTGATGATGATCACACTTCTTCCAAGGATCTCCTCTTGTGGTTGTTAATCCTCAAAGAGTTAAGCTCTGATGCCAATTGTTGAGTGGATCACACGAATAATAGTAACCAAGAGGGGGGGTGAATTGGAATTTTAACGATGTTGTAACGGAAATTGCAACTTAAAAATATTGACACGGGAATTTAGAGTGGTTCAAGTTCACCAACCGAACTCTACATCCACTACCTTAGTCTCACCAAGGATTTGCAACAATTTCCACTAAATTGTTCGTCCCCTTTTTCCAGGACAAGGAGGCAACCTTTACAATTTCGGTTAATTTTTCTACCCAAAAATTAACCCAATCCTCACACAAAAGAACAAAGAAATTTGTTGGCTAATATGGTATCTCTCAATACAAATGATAGCCCAATATCAAGCACTCAACCCAATTGAACAAAATAGAAATGAAGGATACAATTGGGGTTTCTAGACAAAAATGGGATTTCAACACAAATGCTTGTATTTGATGAAAGGATGTATGCTTGTAGCTCAAAATGTTAATTGCTGGAGCTTCTTGGGGTCTTTTTATAGCCTCTTGATGATTTCCAACCGTTGTGGGTGATGGGCTAAAGATTAGAGCCGTTGGGGTGTTTTTCTCATGACTTTACAGCTCCCAGACGCCTACCGTTTCGGAACGGGGTCAACCTGTTTCGGAACGGATTTCAAATAATATAGCCGTTGGAGCGTCTACGAGATCCCGTTTCAAAACGCCTAGGGCTGTTTCGGAACGGTTTTGCCACTGCCAAAGGGGTGTTTCGAAACGGTCTTGCCCGTTTCGGAACAGATTTGCCACTGTCAAAGGGGTGTTTCGAAACGGCCTTAGCCCGTTTCGGAACGCCCTATTTATTTTCAAAATTCAGTTAAAGACCGTTGCCCTTGTTCGTTTAAATGAAGAACAGTTTCGAAACGAGTCATATCATTTCGAAACGCCTTGACCCGTTCCGATACGCGTTTCGGAACAGGTGCACATCGAACTGAAAGTGTTTCGAAACGCCTTGGGCCGTTTCGAAACGGGGCTTGAAAAATCACTGTTTTGACTTTGAAATACTTAAAAAATATTTTGTAAGTCTTTGGTTTTAGCTATGAAGTGGTCTTTAACAAAATATAGGGAATTTTAAGGACTTTAAAATTTGTTTTGATATTTTCATTTTAGTCCTTAGGTTTTTAGTTATATCAAAATTAAAGCATATGTTTCACAGACCTGTATAGGTACGCCCTTCTTCAGAACTAGCCGTTGGGCTCTTGCCAGCCTAAGTGTATCGATACGCTAGGGAGCGTATCGGTACGGTCTGCACTTTAAAAGACCATTGGAAATAGCCGTTGAGAGTTGTTAAAGCAGGGATCAGTATGCTTTAAAGGCGTATCGGTACGACCCCTCTCCGTATCGATACGGGCAAGCCTGTATCGGTACGGGTTTTGGCATAATTAAATCTGGAGAAAAAGGTATCGATACGGGGTATACCGTATCGGTACGGTAGTGCTGAAAAGCCAGGTTTGACTACTTTAAAGCATTCTAAACTTTTCCAAAAACCTTTTTAAATACCTCAAACATATTTTCAAGTTATTTGGACTTAAAGACATGTTTTAAATTCTTTTCAAATTAGTCCAAAATATTTTTCAATTATTATATCAAAACACCTAGTTCTTCAAAGTTAAGTACTGACCAAGATGTCCTGAGTTTGGTAGATAATATGCCTAGGGACCACTACCTAAATGTGTATACAGTTGAAGATTCCATTAAATATGCACCTGACTTAGGGCAGAATGACTTAAATGATGAACTTTAGTTAGGGTTAGGGCAGCATGACTTGAATGATAAACTTGGGATTGGCGAGGAACCTAATTTAGAACATACCAAGAATGTGTTTGTGGAGTCTGATAATGATTCTAATTCTGATTCTGTGTTTGTTGAGTTTGCTGATTCTGATTCTAGTTCAAATAATTCTAATTTTGTGTTTGTGGAGTCTAATAATGATGTGGGTGAGGAAGAAACATGTACTGAGAATGTGGCAAATGAAGTTGAGAAAGAGTACTGTGGCATAGAGTTACCTGATTTAGGAATTGGATCTAGAGTGAAGAGTGATAACTGACAGTAAAAAATCTGACTCACTGAATAGTATGCATGATTCAGACTCTGATGGTCCCAATTTTCCTGAATTCAAAAGTGTTGCTGATATGATTAAGCCTAGGTTTGAAACTGATTTAGTTATTGCTGATAAAAAAATTCTGAAAGAAACCATTAGTCAGTATTGAAGGATGAATAAGTATAATGTGAAATTCAAGAAAAATGATAAAAGAAGATTGGTGGCAGCATGTAAACCAGGGTGTCCACGGACAGTAAGGGCTTCACCAATGAATCCAAGTGACTCATTAGACACATCATGGCAGATTAAAACTTATGTTCCTCAACATAGATGTGCTAGAGACCTTATGAATAAGAATGTGACATCTAAATGGATTCAAGAGAGTACTTTCATAAGTTTCTGGCAGATTGCAATTATCCACCCACATATTTAATGAAAGATATTTACAAGGACCACATTTCTGTTGTGTCTCTCACTAAATGTATGAGGGCCAAAGATTATGCCCTTGAGCAAATAATGGGAAGTCAAAAGTAACAATATATGAAGATATATGTCTATCTTGCTGAGCTAAGGCATACCAATCGAGGGACCACTACTATATGTTATTTAAATGAGCGTCTCTTTCAGAAATTGTATATTTGCATGCAAGCATGTAAAGATGGATTTAAGGTTGGATGTAGACCAATTATTAGCCTTGATGGATGTCACTTAAAGGGATATTATGGTGGGAATATACTGACAGCAGTTGGGATAGATGTTGATGACTGCATCTATTCCATTGTATAAACATGTGTTGAAAGTGACTGCGGTGAATCTTGGGCATGGTTCCTGGACATTTTGAAGGATGGTGTGGACATTGTCAACTCTTATCACATTTCTTTCTTGTTTGACAGATAAAAGGTACATAATGTAATATTTTTAAAAGTTTCATTTCTTATTTGCATGCTTTCATGACTAACAAACAATTTTTTTGTATCTCGTGTTTGCAGGGGCTTGTGGATGCTATTGCAGAACTTTTTCTATATTCTCAACACATGACATGTGTTAGGCATTTGTACACAAACTTCAAGTTTAAAGATTTCAACAATGAAAAATATCTGAAGGATCTTTTTTGGAAAGCTGCAAGATCAACCACTGTTAAAGATTTCAAAAACACATTGGAAGAAATCAAATCCGTGTCATCGAAGTCTTATGATTGGTTGGTAAAAATCAATCCTGACCAGTGGTGCAAGACTTTTTTCACAAGTAGAACCAAAACTGACATGATGTTAAATAATCTATGTGAATGTTTTAACAAGGTATATATTGTTTACTAAACAATGTTTCAACTAATAATTGATATATACTAACATTTTTTTGAAGTTTATACTCGAAGCAAGGGACAAGCCTATCGTTACCATGATGAAAACCATAAGGACTAAGATCATGAAATGATCGCAAAGAAACACTCACAAGCTGAGAAATATGTTGGGCCTCTTTGTCCCAAAATTCAGAAGAAGTTGGTGCTTATGAATGAACTATCCAATAGGTAATCAAAACTTTTTTCACTTAATCTTTAGTTTATTTACTTCAAAATTTGTATGTCATTTACTTACTTCAAAAATAATGTAGGTATTGGCCTAGAAATGCCGGTGGTCAACAATACTGTTGAGTTGATCGAACATTTGCAAATGGCCAAGAGGGGGGTGAATTGGCAATTAAAATTTTGGTGAAGGGAAAGATTGGAAATAAAAAGTGACACAAGGGGTTATAGTGGTTCAAGTTCTCCAAATGAACTCTACATCCACTACCTTAGCTACCACTAAGGATTTTCAAACAATTCACTATTGAATTCGTCCCCTTTTCTTGGATGAGGAGGAAACCTTACAATTTCGATTAAGCTTTCTACCCAAAGCTTAATCCACTCAAATACAAAGAAGGAATTTGGTAAACTCAAATGTTTCCTCTCAAAGGATGATTGTCTACCCAAATACAATTTAAACAATCCCAAACTCACAATACAAATTGACAATTTGAAATACACTAGAGTTGGGTACAAAGATTTGACTTTGAATAGCTCAAGGGTTTGGATTTTTGCTTTGATGATGCTTGAAGGTTCAATAGTTGTTGCTGATGCTTTAGGATGTCTCTTTTATACCTCTTCATTGATTTCTAGCCGTTTGGGTGGTTGGAGACATAAATGGAGCCGTTGGAACCCTCTCTTACCACCATAAATGCACTTCTGCAGCTACCGGTATCGGTACGCGGGAAGGGGTATCAGTACCTGTCTCAGAAAAGAAAGAGCTGTTGTGTGCATTTAATAAGGGGTATCGATACGCGCGTAAGCGTATCGGTACTGGGTATCGAAACGGCAAGGGCCGTATCGATACTATTTTCTGAACTTAGCTCACTGTCAAAACTCGTATCGGTACGGGGGTTAGGCGTATCGATACGGGTCAACGAACTTTTAAAGTTTGGTTACCAACCAACTGACACCAACGGTCATATTTTTAAACCGACTTAAATACTTTAAAAATTATAAAGCCCGTATCGATACGGGGGTTTGCCGTATCGGTACGCTATTCAAACTCTTTGAGATTTAACACAGGGGCGTATCGATACGAGGGTTTGCCGTATCGATACGTGTTCCTCCAGTAACCAAGTTTGGTAAAATGGTATCGATACGCTTGGTGCTGTATCGATACGCCTGGGCGATTTTCAATGGTTTTGCCTTGGAACACTTAGAAAATATTTTGAGTTTGAGTTTTATAAATCAGTTTTAAAGTGTTGGTGTTTTAAAACTTATTAAGGGATTTATAAAAACAATTTTAAGTTTTTCAAATTGATCCTTAAAGATCTAGTTATATCAAAATCAAACATAGGTTTTACAATCTCCCCCTTTTTGATATAACAAAACTAAAACTTAAAATTTTTGACACTTTTGAAAAACTTTACAAAGTTAACTCCCCCTTAATATAAGCTTGGTAACCTTTGAGTTAAAATCAAAATATTTGAAGATGAGCTAGATTCTTCTCCCCCTTTTTGTTAGATCAAAAAAAATCCTTTTGAGACAATTAAGTGCATAAGGAAATCAAAGGTATAATAAGCAACATAGATTTTATTCATTATAGCAACATACTTAAAATCCAAACAAAAGCAAACAGGAAATCAAAGCATAGGTTTTAATCCTAAAACAAACTTAATCCTAAGAACATAAAACATAGGTGCATAAAATAGAAAATCCTAAATGATATGCATGACAATCAAGAGAAAACGTCTAAGCATCGTCTTCTTCGTCTTCATCATCTTCATCATCAACTCCCAAAGGCTCATTAGTGCGCATACTATTACGCCACTCATCATGGAAAGCGGCAATAGAAATATTCAAGGAATTGTGCCCGCTTTCAAGAGATGTGAGGCGATTCTCCATACCTGTCATCCTAGTATCAAAGGTAGTTTCCATGGAAGTGAGACGAGTATTCATGTCCGTGCGCAACCCAGTAAATTGCTCATTGAGATAGGTCATGAGAGCATCCATGTTGGGTTGTTGGACTTGAGGAGCTTGAGGAGCTTGAGCCTCTTCAACCATAGCGGCGGCTTCCGGTGGTAAATCGGCAAGACGTATCCATTCACCATTGAGATAAGTAAATTTTGCCCGAGCAAGAGATCGCTCATCAATGGGATCGGTGAGAGGAGTTGGAATGTCATAAGAGCAATCAATATCCTTTTTAACAAAAAAATAGCTCAAAGCCGAACCGTATGTGAAGGAGGTGACGTGAGGAGTGTGACGACTTTGAACGAGGTAGACGATCTCCGCGAACATGAGTCGAGCTAGATTTGGTCGCCTGGCTTCACGGAAGCACCGAATCCAAAAATCATCCACTTGACGGATGGTGGAATATTTTCCTCCGGAAGGACGAAACCACCACGACACCATCAAATGTAGGATTCGATCGTGAGCATTGAGGGCGGTGACGGATCCACTAAGAACATGCCCAATACCATGCTCATCATCAAGGCCTTCATCATCCAACTTAAAGACCTCACAAATAGACTTGACATCAAGGATTAATTTCTTTCCCATAAGATAAGAGGTAATTGCAACAACTTCCCCATTACGACTAATACATCTTGCATTAGCATAGAAAATCAAAACCAAGAGACGATAGTAAAAAACCGGGAATATAGAGAAAATTTATGAAATTCCAACGATGAAGCAAGGGGAGGTATTCAAACTTGAAACGCTCCGAATTTAGAAAAGGAATGGATATTACCCTTTCGGCACGGATCTTATAATTCTCATATTGACGAAAGTGAGTTAGACCCGAATTGCCTTCAAAGGATTGCTCATAGATGATTGAGTAGTTAGGACGAGCAATCGCTCCAAGGGTGGAAGATTCACCGGCTTGAGTAGCCCTTGGTCGCTTCCTCGATGGTTCTTTTGGTGCCATGATCTAAAAGAGAATTAAGCAAAAGGGTTTCTTCAATTTAAGTAAAAAACAAGGTAAAAAAAATTGAAAAGAAATTTTTCAAAAAAAATTTTGAAAGAAAATTTTAGAAGAAAATTTCAAGAAAAAATTAGAGGAAAAACAAAGTTCAAAAAAAAATGAAATAAAAGAATCAAAACAGAAAAAAAAGAAAGAAGGAGATTACCTTGATAGAAACTTGAAGATTTGAAGAAAACTAGCACAAAGATGAGAAAGAGAGCACAAAGCCTTGCTTGATTCAAAAACTCTTTTAAGTTTGAGTTGAGATGTGAAAAATATGAAGGAGGAAGTGCCTTTTTATAGGCAAAAACGGCTAGGTTTTTAGGTTTTGAAGAGATTTAATTTTGGTAAAAGTTGGACTCATTAAAAACCTGATTTAATGCAATCTGCGCAATCGAGTATCGATACGCCTGGGGGTGTATCGATACGGGGGTATAATAGTCTTTTTGCAAAAATGCCCGTTGGGAAAGTCGTATCGAAACGGAGGAGTCCGTATCGAAACGACCCGTATCGATACAGGATGAATCGTATCGATACGTGTGAAGCGAAGAAAATTCTGGGAAACTAAATGAAGAACGGGTATCGATACACGTAGAGCTGTATCGATACTGGATGCCCAGAATTACATATTTGGTTCAAAGAACAACCAAAGGCTCGAACCTAACATCTCCTATGAGTATGCAAATGATGTATGAGCAGTTCTAAGCATATTTTAACAGAATCATACTCCCCCTAACTATAGGCATGGATGAAATTGGGAGTCTAAGCATACAAACATGGCATTTCACAAGATCAAGCATATTTAAGCACAAAAGAGGTCCTATAAGGTCAAGATAGGCTAGCTAGACCTAACTCTCTCCTAAGGGACCAAAAACGCTCTTTGTCTAAGGGTTTTGTAAATATGTCCGCTAATTGATTCAAGGTGTCTACATACTCTATAACCACATCTTCCTTAAGGACATGATCTCTAATGAAATGATGCCTTATCTCTATGTGTTTGGTTCTAGAGTGTTGGATGGGATTTTTTGTTAAGCATATTGCACTAGTGTTGTCACATTTTAGGGGTATGGTTCCAACTTTAATACCATAATCTAAGAGTTGTTGCTTCATCCAAAGGACTTGAGCACAAAAACTCCCTAGGGATATGTACTCGGCTTCGGTGGTAGATAAGGCTACACTATTTTGTTTCTTAGAGAACCAAGATATGAGCATACTACCTAAGAATTGACAAGTTCCCGAAGTACTTTTCCTATCGATTTTGCAACCCCCATAATCCGCATCCGAATAAGCATGAAGGTTGAAGGTAGAGTCTCTAGGGTACCAAAGACCTAAACAAGGAGTGTCTCTAAGATACCTAAAGATCCTCTTAACGGCTATAAGGTGAGACTCTCTAGGACTAGCTTGAAACCTAGCACACAAGCAAACACTAAACAAGATATCCGGTCTACTTGCGGTAAGGTAAAGCAAAGATCCAATCATAGAGCGATAAAGCTTAGAGTCAACACACTTACCTCCTTCATCTTTGTCAAGCTTTGTAGATGACCTCATAGGAGCGGCTTGAGGCTTTGCATTCTCCAAGCCAAACTTCTTGAGCATATCCTTTATGTATTTTGCTTGGTTGATGAAGGTGCCATCCTTCTTTTGCTTGATTTGGAGTCCCAAAAAGAATGAGAGCTCCCCCATCATGCTCATCTCAAATTCACCTTGCATTAACTTAGCAAACTCTTGACAATGACATTCATTAGTAGAACCAAAGATAATATCATCAACATAAATTTGAACTACTAAGATGTCATTTTTATACATTTTTATAAAAAGTGTAGTGTCCACCTTACCTTTTTCAATCAAAAAATTTGAAAGTCTTTCATACCAAGCTCTAGGAGCTTGTTTTAAACCATAAAGAGCTTTGGTAAGTTTGAAAACATGATTTGGAAATTTTGAGTCTTCAAAACCCGGTGGTTGTTCCACATACACTTCTTCATTTATAAAACCATTTAAAAATGTGCTTTTAACATCCATTTGAAAAAGCTTGAAATTATGATAACATGCATATGCAAGCAACATCCTAATGGCTTCCATTCTAGCAACGGGTGCATAGGTTTCATCAAAATCTATTCCCTCTTCTTGAGTGTAACCTTGAGCAACTAGTCTAGCTTTATTTCTCACAATGTTACCACTCTCATCTAGTTTATTCCTAAAGACCCATTTAGTTCCTATTGTAGATTGATTACTAGGCCTATCAACTAATGTCCATACATTACTTCTCTCAAATTGATTTAACTCTTCTTGCATAGCCATAATCCAAAAGTCATCTTTCAATTCTTCTTTTATATTTTTAGGCTCTATGCATGAGATAAATGCAACATGGTTCATTAATCTAAGAGAAGAACGAGTGGTTACCCCCTTGGATGGATCACCCAAGATTTCACCATCTTTGACATAGTTCAACTCCCTTGGGTAGCTCACTTCCTTTTCCTCAATAGCCAAGTCCTTCAAGGCTTCAAGAGGTGGATCTTGTGAGTCCTCTTCCTTTGTTGGAATCTCATCCTTCTTTGAAGTTTGACCTCCATCAAAGGCATTTATGATCCCTACATCATCATCATCACAAGAATCCTTCCTAGGAAGGAGGTTATCATCGAATACAACATGAATAGATTCTTCTACTACTAAAGTTCTTTTGTTAAATACTCGATAGGCTTTAGAGGTTAAAGAGTAACCTATAAAAATGGCTTCATCACTTTTTGCATCAAATTTACCTAACTTGTCTTTTTCATTATTTAAAACAAAACACTTGCAACCAAAAGGGTGAAAATAGCTAATGTTAGGCTTTTTAGATTTTAAAATCTCATAAGGTGTTTTCTTTAAAATTGGCCTAACCATTACTCGATTTACAATGTAGCAAGCGGTGTTTGTGGCTTCCGCCCAAAAATATTTAGGTAAATTGTTTTCACAAAGCATAGTCCTAGCCATTTCTTGCAAAGTTCTATTTTTCCTCTCAACTACCCCATTTTGTTGAGGAGTTCGAGGAGCCGAAAAATTATGGCTAATACCATTTTCATTTAAAAAATCTTCAAACCCTAAGTTTTGAAACTCGGTTCCATGATCACTTCTAATATGTGAAATTCTAAGTTCAAGATCATTTTGGGTTAGTTTTGAAAATGTGATGAATTTTTCTAAAGCCTCATCTTTAGTACTTAAAAATAAAACCCAAGTATATCTAGAAAAATCATCAACAAGCACAAATGCATAAGACTTACCACCCAAGCTCATAGTTCTAATTGGCCCAAATAAATCCATGTGGATAAGTTGTAAGCATCTACTAGTAGAAACATCATTAATGGACTTAAAGGAAGACCTATGTTGTTTACCCTTTGAGCATGCATCACAAATTTTATCATTTGAAAATTTTATCTTGGGCAAACCTCTAACTAGGTTAAGAGAGACTAGTTTTTCTAAAACACTTATGCTAGCATGTCCTAGTTTCCTATGCCACAACCATGCATCATTTTCATTATGAGCAACTAAGCATGCATGAGATGTGTGTATGTCATCTAGATGCACCATGTATATATTCCCTATGCGATGACCAATGAGCATAATATTATTAGATTTAATGTCTACAATTTTGCATCCATTTTTATCAAATAAAACATTAAATCCTTTATCACACAATTGACTTATGCTCAACAAATTATGCTTAAGACCGTTGACATATAAAACATTTTCAATGAAAATAGAAGAGTGATTACCAATGGAGCCTATTCCTTCAATATGGCCTTTGAAGTTGTCACCAAACGTTACCACTCCACTACTTTTAGGCTTTAGTTCCACAAATCGACTCTTGTCACGGGTCATGTGTCTTGAGCATCCACTATCAAGGTACCAAGAATTTTTGCTTGAAGCCTTGGCCTTGTAGCAATGCTCCCCCTACAAACAAAGAAATTAGGCCTTGATTTTTGGTACCCAAATCATTTTGGGTCCATGAGTGTTAGCCTTCAACAATTTGGTTCCCTTAGGAATCCAAGAAGTAATAGCATTCAAATCATTAGAAATAATGAGTTCTTTAGGAACCCAAGCACTCGTAACTCTATGACCTCTAGCTTGCTTATTAAAATTTCTTTGTTTAGGTACAAAAGGTTTTCTTTTTACATATTGGGATTTAGAGTGATTTCCTTTTTCAAAATTATTTTTCCCAATAGCAATAGATGTTTTAAGATTATCCACTTCCTTTGTGTGATAATCTTGAAAATCGGAAAGAAGTTTTTCAAGTTCAAGATTTTTAGTTTTAAGATCATTGGAAAGATTAACTAAAAACAAAACTTTCTTTTCTAATTCGGAGTTAGCCTTTGAAAATGTCTCATTTTGAATTTTTAAATCGGAAATTGTTTTCTTGTTTTTCAAAATGGACTCTTTATATTTTCCTACTAACTCATCATACACTTCTTGCAATTCATCATAAGCATCTTGAAGTTCCTCTATAGAAAAATCAAAATTAGATGAATTAGAGTTTACCTTAGGTTCATCATCGATGGCCATGAGACATAGGTTGGCCACTTCCTCCTCTTCCTCGGAAGACTCATCGTCACTCCAAGTAGCTATTTGTGCTTTGAGGTTCTTCTTCTTCCCAAAGCTTTTCTTCTTCAATTGAGGACACTCGGAACGGATGTGACCCGGTTTCTTGCATTCATAGCAAGTAATTGGATCCTTCTCCTCTTCCTTGCTTTTACTCTTGAAGTCTCCCTTTCTAATGAATTTTCTTCCACGGTTTGACTTCATGAATCGAGTAAAGCGTTTGGCCAACATAGCCATCTCCTCATCTTCATCCTCACTAGAATCGCTTTCTTGATATGAAGCTTTTAGTGCGATTCCCACTTTCTTCTTCTCAACTTCCTTCTTCTCCACTATCTTTTTCTCTTCTTCTCTTCCCTTCCTCATGAACTCATGGGTGAGTAGAGATCCAACAAGAGCATCAAGCTTGAGAGTCTTCAAATCTCTAGCTTCAATGATGGCCGTTCTCTTGCCATCCCATGACTCCGGAAGAGAGTACAACAACTTTCTCACTAGCTTGTCTTCGGGAATGATTTCGCCGAAACCCTTCAAACCGTTGACAATGACCGAGAACCGATCAAACATCTTGGAGACACTTTCTTCGGGATCCATCTTGAAGTTCTCATAGCTTAGATTGAGTAGCCCAATCTTTGTCTCCTTGACATCACTAGTTCCCTCATATGTTGTCTCGAGGGTGTCCCAAACCTCCTTGGCACTTTCGATTGAAGACACCTTGGAGTAGATATCCGGACCAAGTGCACAAAATATCACATGTAGAGCTTTGTCATTCACTTGCATCCTTCTTCTCTCATCATCCGTCATTTCGGCTTTGACTTTTGGGACAAGTCTTTCTCCATCTCTCTTCATGGGAATGTATGGACCTTCTTCAACCACATCCCACACCATGTAGTCGGTAGACTTGATGAAAAGCCTCATCCTATTCTTCCAATAAGGATAGTTATCCCCATTGAAGAATGGTGGCTTGGGACTCATAGTTGGAGGTGGATGCCATTGCTTGACTTGTTGTTGATCAAACTCTCCTAGAATCGACTCAAGAGGGTTGTAATCCTTCCAATGAGTGTAGCTCTGATACCAATTGTTGAGTTGATCGAACACTTGCAAATGGCCAAGAGGGGGTGAATTGGCAATTAAAATTTTGGTGAAGGGAAAGATTGGAAATAAAAAGTGACACAAGGGGTTATAGTGGTTCAAGTTCTCCAAATGAACTCTACATCCACTACCTTAGCTACCACTAAGGATTTTCAAACAATTCACTATTGAATTCGTCCCCTTTTCTTGGATGAGGAGGAAACCTTACAATTTCGATTAAGCTTTCTACCCAAAGCTTAATCCACTCAAATACAAAGAAGGAATTTGGTAAACTCAAATGTTTCCTCTCAAAGGATGATTGTCTACCCAAATACAATTTAAACAATCCCAAACTCACAATACAAATTGACAATTTGAAATACACTAGAGTTGGGTACAAAGATTTGACTTTGAATAGCTCAAGGGTTTGGATTTTTGCTTTGATGATGCTTGAAGGTTCAATAGTTGTTGTTGATGCTTTAGGATGTCTCTTTTATACCTCTTCATTGATTTCTAGCCGTTTGGGTGGTTGGAGACATAAATGGAGCCGTTGGAACCCTCTCTTACCACCATAAATGCACTTCTGCAGCTACCGGTATCGGTACACGGGAAGGGGTATCGGTACCTGTCTCAGAAAAGAAAGAGCCGTTGTGTGCATTTAATAAGGGGTATCGATACGCGCGTAAGCGTATCGGTACTAGGTATCGAAACGGCAAGGGCCGTATCGATACTATTTTCTGAACTTAGCTCACTGTCAAAACTCGTATCGGTACGGGGGTTAGGCGTATCGATACGGGTCAACGAACTTTTAAAGTTTGGTTACCAACCAACTGACACCAACGGTCATATTTTTAAACCAACTTAAATACTTTAAAAATTATAAAGCCCGTATCGATACGGGGGTTTGCCGTATCGGTATGCTATTCAAACTCTTTGAGATTTAACACAGTGGCGTATCGATACGAGGGTTTGCCGTATCGATACGTGTTCCTCCAGTAACCAAGTTTGGTAAAATGGTATCGATACGCTTGGTGCTGTATCGATACGCCTGGGCGATTTTCAATGGTTTTGCCTTGGAACACTTAGAAAATATTTTGAGTTTGAGTTTTATAAATCAGTTTTAAAGTGTTGGTGTTTTAAAACTTATTAAGGGATTTATAAAAACAATTTTAAGTTTTTCAAATTGATCCTTAAAGATCTAGTTATATCAAAATCAAACATAGGTTTTACAAATACCAAGTTGAATGTGAATATGGCAACTAGCATGTTGTCAACATGCAAGAATTGACTTGTACATGTAGGAGATGGGAGTTAACTGGTATCCCATGCAACCATGCCATGTCAATGATGCTGCTGATTGAAGTTAGGCCAGAATTACATGTTGATGAATGCTACACCAAGACAACACAAGAAAGAATCTATTCAAACTTCATCAACCCAATCAGAGGACCAAATCAGTGGACTCCTCAAGAAGGATGTCTACCTATATTGCCCCCACTATTGAGAAGACCACCTGCGAGACCTCATAAATCTAGAAGAAAGGAAGTTGATGAACCTGCTACTGCTTCAAAAAAGTTGAGTCAAAAATACGTGAAACTGAAGTGCACCAAGTGAGGAAAACCTGGTCATAATATCAGAACTTGCAAGGGAGAAGTGGGTGGGAATAAAAGAAATGCTCAAAAGGTAATGACCCTGTTTGGCAATTAGCGGATAGCTGATAGCTTATAGCAGATTACATTAGCTGATTTGACTAGCAAATTGTATTAGCTGATTTGACTAGCGGATTGTATTAGCTGATTTGACTAGCAGATTGTATTAGCTGATAGTATAAAAGTGTTTGGTAAAATTAACTGATAGCTGATAGCTGTTCGATTATTTAAACAAGCAAATGACATATAAGAACATGATTATATTCAATACTTGTTTAAATAGTTTATTATTTATCAATATTTTGTATTTATTAATATTAATTTAGATTATGAAAAATAATTTTTAATATAACATTATTAAGCATATTTGAAAGATCTATATATTAATTTATTATTTATATAATTATTTTTAATATAATTTAAATAATTATTAAATTTAAATACAAATATAAATGTGTGAGAATAAAAAAAATAAAAAATATTAGTTTACCAATGTCACAATGTAAATACATAAGGTTGAAAAATTAAAACAAAAATGGTTAAATTTAGGTTACTTGGAGATTTTTGATAATTATTAAGGGTAACAATGTCTATATAACTTTTATGTCAAAACCTCTAATTTCAAAAAGCTCCTATTAGCGGTTTTTTTCAAAATGAGAGGTTTCACCCCAATCCGCTATTTCAATATGCTCTTTACCAAACATTCAAATTAGCAAATTTGACCGGTCAAACATCTAATTTTAGTTCAAACCTCTAATTTTGGCTCAAACCTCTCTTTACCAAACATGGCCAAAATATATTTACTTATTTCTTTTTTTTCTTCATAACTGATTAATTATTATTTTATAGGTTCGCACAACAAGGAAACAACCTCCATCTGTTCAACCTCAAACTGGTCAACCCCTAACTCAACAATCTCAAACATCAACCTAGCAACCTAGAACTAGACCTTTCACACAACCGTATCAACCAAGGCAAAAACTACCTATAAAGAGGAAGGAACCTGCAGTCCAGCAAGATTCAAGAAAAAAATAAACAAGGCAATCAAATGTGCTCACTGTTAGATGGATGCCAACCAACACTCAAGATAACACTTGCACAACCTCAGACACAACCAGAAGCAATGTTACAAACACTAGGGTAGACTAGTGCCATGAATTTGTCTTTAACTTTTTGTTTCCAGTAAATGTATAGGGTGTTTAACTATAAAAAATGTCAAGTATTAGTGTAAATGGCCAACTACCTCTTTTGTATTGGCACAAATCTCTTTTTTATGGGCACATCTCATTTCGTGAAAACATTAATGCTTTACTATTTTATCTGAACATTAATATTTTACTATTTTGTACAAGTATTATATGAAAATGAAAATGCTGGAAATTATGTTTCTTATGGATGTTCAGTTCTAAACTACCATTGCTTTAACATAAGTTTCCAAATGCAAATACAAATGGATATCACTAAAGCATTACTTTTGACTGAAATTATGTTTTTTATGGATGTTCAGATCTAAATTACCATTACTCTTTTGCATTACCATTATATTTTATAATTATTTAATTCTAGATTGAAATTACTATTAATTAGAAATTATGCTTTGGTGATATTCAAATGCAAAAATAAAAAATTTTACGATGAAGTCAAACCCTTACATTACCATTACTTTAACAAAAGTTTCAATTACAAAATGTTTTCCCACAAGTTTTCCCATTTATTCTCATAAACCTATAGAAATTCCCCCAAATCCCCAAATCAAAATCCAAAACCTTAACAAAACTACATAAAAAAACCATAATATCAACACACACGCATAGTCAAAAAACCAATCTAAAACATTAGTTATTTCTTTCTTCCCTCTTCTATATTTTCTGATTTTCTTCAACAATCCAACAAGAACAACTCTTTCTCGATGTTCAATTTCTGAATCACACCACATGAAAAACCGTAATTACGACCAACACCATACTTAGAGGAGCCGAAAAATCTCCTACACAGGTTGTAACCCCCTCGACCCGGCCTAGCCACCAGACCGTATCGAGCAGATCACACGAGACTATCCGAAGAAAAATTTAGAGATTTCCCTCCGATTAGCAACCCTAAACGCATTGATTAATATCTTTTCTAGATGCTCGTATTAAACCCTATATTTCAAGAACACACGGCGGAAGAAAACACGACAAGACGGGCACCGAATGATCAACCGAGCAACCAGGGACCAAAATGCAAAACTAGCATAAAATAGGGACCTATGATGAAATTAAGGTGATCACTTTGAAATTAGTCTCATTTCATACTTCCATGCTGAAATGCAACTCAAAACAAGCCCTCAATCAAACTCAATTGATAACACAACAAGCTTGGACCAAAACACAAGAAAAAAAACTTCAAAGATGCTCTTAACTAACTTCCAACGACCCCCGTTTCGAAACAATCTTGATGGTATCGATACGGGTCTGACGTTTAAAACTCCAGAGAGCTTTCGTTCCGAAACGGTTAGACCCGTTTCGGGGCTGAAAAGCCCATTTCGATACCAGTTCCGAAACACAAAGGCCAAATTAAGGGTCGTTTTGAAACGTTAAGGCCTATTTCGAAACACCCTGCAGCAGAACAGAAAAATCTGCAGTTCAAGCATCTCCAAGGCTATTTCCCTTGGTTCTAATCAATACATGCAACAAGATATCAGCAAGATAAGCATACAAACACTAAGAATAAACAACCAAACTTACATTTAAGCAAGAGAACTAACTCATGATTAACAAACGGCAAGATAAGAACATCAAAATCCATGAACTAAGCAAAACAAGATAGAAAGCTGAAACCATTATGCTCAAGGTATAAACAAGCCAACCAAGGCATAACAAACATGCTCGCAACACAAAGAGTCTACAAAACACTCCCAAAACATAAACAAGGTCTATCCCTATTGCCACACACACTACTATCTAAACAAAACCATACTTGAGCTTGAAACGGACACTTGGATCACTTCCCTGGCACCGTTGCCTTCCAAGATAGTCTACGGATCTGCATTGTTGGAAAAGAGAGTGTAAGCTACGAAGCTTAGTGAGCGGGGCTCAAAACCAAGCTACAACAATGCAGTTTTGAAAACCAACTTCATTTTGGAAACCAAAAAAATTTCTTAAAATCACTTTCACAAATCATTTCCTTTCAAACATACCATACTTAAATCAAGTATAAGCAATTGCAACAACACATGCATCAACCATGCATAAACCATATGTTAACCACATATGCAAACCAAGCCTATCGGCTCCATTTCAACTCACATGCTTCAAGCACATAAACATAACCATATGAGTTTACCAAGCTCATATTAAAACCATAAGCGAATGAGTAAACCGACATCATTGACATGTTACTCGGATAAGCGGACACCTTGATGGCACAACCCCATCAAGCTACATGGTGAAACAACCCTCACCACAATCTCACTTCAGTCGGGATGCCGCAACTCGCATTGCCCGTTGGTGATAGCACAACCCCTATCACTTGTATCACAATAGCACAACCCCTATTGTGAAACCGAAGAATTTATCTCACACGCGAATTTTATATATATAATGCACTTCACATCCTATTGATCAATCAATCTATCTGATATAAAGATCCACATGTGTCAATATACTCATCGCAACATCTCATTCCACTGTTTTACATTGGGGTTAAACACCTCCCCAAACACATCCCAAATACCATAAACACAAGCATATGCATAGCATGAACTCAAGCAACATTTTCATAAATCACATGGTATTCTCTTGGGACAAAATCAACATGCATTGATGCACAACAACTGTGGAAAAAAATCATTAAAAATGATATGTTCATGATCAACATGTAAAACGACGAAAATACCAAAATAACTCAAAACTTACTCTTGAGCTTGGATTGGCCTAACAACACAACCCAAACTCCCAAAATGCTTCTTTAACCTTGTTAAGGCGTTAAAAACATTTCCACTCACCAGCTAAAACCAAAACCAAGCCGAAACACTTTTCTAGCTTCCTGGTTCGCCCACAAACGTATCCAACGATTTCGGATCTTCAACCCCTGCTTCTAACCAACCCAAAACAGAGGATTAGAGATATTTTCAACACTCTAACTTTTTGGAAAATAGAGATTCAACAACTCATTCAAATAGCCTATCGAAACATTATCGAAACAAACCGAAAACATCGGAAAACTCAAATCGGACAACCTCTAGCATAAACCCAGCATTATACATCATCAAAACACATGAATAGACATCTAAAAACATCAAACCATCATCGGTATACCATCAGCTATTGATTGATCACAAAACTCACCCACAACTCCCAACACCGGTCTTTCAGACACTGAAACCTTATCGAATCTTCTAGACCCAAAACCAGGGTGTTACACAGGTTAGCATTACTCTATGATGTTTTGAGATCAGCGTCTACTCCATAATCACATTTCGAAATCTCTCTTCCTGAGTCCATCTTTCAGATTGACTTCCTTCTTTCCTCTGAAAAATTTGAAGATGAAGTTTAGAAGAAGACGAGTTTTGTGGGATTTGATCCTCTGATTAGGGCTTTTTAAAGGGAATTTTTATTGATTTTTAATGACATGGAAATGTGGTGTAATAAAAGAATAATTTTATCTAAACCCAGTCAGCATGTTAACGTCCATATAAGCCGTCCGTCAATTTTTTAACGGAACGTGACAAATTTGTATGTAAAATTTAGTTAAAGGACCAATTTGTAACATTTGATAGTCGGGGAATGCAAAAGATAATTGGAGCATAGTCGGGGGACCATTTATGTAGTTTACCCAAAAAATTCAAAGAAAAAATGTTAAATTGTTCTTATAACCCTTATTTTATGTAATTTTTATTTTTTACCATGAAAAAAAAGGATAAATTGTTTCCAAGCCCTTTGATTTTATGTCTCTTTTTTTATAAAAAATACATGTGGCAGCATATGAGAGTGCCACATGTCTCTGCCACACCAGCACTTAATGCCATTAGCCTCATGAGGCATTTTAAAACATGGAAGCAAAGTATATAGGGGCATATTGAACGTTTGCAAACTTTAAGCACCACATTGATAAATTTGACAAAGTACATGGGGCATTTGTGACATTATCCCAAATAAATTCAAATTTTCAAATTTCAATTTAAAACAATTTTGCATTACATGCTCTTCGCAATACATGTCAATCTTCACTCTAATTACGACAATTAATTTTACTTCCAACGTATTCTTTTTGAATTTTTGGGCCCATCTACATTAATACAAACACATAGATGAATCATGATTTTCATAAATAACATTTATAATAATTATGAGAATTAACATTATTACCTTAAAACAAGTGAGAATTCAAACGAAGAATCACAAATAGGTACCAAAAATGGAAGTCTGTACCAGACCCATGATTATATAAGCACCACACACCACCAATATCGGCGTGCACGAATCTGTCGTTGACGTCTGTCTGGGTTGCTGTTTTGCACAACTTGCGATACAAGAAACCTAATATTGCAGATCTACAATTGAATTTTTTGCTACCCACGACGTCTCCAAGAACGGAAGGTATTGTGTGTGCACATGAGAACTCGATTTGTCCAGCATTAGCATACCACCGATAAGGAGCAATATATAAGCTCGAGCAACGTAATCAATTTCTGTTGATGTGGAATTTTCATCCATTTGAAAATTACTCTTCAGCCATGTCGGCTTCACACGTTTACCATCAATAGCATGGGTCGGTGGTGTCTTCCCCCAAATACTTGGAGCAGTAATCATTAATAAAATAATTATTCTGACAAGTTATTGGACTGCCTGAAATTGAGACATCGAAATGCATAACAATATCTTCGAGGTGATTGTGCACTCCCCGCACAACATGTGGAAGGTATGCGTCTCTGGTCTCCAATGCTCCACTAACCCATTAATCAACTGCGACACAATATCAAACTCACGAATCTTTGACGCGTACTTAAAATTGAAATTCTCTAAAAATCCCATTATATATTGGCTTGATGGATCGCTCCATATCAAGCGAGGCCAAAATTTTGAATCTTCTTTCCACAAACACAAAATTTAAATTAAAGTAGCATTTTTATCATATAAAAACAATAAATTAAAAGTTTCCAAAAAAACTATAAATTCTTACAAATAATCCCATGTTCTTCGTGATGCGAGAATTTTGAAATTTTAACAACTCCATTTTTCTTAATAGTTATGCACAATTAAATACCTAAAGCATCACAAATCAATTGAATTCTTAAATATTTTCGGTTAAAATGTTTACAACACAAATTACTATTCAGATTTTAAAAAGTGCATATATAAAAAAGTTTCGAATAAGAAAATAAATCATATTAAAAAAATTTAATTGTACTCTAAAAAATTAACAAACATTATCTTTAACTTTTCGAATTATGTGTGAGCTTGCTTCTTTCGATGTCGTCTAAGAAAATCTCACGACTTCACAAACTCTTTTGCTTTGCTGGAACAAAATAGGTTGAAATTTTTGTGTGTGTTCTAAGCTCTAAACAAAATTATATATTTATAAGAAAATACAAAACCCTAATTTACAAAAACTCTATAGGAACTTGTTATTTTTTCCGTAAAAATCTAATTTGTCATAGCGTGAGAAGTGAGCAAAGTTCAACGACAAGTCTAATTTGTAACTAAAGATAGATAATTTGTTACAATATTTGTAACTATATATCTAAAATGGTATTATGTACTTAATATTGTTGGTTTGGTAGTTGCAGCTGTTTCAGGCATTTCTAATCCTAATCCTACATCTTGGGCTTGGAATTCCAATTTCCAACAGCCTATGGACGTTCACACGTGCTTCCTTTGAGCAGACAGTGCAATTAGATTTGAAATTTTTCTATTTACTCGAAGTCAACAGATTTGGATCAGGAGAATTATTACTCCCTCTACAATTAATTAATTAATTAATTAATTAATGGTTCCTTGATATTATACATTTGTTTAGTTACCTTACCCAGGCTAGGGTATAGGATCAGGATGAATACAATAATGGGAAGGTGGTTGAGTTGACGTGGGGAGATCTGAACAACATGGACCCCTTGTGTGCTATCCTGATCACGACACGTGGTGTGTGCATCACATGTGTCACCCATGTCCCTCCCCACCGTCCACGCCACTCTTTGTTTTCTTCTTTAACAATAAATATTAATTAATAAAGTTATTTCAAGAAAAATATCAGTTGATGGCTTCCCAACCACACTTGTATGGTGCTCATCAAAAAACAAATAAAGCAGTGTTAGGTTAAGGGTTAAGCACTTAAGCTTCCCTAAAAATAGTATAAAAACTAAAAAATAAGCAAAAGGGAGTTGCTTTGCTTCTACCACCACCTTTTCTTTTTTTATTGCCCCATAATATTTTTTTTCGATGTAATTATATTTTTTATTATTAATTTTTTGAAAAATACACATTGATGTAGATTGATTTTGATAAAAAAATAATCAAATTTGATTAAATATACCGACATTAGTTTTTCACTGAAACCACGTAATTAATATTTAAGTTTTAACATCATATATACACGGTATATATATTTTATTAAAGGATTAAAAAAATTATACAAACACTATCTTATAATCATACCAACATTACTCCAAATTCTAAACTAGACATACTTTTGTCTTCCTCTGTGTCTCGGTTATGGACCTGGTTGCAGTGCCAAAGTGAACCCTTTGCTTCTTCCGGTCCAATCCTTTCACTGTAAGCCCTCTACCATCACCTTCTCTCTAAACATCTTTTTATTCAAAAGTTTCTACACGATCTTTTCATTTGTTCTTCGGTTGACGAGGAAACGGGAGGGATCATAAATTATGGGGGTGGGAGTGGGATTAGAGATGCAAAATTAGAAATTCAAGCACTCGGTTTGTATTTAGTTCCGCTGAACGTTTATTCATGCTCTCTGAATTTTGAATTACATCTTTTGGGTGCATTTGTTGAGCCGCTAACTTTGACTGTTGAATTCTGAATTCATGGAATGACCCCTCCGCCGCCGGTTTTATAATTTGAAATTTCCCCTCCTGAGAATTTTCTAACGTTGTTTGTACTATTATGCGTATGATTCATGTTTAATCTATTAATCTCTCTCTCCCTTTGCTTTGTGTGTGTATGTGTGTTTGTGTGAAGGTTGATGAAAGTGGACTTCAGCTTTGCATATAACTTAAGTCGTATTAGATGATAGTGAGTGAGAAGTTGAGATCATTGTTGATTTTGCCATTTTTTCTGTTTTTATCTCTTAAGCAAAATTCTATGTTTTGGATGTTTAGCTCTCTAGATTGTAACTTCAGAATTCCAGAATAAGGGGTGAGCAATGCCGGCAAAACCGGGGAATGGTGATCAGGAGATAGACCATGGTGCTTGTTGTGTGTTGCAGTCGACTCCCCACTCTGAACCTTGGTGGAAAGGATTTGGGACTAACCCCTTCGGTGAAGCTGCCTCTAAGTCACCTTCTGTAGAACAAGTAAACGGTTCAATGGCAAATGGAGTTGTGCATTCGCAGGCTCATGGTGGCTTGGGCAATGAAGGTAATTCCAGTAAAGAGAAACCGATCTATGTAGGATCACAATCTCTGATTTCTCACATTAGTTGAAAGATGGATACTGCTTTTTATGTTAGAAGACCACAAGGCATCAGTTTTAGGACTAGGCAACCTCTTTGGTTTGGCATTGGACTGATGTTTTTGTTTCATCGTAATCACTTTATTGGACCCGTGGCACGCTGGTGGGTACGATTCTAATAATGGAAGAAAATATGTATTGTTTTCTTCAAACTAATGTCTATTTTTCTTTTGCTTCTCTGTCATTCATAATTCATTTACCTACTATTTAGTTATTACAAGAAATGGAAATTTGTTTTAGAAATCGATTAAGAGGGTGTGATCATGTCTCACAAACTGAAAAAGGGAAAATGCAAGAAGATATAGTAAGGCAGAAAATTTTAGGGGGAAAAGGTAATTTTTCCAAGTACACTCTGATATAACTAGGAGGAATAATGCTTCAAGTTAGTAGGCCTCCTTATTTTTACTATGATTTCTCGTAAAGCGTCATTACCAATAGGTTACTCCCCTGGTATAGACTCTTGGTTTGCCATTCTCTTCCAACTTGTGTGCATCCTATGAACTTACTAGATATAATGGAGGCTTTTTAACCTCTTTTTTTTTTTCTGGAGCCCTGAACAGGGTTAGTGTTTTGGGTGGGAACATATGTCCTTAGTGTCGGTTTTTAGGTCAGATGTGCTGTCTTAGGCTGTTGAGGACAGCAAAATCCATTCAATCAAGGTTACAATAGTTGCAATATGAGAGTGATAACTAGTGTCATATTTTTCTTGGTATAACCAAAAGTATTCGACCCATCGGCCGACTAATCTAGATCGGGTACTGCAATGTTCCACCAAGGAGTGACCCTCCCAACCCCATTTTCTCCATTTATAACATCAAGATTTTAACCCCAGATGTTGTTTAAGAGACCTAACACTCTATCGCCTAGACCAACTGGTAGTTGGTATAACTTGTGTCATATAACATATCCGGTACTTTGTTATGGGTCCTTGTTAGTGATCATTGATCAAGTAGCCAAGCAATTAACGTGAACACAAGAAGCAATGGCCTTCCCTTGATTCTTGGGAGGGCCTATGATGTTCGATAGATCAGCTCGTCGAAGTGAGACTGAAACCTTTTGGACTTGTTAGGAGAGAGACCAAGATCTTTAGGGTTTTAATAAAACGCCGACTCAACTTTTTATTCATACTAAATAGCATCTATAAATAGAGGGTACAAAGTTTACTTGAAATAAACTTGACCTAAAAGGTAGACATAATAAAAAGGACTCTTGATGATGTAAAATACTCACAAATAAAATATCCTAATACTTCTCCTAATAAAATAATAAACTGATCCTAATAATAATAAATTAATATCCTCCTAAATAATAATAATATTATTATTATTTAACCCATAACACCCTTGCTTGATTTTGAGGCATACAAATCATTTGTTTTGTATTCACTGGATATTGATGCTATCTTCGTTTTTTTATCAGATGGGGGAAATGGACAAGATCTCCAACATGTCAATCATGTCCCTTCTGCAACACCGCTTACTTTGGGTGAACACCATGAACCTAATTCTCAAATGGAACTAGTCGGGCACTCAATTGTAAGGCTTCTCTCACACACACACGCGCGCACACGCACAAACATCAACTCTCGCATACATTTATGTACATACCAATTCTTCATGAATGCATCAGCACACATCCATCCATGTGTTTTAGCAGTCAACCTGCGTTTCTTGTGCTCTTTGAATGCCTAGAAGTTCACATTGATTCTCTTTGACCGTGGAAGAAATCTTGCTCCAAACTTTCAGGTCTTGACATCATATCCTTATTCAGATCCTCAGTATGGTGGAATACTGACTCCTTATGGGCCACAAATGATGGTATGATCCGAGTTCTATGTTGTGGTATATATATTGGAGAACGGGAAAAGACAAAATCTAGTGATTTTTATTTTGCAGTAGATAGGGGTATCTGGTTGCTAGAAATAGATTCTTTTAAGCTATAATTTAAATAAGATGACGTGTCTTGTCTCCTTTTGTCTGTTATGAATCGTATCACTCTAAAAATATACAACTTCGACAAAAGTTTTTGCAACGGTGATGCTTGTATATCGGATTGTGGTTCATTTGCATTGTTTACAAATATCTGAAGAGCAGTTTTACTATTTGATTGATCTGACCAATATCTAACCTTTTTCCTTTACTTTCAATTTACCAGAAGTATAAGTATTTTTGGCATGATAGTTATTGGCCAGTGTTTACAACTCTTATTTTAGGAAATTATTTCATCCACAAGAGATTTGTTTTCACTAATGGGGATACAGGTTATGAGCTTACTATTTAAATGGTTTAGGAGATACCCATTTTACTATGCCACACAGAAGTAATGAACTTTATGCGTACTATTGCTAACCATATTCAGGTGTCACCGCATCTATATGGAATGCATTATGCTAGAATGCCTTTGCCTCTTCAAATGGAAGAGGAGCCTGTTTATGTAAATGCAAAGCAGTATCATGGCATTTTGAGGCGAAGACAGATACGTGCCAAGGCTGAGCTTGAAAAGAAAGCCATTAAAGTTAGAAAGGTAGAATTGGTATTGTTTTAGGTTTTTTTCCCCTTCTCCCTTCTCTTGTTTAGTGGTGCCTGGCAGAAACGTACAACAAAGGAAGGTTTAGGACTCAATTATGTTGCCATTGAATACAGCCATACCTTCATGAGTCCCGGCATCTACATGCCATGAGAAGGGCAAGGGGTTGTGGAGGTCGTTTTCTTAATACAAAGAAGCTGGCTGATGATGTTACTAGTCCCACCTCAGGAAAGGACATGAATTCAGGTGAAAATGTTTCAATCAGATCAGCCATATTTTCAGGGTCTGAGTGTGTATCTGCCAATGGAGCTGGAAACATGAATTCCTTCTATGGTCAGCAAGAAGGAAATTGTGCAAGGGATATTGTGAAAGGGAATGGGGCACAACATGGGGCCCCTTCTATCAAATGAAATTCCTCCTTGAGGTGGGTGATTCTCTCCGGCAGGTTTGACCATTGTTATTTGTCATTGTGTGCAATAAAATGGGTCATTATTTGTGTTTGTGTCTAATGGGGGTCTTCTTGTGTATAGGCAGCGCTGGAGGTATTTGGCCCTTCGATCTCGGGTGGCGGAATCCCTCTCAGGCAATTCATTCTTGGCTTTGGTTACTCACGGTTAAGGGGGCTATATGAGAAGATATGTGGTCTTTGGTTTGATCCTCAGTTTGGTAAAAATGGTTTGAACTTTGACCCGCCTCCCTTTGACCTAAATAGGTGTTGTATGTACCGAATAGCAAACTGTTGTGAATGTGCAAAATATCAAACAAACTACATAAGTTTGAGTGTGTCAAAGGGCGTGGAGATTTGTGTAATCTTTTCCAGCAGTGTGGCCTTAATAATGTAAATGGTGTCTCACTTTTGCTGTCATGTGTTGGTGGTTTGGTGATTATTATTTGGATTGGAATTCTGCATTTTTTATGGTAATTATTTCATATACCGACGGTAGAAATTAAAAAGCTTTACAAGCCCTTTAGTTAGTTTTAGGGTTTAAGAATTTAGTTTAAGGTGTATGATTTAGGAGTTTAGGTGTATGAGTTTAAAATTTAGGGATAGTAGTTAAAATTTAAAGTTTAAGGTTATAATTTAATGTTTATAATTTAAAACATAAATTCTTGTCATATTATTCTAAAAATTGAACCTTAATTTTTTAAACCTTAAATTCTAATTATTATTTCGAAATTCTTATACCTAAATCCTTAAATTTTACTCCACACTTTGGTGTGTTTGTTTTACTGGGTCAGGTGTTTCAAGCTACTTTCTTCAGGTATAGCAAATCATCTAAGTCCACATGGAATGTCAGCCCTTGGCCCATAAAGGGAAGCAGCCGAAAACCCTACAAGAATGACGGCTATCACTCCATTTATCTATGTTCAAACTATACTTTCCACCGTAATCCAGTACTGTTGAAGTTCATCTCTGCTTTTGTTTTTGGTATACAGAAAAAGAAGTAATGATTGTGGGATGGAGATATCATATGATATAATTATGTAAAGGTCGGAATTTGAACCCACAAAATGGAAGTGGATGAGCATTTTTAATAACTCGGCCATTACACAATTCAACTCTTCTTTGAAGCTTATGAAGTGGCTGACAAGTTGAAATGAATACTAGGATGTGAAAAGGGAGACTAAAGGAAATCAGCTGCAAAAGCAATTCAATCAATGGCTCCAGAATTGTTGTTGGTTCTCAATTACAAAATGAAATTGTTTCGAGAATAAACCGGGTGTGCCAAAAGAACGGCAAGTTAGTATACGGCTAATAAATGGCGAGATATTACAGCCGTTAGATGAGAAAACTTTTAATTTTAACCGTTAGATTTAGATTCTCATAAAAAAGAGACGAAAACGGGGCCGGCAAGTTTCGAAACTTTATGTGGATAAGTGTTGCAACGTCAAATGTTAAAATAACGCGGATGTTTCAGAACTATAAGATAGGTATCGGAATCGATAGTTGAAAGTTTAAACCTAAATTGTTAGTAAAGTATGTGCCAATTAAAGTTAAAAGAAGATGTCTCAAAATTTAATTTCGAGTACCAAAACAGTACTGTGAAAGTAAGATTGTAAGGTTAACGCGTAACAATTGACGTTTTCCTTTCGATATCAGAATTTTTGTACATATTTCGAAACTTGTAGAAAATGTGTAAACTAAATATTTAAAGTGACGTTAACAATACATGTTTGTATAGCATTTCTTAGAACTTAAGTTTGAGTATCGAAACCTGACGAAAGGTATGTTGGATAGATAAGAATAGACGTAGCAACCATAAAAGTGAAGGAAGTAGATAATATATTGGGTGAAATCTGCAAGTATCAGAATTTTTCAACGAGTTTCACAACTTAAAGTCAAGATTATAATGTTTTCGGTTTAACGATTCATATTTTTAGTTTTTTGCAGGTCTTGAATCGTACGATATTGTTTCGCTACTCGTAGCGAATAAAACCCTTTAGCTCCTAGAATGAAGAATCGAACCTTCACTTGTTTAATAACATTTTAGGGTTAGAATTCTTTTTTCCTCTGAAAATTTGGAGAACCCTCTAAAATTGAGAATAATGTTTCAGTCAGTTCAAAGTATCGAAACCTGAATTTAGGCATGCACCTGAACCTGTGCAATCGTATCCATTGCGAAGGTAACAAGCAAAGCAAAATCTTAAGTTTGTTTGTTTATTTGCAAAATACTTGAAATTTAGGGTTTGTGTTTAAAAATTTTGGTATGGAATTTTATTTTTTGTTGGAGTAAATTTGTTTAAACTGAAAATTTTGTCATCTTTCAATCTATTGCTCGATTCCATGGATTATAATGAGTAAATGTTAGTTAAATCCATGGAAAGTTAATAGTTAAATAGCTATTTCAAGCTTAGATATTGATTTTGATATTGCTATATTAATTTCGATATCGTAATATTGATTCTAATGATCTTCTATCGTCTTCCTAGATCAAGAAGAGGAGATAAACAATCCGTCATGCCCATCAAAAGCTAGAAACAAAGGAGTGACTATCTGAGAGCCGTAAGAGCATCAGATTTCGAGGTGAGTGTAGTTAGAGTCTCAGGATTAGGCTAGATGCCTTCCCTGATTTCACTGATATTAAATTTAGTATCGTTAACCCATTTGTTAAGGGATATTGCATCGAGCCATTTAGTGGACATCGTTGGTAAGTATTGGTAAGTTATAGTATTGAATATTGGGTATTGGAATTGTTCTCGTCATTGTTATTGAACATCACTATTGTATTGTCATTGCCATTGTTAGTGAATTATTGAGATGTCGTCATTGCCATTCATATAACTATCAGGCATTGATATTGAATTATTGTTTATAAACAAACTCATTAAAAACACTAGATATTGCTATTGATAGTGAACATTGATTATCAATATCGTCACTGGACCATAGATTCGAAGGAAATTGGATACAAATGGCATGCCATAGAATTCACGAGCTCAGTATACGGGTGGACTACGACCTATATTGATTTGGAGAGGCGGAGGGATGTGTTGTGATATTTGTCATATTGGTGAGACAGAGGGACTAGACCATTCATTGACTTGGCGAGGCGTAGAAATTCGTGTATGCACTATTCTGAATCGATCCAAGGGTTAACACTGAAATATGAATACATTGTCATTGAAATATTGTCATTGCATTGTTATTATTGTTGCATTGTATTGTTGTTATCATGGCATAAATTGGAATGCATCACATTGATGTTGATCTTAGTTATGACTACCTCACTAGGCAAATGTGCCTAATTCATTTCATTTCACTCATTTTAGGTTAAGGATTTTATCATTGGAGATCAGAGGAGTGGACGTTGATCAAGTCACAAGCTAGTCTAAGTAATATACACCGAACCTATGAACTCCTAGTAGGGTGGAAAAGTACTTGAAATAGTCTTAAATGGTCCCTTTGATATGTATGTTTTACGCTTGTGGTATAATTTTGCTTAAGACCCTAAATGCCTCCTTTTGGTTTGGATAAAATGGCTACAAAGTGCATATTTGGCTTAATTAGAGTAAATTGAGTAAATGGATTCATTTTGACATGAAATTTAACATGCTTATAGATTATAGTGTTTTGATGGTTGTTGGAAAAGTTTCATTGCATTCGGACACCGTTTGATAGGTTAACTTGAGTAAAAACCAGCTAAAAATCTATCATTATAGTCCAGGGTGTATCGATACGGGTGATGGCGTATCAATACGGTATGTATATCTTGGTATAAGAAAATCTGGGTAAAGCATGGCGCATCGATACGACTAGAGGCGTATAGATACAATTAAGGTAATTTTTGAAACTGTCAAAATGCGTTTCAATACAAGGAGCACGGTGTATCGAAACGGGGTCAACACCGGTCAACTGGTATCGATACAGGCTTAACCGTATCGAAACAAGGTATATTGTTCAAAGTAAACATTGGTCAACCTATATCGATACGCATCGAGTCGTATCGATACAGAGTTTGACAGTTTCATTGAAATTCTAATTACATACAACCGTATCGATACAATACTAAGGTGTTTTGATACGAGGTTAGTTAGTTCTATTAAAAGACATAGATTAAATTTTGCATTGTTTACAAAATTGTCACTGAGTGTTGTATAGCCTAATTAGGTGAGTAAATGAACTTGGAATAACATGATAATTTACATGCTTGCTGTTATTCAGTTGAATTTCCTTGTAGTATGGCCAATTTTATGAAAGGACCCCTAAAATATTGAAATTACAGTTTAGTCCCTAATATTTGTAAAAGTTTTAAATTAGTCCTAAAATGGGATTAGCAAGTTTCATAGCAAGACGTTACTGTTGCACATCGATATCTCAACGTATTGTATTATTAATTGATTGAGTCATTCCACCAGAATCACTGTATTGCTCACCGGTAACGCTATCCGATCCGGTTTCCTACCAAACCAGGAAGGGGGTGTTATAATTGTGGTATTAGAGCTAGAGTTTAGTCGGTTCTATGACTAAACCGAAGTTTATTGTATTGTTATTGAGTTGTTTTGCCACCTAGGAGTTATATATTGTATGAATTATGACTTGTTGACTAATCCGATCTCTTTATATTATAGATATGTCAGAGACTAACGAAGCTCACATAAATGAGCATGCGACTGGCTCCTCGACCCATGGCGAGGAAATGAGGGGGGGGGGGGAGATCCTCCGAATCCACCAAATCCTTCACCTTAGAATGTTGAGCCAGAGTTGCCCAACACACATGCTAAATGCTATCGGAACATGGCTGACATGTTCAAACAATTCATGACATTAATGAAAGTCGAACAATCCGTGTAACCAGCTGCACCTGTTGTTCAAAATGTTCGGGCTCCTATTGATAAGTTGGCGCAACACTGAGCTTACACCTTCACTGGTCAGGATGATGATAATCCTGAGATTGTTGAGTATTGGTTGGACAACACTTTGAGAGACCTAACTAAACAATTACAGTGTTCAGATGAGCATAAGCTGGAGTGCGCACTCGCATTGCTAGCTGATGAAGCACTTCAGTGGTGGGAGACCACTATTCTTATAGTCCCTGAAGAAAATATTGTTGGGCTATTGCGCAGTATATTCATGACTTTTGCAAGTACTGCCGATATGGTGTAGAATACACAAGGAAGAAGAGAACTGTAGAATGTTCATTGCCGGCTTAGTGATGAGCTACGTCCTATGTTTACTGCTTTAGGCATTACTGACTTTCAAGACCTTGTGAATCGAGTAAAAGCCACTGAAGCATCGTTGAAAGCCCAAAGGGCCGATGGGTCGGTAAAGTTTGAGAAGAGGTTTAGAGATGATTCTCAACCTCCTAAGTGTAAAAAGAAAGGAAAGTATCAAGGTCTTAAGCAGAACATCTATCCACAGCCTTCCCGTTCCAGGAATATCGAGAAGCCTTTGACCATGACCCAGTCTTTTTCCATGGTAGCCTCGGTTGAGAGCACTGGAGGCTCGAATAGGGGTTCAAAGCAAATTTTATGTAACTACTGTAAGAACATGCATCCAACAGGTTCATGCCGTAAGCAATTTGAGGCTTGTTTCGACTGTGGTGAACAAGGCCACTTCATCAAAGATTGCCCTCTTAATGAAACTAAGTCTACTGCTACACCTACAAGTATTGCAACCCATACACATTCCTTTTGACGTAAATGGTCAAGGCAAGGGTCATCGGAAGCTACAGAGAGACCTAGTGGTTCTGGAAAGGCACCGAGCAAGCAAGAATCTAAGACTCCCACCTATATGTATCATGTGAGGAGCAGGGGGTGAAGATGAGCCTGATATCATTACATATACCATTGAATTATATTCACATCCTTTATATGCATTGATTGATCCGGGTTCTACTCACTCATTTATAAGTACTATGTTATTTAAGAAACATAGATTATCTTCTGAGTCCATAGCTTTGAGAGTCACTGTAACTAATCCATTGGGTGATTGTGTCACAATAAGCCTTGTATGTAAGATTTTCCCTTAGTGATTCAAGGGATTCCTTTTGTTGCATGTTGTTTTTTTCCTAAAAAAAGATTCCTTTTGTTGCCAATCTGTTGGCTTTGTCGATCCATGAATTCGATGTTATACTGGGTTTGGACTGGCTTAGTGAACATCAAGCGTGGGTAGATTGTAGTAAGAGAAAATTGTATCTCCGAGGTCTAGGTAAAGAGAGCATTGTGTTGATGAGTTCAAGAAATCCTTCCTTGTATGCTTTGACATTGGAAGTTAAGGGTGGACCTCGACTATCGAATGTTGATACGGCATGTGAATTCCTTGATGTCTTCCCTGATGATCTTCTGGGTTTACCTTCAACCCGTGAAGTTGAATTTGGCATCAGAGTGCAACCAGAAACTGCCCCGGTTTCTATTGCACCTTATGGAGTTAAATGATCAAATTCAAGACTCATTGAATAAGGGCTTCATTCAACCGATTTCCTCACCCTGGGGAGCACCGGTTCTCTTTGTCAGGAAGAAAGATGGTTCTATGAGATTATGCATTGATTACCGACAGTTAAACAAGGTAACCATCAAGAACAAGTATCCATTACCAAGGATTGATGACCTATTCGATCAGCTTAAGGATGCCACTGTATTTTCCAAGATAGATTTAAGGTCCAGATATTATCAGATGAAAGTTAAAGAGTGTGATGTACCTAAAACTGCCTTTCGAACGAGATATGGACACTACGAATTGTTGGTGATGCCTTTTGGGATAACCAACACACCAACAACCTCAATGGACCTAATGAATCGGGTTTTTTGACCTTAACTTGATAAATTCATAGTGGTGTTCATTGATGATATCCTAATCTATTCCAAGAACCCTGTTGAACATCGAGATCACCTTCGTGTGGTGCTTCAAACTCTTCGGGTGAAGCAATTATATGCCAAGTTCTCTAAATGTGAGTTTTGGCTCACTGAAGTTGCCTTCCTTGGGCACATTGTATCAGCTTCGGGGATTTAGGTGGACCCAAAGAAAATTCAAGCCATTGTTGATTGCCGGCTATTATACAAGTCAAAGAATTCTCTATGTTAGCTGTTCCACTGACTAAGTTGCTAAGAAAAGAAACCTTGTTTGTTTGGATCAAGGAGCAGCAAAGAAGCTTCAATCAACTGAAGCAAGTTTTGACTTATGCACCGGTTCTAACCCAAGTTGAGTCTGGAAAGGACTACATCGTCTATAGTGATGCTTCGCATCTCGAGTTAGGATGTGTATTGATACAAGAAGGCAAGGTCATTGCTTATGCTTCGAGACAACTAAAGCCACATGATTTAAATTATCCTACCCATGATTTGGAGCCGACTGCAGTTGTCTTTACATTGAAAATTTGGAGGCATTATCTCTACGGGGAGAAATGTTACCCCTTTATCGATCATAAAAGCCTCAAATATCTCTTGGCATAGAAGGAGTTGAATCTTCAGCAACAGAGATGGGTGGAACTCCTCAAGGATTATGATCTTGTCATTGATTATCATCCAAGCAAGGCCAATGTTGTAGCTGATGCACTCAACCGCAAACCTTTGCCTGGTAAGCATTGTTATTGATCACTAGATTTAGATACATTGATTGATATATCGACTCATTATAAAGTCATTGTGTTATATCTCCTCGAGCTATCAATGCTCATTTCCGTCTTAGGAAGCATCGTTGTCTCGTAGCTGAACTCCAAGTTCAATCTACCATCGTATCAAGAATCAAAGTATTGCAAGAATAGGACCCTGAACTTCAATCTAAATTTGCGAAGCTACAAGATAATCCTGACTTCAGGATTAATCCTGACTTCAGGATTAATCCTGAAGGACTCTTGTGCTTTCGTGACCAGGTCTATGTACCCAATAATGAGCCCTTTCGTATTGATATTCTTAGAGAAGCACACTCAAGTTCTTTCTCTATTCACCCGAGCTATGTAAATATGTACAAAGACCTATGAGAACTTTATTGGAGGCCGGGTATAAAGCAAGCCATAATGGAATTTGTATCCAAGTGCCTTACGTGCCAGCGTGTTAAAGCTGAGCATCGTGTTCCTACTGGCTTTTTACAACCGATCGATCTATCACAATGGAAGTGGGAGAAGATCACTATGGATTTTGTTAGTGGTCTACCATTGACTCCTACTAAACATGATGCCATCTGGGTTATTGTGGATCGTTTCACTAAATCAACACATTTCCTACCGGTTCGAATGGATTGTGGCCTTCCCAAACTAGCTTACTTGTATATCAAGGAAGTTATCCGAATCCATGGAGTGCCACAGTCTATCATTTCTGTTCTAGATCCACATTTTGCTTCTCGATTTTGGAGGTCATTACAAGGAGCTCTAGGCACAGGAGTTAACCTTAGTACTGCTTTCCACCCTCAGTCTGACGGCCAGTCAGAAAAGGTAATCTAAATATTGGAAGACATGCTCTGAGCATGCATCATCAACTTCAAGGGCTCTTGGGAGAAATTCCTACCTCTTATCGAGTTTGCCTACAACAACAGTTATCAAGCTTCCATTAAAATGGCACCGTATGAGGCGTTGTATGGCAGACGTTGTAGAACTCTATTGTGTTGGTCTGAACTCGGTGAAGGCAAGATGTTGGGCCCTGATCTCCTTCGGGAAATCGAAGAAAAGGTTACCATCATTCATGATTGTTTCAAAGCTACCTTTGACCGAAAATGCCTATGTTGATCTTAAGCGAAGGGATATACAATATGAAGTTGGTGAAAAAGCTTTCCTCAGAGTTTCACCACGGTAAAAGATTCTGAGATTTGGAAAGAAGGGGAAACTGAGTGTAACCTCCTTGACCCGGCCTAGACGCGAGACCGAACCAAACGAGTTACACAGTGAATATTGAAGTAAGTCAGGAAGATTTACCTCAGTAAATGACCTTATTTTGTCTATTTTTATCTTTTTCAGATGCACATTGTTACTCTAAGTGATAAGACTCGTAGCGAAAGAAACATCAATTCAATCAGAGAACGATTTGGCATTCAATTGATTACGAACATGTGTTAGGGACCGATTTGTAATTTTAGCAAATTATAGGGCTTCATCCAATTTTAAGTTACCATATTTCATTTAGTCCTATTTCATGCTACTATGTCCAATCTCATCTCAATTCGATCACCCAAACTCTTTTATTGCATCCACAACATTCAGGGACTAAAATGTAAGAAACATAACTCTAAGAAGATTCCAAATAACTAAATAACTACTTAGTGTATCGGTACTATCACATCCCAAAATCTGGTCTAGTCAAAATTGGGTTCCGGTGATAAGAAATTTTATATCGATAAAGTTATGTCTCACGGACCGGGCTATGTCTGGTGGTCTTTTCGCGCTCGAAGTCTGTGTCTGAACCCCTCCTATAGGCAAATGCGCATATGACACGGGCTCGAATGTAACCCCCTTAACCCGGCCCAGACGGTTGAACCGAATTAAGAAGTTTACACGGGGAAAACCAAAGTCAACCCGAAAGTCAACCTTGATTAACGACCCTTTTTTTTATTAACTTGTCTATATGCACGTTAACCCTAGTTATGTTCATACAAACATCATACTCAAAGATCAGCGCAAACGGAAAACGTTCAGGGACTTAATTGAACAAAACACAAACTTAGGGACCAAAATGTAAATTCTGGAAATTACAAGGACTTAACCCACCTTTAAGTTACCAACATGAAATTACTCATATTTCACGCTTGACTGTCAAATTTCAGCTCAAACGGACATCACAAACTCATTTAATTGCATAAACAAGATTCAGGACCAAAACGTAAACAATGCAAAACATTTAACCAACAATTTCAGTGCCCAACGGTCGAGTGTTTCGGAACAGGGAAGACCCGTTCCGAAACGCGGGACCGTTCCGCAACTGGTTCCGGAACAGTGCCTGGCAGTAGCATATCCGTTCCAGAACGGTTGCTTCCGTTTCGGAACGCCCAGGCCATTTCAGGCCCCCGTTCCGATACGGTAGCACCTGTTCCGAAACAGGCTGCCCAGATTGCAAAAAAATTGCTGGTTTATCACACAATTGGCCTATCAAACATGCTCCAAAAGCAACCATACTTTACCAGCAAGTCATTCAACATACAAAGAACATAATTGCATCAACCATTCATCAACATGGCATCAATTATGAAAATCCCCAATTCTATAGGCATGCATCCTACTTGGCAATCCATTCAAGCATCAAAACATCAATCCAAACACATAATGGCCAAATACAAGTTCCAACAACATTAACAACATAATACCAACTTAGGGAGTCCAAAACATCTCCCAAAACAACAACATAGGTCCCCCATTGCCAAATGCCCATAAGCTAATAGTGTTTAAGAAACCTTCACCATACATGAGCTTTGTTCAACACTTGGATTCTTGTCCACCTTGCTGTCCTCAATGCACTTTAATGCTCTGCATTATTGGTTTAAGAAAAGAGAGAGCGTAAGCAAAAGCTTAGTGAGGAATGCTCGTTAAAACCACACAATAATGCATTTATAAAACACCTTTATAAATCATTGTTCAAAACCACGACATACATGCTCGTAAGCGTTTAAAACAAGCAAACCATGCTTCAAGATCAAAACATGTCATATTGGCCACAAGTGATACAATCAACATAAGATCCACACATGGACTTTTAAACACCATTGTGATCTTACAATTTTCCAAGGACCACATATGGACTTTTAAACACCATTGTGTCCTTAACAAGAGTCATCCATGGACTTTTAAACACCATGACAAGGACCACACAAGGACTTTTAAACACCTTTGTGTCCTTAACAAGAATCACCCAAGGACTTTTAAACACCTTGGTGTTCTTAAATAATAAGGCTTACACAAGGAATTTTAACCACCTTGAACCTTAACCAAGAACCAACCATGGACTTTTAAACACCATGTTGTTCTTAAAATACACAAGATCCACACAAGGACTTTTAAACACCTTTGTGATCTTAACCAAGAACCAACCATGGACTTTTAAACACCATGTTGTTCTTAAATAAACAAGGCTCACACAAGGACTTTTAACCACCTTTGTGACCTTAACCATCACTTGCCAATATGCATCATTAACAACAATATTCCACTGTTTTAAAGCATTTAACAAAGCCATAAACATCATGCATCTTTAAGCATCAAACCACATTAAAACAATGTTCAAAAACAAGGATCTCTTACCTTGAGCATCCTTCAACACATGGCTTATAATCTCAGCAAATAAACATGCTAAATATGCTTTCAAAACAGGATTTAAAACATGCAAACAAACCACATTGCATACAACCAATCCATGGTTCATCATCAAGAGAGTTTTCCGAAAACTTACTCTTGAGCTTAGCTAAGTTGCTTAGACTTAAACTAAGCTCCCAAACCTTCAAAACATTGGTTTCATAGCTGAAATCCAAAATCCACTCACCGATTCCGTTTCGCCTCTTGCCGAAACACCAATCAAGCTTCCGGATCAACACCACTAGGATCCAAAGATGACTCCCCTGTTTTAAACACATCAAAACAGTAGATTAATGCATCATCATGCATTAATATCCTCTATGAAAGCACCTAAACTCGCTGCTCTCATCCACACTCCATTTTCGGCTACCAAACACAACCGAAAATGCATCCAAACAACTCCACAACACTACCCAGCCAAGATCCATCAAATCTAAACATCCTTAAACATCAATTAACATCCAAAAAGGATCTTACCACGTCCTTATACCTCCAGCTATAACAGATCATCAAGATCACTCCAAAAACAACCAAGAACACAAGCTAAACTTAGGAAATTCAACCTATCCGGGATTGCATTAATTAAACCTCAATTTCACATCAATTTAACATTCATTTAACATCAAATTGACACCTCAAAACACTGCCCAATCAGATCATACGAAATTTCATCAAAATCAATCAAATCTTGCATTTAAAAGCCAAAATCAAGAACACATCTATAAAACCTTTTATAAAACATAAATCAAGGATTGAGAACTTAGGAATTTCAGTAAAGAACTGAGAGTTTAGAGGAGAAGGACGTTCTTACCTCCAAACTTGAGTTTTCTCCCTTTTTGGAACCAAATTCTTGAAAATCCACTTAGCAAATGCAAAGGTTTTGTTGAAGAGATGATTGAAGATCAAAAGAGAATTGAAATGAGATATTTAGATGACAAAATCAGAGGGAAAAGCTTTGGAGAAATGTGTTTGGTTTGAGAGAAAAGATGAGAGAAAATGTGGAAAGTTAGTTGGAAATTTAGGAAAATATCTTCCCTCCCTTTTCTTTTATTTAAAATCCATTTATTAAACCTTTAATATTTTAGAAAAATCTGGAGAAACTCCCATTGGGTAAATAGCTCCTTAAAGATTCAAAGTTTCAATCCTTTTTAAAACAGTCTCACAGTTTTCGAAAATTACATTTTGGTCACTAACCAAAATGTCACACTTCCAAACCTCATTTTGTAAAATTGATTTCACCAAACTCTTATATATAATAAAAGAGGATTTTAAGACATTTTTCCATATTTTTAATGCAACCCGAACTAGGTTTTCCTAAATTCACTCTTATATATTCGAACCGCGATCCGACCGAACCGGTCCGAATCCCAAAACTCCTAAGCCCAAAATTGGGGCGTTACAACTCTCCCCCCCTTAAGAAATTTCGTCCTCGAAATTTACCTGAAGGAAAGAGATACGGGAACTGCTTCAACATGTCATCCTTCCGTTCCCACGTGGCTTCCTCAACACCACGATGTTTCCACAACACCTTTACCAGCTCAATGGTCTTGCCACGAAGAACCTTACTATCCGAATCCAGAATCCTCACCGGTTCCTCATCATAGGTCAAATCCGGACTCAATTCCACTTCCTCCACAGGCATCACATGCGAAGGATCCGATCTATACTTCTGAAGCATAGAAACATGAAACACATCATGAATCTTCTCCAACTCTTGAGGTAACCTCAACTTGTACGCAACAGGACCCACACGCTCAACCACCTCGTACGGTCCAATGTATCTAGGGCTCAACTTACCCTTACGGCCAAACCTCATCACCTTTTTCCAAGGCGAAACCTTCAAAAACACACGGTCACCCACCGTATACTCAATCTCCTTACGCTTCAAATCCGCGTAAGACTTTTGCCGACCAGAAGCTGCCTTCAAACGCTCACAAATGAGCTTCACCTTCTCGGTGGTTCCTTTCAACAAAGCCGGCATCGAAACCAACTTCTGACCCGTTTCAGCCCAACACAAAGGAGTCCTACACTTCCTCTCGTACAAAGCCTCATAAGGTGCCATTTGAATGCTCGCCTGATAACTATTGTTATAGGCAAACTCCACCAAAGGCAAATGTTTCTCCCAAGAGCCCTGAAACTCAATCACGCAGCACCTCAACATATCCTCCAAAATCTGGATAACACGCTCGGACTGACCATCCGACTGAGGATGATAAGATGTACTGAAATTCAACCGTGTACCCAAAGCTTGATGCAAACACTGCCAGAACCGCGATGTAAACCTCGGATCCCTATCCGACACAATCGACTTTGGCACACCATGCAGCCGCACAATCTCAGCAATGTACAGCTCCGCAAGCTTATCCAAGGAGTACGTAGTATGCACAGGCAAGAAATGCGCACACTTCGTCAGGCGATCCACAATCACCCACACCGAATTCTTCTTCGTTGGTGACAAGGGTAAACCAGATACAAAATCCATGGTAATCCTTTCCCACTTCCATTCAGGGATCCTCAACGGTTGCAAAAACCCTGAAGGAACCTGATGCTCAGCCTTAACTCGCTGACACACCATGCACTTGCTCACAAACTCAGCAACATCCTTCTTCAAACCCACCTAATAGTACTCATCACGAAGATCTCGATACATCTTAGTACTACCTGGGTGCATAGCAAAAGGACTACTATGACCTTCAGTCAGAATAGCACGCCTCAACTCAGCATCATTGGGCACTACTATCCGACTCCCAAAACACAACACACCATCATCATTAAAACAGAAATCCGAAGGCCTACCCTCTGCAATATCCTGAACATGAGATACCAAGGAATCATCCAGCAACTGCTTTTCCTTGATCAACTGAACCAAAGATGGTTTCACTTGCAACTCAGCCACAAGACCACCATCACGCGAAATACTTAAACGGGCAAACATAGCCCTCAACTCAACAGCTACCTTCCTACTCAAGGCATCCGCTACAACATTAGCTTTCCCAGGGTGATACTCAATCGTCAAATCATAATCCTTGAGCAACTCCACCCAACGCCGCTGCCTAAGATTCAACTCCTTCTGAGACATTAGATACTTCAAACTCTTGTGATCCGTGTACACAGTACACTTCTCACCATACAGGTAATGTCTCCAGATTTTCAAAGCAAAAACCACCGCAGCCAACTCTATATCATGCGTAGGATAGTTGCGCTCATGCACCTTCAGCTGCCGCGATGCATAAGCTACCACCTTACCCTCTTGCATCAACACACATCCCAAACCAACATAGGACGCATCGCTATACACCACAAACTCTTTCCCTGATTCAGGTTGAACCAAGATAGGAGCTTGCGTCAAAGCTGCCTTAAGCTTCTCAAAAGCCTGCTGTCTCGCTTCCGTCCACTCATACTTAACATCTTTCTACAACAACTTCGTCAAAGGTGCAGCAATCTTAGAAAACCCATCCACAAACCTCCGGTAGTATCCCGCCAAACCAAGGAAACTGCGAACCTCATGAACAGACTTAGGAACCTTCCAATTCATCACCGCCTCAATCTTCTGAGGATCGACACGAATCCCTTCGGCAGAAACCACATGCCCAAGAAACACCACTTCACTTAACCAGAACTCACACTTGCTCAGCTTAGCATAAAGCTGATTCTCCAACAAAGCTTGCAATACAATCCTCAAATGCTCTTCATGCTCCTCCTCAGTACGCGAGTACACGAGGATATCATTAATGAATACCACAACAAACTTATCCAGGTATTCATGAAACACACGATTCATCATGTCCATGAAAGCTGCAGGAGCATTTGTCAAACCAAACGGCATCACAAGAAACTCATAATGCCCATACCTCGTCCTGAAAGCTGTCTTAGGCACATCCACATCCTTTACCTTCAACTGATAATACCCTGACCTCAAGTCAATCTTAGAGAACACAGCTGCTCCCCGAAATTGATCAAAGAGATCATCAATCCTCGGCAAAGGATACCGATTCTTGATAGTCAACTTGTTCAGCTGACGATAATCAATGCACATTCTCATAGTGCCATCCTTCTTCTTCACAAACAAGACCGGTGCACCCCAAGGCGACACACTCGGCCGAATGAAACCACGATCAAGCAACTCTTGCAACTGCATCTTCAGCTCTTTCAGCTCCTTAGGCGCCATTCGATAAGGGGTAATGGACACAGGAGTTGTATTCTCATACAGCTCAATCCCAAACTCCACCTCGCGATTAGGAGGTAAACCAGGCAACTCCTCAGGAAACACACCAGGAAACTCTCGCACAATCCTGATATCTTGCACACGCAACTCCTTAGAACTAGGATTCATCACAAAGGCTAGGTAAGCTTCACAACCCTGCCTCAGCATCCGGCTCGCCTCCAAAGAAGACACCACATTGGCGAGAAACTTCACATTCTCACCAACCACAACAACCTCATAATCATCCGCAAGCTTCAACGAAACTCGCTTATTCTCACAATCCACAACAGCACGATGCTCAGCAAGCCAATCCATACCAAGGATTACATCAAAACCATAGAAAGGTAACTCCATAAGGTCAACATGAAAAACATGATCTTGCACGACCAAAGGACATCTTCTATAAAGCTTTCGAGTCACAACAGTCTCACCAAAAGAACTAGTGACACGCACACCAACATCCAAAGACTCAACAGGCAAACCAAGCAATTCAGCATGCTCACGCAATATGTATGAGTGCGTAGATCCAAAATCAATCAAGGAAAGTAATGACAAGGATTGCAAAGTAAAAGTACCTGCGATCACATCCGCGTCATTCCTTCCCTCTCGCTGAGCATACACCCTGGCTTGGTCTCCACCCTCAGGCTGAATAGCCACAACATGAGCCACACCCCGACCACCTTCCTCTCTCCGCTGGAAGTTACCACGGCCGTGCCCATGACCTCTCTGTGGTGTAGCAACAACAGGAGCACGCACTTGGCCACCAGCCAACATAGGGCACTCTCTTCTCATGTGATCTGTAGATCCACAATTCCAGCACGCATTACCAGCTGCCACAACAGGAGCTTGCACCTCCCTCACAGCACGAGGACAATCACGTTTCATATGGCCACGCGAACCACATGTCCAACAAGCACTCGGATCAACTCTAGCGTTGCCTCCCCGAGCAGACGCACCACCACCTCGCTTAGCTGAGGACTGATACTTCTGATCACATCCCCTCTTGTTCCGTCCACCACCGGAACTATATTCAGCAGCTCGCTTCCCAGCACCAGAACCAGCACTTTTAGAAGATAAACCCAAGTTCATCTCAATATCCTTTGCTCGGCCCACCAGCACATCAAAATCATCATACTCGGTAGCCAGCACATACATCTTTACATCCGTCACCAAACCATAATGGAACCTTTCACACCTCGCTCGCTCATTCGGAACAAGCTCAGGTGCGTATTGACTGAGTCGAACAAACTGTACTTCATACTCAGCCACGGACATGCTCCCCTGGGTAAGAGACATGAACTCCCTTTTCTTCTCATCTAGGTACCTCACACATAGATACCTTCTCTTGAACGCGTTCTGAAAGAACGTCCAAGTTACGTCAGCTTCAGCCATCCCAGCGATAGTGGTTGTCCACCACGTGTAAGCATCATCCTGTAGCAAGGATACTACACAGCCCAACTTCTGCACATCAGTGCAACTCATCTGACCCAAGATTCTCTTGGTACCCTCTAACCAAGACTCCGAACCTTCAGCAGACAACCCTCTGAACTCAGTCCCTCCTAGACTGCGCAAACGTTCCAAAGGTAGTCTAACTCCAGCATCTCCCTGATGCACAGCTCCTTGAGCTCCAGCTACTGCTGCTTGAAAAGCTCCAGCAATAGCTTGTATCAACACTGTCATGTCAGGAATAGCTTGCCCCTGACCAGCCTCAGGTCCAGCGACCCCAGCACCAGCTGCAGCTCCAGCTCCTTCACCCCCAGCACCACCACCACCAGGTGGAGGAGGTAAATCCACCGCACTCTCAACATTCTCATCATTCTCGTTCTCGTTCTGAGCCGTAGCTCGCACATTACTCCTTAACTCTCTACGAGGTGCCATACTCTAACAATGCAAATAAACATAGTCAGGCCCAGCAAGGTAAGCAATCCAAGTACTCAAGCTCATTTTCAATTAAAAACAATATAATTTCATTAGCTTTGATTTGGCAATGGGTACCCACAACATGCTTCACCACAGCATACACTACAATTGTAACATACTTACAATTCACACATCATGCTTTCACTCAACAAGCATACAAAGCATACATACTTTAATCACACACACAACCATTCCCAACTACTCGAGAACTCAGCTCTGATACCACCAAATGTAACCCCCTTAACCCGACCCAGACGATTGAACCGAATTAAGAAGTTTACACGGGGAAAACCAAAGTCAACCCGAAAGTCAACCTTGATTAACGACCCTTTTTTTTATTAACTTGTCTATATGCACGTTAACCCTAGTTATGTTCATACAAACATCATACTCAAAGATCAGCGAAAACGGAAAACATTCAGGGACTTAATTGAACAAAACACAAACTTAGGGACCAAAATGTAAATTCTGGAAATTACAAGGACTTAACCCACCTTTAAGTTACCAATATGAAATTAGTCATATTTCATGCTTGACTGTCAAATTTCAGCTCAAACGGACATCACAAACTCATTTAATTGTATAAACAAGATTCAGGACCAAAACGTAAACAATGCAAAACATTTAACCAACAATTTCAGTGCCCAACGGTCGAGTGTTTCGGAACAGGGAAGACCCGTTCCGAAACGCGGGACCGTTCCGCAACTGGTTCCGGAACAGTGCCTGGCAGTAGCATATCCGTTCCGGAACGGTTGCTTCCGTTTCGGAACGCCCAGGCCATTTCAGGCCCCCGTTCCGATACGGTAGCACCTGTTCCGAAACAGGCTGCCCAGATTGCAGAAAAATTGCTGGTTTATCACACAATTGGCCTATCAAACATGCTCCAAAAGCAACCATACTTTACCAGCAAGTCATTCAACATACAAAGAACATAATTGCATCAACCATTCATCAACATGGCATCAATTATGAAAATCCCCAATTCTATAGGCATGCATCCTACTTGGCAATCCACTCAAGCATCAAAACATCAATCCAAACACATAATGGCCAAATACAAGTTCCAACAACATTAACAACATAATACCAACTTAGGGAGTCCAAAACATCTCCCAAAACAACAACATAGGTCCCCCATTGCCAAATGCCCATAAGCTAATAGTGTTTAAGAAACCTTCACCATACATGAGCTTTGTTCACCACTTGGATTCTTGTCCACCTTGCTGTCCTCAATGCACTTTAATGCTCTGCATTATTGGTTTAAGAAAAGAAAGAGCGTAAGCAAAAGCTTAGTGAGGAATGCTCGTTAAAACCACCAATAATGCATTTATAAAACACCTTTATAAATCATTGTTCAAAACCACGACATACATGCTCGTAAGCGTTTAAAACAAGCAAACCATGCTTCAAAATCATAACATGTCATATTGGCCACAAGTGATACAATCAACATAAGATCCACACATGGACTTTTAAACACCATTGTGATCTTACAATTTTCCAAGGACCACATATGGACTTTTAAACACCATTGTGTCCTTAACAAGAGTCATCCATGGACTTTTAAACACCATGACAAGGACCACACAAGGACTTTTAAACACCTTTGTGTCCTTAACAAGAATCACCCAAGGACTTTTAAACACCTTGGTGTTCTTAAATAACAAGGCTTACACAAGGAATTTTAACCACCTTGAACCTTAACCAAGAACCAACCATGAACTTTTAAACACCATGTTGTTCTTAAAATACACAAGATCCACACAAGGACTTTTAAACACCTTTGTGATCTTAACCAAGAACCAACCATGGACTTTTAAACACCATGTTGTTCTTAAATAAACAAGGCTCACACAAGGACTTTTAACCACCTTTGTGACCTTAACAATCACTTGCCAATATGCATCATTAACAACAATATTCCACTGTTTTAAAGCATTTAACAAAGCCATAAACATCATGCATCTTTAAGCATCAAACCACATTAAAACAATGTTCAAAAACAAGGATCTCTTACCTTGAGCATCCTTCAACACATGGTTTATAATCTAAGGAAATAAACATGCTAAATATGCTTTCAAAACAAGATTTAAAACATGCAAACAAACCACATTGCATACAACCAATCCATGGTTCATCATCAAGAGAGTTTTCCGAAAACTTACTCTTGAGCTTAGATAAGTTGCTTAGACTTAAACTAAGCTCCCAAACCTTCAAAACATTGGTTTCATAGCTGAAATCCAAAATCCACTCACCGATTCCGTTTCGCCTCTTGCCGAAACACCAATCAAGCTTCCGGATCAACACCACTAGGATCCAAAGATGACTCCCCTATTTTAAACACATCAAAACAGTAGATTAATGCATCATCATGCATTAATATCCTCTATGAAAGCACCTAAACTCGCTGCTCTCATCCACACTCCATTTTCGGCTACCAAACACAACCGAAAATGCATCCAAACAACTCCACAACACTACCCAGCCAAGATCCATCAAATCTAAACATCCTTAAACATCAATTAACATCCAAAAAGGATCTTACCACGTCCTTATACCTCCAGCTATAACAGATCATCAAGATCACTCCAAAAACAACCAAGAACACAAGCTAAACTTAGGAAATTCAACCTATCCGGGATTGCATTAATTAAACCTCAATTTCACATCAATTTAACATTCATTTAACATCAAATTGACACCTCAAAACACTGCCCAATCAGATCATACGAAATTTCATCAAAATCAATCAAATCTTGCATTTAAAAGCCAAAATCAAGAACACATCTATAAAACCTTTTATAAAACATAAATCAAGGATTGAGAACTTAGGAATTTCAGTAAAGAACTGAGAGTTTAGAGGAGAAGGACGTTCTTACCTCCAAACTTGAGTTTTCTCCCTTTTTGGAACCAAATTCTTGAAAATCCACTTAGCAAATGCAAAGGTTTTGTTGAAGAGATGATTGAAGATCAAAAGAGAATTGAAATGAGATATTTAGATGACAAAATCAGAGGGAAAAGCTCTGGAGAAATGTGTTTGGTTTGAGAGAAAAGATGAGAGAAAATGAAAATAGAAAATGTGGAAAGTTAGTTGGAAATTTAGGAAAATATCTTCCCTCCCTTTTCTTTTATTTAAAATCCATTTATTAAACCTTTAATATTTTAGAAAAATCTGGAGAAACTCCCATTGGGTAAATAGCTCCTTAAAGATTCAAAGTTTCAATCCTTTTTAAAACAGTCTCACAGTTTTCGAAAATTACATTTTGGTCACTAACCAAAATGTCACACTTCCAAACCTCATTTTGTAAAATTGATTTCACCAAACTCTTATATATAATAAAAGAGGATTTTAAGACATTTTTCCATATTTTTAATGCAACCCGAACTAGGTTTTCCTAAATTCACTCTTATATATTCGAACCGCGATCCGACCGAACCGGTCCGAATCCCAAAACTCCTAAGCCCAAAATTGGGGCGTTACATCGAACTGGTGGCCCATGACAATCTCCCCCACCAAACTTGGTGACGCCCTCGTCGCGCCTTCGGGATGAAGCTTGACTCTGCGATCCTGGATTCGCTTCCGTACCTTGGCTCGCCTCGTACTCAGAATCGGGCTTGGTTGTCCCCCTATAAGGACCGCTCTCCCCATAAAGAGCACTCGACTCTGACTCGGTCGTCCCCCCATAAGGACTGCTCGCTTCGGCACTCTCCGCCATGTAACATCATTCGTCAACCTACCACGTACATCTCGATCGTAGGAACTCTTTCCTACCAGTTGCAACTTGCCTCTACTCGGATCCCCTCGATCCTTGCTCGAGTACTCGGACCCCATCACATTGAACACCGAACGGACCCTCAGAACTCTAAAAGGTTGCTTGGGTTCTCACCAAGTCTTGGCAACTCCATCTGTTGGGTTAGGTTTTCCCTTTCCTACACCCATCAAACCAGGCAAATTAAACTGTGAAACACCATAATCGTGTTCGAGATATACCTCTTTTGGACTACTCCGGTTGGCATTCACACTAACTTGCATCAACACTTCCTTCCTCGCGAAGTCTGATGCACTATTTCCTATCGACAACTCGTCGTTCATCGACAACATCATCACTTCTTCAATCTGGAAGTCCGACACCTCAACTCGCACTGACGCTTTTTTATCCACGAAGCAAAATGCCCCATCCACCTTACTCACTGGTGGACACTCAACGGATCCCATGTCTTCCAAAGACTTCGGCTCCACTAGCCCTTCCAAGGTCGTTTCCTCGGTGGCAGCAACCAAGTCAGCACCTTTGGTTAGCTCAACAACATTCAGAAACCTGTTCTCAGTCCTCACAACCCGATGAATCGGTACGACGCATTGTTTGCGAGGCTCCAAAATGCAAACACAATCGGCAAAAGGGGCAAGGAGTGCATTAACCCGGTCAAGGAAATTTAAACCAATGACAAAATCATAGTTATCCAAGTGAATTACCTCAAAGTTTTCCTTGCCTTTCCATTCTCCAATTTCCAACTCCACGCCTCGTGCCATTCCCACTGTCGGAACACCTCTGGAATTGACGGTCTTGATCACCCCGGTTGACTCTTCAACCTTCAAACCAATCTCGTCGGCAGCTTTCTACGACACAAACAAATGAGATGCTCATGTGTCCACAAGAGCACTCTCTTTTGACCCGCCACGTTGATGTCTACATACATCAACCCTTTCTGTTTTCGGTTCTTGCTCGCCTTGGCCGAACTCAACAACATCGAACCAAGCTTTAAAGCCTCACTATCTTCGAGCTTGTTATCCACCTTGGACGGCTTGACTTGATCCGGGCACTCTTTCACAGTATGAGGCCCCTTGCACTGGTAACATTTCACATGCTTCTCTCCTACACTTGGTTTGATTACTTTGACACTGGCAATCGCACCAAGTCGACATTCCTCCTTTTTTGTTTCGTCGTCCCCATTGACGATGCCATCGAGGCGGCTTTTCTTGGTACAATCCCTCACTATGTGCGGACCACCACAATGATAGCACCTTACGGGTCCTCGTTCCTTCTTCTCCAATGGTTTGACAAACTTGTTGGGATTTTCGTCACCATCACTGCCACAATGATCATCCTCGTCTCCCCCACCATTTTCCTTGCCTCAGGGCCTGTCAGACTTGGATTTCCCAACTTCATACCGTGCTATGGATTCGGCTACGGTCAATGCCTTGAAGAGTTCTTCGACTCCCCTCCGCTCCAACTCCATTTGAGCCCATCGCTGGAGTCCATTCATGAAGGTAAAGAATCCTTCATCTTCGCTCAAGTTTGGAATCTGAAGCTTGAGCTCAATAAACTCTCTAACATACTCCGGGATGGAACCCTCATGTCTAAGTTGCCGCAACTTCGCTCGAGCATCATGTTGAGCGTTGGTCGGATAGAACTGACCCTTGAACTCAACCTGAAACTCTTCCCATGTCTCAACAGGAATGTTTTTGCCCTTTTTCTCAAAGCACCTGCGTCGCCACCATAAAAGAGCGACATCAATCAAATACATAGAAGCAACAGTTACCTTTTCTGCATCATCCTTGATGCCCATCACCCGAAAAATACTGCTCCATTCCCCACACGAAGTTCTCTACATCTTGGGCCGACCTGTTACCCTTGAACTTCTTCGGCTTTGGGACGTCCTTCCTATTCTTGGACGTAGCGGGTGCTGCTCCATTTTTCAAGGCAACTTTCAACAAAGCCATGTCTGCCTTCATCTCCTCAATCTCAACCTTCGCAGCCTCTAACTCGGCCTTAAGCGCATCACCTCTATTGCCCAACTTCTTGAACAAATCCGTCAGAAGTTCCTCCATCTCTCCCTTGAGATGGTTCCTCTTGTTTTCTTGCTCCTCGAAGCGTGAATCAACCACGTCGAGTCGCTCACGCGAGTCCTTCACTGAACCCTCGAGCCTGGTCATCTTTTCTTCCAAGGTCTTAGGGATATCCTTCGAACTTGCCGTCTTTCCCTCAGAAGCCTGGGTCTCCGCACCCTTTTGCGCTGCAACATTATCTCCTTTCTTTGGTGCCATCTCAATCAGTGCTTTCCTCGAACACACACTCTGATACCAACTGTCACAGGGCTAGATTTTCGAACCAGCAAACCGTGTAGCCTTAGGCGAATTTCACCACACAAACGCCTAAGTAAGCCTAAATTCCAACTCCGAAAGATCAAACTTCCAAGGCACTCAAGAACGCAAGATCGTTCAAAGTGGAAGCAGACTATAATGAATGGCCTTTGAATCTGAAAGAAGAAAACCAAGAACACGAAGAACAACACAGAGGATATAGAGTGAATTCCTTGATTACTCTGAAGATAGAAAATTGAGTGATTTACAAATGAGGTGGGGAGTCTCTATTTATAGTTAAACTCCCCCAGATCTGACGGTCAAAACTGATTTACATCGACGGACGAGATTTACATAATATCTTTACAAAATCTCTAAATATCACAACATTATCTAAATAAATCAATTAAAATGGATAATGTTGGACTAAATCTTCCAGGATCTTCCAGAACATTCTAGAACCTTCAAGAATCTCTCACGGACCGGGCTATGTCTGGTGGTCTTTTCGAGCTCGAAGTCTGTTTCTGAACCCCTTCTATAAGCAAATGCGCATATAACACAGGCTCGAACTGGCGGCCCGTGACAATATGCATGGATTACAACAAGTTAAATAAAGTAAAAAAAGATCATTTTCTGTTACCTTTTATTGATCAAATGCTTGACCGCCTTGCTGGCAAACCTTTCTACTGTTTTTTGGATGAATATTCAGGTTATAACGAGATCGCAATCGCACCGGAGGGCAATGCCAAAACAACATTCACCTGCCCATATGACATTTAAGCCTTTCGAAAAGTGTCATTCGGATTGTGCAATGCCCCTGCCACATTCCAGTGTTGCATGATGGCTATTTTCTCCGACATGATAGAAGACTTCATGGAAATATCTATGGATGACTTTTCTATCTTCGGCAGTAGCTTTGACAGCCGCCTCGGCAACCTTGAAAAAGTACTCACAAGATGCGAGGAAACAGACCTGGTACTCAATTGGGAAAATGCCACTTTATGGTCGATGAAGGCATAGTCTTGGGGCATAAAATTTTTGCACAGGGAATAGAAGTAGACAAAGCCAAGATCGAAGTGATTGCCAACTTGCTGCTGCCGACCGCTGTCAAGGGCATCTAGAGTTTCCTAGGACATACAGGTTTTTATTGCTGATTCATTGAAAATTTTCTAGAATCTCTAAACCGTTGTGTACATTGCTAGAATAGGACAAACCATTCATCTTCGATGAGACATGCCTGGAAGCATTCAAAACCTTAAAGGAGAAGCTAGTGACAGCACTTGTGGTAATCCCACCTAATTGGAGCCAACCTTTTGAGCTAATGTGTGATGCCAGTGATACTGTCGTTGGCGCCATCCTAGCTAGGATAACACAGAGAAATTTTTTTCCATGTAAACTACTACGCCAGCAAAACACTAAATCTTGCCCAAACCAACTACACCACTATAGAGAAAGAGTTATTGGCAGTAGTTTTCGCCTTTGACAAGTTCCGGCCCAACCTAATTGACACAAAGGTGATAGTCCACACAGACCATTCTGCCTTGAGGTACCTATTCGCAAAGAAGGATGCAAAGCCTCGCCTGATCCGTTGGATCCTACTGCTGCAAGAGTTTGATCAGGAAATTTGAGATAGGAAGGGCACAGAAAATCAAGTGGCGAACAATCTCTCTCGGCTTGAGAATAGATAAGAAAAGACTTCTAACAGCAAAATCCAGGATGCATTCCCTGATGAACAGTTGCTACTAGCCTCTGCTCTCGTAGCTGCTCTGGAAGCTGAAGGCATCTCACTAGCCACTCATGAAGAGGCCGCAGAAACAACATCGACAGCCACACCCTGGTATGCAGACATTGTGAATTATTTGGTATCTGGTGTTTTACCCTATGAACTTAACTTCCAAAGAAAGAAACGATTCCAACATGATGCTAAACATTATTTTTGGGACGAGCCTTTCTTGTTTAAAAATTTTGCAGTTTAGGTTATCAGACGGTGTGTCCTGGAGGATGAACAACAAGACATACTATCGCAGTGCCACGCAGCACCATATGGAGGCAATTTTGGAGGACATCGCACGGTAGCAAAAGTACTCCAATCAGGGTTCTTTTGGCCGACATTGCATAAAAATGCCCAAGCCTTCTATAAACAGTGCGATAGCTGCCAAAGAATAGGAAACATATCGAGAATGTACAAAATGCCCCTACAAACCATCTTGGTGGTTTAGTTATTTGATGTTTGGGGGATAGATTTTATGGGACCATTCGCATCTTCTTGTGGTAATATGTACATCCTTCTAGCAGTAGACTATGTTTCCAAGTGGGTAGAAGCCATTGCCATCCCTCACAATGATGCAAAGACCGTCCAGAGATTCTTATGCAAGAACATATTCACAAGGTTCGGAGTTTCGAGAGCAATCATTAGTGGCGAGGGCACCCATTTCGATAATAAGCTCATTGCCAAGGTACTCCAAAATGTTAATGTCAAGCACAAGATTGCCGCGGTATACCATCCACAAACAAATGGGAAGGCAGAAATTTTGAACAGAGAGGTCAAGACCATCTTGGAAAAAGTTGTAAACCTAAGTAGGAAAGATTGGTCGTTGAAATTAGATGATGCTCTTTGGGCATATCGAACAACATACAAAACACCACTCGGAATGTCCCCATATCATCTAGTATGGAGCAGTCAAGGCGTATTGAGCAGTCAAGGTAGTGAACATGGACTGGAAATAGGCTAGCGAAAAGAGACTACTAAATCTGACAGAAATAGAGGAATTCCGTCGAGAGGCATACGAGAACGCCAAGCTGTACAAAGAAAAAGTCAAAAAATGGAACGACAACAAGATCCATCAGATGCAGTTCCTGCCCGGGCAACAAGTACTGCTGTTCCATTCCCGCCTAAAGCTGTTTCCTAGGAAGTTAAAATCTAGATGGCCAGGACCGTTCGAAGTAGTCGAAGACTTCCCACATGGTGCCGTGACAGTAAAACCAATAAATGGAGGGACATAATTCTAAGTTAACGGGCAACAATTAAAGCACTATACATGAGATTTGGTCTCGAAAGAACAAGAGGTATTCACATTGGGGAATGCCCACCCCAATGTGACATAATTTTATCTTTTCACATCTTTACCGTTTTATTAGGAGTAGATTTTAGGACAAGATTTTATCTTTTTTTTTTTCATTTTTTACCATTTATTCTCGTCTCACAATTAATTATACAGATCCAGACCCTTAAGAATCGAGCTGCCGAGCACAATAGAGGGCGGCATTAATAAACCTGCTGCCACAACCCTAAGATGATGGCAGAGCAGATAAATCCTTCAGATCATCTACACCATCTGATTAGGCTTAAGTCTCATTTCCCTTTTACTTGTAGTTATTTTTCTATTTTTTGTTTTTCTGTTATTAATTTTTTGCATTGAGGGAAATGCCCATCTCGAGTTTGGGGGGGATAGCTCTCGCATCTTTTTGTCTAGGCATACTTGGTAGCATATAGGTTGTATTGTACTTGCCTTAATGTTAATTGGAATAGAAAAATTTATAATATAACTTGTTCCTATGATAGTTAGCCGATTAGTTATTTTCGCACCAATAAATAAATTGAACTTAATATGGGAAAAGCATGCAAAATGACTTAGATTTTTTTAATTTGCTAAAACTGTTAATCACCACTGTTACTTGCTAAATTTTCTAGAATATCTAATGAACACTGCCTGCTTTGCTTTTAGAATTCTTTGCAAAGTTCTAATAATGGTTGCAGGTAGCCACCGAGGTAGAAAAATACATCACTACCACGACAGCAGAAAAAAAGAAGAAAAAGAAAAACAAAGAAACATTGTTGTTTACCCTAGAGGTGCCCGCAACAGGCTCTAGGAAGAATCATGTGCGAGGACACTCCGTTGCTATCAAAGTCCATGAATCTGAAAGTTTTGAAGTCACAGACAAATTAGCATGAGTGAATGAAAGTCTTCACGTATGACTCTACTTCATGGGTTCGGGGTTTTGTACTTTGCTCCTATCTTAATTTTAGACCTAGAAGAGTAGTTGTGAGAAGTTGAAGCCCTCATTGCCATGATTAAAAATTGTTCTTAACTGTGTTGTCTCGGCATCAACCTTATATATCATAACACCATCTTTGTTTATCTAGTTATTCTACATATCCAACTTGTATACAGTTCTGCACACACTACAATGGCATTAGAAATTAATTTTGAGTTATTTTCTTGCTAAGTTCCTTCAACTAATCTAATGTAGGTGCCACGGCCTTGAGGTACTAAATCAAGTTGAAAACATGTTTTTCTTTCTGGTTAATATAAGAGCAAGTATGTTTAGGTTGCATTGCTTGAGGACAAGTAATAGTTCGAGTTTGGGGTGTGTAAAATGTAAACAAGTTCTATATTTCATGCACAATCCATCTAATATTATTGCTGTTTTTAAGTGCATTTTAGGCATAATTAGGACCATAAATTGCATTTTACAGTATTTGGTAAAGAGGCTGAAAGAGACAACAACTGCATTTGGTAAAGAAAAGATGATGTTTTAGTTTAGTTATAGTTTCAAGTACTAGAGGCTGAAAGAGGGAAAGAGGAGCTGAGGACGTGATGCTGAGGCAGCGAACTTAGGAGCTTTACTGATGCAGTTCCAGATAGAGACAACAACTGCCAAGTAGCTGTCGCCGCCCACCTTGCCGCCCAAGACATCAGACTATGGAGTTGGAGAACCGGAGTGCGATCTGTAGAGCAGAAAATCATGATTCTATCGATGTTGTCAACTCAAATTTTCGACGTCTGTAGCAGCGGGCAGATCTGCCAAAGAAGGATCTCGAGATTACTTGCAGAGCAAGGCAACGTGATAAAGTCCACATTCAACTCAAAGAAGTCAGAGTTTATAGCCAAAATTAATGTAAAAAGCTACTGTGAAGACTTTTACTTCACCTTATATTTACCGCTTATATTTACCTTGTATGTGATGCAATGGATGTTTTATAAGCATGATTAAACATAGTTCTATTGATAGGATCAATGTTAAAATGATGAGATAATTAAGTAAATCCCTCACTATAATTCTAAGTCTGTTTGAACCATCCAATATTTACCCTCGTTAAAGCTTCGATCGATATAATGCGAGCTTTGCCAAAGCAATGTAACATTTATCTATCTTAGTTAAACACGAAGAATAAGCTAGTGATATTCGTCGGTTGAGATATTGGTATTGACTTAGCTGGGTTGTTCTAATAGGATTAGAAAACCTAGTGGTTAAAAGTTTTGGATAATCATAAGATGATTTAAAGAACAAGAGTTGTTCGCCAAAAGATGAGGAATTACATGAGATGTAATTAGTAAGGTGTTACTTACCTAAATAACTATTTCCTAAAAGACTGGCCAAAGCTGATTTATGAATGGTGAAATACGGATCCTCACTCTCTAGAAAAACTATCGAAACATTTTTCCGAAATTAAAACTAGAGGGTTTTTAATTTTGAAGAAAATAGTGGGAGTAAATTTATAGTAAAGACCTATCTATAAATTTTAAAATTTAGTAAAACTTATGTAGCATATTTTCTTTGTTGTAAAATTAATGGCAAATAATACTCTATCTCTGCGATCTATCCTTGAGAAGGATAAGCTCAATGGCATAAACTTCCTTGACTAGTTCCGCAATTTGAGAATTGTTCTCAAACATGAAAAGAAGGAATATGTCATTGAAGAACCTGTTCCCGGTGAATCGGTTGCCACTGCTTCCAGAGCTGACAAAGAGAAGTTTAAGAAATACATGGATGACATGCTGGATGTCGGTTGTCTTATGCTTGCCTCCATGACCCCTGAGCTTCAGAAGCAACATGAGGACATGGTAGCTTATGATATGATTCAAAATCTCAAGGAGATTTATGAAGGGCAACCTCCTCAAGAGAGGTACTAGACCTCTAAAGCTCTGTTTTAATGCAAGATGAGTGAGGGATGTCCCGTAGGAGCTCACGTCGTCAAAATGATGGGCTACATCCAAACGTTAGAGAAGCTCAGCTTTCTGCTGAAAGACGAATTAGCTACTGATGTCATCCTGCAATCGTTGCCGGATAGTTTCAATCAGTTCGTCCTTAATTTCAATATGAATGAAATTAACAAGACGCTGCCACAGTTGCTCGGCATGTTGAGAACTGCTGAAATCAACCTGAAGAAGGTAGGACCTAAACCTGTTCTGATGGTCCGTAAGGGCAAGAAGAAAGGTAAATCGGAAGCAAAGTCTAAAGGTGATGGCAAGACCAAAACAGATGGAAAGGAGGCATTGAAACCTAAGAAGGGAATCAAGAAGGATGGAAAATGTTTCCATTGCGGCAAGATCGGACACTGGAAGAGAAACTGCCCCACACACCTACAAGAAGTCAAGAAAGCAAAAACGAGTAAGGCATCAACCTCAGAGGCTTCTAAATAGAAGGCATCAGAATAGACATGGACCTGCGAATGGAAATAAAGCAAGAGTTGCTACATCATCCATTAGGACATGTGTTTTTGCTTAAATAGATTTGTTTTAGTTTTTAAGATTATTATTTTGTGCCTAAGTTTTAGTTATCTTGTAAGGACAAGATATTTTAATTTTGAGATTATTTAAATAAATGTTATTCTTTTAATCTCTTATGGCACAACGAATCAATGATCTTTAAACTAATCAAATCAATAATATTTATAAGATAAATAAAACAAATGACTAATCTCAAACTCATAAAAAGTATTAAGGTAATTTGATGAGATCAAATTCAAGAATATTTAAAGTTTGATGAACTTTCAAAGAATATGGGATTGTCCCATAATTAAATCGCACAAGTGGAACGAAAAGTCTTTGAAAGAGAATCAAATATGTTAGACATGTTTTGATTCAGAACAAGTCATTTTTGACTTCTTTACACACTAGAAAAACAACTCTCATTCTTAATCGTGTTTTTTTCGAAACGTCATATAAGATATGGACAGAATTGTTCTTTGAAGTTTTAAGGTTACTTACATTTTAAAATGTTTACAAAGTCCGAACCTTAAAATCTCCATTCGTTGTTTATCCTAACGAGAACAAAGCGTTTGTTTCTCAAATGAAAGTTTATCTTGAAAGAGATTAATTCTCACAAAGGGATATTATTTCTTCAACTTTAACGAGAACAAAAAATTTATTGCTCAAAAGATAATTTATCTCGAAAGAGAATACTTATCACTAAGGGATTTCATTTTCAACGAGAACAAAATGTTTGTTGCTCAAACGAGAGTTTCTCTCGAAAGAGATTACCTCTCACAAAAGGAAAAAATGGAATTTGGAATGTGAAGAAATTTTAGACAACAAATTTATGAACCAAAGATTGAGAATGTTCCACAAATTATCAAGGAACATTGGAACAAAACACAACCATTGTGTTGATCCTTAAGAGAATACCATATACTTGAGAAATATGGATTTCTCACTATCCGTACATGGAAACACTCTTCTTTTCGGATCAAGATAAAGACTAGGTCTTATCAGAAAGTAATGATGAGCCCAAAATTCGAGAAATGGCTAAGAGCCATGAGATATGAGATGGAATCCGTGTCTAAAACCAAGTATAGACTTTGATTACCTAAAAGGGTAAAACATAAGAGGTATGGATGAGTTTTTCAAAAAGGAAAAACCGACATGGATGATAAAACATACAAAGGATGATTCGTCGCTAAAAGTTTTCGACAAACTTCATAGTATAGACTATGATAAAGCATCTTCCTTGTAGCTATGTTTAATCCATCTTAATCTCACTTGCAAGTAGTTACAGACGATGATTATGGAATCAAATAAAGGAATGTCAAAACCACTTTCCTAAGGGAAAACTTGAAACAAATGTGTACATGACACATCCAGAAGGTTTTGTCACTCCAGTAAACACTTGGAAGGTATGTAAGCTACAAAGGTCTATCCGTAGACTAAGGCAAGCTTCTCGAAGTTGGGATATTCGTTTCAGAAGATACAATCAAAAAGGTTTGGTTTATCTAGAAACAAAGGGGAGTCTTGTTTTCAAAAGAGCTAGTGGGAGCATTGTTACTTTCCTAAGTATTGTATGTAGATAACATACTCATCAAAAGGAACTAAAGATCGCAATCCGTTTTGCATTAATAAAAGATATTGCGAGTTAGCAACATGAGACAATATCTAACTCTACAACATAGACTGAATGTATTACAGTCGACATAGCAATAAAGAAGGATATTTGGATCTAAAGGGTTCACTTCTGAACTAAGGGTTGTTACCAGTATATTAGATGCTACATAACTCTGTTATGATGGAACCTTTGCGTAAGCAAATGAAACCCAGATCTCATCAATAAATCCAAACATATTCTAAAGTACTTACATCTTGGAGATGTGAAAGTATGCAACATACCCACAAAGTTGATAACATTGTCAACTCCCTGACAAAGCTTTTGACACAGCACAAGCATGTCACTTACACTAAGCCATGTCGTATTAGATACGAGAATGATTGGTCTTAGTGCTAGTGGGAGATTGTTGGAGTATGCCCAAAGACCAATCATATGATGATTGAATAGACATACTATTTTACTAGATTTATCAAGTAATGACATTTACGTTATTATCATTTGGTATGTTTCTGTGCATCAAACTAACCATTGGATAATAATGTTCATACAATTATTGTTAAATAGGATCCTTAGTCGAATATTATTACGGGTATGGACAGTGATAATATATAAAGACTAATATGTGGTTGATGACAAGCGTTGTCATTGACATAGAGATGTCAAAATCAACACATAAGTATTTGTTAGAGAACAACATACTGGATTGACCCGCTATGAGCATGTTTCTTGGGTAATTATGTGACAATCATAACATTGCTCATGATAAACATATGTATAATCCTCAGACTTGAGATCAACGTGATTTCAACATAAAGATTTACGTATTTTGACATAGTCAAACATATGTCGTAACTGACTACATTATAGAGACTGATGATTGGATACATGATGACCTATGTAGTGAAATATGGTTGATCAAGAAAGTATTTGTCCCTCCTACATAATGGGAGAAATATCTTTGGCCACTTGATTGAGTGAGATTAGAAAATGCATGGCCATGCTCGAATTTTATGATATCAGATATCATAGAGATTTGTTTATCATAATCTACTCAAGACATTAAGAAACACTAGATGGACAACGCAAGTTTGACTAACTCATGACTTGTGTTCATCTAATATATAAAGGAAAAAAGGATGAAATACATAAAGGAAGTTTATTCAGGAATTAGGAAAGTCAAACCATGACTTCATGCAACTTAGGTAGCAATGATGTATTGCTAGATGCCACTCATTGTTTGTAAAATTAGAACAGTTCTAATTTTGCTGCTAACGTTGCATGAACCTACAAGGGTCACACCCTTCGAATGAAACGAACAAAAATTGGAAACCATACTCCCTATTTTAGGGAGGTTGCCGAAAATGCCTTATGGGATAAGGGAAATCGGCAACTCCCTTATATGAGAACAATATTGGATAAATATTGTATTTATCAAATATGATTTAGAGAATGGAAAATATTTAGAGACTTAAATATTATAGAATAAGATTCTAGAAATTTAAATATATATTTGGAATTTATATAATGTATATTTAATTCCAAGTTTATGTAGAATTAGATTCCACATAATTAAAAACATATATTTAAATATATTTATATCCAAGTAAAGATATAATGAGATTTTATATAATAAAAATATATATATTTGGATTAAATATAATGTATATTTAAATCCATGTTTTATGTAGAATAAGATTCTACATAATTAAATATATATATTTCATTTAATATTATTAAATATAATGTATATTTAATATAAACCAATTTCAAGTAGAATTAGATTCTATGAATTTTGGTTAAACTTGGATTTAAGGAATTCAACTAGAATTAAGTCTCTGAATACTATTTAAAGGGACAAGGGCTAGCAACCAAATAATCCCTCTTCCTCCTCTTGAAGATTTCGACAACACCCCTAGGGATTCCCCCTGGAATTCGACATATCCTAGAAAGCTCTCTGAGAAGCTGTTCGATATTTTTCTGGTGTTCTACTTGCCCCCTGGAAAATCCCTGAAGGTTCCCTTGCTCGATTGCAAGTCCCGGTTGAACTCCTGGTCGATTTCAGACTCCCTCAGGAATCCCTAGAGGGATTTCGACTTCTCCCTGGAAGGTGTTCAAACCTGTCGAAATTTATCCCTAAGTGTTAGGGAGGCGGAAAATTTGTTCGTTTTGTTCGGGGGGACTCTGTAGAGGTCGTTGCAAACCTGTGACGATTCCGGTTTTACTTGACGTGGTTATTCCGACATACCATCGGTTTTCCAGTTTCTAGAGTTTTTACAAAAGGTAACTCTGCATCTTTTCACCCCGGATTCGTTCCTGTACATGGATCCTGGCTGGATTACGTCGGATTATTTTTCCGCTGAGCCACGGGGCGTGCGGACGTGACCCAACAGTGCGTAGTTTCCTTGGGTTGGCAGGTTACTATCGGAGGTTTGTGGATGGAATTTCTAAGATTGCTGCCCCTTTGACGAAGTTGTTGCCGAAGGATGTCAAGTATGAGTGGACAGAAGCGAGACAACATGTTTTTGAGAAGTTAAAGGTAGCTTTGACGCAAGCTCCTATCTTGGTTCAACTTGAATAAGGGAAAGAGTTTGTGGTGTATAGTGACACATCTTATGTTGGTTTGGGGTGTGTGTTAATGCAAGAGGGTAAGGTAGTGGCTTATGCGTCGTGACAGTTGAAAGTGCATGAGCGCAACTATCCTACGCATGACATTGAGTTAGCAGCAGTGGTTTTTGCTTTAAAGATCTAGAGACATTATGTCTATGGTGAGAAGTGTACTGTGTATACAGATCATAAAAGTTTGAAGTATCCGATGTCTCAGAAATAGTTGAATATCAGGCAATGACGTTGGGTGGAGTTGCTTAAGGATTACGATCTAACGATCGAGTATCATCCGGGGAAGGCCAATGTTGTGGCCGATGCTTTGAGCAGGAAAGTGCCGATGGAGTTGAGAGCGATGTTTGCTAGCTTGAGCATATTGCGGGATGGTGGTCTTGTTGCTGAATTGCAAGTGAAACCATCTCTAGTTCAGTTGATAAAGGATAAACAACTGTTGGATGATTCTTTGGTGCCACATGTTCAGTATATTGCAGAAGGTAGGCCATCGGATTTTTGTTTCAATGATGTTGGTGTTTTATGTTTTCAGAGTCGAATAGTGGTGCCGAATGATGTGGAGTTGAGGCGCAATATTCTAACTGAAGCTCATAGTAGTCCTTTTGCTATGCACCGTGGTAGTACAAAGATGTATCGTGATCTGAAGAATGAGTACTATTGGGTGGGATTGAATAAAGATGACGCTGAGTATGTTAGTAAATGCATGGTTTGTCAACGAGTTAAGGCTGAACATCAATTTCCTTCAGGATTGTTGCAGCCGTTAAGAATTCCTGAATGGAAGTGGGAGGGGATCACCATGGCTTTTGTGTCTGGTTTGCCCTTATTGCCATCAAAAAGGAATTTTGTTTGGGTGATTGTGGATCGTCTTACGAAGTGTACACATTTCTTGCCTGTGCATACTACGTACACCTTAGATAAGCTTGCGGAGTTGTACATTGTTGAGATTGTACGATTGCATGGGGTGCCAAAATTTATAGTGTCGGATAGAGATTCGAGGTTCACCGCAAGGTTTTGGGAGTGTTTGCATCAAGCATTGGGTACGCGACTGAATTTCAGTACTTCTTATCATCCGCAGACGGATGGACAGTCGAAGCGTGTTATCCAAGTGCTTGAGGATATGTTGAGGTGCTGTGTTATTGAATTTCAAGGCTCTTGGGAGAAGCACTTGCCTTTGGTGGAGTTTGCCTATAATAATAGTTACCAGGTAAGAATTCAAATGGCACCTTATGAAGCTTTGTACGAGAGGAAGTGCAGAACTCCTCTTTGTTGGGCTGAAACGGGACAAAAGTTGGTCTAGATGCCCTCTTTGTTAAAAGGAACCACCGAGAAGGTAAAGCTCATTTGTGAGCGGTTGAAGGCAACATCGAATCGGCAAAAGTCTTACGCGGATTTGAAGCATAAGGAGATAGAATTTGTTGTAGGTGATCGTGTGTTTTTGAAAGTTTCACCTTGGAAGAAGGTGACGAGGTTTGGCCGGAAGGGCAAGTTGAGCCCAAGGTTCATTGGACCATACGAGGTGATAGAACGTGTTGGTCCTGTTACCTACAAGCTGAGACTACCTCAAGAGTTAGCAAAGATACATAATGTGTTTCATGTATCCATGCTTCGGAGGTATAGATCGGATCCGTCGCATGTTATGCCTATGGAAGAGGTTGAGTTGAATCCCGATTTGACGTATGATGAGGAACCTGTTGAGATTCTAGATTCGGGTAGTAAGGTTCTCCGAGGTAAGACCATCGAGCTGGTTAAAGTCTTGTGGAGGCATCGTGGTGCTAAGGAAGCCACCTGGGAAAGGAAGGAAGACATGAAGAAGCAATTTCCTTACCTCTTTCCTCCAGGTAAATTTTGAGGATTAAATTTCTTAAGAGGGGGAGAGTTGTAACGCCCTGATTTTGGGCCTAGAAGTTTTAGAGTTTGAATCGAACCGGTCGAGAACGGTTCGAAACTTTAAGGGAAATTTAGGGAACACCTAGTTCGGGATGCTGTAAAAATATGGAAAAATATCTAAAAATACTCATTTATTATATGAATGATTATGGTCAAAACAATTTTACAAAATAAGGTTTGGAAATACTACATTTCGGTGTAGTGACCAAATCGCAGTTTTTGGAAAAGTAGAATAGTGACTGTTTTGTAAAGGATTGAAACTTTGAATCTTTAAGGAGCTAATTTCACCAAAATGTTTTTAAGCAGATTTCTCTTTATTTTGGGTGTTTTATTAATGTTTTAATTAAGGGAAATAAGGATTATTAAAAAGAAAATCTATCTTTGACTTTTCATAACTACCTTATGTTAGTTTTCTCTCATTTCATTTTCTCTCAATTTTCATTCAGCCAAACACCTTTCCTCCATCAATTAGCCTCTGATTTTCATTCCTTTTGATGAGATTTCAATCTCCCTTTGATTCCTAATCTTTTCCTCACAAAATCCTCTTGTTTTCACTTTGGATTTTCAAGAAAACTTGCCCAAATTAAGGAGAAATCAGCCATTAGAGGTAAGCTTCGTCCTTCTCCTCTAATGATCAGTTCTTTACTGAAATTCCCAAGTTATCAACCCTTTGTTAATGATTTTTGAGTTGCTTTAATGTTAGGAACATGAGATTGATTGATGTTTTTCTTAACTATTGGTTAGGCTCTGATTTGAAGTTGATTTCTTGTATTTTTTATGGGAATTGATATTATAAATGAGGTTTTATCAAACAAATCCCGAATAGGTTTGGATTCCTAAGTTTTGCATGCTAGAATGGTGGTTTTTGGGGTGGTTTTGGTGTTCTGTTATAGCTGGAGGTATAAGGACGAGTTTATGGTGATTTTTGGTGTTGATTGATGTTTAGAAATGTTTAGAAGTGATAGATCTTGGGTGGGCTTTGTTTTGGAAGAGTTTGGAGATGATTTCAGTTGTTTTTGGTGGCGAAATTAGGCTTTTGAGTAGAGCAGCGGGTTTAGGTGTGTGGATGATGATTTCAATGCATGATGATGCATTAATCCTCTGCTCTTATGTGTTATGAACAAGGGAAACATCTTCGGACACTTTGGTGTTGATCCGGAAGTGCCGACAGCTTAGATAGCATTTCGGCGACCAAGCGAAACGTAACCAGTGAGTGGGAATGGTTTTAGAAGTCCTAGAGGGACAAAGAAACAAGGTTTAGGGATTTAGGAAAGGTTTGAAACACCTTCTAAGTCCAGAAGTAAGTATGGCTAGATTTGCTCTCAATTATGTGGTGGTTGCCCTTAAAATGCTTTTACATGCTCTTGTTATAAGATAGACAAATTCCTACTGTTTTATGCATGATTTGTAGCATGATATGATGCTTTGAAGAGATTTCATGTGATGGCATGTGCATTGAAGAGTTTCGAGATTTCGAATTAATGCAAGCATGTATTATGGTTTTGAAATGAGATGAGAAAGATTTGAGAAATGTTGCATGAAAAACAGTAGGTGAGATGATGTCATAATATATTGGCATAGAAGATGAGATACTTACCAGATATAATTGATCGATCAATAGGATGAGAGTGCACTATAATCTAAAAATTCGTACGTGCTCTTTGGAGTTGGGCAATGGGGGTAGTGCCATCCCAATCCAAAGTGAGAATCCGATGATGAGAGATACCATCGGGGTAGGACTTGGTGAAATACCCAAGCTTTGTGCCGATGAGAGATACCGCCATGAGAGTCCGGTGATGAGAGATTCCACCGGGGTAGGACTTGACCTTGAGTCAAGCTAATCCGCATACCCGAGTAATGATGAAATGTGAAATGCCAATATAACATTTGAAAATGTATTTGATTCACATGTACCTAATGTTGAGATGATTTATGCTATGAGAAATCCATATGTGATTTGTTTATGAAATGCTTTAGTTTCCATAAGCATGTGTATGGCCTTGCCATGAGTTTTGCATTGGTTTAAATGCATGAGATAGAATAGAGGTACATGTGTTTTCAAATGGAGATTTGCTTTGAAATGGTTTTCAAGCATGAGATAGAATGAACATGTTGTTGAAAATGGCTTTTGAGAATGTGTTTTGAATAATGCATTATTGTGTTGGTTTTCTTTAGAGCATGCCTCACTAAGCAAACATGCTTACGCTCTCTTTTACCAATAATGCAGATAATTGAGGTGTTTTGGGAAGCATGAAGGTTAAGAACATCCAAGGAAATGTAAAGCTCATGTATGGTGATGTTTTTACATGCTTTAGTTTTGATATTTGGCAATGGGGCACCAAGGTTGTTTTTGGGAGATGTATTTCGGACTCCCTATAGTTGTGGCAAGTTTGTATTGGCTTTTGTGGTTTGTAAATGGTCCTAAATGGTTTGGTTGGAGGTTTGAGTTCTATATTTGGTTTTGTGGTTAGGAACCATGCATATAGTTTGAATGTTCATGTGTTTGATGCCATGCTTTAGCTTAAGCTTCTCAATTATGTTCTCTAATGTCTAAACAAGTTTCCGGTATGTTATGGTATGATTTGGAGCATGTTTGATTGTGTTATGATGTGAAAAACCAGAAATTTCTACTGTTGCTTGGCAGGGTGTATCGAAACACCCTTATCTATTTTGAAACAGGGGCCCGAAATGGCCATAGTGTTTCGGAACGGGTGAAGGTGTTTTGGAACACTTTGGCTACTAGAGAGACCTGTTCCGATATTGGTCTCGGAACTCACCCGAGTACCGAAACGGTCAACACCGTTTCGATACGGGCGTTTCGGTACGAAGTTCAGCGTTCCGAAACAGTTGACCGTTGGTTTGTGCATTTGAATTGCTTCAAGTTCTCATGTTTTACAATTTAGTCCTGAATGTTGTGAATGCAATTGTTTGAGCTAGGAATGTCCTTTTTAGTTGATTTTTTAGGCAGAGACATAAGTAAATAGACTAATTACATATTGGTAAACTTAAAATCTGCAAAGTCCTTATATTTTCCAAAATTTACATTTTGGTCCCTAAAAGTGTAATTCTGGCAATTGAGTCCGTAATTGGTTTTCGATCGTTGTGCCCTTCTCTCATATGACTCTTGTGTAACACATAGGCTTAATGTGCATCTAGAAAAGATAAAAAGGAAAAAAAGGGTTGTTAATCAAGGTTGACTTTCGGGATGACTTTGGTTTTCCCCGTGTAATCTTCGTAGTTCGGGTCAAGCATCTAGGCCGGGCTAAGGGGGTTACATCACTCCCTGACACACCATAAACTTACTAACAAACTTAGCCATATCCTTTTTCAACCACACCCAGTAGTTCTCATCTTTCAGGTCACGATTCATCTTTGTACTACCCGGATGCATTGCAAAAGGACTACTATGAGCTTCAGTCAGAATAGTGTGCCTTAACTCAGCATCTCCTGGCACCACTATTCGACTCCTAAAGCACAGAAAACCATCATCACTATACCAGAAATCTGAAGGTCTACCTTCCGCAATGTCCTGAACATGCGAAACAAGAGAATCATCAAGCAACTACTTATCTTTGATCAATTGTATCAGGGATGGCTTCACTTGCAATTCCGCAATAAGACCACCATCACGCGATATGCTCAAACGAGCAAACATCGCTCTCAACTCCATAGCTACTTTCCTGCTCAAAGCATCGGCTTCAACATTAGCCTTGCCCGAGTGATACTCAATCGTCAGATCATAATCTTTAAGCAACTCTACCCATCGACGTTGCCTCAGATTCAACTCCTTTTGAGACATGAGATATTTCAAACTTTTATGGTCTGTAAACACAACACACTTCTAACCGTACATGTAATGCCTCCAAATTTTCAAGGCAAACACCACAGCCGTAAGCTCAAGATCATGAGTAGGGTAGTTGCGCTCATGCACGTTCAACTGCCTAGATGCATAGGCCACAAACCAACACGCAGTCCAAAACAACAATGGACACATCACTATAGACCACAAACTCCTTACCAGATTCAGGTTGAATTAGAACAGGAGCTTGCGGCAAAGGTTCTTTCAGCTTCTCAAAAGCTTTTTGTCTCGCATCCGTCCACTCAAAGCGAACATTCTTTTGCATCAACTCCGTACCTCTGTCACTGACTTAGGCGCTTTCCAATTCATAACAGCTTCTACCTTGTGCGGATCAACACGAATACCCACTGCTGATACAACATGCCCAAGGAAGACCACCTCCCTAAGCCAAAACTCAGACTTACTCGGCTTGGCATACAACTGGTTTTCCAACAACGCTTGCAAAACAATTCTCAAGGGCCTATCATGATCCTCCTCGGTACGCGAATACACAAGGATATCATCGATGAACACCGCTACAAACTGATCCAAGAATTCATGGAATACACAATTCATCATGTCTATGAAAACAATAGGCGCGTTGGTCAAACCAAAGGGCATCACCAAAAATTCATAATGTCCATACCTCATGGGAAAAGTTGTCTTAGGTACATCCACATCCTTCACCTTCAGCTGATAATACCCTGATCTCAAATATATCTTAGAAAACACTGAAGCTCCCCGAAACTGATCAAAGAAATCATCAATTCTATGCAAGGGATATTTGTTCTTGATCGTCAACTTGTTCAGTTGCTGATAATCTATGCACTTCCGCATTGTCTAATCTTTCTTCTTAACAAACAAGACCGGTGCACCCCAAGGTGACACACTCGGCCGAATGAAACCTCGATCCAACAACTCCTGCAATTGCGTTTTCAACTCTTTTAACTCTTTGGGTGCCATGTGATAAGGAGCAATGGACACCGGAGTTGTATTCTCGTATAACTCTATACCAAACTCAACTTCCCTGTTTGGTGACAATCCAGGCAATTCTTCTGGAAAGACACCCGGAAAATCGTGAACAGTTCGAATGTCCTGCACACGCACATCCTTGGTGCCAGGATTCATCACATAGCCAAGGTAAGCCTCGCAACCCAACCTTATCATATGGTTTGCTTCCAAAGCCGAAATCACATTCGACAAGAATTTCACATTCTCGCCCACTACCACTACTTCATAATCATCGGCCAACTTTAAGGTGAATCACTTGACCTCAAAGTCAACCACCGCCCTATGCTCCGACAACCAATCCATGCCAAGGATTACATCAAATCCGTAGAAAGGTAACTCCATTAGATCCACAAGAAAAACATGACCTTGCACAGACAAAGGGCATCTCCTATACAACTTCGTAGTGACTACATTCTCACCAAAAGAACTAGTCACTTGCATTCCTACCTCAAGCATCTCAACATGTATATCAAGCAAATGTGCATGCTCACTCAAGATATAAGAATGCGTGGACCCAGAATTATTCAAAGCCAGCAAAGATAAAGACTGGAGAGCAAAGGTACCTACGATAACATTGGTATTGTTGCGCTCCTCGCGCTGAGAATATACCCTCGCTGGTCCACCTCCCTCAGATCGAACAACTACAACATGAGCAATACCTCACTACCCCTCATCTTTCCCTTGAAAGTTCCCACAGCCGCTCCCACGACCTTTCTAAGGTGCAGCTACCACAGGAGCACGTCCTTGGCCACCACCAGCCAACAAAGGACACTCCCTCCTCATATGATCCGTTGAAACACAATTCCAACAAGAGTTCCCTGTCACCACAACATGAGCCTAAACCTCTCTAGTTGCTCGAGGACAGTCTCGCCTCAAATGACCACGAGAACCACACGTCCAACACGTGTTCTGTTCAGCCCTCATCCTATCGGTGAAGCTCATTTGTGAGCGGTTGTCCCATACGCTTCATACACACTACCGAACAACACAAGGTGGAGTTTATCGGTACAATCATAACCCCTCAACACCCGTGATGGAGTTTAACGGTACAATCACAACCCCTCAACATCACTCATCGGTAGTTGTATAATTTCACTAACGAGAACACGGGACACATAACACAAGATCCACACACGAACTTTTAACCACCGTTGTGATCTTACCTTACTCGTTAGTGTACTTGGATGGAGTATACGGTACAATTACAACCCCTCAACATCCAAGGTGACTTTATTCACGGTGCACCCAATCCTATAGCCGGCTAACTATATCCGATTCAAGTACTTTAAAACCATTACATCACTTGCCAATATACATCATTTATCATCAACAATTCACTGTTTTAAAGCATTGATCAAAGCCATTTAACATCATGCATCACTATGCATCAAAACCACATTAACAATAGGTCAAACCAAGGATCTCCTTGAGCATCCTTCAACATATGGCTTTCAAAACCAGCATTTACCATGCTAAAATATGGTTTCAAAACAGAATTTAAACGTGCAAATTATAATGTTGAGAAATATTTTGATATAACAATTATGTGAAAAATGTTTTAAAACTTGTTTAAAGACTTCAAAGATAATTCAAAAGTCCTTAAAACTTGACAAAATGTTTTAAAAGAGTTCGATTGAATACCTATATCGAACTACTCTTTTGAAAGTAAAAAAATGCCCAAAATACATGTTTTTAGAGTAAAGTTTCGAAACCTTAAACAAAGGTCTCGAAACTTGTCAGGGCAGTAGCCAAATGTGAAATGGCTTTAAAATGTTTTTAAAAGGTTTTTAAATGTGTTTAAAAGGCCAAATTTCACAAAAACCATAGGCCGTTTCGAAACACCATAGGGCGTTTCGAAACAGGGGGATTCCAGTGGCAAAACGTTTCGATACTCGTATCGAAACGGGCCAAGCGTTCCGAAACGGTATAGGCCGTTTCGATACGCTTACGTGGCAACGACCCTAACGGCTATAAACCCCAACGGCTCTTTCCCAACTAATATTCAAAATGCAGGCGTTTCGAAACAGGGTTAAGGCGTTCCGATACGCGTTCCGAAACGGCTAAGGGTGTTCCGAAACGGGTACCCCGACAGGCTGCAACGGCTATCTCTATAAAGAAGGCGTTCCGAAACGGGTTTGAGGCGTTCCGAAACGGGTAGCAGCTGAATTGCATTTTGGAAGAAATTAAAGTCTTCAAACGGCTATATTTTGATCCCAACGGCCATAAACGGCTACAAACTCAATTGGGACTATAAATAAGGCCTCCAAGCATCAAGAAACAAAAAGAAACAAGATCCAAGCTTAATGTTCAAGAGAAATCGAGTTTAAGTCTTTATCTTCTTCATTTCTCTTGTAAATATTGTATAGAGAGTGTTTTTCATTGTTTTTATTCTTTACACTCTTGTGAGCTCAATTCTCGTAAACACCCACCTTGTGAGGTATATTTGTTTACATCTTTTCTACCCTTGTATAAGGAGAGGTTCTAGTTTAGCCTTGAGAGAAAAACTAGAGTGGTTCTATCTTAGCCATTGAAAAGATAGGGTTGTAAGGTTACCCTTTGTCCTCAAAAGGAAGAATTCATTGTTGAGTGAATTGGGAAATCCTTAGTGGTGTGCTAAGGTAGTGGATGTAGACTCGGTTGAGTAGTCGAACCACTCTAAAATCCTCGTGCAGATTTTCTACCTTTCTTTCGGTTTTAGCCAATTCAACCACCAAGCAATTACAACCCTCCTTGACGGTTTCAGTGATCGATTCGAGCGTGCATAAAAACCCAACATTTGGTATCAGAGCCTCGTCTCCATCGAAGGACTAACATCCAGGAGCAAAGATCCAACGCTCGTAGTCCACCGTACAAGAAAATGGCAAGCGGTTCTACAATGATTTCATTTGAAGAAGGCCGCTCTATCATGTGTCCTCCTCTCTTCAAAGGAGAAGGTTACTTCCAATGGAGCAACATCATGAAGTATTTCATCCAAGGCTTCAACCTCGACATTTGGAGGATTATCAATGATGGACATTCGGAAGCTCCTAAGAAGAAGAAGAAAAGGAGTGTCAATGACACAAAGAAGGACCATCTCAATGCAAAGGCTATGCACATTCTTCTCTGTGCCCTAAGTGAAGAGATTTCCAAGAAGGTCTCCCCATCCAAAAGTGCCAAAGAAATTTGGGAGAAGCTTGAGAAATTCTATGGGAAAGAAGAGAAGAAAGATGATGCTTCATCATGTGCAATCCTCCCCTCAACACCTAAGGTGGATGGTGTTTTGGCTCTCGATGAGCCCGAGGTATCTTCTAACTCAGATGAATTAAATTCACATTCTTTTGATGAGTTACAAGATGCTTTTAATGAATTATATTTGGAATTTGAGACCATGAATTCCAAATTTAGGAAAATGATTTCAAAACTCGAAACTGAAAATGATTTTCTTTTAAAAACAAAAATGGATTTTGAAAATCAAAATGAAATTTTGAAAAATGATTTAGAATTTTCAAAAACAAGCAAATACGTTTTAGAAAAAGAAAATTTTGATTTAAAAGTTAAGCTTGAAAGCTTAACAAAAGAAAAGGAAATCATTTCTAATAATTCATCTCATCCCGTAATGGCAAAATGCTCACATTGCCATTATCATGGTCATTCGTTGCATACTTGTCCTATAAAGAAAAGAAAAACTTATAGGATTAGACAAGTATGGGTTCCTAAGGGAACTAGAGACATCGAGATTAATGTTAATGGATCCAAAGCAATTTGGATACCAAAATCAAAGTAAATGTCTCTTGTAGGTGTGTTGGAGCAAAGGCAAGAAAAGCAAGAATCTTAAATGCTCTAGTCACACAAGTGAAGTAAATAGAGTTATGGGAGAGAAGAAACTCAAGAGTATTGGCATCAATGTAAATACCATGGCTCTCAAATCCTCCACATGTCATCATGAAGATTCAAGTGAGGAGGATAGTGAAGATGAAGAGATGTCCTATCTCTTCAACAAATTCACCCGGTTCATGAAGAACAAAATGGAATAATCCAAACATGAATCGATGAAGAAGATGAAGGATTCCCACAAATCCAAAAAGAAGGGATCATCTTCTAAACAAGCATATGTGGCCACTTGGAGTAATGAAGACTCCACTGATAATGAAGTAGCCCACCTATGCATGATGGCCCTCAATGAGGGGGAGGTAACTTCTAACTCATCTTGTTCAAATTCATATTCTTTTGATGAGTTACAAGAAGCCTATGATGAATTGGTTTTTGAATTCAAGGCTTCATTTTCGAAAAACAAGAAATTGATTTCAAAATTAAAAATCGAAAATGATTTGCTTTCTAAAACCAATTTAGAGTTTGAAGCAAAAATCAAAGATTTTGAGCTTAAAGTTTTAGATTTACAAAACTTGCTTCAAACGATAGAAAGAGATCATCAAAAAGGAAGTCGATGATCTCAATAAGGAAAAAGATTTGATTTCCAAAGAGCTTGAAAAGAAAAATAATTTTGGAAAATCAAATTTTTATGTAAGACAATCTAGTGCCCCTAGATTTTTAAATGGAAAATGGTTTAGAAGTGTTTGGGTCCCAAAAGGACTAACCACTTCAACTAAAAAGGATGAAATTGAAAAATGGATTCCTAAGGGGACTAAATTTTGTGCTACTAACGTCTATGGATCCAAATCAATTTGGATACCAAAAATTACTTGATTGTCTTTTGCTAGGTGTGATGGAGAATGATCAACAAGTCAAAAATTGAGGGGAAGCTCCATGCACACAAGGAAGAACACTTGAAGAAGGAAGGCTTCACATCCTCCCTTGAGTTCAAGTGTGGTAAAATCTAGTTGTCTTAGTGTTTATTGATTTATCTTATTTTATGTCAACTAGATATTCATAAATGTTGGACTAACATTCTTATGATGCTTTGAGTAAGGGGGAGCCAATTTTTTTTAACCAAAATTTTAAGTGTCAAAATTTTTTTTTGCCTCCTATGTTATCTTGAACTTAAATGTCATTTTAAATTCTTTTTGATATAACAAAAAGGGGGAGAAATGGTTAAATGGTTTGAAAAATTGAATTTTCAAATGAATAAGGGGGAGCTTTATTTTATTTCATATCTTAATCTCTTATTCACAATTTTAAAGTTAAAAGGGGGAGAATCCCAAACAATTTTTCAAGTTAGTTTTATTATATCAAAAAGGGGGAGATTGAAGAACTAATGTTTTGATATAATAATTGAAAAATGGTTTGGACTGATTTAAAAAAAAAAAGAATTTAAATCATTTCCAAAAGTCCAAACAACTTGAAATTATGTTTAGGGAAGTTTTTAAAAAAGAGTTTTACATGTTTTGACATTTTAATACTCCCACGTAATATTGACCACAATGGTCATAAACCCCATTGTTATTATATACTATAAAGAGTTGAATTATTTTTAATATAACAAAAGGGGGAGAATTAAGTGAAAAATTAAGGGGGAGCTTTTTGTCAAAAACAATTTTTCAAAATATTTTGTTATATCAAAAAGGGGGAGATTGTTGAGAAATATTTTGATATAACAATTATGTGAAAAATGTTTTAAGACTTGTTTAAAGACTTCAAAGATAATTCAAAAGTCCTTAAAACTTGACAAAATGTTTTAAAAGAGTTCGATTGAATACCTATATCGAACTACTCTTTTGAAAGTAAAAAAAATGCCCAAAATACATGTTTTTAGAGTAAAGTTTCGAAACCTTAAACAAAGGTCTCGAAACTTGTCAGGGCAGTAGCCAAATGTGAAATGGCTTTAAAATGTTTTTAAAAGGTTTTTAAATGTGTTTAAAAGGCCAAATTTCACAAAAACCATAGGCCGTTTCGAAACACCATAGGGCGTTTCGAAACAGGGGTATTCCAGTGGCAAAACGTTTCGATACTCGTATCGAAACGGGCCAAGCGTTCCGAAACGGTATAGGCCGTTTCGATACGCCTACGTGGCAACGACCCTAACGGCTATAAACCCCAACGGCTCTTTCCCAACTAATATTCAAAATGCAGGCGTTTCGAAACAGGGTTAAGGCGTTCCGATACGCGTTCCGAAACGGCTAAGGGTGTTCCGAAACGGGTACCCCGACAGGCTGCAACGGCTATCTCTATAAAGAAGGCGTTCCGAAACGGGTTTGAGGCGTTCCGAAACGGGTAGTAGCTGAATTGCATTTTGGAAGAAATTAAAGTCTTCAAACGGCTATATTTTGATCCCAACGGCCATAAACGGCTACAAACTCAATTGGGACTATAAATAAGGCCTCCAAGCATCAAGAAACAAAAAGAAACAAGATCCAAGCTTAATGTTCAAGAGAAATCGAGTTTAAGTCTTTATCTTCTTCATTTCTCTTGTAAATATTGTATAGAGAGTGTTTTTCATTGTTTTTATTCTTTACACTCTTGTGAGCTCAATTCTCGTAAACACCCACCTTGTGAGGTATATTTGTTTACATCTTTTCTACCCTTGTATAAGGAGAGGTTCTAGTTTAGCCTTGAGAGAAAAACTAGAGTGGTTCTATCTTAGCCATTGAAAAGATAGGGTTGTAAGGTTACCCTTTGTCCTCAAAAGGAAGAATTCATTGTTGAGTGAATTGGGAAATCCTTAGTGGTGTGCTAAGGTAGTGGATGTAGACTCGGTTGAGTAGTCGAACCACTCTAAAATCCTCGTGCAGATTTTCTACCTTTCTTTCGGTTTTAGCCAATTCAACCACCAAGCAATTACAACCCTCCTTGACGGTTTCAGTGATCGATTCGAGCGTGCATAAAAACCCAACATATAACCAATGCATCGAACCACTTCATGGCTCATCCAAGAGAGTTTTTCCGAAAACTTACTCTTGAGCTTAGTTAAGTTGTTTAGACTTAAACTAAGCTCCCAAAACCTTCAAATAATGGTTTCAAAGCTGGGAACCCAACTCCACTCACCAATTCCGTTTCGCAAGCTTGCCGAAACGCCAATCAAGCCTCCGGATCAACTCCACAAGTGTCCAAAGATGTATCCCTTGTTTTAAACACATCAAAGCAGAGGATTAATGCATCATCATGCATGGAAATCTTCAGCCAACACACTTAAACACGCTGCTCTACCTAAAGCCAACATTTTGGCTACCAAACACCACCGAAATCACCTCCAAACTCTTCCAAAACTTAACCCAGACAAGATCCATCACTTCTAACCATTTCTAAACATCAATCAACATCCAAAATAAACCTAAACTCGTCCTTATACCTCCAGCTATAACAGAACACCAAGATCACCTCAAAAACCACCATTTTCGTAAGCAAAAACTTAGGAAATACAACCTATTCGGGATTGCATTGATAAAACCTCATTTACACATCATTAGACATCCAAAATACATTTAAGAATCATCTCAAAACAGAGCCCAAACAATCACAACGAAATTTTTCAAGATTTCTTCCAAATCTTGAGTTTTAAGCCAAAATCAAGTTCCTATCATTAAAACCATTTATAAAACTTAAATTAAGGATTGATAACTTGAGAATTTCAGTAAAGAACTGAGTATTTAGAGGAGAAGAATAATCTTACCTCTAAATGGTGATTTCTCCTTGATTTGAGCCAATTTCCTTGAAAATTCAATGAGGAAATCAAAAGGATTTGATGCAAGATTGATTAGGAACTAATTGATGATAGAAATCTCATCAATTGAAGTGAAAATCAATGAAAAAGTTGCTGGAGAAAAGTGTTTGGATGATGGAATTTTGAGAGAAAAAGAAATGAGAAAATTTTAGGAAAAGGTAGTTATGATTTTTCCAAAAGGTAGTTTCTCTTCTCTTCTAATTAATTAAAACATTAATTAATTCACTCAAATTAAGGAAAAATCTGGAGAAATCATTTTTGGGTAAATTAGCTCCTTAAAGATTCAAAGTTTCAATCCTTACAAAACAGTCACCACTAAACTTTTCAAAAATCGCATTTTAGTCACTACTCCAAAATGTAGTATTTCCGAACCTTATTTTGTAAAATTGATTTCACCACTCTCTTATATATAATAAAAGAGAATTTTTAGATATTTTTCCATAGTTTTAAAGCATCCCGAACTAGGCTTTCCCTAAAACCTCCTTTTATATTCGAACCGAAAATCAGACCGGTCCGGTTCAGACCCTAAAATTCTAAGCCCAAAATTGGGGTGTTACATAAGTATGGTTTGATTTGGTCTCTCTAAAGTGGTGTTTTCCCCTATAATGCTTTTACATGCTCATGGTTTGAGATTGATAAATTCTTATTGTTTTTATGCATGATTTAGAGCATGAGATTATACTTGTAGAGATGGCATGAGTTGGCATGTTGCATTGAATATATTTGAGCTTTTGGTTTGAAGCAAAGTATGATTTATGTTTTGAAATGCGATGAGAAAACCTTTGAGTTATGTTGCATGAAAAACAATAGGTGAGATGATGTTTTAACACTTTATATTGGCATAGATGTTGAGAAACTTACCGTATATAATTGATCGATCAATAGGATGAGAGTGCACTATAAACTAAAAATTCGTACGTGCTCTTTGGTTAAGCCAAAGGGAGATACTCCGATGATGGGCATTCCATCGGGTAGGACTTGGTGAAATACCCAAGCTTTGTGGCGATGAGAGATTCCGCCATGTGAGTACGGTGATGAGAGATTCCACCGGAAGCTATGTTGCTAGACAAGTGAGTACGGTGATGCGAGATTCCACTGGAAGAGTCTAGTGCAGAAATGTGTCCACATATCTGAGTATTAATGAGATGCTAAATGCCAATATAAATGATGTAATGGTTTTTGTTACACATGTACCTTTGAAGAAATGATTTATGCTAAGAGTTATGCTTATGAGATTTGTTTAGAAATGCTTTGACAATTCAAGTATGTGAATGGCTTTGCCATGAGATTTGCATTGGTTTTAATGCATGAGATAGAATGGAGGTACATGTGGTTTCAATGAGTTTAGCGTTGAAAAGTTTTCCAAGCATGAGAAAGAGATGAGCATGTGGTTTAAAAGCTTTGATGAAAGTGTTTTCTAAATGTGCATTATTGTGTTGGTTTTCCTTAGAGCATGCCCCACTAAGCATTTGTGCTTACGCTCTCTTTTACCAATATGCAGATAATTGAGGTGTTTTTGGGCATCAAGGAAGCTAAGTCCATCCAAGGAAGTCCAAGCTCATGTATGGTGAAGTTTTCACACACTTTAGTTTTGGTAAATTGGCAATGGGAAACCAAGTTTTGTTTTGGGAGATGTGTTAAACTCCCTAAGGTTGTGGCATGTTTGCCTTGGTTGGTTTGAATTGTAAATGGCCTTAATTACCTGATTTGAGGTTGGATTGTCTTTTTGTGATTTGATAATAGGAAGCATGCCTCTAGACTTGTGAGATTTCATGTTTAATGCTATGAATGTGTTTAGGGTTCTAAATATGTACCTTGTATGTATGTTGACTTGTTGGTATGGTTAGAGAGTCATTAGGATGAGTATGAATGGGTTTTTGGGTGAAAAACCAGCAATTTCTGTAGTTTCTGGGCAAACCGTATTGAAACACCCTCTGGCGTTTCGAAACGGGGGCCTGTAATGGCCTTCGTGTTTCGAAACAGTTGGAGGCTGTTTCGAAACGTTTTGGCTACTGGAGAGCCGTGTTTCAGAACAAGTTTCGAAACGGGGAAGTGTTTTGCCCTGGAGTTTCGATACGGCTGTTAGGTGTTTCGAAACAGGTGACCGTTGGTCACATATTTGAATTGTTCTGAAGTGTGCATGTTTTACATTTTAGTCCTAAATGTTGAGATTGCAATTGCTTGAGCTTGGGATGTCCAATTAAGTTGAAATTTAGCAGGGAAGCATGTAACATGAATAATTTCATATTGGTAACTTTAAAATCAATAAGGACCTTCTAATTTTTAGATATTACATTTTGGTCCCCAAATTTGTATTTTGTGCAATTGAGTCCCTATTTGAAATCCGATCGTTGTGCCTTTCTATATCGTATCTTGTGAGTACTCACTTAGGGTTAACAAGAATCTAGACAAGATTAAAAAGAAAAAAAAGGGTCATGAATCAAGGTTGACTTTCGGGTTGACTTTGGTTTTCCCCGTGTAACCTTCGTAGTTCGGGTCAACCGTCTAGGCTGGGCTAAGGGGGTTACATTTGGGGTGTGTGTTAATGCAAGAGGGTAAGGTGGTGGCTTATGCATCGCGACAGTTGAAAGTGCATGAGCGCAATTATCCTACGCATGATATTGAGTTGGCTGCAGTGGTTTCTGCTCTAAATATCTGGAGACATTATCTTTATGGTGAGAAATGTACTGTGTACTCGGATCACAAGAGTTTGAAGTATCTGATATCTCAGAAAGAGTTGAATCTTAGGCAACGGCGATGGGTGGAGTTGCTTAAGGATTACGATCTAACGTCGAGTATGATCCGGGGAAGGCCAATGTTGTTGCTGATGCTTTGAGCAGGAAAGTGGCGGTGGAGTTAAGGGCAATGTTTGCTAGCTTGAGCATATCGTGAGATGGTGGTCTTGTTGATGAATTGCAAGTGAAACCATCTCTAGTCCAGTTGATAAAGGATAAGCAGTTGTTGGATGATTCCTTGGTGCCTCATGTTCAGGATATTGCTGAGGATAGACCATCGAACTTCTATTTTAATGATGATGGTGTTCTATGTTTTGGGAGTCGGATAGTGGTTCTGAATGATGTTGAGTTAAGGCGCACTATTTTGACTGAAGCTCATAGTAGTCCATTTGCTATGCATACTGGTAGTACAAATATGTACCGTGATCTGAAGGATGAGTACTATTGGGTGGGTTTGAAGAAAGATGTCGATGAGTATGTGAACAAGTGTATGGTTTGTCAGCGGGTTAAGGCTAAGCATCAGTTTCCTTCGGGGTTGTTGCAGCCGTTGAGGATCCCTGAATGGAAATGGGAGAGGATCACCATGGACTTTGTGTCTAGTTTACCTCTAACGCCATCAAAGAAGAATTCTGTTTGGGTGATTGTGGATCGCCTTACGAAGTGTGCCCATTTCTTACCTATGCATACTACGTACACCTTGGATAAGCTTGCAGAGTTGTACATTGCTGAGATTATACGTTTGCATGGCGTACCAAAATCTATAGTATTGGATAGAGATTCGAGGTTCACTGAAAGGTTTTGGGAGTGTTTACATCAAGCATTGGGTATGCGGCTGAATTTCAGTACTTCTTATCATCCGCAAACGGATGGACAGTCGGAGCGTGTTATCTAAGTGCTTGAGGATATGTTGAGGTGCTTTGTTATTGATTTTCAAGGCTCTTGGGAGAAGCACTTGCCTTTGGTGGAGTTTGGTTATAATAATAGTTACCAGGCAAGTATTCAAATGGCACCTTATGAAGCTTTGTACGGGAGAAAGTGCAAAACTCCTATTTGCTGGGCTGAAACGGGACAAAAGTTGGTCTCGATGCCGGCTTTGTTGAAAGGAACCACCGATAAGGTGAAGCTCATTTGTGAGCGGTTGAAGGAAGCATCGGATCGGCAAAAGTCTTACGCGGATTTGAAGCGTAAGGAAATAGAATTTGCGGTGGGTGACCGTGTGTTCTTGAAAGTTTCACCTTGGAAGAAGGTGATGAGATTTGGCTGGAAGGGCAAGCTGAGCCTGAGATACATTGGACCATACGAGGTGTTAGAACGTGTGGGTCCTGTTGCCTATAAGCTGAGGCTACCACAAGAGTTAGAAAAGATACACAATGTGTTTCATGTATCCATGCTTCGGAGGTATAGATCGGATCCTTCGCATGTTATGCATGTGGAGGAAGTTGAGTTGAATCCAGATTTGACATATGATGAAGAACCTGTTAAGATTTTGGATTCAGATAGTAACGTTCTTTGTGGTAAGACCATTGCGCTGGTCAAGGTGTTGTGGAGACATTGTGGTGTTGAGGAAGCCACATGGGAAAGAAAGGAAGACATGAAGAAGCAATTTCCTTACCTTTTTCCTCCAGGTAAATTTTGAGGATGAAATTTCTTAAGAGGGGGAGAGTTGTAACACCCCAAATTTGGGCCTAGATGTTTTAGAGTTCGAATCGAACTGGTCGGGAACGGTTCGAATCTTATAGGGAGGTTTAGGGAACACCTAGTTCGGGATGCTTTAAAAATTTGGAAAACATCTAAAAATCCTCATTTATTATATGAATGACTTTGGTGAAATCAATTTTACAAAATCAGGTTTGGAAATACTACATTTCGGTGTAGTGACCAAATCACAGTTTTTGCAAAAGTTAAATAGTGACTGTTTTGTAAAGGATTGAAACTTTGAATCTTTAAGGAGCTAATTTTACCAAAATGTTTTTAATCAGATTTCTTCTTAATTTGGGTGATTTTATGAATATTTTAATTAAAGGAAAATGAAGATTAATTAAAAGGAAACTACCTTTGACTTTTCATAACTACTTTTCATCAATTTTCTCTCATCTCATTTTCTCTCAATTTCTTTTCAGCCAAACACATTTCATCCAGTAATTAACCTTTGATTTTCATTCCTTTTGATGAGTTTTCAATCTTCTTTTGATTCCTAATCTTTACCTCATCAAATCCTCTTGTTTTTACATTGGATTTTCAAGAAAAACTTGCCCAATTCAAGGAGAAATCAGCCATTAGAGGTAAGCTTCGTCCTTCTCCTCTAATGATCAGTTCTTTACTGAAATTCCCAAGTTATCAATCCTTTGTTAATGATTTTTGAGTTGCTTTAATGTTAGAAACAATAAATTGTATTAAAACTCAAGGTTTTTGAAGAGATCTTGGTGATTTTCGTGGTTGATGGTTAGGCTCTGTTTTGAGGTTGTTTTCTAATGTATTTTGGATGCTAGTTGATGTTATAAATGAGGTTTTATCAAACAAATCCTGAATAGGCTTGGATTCCTAACTTTTGTATGCTAGAATGATGGTTTTTGGGGTGGTTTTGGGGTTCTGTCATAGCTGGAGGTATAACGATGAGTGTGTGGTGATTTTTGATGTTGATTGGTGTTTAGAAATGATTAGAAGTGGTAGATCTTTGCTGGGCATTGTTTTGGAAGAGTTTGGAGATGATTTCGTTTGTGTTTGGTAGTCGAAATGTGGTTTGTGAGTGGAGCAGCGAGTTTAGGTGTGTAGCCGAAATGCATTAATCCTCTGCTCTTATGTGTTATAAACAGGGGAGATATCTTCAGACACCTTTGGTGTTGATCCGGGAGCCTAGATAGCGTTTCGGCGAGCAAGCGGAACGTAATCGGAGAGTGCGAATGGTTTAGAAGTCCTTGAGGGACAAGAAACAAGGTTTGGGGATTTAGGAAAGGTTTGAAACACCTTCCTAAGTCCGGAAGTAAGTATTGACTAGATTGCTCTCTTAAGTGTGGTGGTTGCCCCTAAAATGCTTTTACATGCTCATGGTTTGAGATAGATAAATTCCTATTGTTTTTATGTATGATTTGTAGCATGAGTTGATGCTTGAAATGATTTCATGAAATAACATGATGCATAGTTGAGATTTGAGCTTTTGTTTAAAGCGTGACAAATGTTATGGTTTTGAAATGAGATGAGAATGATTTGAGAAATGTTGCATGAAAAACAGTAGGTGAGATGATGTTTTGCATTAATATATTGGCATAGATGTTGAGATACTTTCCGGATATAATTGATCGATCAATAGGATGAGAGTGCACTATAAACTAAAAATTCGTACGTGCTCTTTGGTTTAATCAAAAGGGAGAGAACCAATGATGGGTATTCCATCGGGTAGGTCTTGGTGAAATACCCAAGCTTTGTGGCGATGAGAGATTCCGCCATGTGAGTACGGTGATATGAGATTCCACTGGAAATTATGTTACTAGACAAGTGAGTACGGTGATGTGAGATTCCACCGGAAGCATCTAGTGGTTAGAGAATGTTGTCCGCATATCCGAGTAATAATGAGATGTGAAATGCCAATATAATATATGAAAATGCTTTTGATTCACATGTACCTTTGATAAGATGATTTATGCTATGAGAAATGCATATGAGATTTGTATATGAAAAGCTTTGGTTTTACAAGCATGAGTATGGCTTTGCCATGAGATTTGCATTGGTTTAAATGCATGAGATAGAATTGACGTACATGTGCTTTCAATGAGAAGTTGCTTTGAATGGTTTTCAAGCATGAGATAGAATGAGCATGTTGTAGAAAAAGGCTTTTGAGAAAGTGTTTTGTATAATGCATTATTGTGTTGGTTTTCTTTATAGCATGCCTCACTAAGCAATTGTTCTTACGCTCTCTTTTACCAATAATGCAGATAATTGAGGTGTTTTTGGGCAACGAGAAGGTTAAGAACCTCCAAGGAAGAGCAAGCTCATGTATGGTGATGTTTTTATACACTTTAGTCTTGATATATGGCAATGGGAAACCAAGGTTGTATAAGGGAGATGTTGTTGAACTCCCTAAGTTTGTGGCATGTTTGTGATGGCATTTCTGGGTTGTAAATGGTCATAAATGTTTGGTTTGAGGTTTGGTTGCTTACCTTGGTTTTGAGACTAGGAAGCATGCCTTTAGATTGTGTGTTTTTGTGATTGATGCCATGCTCTAGCTTAAAGACCTTAAATATGTTCCTTAGTATCAAAATGAGTTGCTGGTATGATTTGATGCTCATAGAGGTATGTTTGAATGGTTTGAAATGTCAAAAACCAACAATTTCTACTGTCACTGGGCAAAGTGTATCGAAACACCCTCACCTGTTTCGAAACGGGGGCCTGTAATGGCCATGGTGGTTCGGAACGGATGAAGCTGTTTCGAAACAATTTGGCTACTGGTGAAGCCTGTTTCGATACCAGGTCTCGGAACATACCCGAGTACCGAAACGGTCAACACCGTTTCGGTACGGGCGTTTCCGTACGAAGGGTGGGCGTTCCGATACAGTTGACTGTTGGATGCTGTTTTGAATTGTTTTATGTTTCCATGCTTTACATTTTAGTCCTGAATGTTGTGGTTGCAATTGATTGAGCTTGAGATGTCTTTTTAAGTTGAAACTTGACAGAGAAGCATGTAACATGTTTAATTTCATATTGGTAAACCTAAAAACATCAAAGTCCTTATAATTTCCAAAAATTACATTTTGGTCTCTAAACACGTAATTTATGCAATTGAGTCCCTAAATGTTTTCCGATCGATGTGCCTTTCTCTTCCATGATTTGTGAGTATTCACATAGGCTTAATGTGCATCTAGACAAGATTAAAATAAAAAAAGGGTCGTTAATCAAGGTTGACTTTCAGGTTGATTTTGGTTTCCCCGTGTAATCTTTGAAGTTCGGGTCAATTGTCTAGGCCGGGCTAAGGGGGTTACACACAACCCCTCAACATCACTCATCGGTAGTTGTATAATTCCACTAACGAGAGTATGGGACACAAACCACAAGACTCAGACACAGGATTAAACCATCCACCGTTATGATCTTAGCCTCAATCGTTAGGGTACTTGGATGGAGTTTACGGCACAATCACAAGTCCTCGATATCCAAGGCGACTTTATTCACGGTGCACCCAATCCTATAGCCGGCTAACTATATCTGATTAAAGTGACCAAAAACCATTTCCATCACTTGCCAATATAATAATTTAACATCAACAATTCATTGTTTTACAAGCATAACTCACAATGCCATTTTCACAAGCATAAACATGCTTAAACAAAATGAATTAGTCACATAAACCCAAGAATCACTTACCATGTGCATCCTTAACAAAATGGCATTAAAAACCAACATTCTCAATGCTCAACAAAATGCTTTAAAACAGTAATTAACCACATTTAATTCAAGTGCATTTCAATCAAAACATAGCACATTCTGAGAGACTTTCGGTTTACTTACTCTTGAGCTTAGCTAAGTGTTTCAAACTTACACTAAGCCCCCAACACCACGCTCAAAGCGTTACAAAGCTGGAAAATCCATTTCCACTCACCGATACGTGAAACCTCGCTTGCCGATGCGAAGATCACCCTTCCGAAGCCTCCAACAATGTTTCGCTTGCTTCCGAATCAAGATCCCCTGTTTTTATATCATCAAAACAGAGATCCAAATACATTAAAATGCATTTCAATACTAGCGACTAAACAAAAACTCGTTGCTCACCAATACTACACCAATTTACCCATCTGAAACAACCGAAAACTCAATCGATTGCTTCCTAAACTAAGCCCAGCCAACATACATCACTTTCAACCATTACTAAACATCAAAACATATTTAAAAACAACCTAAACCCTTCTTTATACCTCCAGCAAGCATAACACCATCATTTCACCTCAAAAACCCAAATAAAACCGTCAAGAAACTCAATGATCTCAAGGATTTCAGGATCTATATTATCAAAACTCTTTTTCAACATAATAATCAACTCAAAAATCAATTAAAATCAATCCAAAACAGATCTCATCAATACCACTCCGAAAATCTAGATTTAAATCATAATTTTGCAAGATTTTGATCTTAAATCAAAACTATAATAAAAACTCAACCAAAAACAACAATTAGAAGTCAAAGATCTTGGGAATTTCAATAAATAACCTAGATTGAAGGTTGAGAATGGGATTTACCTATAATCCTTGCCTTCCTTAAGGTTTGACAAGTTTTTGCTTCACAAAACTTGAAAATCTTGAAGAGAACTCTTGGAAATGATTTAGAATTCAAAGAGAGTGTTTGAGAGAAAATAAACTTGGAGAAAGAGTTGAGAAAATGGTTTTGCTGAGAATGAAAGTTAGTTACGTGAAATGAAATCTCAATTTCCTATTTTACCAATTTTAATTAAATAAAATCATTTTTATTTTAATCATCCAAAAATCATTTTAAAACACATGTCAATTTAAGAAAGGTTTAATTACACCATAGCTCTCTAAAGAGTCTAAGATTTTGACTCCTTTTCGAAATTTGTAATTTCCATAGTTTTAAAACTTTACATTTTGGTCACTACCCAAAATGTACCACTTCTGAAACTCTTTTTGTAAAATTGATTTGACCAACCTCTTAAACATGATTTTAGAGGATTTTAGCAATTTTTTTCATATTTTTATCCTTTCTCGATCCTTGATTTCTCTAAAACACCTAATACGATTCGAACCGTTCCCGACCGGTCCGATCCGATGTCTAAAACATCTAGGACCAAAACCAGGGCGTTACAACTCTCCCCCACTTAGGAAATTTCATCCTCAAAATTTTACCTGAAGTAAAAAGGGTCGGAAACTGCTTCAGCATATCCGCCTTGCTTTCCCAAGTGGCCTCCTCAACTCCTCGGTGTCGCCACAACACCTTCACAAGATCTATCGTCTTGCCACGAAGAACTTTGCTGCTCGAATCCAGGATCCTCACCGGTTCCTCATCATAAGACAGATCCGAATTCAACTCTATCTCCTCAACAGGCATCACATGCGAAGGGTCCGATCTGTACTTCCGCAACATCGAGACATGAAACACATCATGAATCTTTTCCAACTTGAGAGGCAACCTCAACCGATAAGCCACAGGACCAATACACCCCACAACCTCATATGGTCCAATAAACATCAGGCTAAGCTTACCCTTACACCCAAATCTCATCACCTTCTTCCAAGGTGATACCGTCAAGAACACACGTTCGCCAACCGCGAACTCAATCTCCTTACGCTTAAGATCCGCGTAAGACTTTTTCCGATCCGATGTTGCCTTCAAACGCTCACAAATGAGCTTCACCTTCTCGGTGGTTCCTTTCAACATAGCCGGCATCAAAATCAACTTTTGCCCAGCTTCTGCCCAACAAAGAGGGGTTCTACACTTTCTCCCATACAAAGCCTCGTATGGAGCCATTTGGATACTTGCCTGGTAACTATTGTTGTAAGCAAACTCAACCAACGGCAAGTGCTTCTCCCAAGAACCCTGAAAATCTATAATATAGTATCTCAACATATCCTCAAGCACCTGGATAACATGTTCCGACTGTCCATCCGTCTGAGGATGATAAGAAGTACTGAAATTCAACCGTGTACCCAAGGCCTGATGCAAACATTCCCAAAATCGTGATGTAAACCTCGAATCCCTATCCGACACTATGGACTTTGGCACACCGTGCAACCGCACAATCTCAACAATATACAGCTCTGTCAGCTTTTCCAAGGTATACGTAGTATGCACAGGCAAGAAATGTGCACACTTCGTAAGGCGATTAACAATCACCCACACTGAATTCTTTCTTTGATGGTGACAACGGCAACCCAGACACAAAATCCATGGTAATCCTTTCCCACTTCCATTCTGGGATTCTCAAAGGTTGCAACAACCCAGAAGAAACCTGATGCTCAGCCTTCACGCGTTGACACACCATGCACTTGCTAACGAACTCGGCAACATCCTTTTTCAACCCCACCCAGTAGTACTCATCCTTCAAATCACGATACATCTTTGTACTACCAGGGTGCATAGTGAAAGGACTACTATGAGCTTCAGCCAGAATAGTGCGCCTCAACTCAGCATCATCTGGCACCACTATTCGACTCCCAAAACACAGAACACCATCCTCATTAAGACTGCAATTTGAAGGCTTACCATCCGCAATGTCCTGAACATGAGGGACAAGAGAATCATCAAGATATTACTTATCCTTGATCAACTGAATCAGAGATGGTTTCATTTGCATATCAGCTACAAGACCACCATCACGCGATATACTCAAGCGAGCAAACATCGCCCTCAACTCCACAGCCACCTTCTAGCTCAAAGCATCGGTCACAACATTGGCTTTTCCAGGATGGTACTCGATCGACAGATCATAATCCTTAAGCAACTCCACCCAACGACGTTGCCTAAGATTCAACTCCTTCTGAGTCATAAGATACTTTAAACTATTATGATCTGTGAACACCACACACTTCTCGCCATACAGATAATGCCTTCAAATCTTCAAGGAAAACACAACAGCCGCAAGCTCAAGATCGTGAGTAGGGTAGTTATGCTCATGCACCTTCAACTTCCTAGATGCATATGCCATTACCTTACCCTCATGCTTCAACACACAGCCCAAACCGACAATGGAAGCTTCACTATAGACTACAAACACCTTACCGGACTTAGGTTGAATCAGGACAGGAGCTTGCGTCAAAGCTTCCTTCAGCTTCTCAAAAGCTTGTTGCCTCGCATCTGTCCGCTCAAAGCGAACATTCTTCTGCAACAACTTGGTCAAAGGTGCATCAATATTCGAGAAACCCTCGACAAACCTACGATAATACCCAGCCAAGCCAAGAAAACTTCGCACCTCAGTCACTGACTTTGGCACCTTCCAACTCATCACTGCCTCAACCTTATGTGGATCAACACAAATACCTTTAGCCGATACAACATGCCCAAGGAAGACCACCTCTCTAAGCCATAACTCACACTTGTTTAGCTTAGCATACAACTGGTTCTCAAACAACACTTGCAACACTATTCTTAGGTGTCTATCATGATCCTACTCAGTACGAGAGTACACAAGGATGTCATCGATGAAAACAACCACAAACTGATCTAAGAACTCATGGAATACACGATTCATCATGTCCATGAAAGCAGCAGGCCCGTTGGTTAAACCAAACGGAATCATTAGGAACTCATAATGCTCGTACCTTGTCCGAAAAGCGGTCTTAGGTACGTCCACATCCTTCACCTTCAACGTGTAATACCATGACCTCAAGTCTATCTTAGAAAACACCGAGGCTCCTCAAAATTGATCAAATAGATCATCAATCCTTGGAAAGGGATACTTGTTCTTGATCGTCAGCTTATTCAGTTGCTGATAATCTATACACATCTGCATTGTCCCATCTTTCTTCTTTACAAACAACATCGGCGCACCCCAAGGTGAAACACTCGGCCGGATGAACCCTCGATCAAGCAACTGTTGAAGTTGCGTCTTCAACTCTTTCAGCTCTTTAGGTGCCATGCGATAAGGAGCAATCGACACCGGAGTCATATTCTCATACAACTCGATACCAAACTCTACTTCATTGTTTGGCGGAAACCCCAGAAAATCGCAAATGGTTCTGATGTCCTGCACACGTACATCCTTCATACCAGGATTCATCACATATGCAAGGTAAGCATCACAACCCATCCTTAGCAAACGACTTGCTTCCATAGCTGAAACCACATTAGACAAGAATTTTACATTCTCGCCTATTATCACCACTTCATAATCATCAACAAGCTTTAAGGTGACTCGCTTAACATCAAAGTCAACCACTGCTCTATGCTCAAACAACCAATCCATACCAAGGATCACATCAAATCCATAAAAGGGTAACTCCATCAAACCCACAAGAAAAACATGACCCTGAAAGAATAAGGGACACCTCTGGTACAACTTCCTAGTGACTACAATCTCACCAAAAGAACTAGTCACTTGCATTCCTACTTCAAGCAACTCCACATGTATATCAAACAAATGTGCATGCTCACTCAAGATATAAGAATGTGTGGATCCAGAATCAATCAAAGCCAACAATGATAAAGACTGTAGAACAAAGGTACCTACGATAACATCAGTGTTGTTGCGCTCCTCGCGCTAAGCATAGACCCTCGCAGGATAGCCTCCCTCAGGCCGAACTGCTACCACATGAGCGATACCACGTTGACCCTCATCTCTCTGAGGTGCAGCCATAGCAGATGCACCTCTCTGGCCTCTACCAGCCAACAGAGGACACGAACGCCTCAAATGGTCTACTGAACCATAGTTCCAGCAAGAATTCTCAGTCACTACAATAGGAGCATGTGCCTCTCTAGCCGCACGTGGACAATTTTGCCGTAGATGGTCCCTCGATCCACAAGTTCAGCACATGTGCTGCTCAACCTCACTCGGCCTCCCTGAGCCTAACCACCTCGTCCCAGAGCACCTCGCCTCGCATCAGGCTGTTGTCTCCTATCACAGCCTCTTTTGTTCCGTCCACCTCCGAAACTATACTCAGCTTAAATTCCTTAGCTCACATACAAGCACATCAAAATCTGTATAGTCTGTAGCCAACATATAGGTCTTGACTTCCTGCCCCAGCCCATATCGGAAGCGATCACACCGATGTCTCTCAATTGGCATCAACTCAAGGGCGTATTGGCTCAGACGTACGAACTGGACCTCGTACTCGGCCACAGAAAGACTTCCTTGAACAAGCGACATAAACTCGGGCTTCTTCTCATCCAAGTATCTCACACCAAGATACTTCCTCTTAAAGACACCTCGAAAGAACTCCTAATCTACCTCATTAGGTTCCATACCAGCGATGATAGTCATCCACCAACTATAAGTGTCTCCCTGGAGTAAAGAAACTGTGTATCCTAGCTTGCGCACATCATTTCATCCCATCTGATCCATAATACGGATCGTGCTAGCTAACCAGGCTTCCGACGCCTCAGGATACATTCCATGGAACTCAACAGCTCCCAAACTCCTCAGCCTTTCCAAAGGAAAACCGGCCTACCCAGCTGCAGGGGCCTGAACATGCGCTCCGGCTACCACAGCCTGAAACGCTCCGGTGATCGCCTCAACCAGCGGCGCTAGATCACTCAATCCTAGATCAGCTTGTCCTTGTTTCTCGGGCTCTCCACCCCCAGGTGGTGGCGGAGGTAAAGTCTCATCAGCTGGGTTCTCAACCCCCTAATTACCCTGATTGCCCTGCTCAGCTGCAGGCACAATCGTATTCGACCTAAGCTCTCTCCTCGGACCCATTATGCTATTTTTAACAAGGCATAACAACAAAAACAAATCAAACCATGATTTAGGCTAGCCTCAAGCAAGGATCCAAGTTTACAAAAACATTTAGCTAGTGTAATAAGGCAATGGGCACCTCGATTTCCCTCAAACATAACATAGTTTACAATGGCATAACATATTCAGCATGCTCCACATCATCAACATGCAATCATATTTAATTTCCATAGGATTCACAACAACCAAGCATGGCATAAGCTCCAACATTCAATCCAAAAACATGCTTTTTCAAATAACATTCCATTCAACATTGCATCAAACATCAAAACTTACCAATTTCACTTACCATCATCCCCAATTCTTTCAAAAACTAGCTCTAATACCAACAAATGTAACCCCCTTAGCCCGGCCTAGACACCCGACTCGAACTAAGAAGATTACACGGGGAAAATTGAAGTCAACTCGTAAAAGTAAACCTTGATTAACGACCCCTTTTTATCTTCCCTAGATGCACATTATTATCCTATGTGTTCAACAAGACACTTAGAAGAAAATGACACAACTATCGGAGTTCGATTAGGGTTTCAATTGCATACATTTGACTTTTAGGGACTAATTTGTAATTTCCAGAAAATATAGGGACTTTTCAAATTTTAAAGTTACCAAACCATAATTAGTCATGTAACATGCCAGCATGTCAAAATTCATCACAAACGGATCATCCAAACTCATCCAATTGAACATACAACGATCAGGGACCAAAATGCAACATTTCCAAACTTTAAAAAGATTCTTTTAACCGAATTTCAACGACCCGTATCGATACGCCTTAGACTGTATCGATACGCAAAATGGTAGTATCCAAAGTTGGCAAAAGGGTATCAATACGCTTGAGCCCATATCGATACGGCCTTCAAACTTTTGCCTAGGCGTATCGATACGCGGGCAATTCGTATCGGTACACCTAAGCCACCAAGCCTGAATTTAACCTTAGTGTATCGATACTCTTCCCCGAGTATCGATACGCATACCAGATTTTCACATTCAACAGGCATTTAAACACATTTTTCAACATCTAATCATGCTTAGAACATACATACATGCTATAATCAACTTACCAAACATATAAGCATCAACAAACATCATAACATACTCATCAAGCATATCAAATCATGGTGAAATATTAGCTACTCAAGCATGCTTAAGAATATAAGTCATAGCATAGGAAAAACACTATAAGCAAGGCCATAAACCAATTAGAGGCCTTTTACAAGTCTCAAACCACAAACCAAACATGCTCAAAACGTTTAACATCACCAAAAAACCAACAATAGAAATCCCTCCCATTTCCTCTTATTACACTAAAGTAAATCCACATACATCGTTTAGTCAAAATTACTTGAAATCCCCTTGCTTTCTCGCTGCATCTAAAGCTCAATTCTCTGCATTGATGAAACAAATGAGCGTAAGCATAAAGCTTAGTGAGGACCGCTAAAAACCAAACATTCATCAATGCATTTTGTAAAACCAAAACATCATCATTTGTCAACATATGCCTTCCTTTAAAACATGTTCTTTAAAGCATCAATGCACTTTTAAAACCACATGCTCATAGCATCATTAAAATAATAGCAAAACCCTTCTCTCATGCTTAAACCAAGCATCACATGCATTCTAGCATAATTCCCAAGCATCACATGCTTAAAACATTAATCAACAACATTATATTGGCTCGCAAGTGATCAATCTCAAACCATATCAAAACAAATACAATTGACACAATCGGATACGCGGATTACAAGCGTTGTCTCACACGCTTCATACACACTACCGGACTACACAAGGTGGAGATAAATTGCACAATCACAACCCTTCAATGCACGTGATGGAGAATAATGGCAGAATCACAACTCCTCAACATCACTCATCGGTAGTTGTATAATTCCACTAACGAGAGTACGGGACACTGTTGAGTGTATAAAAGTTCTATATTTTACCTCTCATTTACCCATATTTCTGCTGTATTCAAGCATATTTCATTGCATTTAGGATAGATTTATGCATATACATCACAATTAGATAAAATGACACAATTGCTACTAAATTTGGTCACTTTTGCAGGTATCTGCTGAAGCATACTTAGGGCAGCAAAGGAGCAGAGTTGGATCACATAACTGGAGTCAAGGAACAAATGCTGTCGTGGCCACTACCGTGGTAGCCATGACGATAGACGGGCGAAGAGGAAAAGTAAAGTGGAGCTCGACAGATAGAGGATTTCAAGCCAGTCTGTCGTGGGCCGCTCCTATATTTTTCTGAGCCCTGAGGTAGAATGAAGGCCAAGACCAAAGTCCAAGGAAGAAACTCAAGGCAAGAAAAGATGACGAATTAAAGGCATATACTCAGAAGATTTAATCTCCAATAGAGTTGTACTTTAGTTTAAACTTGTATTCTTGGCATATTAGAAAACTTGGACCCAAGGCCTATATAAAGGCATGTAATTCGACCTAGGGAAGGATATCTCATTCCTAGCCGTTTTCCCCAAAATCCTTGTCGTTTTCCCCTCTTCATCATGTTCTAAACTCCCCTAGGGCTAAGGGTTGATTCTGTAAAGTAGTTGCAAGGATTGTACTGTTTTAGGAATTTTCTGTTCAAGCAATAAAAACTTCAAGTCTATTTATTCTGGTTTTCATATCTCGCAAGAGTATCAGGAGAGAATTGTGAGGTTATCCATTTGTTTGATACCGGGAGAGTCAAGCATACGAACAGAATAAATATGTGTTTTCCAGTTTATGGTTAAACCATCTCGGCTTAAGGATAAGTACGAGGTTAAGTGGCTAAGGAAAAATTCAACAACATTGGTGTTCACCCTTCGATTTACGTCGGGAGGTATCATCCAAGAAGTCTCCATCAACAAAACTTGGGCCTAGAGATAGGACAAGTCATAGCAGGGATTCTTGCCAAACTTGAATTGCAGAGTTGTGTGATCGCTGTCGCGACATCAACAGACTTCTGTCGCGACAGGTGCTTCCGCGACAGGGACGACGACAGAACAGAAGTTTCTCTTACAGTGCAACACCTGCATTATTGAGCAAATCAATACCGGCCTATTTCTTAAACCCGATTCTTTACTCTTTTATTTTAGTTGTTTATCAAGATTACTTTACAATCCAATTAAACTATCTTTCTCTCTCTCTTATGCAGGAATTCAAGGATAGAGTTATTTCCAGTACCTATGGAGACGATATCTGATACTCCAAGTATCACTTTACTACTTGCTTCGTGTACACTTGCACTATTTGCGATAATACTCTTTTACACGCAACAAGTTTTTGGCGCTGTTGCCGGGGACTGGTAACATATCTTTACCTTTTTTATTACTACACTTTTCTTTTTCTTTTTTTGTTTTTAGTGGTACTATTTACCATGTGCTTTTCACAAGGTTTTTTGTTTGCTTATGCGCAGATCTAGGCGAGGCAAAGAACCTGAGTACGAACTAGACCCAGAAATCGAACGCACGTATCAACTCAGGAACCAAGCCCGCTTCTTGATAGCAAGAAACAACTATCTTGAGGAGCCACTAGAAGCAATGGTGTATGGAAGACAGAATGAGGGGGTAGATGACCCACACAACAATAACCAGAGGGTTATTGAAGATCCTCCCCAAGATGTCCGGAATGAACGGCCTGCTGTCGCTGCCGCACGGCAGTCCTGTCGCGACTACATGGTCAATGACCATGTTGAACTGGAAACCACCTTTCCAGACGTGGAAGCTGAGAACTTCGAGCTGAAACCTGTCATGTTCAGCATGATAAATTCTGCTGGCCAGTTTAGTGGTTCTGCAATTGAGGATGCCCGAGAACATCTGAAAACGTTCCAATAAATATGTGGATCGTTTAGACTGCCAGGAATAAATCTGGAAGTACTGAGGCTCCGATTATTTCCTTATTCATTGAGAGACAGATCTAAAACTTGGTGGAATAAATTAACGCCGTGTTCAATACGAACTTGGACAGATCTTTCTCGTGAATTCTTATCTCGTTTTAATCCTTCTCATTTATCTGAAAGATTGCGTAACGAAATTGCTACTTTTCAACAGGAAGATGACGAACCAATGCACGAGGTGTGGGACAGAGTTACAACTCTTTTACGAAACTGCCCGATGCATGGATTCCATGTGTGGAATCAAGTCGTCAAATTCTACAACGATGCCAATGCACACACTTTTCTGAGAATAGATTCAACAGTGAATGGGCTAATATTGGATAAGGAACAATACAAGGCAATGATAGTGTTGAAGAATTTAGCAAAAAACGATGAGCAATTTTCTAAAGCTAGGAGAGGAGGCAAACAAGGGATATCTGTAAAGGATTATGAAGCTGATAGTTCGATGAAATCACAGGTTGCATACCTCACAAAGATAGTGGAAAACCTGCAGCGGAAAGATTCCAAAGCCGTATATTCTGCAGAAGAGGTATGTGAGACCTGTAGTGGGAATCATTGTTCAGAAGACTATCCTTTACAGTTGGAAGAAGGGATGTATGTTGAGAATTATAACAAGCCAAGAAACTGTGATTCCAACAATTACAATCCCAACTAGAGGAAAGATCCTAAGTTTTCCTAGAGCAATCCGAACAATGCACTGAATCCTCCAATGCAGAACAACCAAAACCAAGGGGCACCTAGAATTCTGTCGCGACAGCAGCCGGCAGCCGCACCTGGTATACTGGAACAAACATTGGCAACATTTATGTCACAGACAGGAGCTTACATGGCGAACATGGATCACTTTGTCAAGAAAACTGAATCATTCATGGACAAGACAGAGATGAGGATGACAAACCATGAGGCTACCCTGAAATCTCTGGAGACACAGATGGGCCAAGTTTCCCAGCATATCAAGCCAAGGCAGAACGGAGGATTCCCTAGTGATACTGAGGTCACTAGAAACCCACACATGAGCAGTGTAAAGCAATTACAACTAGGAGTGGGAAATAGTTACAAGGGTCGGAGATGAAGAACATACCAAGTAAGGAACCGACCCTAGATACACCTGTCGTGAACACTGCCCCGGAAGAGGAAGAACAACCTACTGTCGACACACCTGTCGCGACAGTAGAAGGGACAGAGGAGCAAGAAGGGGATGCTGAAGAACCTAAACCTACTCAGATCCGAATACCATGGGAATGACGTCTTGAAGCTTACCGTCCTCCACCTCTTTTTCCATAGCGGTTACAGAAACAGAAATAGGAGTGCCAGCTCAAAAAGATCTATGATATTTTTAAGCAGATGCACATTAACATACCGCTGTTAGAGGCCATCAAACAGATGCCCGGTTATGCAAAATTTCTTAAGGACGCAATGTCAAAAAGGTCCAGACTTGGGGAATTCGAGACGGTGAAGATGACAGAAGGATGCATGACTATCTTACACAGGCATCCACCCCAAAAGAAGAAGGATCTTGGGAGCTTCATCATACCGTGCATAATAGGCGATAAGTTCGTGGGTAAGGCACTTTGTGATCTTGGTGCTAGCATAAATCTAATGCCCAAATCTGTGTTTTAGAAATTAGGTATTGGACGAGCAAGGCCCACGACAGTCATGCTGCAGCTGGCAGACCGCTTTTACATACACCAGAAGGGAAGATCGAAGATATTCTGGTAAGAGTGGATAAATTTATTTTTCCTGTTGACTTTCTTGTTTTAGATTGTGAAGCAGATGAAAACGCACCGATCATCCTAGGGCAACCCTTCATAGCCACAGGCAGAACTGTGATCGATGTGGAGAAAGGAGAACTGACCATGAGAGTGAATGATCAAGAAATCAAACCCAATGTTCTCCAAGCAATCAAACAGGCTGATGCAGAAGAAGAGTGCAAGGCAATCTCTAAAGTAGTCCTTGACCAACCCTGCATCAGGTCGAGCCGCCACGACAGATAGTTTGGTCACTGCCACCGCAGTCACCCGGAAGACTGTCACGGTAGAAACGACGATAGTGACTCCTCCGACTCAGAAACATCCGACACTAAAGGTCCTGAGGAGGTAAATTGGATAGGCACTCGTCCAGGTAAGTTCTTCGAGCCTCTTAATTATACCTCGAATGAACATATAATTCAGAAGCCTTCCATTGAAAAGCCACTTGTTCTAGATCTTAAGCCCCTGCCAGGGTAGCTTAAATATGTCTTTCTTGGTTTAAATGATATGTTGTCGTAATCATCTCTTCCAAGTTAATGCAGAAACATGAACAATAGCTAATCAGAATGTTGCAGCAGCATAAGAAGGCTATTGGATGGACTATAGCTGATATCCAAGGCATTAGTCCGGCATTATGCATGCACAAGATTCTCTTTGAGGATGATCATAAGCCGACTATTGATGCCCAGAGACGTTTGAACGAGGCTATGCGAGAAGTGGTGAGGAAAGATATTATCAAATGGCTCGACGCCAGAATCATATGCGCCATCTCGGATAACAAGTGGGTGAGCCTGGTGCAGTGTGTGCCCAAAAAGAGAGGCATAACCGTGGTAACCAACGAAGAAAACGAACTAATCCCAACCAGGACTGTGATCGGTTGGAGGGTTTGTATTGATTACCGGAAGCTTAACAAAGCTACCCGGAAAGACCATTTCCCCTTACCCTTTATTGATCAAATGCTTGATAGATTAGCGGGGAAGCCTTACTACTATTTTCTTGATGGTTACTCAGGTTATAATCAGATAGCAATTGCACCAGAGGACCAAGATAAAACTACCTTCACATGCCCGTACGACACCTATGCCTTTTAGAGAATGTCATTTGGGCTCTGCAATGCACCAGCAACCTTCCAACGACGCATGATGGCAATATTCTCCGACATGGTGGAGGATTTCCTAGAGATTTTCATGGATGACTTTTCTGTCTTTGGAGACAGTTTTGAAGGTTGTTTAGGAAACTTGCAGAAGGTTCTTGAAAGATGCAAAGAGGCGAACTTGGTTTTGAACTGGGAAAAGTGCCACTTTATGGTGGATGAAGGAATAGTACTAGGGCACAAGGTGAGCTGCCGCGGCATAGAGGTGGACAAAGCCAAAATAGAGGTCATCGAAAAGATGCCGCCAACCACCACAGTCAAGGGGATCCGAAGTTTCTTAGGGCATGCCGGGTTTTATCGACGATTTATAGCAAATTTCTCGAAGATTACCAAGCCCTTATGCCACCTATTGGAGCAGAACCGTCCCTTTGATTTTAATGTCGAATGTACCGAGGCATTCAGAATTCTGAAGGAGAAGTTGATAACAGTCCCGATAGTACAGCCACCAGACTGGAGTTTGCCATTTGAAATAATGTGTGATGCCAGTGACTACGCTGTCAGGGCAGCACTAGGGTAGAGGAAGGATAAGCTCTTCCATGGATTTACTATGCCAACAAAACATTAAATGATGCCCAAGTCAACTACACCACGACAGAGAATGAACTGTTAGTAGTGGTGTTCTCAATCGACAAGTTCCGTCCGTACATACTTGGAACAAGGGTAGTGGTCCATACAGACCATTCAGCACTGAAGTATATGTTCACGAAAAAGGATGCAAAACCTAGATTGATACGTTGGATTTTGCTGCTACAAGAATTTGACATTGATATCAAGGACAAAAAGGGAACAAAGAACCAAGTAGCAGACAACTTGTCGAGGCTAGAGACGGGAAGGAGTCAATCCACAGATAGGACCAACATATTGGAGACCTTCCTAGATGAGCAGTTGTTTGCTGCCACCAGCACTGCCGCGATAGCCATGGCGGCAGGTAAGCTTTCTGAAACCCCTTGGTATGCTGACATTGTTAATTACATTGTAAGTGGGTTATTACCTCCTGAACTTAACTACCAAGAAAGGAAGAGGTTCCAAAATGATGCAAAACATTATTATTGGGACGAACCTCTTCTTTTCAAACACTGTGCAGATCAGATCATCAGGAGATGCATACCACATGACGAACAGGAAGCTGTGCCTCACCACTACCATGCTTCCCCTTATGGAGGACACCTAGGTGGAAATAAAACTGCTGCCAAGGTTCTGCAATCCAGTCTCTACTGGCCCACACTTTTCAAGGATGCACAACCTTTTTACAAAGGCTGTGACAAGTGCCAAAGAACTGGGAACATATCGAGAAGGCATGAGATGCCACTGCAGAATATATTATAGGTCAAAATCTTTGATGTATGGGGAATCGACTTCATGGGACCATTCCCAGCATCTTGCGGGAACTTGTACATCTTACTAGCAGTGGATTATGTGTCAAAGTGGGTAGAAGCGATCGCCACTCAGAAGAACGACGCCAAAACTGTTCAAAGATTTCTTCACAAGAATATCTTCTCTAGATTTGGCATCCCAAGGGCGATAATTAGTGATGATGGGAGACACTTCGATAACAGGGTAATTGCTGCTGCCTTGAGAAATTACGGAGTGAAGCACCAGATTGCAACAGCATACCACCCTCAAACTAATGGGCAGGCCGAGATATCAAATAGAGAAGTAAAGAACATACTAGAAAAGATGGTTAAACCCACTCGAAAGGATTGGTCTCTACATCTCAATGATGCACTTTGGGCCTATAGAACAGCGTTCAAAACACCATTAGGGATGTCACCCTATAGACTCATCTATGGGAAAACTTGTCATTTACCTGGTGAGATAGAACACTGAGCCTACTGAGCTATCAAGGCAGTAAATATGGACTGGGACAAGGCAGGACAGAAAAGGCTACTAGACTTGAATGAGATTGAAGAAATTCGAGCAATGGCCTACGACAATGCCAAGATCTACAAGGACAAAACCAAGAAGTGGCACGACAGGAAGCTGCTGCCGCGACAGTTCTTCCCAGGGCAGCAGGTGTTGTTGTTCAACTCTAGGTTGAAGCTTTTCCCAAGAAAGCTTAAATCTAGGTGGTCTGGTCCTTTCTAGGTTGTCCAAGTTTTCCCCCATGGTGCCATTACAATCAAATCCCTAAAGGACAGACACTAGTTCAAGGTCAATGGACAAAGACTTAAGCATTATCAGGGGACTGAAGCCCCAAGGATGTAAGAAGTAGTTACTTTAGGAGATGCCCCTCAAGGCATCCTTAATTTAACTTAGTTTTTATTTTATTTTATTTTATTTATTTATTAGGAATTAAGATTTTTTATTTATTTTACGAACCAAGATTTTAATTCAGTTTATTTATTTAATTATTTTTAGGAAATAAAGGAAGAAAAGCAAAGAGGAGCAATGAGCCAGCCCAACGGACGAGCCTGCCGTCACAGCCTGTCAATAGTCGTCGTGATAGATGCGGAAAAGACAGTTTGTCACGGAGCTATCGCTACAGACACACAAACGCGTAACAGACACGCAGCAGACACGAAAACGCATGACAGACGCGTCAGAAACTGCGTAACAGCTGGCCCCGTTATTCGCGCCTGCCGTTACAGTCCCAACGAGCAGAAAATCTCCATTCTATATAAACCCCCACTCCCTATTCATTTTTTTCATCTCATTCTCATTCTCTCAACCTGCTTCCTCTATTTTAGATCTCAGAAATTTCTTTTCATTTTTGCTACAATTCTTGCAATGGCTAGCAGAAACACCCGCTGCAGCACTGCCTCCACCTCTGCCGCGGCAGTATCAACCCCAAGCCAGAGTACCATTCCCAACCGGTTTGTATCCTCAGATTCAGCATCAAGGTACTACTGTTCTTTCCAGAAGAGGGAAATGTGGGAGGAACGAGGGTTCATCTACACCCAACAAATGGGAGATCTAGGGCTAGAAGGGTTCATAGCCAAGAAGATTCAAGCCCTCAAGTGGCAAAAATTTGCTGCCCAACCCGAGGAAATGAATGTAACCCTCGTCCGAGTATTTTATGTTGTCGTCAAGAGTAAGGATGCCACGATAGTGACCGTTCGAGGTAAGAAAATCTCTCTTGAGCCTGCGTACATCAACACACTATACAGGTTGTACGTGATCAAGAAGGAGGACGCCCACAGAAGGTTCGTGAATAGTATGTTGCCGGCAGACTATGACGCTGTCATGGCAGAGGTTACAGAAGAAGGAACGGAGTGGAACGATGACCCTAAACATCGATGGACCGTGAGGAGGACCCAGCTGACTCCACAAGCCAAGTTGTGGAACCACTTCGTCAAAAAGCGCCTCATGCCTATCTCCCACAACAGCACTATCGACAGACCAAGGTTAGCCCTTGTCTATTCTATTTTAAACGAGAGGCATATTAATGTCCGCCGCTACATCCGGGACGGAATCCTCGAGTGTGCTCTCCGACCGTCGGGCCCCCTCGTCTTCCCCTACCTCATCACCACCATCTTCCGGGGCAATAATGTACCAGAAATTGAGGAGGACGTCAAGGTCCAAGGAAAAGGGTGGAGGCAGCGGAATATTTACAGTCTGATGGAGTTGAAAGCTGCCACTCCTCTGTCGTACATCAACCCCTCTGCCACGACAGAACCGATGGCAAGCCCCAGCTCCCTAGAACCTGTCGCAGCAGACCCAGAGCAGACGGCAGCAGCCCCACCAGAAGACACCTCCAGCCAGATTCTGACGATGCTGAAAAGGATGGAGGAACGACAGCTCGGACTGATGGGCTTTATGAGGGACTTCACAGCAGCAACGGTAAATTTCATTCAAAATGATTTACATTTTACCCATGTGCAATTCCCCTCCTTCCCAGAAAATTTCTTTGCTACCCCCACTCCTGCTGCGAGCCCTAGAACTCCCTCTGCTGCCTCCACACCTACACCTGCCACGATAGGCGAAGGCGGCAGACAATCTGCCACAACCAGAGGAGAGAAGAGGAAGGACCCCCTACCGGAGATCGACCCCAAATACTTTGAAGGTTTCTCCTCCTCTTTCGTCTAGTAGGATTCTGACTCCGAGCCATCTGTTGCCCGAGACATCTCAAAGGACTACCCTCCGATGAAAAGGAAGAAGCTCAATGAGACTGTCGAAGGACCCTGCCAAGGCAGATCTGCCAACAGCAGCAGCAGCTCCGACGATGATCTCGAGGTCCTGGACCAGCCCCCACGCATCTCACCAACACGTGTCCAGCCACCTCGAGAGGCAAAGAAGAAAATGGCCTCTGCGTCTCCCAGCAACCTACCAGCCCCTACCGTTAAGGTCACTACCCGCCGGTAGCTCCAAGTCAGCAGCAGCAGCGACGACTGCTCCTCAACTTAAGTTTCTTTTCTTATATTTTGCTGTCTTTGATGTTTTATTTATTTTGTGATGTATTTTCTTTTTTGTTTTTCATTTTATTCTATCATGCATTGAGGGCAATGCAACCCTCGAGTTTGGTGGTGGGCTTCCCTCCAGTAATGAAATTGATAAGTTGTGTCTGAAATTTGTGTCTAAGTGTTAGTTTATTTTTATGTAAAAAAAATATGAAAACAAAAACAAAAATTTGGCTTAAGTCTTTGAACTAAACTTACCTGTCGCGACATACTCGGTCGTGACAGTGCCTTTAGGATGTTTCTAGGAACTGTTTAGAGCCTTGCTATAATTCTGATTTGTAGAACACCCTTTGTGACTCTTATGCTATCTAGACTTCTGTAGTGCACTGGAATAGGAATGTTTACCCACTTGAGTTGCCCCTAGAGGTGCCTATCACTGGCTCTAGGAAAGGAATGAAAGAAAGAAAAATATTCAGAATCATTTGCTTGCAAAACTGCCTTACACTGACTCTAGGGAGATTTCTCTTTGAGCTTAAGTTGAAAAAAAAACTAAAGGAGCCTAAGAATTGCCTCCATAAAAGATGCAATTAAGTCAAAAGTCAGAAAAAACTAAAGGAGCCTAAAAATTGCCTCCAGAAAAAAATGAATTGGCATAAAACTCAAGTTTGTAAACATGACTATGCTGGTAAACTAAAGGAGTCTAGGCACATATTTGTTCACAAAACCTACACACACTGCACAAGAACTATAGCATGGTTCCGAATAAATCAAGAAACGCCTGACAAGGTATTGCTCTTGATAGGGAATGTGTGGTAGGTAATGAAAAGTTCACTGAATTAAGCCAAACCAAAATGTTTTTATTTTTAGTTAGGTCGAATTTGCTTGAGGGCAAGCAAGAACTTGAGTTTGGGGGTGTGTTGAGTGTATACAAGTTCTATATTTTACCTCTCATTTACCCATATTTCTGCTGCATTCAAGCATATTTCATTGCATTTAAGATAGATTTATGCATATACATCACAATTAGATAAAATGGCATAGTTGCTACTGATTTTGGTCACTTTTGCAGGTATCTGTTGAAGCATATTCAGGGCAGCAAAGGAGCAGAGTTGGATCACATAACTGGAGTCAAGGAACAAACGTTGTCGTGGCCACTGCCGTGGCAGCCATGACGATAGAAGGGCGAAGAGGAAAAGTAAAGTGGAGCTCGACGGATAGAGGATTTCAAGTCGGTCTGTCATGGGCCACTCCTATATTTTTATGAGCCCTGAGGCAGAATGAAGGCCAAGCCCAAAGTCCAAGGAAGAAACTCAAGGCAAAAAACGAGGACGAATTAAAGGCATATAGTCAGAAGATTTAATCTCTAATAGAGTTGTACTTTGGTTTAAACTTGTATTCTTGCCATATTAGAAAACTTGGACCCAAGGCCTATATAAAGGCTTGTAATTCGACCTAGGGAAGGATATCTCATTCCTAGCCGTTTTCCCCAAAACCCTTGTCGTTTTCCCCTCTTCATCATGTTCTAAACTCCCCTTAGAGCTAAGGGTTGATTCTGTAAAGTAGTTGCAAGGATTGCACTATTTTAGGACTTTTCTGTTCAAGCAATAAAAACTTCATGTGTATTTATTCTGGTTTTCATATCTCGCAAGAGTATCGGAGAGCATTGTGAGGTTACCCATTTGTTTGATATCGGGAGAGTCAAGCATACGAACGGAATAAATACGCGTTTTCTAGTTTATGGTTAAACCATCTCGGCTTAGGGATAAGTACGAGGTTAAGTGGCTAAGGAAGAATTCAACAACATTGGTGTTCACCCTTCGATTTATGCCAAGAGGTATCATCCAAGAAGTGTCCATCAACAGAACTTGGGCCTAGGGATAGGACAAGTCATAGCATGGATTCTTGCCAAACTTGAAGTGCAGAGTTGTGTGATCGCTGCCGTGACATCAACAGACTTCGGTCGCAACAGGTGCTGCCGCGACAGGGACGAAGATAGAACAGAAGTTTCTCTTACAGTGCAACACATGCACTACTGTGCAAATCAATACCGGCCTATTTCTTAAACATGATTCTTTACTCTTTTATTTTAGTTGTTTATCAAGATTACTTTACAATCCAATTAAACTATCTCTCTCTCTTGTGTAGTAACTCAAGGATAGAGTTATTTCCAGTCCCTGTGGAGATGATATCTGATACTCCAAGTATCACTTTACTACTTGTTTCGTGTACACTTGCACTATTTTCGATAGGACTCTTTTACACGCAACAGACACAAACCACAAGACTCACACACAAGATTAAACCATCCACCGTTGTGATCTTAGCCTCAATCGTTATGGTACTTGGATGGAGTTTACGGCACAATCACAACCCCTCGACATCCAAGACGATTTTATTCACGGTGCACTCAATCCTATAGCCGGCTAACTATATACGATTAAAGTGACCAAAAACCATTTCCATCACTTGCCAATAATATCATTTAACATCAACAATTCACTGTTTCACAAGTATAACTCACGATGCAATTTTCACAAGCATAAAAATGCTTAAACCAAATGCATTAGTCACATAAACCCAAGGATCACTTACCATGTGCATCCTTAACAAAATGGCATTAAAAAAAGCATTCTCAATGCTCGACAACATGCTTTAAAACAGTAATTAAACCACATTTAATTCAAGTGCATTTCAATCAAAACATAGCACATTCCGAGAGAGTCTTTCGATTTACTTACTCTTGAGCTTAGCTAAGTGTTTCAAACTTACACTAAGAACCCAACACCACGCATAAAGCGTTACGAAGCTAGAAAATCCATTTCCACTCACCGATATGTGAAACCTCGCTCACTGACACAAAGATCACCCTTAAGAAGCCTCCAACAATGCTTCGCTTGCTTCTGGATCAAGATCCTTTATTTTTAGATCATCAAAACAGAGATCCAAATGCATTAAAATGCATTTCAACATTATCAACTAAACACAAACTCGTTGCTCACCAATACTACACCAATTTACCCATCGGAAACAACCGAAAACTCAATCAATTGCTTCCTAAACAAAGCCCAGCCATCATACATCACTTTCAACCATTACTAAACATCAAAACACATCTAAAAACAACCTAAACCCTTCCTTATACCTCCAGCAAGCATAACACCATCATTTCACCTTAAAACCTAACTAAAACCATCAAGAAACTCAATGATCTCAAGGATTTCGAGATCTATATTATCAAAACTCTTTTTCCACATAATAATCAACTCGAAACTCAATTAAAATCAATCCAAAACAGAGCACATCAATACCACTCCGAAAATCAAGATTTAAATCATAATTTTGCAAGATTTTAATCTTAAATCAAAACTATAATAAAAACTCAGCAAAAAACAACAATCAGAAGTCAAAGATCTTTGAAATTTCAATAAAGAACCTAGATTGAAGGTTGAGAACGAGATTTACCTCCAATCCTTGCCTTCCTTCAGGTTTGACAAGTTTTTGCTTCACAAAACTTGAAAATCTTGAAGAGAACTCTTGGAAATGATTTAGAATTCAAAGAGAGGGTGTTTGGGAGAAAAGAAATCTGGAGAAAGAGTTGAGAAAATGGTTTTGCTAAGAATGAAAGTTAGTTACGTGAAATGAAATCTCAATTTCCTATTTTACCAATTTTAATTAAATAAAATCCTTTTTATTTTAATCATCCAAAAATCATTTTAAAACACATGTCAATTTAAGGAAGGTGTAATTGCACCATATCTCCCTAAAGATTCTAATATTTTGACTCCTTTTTTAAATTTGTAATTTTCCACAGTTTTAAAACTTTACATTTTGGTCACTACCCAAAATGTACCACTTCCGAAACTCTTTTTGTAAAATTGATTCAACCAACCTCTTAAACATGATTTTAGAGGATTTTAGCAATATTTTCATATTTTTATCCTTTCCCGGTCCTTGATTTCCTTAAACCACCTAATACGATTCGAACCGTTCTCGACCGATCCGATCCGATGTCTAAAACATCTGGACCCAAAACCAGGGCGTTACAGTCCACCTGGTTCTTTTTGGTGTCATGGTGTCGGTTGGGACGGTCGCAACATGTGCCTTCTCGCACAACGCGTTAATGAGGCTGGGGAAGTAGAGTTGCCCCTTCGTTTTCTGCCCACACTCATAAACTTCGTTAGCAATAATCGAACCCACATTTATATACCTTTTGTTGATGATGGAATGGATGAGTGCTAATCTTGGCTTGTCGACGGTGGAGTTGTGGGTCATGGGCAGCAACCATCTTTTCACGAACATGTTCCATAGTTTCTCCTCAGGCAGCAAGTTACGCCGATTGACGGTGCCTCTATTTCTCCTTCATTCCAAATCATCCTCAGTATGCAAAGTTCTTCCTTCATTTCCTCGTAACTATTCGTCGCGAGGGAGGCAAGGAACTCTGCATGTTGATCCTCACGAATGTGAAGGCCGTAATAGAGGTTGATCTTGTCTTCGTCGATCAACACTAGATGGCGGTTGATGGATTTGGGCTTTCTTCTTCTCCCTTCTCTTGGGCTATTGTCTCTCCTAAAAAACTGAATAAAAATTATTAGAGAATAAAGAAATACTAAGATTAAATCTACTTTGTAAGAACTGAAAAAAATGTAAGAAATTAAAATCTAAATCCTAAAACATAAAAAGAAAAGAAAAGAAAATTTAAGTTATGTTAGGAATGCAACTGGATGCATTTCCTAGCATAACCACTTCCTGGGTTGCTGCAACATCTGCTTCACCCTCTGCAAAGGTGGGTCTTTATGTTTCTCTTGATCGTTGGCATTGCCAGATTGCCCGCCCTGGCGGCTATGACTGGAGTGCTCTAGCATTATGCTGGGTTTGGTGTCTTTTGAGGCATGAATGTCCCGACATTATTCTTTGGTGTCAGCTTTTTTTAGAGGTTGCAAGACATTCAGTTTAATTTTCTGGTCATCCACCCTCATAGTAAGCTCCCCATTCTCCACATCTATTAGAGTTTTACTCGTGGCTAGGAATGGTCTTCCCAAGATGATAGGAGCTTTGTCGTCTACCTCATAGTCCAAAATTAAGAAATCAACTGGAAAAATAAGATCGTCGACTATTACTAGGATGTCTTCAATTTTTCCTTCCGTTTGCACGTAAGAGTGATAAGCTAACTGAAACATGACGGTGGTGGGTCTAGCTTTCCCAATTCCCAGCTTTTCAAATGCCGACTTGGGCATTACATTGATGCTTGCCCCAAGGTCACATAAGGCTTCCCCCTCGTAATGGTTCCCAATAGTGCATGGAATGAGGAAACTGCATGGGTCTCTCAATTTAGGCGGTGCTCGGTTTTGATACATTGCCATGCAACCTTCTGTCATGGACACTGTTTTGAATTCCCCTTATCCTTGCTCGCCTCGTCACCATGTCCTTGAGGAACTTTGCATAATTTGACATTTTCTCTATGGCCTCGACGAAGGGTATATTGATGTGTACCTGTTTGAGAATGTCCAGGAATTTCTTAAATCGGTACTCTTGCTTCTGCTGCTTCAGCCGCTGAGGGGATGGGGGAGACGGCCGAATATTTTCAATGCCCTCCTTGAATTGGAATCTAATTTGAGGGAGTGTGATTTGCTCTGGTTTTTCTGCTTTCTCTTTAGTCTTGTCTGCGATATCAGCAGAATTGGATGTTGGAAGAGATCGTTCTGATTATGTCGTGGTAGTGGCATTAGGGTCTGCCGCGGCGGCTGGCTCTGTCTCCTTTGGTTTCTCAATATATGGTTCCTTGAGTTGTTTTCCACTCCTTTTTGTGATTTCCTTGCACTGTTCATGAGTGAATCTCCTTGCGACTTCAGTATCATTGGGCAGTACTCTATTGTGTTCAGTATTCAGTAGACGTGCGAACTGCCCCACCTGAGTTTCTAGCGACTTTAAAGTTGCCTCGTGATTTTGCATTCTCATCTCGATCATGTACATGAAAGCATCAGTTTTCTTACCGAATAAATCCATGTTGGACATATAGGTACTTGTCTGCGTAATGAAGGCACTTAGAGTCTGTTCTAAAGCACTGGGTGCTGCATATTGCTACTGTCGCAGCATAACCTGTTGGAATCCTTGCGATTGATTTGTCTGAGTAGCTGAATTCAGAGCTTTGTTGGGGTTACTCCACGAAAAGTTAGGGTGCCTCTTCTAGCCAGTATTGTAGTTGTTCGATGTATGGTTGTTCCTATTGTAGTTCCCCACAAAGCAGTTGGTTTCGGTTCCCTGTTGGCACTCGGATGAGTCATGGTCTCCCCCACATTGGTCGCAAAAGGAATCAATGGCTTTAACCCACTATGTATTGTTCTGCCCTTGCATAGCTTCTACCATCTTTGTCAACTAAGCAATTTGTGCTACAACTACATATGATGCTCCTAGCTCATTTGTTGTGGCATGCCGCCTCGACACACGTTAGGGAACTGGTAGTCGTTTTTGGCCATCCTGTTAAAGATTTGAATTGCTTCAGCGGGCTCCTTATCGAGTAATGTACCATTGGCAGAGGAATCCAGCATCATCCTTGTTGGCGTGTTTACACCATTGTAGAATATGGATACTAGTGTCCACTCTGGAAATCCTTGGGAGGGGCATTTATTCAACAACTCGTAGTATCTCTCTGATGCCTCGTACATTGGTTCATCATCTGCATTTCGAAAAGAAGTGATGTCAGTCCGCAATGTATTAGTTAAGTTGACGGGATTAAATCGAGCTAAGAAATCTCGGCATAGTTCTGTCCAAGATTCAATGGACTCCAATGGTAGGTTGTTGAACCAAGTTTTTTCCCCATCCCTCAGAGAATAGGGAGCCATAGCACGTCAGGATGAACTCCATGGATTTTGAAGGATTTGCAGATATCCAAGAAGGATTTCATATGCTGGCGGGCATCTTCAGCGGCGGATCCTCCAAATTGTCCAGGTGTATTTAGCATGTTGAACATGCTATAAACTATTGTCATGCTAAGTTTCATCATCATTCGAATACGTTTACCATGTTTTCACCTTTTTAGGCCAAGTATGCATTTTAAGTTATTTTAAAGCAACCATAACAAGCCATTTGGAGCACTTTAACAACATATAACACACATCATTTATACATATAAACAAAACATCATCAACAACTACTTTAACTACTTTGCCACCATTCTAGGAGTTCAAAGGGACAAAGGTACTTTACATTAAGCCTGTGGTGACTTGCCGAACTTCCAGCTAATCCCGATCTTGATCCGATATTTTCTTTAACCTGAAATGCATGGACAATGAATGCATTAGACATGGACAATGAATGCATTAGACTAACATAGTCTAAGTGAGGTAGCCAATAACAATAAATGTACTTGGTGTACTATCATGCTTTAATGACAATCACAACATCAACTATACAATGATCATGGCATATTCTTTAATCATGTTGAAACATAGTATCAATAATCAATTCACCAATAACAATATCTCAATATCATGACAATGCAATATCAATAATCATATCATCAATGACAATATCAATAATCAATATTCTTCCTTGGGTCGATTTCAACCGTATTTGTATACATGAATTCCACCACTACACCAACAATGAACAATATGGTCCAAAATCCTCCACTACACCGTTTTGACCAACACACATCACATCCCTCCACTATACTGTATAATCTCCATACCAGTGAGCTCATGAATTCTATGGCATGCCAATTGTATCCAATACTTCGATCCCAAGGTCTGAGAACAATAGCTCAATATCAATGATTTAATGACAATAGTTCGATATCAATGATTGAATGACAATATCTCAATAATCATGTAGCCATAACAATAGGCAATATCAATAAACTCATGTCAATGATTCTATATGTCAATGCTTCAATGATTTTCATGACAATAATAGCAATATTATGGACGATGAATCAATGCAATACTTACCAAACTTACCAATATGGCTTTTAACAATACTTGTAAGTCTCCTTTAGTTCAATGGTTAGTAAATCATACAAAATCAATAACGATAAATTCAGAAAGCATCCTTGCCCAATTCCGAGACTCTGACTACACTCACCTCGATAATCCGAAGCTCCTACGGCTCTCAGATGGCTATCCCTTTATTCCTAGCTTTCGATGGAGACGATGGATTAATCTTTTCCACTTCTTAAACTAGGAAGAACGATAAAGGATTATTAGAATCAATATGACAATATTGATACATGAATAGCCATTAGCTATTAGACAGCTTATCATAGAGCTTGAAATTGAGCATTCAATAGCCAAGAGAATCGATGGTTAACTTAGGGCTTTCACTTACTTGTTCGATAGCTATGAATTCATGTTCCTAAATCAAGGAAAGCTTAAGCTCATGAAGTTCAACTTGGGAGGTGTGTGCTTGGGAGCTCAAGGTTGGAGATAACAATGGTGGTGTGTGCTTGTTCTCTTAAAATAAGAAGATGAAAAATGAGTCTCAATGAAGCAAAACAAAGATGAAAGCTTTTTAATTCATTTTCTAACTCAATCATTTCCCACCTCCCTTATTGCGAATGGGAAGGTTTCCCTCATCTAAGGGTAAACTATAAAATAATATTTATTTTTAAATCTTTTCAATATTAAACACATAGATGACCTCTAGTTATCTTTTCTGACCAAAATCACGTAGAGGGTGGCAATGAAATAGGTGAGTCATCAACTCATCATTTTCTTTTAATTTTTCCTTTAAATATATTCGAAACATGGGACCCGTTTCGAACGAGTGAAACCATATCGAAACGGTTGACAAAAAGTCCAAAAGTTAGTTAATACAGTTACACCATATCGGAGCGCCCCTTAACCGTTTTGAAACACCTTACCTAGGCCGTTTCGGTACTTGTCTAGCTGTATCGAAACGCCTAGCTCAAAAACATCATATTAGGCATTTTAAAGGCAATCTTAACTAAAGACTTAGTTCAATTAAGGTCCTATAACAATATAATCTATATCAAGGATTCGATATTTCAATATTTACTATCAATACTCCGATCATCAGAATCCAATTCCGACTAGACCAGTTATCGGGGTGTTACAACTCTCCCCCTTTAAGAAAAATTCGTCTTCAAATTTTACCTAGGATAATGTCGTGATCATCCAATTGTTCCTTGCATCTCACATGGTACATCTGTGCGGAAGCTTTAGATTCAGGTCGGTACGATGCTTTGGATGAAGCTCCAGACTTTTCGAAGGATCATTTTCTTGTTCCCTTGCCTCGAAAAGATTGAGCAGGGGACGAATTAGAAAATTTATTTTTAGGACAATCCCATATAAGGTGTCCCATCTCAGCACAAACGAAGCAGGCTCCAGATTTCTTGCGATATTGCCCTCAGGGTGCCTATGTCGACAGAAGTTACAAACTAGAAACTCCGGTTCCTTGTTTAGAACCATCAGCACTCTCAATGGATTTAGTACTAGGAAAGAATTGTGTTACAGCTTGTGGTCTAGCAAGGTATTCATACTGGGAAGGCTGTGAATACAAACTTTGTTTCGAATCCTGAACTTCCCTTTCTTGAAAGACTCATAAGATTAGTCTCGGTGTCTTTTCGTGAATTTGCTCAACCCACTATTCTTGTGAGCCTTTTGAGCACTTTCGATAGCTTTGACTCTATTCACAAGAGTTTGAAAAATCAGTGATGCACAAAGCCGTGATAATAGGAAGTAGTTCATCGTTTAAACCATTGATGAACATCCTACACTTCTCTGCTTCTTTCTTAATATATTCAGCCCCATACAGACAGTAGTTGCAAAATTCGTGAATATACTGCTCAATAGGTCGATCACCTTGCTTTAGATGAAAGAAGATATCACGTCTCTTAGCAAGGTAGTATTCACTGATGTACTTCTTTCAAAATTCTTGTAGGAAGAACTCCCAGTTCACAGTCTCTTCAGAGACTGCCAAGACCGTTGCTTCCCACCAATACAGTGCTTCATCAGCTAGCAAAGAAAGGGCACATTCGAGTTTATGTTCCTCATAACACTGCAACTTCTTCTTCAGAATTCGTAAAGTATTGTCTAACCAATACTCTACAACTTCAGGGCTTTCATCATTTTGCCCGGTAAATGAGTAAGCCAGATGTTGAGGTAACTTATCAATAGGAGCTCGGGTACTCGAAATAGCAATAGTAGGAGTTTGAGAAGTTTGGTCAACTTTCATCGATACCACAATTGTAACACCCCTTCCCAGCCTGGTCGAGAACCGGGTCGGAGCATGCTACCGATGAATGATACGATGATCGGTGTGATAAAATTTCATCTTATTTCAACACTTAAACAATATTACACCAAAAAAACTTTACCGGATATAAATCTTAGTCCAATTTACTCTTTAGAAAGCAATAATTAACCAGTTAGGACCAATTCATAGTTATGACAAGTTTTAGGGACTAATTTGTAAATCTGCTACATTATAGGTCCTTTAATACAATTGACTACACCATAATAAAATTCAATACAATATTACCATGTCAGTAATTTTTCATGCAGAAGGGTGTTCATTTACACATTTAATTTAATCGTCCAAAACACAGTGACCAAATTGTAAACAATGCAAACCTTTATATTATGCTCTTTTAACCGACTTAACTAACCCTGTATCGAAACACTCAAGCATGTTTCGATACGGGTGGACGATGGTCAACCTTGTTGACTTTTCCCTTTTAACTGTATCGATACGGGAAAGCCCAGTATCGGTACGCGTTGACTTCCTTGACTTTGACCCTTTTCGATACGCTATGAACCCGTATCGAACAATGGGTTCTGGTGTCAAAATGTTTCGGTACGGCCCCAATCCGTTTTGGTACGCCTTGTTTCCTTAGGTTCAATTATGTTTAACCGTATCGAAACGTCATCACCCGTTTTAATACGGTCTGGCCTGTAATGGCAGATTCTTGCTAGTTTTTATTCGAATTAACATACCAAACAATGACCAAATGCAATAAAACTTTATACACATTATTTCAATGCTATAAACTACTGTCATACCGAGTTTCATCGCCATTCGAATATGTTTACCATGTTTTCAAGCAAACATAACAAGTCATTTCAAGCACTTTAACCACATATAACACACATCCTTTATACATATAAACAAAATATCATCATCAACTACTTTTACTACTTTGCCACCATTCTAGGAGTTCAGAGGGACAAAAGTACTTTACATTAAGCTCGTGCTGACTTGCCGAACTTCCAGCTAACCTCGATCTTACTCTGATACTTTCTTTAACCTGAAATGTATGGACGATGAATGCATTAGACTTACATAGTCTAAGTGTGGTAGCCAAAAACCATAAATCTACTTGGTGTACTATCATGCTTTAATGACAATCACAACATCAACTATACAATGATCATGGCATATTCTTTAATCATCTTGAAACATAGTATCAATAATCAATTCACCAATAACAATATCTTAATATGATGACAATGCAATATCAATAATCAATTCACCAATAACAATATCTCAATATCATGGCAATGCAATATCAATAATCATATTATCAATGACAATATCAATAATCAATATACTTCCTTGGATCGATTTCAACCGTATATGGATACACAAATTCCACCACAACACCAACAATGAACAATATGGTATAATATCCTCCACTACAACGCTTTGACCAACACACATCACATCCCTCCACTACACCGTATAATCTCCATACCAGTGAGTTTATGAATTCTATGGCATGCCAATTGTACCCAATACTTTGATCCCAAGGTCCGATAAAATAGCTCAATAGCAATGATTTAATGACAATAGTTTGATATCAATGATTCAATGAAGATATCTTAATAATCATGTAGCCATAACAATAGGCAATATCAATAAACTCATGTTAATGATTCTATAAATCAATGCTTCAATGATTTCCCTGAGAATAATAGCAATGCTATGGACGATGAATCAATGCAATACTTACCAAACATACCAATATGGTTGTTAACAGTACTTTATGTAAGTCTCCTTTAGTTCAATGGTTAGTAAATCATACTAAATCAATAACGATAAATTCGGAAAGGCTCCTCGCCCAATTTTGAGACTCTGACTACACTCATCTCGATAATCCGAAGCTCCTACGGCTCTCGGATGACTATCCCTTTATTCCTTGCTTTCGATGGAGACGATGGATTAATCTTTTCCACTTCTTGAACTAGGAAGAACGATAAAGGATTATTAGAATCAGTATGACAATACAGATACTTGAATAGCCATTAGCTATTAGACAAAGCTTATCTTAGAGCTTGAAATTGAGCATTCAATAGCCAAGAGAATCGATGGTTATGTTAGGTATTTCACTTACCCATTCAATAGATATGAATTCATGTTCCTAAATCAAGGAAAGATTAAGCTCATGAAGTTCAACTAGGGAGGTGTTTGCTTGGGAGCTCAAGGTTGAAGATAACAATGGTGGTGTGTGCTTGTTCTCTCAAAATAATAAGATAAAGAATGAGTCTCGGTGAAGCAAAACAAAGATGAAAGCTTTTTAATTCATTTTCCAACTCAATCATTTCCCACCTCCCTTATAGCCAATGGGAAGGTTTCCCTCATCTAAGGGTAAACTATAAAATAATATTTATCTTTTAAATCTTTTCAATATTAAACACATATATGACCTCTAGTCATCTTTTCTGACCAAAATCATGTGGAGGGTGGCAAAGAAATAGGTGAGTCATCATCTCATCATTTTCTTTTAATTTGTACTTTAAATATATTCGAAACAGGGGACCCAATTCGAAACGAGTGAAGCTGTATCGAAACAGTTGAGAAAAAGTCTAAAAGTTAGTTAATATTGTTACACCGTATCAGAACGCCCCTTAACAATTTTGAAACGCCTTACCTAGGCCGTTTCGAAACGGGTCTGACTGTATCAAAATGTCAAGCTCAAAAACATCATATTAGGCCTTTTAAAGGCAATCTAAACTAAATACTTGGCTCAATTAAGGTCCTATAACAATATAATATATATTAAGGATTCGATATTTCAATATTTACTATCAATACTCCGATCATCGGAATCCAATTCTGACTAGACCGATTTTTGGGGTATTAAATCTCTCCCCCCTTAAGAAAAATTCGTCCTCGAATTGTACCTGGGATAATTTCGTGATCATCCACTTGTTCCTTGCCCTCACATGGTACATCTGTGCTGAAGCTTTAGATTCAGGTCAGTACGATGCTTTGGATGAAGCTCCAGACTTTCCGAAGGTTCCTTGTCTTGTTCCCTTGCCTCGAAAAGATTGAGCAGGGGACGAATTAGAAAACTGATTTTTAGGACAATCTCATCCAAGGTGTCCCATCTCACCACAAAAGAAGCAGGCTCTGGATTTCTTACGACATTGCCCCTCAGGGTGCCTATGTCAACAAAAGTTACAAACTGGAAACTTCGTTCCTTGTTTAGAACCATCAACACTCTCAATGGAATTAGTACTAGGAAAGAACTGTGTTACAACTTGTGGTCTAGCAAGGTATTCAAACTGGGAAGCCTGTGAATACACACATGGTTTCGAATCCTGATACTTCCCTTTCTTGAAAGACTCATAAGATTCATCTCGGTGTCTTCTCTCGGATTTGCTCGACCCACTATTCTTGTGAGCCTTTTGAGCACTTTCGATAGCTTTGACTCTATTCACAAGAGTTTGAAAATCAGTGATGCACAAAGCCGTGAATCTAGGAAGTAGTTCATTGTTTAAACCGTTGATTAACATCCTACACTTATCTTCTTCTTTCTTAATATATTCAGCCCCATATCGACAGTACTTGCAAAAGTTGTGAATATACTGCTCAATAGGTCGATCACCTTGCTTTAGATGAAGGAAGATATCACGTCTCTCAGTAAGGTAGTATTCACTGATGTACTTCTTTCGAAATTTTTGTAGGAAGAATTCCAGTTCATAGTCTCTTGAGGGACTGCCAGGACCGTTGCCTCCCACCAATACAGTGCTTCATCAGCTAGCAAAGAAAGGGCACATTCGAGTTTATGTTCCTCATAACACTGCAACTGCTTATTCAGAATTCGTAAAGTATTGTCTAACCAATACTCTAGGCTTTCATCATTTTGCCCGGTAAATGAGTAAGCACGATGTTGAGGTAACTTATCAATAGGAGCTCAGGTACTCGAAATAGCAATAGTAGGAGTTTGGAAAGTTTGGTCAACTTTCATCGATACCACAATTGTAACACCCCCTTCCCGGCCTGGTCGAGAACCAGGTCGGGGCGTGCTTCCGATGAGCGATACGTTGATCGGTGCGATAAAATTTCATATTATTTCAACACTTAAACAATATTGCACCAAAAAAACTTTACCGGATATAAATCTTATTCCAATTTACTCATTAGAAAGCAATAATTAACCAATTAGGACCAAATCATAGTTATTACAAGTTTTAGGGACTAATTTGTAAATCTGCTACATTATAGGTCCTTTAATACAATTGACTACATCACAATAAAATTCAATACAGTATTAGCATTTCTATAAATTTTCATGCAAAACGGTGTTCATTTACTCATTTAATTTAATCGTCCAAAACACAGTGACCAAACTGTAAACAATGCAAACCTTCAGATTATGCTCTTTTAACCGACTTAACTAACCATGCATCGAAACACTCAAGCATGTTTCGATACGGGTGGACGATGATCATCCTTGTTGACTTTTCCCTTTTGACTGTATCGATACGGGATAAGCCCAGCATCGGTACACGTTAATTTCCTTGAATTTAACTTGTTTCGATACGCTATGAACTTGTATCAAAACAATAGGTTCCAGTGTCAAAATGTTTCGGTACGGCCCTAATCCGTTTTGGTACACCCTGTTTCCTTAGGTTCAATTATGCTTACCCGTATCGAAACGCCATCACTCGTTTCAATACGGCCTGGCCTGTAATGACAGATTCTTGCTGGTTTTTATTCGAATTAACCTACCAAACAAAGACCAAATGCAATAAAACTTTATACACATTATTTCAGTGCTATAAACTATTGTCATGCCAAGTTTTATCATCATTCGAATACGTTTACCATGTTTTCACCTTTTTAGGCCAAGTATGCATTTTAAGCCATTTTCAAGCAAACATAACAAGTCATTTGGAGCACTTTAACCACATATAACACACAGCCTTTATACATATAAACAAATCATCATCATCAACTACTTTAACTACTTTTCCACCATTCAATGAGTTCAGAGGGACAAAAGTACTTTACATTAAGCCTGTGGTGACTTGCCGAACTTCCAGCTAACCCCGATCTTGATTCGATACTTTCTTTAACCTGAAATGCATTCACAATGAATGCATTAGACTTACATAGTCTAAGTGTGGTAGCCAAAAACAACAAATGTACTTGGTGTACTATCATGCTTTAATGACAATCACAACATCAAATATAAAATGAACATGGCATATTCTTTAATCATGTGGAAACATAGTATCAATAATCAATTCACCAATAACAATATCTCAATATCATGACAATGCAATATCAATAATCATATCATCAAAGACAATATCAATAATCAATATTCTTCCTTGGGTCGATTTCAACTGTATTTTGATACACGAATTCCACCACAACACCAACAATGAACAATATGGTCTAATATCCTCCACTACAACGCTTTGACCAACACACATCACATCCCTCCACTACACCGTATAATCTCCATACCAGTGAGTTTATGAATTCTATGGCATGCCAATTGTACCCAATACTTCGATCCCAAGGTCCGATAACAATAGCTCAATATCAATGATTTAATGACAATAGTTCAATATCAATGATTCAATGACAATATCTCAATAATCATGTAGCCATAACAATAGGCAATATCAATAAACTCATGTCAATGATTCTATAAATCAATGCTTCAATGATGTCCCTGAGAATAATAGCAATGCTATGGACGATGAATCAATGCAATACTTACCAACCTTACCAATATGGCTTTTAACAGTACTTTATGTAAGTCTCCTTTAGTTCAATGGTTAGTAAATCATACTAAATCAATAACAATAAATTCGGAAAGGCTCCTCGCCCAATTTCGAGACTCTGACTACACTCATCTCGATAATCCGAAGCTCCTACGGCTCTCGGATGACTATCCCTTTATTCCTAGCTTTTGATGGAGACGATGGATTAATCTTTTCCACTTCTTGAACTAGGAAGAACGATAAAGGATTATTAGAATCAGTATGACAATACAGATACTTGAATAGCCATTAGCTATTAGACAAAGCTTATCTTAGAGCTTGAAATTGAGCATTCAATAGCCAAGAGAATCGATGGTTATGTTAGGGATTTCACTTACCCATTCGATAGCTATGAATTCATGTTCCTAAATCAAGGAAAGATTAAGCTCATGAAGTTCAACTAGGGAGGTGTTTGCTTGGGAGCTCAAGGTTGAAGATAACAATGGTGGTGTGTGCTTGTTCTCTCAAAATAATAAGATAAAGAATGAGTCTCGGTGAAGCAAAACAAAGATGAAAGCTTTTTAATTCATTTTCCAACTCAATCATTTCCCACCTCCCTTATAGCCAATGGGAAGGTTTCCCTCATCTAAGGGTAAACTATAAAATAATATTTATCTTTTAAATCTTTTCAATATTAAACACATAGATGACCTCTAGTCATTTTTTCTTACCAAAATCACGTGGAGGGTGGCAAGGAAATAGGTTAGTCATCATCTCATCATTTTCTTTTAATTTTTCCTTTAAATATATTCAAAACAGGGGACCCGTTTCGAAACGAATGAAATGTATCAAAACGGTTGATCAAAAGTCCAAAAGTTAGTTAATATAGTTAGACCGTATCGGAATGCCCCTTAACCATTTCGAAACGCCTTACCTAGGCCGTTTCGGTACAGGTCTGACTATATCGAAACACCTAGCTCAAAAACATCATATTAGGCATTTTAAAGGCAATCTTAACTAGAGATTTGATTCAATTAAGGTCCTATAACAATATAATCTATAGCAAGGATTTGATATTTCAATATTTACTATCAATACTCCGATCATCGGAATCCAATTCCGACTAGACCGGTTTTCGGTGTGTTACATCCCCATTCTCACTCCTTGTACCTCTTTGCTTCATGGAAAACATTTGATCTTTGCTCATTCATTCTGGTGACCTTGCATTCCTGATGGGAAGGACGGACTTTCTCAACTATCTCTACTTCATCATTCTCATTCTTTGTACCTCTTAATTTCACGGAAAGCATCTGGTTTCGTATGTGAATGTCTCATGTTTGCACACATTCAACTATCATTGTAGTTGATACATTAATATTGAGAAAAAAACCTTTAAGCGATCTTGTATATGACCAGGCCCCTTTGAGGATCTTCGTGAGCTCTCGTACCTTATTAGGGAATCACTACTTTAAACATCTTTGAATGATATTGGTGCTTTAATCTCTTCTTTTCAAGCTTATTATTATCTGAGTTGGGTATTGATTGCCCCTAATTGTAACATGCCTCATGTTGAAGACTCAAATCTCAACAATGAATTATGTCATTGTCCTTGTATTCTCAGATCATTTCTAGAGTAATGCACAAAAACCACTTGCATATTTTAATGACGTTTAACCAAACAATTCTTATCCCAATAAAAGATGTTTATATAGGGAAAAGGGTGACAATGCTTGAAAAGAAAATTTATATAAGTTGTGGTGAACATAAAAGAAAGGTACAAAAGACAAGTATCCAGATATAAAAGGCCCAAACTTCCTTGAAACGTATTCCAGCGGTGCCCTTGTCGAGAAGATTTTGTCCACTACAACGACGGATGAAGATATGTAATTCCTTTCGAATGGCCAAGCCTCTGAGGGGATCATTTGTTGCCTACTTAACTGCAATAAATCGAGCCACCCTTTGCGGGTTTTCGACTCGAATCCTCGTTTGGTTTCAAGATGCCCTTTGCATGTTTTCATCTTGAACTCTCTTTTTCTTTTTCTTTTTCTTTTTCTTTTTCTTTTTTTCTCTTTTTTTTCTTTTTTCTCCTTTTTTGAGCGCCCTTTACGAGTTTTCACTTCAGATTTTTATTCTTCTTTCTTCCTCTTTTATGCATAATATTTCTTGAGTGAATCGGAATTCACTGTATTCTTGAGCTCGTCCCCACCCATTTCAGCCAGAATTAATGCCCCTCGGTCGAAGGCCTTTGATACCACGTAAGGCCCCTCCCAGTTAGGTACCTATTTTCCTAGCAATTCCCTTGGAATGACGACATCTTCTTTAACACTATATCCCCTTCTCAGAACTTCCGTGGGTGGACCTTCTTGTCATATGCTCATATCATTCTCTTCTGGTACATCAGACCATGGCAGATTGATTTCAGCCTCTTTTCATCGATGAGGTTTAACTGGTCGTATCTTTCTTGAACCCATTCGGCCTCCTCTAGTTCTGCCTCTATCAAAACATGGAGGGAAGGGATTTCAACTTTGATTGGCAGCACAGCCTCCATCCCATATACTAATGAAAATGACGTTGCCCCACTGGAAGTTCGTACAATCGTTCTATTAAGCATATAATGCAAATGACAACTTCCCATGCCGATCAGTGTAAGTATTGGCCATCTTTATGACTATTTTATTGATATTTTTATTTGCAGCCTCTACAATCTCATTCATCTTTGGGCAATAGGTTACTAGTTGTGATGTTTAATCTGGAAATGTTCACAAACCCCATCTATGATCTTGTTATTTAGATTGGATGCATTGTCGGTGATGGTTCTCTCTGTTAAGCCATAACGACAAATGATCTCTTTCTTTTGGAATTTACAAAATACCGATCTGGTGACATTCACGTATGAGGTTGTTTCCACCCATTTGGTGAAGTAGTCGATAGCCACTAGGATGAACCTATACCCGTTTGAAGCTTTAGGATAGATCTGACAAATTACATGCATGCCCCACATTGAGAAAGGCCACAAGGCTGTCATGACATGGCGCGGTAGAGGAGGTGCATGAATTTTGTCAGCATAGACCTGACACTTGTGACATTTCCGAGCGTAATTGATGCAATCGGCTTCCATAGTGGACCAGTAATATCCAAAGCGCATAATTCGCCTGGCCATGGTAAAGCCTCTAGTGTGAGTTCCACAGACCCCTTCATGAACTTCTTTCAGGATTGTTTGAGCTTCTTTGGTTCCCATGCACCTCAATAGCACTTTCTTTCGACTCTTTTTATATAGGACTTCGCCATCGAGGACGTATCCTGCAGCCAACTTTCTGATTGTTTTCTTATCATTGTCGGTTGCTTGTAATGGATATTCTTGGGTCTTTATATACTGTAAAATGTCATGGTAACATGGGAGGCCATCTGCTTCTTCTTCCACATTGTAGCAGTGAACTGGGGAATCAAACATTTTTACCTTGACTAGCATCATTACAGTGCCTTCACTAGCCTTAAACATAGTAGCTAGGGTGGCGAGGGCATCAGCCATCTGGTTATCCTCTCTTGGGAGATGCTTAAAGGTGATTTCGTCAAACTTCTTGATTAGTTTGATGACCAACTTATGATATTTGATTAATTTTGCATCCTTGGTCTCCCATTCTCCACGAATTTGGTAGATGACTAGTGTAGAATCTCTAAAAACTCTTAGAACTTTGATCTTTCTTTCGATGGCTACCTGTAGACCCAATATACAAGCGTCATATTCTGCCATGTTGTTGGTACAAAATAATTTTAATTGACTGGAGAAAGGATAGTAATTCCCTTATGGTGAAATTAAAACTGCCCCAATGCCACGTCCCAAGGCGTCAGCGGCTCCATCAAAGTTCATCACCCATGATTCTTCTGGGCTATCATCCTCTTCAATCGAAATGCACATTAAATCTTTATCCAGGAAATTAAAGCTCAAAGCCTCATGGTCTTTGCAAGCACAACTTGCCAAAAAGTCTACTATGGCACTCCCCTTTATCGCTTTCTAGCTCACATATTGAATGTCAAATTCTGAAAGTAGCATTTTCCAGCAGGCCATTTTTCCTGATAAGGTCGTTGCTTCTATCATGAACTTCAGAGGATCCAGCTTTGATATCAGCCATGTGGTATGGTACAACATGTACTGCCTAAGCCTTTTAGCTGCCCATACTAAAGCGCAACACAGTTTTTCGATTGGGGAATATCTGGTTTCGCAGTCTGTGAACTTCTTACTTAGATGATAGATTGCCCTTTCATTTCTCTCAGTTTCATCATGTTTCCCCAATACGCATCCCATCGAGTTTTCATGGACGGATAGGTATAGGATCAGGGGTTTTCCTGGAACATGAGGTACCATAATGGAAAAGTTCATCAACTGCTTCTTGATCTCTTCTAAGGTTGTTTGTGTAACACCCCAATTTTGGGCTTAGAAGTTTTAGGTTTGGACCGGACCGGTCGGGTTGCGGTTCGAATATATAAGGGTGAATTTAGGAAAGCCTAGTTCGGGTTGCATTAAAGATATGGAAAAAATGTCTTAAAATCCTCTTTTATTATATATAAGAGAAAGGTGAAATCAATTTTACAAAATAAGGTTTGGAAGAGTGACATTTTGGGTTAGTGACCAAAATGTAATTTTTGAAAACTGGGTGACTGTTTTAAAAAGGATTGAAACTTTGAATCTTTAAGGAGCTATTTACCCAAAGGAGTTTCTCCAGATTTTTCTTAATATTAATCAATTTATTAATGGTTTTAATTAAGGTAAAAAAAGGAGGGAAGAAGATATTTTGTCATTTTAACTAACTTTCTCAAATTTTCCATTTTCTTTTCTCTCAACTTTTCTCTCAACCCAAACACTTTTCTCCAGCAAATTTCCCTCTGATTTTGACAACAAAAGATGAGATTTCAATCCTCATTTGATCTCTAATCATTTCTACAACAAAACCTTAGCATTTGCTTATTGGATTTTCAAGAATCTTGGTTCCAAAAAGGGAGAAACTCAAGTTTAGAGGTATGAACGTCCTTCTCCTCTAAATTCTCAGTTCTTTGCTGAAATATCCAAGTTCTCAATCCTTGAATTATGTTTTATTAAAGGTTTTGCAATTGAGTTCTTGATCTTGGCTTTAAAATGCAAGATTTGCTTTAATTTTGATGAAATTCGTATGATCTGATTGGGCATTGTTTTGAGATGTGTTTTTGATGTAAAATGGATGTATAATTGATGAGAAATTGAGGTTTAATCAATGCAATCCCGAATAGGTTGAATTTCCTAAGTTTTGTTTAAGTTTTTGGTGGTTTTTTGAGTGATCTTGATGTTCTGCTATAGCTGGAGGTATAAGGACGTGATGAGATCCATTTTGGATGTTAATTGAGGTTTATGAATGTTTGGAATTGATGGATCTTGGCTGGGTAGTGTTGTGGAGATGTTTGGATGTGATTTCGGTTGTGTTTGGTAGCCGAAATGTGAGTGTTGATGTGAGCAGCGAGTTTAGATGTCTTGGTTGAGGATATTAATGCATGATGGTGCATTAATCTACTGTTTTGATGTGTTTGAAACAGGGGAGACATCTTCAGATCCTTGTGGTGTTGATCCGGAAGCTTGATTGGTGTTTCGGCAAGTGGCGAAACGGAATCGGTGAGTGGATTTTGGTTTTCAGCTTTGAAACCAATGTTTTGAAGGTTTGGGAGCTTAGTTTAAGTCTAAACAACTTTGTTAAGCTCAAGAGTAAGTTTTCGGAAAAACTCTCTTGTTGATGAACCAAGAGTTGGTTGAGTGCAATGTGATTGTTTGCATGTTTTAAATTCTGTTTTGAAAGCATACTTTAGCATGTTTATTTGCTGGTTCTATAAGCCATGTGTTGAAGGATGCTCAAGGTAAGAGATCCTTGTTTTAAACATTTGATAAAATGTGGTTTGTTGCATAAGGATGCATGATGATTAATGGCTTTGTTAAATGCTTTAAAACAGTGGTTTATTGTTGTTAAATGATGCATATTGGCAAGTGATGTTTCGAGAAAGGTTAAGAACACTATGGTGGTTAAAAGTCCATAGGTGGTTCTTATGTTAAGAACAACATGGTGGTTAAAAGTCCATGATTGATTCTTGTGTTAAGGTCACAAAGGTGGTTAAAAGACCTTGTGTGAGCCTTGTGTATTTTAAGAACACCATGGTGGTTAAAAGTCCATGGGTGATTCTTGTGTTAAGGTCACAAAGGTGGTTAAAAGTCCTTGTGTGAGCCTTGTGTATTTTAAGAACACCATGGTGGTTAAAAGTCCATGGGTGATTCTTGTGTTAAGGTCACAAAGGTGGTTAAAAGTCCTTGTGTGAGCCTTGTGTATTTTAAGAACACCATGGTGGTTAAAAGTCCATGGGTGATTCTTGTGCTAAGGACAAAATGGTGGTTAAAAGTCCATATATGGTCCTTGTGAATTGTAAGATCACAATGGTGTTTAAAAGTCCATGTGTGGATCTTATGTTGATTGAATTGTGAAATGGAAAGATTATGATTATCACTTGTGGCCAATATGACATGTTAATAATTTGAAGCATGTATGCTTGTTTTTAATGCTTTTGTGCATGGATAAAGGTTGTTTTGAATTAAGGTTTATAAAAGTGTTTATAAATGCATTATTGTGTTGTTTTAAATGAGCATTCCTCACTAAGCTATGTGCTTACGCTCTCTCTCTTTTCTTAAACCAATAATGCAGAGCATTGAAGTGCACATAAGGGCAGCAAGAGGTCAAGAATCCAAGTGGAGAACTAAGCTCATGTATGGTGAAAGTTTCTTTACACTATTAGCTTTTGGCATTTGGCAATGGGGAACCTATGTTGTTGTTTTGGGAGATGTTTTGGACTCCTTAAGTTGGTTTTATGCCTTTGATATTGTGGGAACTTGTAAATGGCCATTATGAGGATTGTTTGATGATTTGGTGCTAAAATGGTTTTCTATATAGGATGCATGCCTATAGAATTGGGGCTTTTCTTGTTTGATGCCATGTTTAAGAATTGTTGATGCCATTATGTTCCTTATGCATGTAATGTCTTGCTGATATAATTTGGTTGCCTTTGGAGCATGTTTGATGGGTCAATTGTGTGATAAACCAGCTAAATTTCTGCAATCTGGGCAGCCTGTTTCGGAACATGTGCTGCCGTTTCGGAACAGAGGGCCTGAAATGGCCTAGGCGTTTCGAAACGGGCAGAGCCGTTCCGAAACGGTTTTGCCACTGCCAGGACATGTTGCGCAACGCGTTTCGGAACGGTCCCGCGTTTCGGAACGGATCATCCCTGTTCCGAAACACCCGACCGTTGGGCACTGAAATTGACAGTTTTATGTTTTGAAATCCTTGCGTTTTGGTCCTGAATCTTGTTTATGCAATTGAATGAGTTTGAGATGTCCGTTTGAGTTGAAATTTGACGGAGAAGCATGAAATATGACTAATTTCATAATGGTAACTCAAAATTTGGTTAAGTCCTCATAATTTCCAGAATTTACATTTTGGTCCCTAAATTCGTGTGTTGTGCAATTAAGTCCCTAAATGTTTCCCGAATGTGCTGATCTTGGAGTATGCTATTGTTATGAACATATCTAGGGTTAATGTGCATTTAGACAAGATTAAAAAGAAAAAAAGGGTCGTTAATCAAGGTTGACTTTTAGGTTGACTTTGGTTTTCCTCGTGTAAACTTCTTAATTCGGGTCAATCGTCTAGGCCGGGTTAAGGGGGTTACATTTGGTGGTATCAGAGCTGAGTTCTCGTGTAATTGGGAATGATTATGTGGGTGATTAATGTATGTATGCTTTGTATGCTTGTTGAATGAAAGCATGATGTGTGAATTGTAAGTATGTTACAATTGTGATGTATGCTGTGGTGAAGCATGTTAGGGGGACCCATTGCCAAATCAAAGCTAATGAAATGATGTTGTTTTTAATTGGAAATGAGCTTGAGTACTTGGATTACTTACCTTGCTGAGCCTGACTTTGTTTATTACTTTGTGATTGCATTGTTTAGTGAATGGGACCTCGTAGAGAAACGAGGGGTAGTATGCGAGCTATGGCTCAAAATGAGAATGAGGAGAATGCTGAAAATGCGGTGGATTTACCTCCTCCACCTGGTGGTGGTGGTGCTGGGGGCGAAGGAGCTGGTGTTGCAGCTGGAGCTGGGGTTGCTGGACCTGAAGCTGGTCAGGGACAAGCTATTCCTGACATGACAATGCTGGTTCAAGCTATTGCTGGAGCTTTTCGAGCAGCGGTAGCTGGAGCTCAAGGAGCTGGGCATCAAGGTGATGCTGGTGTTAGACTACCTTTAGAGCGTTTGCGCAGTCTGGGAGGGACTGAGTTCAGGGGTTTGTCTGCTGAAGGTTCTGAGTCTTGGCTGGAAAGTACCAAGAGAATCTTGGGGCAAATGAATTGCACTGATGTGCAGAAGCTGGGCTGTGTGGTATCGTTGTTGCAGGACGATGCTTACACTTGGTGGACAACCTCTATCTCTGGAATGGAGGAAGCTGATGTAACTTGGACGTTCTTTCAGAACGCGTTGAAGATGAGATATCTGGGTGTGAGGTACCTAGATGAGAAGAAGAGAGAATTTATGTCTCTTACCCAAGGGAGTATGTCTGTAGCTGAGTACGAGGTTCAGTTTGTCCGACTCAGTCAATACGCACCTGAGCTTGTTCCTGATGAGCGGGAGAGGTGTGAAAGGTTCCGTTATGGTTTGGTGACGGAAGTGAAGACGTATATGCTAGCTGCTGAGTATAATGATTTTAATGTGATGGTTGGGAGAGCAAAGGACATTGAGATGAATTTGGGTTTATCATCTAGAAGTGCTGGTTCTGGTGCTGGTAAGCGAGTTGCTGAGTATAGTTCCGGTGGTGGACGGAACAAGAGGGGGCGTGATCAGAAGTATTAGCCTTCGGCTAAGCGAGGTGGTGGTGCGCCTGCTCAGGGAGGCAAGGCAAGAGCTGAACCGAATGCATGTTGGACATGTGGATCACGTGGCCATATGAAACGTGATTGTCCTCGAGCTGTGAGGGAGGTGCAAGCTCCTGTTGTGGCAGCTGGTAATTCGTGCTGGAACTGTGGATCTACGGATCACATGAGAAGAGAGTGTCCTATGTTGGCTGGTGGCCAAGGGCGTGCTCCTGTAGTTGTTGCACCACAGAGAGGTCGTGGGCGTGGCCGTGGTAACTTCCAGCGGAGAGAAGAGGGTGGACGGAATGTGGCTCATGTTGTAGCTGTTCAGCCTGAGGGTGGTGGCCAGGCTAGAGTGTTTGCTCAGAGGGAGGGGAGGAATGACGCGGATGTGATCGCAGGTACTTTTACTTTGCAGTCCTTGTCATTACTTTCCTTGATTGATTCGGGATCTACACACTCATACATTTTGCGTGAGCATGCTGAATTGCTTGGTTTGCCTGTTGAGTCTTTGGATGTTGGTATGCGTGTCACTAGTTCTTTTGGTGAGACTGTTGTGACTCGAAAGCTTTATAGAAGATGTCCTTTGGTTGTGCAAGATCATGTTTTTCATGTTGATCTTATGGAGTTGCCTTTCTATGGTTTTGATGTAATCCTTGGTATGGATTGGCTTGTTGAGCATCGTGCTGTAGTGGATTGTGTGAATAAGCGAGTTTCGTTGAAGCTTGCGGATGATTATGAGGTGGTTGTGGTTGGTGAGAATGTGAAGTTTCTTGCCAATGTGGTGTCTACATTGGAGGCGAGTCGGATGCTGAGGCAAGGTTGTGAAGCTTACCTAGCCTTTGTGATGAATCCTAGCTCTAAGGAGTTGCGTGTGCAAGATATCAGGACTGTGTGAGAGTTTCCTGGTGTGTTTCCGGAGGAGTTGCCTGGACTGCCTCCTAATCGTGAGGTGGAGTTTGGGATTGAGCTGTATGAAAACACAACTTCAGTGTCCATTACTCCTTATCGAATGGCACCTAAAGAGTTGAAAGAGCTGAAGACGCAATTGCAAGAGTTGCTTGATCGTGGTTTCATTCGGCCGAGTGTGTAGCCTTGGGGTGCGCCGGTCTTGTTTGTGAAGAAGAAGGATGGCACTATGAGAATGTGCATTGATTACCGTCAGCTTAACAAGTTGACTATCAAGAATCGGTACCCATTTCCGAGAATTGATGATCTTTTTGATCAATTTTGGGGAGCAGCTGTGTTCTCTAAGATTGACTTAAGGTCAGGGTATTACCAGTTGAAGGTGAAGGATGTGGATGTGCAAAAGACAGCTTTCAGGATGAGGTATGGGCATTATGAGTTCCTTGTGATGCCGTTTGGTTTGACAAATGCTCATGCAGCTTTCATGGACATGATGAATCGTGTGTTTCATGAATACCTGGATAAGTTTGTTGTGGTATTCATTGATGATATCCTTGTGTACTCGCGTACTGAGGAGGAGCATGAAGGGCATCTGAGAATTGTGCTGCAAGCTTTGTTGGAGAATCAGCTTTATGCTAAGCTGAGCAAGTGTGAGTTCTGGCTTAGGGAAGTGGTGTTTCTTGGTCATGTGGTTTCTGCAGAGGGGATTCGTGTCGATCCTCAGAAGATTGAGGCGGTGATGAATTGGAAGGTCCCTAAGTCTGTTCATGAAGTTCGTAGTTTCCTTGGTTTGGCAGGATACTACCGAAGGTTTGTGGATGGGTTTTCGAAGATTGCTGCACCTTTGACAAAGTTGTTGCAGAAGGATGTTAAGTATGAGTGGACGGAAGCGAGACAGCAGGCTTTTGAGAAGCTTAAGGCAGCCTTGACACAAGCTCCTATCTTGGTTCAACCTGAATCAGGGAAAGAGTTTGTGGTGTATAGTGATGCGTCCTATGTTGGTTTGGGATGTGTGTTAATGCAGGAGGGTAAGGTGGTGGCTTATGCATCACGGCAGTTGAAGGTGCATGAGCGCAATTATCCTACGCATGACATTGAGTTGGCTGCGGTGGTTTTTGCTTTGAAGATCTGGAGACATTATCTGTATGGTGAGAAGTGTACTGTGTACACGGATCACAAGAGTTTGAAGTATCTGATGTCTCAGAAGGAGTTGAATCTTAGGCAGCGACGTTGGGTGGAGTTGCTCAAGGATTATGATTTGACGATTGAGTATCACCCTGGAAAAGCTAATGTTGTAGCGGATGCCTTGAGTAGGAAGGTAGCTGTTGAGTTGAGGGCTATGTTTGCCAATTTGAGTATTTCGCGTGATGGTGGTCTTGTGGCTGAATTGCAAGTGAAACCATCTTTGGTTCAGTTGATCAAGGAAAAGCAGTTGTTGGTTGATTCCTTGGTACCGCATGTTCAGGATATTGCAGAGGGTAGGCCTTCAGATTTTTGCTTTAATGATGACGGAGTGTTGTGTTTTGGGAGTCGGATAGTAGTGCCCAATGATGTTGATTTGAGGCGTGCTATTCTGACTGAAGGTCATAGTAGCCCTTTTGCTATGCATCCTGGTAGTACTAAGATGTACCGTGATCTTCGTGATGAGTACTATTGGGTGGGTCTAAAGAAGGATGTTGCTGAGTTTGTAAGCAAGTGCATGGTGTGTCAGCGAGTTAAGGCTGAGCATCAGTTTCCGTCAGGTTTGTTGCAACTGTTGAGAATACCTGAGTGGAAGTGGGAAAGGATTACCATGGATTTTTTATCTGGTTTACCTTTGTCGCCATCGAAGAAGAATTCGGTGTGGGTGATTGTGGATCGCTTGACGAAGTGTGCGCATTTCTTGCCTGTGCATACTACGTATTCTTTGGATAAGCTTGCGGAGCTGTACATTGCTGAGATTGTGCGGCTGCATAGTGTGCCTAAGTCGATTGTGTCGGAAAGGGATCCGAGGTTTATATCGCGTTTCTGGCAGTGTTTGCATCAAGCTTTGGGTACACGGTTGAATTTCAGTACATCTTATCATCCTCAGTTGGATGGTCTGTCCGAGCGTGTTATCCAAGTTTTGGAGGATATGTTGAGGTGCTGCGTGATTGAGTTTCAGGGCTCATGGGAGAAACATTTGCCTTTGGTGGAGTTTGCCTATAACAATAGTTATCAGGCGAGTATTCAAATGGCACCTTATGAGGCTTTGTACGGGAGGAAGTGTAGGACTCCTCTGTGTTGGGCTGAAACGGGTCAGAAGTTGGTTTCGATGCCAGCTATGTTGAAGGGAACCACCGAGAAGGTGAAGCTCATTTGTGAGCGTTTGAAAGCAGCTTCTGATCGGCAAAAGTCTTACGCGGATTTGAAGCGTAAGGAGATTGAGTATGCGGTAGGTGACCGTGTGTTTTTGAAGGTTTCGCCTTGGAAAAAGGTGATGAGGTTTGGCCGGAAGGGTAAGTTGAGCCCTAGGTACATTGGACCATACGAGGTGATTGAGCGTGTGGGTCCTGTTGCGTATAAGTTGAGGTTACCGCAAGAGTTGGAGAAGATTCATGATGTGTTTCATGTTTCTATGCTTCGGAAGTATAGATCGGATCCTTCACATGTGATGCCTGTGGAAGAAGTGGAATTGAATCCGGATTTGACCTATGATGAGGAACCGGTGAAGATTCTGGATTCGGATAGTAAGGTTCTTCGTGGCAAGACCATTGAGTTGGTAAAGGTGTTGTGGAAACATCGTGGTGTTGAAGAAGCCACGTGGGAACGGAAGGATGACATGTTGAAGCAGTTTTCGTACCTCTTTCCTTCAGGTAAATTTCGAGGACGAAATTTCTTAAGGGGGGGAGAGTTGTAACACCCCAATTTTGGGCTTATAAGTTTTAGGTTTGGACCGGACCGGACGGGTTGCGGTTCGAATATATAAGGGTGAATTTAGGAAAGCCTAGTTCGGGTTTCATTAAAGATATGGAAAAATGTCTTAAAATCCTCTTTTATTATATATAAGAGAAAGGTGAAATCAATTTTACAAAATAAGGTTTGGAAGAGTGACATTTTGGGTTAGTGACCAAAATGTAATTTTTGAAAACTGGGTGACTGTTTTAAAAAGGATTGAAACTTTGAATCTTTAAGGAGCTATTTACCCAAAGGAGTTTCTCCAGATTTTTCTTAATATTAATCAATTTATTAATGGTTTTAATTAAGGTAAAAAAAGGAGGGAAGAAGATATTTTGTCATTTTAACTAACTTTCTCAAATTTTCCATTTTCTTTTCTCTCAACTTTTCTCTCAACCCAAACACTTTTCTCCAGCAAATTTCCCTCTGATTTTGACAACAAAAGATGAGATTTCAATCCTCATTTGATCTCTAATCATTTCTACAACAAAACCTTAGCATTTGCTTATTGGATTTTCAAGAATCTTGGTTCCAAAAAGGGAGAAACTCAAGTTTAGAGGTATGAACGTCCTTCTCCTCTAAATTCTCAGTTCTTTACTGAAATTCCCAAGTTCTCAATCCTTGAATTATGTTTTATTAAAGGTTTTGCAATTGAGTTCTTGATCTTGGCTTTAAAATGCAAGATTTGCTTTAATTTTGATGAAATTCGTATGATCTGATTGGGCATTGTTTTGAGATGTGTTTTTGATGTAAAATGGATGTATAATTGATGAGAAATTGAGGTTTAATCAATGCAATCCCGAATAGGTTGAATTTCCTAAGTTTTGTTTAAGTTTTTGGTGGTTTTTGGAGTGATCTTGATGTTCTGCTATAGCTGGAGGTATAAGGACGTGATGAGATCCATTTTGGATGTTAATTGAGGTTTATGAATGTTTGGAATTGATGGATCTTGGCTGGGTAGTGTTGTGGAGATGTTTGGATGTGATTTCGGTTGTGTTTGGTAGCCGAAATGTGAGTGTTGATGTGAGCAGCGAGTTTAGATGTCTTGGTTGAGGATATTAATGCATGATGGTGCATTAATCTACTGTTTTGATGTGTTTGAAACAGGGGAGACATCTTCGGATCCTTGTGGTGTTGATCCGGAAGCTTGATTGGTGTTTCGGCAAGTGGCGAAACGGAATCGGTGAGTGGATTTTGGTTTTCAGCTTTGAAACCAATGTTTTGAAGGTTTGGGAGCTTAGTTTAAGTCTAAACAACTTTGCTAAGCTCAAGAGTAAGTTTTCGGAAAAACTCTCTTGTTGATGAACCAAGAGTTGGTTGAGTGCAATGTGATTGTTTGCATGTTTTAAATTCTGTTTTGAAAGCATACTTTAGCATGTTTATTTGCTGGTTCTATAAGCCATGTGTTGAAGGATGCTCAAGGTAAGAGATCCTTGTTTTAAACATTTGATAAAATGTGGTTTGTTGCATAAGGATGCATGATGATTAATAGCTTTGTTAAATGCTTTAAAACGGTGGTTTATTGTTGTTAAATGATGCATATTGGCAAGTGATGTTTCGAGAAAGGTTAAGAACACTATGGTGGTTAAAAGTCCATAGGTGGTTCTTATGTTAAGAACAACATGGTGGTTAAAAGTCCATGATTGATTCTTGTGTTAAGGTCACAAAGGTGATTAAAAGTCCTTGTGTGAGCCTTGTGTATTTTAAGAACACCATGGTGGTTAAAAGTCCATGGGTGATTCTTGTGTTAAGGTCACAAAGGTGGTTAAAAGTCCTTGTGTGAGCCTTGTGTATTTTAAGAACACCATGGTGGTTAAAAGTCCATGGGTGATTCTTGTGTTAAGGTCACAAAGGTGGTTAAAAGTCCTTGTGTGAGCCTTGTGTATTTTAAGAACACCATGGTGGTTAAAAGTCCATGGGTGATTCTTGTGCTAAGGACACAATGGTGGTTAAAAGTCCATGTGTGGTCCTTGTGAATTGTAAGATCACAATGGTGTTTAAAAGTCCATGTGTGGATCTTATGTTGATTGAATTGTGAAATGGAAAGATTATGATTATCACTTGTGGCCAATATGACATTTTAATAATTTGAAGCATGTATGCTTGTTTTTAATGCTTTTGTGCATGGATAAAGGTTGTTTTGAATTAAGGTTTATAAAAGTGTTTATAAATGCATTATTGTGTTGTTTTAAATGAGCATTCCTCACTAAGCTATGTGCTTACGCTCTCTCTCTTTTCTTAAACCAATAATGCATAGCATTGAAGTGCACATAAGGGCAGCAAGAGGTCAAGAATCCAAGTGGAGAACTAAGCTCATGTATGGTGAAAGTTTCTTTACACTATTAGCTTTTGGCATTTGGCAATGGGGAACCTATGTTGTTGTTTTGGGAGATGTTTTGGACTCCTTAAGTTGGTTTTATGCCTTTGATATTGTGGGAACTTGTAAATGGCCATTATGAGGATTGTTTGATGATTTGATGCTAAAATGGTTTTCTATATAGGATGCATGCTTATAGAATTGGGGCTTTTCTTGTTTGATGCCATGTTTAAGAATTGTTGATGCCATTATGTTCCTTATGCATGTAATGTCTTGCTGATATAATTTGGTTGCCTTTGGAGCATGTTTGATGGGTCAATTGTGTGATAAACCAGCTAAATTTCTGCAATCTGGGCAGCCTGTTTTGGAACAGGTGCTGCCGTTTCGGAACAGAGGGCCTGAAATGGCCTAGGCGTTTCGAAACGGGCAGAGCCGTTCCGAAACGGTTTGCCACTGCCAGGCCATGTTGCGCAACGCGTTTCGGAACGGTCCCGCGTTTCGGAACGGATCATCCCTGTTCCGAAACACCCGACCGTTGGGCACTGAAATTGACGGTTTTATGTTTTGAAATCCTTGCGTTTTGGTCCTGAATCTTGTTTATGCAATTGAATGAGTTTGAGATGTCCATTTGAGTTGAAATTTGACGAAGAAGCATGAAATATGACTAATTTCATAATGGTAACTCAAAAGTTGGTTAAGTCCTCATAATTTCCAGAATTTACATTATGGTCCCTAAATTCGTGTGTTGTGCAATTAAGTCCCTAAATGTTTCACGAATGCGCTGATCTTTGAGTATGCTGTTGTTATGAACATATCTAGGGTTAATGTGCATTTAGACAAGATTAAAAAGAAAAAAAAGGGTCGTTAATCAAGGTTGACTTTCGGGTTGACTTTGGTTTTCCCCGTTTAAACTTCCTAATTCGGGTCAATCGTCTAGGCCGGGTTAAGGGGGTTACAGTTTGACATTCTTCATTCCATATTCTCAGGTTATTTTTCCGAAGTAACCTAAATACAAGGCTGCATTTCTCTGTTAATCGGGAAATAAAATGGGCAATATAATTTAACCTTTAGAGGAAGCCTCAGACCTCTTTTTGTGTTCGAGGTGGACGAAGTTCCTGGATGGCCTTAACTTTGTCTGGATCGACTTCAATCCCTCTTTCACTCACAACAAATCCTAGCAGCTTTCCCGATCGCACTCCGAAAATGCACTTAGATGGATTGAGTTTTAACTGGAACTTTCTCAACCTTTTGAAGAGTTTTTCCAAGTTCTTAATATGTTCTTCTTCTGAGCGAGATTTAGCAATCATGTCGTCAACATATACCTTTATCTCTTTGTGTGTCGTATCATGGAACAAGGTTACCATGGCTCGTTGGTAGGCTGCCCCTGCATTCTTCAGACCGAAAGGCATGATTTTGTAACAAAAGGTTCCCAACCATGTTACGAATGTGGTTCTGTTCATATCTTTTGGCACATTTTGATATGGTTGTACCTTGAGAATTCATCCATGAAAGAAAAAAGAGAGTGTCTTGTTGTGTTATCCACTAGTGTGTTAATGTACATCAATAGGAAGTTATCTTTAGGGCTTGCCCTATTAAAGTCTCGATAGTCAACGCACATACGCACTTTCTCATCTTTTTTTGGGGCTAGGACAATGTTAGCTACCCATTTAGAGTCATTTGTACCATTGATATCTGGAAACCTGAAAGAAGTGGAATGGAATATATGTACACAACAAAGGTGGAAAGTCAAACAAATGAATGGAATGGTTTTTGCTTTTGTTTTAGTGTATTTTACTTTATTTACTTTGGGCTTATTTACAGTGTTTTAATTATTCACAAAAGAAAGTTTGCCACACAAGAAACATTTTTTATTGATAATGAGAACCATAATGGTTTTTAACATAGACCCTTAACAAGAGATCCCTAAATACCTTCAGGCCTAAGGAAAAAAAGGTTAGTTTGGAGCATTACTCTGTGGATGACCTAAAAGCTACAAGGATTTCTTCCACAGTCCAGTTGTTCAGCTCTGAGCATGGGCGAATCATGGAGAGGTACTCGTTCCCTTCATCCTTCTCTGATATAGCATTAATGTTTAGCCCTTCAAAAACCTTCTCAAGTTCATTCTTTCATTTCTTCTCCTCATCATTTGAAGTATCAGGATTTATGATGCCTACTGATTTGAAATTGTGGCTCAGTGGTGGGAATATCATCGGCTCCCACTTAATTTCTTCTCCATTCAGTCTTGCTTTCCTTCTTTCTTGCCTTTCTCTTATTACTGCTCTTCTCTACATAGTGTTGGGCTTGTAACCTAGCCCGAATCGATCTCTCTTATCGGAGATCATCACGAGGTATGGCCTCCTCTGATGCTGCTTGTTGATTCCCTTGCCAGCCTTTGCCCCATTTCCCAAGGCTTGCTTGACTTGCATCTTTGCATTATTTGATAATTCCAGCTTGGGGACCTTGCTTCCTTCGGCCACAAAGGTAGCATTAACGAGCTCAAGCGTCCTGAAATGACACTCGAGTGCTCCTTCGTCAATCTCTATATAGGGGGCACCAGTTGATACTAAAGCATTGATCTCTTCTTTAGCTCCAACTATCTCCAATTGGCCATCAACTATGAACTTCAACTTCTGATGCAGAGTAGAAGGGACAGCCCCTGTAGTGTAGATCCAAGGGCACCCCAGCAGGCAGATATAGGTGGGCTTAATGTTCATCACCATGAAAATCTATTTCAAAAGTGGATGGCCCAATCTGTAGGGGTAACTCTATTTTTCCCTAAACATCCCTCTGGGTTCCATCAAATGCTCTCACAGTATTTTGGTATGCAGTCATGTGAGAGTCGTTGACTGGCAACTTTTTTAGGGTAGCTAGGGGCAGCACATTCAGAGCTGACCCGTTATCGATAAGAACTCCTGGCAACATGTGCCCCCTACATCGAGCAGAGATATAGAGTGCTTTGTATGATCCCCTTCCAATTACTGGAATCTCTTCGTCACTGAACGCGAGGAAGTTATTCACTGCAATATTTCTGACCAACTTGTCCATCTTGTCAGTCGTTATCTCCTTTGGTTCAAAAGTCTGATTAAAAATTTTTAAAAGGGCTTCACGGTGGCCCTCCAAACTCAACAATAGAGATAGCATCAAAATTCTCACTGGGAGCTTATGCAGCTGCTCTACCATACTATACTCGCTATGCTTGAGTATTTTTAAAAATTCTTGAGCCTCTGACTCCTTCACCGGCTAATCGTGCGTCCTGGGTTTCTCCATAAAGAAATCTTTCTCTCCTTCAGGTTCTTCAGTCACTGCCCTCCTCTGAGCGGCTTCTCTATCTTTGACCTCCGGTGGCGTGTAACACCTTCCACTTATTGTGAAGTTTCCTACTAAGATTAACCGATTCTTCTTTTGTTCCTTCTCCAACTAGTGTATCCCCTAGGGTTGTTACTGAGCAAGCGTAATTCTAGGGCACTTGCGTGTTGTCCTTGTATGAAAAAGGGGCAGGTTCCTTTATGACTAACCTCGGGGTTGCGCTCTTCTAGGGCTCGATGGCTCCAGCCTTGGTCTTGATCACTAAGGGTTTCATTCCTGTGTAATCTGAGGCGCATACATCCAGCGTACAGTTTTCTTCTTTCTCTTCAAAGAATTCTAGCACTTTATTGTCCATCTTATCTTGGACCAACTTCATAAATTCATAACAGTACCGAATTTCATGTCCTCTTACCTGATGATGCTCGCAGAAGAGCTCATCATCCTCTTTCAACTTTCATGTCTCATTTCTTAGCAATCCAGCCTCAACCATTTTGGTCCATACCCATGCCATGGGTATCTTGACTTCTTCAACATATTTCTTGATCGTCTTGTCCTCCTCCTCAACCACCGCATTCACTTCAGTCTTCTAGTGGTTGGGCAGTGGGTTATCCTTCTCGTCAGATGTATCGAAAGATAACATGCTCAATTTTCGTAGATCATCTACTACCCTCTTGAAGGCAGTGCAGTTCTCAATGGTATGCCCCCGTTCCCAGCATGGTATTCACATTGTGCCTTCTCATCATACCATGGTGGGTATGGAGGAGAGAAGGGGGGATGTGTCGTGGTAGCACCATTTGTGCTTCAACTAGCTCAGAGAATAACTCGGCGTACGTCATGGGATGGGAGGAAAGTAGGGCTTCTTGTTCCCTTGGTACTTTCGTTCATCTTTTGGTGGGTTTGAGGCTATAGGGTTAGTATTCTGGACAGCATGCTTATTAAGGATTATCCCTTTTGAGTAATTGGGGTTATAGACGCTTGCCATACAAACTTCATTGTCCTTCTTTTTGTATGACATCTTTGTCTCTCCTCCGTCAAGCTTCCCGCTCTTGACAGCTGCCATAATCAACTCCCCATTCATTAGTATGTTCGCAAAACTCTTTGTCGCATGATTGATCATACGATCATAGAAAGTGACTTTAAGGGTCTCCACGAACATGGGAGTTATCTCATTTTCCAACAATGGCGGCTGAACTTGAGCGGCCATATCCCAGCCATCTCTGGGCGTATTGGAGGAAACTTTCGTTATGCCTCTGTTCCATCCCTTGTAAAACAAGCTTGTTCAGGACCATATCAGCAACGTGTTTGTATTGTTCGCCGAACGCCCTTGACAAATCCTTCCAAGTTCGAATATTTTCGCGGCTTAGCTGGGTATACCAGCGGGACGCGAATCCAGACAAGCTATCCTGGAAGTAGTGAATGAGGAGTTTCTCATTGTCCAAGTACATTGACATCCTACGACAATACATGGTTAGATGGGCCTTAGGACACGTAGTTCCATCATACTTATCGAAGTCAAGGGTCTTGAACTTCGGGGGAATTGTCAGGTTGGTCACCAGATTCAAGTCTCTGGCGTCTATGCCGACATGGATATTCCCTTCTTGAAAGGTTCTAATGATATATTCTAACTTATCATAGAGATCCTCTATTTTTTTGTTCATGTTGACCTTATCAGCAATTTCGTCAAGGTCTGGGACCTCATAGTCATGAGCTCCCCCAAGGTTAACCTCTGGCTCTGTTTGTGCGTGAATAGAAGGTTCCGCGAAGTAGAGCGGGAACTTGGATTTGGACGGGGAGGCCCCACTTGGTATTCCATGGTGGATCCCCTGAAACCATGGTAGAGCGTTAGCATTTCCTAGGTCCTCTTGCCCATCAGGGTTCTTGAATCCTAGCATGGTCGTCATCTGACTGACCATCTTCTTGTGCGTTAGTTTAATCTCCTGCTTCAAGTCGTTCTCGATCTTGTTTAGCCTATCTTGGGTACTCTTGTGGTTAGTTTCGAGGGATGTCACTCTGTCTTCGGTGCTTTTGTCCATTGCTCTGGTTTTGGACCTAGTGTCGTATTTGTGGGTTGCTATTTTGAATTTTATGTTTGGGTAAATTATTTTGGTTAAATTATTATGTTATGTATATGTATGCAATGATAATAACTAATGCAAAAAAAAACAAAAGAAATGCGTAAAAAGGAAAATGTATGGATGCAAACGAAGGGCCATTAATTCCATAAAGTAATTGCTCATAGAACAAGCTTTTTATTGAACAAAAAGATCCTTATTACAAAAGTTTTTGACATAACTATTAATATCTTTCCGCCCAAGCACCTAACTCCTTCACTTCCTCTATCAGACATATAAATCTTGGCCCCACCTCTCCAACTAGCCTGACATACTGACGAAGAGTTGTAGCTTCTGTAGCTAGCATCATCACATGTTTGGCCACATCCTGGACCTAAGTCATAACAGTTTTATCAAACTCATCTCGTTCTTGGAATCTTCTAGCGTTGTCCCTAAGTCGAGTGAATCAGTAATCATTGTCGCCCTCGTTGACATCTTCTAGGACCAAGATAATCGTTTTTGTACTCATGAATGGTGCTTTCCATAGCTTCCACTTGCTCCTTTAGAGTTTCATTTTCTGTCGGACTAGCCTGAAGCTCCATATACCTATGATGGTTCTGGAGTGCATGCAGAGAATGGCTTAGTTCTATTACCTTGGCCTGTAACTCGAAAACAACGGACTGGCTCTGTCTCAACCTCTCATGGGTTACATCATATTTAGATTGTAGCTTGCACGCGTGATTTTTGTTGTCATGGGCTTTCCGCTTTTCTTCTGAGTACAACTCTATTAAAGATTAAATCTTCTTAGTAGATGCCTTTAATTCGTCCTCTTTTCTTGCTTTGGTTTTCTTCCTTGGACTTTTGGCTTGGCCTTCATTCTGCCTCAGGGTTCAGAAAAATATAGGAGTGGTCCACGACAGACCGGCTTGAAATCCTCTATTTGTTGAGATCCACTTCACTTTTCCACTTCACCCTTCTGTCGTCATGGCTGCCACAATAGTGGCCACGGCAGCGTTTGCTCCTCGACTCCAGTTCTGTGATCCAGCTCTGCTCCTTTGCTGCCCTGAGTCTACCGCAACAGATACCTGCAAAACTAACCAAAATCAGTAGCAACTATGCCATTTTATCTAATTGTGATGTATATGCAGAAATCTATCCTCAATGCAATGAAATATGCTTGAATGCAACAGAAATATGGGTAAATGATGGGTAAAATATAGAACTTTATACACTCAACACACCCCCAAACTCGAGTTCTTGCTTGCCCTCAAGCAGATACTACCTAACTAAAAATAAAAACTTTTTATTTTGGCTTAATTCAGTGAACTTTTCATTACCTACCACACATTCCCTATCACGAGCAATGCCTTGTCGGGCATTTCTGGATTTATTTGGAATCATGCTATAGTTCTTGTGCAGTGTGTGCATGTTTTGTGAACAAATATGTGCCTAGACTCCTTTAGTTTACCAGAATAGACGTGCTTACAAACTTGAGTTTTATGCCAATTCAATTTTTCGGGAGGCAATTCTTAGGCTCCTTTAGTTTTTTCTGACTCTTGATTTAACTGCATCTTTTCTGGAGGCAATTCTTAGGCTCCTTTAGTTTTTTCTAACTTAAGCTCAAAGAGAAATCTCCCTAAAATCTGTGCAAGGCTATTTTGCAAGCAAATGAGTCTGAATTCTTTATTTCCTTTATTCCTTTCCTAGAGCCATTGATAGGCACCTCTAGAGGCAATCTCAAGTGGGTAAACATTCCTATTCCAGTGCACTATAGAAGTCTAGATAGCATAAGAGTCACAAAGAGTGTTTTACAGATCAGAATTATAGCAAGGCTCTAAACAGTTCCTAAAACTTCCTAAAGGCACTGTCACGACAGCGTATGTCGCGGCAGGTAAGTTTAGTTCAAAGACTTAAGCAAAATTTTTGTTTTTATTTTCATTATTTTTTTTGACACAAAAATAAACTTAAAAATAAACTCATAATTAGACACGAATTTAAGACACAACTAACAACTTCATTAATGGAGGGATGCCACCCCCAAACTCGAGGGTTGCATTGCCCTCAATGCATGACAGAATGAAAATTAAGAATAGAAAAGCAAAATACATCACAAAATAAATAAAATAGCAAAGACAGCAAAATATAAGTAAAAGCACTTAAGTGGAGGAGCTGTCATCGCTGCTGCTGCTGATTTGGAGCTGTCGGCGGGCAGTGACTTTCATGGCAGGGGCTGGTAGGTTGCTGGGGGAGGCAGAGGCCATCTTCTTCTTTGCTTCCCGAGGTGGCTGGACACGTGTCGGTGAGATGTGTGGGGGCTGGTCCAGAACCTCGATATCATCATCGGAGCTGCTGCTGCTGGCAGATCTACCTTGGTTGGAGGGTTCTTCGACTGTCTCATTCAATTTCTTCCTTTTCATTGGAGGGAAGTCCTTGGAGATGTCTCGGGCAACTGATGGCTCGGAGTCAGAATCCTGCAAGACGGAAGAGGAGGAGAACCCTTCAAAGTACTTGGGGTCGATCTCTGGTAGGGGGTCCTTTCTGTTCTCTCCTCTGGCAGTGGCAGACTATCTGCCGCCTTCGCTTGTCGTGGCAGGTGTAGGTGTGGAGGCAGCAGATGGAGTTCTGGGGCTCGCAGCAAGGGTAGGTGTTGGGGCAGCAAAGAAGTGTTTTGGGAAGAAGGGGAATTGCACATGGGTAAAATGTAAATCATTTTGAATGAAATTTACCGTTGCGGCTGTGAAGTCCCTCATGAAGCCCATCAGTCCGAGTTGTCATTCCTCCATCCTTTTCAGCATCGACAGAATCTGGCCTGAGGTGTCTGCTAGAGGTGCTGCTATCGTCTGTTGTGGCTCTGCTGCGACAGGTTCTGGGGAGCTGGGGCCTGCCGTTGGTTCTGTCGTGGCAGATGGGTTGATGTATGACAGAGGGGTGGTAGCCTTCAACTCCATCAGACTGTAAATTTTTCAATGCGTCCACCCCTTTCCTTGGACCTTGACATCTTCCTCAATTTCGGGTACATTGTGGCCCCGGCCGATGGTGGTGATGAGGTAAGGGAACATGAGAGGACCCGACGGTCGGAGGGCACGCTCAAGGATTCCGTCCCGGATGTAGCGGCCGACATTAATTTCCCTCTCGTTTAAAATAGAATGAATAAGGGCTAACCTTGGTCTGTCGATAGTGATGTTGTGGGAGGATGGCATGATGCGTTTCTTGACAAAGTGATTCCACAGTTTGGCTTGTGGAGTCAGCTGGGTTCTCCTCACGGTCCATCGGTGATTAGGGTTGTCATTCCACTCTGTCCCATCTTCTGTGACCTCTACCATGACAGCGTCATAGTCTGCTGGCGACAGACTATTCACGAACTTTCTGTGGGAGTCCTCCTTCTTGCTCACGTACAGTCTGTATAGTGTGTTGATGTACGCAGGCTGGAGAGAGAGTTGCTTGCCTCGAACAGTTACTGTCGTGGCATCCTTACTGTCGACAGCGGCGTAGAACTCTCGGACGAGGGTTATATTCATCTCCTCGGGTTGGGCAGCAAATTTCTGCCACTTGAGGGCTTGAATTTTCTTGACTATGAAGCTCTCTAGCCCTAGATCTCCCGTGGGTTGTGTGTAGATAAACCCTCGTTCCTCCCACATTTCCCTCTTTTGAAAGGAACTATAGTACCTCTTGGAAGATTCGGTGGAAGCGAACCGGTCGGGAATGGCATTATGACTTGGGGTGGACACTGCCGTGGCAGAAGTGGAGGCAGCGCTGCGGCGGGTGTGTCTTCTAGCCATTTGCAAGGACTGTAGCAAAAATAAAAAAGAAATTTTTGAGAGCTAAAATAGAGGAAGCAGGTAGAGAGAATGAGAATGAGATGAAAAATGAATAGGAAGTGGGGGTATATATAGAAGGGGGATTTTCTGCCCGTTGGATCTTTAACGGCAGGAGCGAATAACGAGGCCAGCTGTTACGCGATTTCTGATGCGTCTGTCACGCGTTTCCGTGTCTGATGCGCGTCTGTTACGCGTTTGTGTGTCTATCGCGACAACTCCGTGACAGGTTGTTTTCTCCGCGTTTTTCGCGACAACTGGTGACAGGCTGTGACGACAGACTCGTCTGTTGGGCTTTTTGGGCTGTTGTGAATACGGTGGACTGGTTCATTCCTTCTCTTTGCTTTGCTTCCTTTATTTCCTAAAAATAAATAAATAAGCTAAATTAAAATCTTAGTTCCTAAAATAAAGTAAATAAAATCTCAATTCCTAATAAATAAAATAAAATAAAAACTAAGTTAAATTAGGGATGCCTTGAGAGGCATCTCCTAAAGTAACTACTTCCTGAATTCTTGGGGCTTCAGTCCCCTGATAATGCTTGAGTCTCTGTCCATTGACCTTGAATTGGTGCACATCCTTTAAGGATTTGATTGTAATGGCACCATGTGGGAAAACTTGGACAACCTGGAAAGGACCAGACCACCGAGATTTATGCTTTCTTGGGAAAAGCTTCAACCTGGAGTTAAACAACAACACCTGCTGCCCTGGGCAGAACTGTCGTGGCAACAGCTTCCTGTCATGCCACTTCTTGGTTTTGTTCGTGTAGATCTTGGCATTGTCGTAGGCCATTGCTCGAATTTCCTCGATTTCATTCAAGTCTAGTAGCATTTTCTGTCCTGCCTTAGCCCAGTCCAAATTTACTGCCTTGATAGCCCAGTAAGCTCTGTGTTCTATCTCAACAGGTAAGTGACAGGTTTTCCCATAGATGAGTCTATAGGGTGACATCCCCAATGGTGTTTTGAACGTTGTTCTATAAGCCCATAGTGCATCATTGAGATGTAGAGACCAATCCTTTCGAGTGGGTTTAACCATCTTCTCAAGTATGTTCTTTACTTCTCTGTTGGATATCTCGGCTTGCCCATTGGTCTGAGGGTGATATGTTGTTGCAATCTGGTGCTTTACTCCGTATTTTCTCAAGGCAGAAGCAATTACCCTGTTATCGAAGTGTCTCCCCTCATCACTAATTATCGCCCTTGGGATGCCAAATCTGGAGAAAATGTTCTTGTGAAGAAATCTTTGAACAGTTTTGGCGTCGTTTTTCTGAGTGGCGATCGCTTCTACCCACTTTGACACATAATCCACTGCCAGTAGGATGTACAGGTTCCCACAAGATGCTAGGAATGGTCCCATGAAGTCGATTCCCCATACATCGAAGATTTCAACCTCTAATGTGTTCTACAGTGGCATCTCATGCCTTCTGGAGATGTTCCCAATTCTTTGGCATTTGTCACAGCTTTTGTAAAAAGCTTGTGCATGTTTGAACATTGTGGGCCAATAGAGACCGGATTGCAGAACCTTAGCAGCAGTTTTGTTTCCACCTAGGTGTCCTCCATACGGGGGAAGCATGGCAGTGGTGAAGCACAGCTTCCTGTTCCTCCTTTGGTACGCATCTCCTGATAATCTGATCTGCACAGTGTTTGAAAAGAAGAGGTTCGTCCCAATAATAATGTTTTGCATCATTTTGGAACCTCTTTCTTGCTTGGTAATTAAGTTCAGGAGGTAGTACCCCATTAACAATATAATTAACAAAATCAGCATACCAAGGGGTTTCAGAAAGCTTACCTGCCACCATGGTTATCGCGGCAGTGTTGGTGGCAGCAAACAACTGCTCATCTGGGAAGGTCTCCAGTATGTTGGTCCTGTCTGTGGATTGACTCCTTCCCGTCTCCTGCCTCGACAAGTGGTCTGCTACTTGGTTCTCTGTTCCCTTTTATCCTTGATGTCAATGTCAAATTCTTGTAGCAGCAGAATCCATCGTATCAATCTAGGTTTTGCATCCTTTTTCGTGAACAGATACTTCAGTGCTGAATGGTCTGTATGGACCACCACCTTTGTTCCAAGTATGTACGGACGAAACTTGTCGATTGAGAACACCACTGCTAATAGCTCCTTCTCTGTCGTGGTGTAGTTTACTTGGGCATCATTTAGTGTTTTGTTGGCATAGTGAATCACATGTAAGAACTTATCCTTCCTCTGCCCTAGTGCTGCCCCGATAGCATAGTCACTGGCATCACACATTATCTCGAATGGCAAACTCCAGTTTGGTGGTTGTGCGATCGGGGTTGTTACTAGCTTCTCCTTCAAAATTCTGAATGCCTCAGTACATTCAGTATTGAAATCAAAGGGACGATTCTGCTCCAATAGGTGGCATAAGGGTTTGGTAATCTTCAAGAAATTTGCAATAAATCGTCGATAAAACCCGGAATGCCCTAAAAAACTTCGAATCCCCTTGACTGTGGTGGGTGGCGGCAGTTTTTCGATGACTTCTATTTTGGCTCTGTCCACCTCTATGACGCGGCAGCTCACTTTGTGGCCTAGTACTATCCCTTCATCCACCATGAAGTGGCATTTTTCCCAGTTCAAAACCAAGTTCGCCTCTTCACATCTTTCAAGAACCTTTTGTAAGTTGTCTAAACAACCTTCAAAACTGTCTCCAAAGAAGGAAAAGTTGTCCATGAAAATCTCTAGGAAATCATCCACCATGTCGGAGAATATTGCCATCATGCACCGTTGGAAGGTTGCTGGTACATTGTAGAGCCCAAATGGCATTCTTCGAAAAGCATAGGTGTCGTACGGGAATGTGAAGGTAGTTTTCTCTTGGTCTTCCGGTGCAATTGCTATCTGATTATAATTTGAGTAACCATCAAGAAAACAATAGTAAGGTTTCCCCACTAATCTATCAAGCATTTGATCAATAAAGGGCAAGGGGAAATGATCTTTCCGGGTAGCTTTGTTAAGCTTCCGGTAATCCATACAAACCCTCCAACCGGTCACAGTCCTGGTCGGGATTAGTTTGTTTTCTTCGTTGGTTACCACGGTTATGCCTCCCTTTTTGGGCACACACTGCACCAGGCTCACCCACTTACTATCTGAGATGGCGTATATGATTCCGGCGTCGAGCCATTTGATAATCTCTTTTCTCATCACTTCTCGCATAGCCTCGTTCAAACGTCTCTTGGCATCAATAGTTAACTTATGATCATCCTCCAAGAGAATCTTGTGCATACATAATGCCGGACTAGTGCCTTGGATATCAGCTATAGTCCATCCAATGGCCTTCTTATGCTGATGTAGCATTCTGATTAGTTGTTGCTCCTGTTTCTGCATTAACTTGGAAGAGATGATTATGGGTAACATATCATTTAAACCAAGAAAGACATATTTAAGCTGCCCTGGCAGGGGCTTAAGATCTAGAACAGGTGGCTTTTCAATCGAAGGCTTCTGGATTATATGTTCATTCGAGGTATAATTAAGAGGCTCGAAGAACTTACCTAGACGATTGCCTATCCAATTTACCTCCTCATGACCTTCAGTGTCAGATGTTTCTGAGTCGAAGGAGTCACTGTTGTCATTGCTGCCGTGACAGTCTTCCAGGTGACTGCTGTGGCAGTGACCTATCTTTCTGTCGTGACAGCTGGATCTGATGCAGGGTTGGTCAAGGATCACTTCAGAGATTGCCTTGCACTCTTCTTCTGCATCAGCATGTTTAATTGCTTGGAGAACATTGAGTTTGATTTCTTGATCATTCACTCTCATGGTTAGTTCTCCTTTCTCCACATCGATCACAGTTCTGCCTGTGGCTAAGAAGGGTCGCCCCAGGATGATCGGTGTGTTTTCATCTGCTTCACAGTCTAAAACAAGAAAGTTAGCAGGGAAAATAAATTTATCCACTCTTACCAGAATATCTTCGATCTTCTCTTCTGGTTGTACGTAAGAGCGGTCTGCCAACTGCAGCATGACTGTCGTGGGCCGTGCTCGTCCAATACCTAACTTCTGAAACACTGATTTGGGCATTAGATTTATGCTAGCACCAAGATCACAAAGTGCCTTACCCACGAATTTGTCGCCAATTATGCACGGTATGATGAAGCTCCCAGGATCCTTTTTCTTCTGGGGTGGATGCCTGTGCAAGATAGTCATGCATCCTTCTGACATCTTCACCATTTCGAATTCCCCAAGTCTGGACCTCTTTGACATGGCGTCCTTGAGAAATTTCGCATAACCGGGCATCTGCTTGATGGCTTCTAACAGCGGTATGTTAATGTGCACCTGCTTAAAAATATCATAAATCTTTTTGAGCTGGTACTCATGTTTCTGTTTCTGTAACTGATGTGGAAAAGGAGGTGGATGACGGTAATCTTCAAGACGTCCTTCACATGGTATTCGGATCCGAGGAGGTTTAGGTTCTTCAGCATCCTCTATTTGCTCTTTTGTCCCTTCTGTTGTCGCGGCAGGTGTGTCGACAGCAGGTTGTTCTTCCTCTGTCGGGGCAGTGTTCACGGCAGGTAAATCTAGGGTCGGTTCCTTACTTGGTATGTTCTTCATCTCCGGCCCTTGTAACTGTTTCCCACTCCTAGTTGTTATTGCTTTACACTGCTCATTTGTGGGTTTTCTAGTGACCTCAGTATCACTAGGGAATCCTCCGTTTTGCGTTGGCTTGATATGCTGGGAAACCTGGCCCATATGTGTCTCTAGAGATTTCAGGGTAGCCTCATGGTTTGTCATCCTCATCTCTGTCTTGTCCATGAATGACTCAGTTTTCTTGACAAAGTGATCCATGTTCGCCATGTAAGCTCCTGTCTGTGACATAAATGTTGCCAATGTCTGCTCCAGTATACTAGGTGTGGCTGCCGGCTACTGTTGCGGCTGCTGTCGCGACAGGATTCTGGGTGCCCCTTGGTTTTGGTTGTTCTACATTTGAGGATTCAATGCATTGTTCGGATTGCTCCAGGAGAATTTAGGATCTTTCCTCCAGTTGGGATTGTAATTGTTGGAATCATAGTTTCTTGGCTTGTTATAATTCCCAACATACATCCCTTCTTCCAGCTGTAAAGGACAGTCTTCTGAACTGTGATTCCCACTATAGGTTTCACATATCTCTTCTGCAGAATATACGGCTTTGGAATCTTTCCGATGCAGATTTTCCAGTACTTTTGTGAGGTACGCAACCTGTGATTTCATCGAATTGTCAGCTTCATAATCCTTCACAGATATCCCTCGTTTGCCACCTCTCCTAGTTGTAGGAAATTGCTCATCGTTTTTCGCTAAGTTCTTCAACACTATCATCGCTTCGTCTGGTTCCTTGTCCAGTATTAGCCCATTCGCAGCTGAATCTATTCTCAGACGAGTATGTGCATTGGCAGCGTTGTAAAATTTGACGACCTGATTCCACACGGGAAATCCATGCATTGGGCAGTTCCGAAGAAGAGTTGTAAATCTATCCCATGCCTCGTGCATCGGTTCGTCATCCTCCTGTTGAAAAGTAGCAATTTCGTTACGCAATCTTTCAGATAAATGAGAAGGATTAAAACAAGATAAGAATTCACAAGAGAGATTTGCCCAAGTTCGTATTGAACCTGGCGTTAGTTTATTCCACCAAGTTTTAGCTCTGTCTCTCAATGAATGAGGAAATAATCGGAGCCTCGGTACTTCCGGATTGATTCCTGGCAATCTAAACGATCAACATATTTCTTGGAACGTTTTCAGATGTTCTCGGGCATCCTTAGTTGAAGAACCACTAAACTGGCCAACAGAATTTATCATGATGAACATAACATGTTTCAGCTCGAAGTTCTCAGCTTCCACGTCTGGCAAGGTGGTTTCCAGTTCAACATGGTCAGTGACCATGTAGTCGCGGCAGGACTGTCGTGCGGTAGCGGCAGCAGGCTATTCATTTCGGACATCTTGGGGAGGATCTTCAGCAACCCTCTGGTCATTGTTGTGTGGGTCATCTACCCCGTTGTTCTGCCTTCCGTTCACCAGTGCTCCTAGTTGTTCCTCAAGATAGTTGTTTCTTGCTATCAAGAGTCGGACTTGATTCCTCAGTTGATATGTGCGTTCGATTTCGGGGTCTAGTTCGTACTTAGGTTCTTTGCCTCGTCTAGATCTGCGCATAAGCAAACAGAAAACCTTGTGAAAAGCACAGGGTAAATAATACCACTAAAAACAAAAAAAAAGAAAAAGAAAAAATGCAGTAATAGTAAGGGTAAAGATATGTTGCAAGTCCCCGGCAACGGCACCAAAAACTTGTTGCGTGTAAATGAGTCCTATCGCAAATAGTGCAAGTGTACACGACGCAAGTAGTAAAGTGATACTTGGAGTATCGGATATCGTCTCCACAGGGACTGGAAATAACTTTATCCTAGAATTGCTGCACGAGAGAGAGAAAGAGTTTAAATTGAGTGTAAAGTAATCTTGGGAAACAAGTAAAGTAGAAGATAAAAGAATCAGGTTTTAAGAAATAGGCCGATATTGATTTGCTCAGTAGTGTATGTATTGCACTGTAAGAGAACTTCTGTTCTGTCGTCGTCCCTGTCGCGGCAGCACCTGTCGCGGCAGAAGTCTGTTGATGTCGCGGCAGCGATCACACAACTCTGCACTTCAAGATTGGCAAGAATCCCTGCGATGACTTGTCCTATCCCTAGGCCCAAGTTCTGTTGATGGACACTTCTTGGATGATACCTCCCGGCGTGAATCAAAGGGTGAACACCAATGTTGTTGAATTCTTCCTTAGCCACTTAACCTCGTACTTATCCCTAAGCCGAGATGGTTTAACCATAAACTGGAAAATGTGTATTTATTCCGTTCGTATGCTTGACTCTCCCGATATCAAACAAATGGATAACCTCACAATGCTCTCTCGATACTCTTGCGAGATATGAAAACCAGAATAAATAAACTTGAAGTTTTTTTGCTTGAAAAGAAAATTTCTAAAACAGTACAATCCTTGCAAATACTTTACAGAATCAACCCTTAGCCCTAGGGGGAGTTTAGAACATGATGAAGAGGGGAAAACGACAAGGGTTTTGGGGAAGACGACTACGAATGAGATATCCTTCCCTAGGTCGAATTACATGCCTTTATATAGGTCTTGTGTAACGCCCCGGTTTTGGGCTTAGAAGTTTTGGGCGTTGACCGGTTTGGTCAAAGTGCTGTTCGAATCTAAAGAGGTGAAATTAGGAAAGCCTAGTTCGGGTTGCATTAAAAATATGGAAAAATGTTCTAAAATCATCTTTTAATATAATTAAGTGAACTGTGAAATCAATTTTGAAAAATGGGTTTTGGAAGAGTGACATTTTGGTTAGTGACCAAAATGTAATTTTTGAAAGTTTTGTGACTGTTTTATAAAGAGTTGAAACTTTGAATCTTTAAGGAGCTATTATTCCAAAAGTAGTTTCTCCAGATTTTTCTAAGATATTTTGAGATTTATTCTGATTTTAAAACATATCAAAAGTGGAGGGAAAGGCCATTTGGCTATTTTCTTAACTAACTTTTCTATTTTCTTTCTCTCATTTTCTCTCAATCCAAACACTTGTTTTCCAGAGAGTGGTTTCTGATTTTCTCACCTAAAATCCTCCTTTCAACATTCTTTTGATTCCTAATCAACATATCTTCAAAACCTCATCATTTGCTAGTTGATTCAACAAGGTTTTTGATTCCAAAAAGTGGAGAAACACAAGTTTGGAGGTAAGAACGTCCTTCTCCTCTAAACTATCAGTTCTTTACTGAAATTCCCAAGTTCTCAACTCTTAATTGAAGTTTTATTAAAGGATTTTAAGTGGTGAAATGGATCTTGGCTTATAATGCAAGATTTGGTGATTTTTGATGATTTTCGTTAGATATGATTAATCTGTGATTTGAGGTGTGTTTTTGATGTTAAATGAACTCTAAATTGATAAGGAAATGAGTTTTGATTAATGCAATCCCGGATAGGTTGTGTTTCCTAAGTTTAGCTTGTGATTCTTGGATGTTTTTGTGGTGATCTTGTGGATCTGATGTTGCTGGAGGTATAAGGATGTTTATAGGTTGTTTTTAGATGTTAAATGGTGTTAATGGATGTTAGGTTTTGCTGGTTTATGGCTGGGCTTTGTTGAGAAGTGATTTTGTTGCAATTTCGGTTGTGTTTGGTGGCCGAAATTGGAATGTGAATGAGAGCAGCGAGTTTGAGTGCTTTCATTGAAGCTTTTGATGCATGATGATGCATTAAATCTCTGCTTTAATGTGTTTAATCAGGGGAGGCATCTTTGGATCCAAGTGGTGGTGATCCGGAGGCTTGATTTGGTGCTTCGGCAAGAGGCGAAGTGGAATCGGTGAGTGAAATTGGGTTTTCGGCTTTGAAACCAATGTCTTGGGAGCTTAGTTTAAGTCTAAACAACTTTGCTAAGCTCAAGTGTAAGTTTCGGAAATACTCTCTAGTGGTGGCCATGATTTGGTTGTTGTGCAATGTGGTTTATTGCATGTTTTAAATTCTGTTTTGAAAGCATGATTTAGCATGGTTAATGCTGTTTTTTTTGTAAGCCGTATGTTGTAGGAAGCTCAAGGTAAGAGTTCCTTGTTTTTGGACATTGTTTAAATGTGGTTTGATGCTTTAAAATGCATGATGTTTATGGCTTGGTTAAATGCTTTAAAACAGTGAAATATTGATGATGAATGATGTATATTGGCAAGTGATGTTTTGAAAAGGTTAAGGTCACTAAGGTGGTTAAAAGTCCTTGAGTGAGCCTTGTTTACTTAAGAACATCAAGGTGGTTAAAAGTCCTTGGATGGTTCTTGTTACGGACACAAAGGTGGTTAAAAGTCCTTGTGTGGTCCATTCTATGGTGTTTAAAAGTCCATAGGCCAAGGTGTTTAAAAGTCCTTGGGGTTCAAGGTGTTTAAAAGTCCTTGAGGTAATTCAATTCATGGTGTTTAAAAGTCCATGGCCAAGGTGTTTAAAAGTCCTTGGGGTCAAGGTGTTTAAAAGTCCTTGAGGTAACTTATATCATGGTGTTTAAAAGTCCATGGCCAAGGTGTTTAAAAGTCCTTGGGGTCCAAGGTGTTTAAAAGTCCTTGGGGTGAAAGTTGATGAACTTGTTTTCAAAGAAATGAATTGTATCACTTGTGGCCAATATGACATGTAATGAAATGAGGCATGAGATGCTTGTTAAAGTATGCTTTTGAGCATGTGTAAATGATGATTTGAAGCATGATTTATAAGTGTTTTATAATTGCATTATTGAATGGTTTTACGAGCATTCCTCACTAAGCTTTTGCTTACGCTCTCTTCCGTTTTCTTAATTCAATAATGCAGAACATTAGAGTACTTGAGGGCAGCAAGGAGGGCAAGCATCCAAGTGGAAACAAAGCTCTAAGTATGGAAGGTTTTCTAAGTACATTTTAGCTTTTGGTAATTTGGCAATGGGGGACCAATGTATATGTTTTGGGAGATGTTTTGTACTCCCTAAGTATGTTGTTTGATGTTGAGAAGGTTGGTTTTGGTGTTGGATCCTTACATGCTTGTTTTGGAAGTTTATGCTTGAATGGCTTACTTGTGTAGGAAGCATGCCTTTAGATTTGGGGCTTTTTGCTTATGATGTTGTTTTGCTGAATTGAAGATGCTTATATGTCCCTTCTATGTTTAATTGCATGCTGGTAAAGTTTGGTGGCGTTTGGTGCATGTTTGGATGTTTAATTGCATGTTTAACAATGCTTTTTGAGGCAATTTGTGCAGGGTGATTCGGAACAGCACCTACCGTTTCGGAACGGGTGCCTTAATTGTGCCCAGGCGTCCGAAACGGGAGGGGCCGTTCCGAAACGGAAAGGCTACTGCCAGACCCCCGTTTCGATACGCGTTGCGGAACGGCCCCGAGTTTCGAAACGGGCTATGCCTGTTTCGGAACGGGTGACCGTTGGGGGCTGACATTGGCAGTTATATGTTTTGGAATGTTTGCGTTTTGGTCCTGAAACTTGTTTGTGCAATTGTATGAGTTTGGGAAGTCCTTTTGAGCTGAAATTTTACGGAGAAGCATGAAACATGGTTAATTTCAAGATGGTAACTTCAATTTGGGTTATGTCCTTATAATTATCAGAATTTACAATTTGGTCCCTAAAGTTGTAAATTGTTCAATTGGGTCCCTGTTAGATCTCTGATGTTTATGATCTTTGAGTATGCTGTTGTATGAACATATCTAAGGCTTAATATGCATCTAGACAAGTTTTAAAAGAAAAAAAAGGGTCGTTAATCAAGGTTGACTTTCGGGTTGACTTTGGTTTTCCCCGTGTGACTTTCTTAATTCGGGTCATCCGTCTAGGCCGGGTTAAGGGGGTTACATTTGGTGGTATCAGAGCCAGGTTCTCGAGTAATTGGGAATGTATGTATGCATGATTGAAGTATGTATGCCTTGTATGCTTGTTGAGTGAAAGCATGTTTAATGGCTTGTGATTTTGATGCAATTGAAGTATGTGCTGTGATGTAGCATGTTGTGGGTACCCATTGCCAAATCAAAGCTAAGGGAAAGATGTTGATTTGAAATGAAATTGAGCTTGAATACTTGGATTGCTTACCTTGCTGGGCCTGACTTTGTTTTATTTGTGTTGTGATTGCATGGTAAAAGTATGGCACCACGTAGAGAGTTACGAGGTAATGTGCGAGCTACGGCTCCTAATGAGAACGAGAATGAGGAAAACACGGGTAGTGCGGTGTTACCTCCTCCTCCACCTGGTGGTGGTGGTGCTAGGGCTGAGGAAGCTGGAGCTGCAGCTGGCGCTGGAGCTGCTGGACCTGGGGCTGGTCAGGGGCAAGCTATGCCTGATATGACGATGTTAGTGCAAGCTATTGCTGGTGCTTTTCAAGCAACAGTAGCTAGGGCTCGTGGAGCGGGGCATCAGGAAGATGCTGGTGTCAGACTACCTTTGGAGCGTTTGCGCAGTCTTGGTGGGACTGAGTTCAGGGGTATGTCTGCTGAGAGTTCTGAAGCTTGGCTAGAGAGTACCAAGCGAATCTTGGGTCAGATGAGCTGCACGGATGTGCAAAAGCTGGGTTGTGTTGTGTCCTTGCTGCAGAAGGATGCGTATACGTGGTGGACAACCACTATTGCTGGGATGGCAGAAGCTGATGTGACTTGGACATTCTTTCAGAATGTGTTCAAGAGGAGATATCTGGGTGTAAGATATCTAGATGAGAAGAAGCGTGAATTCATGTCTCTTACCCAAGGGAGCATGAGTGTGGCTGAGTATGAGGTGCAGTTTGTGCGACTCAGTCAGTATGCACCGGAGCTGGTACCTGATGAGCGGGCAATGTGCGAGAGGTTCTGTTATGGTTTAGAGACGGATGTGAAAATGTATTTGCTGGCCGCCGAGTATGATGATTTTGACGTGTTGGTGGGCCGAGCCAAGGATGTTGAGATGAACTTGAGTTTATCTGCTAAGGGTGCTGGCAAGCGAGCTGCTGAGTATAGTTCTGGAGGTGGACGGAGCAAGAGGGGACGTGATCAGAAGTATCAGTCTTCAGTTAAGAGAGGTGGTGGTGCACCTGCTAGAGGGGGTAATGCTAGAGCTGATCCGAGTGCTTGTTGGATCTGTGGTTCACGTGGCCACATGAAACGTGACTGTCCTCGTGCCGAGAGAGTGGTGCAAGCTCCTGTTGCGGCTGCTGGTAACGGGTGCTGGAGTTGTGGTTCTGCAGACCACTTGAGGCGAGATTGTCCGAGGTTGGCTGGTGATCAGGTGCGTGCTCCTGTTGTTGCTGCACCGCAGAGAGGTCGTGGGCGCGGCCGTGGTAATTTCCAGAGGAGAGAGGAAGGTGGTCGTGGAGTGGCCCATGTTGTGGCTATTCAGCCTGAGGGTGGAGGCCAAGCGAGGGTGTATGCTCAGCGAGAGGGCAGGAATGATGCGGATGTGATTGCAGGTACCTTTACTTTGCAATCCTTGTCATTGCTTTCTTTGATTGATTCTGGATCTACGCATTCATACATTTTGCGTGAGCATGCTGAATTGCTTGGGTTGCCTGTTGAGTCTTTGGATGTTGGTGTTCGTGTCACTAGTTCTTTTGGTGAGACTGTTGTGACTCGTAAGCTTTATAGAAGGTGTCCCTTGGTTGTTCAAGAGCATGTTTTCCATGTTGATCTTATGGAGTTGCCCTTCTATGGTTTCAATGTGATCCTTGGTATGGATTGGCTTGTTGAGCATCGTGCTGTTGTGGATTGTGAAAACAAGCGGGTTTTGCTTAAGCTTGCGGATGATTATGAGGTTGTTGTGGTGGGCGAGAATGTGAAGTTTCTTGCCAATGTGGTGTCTACCTTGGAGGCGAGCAGGATGCTGAGGCAAGGTTGCGAAGCCTATCTAGCTGTTGTGATGAATCCTAGCTCTAAAGAGTTGAGGGTGCAAGATATCAGAGTTGTGAAGGAGTTTCCTGGTGTTTTTCCTGAGGAGTTGCCTGGTTTACCTCCTAACCGCGAGGTGGAGTTTGGAATTGAGCTGTATGAGAATACAACTCCTGTGTCCATTACTCCCTATAGAATGGCACCTAAGGAGCTGAAGGAGCTGAAGACGCAGTTGCAAGAGTTGCTTGATCGTGGTTTCATCCGGCCGAGTGTGTCACCTTGGGGAGCACCGGTCTTGTTTGTGAAGAAGAAGGATGGCACTATGAGAATGTGCATTGATTACCGTCAGCTGAACAAGTTGACTATCAAGAATCGGTATCCTTTGCCGAGGATTGATGATCTTTTTGATCAATTTCGGGGAGCTGCTGTGTTCTCTAAGATTGACTTGAGGTCAGGGTATTATCAGTTGAAGGTGAAGGATGTGGATGTGCCTAAGACAGCTTTCAGGACAAGGTATGGGCATTATGAGTTTCTTGTGATGCCGTTTGGGTTGACAAATGCTCCTGCTGCTTTCATGGACATGATGAATCGTGTGTTTCATGAATACCTGGACAAGTTTGTTGTGGTGTTCATTGATGATATCCTCGTGTACTCGCGTACTGAGGAGGAGCATGAAGAGCATTTGAGGATTGTTTTGCAAGCTTTGTTGGAGAATCAGCTTTATGCTAAGCTGAGCAAGTGTGAGTTCTGGTTAAGGGAGGTGGTGTTTCTTGGGCATGTGGTTTCAGCGGAGGGGATTCGTGTTGATCCTCAGAAGATTGAGGCGGTGATGAATTGGAAAGTTCCTAAGTCTGTTCATGAGATCCGTAGTTTCCTTGGTTTGGCGGGATACTACCGAAGGTTTGTGGATGGTTTTTCCAAAATTGCTGCTCCTTTGACGAAGCTATTGCAAAAGGATGTTAAGTATGAGTGGACGGAAGCGAGACAGCAGGCTTTTGAGAAGCTGAAGGCGGCTTTGACGCAAGCTCCTATCTTGATTCAGCCTAAATTAGGGAAAGAGTTTGTGGTTTACAGTGATGCATCTTATGTTGGTTTGGGGTGTGTGCTGATGCAGGAGGGTAAGGTGGTGGCTTATGCATCGCGGCAGTTGAAAGTGCATGAGCGCAATTACCCTACGCATGATATTGAGCTGGCTGCAGTGGTTTTTGCTCTGAAGATCTGGAGACATTATCTGTATAGTGAGAAGTGTACTGTGTACACAGATCACAAGAGTTTGAGGTATCTGATGTCTCAGAAGGAGTTGAATCTTAGGCAGCGGCGTTGGTTGGAGTTGCTCAAGGATTTTGATCTGACGATTGAGTATCATCCTGGAAAAGCTAATGTTGTAGCGGATGCCTTGAGTAGGAAAGTAGCTGTTGAGCTGAGGGCTATGTTTGCTAGCTTGAGCATATCGCAAGATGGTGGTCTCGTTGCTGAGTTGCAAGTGAAACCCTCTTTGGTTCAGTTGATCAAGGATAAGCAGTTGCTGGATGATTCCTTGGTGTCTCATGTTCAGGATATCGCGGAAGGTAGACCTTCGGATTTCTGTTTCAATGATGATGGTGTGCAGTGTTTTGGGAGTCGAATAGTAGTGCCCAATGATGCTGAGTTGAGGCGTGCTATTCTGACTGAAGGTTATAGTAGTCCTTTTGCTATGCACCCTGGTAGTACTAAGATGTACCGTGATCTTCGTGATGAGTACTATTGGGTGGGTTTGAAGAAGGATGTTGCGGAGTTTGTGAGCAAGTGTTTGGTGTGTCAGCGAGTTAAGGCTGAGCATCAGTTTCCTTCAGGGTTGTTGCAACCGTTGAAAATCCCTGAGTGGAAGTGGGAATGGGTTACCATGGATTTTGTATCTGGTTTACCTTTGTCTCCCTCGAAGAAGAATTCGGTGTGGGTGATTGTGGATCGCCTAACGAAGTGTGCGCATTTCTTGCCTGTGCATACCACGTTTTCTTTGGATAAGTTGGCAGAGTTGTACATTGGTGAGATTGTGCGGCTGCATGGTGTGCCTAAGTCGATTGTGTCGGATAGGGATCCGAGGTTCACATCGCGGTTCTGGCAGTGTTTGCATCAAGCTCTGGGTACAAGGTTGCATTTCAGTACATCCTATCATCCTCAGTCGGATGGTCAGTCTGAGCGAGTTATCCAGATTTTGGAGGATATGTTAAGGTGCTGCGTGATTGAGTTCCAAGGTTCTTGGGAGAAGCATCTGCCTTTGGTTGAGTTTGCTTATAACAACAGTTATCAGGCAAGTATACAGATGGCACCTTATGAGGCTTTGTACGGGAGGAAGTGTAGGACTCCTCTTTGTTGGGCTGAAACTGGTCAAAAGTTGGTTTCGATGCCGGCTTTATTGAAAGGGACCACAGAGAAGGTAAAGCTCATTTGTGAGCGGTTGAAGGCTGCTTCTGATCGGCAGAAGTCTTACGCGGATTTGAAGCGTAAGGAGATAGAGTATGCGGTGGGTGACCGTGTGTTCTTGAAGGTTTCTCCTTGGAAGAAGGTGATGCGGTTTGGCCGAAAGGGTAAGTTGAGCCCTAGGTACATTGGACCATATGAGGTGGTTGAGCGTGTGGGTCCTGTTGCGTATCGGTTGAGGTTACCTCAGGAGTTGGAGAAGATTCATGATGTGTTCCATGTTTCTATGCTCCGGAGGTATAGATCTGATCCTTCGCATGTGATGCCTGTGGAGGAAGTGGTTTTGAATCCGGATTTGACCTATGATGAGGAACCGGTGAAGGTTCTGGATTCGGATAGCAAGGTCCTTCGTGGCAAGACCATTGAGTTGGTGAAGGTGCTGTGGAAGCATCGCGGTGTTGAGGAAGCCACGTGGGAGCGGAAGGAAGACATGCTGAAGCAGTTTCCTTATCTCTTTCCTTCAGGTAAATTTCGAGGACGAAATTTCTTAAGGGGGGGAGAGTTGTAACGCCCCGGTTTTGGGCTTAGAAGTTTTGGGCGTTGACCGGTTTGGTCAAAGTGCTGTTCGAATCTAAAGAGGTGAAATTAGGAAAGCCTAGTTCGGGTTGCATTAAAAATATGGAAAAATGTTCTAAAATCATCTTTTAATATAATTAAGTGAACTGTGAAATCAATTTTGAAAAATGGGTTTTGGAAGAGTGACATTTTGGTTAGTGACCAAAATGTAATTTTTGAAAGTTTTGTGACTGTTTTATAAAGAGTTGAAACTTTGAATCTTTAAGGAGCTATTATTCCAAAAGTAGTTTCTCCAGATTTTTCTAAGATATTTTGAGATTTATTCTGCTTTTAAAACATATCAAAAGTGGAGGGAAAGGCCATTTGGCTATTTTCTTAACTAACTTTTCTATTTTCTTTCTCTCATTTTCTCTCAATCCAAACACTTGTTTTCCAGAGAGTGGTTTCTGATTTTCTCACCTAAAATCCTCCTTTCAACATTCTTTTGATTCCTAATCAACATATCTTCAAAACCTCATCATTTGCTAGTTGATTCAACAAGGTTTTTGATTCCAAAAAGTGGAGAAACACAAGTTTGGAGGTAAGAACGTCCTTCTCCTCTAAACTATCAGTTCTTTACTGAAATTCCCAAGTTCTCAACTCTTAATTGAAGTTTTATTAAAGGATTTTAAGTGGTGAAATGGATCTTGGCTTATAATGCAAGATTTGGTGATTTTTGATGATTTTCGTTAGATATGATTAATCTGTGATTTGAGGTGTGTTTTTGATGTTAAATGAACTCTAAATTGATAAGGAAATGAGTTTTGATTAATGCAATCCCGGATAGGTTGTGTTTCCTAAGTTTAGCTTGTGATTCTTGGATGTTTTTGTGGTGATCTTGTGGATCTGATGTTGCTGGAGGTATAAGGATGTTTATAGGTTGTTTTTCGATGTTAGATGGTGTTAATGGATGTTAGGTTTTGCTGGTTTATGGCTGGGCTTTGTTGAGAAGTGATTTTGTTGCAATTTCGGTTGTGTTTGGTGGCCGAAATTGGAATGTGAATGAGAGCAGCGAGTTTGAGTGCTTTCATTGAAACTTTTGATGCATGATGATGCATTAAATCTCTGCTTTAATGTGTTTAATTAGGGGAGGCATCTTTGGATCCAAGTGGTGGTGATCCGGAGGCTTGATTTGGTGCTTCGGCAAGAGGCGAAGTGGAATCGGTGAGTGAAATTGGGTTTTCGGCTTTGAAACCAATGTCTTGGGAGCTTAGTTTAAGTCTAAACAACTTTGCTAAGCTCAAGTGTAAGTTTCGGAAATACTCTCTAGTGGTGGCCATGATTTGGTTGTTGTGCAATGTGGTTTATTGCATGTTTTAAATTCTGTTTTGAAAGCATGATTTAGCATGGTTAATGCTGTTTTTTTTGTAAGCCGTATGTTGTAGGAAGCTCAAGGTAAGAGTTCCTTGTTTTTGGACATTGTTTAAATGTGGTTTGATGCTTTAAAATGCATGATGTTTATGGCTTGGTTAAATGCTTTAAAACAGTGAAATATTGATGATGAATGATGTATATTGGCAAGTGATGTTTTGAAAAGGTTAAGGTCACTAAGGTGGTTAAAAGTCCTTGAGTGAGCCTTGTTTACTTAAGAACATCAAGGTGGTTAAAAGTCCTTGGATGGTTCTTGTTACGGACACAAAGGTGGTTAAAAGTCCTTGTGTGGTCCATTCTATGGTGTTTAAAAGTCCATAGGCCAAGGTGTTTAAAAGTCCTTGGGGTTCAAGGTGTTTAAAAGTCCTTGAGGTAATTCAATTCATGGTGTTTAAAAGTCCATGGCCAAGGTGTTTAAAAGTCCTTGGGGTCAAGGTGTTTAAAAGTCCTTGAGGTAACTTATATCATGGTGTTTAAAAGTCCATGGCCAAGGTGTTTAAAAGTCCTTGGGGTCCAAGGTGTTTAAAAGTCCTTGGGGTGAAAGTTGATGAACTTGTTTTCAAAGAAATGAATTGTATCACTTGTGGCCAATATGACATGTAATGAAATGAGGCATGAGATGCTTGTTAAAGTATGCTTTTGAGCATGTGTAAATGATGATTTGAAGCATGATTTATAAGTGTTTTATAAATGCATTATTGAATGGTTTTACGAGCATTCCTCACTAAGCTTTTGCTTACGCTCTCTTCCGTTTTCTTAATTCAATAATGCAGAACATTAGAGTACTTGAGGGCAGCAAGGAGGGCAAGCATCCAAGTGGAAACAAAGCTCTAAGTATGGAAGGTTTTCTAAGTACATTTTAGCTTTTGGTAATTTGGCAATGGGGGACCAATGTATATGTTTTGGGAGATGTTTTGTACTCCCTAAGTATGTTGTTTGATGTTGAGAAGGTTGGTTTTGGTGTTGGATCCTTACATGCTTGTTTTGGAAGTTTATGCTTGAATGGCTTACTTGTGTAGGAAGCATGCCTTTAGATTTGGGGCTTTTTGCTTATGATGTTGTTTTGCTGAATTGAAGATGCTTATATGTCCCTTCTATGTTTAATTGCATGCTGGTAAAGTTTGGTGGCGTTTGGTGCATGTTTGGATGTTTAATTGCATGTTTAACAATGCTTTTTGAGGCAATTTGTGCAGGGTGATTCGGAACAGCACCTACCGTTTCGGAACGGGTGCCTTAATTGTGCCCAGGCGTCCGAAACGGGAGGGGCCGTTCCGAAACGGAAAGGCTACTGCCAGACCCCCGTTTCGATACGCGTTGCGGAACGGCCCCGAGTTTCGAAACGGGCTATGCCTGTTTCGGAACGGGTGACCGTTGGGGGCTGACATTGGCAGTTATATGTTTTGGAATGTTTGCGTTTTGGTCCTGAAACTTGTTTGTGCAATTGTATGAGTTTGGGAAGTCCTTTTGAGCTGAAATTTTACGGAGAAGCATGAAACATGGTTAATTTCAAGATGGTAACTTCAATTTGGGTTATGTCCTTATAATTATCAGAATATACAATTTGGTCCCTAAAGTTGTAAATTGTTCAATTGGGTCCCTGTTAGATCTCTGATGTTTATGATCTTTGAGTATGCTGTTGTATGAACATATCTAAGGCTTAATATGCATCTAGACAAGTTTTAAAAGAAAAAAAAGGGTCGTTAATCAAGGTTGACTTTCAGGTTGACTTTGGTTTTCCCCGTGTGACTTTCTTAATTCGGGTCATCCGTCTAGGCCGGGTTAAGGGGGTTACATCTTGGGTCCACGTTTTCTAATATGGTAAGAATACAAGTTTAAACTAAAGTACAACTCTATTAAAGATTTGTTGAGTTTTAGGGTGCTCGATTCGTTCAACCGATTATGCTCACCAAGTGGTGGAGAGGTGGATTTTTGGGTGGAAGGGTTTAGGAAGCTAGAAAGAAAATTGACACAATGATTTATAGTGGTTCAACCTTCTAACCAAGGTCTACATCCACTACCTTAGCTTCCCACTAAGGATTTCTCAACCAATTCCACTAATTGATTCGTCCCCTTTTCTAGGCTTAGGAGGAAACCCTTTACACCGATCAAGCTTTCTACCCAAAGCCTTGATCAAACCCTCTTTTACAAAGAGAAACAAGAAAGCAAACTTGAACCCTCTAATAGGTGTTTGTTTGCACAATTTAGCACTCACCCAAAACCTAAAACACTTGAGCAAATTTGACAATTTTGGCTCACTAGTGTTTGTCTATACAATAATTGACACTTTAGGCTCTAAGACAATTCTTGATCATTTGTTGATTGACAATAGAAGCATTAGCCTTCTCTTGATGCTTGGAGGTCCCTTTTATACTCCCAATTGAGTTTGTAGCCGTTACTAGCCGTTGGGATCAAATTGGAGCCGTTGAGGACTTTAATTCCCACCATAAATGCATTCTGCAGCTCCCTGTTTCGAAACGCTCGATGCCGTTTCGAAACACTCTCAATGTAGAAAGAGTCGTTGCAGTCTGTCAGGGCACCCGTTTCGGAACGCCTCCTGGCCGTTTCGGAACGCCTCATGTCCGTTTCGGAACGCCTCCTGGCCGTTTCGAAACTCGTATCGAAACGCTATAGTCCCGTATCGAAACGCCTGCATTTAAAAGTTAGTTGGGAAGATAGCCGTTGGGGTTTATGACCGTTGTGGTCATTGCCACGTGGGCGTATCGAAACGGCCTAGCCCGTTTCGAAACACTGGGCAAAAATCAAGTCCAGGGAAAGCCCGTTTCGAAACACGTTTCGAAACGAATATGCTACTGGAATCCCCTGTTTCGAAACGCCCTAAGGTGTTTCGAAACACCTGGACTGGTTTGTATAAATTGGCCTTTGAAACACATTAAAAACCCTTTTGAAAACTTCCTAAACACAATTTCAAGTTGTTTGGACTTTGTAAATGTTTTAAATACTTTTTAAATCAGTCAAAAACATTTTTCAATTATTATATCAAAACATTAGTTCTACAATCTCCCCCTTTTTGATATAATAAAACTCACTTGAAAAATTGTTTGGGATTCTCCCCCTTTAACTTTAAAAATGTGAATAAGAGTTGAAAAATTTTAATTCAAATAAAGCTCCCTTATTCATTTGAAAATTCAATTTTTCAAACCATTTCTCCCCCTTTTTGTTATATCAAAAAGAATTTAAAACATTAAGTTCAAAAATAACAATAGAGGTAAAAGTTTGACAAAAGTAAGAATTTGGTTTTTAAAATGGCTCCCCCTTACTCAAAGCATCATCCAAATGTTAGTCACAACATGTATGATCATCTAGTTGAATTTAAACAAAGATAAACAAATAAAATCAAGACAACTAGAATTTTACCAACACTTGAACTCAAGGTAGGATGTGAAGCCTTCCTTCTTCAAGTGTTCTTCCTTGTGTGCATGGAGCTCCCCCTCAAAGTTTGACTTGTTGAACATCTCCATCACACCTATCAAAAGACAATCAAGTAACTTTTGGTATCCAAATTGCTTTGGATCCATGAACGTTAGTAGCACAAATTTTTGACCCCTTTGGAATCCATTTTTCAATGTCATCCTTTTTAATTGAAGTGGTTAGTCCTTTTGGGACCCAAACACTTCTAAAACATTTTCTTTTAATAAATCTAGGGGCACTAGATTGTCTTACATAAAAATTTGATTTTTGAAAATTATTTTTCTTTTCAAGTTCGTTTGAAATCAAATCTTTTTCTTTTTGAACTTTAAGAAGCAAATTTTGTAAATCAAAACATTTTTGTTCAAAATCTTTTAATCTTGCTTCAAGTTCAAGATTTGTTTTGGAAAGCAAATCATTTTCAATTTTTATTTTTGAAATCAACTTTTTGTTTTTAGAAAATGATGTCTTGAATTCCAAAAGCAAATCATCATAGGCATCTTGTAACTCATCAAATGTATAAGAATTTGAAATAGATGAGTTAGAAGTTACCTCCCCCTCATTGAGGGTCATCAAGCATAGGTGGGCTACTTCATCATCGGTGGAGTCTTCATCACTCCATGTGGCCACATATGCTTGTTTAGAAGATGATCCCTTCTTTTTGGATTTGTGGGAGTCCTTCATCTTCTTCATCGATTCATGCTTGGATTTTTCCATTTTGCTCTTCATGAACCGGGTGAATTTGTTGAAGAGATGGGCCATCTCTTCATCTTCACTCTCCTCCTCACTAGAATCTACATGATGGCAAGTGGAGGACTTGAGGGCCATGGCACTTGCATTGATGCCAAGCCCTTTGATCTTCTTCTCTCCCATAGTTCTAATTTCTTCCCTCTTCTTCTCATCTTCTTTGTTCTTCTTCATGATTTGATGAGTAAGAAGTGACCCCATGAGTTCATCAAGCTTCAAGGTCTTCAAATTTTTGGCTTCGATGATGGCGGTCCTCTTTGAGTCCCAAGACTCGGAAAGTGAGCAGATGAGCTTTCGAACAAGCTTCTCCTCCGGGATGGCTTCTCCATATCCTTTAAGACCATTGGTGATTGTGGAGAATCTATCAAACATCTTCTCGATGTTCTCTTCCGGATCCATTTTGAAGTTCTCATACTCTAAGGTTAGGAGCCCAATCTTGGTCTCCTTGACTTCATCGGTCCCCTCGTATGTGACTTCAAGCTTGTCCCATACCTCCTTGGCACTCTCACAAGAAGACATCTTCTCATAGATGGTTGGGCCAAAAGCACAAAAGAGCATGTGCAAGGCTTTGCAATTTAGCTCCATCTTCTTGCGATCGTCGGCACTCCATTCCGCTTTGCTTCCTTGAGGCACGAACGGATCATCTTCAACTATGTCCCATAGCTTGTAATCTCTTGACTTCAAGAAGAATTTCATCTTTGTCTTCCAATGGGCATAGTGATCTCCGTTGAAGAAAGGCGGTTTGTCGATGGAGTGCGCCATTTGAGCCGGTTGATGAAAAAGTTATCGAGCTTGCCGGATCTTCTCAATAGGATGTGAATCCTCTTCGATTGAGCCAAGCTCTGATATCAATTGTTGAGTTTTAGGGTGTTCGATTCGTTCAACCGATTATGCTCACCAAGTGGTGGAGAGGTGGATTTTTGGGTGGAAGGGTTTAGGAAGCTAGAAAGAAAATTGACACAATGATTTATAGTGGTTCAACCTTCTAACCAAGGTCTACATCCACTACCTTAGCTTCCCACTAAGGATTTCTCAACCAATTCCACTAATTGATTCGTCCCCTTTTCTAGGCTTAGGAGGAAACCCTTTACACCGATCAAGCTTTCTACCCAAAGCCTTGATCAAACCCTCTTTTACAAAGAGAAACAAGAAAGCAAACTTGAACCCTCTAATAGGTGTTTGTTTGCACAATTTAGCACTCACCCAAAACCTAAAACACTTGAGCAAATTTGACAATTTTGGCTCACTAGTGTTTGTCTATACAATAATTGACACTTTAGGCTCTAAGACAATTCTTGATCATTTGTTGATTGACAATTGAAGCATTAGCCTTCTCTTGATGCTTGGAGGTCCCTTTTATACTCCCAATTGAGTTTGTAGCCGTTACTAGCCGTTGGGATCAAATTGGAGCCGTTGAGGACTTTAATTCCCACCATAAATGCATTCTGCAGCTCCCCGTTTCGAAACGCTCGATGCCGTTTCGAAACACTCTCAATGTAGAAAGAGCCGTTGCAGTCTGTCAGGGCATCCGTTTCGGAACGCCTCCTGGCCGTTTCGGAACGCCTCATGTCCGTTTCGGAACGCCTCCTGGCCGTTTCGAAACTCGTATCGAAACGCTATAGTCCCGTATCGAAACGCCTGCATTTAAAAGTTAGTTGGGAAGATAGCCGTTGGGGTTTATGACCGTTGTGGTCATTGCCACGTGGGCGTATCGAAACGGCCTAGCCCGTTTCGAAACGCTGGGCAAAAATCAAGTCCAGGGAAAGCCCGTTTCGAAACACGTTTCGAAACGAATATGTTACTGGAATCCCCTGTTTCGAAACGCCCTAAGGTGTTTCGAAACACCTGGACTGGTTTGTATAAATTGGCCTTTGAAACACATTAAAAACCCTTTTGAAAACTTCCTAAACACAATTTCAAGTTGTTTGGACTTTGTAAATGTTTTAAATACTTTTTAAATCAGTCCAAAACATTTTTCAATTATTATATCAAAACATTAGTTCTACAAGATTAAATCTTCTAAGTAGATGCCTTTAATTCGTCCTCTTTTCTTGCTTTGGGTTTCTTCCTTGGACTTTGGGCTTGGCCTTCATTCTGCCTCAGGGTTTAGAAAAATATAGGAGTGGTCCACGACAGACCGGCTTGAAATCCTCTATCTGTCGAGCTCCACTTCAATTTTCCACTTCACCCTTCTGTCGTCATGGCTGCCACGGCAGCGTTTGCTCCTCGACTCCAGTTCTGTGATCCAGCTCTGCTCCTTTGCTGCCCTGAGTCTGCCGCAGCAGATACCTGCAAAAGTGACCAAAATCAGTAGCAACAGTGCCATTTTATCTAATTGTGATGTATATGCAGAAATCTATCATAAATGCAATGAAATATGCTTGAATGCAACCGAAATATGGGTAAATGAGGGGTACAATATAAACTTTTATACACTCAGCACTTTCTCTTTTCTCACGGCTTGTTCCATTTCTTGTCTCCACAGTTCTGGGGTTTTCCTCAAATCAGCATTTAGGACCGTAGCTTGGAACTTGAGAATATCGACCCTCTGTATCTCAAACTTTCCCTCAAGGTCCTTGTACATCTTCACCACCCGATCTGTCTCTCCTTTGTACTTTTCCACCTCTAAGCTTACCTTGTATAGGTCTCTCGTATGTTTCTCTTCTAGGGATTCCATCTTGGCCTTGGTTCTTTTGAGCTCAGACCTCAAAATATCAGCTTCAGATGAGATCACTTTCAGATGCTCTTCTATAGGCTTGGCTTGGCCAGTAGACGGCAGAATCTTGTCATTCACTCTCATGCGCCTCCATTCATCGTAGTCAGGGATAAACATACACTTATTGTTGTGCTCCACTTTCATGCGGTAGCAATGCTTCCATGAATCGTTGATAGTTTGAATTTTTTTTCTCTGAATTCCCCTCGAAATTCGAATTCTGTTGAGTCAAGGCATGCGGTGAAAGGAACAAACTGTCGAGAGCTATATTGTTGTGATACCAACAAGGGAGCACAACTGATTCCACCCCATAAGCCTAGCAGCATTAGATGGTTATAATCCCCACACTTATCAAAACCTTTGTGTGGCCTAACCATGGAGCCCTCCAAATATTGTCTTGATCACGGCGGTCCCGAAAAATATCTATTCACTTCTTTCTCTTCATTACCGACCACTTTTCTTTCTGAAACTCACGGAGTGGAGAAAAGTTTGGGGAGAATATATTGGGCAAAGTCAAGGTTGGGCATTTCCAAAATTGGCTAAGGGCCCAGACCTGAAGTAATTGAGCACATCCTCTGAAACACACGCTTTTCAACTTTCGACACGCATTCAAAGAAATAAAGATCTCGGCAAGCACTGCTGGCACTGGGTTGGTCTCTCTCTTCAACTGTTCAAAAAGATCTAACATAGCCACATCGATGTTGCCTAACACCCTTAGGAAGATAACCAAATCGTAGATTGCTATTGCTAGCAGATCTACCCTTTTTTCTCTATCAGGGTGAGTGGGAATTATGTTTCGAATACACCACCATGGGAAGATAACCAAACCTAAATTATTACCGTGTTATTATACCTTTTAAGTTGAGTGAAATATTTTATTCGCCACCTAAAATATTACCGAAAAGCAGTTTGAGTGGTTAGAAAACCTAAAATATTACGAACATGTTCCATTTCCTAAGTTCAAAGGGAAACAATTAACTCGGTACCTAAAATGTTAGAAAAAAATTAGTTTAGAAGTATAACATTTCATTAGCCAACTGAAAATGTTAACCAAAACCTATTTGAATTGGTTGGTACATTTTAACCTGCCGAGCAGCAGACCTACTCGAATAAACTAGGCCCTCCTTAAAATTATAATATTAAGGCACAAAGAAACATCAAATTTGTAAGCAGAATGGGAAACGCTGATCCTTGAAATTAATGAAATAGCCAGTCACCTGCACTGATATCAGTAACATAAAGTTACAACTCTATTTCGGCTAAACCCAATTCTCAATTCAGGTCTTATACTGACATTACCAGCATTCCTAAGATAATACAGACAGAAAGCTCATTCAAGTAAAATTAATCAAAAGCACTTCCTATGAACAATAGAAGGCCCTGTCTCATCATAATCTGCCTTCGTTACATGCTGATTTTGTGGGAACACAACTTTAGCAAGAATTGCACCGCCCACCCATGCCGAGTACAGTTCCAAATTCTCTGGCATGTACTCTGGAGGCTGCAATTAAAATAAACTCACAAAGCTTAAGACAGTCAACAATAAAGCTAGGTCTACACAATCAAACTGATATATTACCTTCACAAGACAAGGACGGATAGCTGATGAGCAGAGGCTTGCTTCTTTCTGGAACCTAGATTCAAAACCTGGATTAAGCAGGGCAAAATTGTTAACAGCCGTGCAGCAACGATAATATTATCATAAACCCAAATTTTGCATCCAAAGTTCGGATACAGAACTTATGTTAAGTTGTTAACAGCTACGAGTGTTGGGTGAATGTACCATTGGCACCTGAGATTTTTTTTAATCCCAATTAAGTACTTGTGTTTGGTTTCTGTTACACGGCTTGGTACCTAGACCAAGCGGTGTCAACTTTGTAAATGCAGCCTAATTACATTGAACACGTGCTCCAATAAACAATTAAAGGGAGAATTTTAATTGGATTAATATATTATTTGGTACCTGAATTTGGCTTCAGTATTTACCTGAGTTTCTTTTTGTCACAGTTAAGTACCCTATATTTTCCCCTAGAGCACATGTCAAATATTCATTGGGCCACATTCACAAAGTTGGTGTGGTTGGTCTAGTTACCAAGTTATGTAACAGAAAACTACTTGAGCAAAAAAACACAAGCACTAAATTGAATATTGAAGCCAAACATGAGTATCAAATGGTACATTAACCCCTTAACATATTATTGATAGCCTTGTAAGAGTCCAAAAATAACAGTCTTCGTCATCTGAAGTCCAAAACATAGCAAGGATCAAAGCATATGATTCTCACCTGTCATAGATGTAGTCCCACCACAAAGAACGGTATTTTCTAACAGCTGCTTCTGGTTCTCGGAAGAAACTGTTGCAACACTACGAACAAGCTGCTCAACAATTCCATGAGCTTCTAGACCCAATATAGATGGTTGGAACAATGCCTCACCAACAGTATATTTTTCTCTTCCAATTCTTATCACCTGGATAGTCATTTGAAGAGTCTAACAATAAGAAACATAACTCAGAGATCCTAACTGCAGAAGACTGCCAAAAATAAGCTAGCAGGAGAAATGTATAGCCAGGTTATCAGTATAAGCGAAGAATATCGATAATACATGTAAAAAGATCAGTCAATAAGGGAACTATCAGCTTATTATATTCCTGAAAACTTGAACGATTGCTCATTTCTTGGTAAACTAGTCATTTTAATTCCAAAAATCCAAACTCAAAGTAGCAAGACTATAAAAATCTTTTAAGACGTGGGGCACAATACTAAAATGACTAACCATAGAACCAGAAAAGCCGATAAGACAGGCGATTCCTCGTTCACTGATAAGTTCATTACGTAAAAGTACTCTTACCATGTTCTAACAATTCAAATTTGTATTATCTTTTGGAATTTAATAGCTAAATTCAATAGAACCCGTTGTAATTATCAGTGGATGTAGATATAAGACAGAACTGATGATAGATCATAAACTATTCACCCCTCACAAAATCCAGAGGCATACACATCTCATATATCATTTTTAGTCAGTTTTTCTTATATTTCTCTCTCTCTCTCGGTCTTTCATTTTGTATTAATACAGTGTATAAAGAATACTCTGCTTCTTTTACTCAAGTATAAATATGCAAATTTCTTATATCCATAACTCTTTATGTCAATCTTCTACACACTTAGGTCTAAAAGTAGATTTAAGGAGTTGGGTTAAAATCAGAAAGCTAAACAAGAGAGGACAGAGAGCACAAAAGGAAAAAGACAAACCTGTCCATCAGGAAGGGTATGTTCCTCTGTCTCAGATGTTCTAAGCATTTTGTCATAAGCAACTTCATCCTCAGCACAACATGCAAATTGCTCTTTTAGTTTCTCAGCATCAGAGATGCCGAGGTTCACCATGGGATTTGATTTACCCAGCTCTTGAGCAAGTAACTTTGTCAAATCACTACCTCCAACTTCAAATCTTCTTGAGGCAATATGTTGGACAGCACCTTCAAGTACTGCAGCTATGTCTGTTGATAAAAGTGCAAGTCACATGGCAGTACAATCAATTAAATAAACAAAAAGAAACCTTTGCAGCTTAAAGTCAATTGAAGGTGATTCTTGATACAACATCCACAGCTAAATTCCAACTCTATAAGGTAAATGAACACTTGACCAGCTAAATTCTTATGTATTTGAAAAAGACCGTGAAAGCAAGCTCAAAGCTGGTCGTATTTCCACTGCTATGGGCAAAAAGACTGGTGATGTCCAAAATAAACATGAACCAAGCAGCCAAAAGCTTAACACTACATTCTTAAAAGGCATACAGGTACATACCTATCTTCCCATGACCAATATCAACAGTACAACCTGAGATACGCCCGACAGCATAGAGAGATAATACTGCTTGCTCCGACGCATAAAATCCCGAGACATTAAAGGTTTCAAATAGCAATTGCACCAGTTGTTCTCTGACAGCCTGGAGAAGGAGCACTTTTAAGGAGCAACAAAAAGTATATTGATTGTGCACCATTTATGCACATGGTAATCAACCTCAAATGGTAATAGTGTTAGCTAAAATGTTAAAAGAGGTTATAACAGAATAGTTGACAGACTTAATCTGAAGTTGACTGTAAGCAATACCTAACATAGAGGCAATCACACACACAAAATATATCAACAACAGCAACAATGTATGGTTCATAGGGCATGTTTGACCCAACTTCTGGAGCAGCTTATTTTCAAAAAAGAATTGAAAATGGCAAAAAAAGGGTACACAATTTTCTAAACAAATTCAAGTTGACAGCACTTTGCAGAACGAGAATACCATGTAAAAGTAAAACACCTCCTCTAGCAGCTCCAAGTCCAAACTGGGTCAAACAGGCTTCGATTCTTTAAAATACCTCATTACTTTATAACTCAATAAAATGGGGATGGCTGGGAATATGGGGAGGTACAAAATGATTTAATAGTTGCTAAATCCCTTATACAATTAAAAGCCATGATTACAGCAGATGTCTGAGATATACATTTGGCAAAAATCTGGCATAGTCTGTTTTTCTCATGAATATAAAGAAGCAACCATAGAACTGCATGATGTCATCTTTCAGTAGGGAAAAACATCAACTTGAATATCAAGATTAGCAAGAATAGATGAAGGCAACTAAACTAACCTTGGGAGTACAAAGTGGTTCAGTAAACAAAATTTGTCCTTCATTCCCAACTTCCCATTCAAGACCAGTGTATAGAACATGGTGCAACAAATCTTCCATTGCATCCCAGTCTTTAACGCATCCTCGCACAACGGGATCGACAGTGACATCTTCGGACATAGAATTATCAGCAGAGAATCCATCTTGATCCTCCAGCATGCGTTTCATTTGAGTAGGAATTATCTGGCCACAATTCAAAGAATTCAAATTGCCAAACCTCAAACCCATAGAAGCAAATTCGACCAAAATGAAAAAACAAAATTGAGAGAGAGAAAAGACTCTTACTCAAACATTGTAAAGAAATAGATTAGCAAAGGAGTAGAGAGGGAGAAAGAGACATTTCAAGCTGCCCCCAAATCAAAAGCTACATTTTGGTTATAGTAACCCTTGCCACTTTATAGATATAATTGTTTTGATGGGTTGGTGTTTCGAAATAAACAAACATACCAAGGATGGAGCCTGATCTGGGATGGCGAGTCCCGCCTTGAGAATCTTGGAGCCAGCATCAACCACTGCCGCCTCCATTAGGCCACAAAAAAACGAGACCCAAAACCAACACCCTAATTATCAATCGATGGGTGGGAAAAACCCTAGATTTGACGTCTAGGGTTTTAGTTAGAGCGTTAATGTTAAAGCTCTTTCTTCACTTCAAAATGGGTGATGTATACTGAAAATGCCTTCACCTGTTGCAGCTGCTATTACTATTTAAGACTAAGCTTAAGCGTCTGAATTCTTTATAATCCCGTAATAATGCGCATTTCACAGAATTCGATGCCTACTAAAAAAATCTAGATTTAACTTTTAGGGTAAACTACATCATTAGCTGTCAAACTATTTAATTTCTTTTATTTTGATCATCAAATAGGTCTTTTACAAGAATAATCATTAACATCCGTTTTTTCTACTTTAATTATTCAACGTTGACTTAACAGAAACAATGACGTGGCATAATATTGTAACCAATTTAGTCTCTAAACTTTTAGATTCTTTATCAATTTAGTCTTAATTTAAAGTAATTTAATAAATCTTCAATAATTAACAATAAATTTGAGTCATTTTAAAAAACTTAAAAATTCAAAGCTTATCTCGTGAATTCAGCCCTTTTATTAAATTGTAAACTCTCTCTCCTCATTTCACTCAACCTAAAAAAAAATTTGTTGATGTCACCCTTGTCTTTTCTCTTAGTACGAATACAAACTTCAGCTAATCGTTCATTTTTTTCACGGTTCAATGTGCATCGTTAGTGCACAACCCTAAACCCCCTACAATTGCAGTCCTTGCTCACTCAACTCTCTTCTTTATCGTACTTCTCGTCTATCAATAGACCTCAACCACACTAGGTTAGGTTTATTGTTGATGTCGCTTTTATTTCTCCGTCCGATTACAAACTTCAACTAACCATTTATCTTTTTCAACATTCAACTCGTAGCATTTAGTACACAACCCGTAGGAGACCCCCACCGCCACAGTCCTTGCTCACTCGACTCTCTCTCTCTTTGTCGCACTTGCCATCCATTAATGGCCTTCAAGTTCAACCACACTAGGTGAAACCATCCAGCGTCATTATATCTTCTGCTTTGCTTTGAACCGTGTCGCGTGCCATCTTTGGCTCTATATTGTCCGCACTTGCGCACTCCTATCGCATCACACCCAACTGAAGTCCTCTCAAATTAACGCTCAAACCAGTCTTACTAGACACAATACCCCCTCATTCGCACCTCTCTCGTCCAACCCATCCACACATCACCCTAAACACTAAACTACACGTCTCTCAACAATGATGATGGTTAGTTGCGGCATCTGTTGGAGGGTTGCTCGTAGGGTAATTGACGGTTTGTGATTCCAGAACGGAGGGTATAACAATTCTAACTTGTTTGTTTTTGTTTTCTAGGAAATTCCTAGAATTAGAAGTTGTCTAAACTTCGATTTAAGAACATTAAAATAGAAGTTACAAGTACATTACAATTATAATTGCAAGTATAATAAATACATGTCTAAATAATTATCACAAGGATTGAAAGCAGGGAGAAGGATGGTTTTCGGTAGAACGAAATATGAAAAACAAATTTGAAGGGTGGAAAAAGGAAATTTGACCCATAACAGTGTGTGCAAATAACAAATATAAAGTCCACGCTATATGACTCAAGTTCCATTTCATTTCTAGTACCAATCAATAAACAACTAGGAATTAAATTAACAATATCTGCATTTTTTAAGTAAATCTATTACCTATCCAATAATTACAATCAAGATTAAGTTTCAAAAACACAAAGCAGAGTATTTACAACATAATCGGATATAAAGTACTTGTATTTCATATAAGGCTTGTTACCCCAACTTCATGGTTGCTACATGCAGGATTATCCAACTTTTCAACCTCCAAGTTCAAAGGTATGCTGCTTAAACAACCATCCAGATCCACTGAATCATGCAAAGCCAGCTCCCCATAACCTACAGAAGCTTCTCGGTTCCTCCAAGCATGATAATCCCCCAGGTTTTCAACCTCCAAGTTCAAAGGCATACCATCCAAATTAACCGAAAAGTTATCGGTTATGGGACATGCTGGCTCCCTTTCCTCGACTGAAATCAACTTGCAGTCTTCACCAGGTTGAGAAACATCATCACTTTTGTTAGAGCAAGATACAGTAGCATCTGTGACTTCCATGTCAGACAAAAGGGCTTCAAGGGACGACTTGCTATTGGAGTTGTCTTGAGAAGTAAACTTTACATCCAGGATTGGAGTTTCAAAATCCACTACAGAAGATGCATATGATAGTTCCAGAAAATTCTGTAGAAACTCTTCATGGGGACCTTGTTTAGCTACTTCTGCTTTAATTTTATTGTTTCCAGTAGCTCTTTCCACATCAACACCAGAAGCACCATCAACATGATTTTCAAGGAATTCGTTGAGGATATTTATTTCATCAAGAACCAAAATTTTGCTTGTTGCACTGTCAACTTCCCCATCTCCCATGTCCCCCGCTATTTGGTGTTCATGTTTGGCTGGAGTGTCTAAGCAGTCAATTGTGTCATGGCAAGGACCTTGCTTTTGACAGTCTTCAACAACTTCCTTAGCTGCTTGCTCAGAACCATCGTCATTAAGAGAGCATGTCACCTCCCCTATCCTCTCTAAAGAAAAGCCGGAGGGCACTGATGCTGTTATTGAATTCTTCTCATCTCTCGTGTCAAGACAGCAAGGTTCAGATCTAACTCGGAAATCTGATTCTGGCAACACCTCTTTTTCAATACTATCATCTTCTTCAAGTGAAAACTCAGGAGCCTTTACAGCTAGAGCTCGGGTATAGTTCTCAGGCTCTATGGTAGTTGAAGAAAGGAAGTTGGCGAGGGCAGATGCTAATGCATCATCAATTGACATAGACTGCTTTGTTTTATCCCTAGGAGAACCAGTTTCTGATGCATGATCATCTTCCTCGTCATCAGCATTAGAAAAATCTGGGGCAGTGACAACGAGACTTGGGAATGGCCGAGTAGCATTTACAGAACAAATGGTTTCATCAAGTTGGTTAGTTGAGGAAATATCCTTCTCATGTGATGCATATATCTCATGGACTGAAGATTCATTTCCAATGTTACAAGAAGAGTAATTATCCGAGTTGTGGCATGAAAATTCAGGCGCATAGAATCTTGTGCAAGTGGGGAATTCAGAATTATTAGGGCTCTTAGTGAGTTCTCCAAGCTGCTTCTCTACACGCTGGAGCCTTGCATCAATGCTGCTTATGGGCTTTAGCATGTTCTCTTCAAACTTCAATAGGAGATCTTCTACTCTGCTGATTCGAGAAACAAGCTCATTCAAGAATTTCTCTGTGTGTCCACATGTTACTTCAGTCTGGGATGGTCCATTTTTAAGTGGGGGGATCTCATGTTGATTCGTTTCAATAGTTGCTGCAATTGCTTCCTGCAAGTTCTCGTCCTGCTGATTGGCTAAACTGGGTTTTACTTCTTGCATGGTTTCATTTCTAAAACTTAATTGTTCAGTGGTCTTTGGCCCATTTTCTTGTTTCTTTTCTTTTGCCTTTGTGCCAAAAAGCACTTCATTTTCTATGCGGCGAAGATTTGCTGTTTTAGATAACTGCAGAAGTGTGGGAGCAAGCATAGCCATTAGAGAATTCCCTCCCGCATTTCCCATCTGACTTACTTCAGTTTCTGAACAAGCTATATCAACAGGATCAGCAAACACATAGATTTCATCAACACAAACACAGCCTTTATTCTGAAGCGAAAGCAAGCGGAGAGTAATAGACATGCAGGGGTTTGCGTCATTGATCTCAGCAGTAGCCTCATAGAAATCCTGAAAACTTTCATCAATTAGCAATGGATTAAAATAAAGAAACACCTATTACTCTATGTAAGTGCTACACTGTTAATCTCATGTTAGTATCTTGTTTGGAAAGTAGAAAAATAGAAAAGGGGATAGAAAAGGATATCTCAGGTTCCTATTTTCCTCTTAAAACTAAGCTATGTTGCAACTATGTTCTTAACCAACTCCTACCAACAACTACAACTACACAATGCTTTTAACTTTAGAATGCCAACTTGCCTCTTTAATCATTTACGTATCTTCAACCAATTTCTCTACTACTTTTGCATTCCATCATTGCTTCCCTAATGTAATCTTTTGAACACGCATAACAATATAAGCTCTTTTTTGTTTTCTCTCCAATTTCTCATGTAGTCCACACCCACAGACCACGTTTGCACCAAGTGCATGGAAATAGATTAAGGTAGCCCTTTTACCATTAGAAAATACCAAGAACAAACAGTTACTACTATAGATACTAAGAAAACTGTAAATAATGAGGCTTTGTTTGGATGAATCTGCTATTAAAAATTAAGGGGGGATGGGGAAGTCACCTGTGTGCTACTTGACTTCAGAGTAGAATTTGATGGCACATTGCTTCCACTATCAAGCAGAGGGGTATCAGGAGCTTTCACTTCAACCCAATCATCTTCATTGGAGGGGGAATTGCAATCACTCTTCTTCAGTCTCTTTTCATCCAACTCTGTATTACCTCCTTTTAGATGAGCCAATTCAGATTCATCAAAATTTGCAGCTTGAAGCACCTCTTCATCTCTGCAAGCAACACCGCAGCGAACAGTACAGAGATACTCATTGCTGCTCTGAGGTTTAGGCGCACAGTATATTTCATATATTCTAGCAGTACTTCGGACATAAACCTGTCTTACTTCATGGCTCTGTGAAAAAGCAACTGCAAGCATGATATGATTTACGCAAGGCAAGTCAGGACTCAGGAAGAATACAATAATTTGGAGACGAAGGGTAATTTGTGGGAATTCTTTACCCTTGCTTGATTTCATTCTATGCCCAAATTAACTCTACCAGTCAAATTTGGATGGAATTCGATAAATACTAACAAATAAATCTAATAAAATTCACACCGTAAAGAATAAATAGCTTCACTAATTTAAATCAAAAGGCTAAATATTTCATCAAAAAACTGAAAACCCAATTACCCAGTACGATCAACCAACACCGTAATATTTTTTTTTCGACAAGTTAAATCATATCAATAGGGGCATATTACTTACTCGTAATCTCGCAGGGGTCGGGATCAGGTGAAGTAGGGCACAAGATAAGGGGGGATTTGGGAGCGGAATCGACGGCGTTTAGATCATCGATGCCGGCAATTGAAGCAAATGTTGATTCGAAGACGACGGAGTTATGGAGAGAACCATAGGCGATAGACCAGTTGGTGGAAGACTTCCAAGAAGCGTCGTAGTCCCGTACAGCATGCATGGTTGTGCCGTCTTTGAGTAATTTCTTGGATTTTCTGTTTGGTAAGGGACGGGGAATTTTAACTTTTCAAGAGCGAGATGCAGAGAGGGTGGTGAAGTCGTAAATTAAAGGTGATTTTGAGGCCTAACAAGGGTTTTTTCTTTCTTTGAAAACTGAGTTCACCGACATTATTGGGTTGTTCTGCCGTAAGACAGCCTAAAATGAGGTTAAAGAAATTCAGTTGGTAATTACACAAATACTTACGGTGCCGTAACATAATTTATTAAAAAAAATTAAGAAAAATGATAGTTACATAAATGCTTATTATGATAAGAAAAATAGTAATTATATAATTCTATATGTTACTACCAAACACATAACATATAAGGTACATGAAAAATTCTGTCACGCTCGACGAGCATCGATAAACATCACTAACGACGTGTACCAATGAGCACCATTAATTTAATTTATAAAAATTAAAATTTTAAAAGACTCACCGTACAATTATAAATTATTTAAAAATCAAAAGGTAACTTAATTAAAATATATTATTTTATTTTTAATTTTCTTTTAAACATAGATCAAAATATCTATCTATCCCTAAATTAGAGTTTTATAATTTAAGGGTAGATATGTATTTAGATCTATGTTTAAAATAAAATAATTGTAACACCCCAATTTTGGGCTTAGAAGTTTTGGGTTTGAACTGGACCGGGCGGATTTTCGGTTCGAATATAAAAGGTGGTTTTAAGAAAAGCTTAGTTCGGGATGCATTAAAAATATGGAAAAATGTCTTAAAATCCTCTTTTATTATATATAAGAGAAAGGTGAAATCAATTTTACAAAATGAGGTTTGAAAGAGTGACATTTTGGGTTAGTGACCAAAATGTAATTTTTGAAAACTGGGTGACTGTTTTAAAAAGGATTGAAACTTTGAATCTTTAAGGAGCTATTTACCCAAAAGAGTTTCACCAGATTTTTCTGAATATTAATCAATTTAATTAATGGTTTTTAATTAAGTACAAAAGGAGGGAAAAGATATTTTGGCATTATAACTAACTTTTCTCTAAATTTCCATTTTCTTTTCTCTCAACTTTTCTCTCAACCCAAACACATTTCTCCAGAAAAATTCTCTCTGATTTTGACAACGAAAGATTTGATTTCAATCTTCATTTGATCTCTAATCAATTCTACAACAAAACCTTAGCATTTGCTTATTGGATTTTCAAGAATTGTGGTTCCAAAAAGGGAGAAACTCAAGTTTAGAGGTATGAACGTCCTTCTCCTCTAAATTCTCAGTTCTTTACTGAAATTCCTAAGTTCTCAATCCTTGATTTGTGTTTTATTAAAGGTTTTACAATTGTGTTCTTGATCTTGGCTTTAAAATGCAAGATTTGGTTAATTTGTGATGAAATTCGTATGAAATGGTTGGGTACTATTTTGAGATGTGTTTTTAATGTAAAATGGATGTATATTTGATGAGAAATTGAGGTTTAATCAATGCAACCCCGAATAGGTTGATTTTCCTAAGTTTCTACTTGTGAAAATGGTGGTTTTTGGGTGATCTTGGTGTTTTGTTAATGCTGGAGGTATAAGGACGTGTTTGGGATCATTTTGGATGTTAATTGATGTTTAAAAATGGTTAGAAGTGATGGATCTTGGCTGGGTTAAGTCTTGGAAGTGTTTGGAGGTGATTTCGGTTGTGTTTGGTAGCCGAAATGTTGGTTTTGCAAAGAGCAGCGAGTTTAGGTGTGTTGCTGGTGTTTTTAATGCATTATGATGCATTAATCCTCTGTTGTTATGTGCTTGAGACAGGGGAGAATGATCCGTGAGCAATAGAGGTGGCGTTGAAGGTTTCAGATGCTTGGAAGGCTTGTTGGCTAGCCTTGTTTTGTGTATCGGTGAGTGAAGTTGGGTTTTCAGCTTTAAAACCAAGGTTTGAAGGTTTTGGAAGCTTAGTTTAAGTCTAAACAACTTAGCTAAGCTCAAGAGTAAGTAAATAGAATTTCTCTCTTGGTTGTGTTATGAATTGGTTTTTAAAGCACTTGTGATTGTTGGATGCAATGCATGTGATTTGCATGTTTTAAATTCTGTTTTGAAAGCATATTTTAGCATGGTTTAATGCTGGTTTTGAAAGCCATGTGTGAAGGTTGCTCAAGGTAAGAGATCCTTGGTTTTGTACATTGAAATTGTGGAATTGTTGCATAGTGTTGCATGTTGTTTAATGGCTTTGTGTAATGCTTCAAAAACAGTGGATTGATGATGGTAATTGGTGGTTTTGGCATTTTAGTTATGCTTGTAAAACAATGGATTAATGTGGTAAATTGGTTATATTGGCAAGTGATGTAAGTGGTTCTTGGTTACTTGAATCGGATATAGTTAGCCGGCTATAGGATTGGGTGCACCGTGAATAAAGTCGCCTTGGATGTGGAGTGGTTGTGATTGTACCGGTAACTCCATCCAAGTACACTAACGAGATGGTTAAGAACACCATGGTGGTTAAAAGTCCATGGGTGGGTCTTGTGTATGTTAAGGTCATAATGGTGGTTAAAATTCCATTTGAGGACCTTGTGTATGTTAAGGTCATAATGGTGGTTAAAATTCCATTTGAAGACCTTGTGTATGGTAAGATCACAATGGTGGTGTAAAGTCCATGTGTGGATCTTGTGTGTATGTCCCGTGATCTCGTTAGTGATGTTATACAACTACCAATGAGTGATGGTAAGGTTATAATGGTGGTTAAAATTCCATTTGAGGACCTTGTGAATGTTAAGGTCATATGGTGGTTAAAAGTCCATATGAGGACCTTGTGTATGGTGAGGTCATAATGGTGGTTTAAATTCCATTTGGGGACCTTGAGATTGGTAGTGTGTATGAAGCGTGGGGACAACGCTTGTAATCCGCGTATCCGATTGTGTTTTGCGTTATGATGGTTTGTGAATTATCACTTGGAAGCCAATATAATGTTCTTGAATATGATGAAGCATGAGATGCTTGAAATGATGCATGGTTGCATGAGAAGTGTGTTGTGTTCTATGAATGCATGTTTTACTTGTTAGCTTGAACAAGTGTTTATCTTCTATTGAGAATGTTGCATTGTGTGCATGGAATCTCTTTGGTGCATTGGAGTCTTGTGAAGGCTTGTTTTAAAAAGGTATGTAATGCAAATGTTGATTTTGTGGTTCATGTATTGCATTTGCTTAATGCATGAGATGGAATTGAAGGTGTAAGTGGTTTTTAAAGGTTTCTTGCTTTGAAATGATTTTCAAGTATAAGAAAAGTATAATGTGAAGTGGAAGTGTTTTCCAAGGATCTTGTATTTAACTTTGCATAGGATGTTCATGCATGGAATGGTTTAATTGATGGTTTTGCAAGGTTGTGCTTTGAAGTGAATTACTTAGCTTTTCTAAGCTAAGGGTTGGTTTTTCATGTTTGAGCAATACATGATATAAAGCATGTTGTTAAAAGGGGGTTTTCAAACATTGCTTTGGTTTATCGAATTGTGTTTACTTTTAAAAGAGGTTTTATGACTCGCTGCATTGATGGTGTTTTGGTTTTGAGCATTCCTCACTAAGCATTATGTGCTTACGCTCCTTTTTGTCCATCAATGCAGATATTTGAAGTTGGGACAGCGAGAAGCAAGGGATTCAAGGAGAGCTCCATTTGAGATGTATGTCTCGGTTAATAGCTATAGATAATAAAGGCAATGGGGGGGAGAATCTCTTATGTTGATGTTTAATGAGATTGTGTATGTTGGACAAGTTTGGTTTATGATTTTGAACTATGTGGTTTAACGCTTGCAACATTGAGTCTTCTTATTCTTAAGTCGTTATGCTATGCTTCTTGTTTTAAAAGCATGATTGAGTGTTGGATGTGTTGAATGAGTTGGTGCACCTAGGGGTGGTTTTGTATCTAGATTTTGATGCAAATTGGTAGGTATGATGCTTGGCATGTTGTTGATTTATTGTGGAATGGTTTGGAGCATGTTTGAAGGGGTTTAAAGGTGTTAAAACAGGCCTATCTGCTGTTTCTGGGCAGGGTGTTTCGAAACACCCTTGCCTGTTTCGAAACAGGCCCTTGTTTTGGCCAGGGTGTTCCTGAACGGCCTAGACCCGTTTCTGAACACTTTGGCTACTGCCAAGGGGTGTTCCTGAACGGCCTAGACCCGTTTCGGAACACCTGACCGTTAGGCATAAAATTTGAATGGTTTGAGGTTTGCAAGCTTTACGTTTTAGTCCCGATTCTTGTGTGTGCAATTGCTTGAGTTTGAGATGTCCGTTTGAGATGAAATTTGGCAGTGAGGCATGAAACATGACTAATTTCATAATGGTAACTTAAAAATTGGTAAAGTCCTCTTAATTTTCAGAATTTACAAATTGGTCCCTAAATTCATATTTTGTGCAATTGGGTCCCTTATTGTTTTCCGATTGCTGTGATTTTTGAGTATGCTTATCTCAAGAGAATGCCTAGGGTTAATGTGCATCTAGACAAGTTTAAAAAGAAAAAAAGGGTCGTTAATCAAGGTTGACTTTCGCGTTGACTTTAGTTTTCCCCGTGTAATCTTCGTAGTCCGGGTCAACCGTCTAGGCCGGGCTAAGGGGGTTACAATAATATAGTTTAATTAATTTACCTTTTATTTTTTAAATAATTTATAATTATACGGTGAATCCTTTAGATTTTTAATCTTTATAAATTGAATTAATGGTGCTCATTGGTGCTCGTCCATAGTGGTGCTCATCAGTGCTCGTCGAGCGTGACAGACTGTGAAACCGATATTTTAATTTTGATATAACTAAAAAACCTAAGGACTAAATTGAAAAAGTCAAAACGAATTTTTAAGTCCCAAACATCCCATATGATTTAAAGAATATGCCTAAGTTAAAAACTAAGCTTTCCAAATATTTTCTAAGTGTTCTTAAAGCCGAAACAATGTTTTTCGAGTCCCTGTATCGAAACGGCCTAATGTGTTTCGAAACAGTTTTGAAACTGTCAACCCATGTTTCGAAACGGGTATCGAAACGTTTTCAACACTGCCAACCCCTGTTTCGAAACAAGTATCGAAACGGCTTTAGAACATAGAGAACCCGTATCGAAACGACATCAAGTGTTTCGAAACGGTTCTTCATTTGATTTGAAAAATATGACCGTTGCAAGTTTTTAACTAACTTTTCATAAACCGTTAAGGCGTTTCGGAACTCGTTACAAAACGACCCTTGACAGTGGCAAAAATGTTTCGAAACGGGTAAAACCGTTTCGATACGGGCTCTTAAATGCACCCCAACGGCTCTTTCTATTTTGGTCTGTTTCGAAACAGGGTCTCGCGTTCCGAAACGGGTGGTTGCAGACTGCATTTATAAAGGTGATATAACACTCCCAATGGCTCTATTGATGAATGCAACAACCACAACGGCTAGAAATCAATGAGAAGGTATAAAAGGGACCTCAAAAAGCTCCAGCAACAACTATTGATCCTAAAGCAAACATCCAAACATCAAATCCAAGCATTTGTGCCTAAATCCCAATATTGTCTAAAAAACCCAATTGTAATTTTCATTCTTATCTTTTTCAATTGGGTTGAGTGCTTGTAATTGGGCTACAATTTGTATTGAGAGATACTTTCTTAGCCAACAAAATCTTTGTTCTAATTGTGTGAGGATTGGGTTAAATTTTGGGTAGAAAATTTAACCGAAATTGTAAGGGTTACCTTCTTAGCCTAGAAAAGGGGAAGAGCAATTAGTGGAATTGTTGCAAATCCTTAGTGAAGCTAAGGTAGTGGATGTAGAGTTCATTTGGAACTTGAATCACTCTAAAATTCCTTGTCTATCTTTTTAATTTGAAATTTCCACCACCTAAACCTTTAAAAATCCAATTCACCCCCTCTTGGTTCATATCGATCATTCGATCCACTTAATAATTGGTATCAGAGCCTACCTCTTTGAGGATTAACAACCACAAGAGGAGTTCCTAGGAAGAGTGTGATCATCCAAAAATCAAGAGATGGCTTCAACCTCCGGTTCGTGCATGTATGAGTCTCATTACACTACAAAACCTCATTTCTTCAATGGTGACAACTATCCGTTTTGGAAGAATAGAATGAGGCTCTTCATCAAGTCCAATGACTACTTGGTTTGGGATGTGATTGAAGATGACCCCTACATTCCATTGAAGCAAGATAGTGAAGGCAAGATGGTTTTGAAGAAAAAGGTGGAGATGAGTGAAGAAGAAAGGAGAAAGATTCAAATAAATGGCAAAGCTCTCCACATGCTCTTTTGTTCATTCGGTCCGGACATCTATTCCAAAGTGTCATCCATTGAGAGTGCCAAAGAAGTGTGAGATACTCTTGAGACTACCTATGAGGGAACCAATGACGTCAAGGAAACTAAGATTGGAATTCTCAATCTTAGTTATGAAAATTTCAAGATGGAACCCGATGAGACGGTGTCCAAGATGTTTGATCGGTTCTCCACCATATTCAATGGGCTCAAAGGATTTGGAGAGACAATACCGGAAGACAAGCTTGTCCGGAAGCTACTCTATTCACTTCCCGAATCATGGGATGGGAAGAGAACCGCCATCATATAAGCTAAGAATTTGAAGACTTTAAAGCTTGATGAGCTAGTGGGTTCTCTCCTTACACATGAGATTATGAAGCAAGGAAGGGAAGAAGAGAAGAAGAAAGAAGAGAAGAGAGTAGAAAAGCTAGAGGTTGAAAAGAAGAAGAAGATGGGAATAGCTCTCAAAGCTTCACTACTTGAGGAGAGCTCTTCTAGTGAGGAGGATGAGCTAGAAGAATTGGCTATGATAGCCAAACGATTCTCACGCTTTATGAGGTCTAACCGGGGAAGAAAAATTCAAAGGAAGATGGACTTCAAAGGCAAGAACAAAGAAGAAGCAAGGGATCAAATCATTTGCTTCGAGTGCAATAAACCCGGCCACATACGTTCGGAGTGCCCTCAACTCAAGAAGAAGGGCTTTGAGAAGAAGAAGAAGCTCAAAGCCAAGCTTGCTACTTGGAGTGATGAGGAGTCATCGGAGGATGACGAACAAGAAGTGGCCAACCTTTGCCTCATGGCACTTGAGGAAGATTCCTCTATGGTAACCTCTAACTCATCATCTTTTGATTTTACATATGATGAATTAAATGATGCATATGATGAGTTGCAAGAGGTCTATGATGAATTAGTTGAGAAATATAAGGAGTCGGTCATTAGGAACAAGAAAATCATTTTGGAACTAAATGAGAAAAATGAATTACTCTCTCAAGCTAATTCAAAATTTGAGAAAAAAATATTAGGGTTGAAAGATGAACTAAAATTTTTTCAAGATGAAAATGTTGACCTTAATAATCTTATATCTCAATGTAATAGTGAACACCAAAAGGTGTTAGATGAGCTAAATAAGCTCAAAAAGTCTTTTAAAAATGTTGGTAGTGTCAAGCATGAAATAGGTGAATCTTCAAGAACAAACCAACCTAAGAAAAAGACTAACTACTACAAACAAGGTAGCTTTCCTAGACATAGTAGAGCTAAAAGAATTAGAAGTGTATGGGTTCCTAAGGAACTTGTAAAATCTAATAAAATTATTGCTATGTCAACTTGGATTCCTAAGGGAACCAAGGTTTTGGGAGCTAACACTCATGAACCCAAAATAATTTGGGTACCAAAAACAAAAGCTTAATATCTTTGTTTGTAGGGGGAGCATTGCTACAAGGCCAAAGCACAAAGTCAAAACTCATGGTACCTTGATAGTGGATGCTCAAGGCATATGACCGGAGACAAGAGTAGATTCATGGATCTAAAGCCAAAAAGTGGAGGAGTTGTGACATTTGGTGACAACTCCAAAGGACACATTAAAGGTATTGGCTCCATAGGTAATCACTCTACTATTCTCATTGAAAATGTCTTGTATGTCGATGATCTTAAACATAACTTATTGAGCATAAGTCAATTGAGTGATAAAGGATTTAATGTTTTATTTGATAAAAATGGATGCAAAATTGTAGACATTAAATCTAATAATATTATGCTCATAGGTCATCGCATAGGGAACATATACATGGTGCATCTAGATGACATTCATACATCTCATGCATGCTTAGTAGCTCAAAATGAAAATGATGCATGGTTGTGGCATAGGAAACTAGGACATGCTAGCATTAGTGTTTTAGAAAAACTAGTTTCCCTTGATCTAGTTAGAGGTTTACCCAAGATTAAATTTTCAAATGATAAAATTTGTGATGCATGCTCTAAGGGTAAACAACATAAGTCTTCTTTTAAATCCATTAATGATGTTTCTACAAGTAGATGTTTACAACTAATCCATATGGATTTATTTGGGCCAATTAAGACTATGAGCTTGAGTGGTAAGTCTTATGCATTTGTACTTGTTGATGATTTTTCTAGATTTACATGGGTTCTATTTTTAAGTACTAAAGATGAGGCTTTGGAAAAATTCATCACATTTTCAAAACTAACCCAAAATGATCTTGAACTTAGAATTTCACATATTAGAAGTGATCATGGAACCGAGTTTCAAAATTTAGGGTTTGAAGACTTTTTAAATGAAAATGGTATTAGCCACAATTTTTCGGCTCCTCGAACTCCTCAACAAAATGGGGTAGTTGAGAGGAAAAATAGAACTTTGCAAGAAATGGCTAGAACTATGCTTTGTGAAAATAATTTACATAAATATTTTTAGGCGGAAGCCACAAACACCGCTTGCTATATTGTTAATCGAGTAATGATTAGGCCAATTTTAAAGAAAACACCTTATGAGATTTTAAAATCTAAAAGCCTAACATTAGCTATTTTCACCCTTTTGGTTGCAAGTGTTTTGTTTTAAATAATGGAAAAGACAACTTAGGTAAATTTGATGCGAAAAGTGATGAAGCTATTTTCATAGGATACTCTTTAACATCTAAAGCCTATCAAGTATTTAACAAAAGAACTTTAGTGGTAGAAGAATCTATACATGTTGTATTCGATGATAACCTCCTTCCAAGGAAGGATTCTTGTGATGATGATGATGTAGGAATCATAAATGCCTTTGATGGAGGACAAACTTCAAAGGAGGATGAGATTCCAATAAAAGAAGAGGACACACAAGATCCACCTCTTGAAGCCTTGAAGGACTTGGCTCTTGAGGAAAAGGAAGTGAGCTACCCAAGGGAGTTCAACTATGTCAAAGATGGTGAAATCTTGGGTGATCCATCCAAGGGGGCGACCACTCGATTTTCTCTTAAATTAATGAATCATGTTGCATTTATCTCATTCATAGAGCCTAAGAATATTAAAGAAGCATTGAGAGATGACTTTTGGATTATGGCTATGCAAGAAGAGTTAAATCAATTTGAGAGAAGTAACGTTTGGACATTAGTTGATAGGCCTAGTAATCAATCTACCATAGGAACTAAATGGGTCTTTAGGAACAAGCTAGATGAGAGTGGTAACATTGTGAGAAATAAAGCTAGACTCGTAGCACAAGGTTACACTCAAGAAGAGGGAATAGATTTTGATGAAACCTATGCACCCGTAGCTAGAATGAAAGCCATTAGGATGTTGCTTGCATATGCATGTTATCATAATTTAAAGCTTTTTCAAATGGATGTTAAAAGCGCGTTTTTAAATGGTTTTATAAATGAAGAAGTGTATGTGGAACAACCACCGGGTTTTGAAGACTAAAAATTTCCAAATCATGTTTTCAAACTCTCTAAAGCTCTTTATGGTTTAAAACAAGCTCCTAGAGCTTGCTATGAAAGACTTTCAAACTTTTTAATTGAAAAAGGTTTTGAAAAAGGTAAGGTGGACACTACACTTTTTATAAAAATGTATAAAAATGACATCTTAGTAGTTCAAATTTATGTTGATGATATTATTTTTGGTTCTACTAACGAATGTCATTGTCAAGAGTTTGCTAAGCTAATGCAAGGTGAATTCGAGATGAGCATGATGGGGGAGCTCTCATTCTTTTTGGGACTCCAAATCAAGCAAAAGAAGGATGGCACCTTCATAAATCAAGCAAAGTACATAAAGGATATGCTCAAGAAGTTTGGCTTGGAGAATGCAAAGCCTCAAGCCACACCTATGAGTTCATCTACAAAGCTTGACAAAGATGAAGGAGGTAAGTGTGTTGACTCTAAGTTTTACCGTTCTATGATTGGATAATTTCTTTACCTTACCGCAAGTAGACCAGATATCTTGTTTAGTGTTTGCTTGTGTGCTAGGTTTCAAGCTAGTCCTAGAGAGTCTCACCTTATAGCCGTTAAGAGAATCTTTAGGTACCTTAGAGATACTTCTTGTTTAGGTTTTTGGTACCCTAGAGACTCCACCTTCAACCTTCATGCTTATTCGAATGCGGATTATGGGGGATGCAAAATCGATAGGAAAAGTACTTCGGGAACTTATCAATTCCTAGGTAGTATGCTCATATATTGGTTCTCTAAGAAACAAAATAGTGTAGCCTTATCTACTACCGAAGCCGAGTACATATCCTTAGGGAGTTGTTGTGCTCAAGTCCTTTGGATGAAGCAACAACTCTTAGATTATGGAATTAAAGTTGAAACCATACCCCTAAAATGTGACAACACTAGTGCTATATGTTTAACAAAAAATCCCATCCAACACTTTAGAACCAAACACATAGAAATAAGGCATCATTTCATTAGAGATCATGTCCTTAAAGAAGATGTGGTTATAGAGTATGTAGACACCTTAAATCAATTAGCGGACATATTTACAAAACCTTTAGACAAAGAGCGTTTTTGGTCCCTTAGGAGAGAGTTAGGTCTAGCTAGCCTATCTTGACCTTTTAGGACCTCTTTTGTGCTTAAATTTGCTTGATCTTGTGAAATGTCATGTTTATGTGTTTTTACTCCTTATTCCATCCATGCCTATAGCTAGGGGGAGTATGTTTATGTTTGCATTTGTTTTTCCTGCTCATTCATGTCATTCATGCATGATAGGCCTTAGAAAAATCCAATTTTCTGCACTTTTAGAGCCTCATCTGCACTTCCAGGCCCAGGTGTATCGAAACGGGTCAACCTGTTTCGATACGGATGCTTCAAATTCATATCTGTGAGAAGGGCGTTTCGAAACGCCTTAATAGGGTTTCGAAACGTTTTGGCTACTGCCAAGGGGTGTATCGAAACAAGTTTCAATACGAGTCAATGGAGTTTCGATATGGTCAAACCTGTATCGAAACAGTCAGCTGGTGTTCTAAAAACGGTCAAACTCTCGTGCCCGCGTTTCGAAACGGTCAAGCCCGTTCTGAAACGGTTACGCGGACTGCTTTAAGAAGGGCTTTTAATGTTAAAGTTACATATTAATTAAAACTCTCCAAAACCCTAAAAAACCTAGTTCCAATTTTTTCCTATAAAAACCCTCTAAACCTCTTTGTTTTTCACCAAATCTTTAGGGGTTTTTCTCTAAAACTCTTGTCTAAGCAAGCTTCAACAATATTGTGCCAAGATTTTCTTTCATTCATCCAAAATCCCAAATCAAGGTATTATTTCCTCTTTTTATTTTTCCTTAAATTTATGTTCGAATCTTAGGTTAGAAAATTTTATTTTTGTATAGTTATATGGTTTTATGCTTGGGTTTTTCATATATTGCAAATTTTTTTCAAAATCTTCAATTTTCTGATTCGAATATAAAATTTTTCAGTCGTATTTTTTTTACTGTTTTCTATTAAATTTTTTTTTCTGTTTTTTTATTTTGATTTGTTCATTGTTTTAAAAACTTTTTTAAACCTAAGTGGGATTTATTATTGGATTGAATTACAAAATCTATGCATACACTTAAATTTTTTGCTTGCTTGCTTATATTTTTAGGATGTCGGAGAATGTTAACAAAAAGCATAAGTCCGTTCAAACCGGTGAATCGAATATACGTCCAAATCTCGCCCTGCTCTTTCAAAAATCTCTTCGAACCACAGAGTTGAGAGAACGTTTCAAATATGTCAAGGAGTACGAAGTTCGTCGTGAGCGTGTGATTGATCTCAACTTCCTTAACTCTGAGTGATTTCTGTTTCGTTACCTCGAGCGTTTGAAAGAATGGGATTTTCTTGGCTTCTTGAGCATCCCGGACATTTGCTACAAACACATGGTACTTCTCTTTTACTCCAATGCTCACCTTATCAATGATGAAACAAATTCCGAAGTTGTTGGGATTGAATCTTATATTTTGGGGAAGAAGTTTGTTGTTAATGTCCCTCTCTTGGAGTCTACATTTTCTCTTAAAGATATAGGAATTGAGAATGAGAGTCACTTTGGTTCTCACACAGGTCAAGTGCTTACTTTGGATGCGCACGATCGTTTCCTCCATTTGATGGTCTCATGGTTCCTTCGCCCCTCCGGAGGTAAATATTCTCATATCCGTCAAGTTGACTATTTTTGGCTTGAGTGTTTCCGTCGTGGTGAGCGCCCTAATGTTCCTAAGATTATATTTTCCGAGATTGTTAACAATATTAAGCTTCGTGACACCGATGCCTTGAAATCTTTTACTTATGGAACGGTCTTAAGTCACATCTTTAGCAAGCTTGGTCTCGATTGTACCTACGACTCTCCGGAACCCCGCAAGTCAAAAATTGGTGAGTCCTCTCTCCGTAAGTCCGGTTTTCACTATATGAACAATGCTTAGGCACGTGTTGATAGGGAAGCACCTCCTCCTCCTCCCGTTGAACCTCAACCTCAAGCTCAAGTTGCAAACAATGAAGCTCTCACGGCTTTCCTTACCAAGCGGTTCAATGCCATGGACACTAACATGGCTTCGGGTTTTGGTGCCATCAACACTCGCTTGCAAAATGTAGAGGATCGACTCCTATCCCTTGAGAATTCACACTCAGCCATGGACATGTCCTTCTCTACCTTCTATGGCCAATGGATGAAGTTTCGTCAATCTCAAGTGAAGAGTGATGATGAGACTTCGGATGATGATGGTGATGACGAGGCCTAGGATATTCATGCCATATCATATTATCTATGCATTTTAGGATTAAGTTTGCATCTTTATTTCCATTATGTTTTATGAACCTATGCTTTTGATCTTATTTGGGATTATGCTTTGAATTTTATGTTGAAGATTTATGTTTTGGATATTTTAATTTTATGAATTAATATTATTGTTGCTTAATGCTTATTGTTACTAACCCTATTTATTCTCTATGAGCCTTGTTTATTGTTTTTTGATCTAACAAAAAGGGGGAGAAGAAATTTAAGAGCCAAAAATTCGTTTTAAATGTTTAAATTGTTTTTAAGTTTTAAACCTTGAATTTCAAAGTTAAATCTTTTTAAAACTTTAGAAACCAATCTTAAATTAAGGGGGAGTTAGAATGTTTTCAAAATTTTCAAAACTCTTAAAAATTCTAACTTCGGTTTTGTTATATCAAAAAGGGGGAGATTGTGAAACCGATATTTTAATTTTGATATAACTAAAGAACCTAAGGACTAAATTGAAAAAGTCAAAACGAATTTTTAAGTCCTCAAACATCCCCATATGATTTAAAGAATATGCCTAAGTTAAAAACTAAGCTTTCCAAATATTTTCTAAGTGTTCTTAAAGCCAAAACAATGTTTTTCGAGTCCCCGTATCGAAACGGCTTAAGGCGTTTCGAAACAGTTTTGAAACTGTCAACCCATGTTTCGAAACGGGTATCGAAACATTTTCAACACTGCCAACCCCTGTTTCGAAACAAGTATCGAAACGGCTTTAAAACATAGAGAACCCGTATCGAAACGACATCAAGTGTTTCGAAACGGTTCTTCATTTGATTTGAAAAATATGACCGTTGCAAGTTTTTAACTAACTTTTCAGAAACCGTTAAGGCGTTTCGGAACTCGTTTCGAAACGACCCTTGACAGTGGCAAAAATGTTTCGAAACGGGTAAAACCGTTTCGATACGGGCTCTTAAATGCACCCCAACGGCTCTTTCTATTTTGGTCCGTTTCGAAACAGTGTCTCGCGTTCCGAAACGGGTGGTTGCAGACTGTATTTATGGAGGTGAGATAACACTCCCAACGGCTCTATTGATGAATGCAACAACCACAACGTCTAGAAATCAATGAGAAGGTATAAAAGATACCTCAAAAAGCTCCAGCAACAACTATTGATCTTAAAGCAAACATCCAAACATCAAATCCAAGCATTTGTGCCTAAATCCCAATATTGTCTAGAAACCCCAATTGTAATTTTCATTCTTATCTTTTTCAATTGGGTTGAGTGCTTGTAATTAGGCTACAATTTGTATTGAGAGATACTTTCTTAGCCAACAAAATCTTTGTTCTAATTGTGTGAGGATTAGGTTAAATTTTGGGTAGAAAATTTAACCGAAATTGTAAGGGTTACCTTCTTAGCCTAGAAAAAGGGAAGAGCAATTAGTGGAATTGTTGCAAATCCTTAGTGAAGCTAAGGTAGTGGATGTAGAGTTCATTTGGAACTTGAACCACTCTAAAATTCCTTGTCTATCTTTTTAATTTGCAATTTCCACCACCTAAACCTTTAAAAATCCAATTCACCCCCTCTTGGTTCATATCGATCATTCGATCCACTCAACATAGACTCATCCTAAGGTACATACACAATGTTTTATTAGACTTACAGAAAAATTTATAGAATTTATAAAAAAAAGGTAATTACGCAAAATATTACCCCATATCTCCTAATCTAAAACCAACTAGTCTGATGGTAGAAAATTGTGTCATTACACAAATTCTAAAAAGGATAACTCTATATCTTACCAAACTCATAACAAATAATGTACATACACAATGTTTTACATTATCTGCAAAAATGTTTATGGAATTAATAAAAAATGTAGTACACAAATTATTACATCATATCTCCTAATCTAAAATCAACCAAACTGATGGTAGCAAAATTGTGTTATTACACAAAGTCTTAAAGGATAACTCTATATGTAAGGTTCTTGATTGAAATTCTCACGTTCTTGATTCTTTAACGGTTTTAGATTAAAAGGTTTGTAAAGAAATTTATGAAAATATGCTTAATCAAGCTAAAAATGGTATTTTTGTAAGATTTTCGTGTGGATCTTGTTTCGCTGGGTTTTAGAATGTTGTTGGCAATGTTTTTGATGTTAGATAATATTGAGATAATGGGTTAATCGTATAAATCCTAAAATTGGACGAGTGGTGAAGTTTTGGGTTGAAATTATTGAGTTTTTGGCTTAGATTGGTGAGAATCAGTAGTTGATGTGTTGAGTTGAGAGGTGCTCGATTCGATCAACCAATGTTGCTCACCAAGTGGTGGAGAGGTGGATTTTTGGGTGTTAGGGTTTAGGAAGCTAAAACAAAGATAGACACAATGATTTATAGTGGTTCAACCTTCTAACCAAGGTCTACATCCACTACCTTAGCTCCCCACTAAGGATTTCCAAACAATTCCACTAATTGCTCTTCCCCTTTTCTAGGCTAAGGAGGTAACCCTTATACACAATCAAGCTTTCTACCCAAAGCCTTGATTGAAACCCTCTCTTACAAAGAGACAATGAAAGCAAACTTAAAACCCTCTAATAGGTGTTTGTTTGCACAATTAAGCACTCACCCAAAACCTAAAACACTTGAGCAAATTTGACAATTTTGGCTCACTAGTGTTTGTCTATACAATAAATGACAATTTAAGCACTAAGACAATTCTTGATCATTTGATGTTTGACAATATGAGCATTAACCTTTACTTGATGCTTGGAGGTCCCTTTTATACTCCCAAATGAGTTTGTAGCCGTTACTAGCCGTTGGGATCAAATTGGAGCCGTTGAGGACTTTAATTCCCACCATAAATGCAGTTCTGCAGCTCGTCGTTTCGAAACGCTCGAACCCGTTTTGAAACAACCTTTAAGTAGAAAGAGCCGTTGCAGTCTGTCAGGGCACCCGTTTTGGAACGCCTCTGGCCGTTTCAGAACACCCGTATCAAAACGTTAAAACCCGTATCGAAATGCCTGCATTTAAAAGTTAGTTGGGAAAATAGCCGTTGAGGTTTATGACCGTTGTGGTCAATGCCACGTAGGCGTATCGAAATGGCATAGCCTGTTTCGAAACGCTGGGCAAAAATCTTATCCATGGAATGCCTGTTTCGAAACTTGTTTCGAAACGATTTTGCTACTGGAATCCCCCGTATCGAAACGCATGGATAGTTTTGTGAAGTTTGGCTTCGAAAAACATAAAAACCCTTTATAAAAACTTCCCTAAACATAGTTTCAAGTTGATTGGACTTTGGAAATGTTTTAAATACTTTTTAAATCAGTCCAAAACATTTTTCAATTATTATATCAAAACATTAGTTCTACAATCTCCCCCTTTTTGATATAATAAAACTCACTTGAAAAATTGTTTGGGATTCTCCCCCTTTAACTTTAAAAATGTGAATAAGAGACTAAAGATATGAAATCAAATAAAGCTCCCCCTTATTCATTTGAAAATGCAATTTTTCAAACCATTTCTCCCCTTTTTGTTATATCAAAAAGAATTTAAAACATTAAGTTCAAAAATAACAATGGAGGTAAAAATTGACAAAAATAAGAATTTGGTTTTAAAATGGCTCCCCCTTACTCAAAGCATCAATAAAATGTTAGTCCAACATTTATGATCATCTAGTTGAATAAAATAAAAAAATAAAACAAATAAATGCAAAACAACTAGATTTTTACCAACACTTGAACTCAAGGTAGGATGTGAAGCCTTCCTTCTTCAAGTGTTCATCCTTGTGTGTATGGAGCCCCCCCTCAATATTTGACTTGTTGAACATCTCCATCACACCTAGCAAAAGACAATCAAGTAATTTTTGGTATCCAAATTGCTTTGGATCCATAAACGTTAGTAGCACAAATTTTAGTCCCCTTAGGAATCCATCTTTCAATGTCATCATTTTTAATTGAAGTGGTTAGTCCTTTTGGGACCCAAACACTTCTAAAACATTTTCCTTTTACAAATCTAGGGGCACTAGATTGTCTTACAAAAAAATTTGATTTTCCAACATTGTTTTTCTTTTCAAGCTCTTTGGAAATCAAATCCTTTTCCTCTTGAACTTTTTGAAGCAAATTTTGTAAATCAAAACATTTTAATTCAAACTCTTCGAGTTTTGCTTCAAGTTCAAGTTTGGTTTTAGAAATCAAATCATTTTGAATTTTTAACTTTGAAACCAATTTATTGTTTTTCAAAATGTGATTTTAAAAATCTAAAACCAAATCATCACAGGCATCTTGTAATTCATCAAAAGAATAAGAACATAAGTAGATGAATTAGACGTTACCCTTGAATTTTCTTCGATGGCCATAAGGCAAAGGTTGGCTTGTTCATCGTCGGTGGAGTCCTCATCACTCCAAGTAGCCACATGTGCCTTCTTCTTATGGCTTGAAGTGTTTACCCTCTCCTTTCTCTTGGGTTCTCGATCAAGCTCTCTCAAGGCTTTCTTCATGAACGGGGCACACTTTTTAAAGAGATGAACTATCTCTTCATCTTCATCCTCCTCTTCACTAGAATATACATGATGGCAAGTGGAGGACTTGAGAGCCATGGCACTAGCATTGATGCCTAGCCCTTTGATTTTCTTCTCTCCCATAGCTCTAATTTCTTCCCTCTTCTTCTCATCCTCTTTGTTCTTCTTCATGATTTGATGAGAAAGGAGTGACCCCATGAGTTCATCAAGCTTCAAAGTCTTCAAATTTTTGGATTCGATGATGGCGGTCCTCTTTGAGTCCCAAGACTCGGGAAGTGAGTAGATGAGCTTTCGAACAAGCTTTTCTTCCGGGATGGCTTCTCCATACCCTTTGAGACCATTGGTGATGGTGGAGAACCTATCAAACATCTTCTCGATGTTCTCTTCCGGATCCATTTTGAAGTTCTCATACTCTAAGGTTAGGAGCCCAATCTTGGTCTCCTTGACTTCATCGGTTCCCTCGTATGTGACTTTAAGCTTGTCCCAAACCTCCTTGGCACTCTCACAAGAAGACATCTTCTCATAGATGGTTGGGCCAAAAGCACAAAACAAGATGTGCAAGGCTTTGCAATTTAGCTCCATCTTCTTGCGATCGTCGGCACTCCACTCCGCTTTGCTTCTTTGAGGTACGAACGAACCATCTTCAACTATATCCCATAGCTTGTAATCTCTAGATTTGATGAAGAACTTCATCTTTGTCTTCCAATGGGCATAGTGGGTTCCGTCAAAGAAAGGCGGTTTGTCAATTGATTGTGCCATTTGAGCCGGTTGATGAAATAGTGATCGAGCTTGCCGGATCTTCTCAATAGGATGTGAATCCTCCTCAATTGAGCCAAGCTCTGATACCAATTGTTGAGTTGAGAGGTGCTCGATTACTTCAACCGATCTTGCTCACCAAGTGGTGGAGAGGTGGATTCTTGGGTGTTAGGGTTTAGGAAGCTAAAACAAAGATAGACACAATGATTTATAGTGGTTCAACCTTCTAACCAAGGTCTACATCCACTACCTTAGCTCCCCACTAAGGATTTCCAAACAATTCCACTAATTGCTCTTCCCCTTTTCTAGGCTAAGGAGGTAACCCTTATACACAATCAAGCTTTCTACCCAAAGCCTTGATTGAAACCCTCTCTTACAAAGAGACAATGAAAGCAAACTTAAAACCCTCTAATAGGTGTTTGTTTGCACAATTAAGCACTCACCCAAAACCTAAAACACTTGAGCAAATTTGACAATTTTGGCTCACTAGTGTTTGTCTATACAATAAATGACAATTTAAGCACTAAGACAATTCTTGATCATTTGATGTTTGACAATATGAGCATTAACCTTTACTTGATGCTTGGAGGTCCCTTTTATACTCCCAAATGAGTTTGTAGCCGTTACTAGCCGTTGGGATCAAATTGGAGCCGTTGAGGACTTTAATTCCCACCATAAATGCAGTTCTGCAGCTCCCCGTTTTGAAACGCTCGAACCCGTTTCGAAACAACCTTTAAGTAGAAAGAGCCGTTGCAGTCTGTCAGGGCACCCGTTTCAGAACGCCTCTGGCCGTTTCGGAACACCCGTATCGAAACGTTAAAACCCGTATCGAAACGCCTACAATTAAAAGTTAGTTGGGAAAATAGCCGTTGAGGTTTATGACCGTTGTGGTCAATGCCACGTAGGCGTATCGAAACGGCATAGCCTGTTTCGAAACGCTGGGCAAAAATCTTATCCATGGAATGCCCGTTTCAAAACTTGTTTCGAAACGATTTTGCTACTGGAATCCCCCGTATCGAAACACCCTAAGGTGTTTCGAAACGCATGGATAGTTTTGTGAAGTTTGGCTTCGAAAAACATAAAACCCTTTATAAAAACTTCCCTAAACATAGTTTCAAGTTGTTTGGACTTTGGAAATGTTTTAACTACTTTTTAAATCAGTCCAAAACATTTTTCAATTATTATATCAAAACATTAGTTCTACATGATGGTTATATGATGATGGGTTGATGTTTTTGGATGTTATTAGATGTGTTTTTATTGATAAACTTGCCGGGTTTGCGCTGGAAATTGTTTGCGTTGTTTTATCAGATATTTTCAGTTAATTTCATATATGAATCGCTAAGCGAATGTTGCTAGATGTTGGATTTCTGATTTGCTGCAAGTTTGTGGGTTTAAATAAGCTCTAATGCTCTGTTTTAATTTGTTTAGAAGCAGAGGAATCGAATTTGGGTACTTCAGACGCGATTTTGGGTGATCCGGAGGCTTGATTTGGTGTTTCGGCCGACGTTTGTGTGTTGCTAGTGAGTGGAACTGTTTTAAAAGCCTTAACCTTGTTAAGAACATATTTTGGGAGTTTAGGTCGTGCTTGAAAGGCCAACCTAAGCTCGAGAGTAAGTTTAAGGGTTTTCGCCTTGTTTTCGGCTATTTACGTTTTGATCTCATTTAATCATGATCATGCTTTTGTTTGATGTTACGTTCCACTATTGTCGTGCATTTTGCTCATGTATAAATGTTATCCCATGAGATCCCACGTTGTAAATTATGTTCCTCCTGAGGTAAGACGTGTTGAGTACATGCTATGCATGAAAATGTGTTTATGGTAATGGGATGAGCAATGTTATGTTGTGACCTTGCAAAATAGTGGGTAAGTGTTGGCCTTGATGAGTTTTAGGCTTGGAAGTTTAGGGTCTGAACCGGACCGGTCTGATTTTCGGTTCGAATATAAAAGGACGTTTTAGGAAAGCCTAGTTCGGGATGCTTTAAAAATATGGAAAAATATCTAAAAATTCTCTTTTAATATATATAAGAGAGTGGTGAAATCAATTTTACAAAATAAGGTTTGGAAATACTACATTTCGGTGTAGTGACTAAAATGCAATTTTTGAAAAGTTTAGTGGTGACTGTTTTGTAAGGATTGAAACTTTGAATCTTTAAGGAGCTAATTTACCCAAAAATGATTTCTCCATATTTTTCCTTAATTTAGATGATTCAATTAATGTTTTAATTAATTAAAAGAAAAAGGGAAACCACTTTTTAGAATTTCATAACTAACTTTTCCTAAAATTTTCTCATTTCTTTTTCTCTCAAAATTCCATCATCCAAACACTTTTCTCCAGCATCTTTTGCTTTGATTTTCATTTCAATTGATGAGTTTTCTATCATCAATTAATTCCTAATCAAGCTAGCATCAAATCCTTTTGATTTCCTCATTGAATTTTCAAGGAAATTGGCTCAAATCAAGGAGAAATCACCATTTAGAGGTAAAATTGTTCTTCTCCTCTAAATATTCAGTTCTTTATTGAAATTCTCAAGTTATCAATCCTTAATTTAATTTTTATAAATGGTTTTAATGATAAGAACTTGATTTTGGCTTAAAACTCAAGATTTGGAAGAAATCTTGAAGAATTTCGTTGTGATTGTTTGGGCTCTGTTTTGAGATGATTCTTAAATGTATTTTGGATGTCTAATGATGTGTAAATGAGGTTTTATCAATGAAATCCCTAATAGGTTGAATTTCCTAAGTTTTTGCTTATGAAAATGGTGGTTTTTGAGGTGATCTTGGTGTTCTGTTATAGCTGGAGGTATAAGGACGAGTTTAGGTTTATTTCGGATGTTGATTAATGTTTAGAAATGGTTAGAAGTGATGGATCTTGGCTGGGTTAAGTTTTGGAAGAGTTTGGAGGTGATTCCGGTAGTGTTTGGTAGCCGAAATGTTGGCTTTAGGTAGAGCAGTGAGTTTAAGTGTGTTGGCTGAAGATTTCAATGCATGATGATGCATTAATCCTCTGCTTTGATGTGTTTAAAACAGGGGAGGCATCTTCGGACACCTTTGGAGTGATCCGGAGACTTGATCGGCGTTTCGGCAAGCTTGCGAAACGGAATTGGTGAGTGGAGTTTGGTTTCCGGCTTTGGAACAATTATTTGAAGGTTTTGGGAGCTTAGTTTAAGTCTAAGCAACTTAACAAAGCTCAAGTGTAAGTTTTCGGAGAAACTCCCTTGAATGAGCCATGAAGTGGTTGAATGCATTGGTTATGGTGTGCATGTTTAAATTCTGTATTGAAAGCATGTTTTAGCATGGTTAGTGCTGGTTTTAAAAGCCATGTAATGAAGGATGCTCAAGGTAAGGGATCCTTGGTTTAACATATTGTTAATATGGTTTTGATGCGTAGTGATGCATGATGTTTAATGGCTTTGATTAACGCTTTAAAACAGTGAATTGTTGATGGTAAATGATGTATATTGGCAAGTGATGAATTGGTTTTAAAGTACTTGAATCGGATATAGTTAGCCGACTATAGGATTGGGTGCATTGTGAATAAAGTCGCCTTGGATGTTGAGGGGTTGTGATTGTACCGAAAACTCCATCCAAGTATCCTAACGAGAGAGGTAAGATCACAACGGTGGTTAAAAGTCCGTGTGTGGATCTTGTTAAGGTCACAACGGTGGTTAAAAGTCAGTGTGTGTGGACCTTGTGTTATGTGTCCCGTACTCTTGTTAGGAAGTTATACAACTACCGATGAGTGATGTGGAGAGGTTGTGATTGTACCGTAAACTCCATCACGGGTGTTGAGGGGTTGTGATTGTACCATAAACTCCACCTTATGTTGTTCGGTAGTGTGTATGAAGCGTGTGGGACAACGCTTGTAATCCGCGTATCCGATTGTGTTTTGTGTTGTAAAAGTTTATGAATTATCACTTGAAAGCCAATATGTTGAATTGATGTAATGAAGCATGAGATGCTTGTAAAGTATGCAAGGTTGCGTGAAAAGAGTTAAGCTTGTGTTTTTAAGCTTGTTGAAAGTGTTTTCTAATAAGGCATTATTGTGTTGTTTTCTTTAGAGCATGCCTCACTAAGCTATTGTGCTTACGCTCTCTCTTTTGTACCAATAATGCAGACAATTGAAGTGTTTGAGGGCAGCAAGGAAGCTAAGAGTCCAAGGGAAACTAAGCTCATGTATGGTGATGTTTTCATACATAATTAGTTTTGGTAATTTGGCAATGGGAACCTAAAGTGTGGTTTTGAGAGATGTTTTGGACTCCCTAGTTTGTGGCATGTTGCTTTTGATGTTTTGGATTTGTAATTGGCCTTTTGATGCTTATTTTGGAGTTTGGTTGGTTGTTTGGTTTTGGATATTAGGATGCATGCCTATAGACATGTGAAGTTTAATGTTTGATGCCATGAATGTGTTTTGAAGCTGCAATCACGCACCTTATATGTATGATGACTTGTTGGTATGGTTAGAGGGTCATTAAGATGTGTTTGATTGGGTTTAAGCATGAAAAACCAGCAAATTCTGCAGCTTCTGGGCAAACCGTATCGATACACTCATTGGCGTTTCGAAACGGGGGCCTGAAATGGCCTTGGTGCTTCGAAACGGCTGGTGACTATTTCGAAACGGTTTGGCCACTGGAAGGCCCTATTTCGGAACAAGTCTTGAAACGAACCCGTGTTCCGGAACGATCAACACCGTTTTGAAACAGGTGACCGTTGGGCACTGATTTGAATGGTTTTGAGGTTTGCAAGCTTTACGTTTTAGTCCCGAAATTTGTAATTGGAATTATATGAGTTTGAGATGTCCGTTTAAGGTGAAATTTGACAGAGATGCATGTAATGTGACTAATTTAATATTGGTAACTTAAAAATCAGTTAAGACCTTCTAATTTCCAGAATATACATTTTGGTCCTTAATATTTGTATTTTGCGTAATTGAGTCCCTCATGTTGTTCGACCGATGTGCTTTTCACCTGTATGTTTCATGCGTACTCACATAGGGTTAATTTGTATCTAGATAAGACTAAAAGGAAAAAAAAAGGTCGTTAATCAAGGTTGACTTTCGGGTTGACTTTGGTTTTCCCCGTGTAATCTTCGTAGTTCGGGTTAACCGTCTAGGCCGGGCTAAGGGGGTTACATTTGGTGGTATCAGAGCTGAGTTCTCGTGTAAATGGGAATGGTTATGTGGGTGATGTATGTGTATTTGCATGATATGCCTTTTGGATGAAAGAATGTTGTTTGAATTGTGAAGTATGGTTGCAATTGTGATGCTATGCTATGTTGAAGCATGTTAGGGGGACCCATTGCCATATCAAAACTAATGAAAGGAATTGTTTTTGGAAAATGAGCTTGAGTTCTTGGATTACTTACCTTGTTGAGCCTAATTATGTTTATTGCATTTGTGTCAGTGCATTGCTTTTCTTGTAAATGGGGCCTCGTAGAGAGACGAGGATGAATACGAGAGCTATGGCTCAGAATGAGAATGAGGAAAACGCTGATAATGTTGTGGATTTACCTCCTCCCCTGGTGGTGGACCACCTGGTGGTGATGGTGCTGGGGGTGAAAATGCTGGTGTTGGTGCTGGTGCTGGGGTCGCTGGACCTGAAGGTGTTCAGGGGCAAGCTGCTCCTGACATGACTGTTTTGATTCAGGCTATTGCGGGAGCCTTTCAGGCAGCAGTAGCTGGAGCTCAAGGTGCTGCGCATCAGGGTGATGCTAACTTGAGATTGCCTTTGGAACGTCTTCGCAGTCTAGGAGGGACTGAGTTCAGAGGTTTATCTCCTGAAGGTTCTGAATCTTGGTTGGAAAGCACCAAGAGGACTTTGGGGCAAATGAACTGCAGCAATGTGCAGAAATTGGGTTGTGTGGTATCTCTGCTACATGATGATGCGTATACGTGGTGGACGACCACTGTTTCCGGAATGGAGGAGAATGGTGTGACTTGGACGACCTTTCTGAACGCGTTCAAGCGAAATTATCTAGGTGTGCGATACCTAGATGAGAAGAAAAGGGAGTTCATGTCTCTTACGCAAGGAAGCATGTCGGTGGCGGAATATGAGGTCCAGTTTGTCCGCCTTAGCCAGTACGCACCTGAGTTAATCCCTGATGAGCGGGAGAGGTGTGAACGTTTCCGTTACAGTTTGGTGACGGATGTGAAGACTTTCATGCTTGCTGCTGAGTATACGGATTTTGATGTGCTGGTGAGTAGAGCGAAGGACATTGAGCAGAACTTGGGTCTGTCTCCCAGAGGTGTTAGTTCTAGCTCAGGCAAAAGAGCTGCTGATTATAGTTCCAATGGTGGACGGAACAAGAGAGGACGTGATAAGAGGTATCAGTCTTCTTCTAGGCGTGGTGGTGGAGGACATGGTGCGCATGTTCAGGGAGATAGGATGAGAGCTGATCAGAACACGTGCTGGACGTGTGGATCTCGTGGCCATATGAGGCGAGATTGTCCTCGAGCAGCGAGGGAGGTTTAGGCTCCGGTAGCAGTGACCGGTAATTCATGCTGGAATTGTGGTTCGGCAGACCACATGAGGAGTGAGTGTCCTTTGTTGGCCGGTGGTGGTTAGGGACGTGCTCCTGGGGTAGTTGCACCACAGAGAGGTCGTGTGCGTGACCGTGGTAATTTCCAGCGCAGAGAGGATGGTGGGAAGAATATGGCTCATGTGGTAGCTGTTCAACTTGAGGGTGGTGGCCAGGCTCGAGTGTATGCTCAGCGTGAGGGGAGAAATGATACAGATGTGATCGCAGGTACTTTTACTTTGCAATCCTTATCATTACTTTCCTTGATTGATTCTGGATCTACACACTCATACATATTGCGTGAACATGCTCAATTGCTTGGTTTACCTGATGAGTCTTTGGATGTTGGTATGTGTGTAACTAGTTCCTTTGGTGAGACCGTTGTGACACGGAAGTTGTATAGAAGATGTCCCTTGGAAGTGCAAAACCATGTTTTTCTTGTTGATCTCATGGAATTGCCATTCTATGGTTTTGATGTAATCCTTGGAATGGATTGGCTTGTTGAGCATCGAGCTGTAGTGGATTTTGAGAACAAGCGAGTTTCGTTGAAGCTTGCGGATGACTACGAGGTAGTGGTGGTTGGTGAGAATGTGAAGTTTCTTACCAATGTGATGTCTTCATTGGAAGCAAGTCGAATGCTGATGCAAGGTTGTGAGGCTTATCTGGCCTTTGTGATGAATCCTAGCTCTAAGGAGTTACCTGGATTGCCTCCTAGTCGAGAGGTGGAGTTTGGAATTGAGTTGTATGAAAACACAACTCCAGTGTCCATTACTCCTTACCGAATGGCACCTAAGGAGTTGAAGGAGCTGAAGACGCAACTTCAGGAGTTGCTTGATCGTGGTTTCATTCGGCCGAGTGTGTCACCTTGGGGTTCACCGGTCTTGTTTGTGAAGAAGAAGGATGGCACTATGAGAGTGTGCATCGATTATCGTCAGCTGAACAAGTTGACTATCAAGAATCGGTATCCTTTGCCAAGGATTGATGATCTTTTTGATCAATTTCGGGGAGCGGCTGTGTTCTCCAAGATTGACTTAAGGTCAGGTTATTACCAGCTCAAGGTGAAAGATGTGGATGTGCCAAAAACAGCCTTTAGAACAAGGTATGGGCATTATGAGTTTCTTGTGATGCCGTTTGGCTTGACGAATGCTCCTACAGCTTTTATGGACATGATGAATAGAGTGTTCCATGAATGCTTGGAAAAGTTTGTTGTGGTGTTCATTGATGATATCCTTGTGTACTCTCGTACTGAGGAGGAGCATGAGGGGCATTTGCGGATTGTGTTGCAGGAGCTGTTGGAGAATCAGCTCTATGCTAAGCTGAGCAAGTGCGAATTCTGGCTTAGGGAAGTTGTTTTCCTTGGTCATGTGGTTTCTACTGAGGGGATCCGAGTTGATCCTTAGAAGATTGAGGCGGTGATGAATTGGAAGACTCCTAAGTCTGTTCATGAAGTCCTTAGTTTCCTTGGATTGGAAGGATACTATCGGAGGTTTGTGGATGGATTTTCTAAGATTGCTGCACCTTTGACGAAGTTGTTGCAAAAGGATGTCAAGTATGAGTGGACAAAGGCAAGACAACAGGCTTTTGAGAAGCTTAAGGCAGCTTTGACGCAAGCTCCTATCTTGGTTCAACCTGAATCAGGGAAAGAGTTTGTAGTGTACAGTGATGCATCCTATGTTGGTTTGGGGTGTGTGTTGATGCAGGAGGGTAAGGTGGTGGCTTATGCATCGCGACAGTTGAAGGTGCATGAGCGTAATTATCCTACGCATGATATTGAGTTAGCTGCGGTGGTCTTTGCTTTGAAAATTTGGAGACATTACCTGTATGGTGAGAAATGTACTGTGTACACGGATCACAAAAGTTTGAAGTATCTGATGTCTCAGAAAGAGTTGAATCTTAGGCAACGAAGTTGGGTGGAGTTGCTTAAGGATTACGATATGACGATCGAGTACCATCCGGGAAAAGCTAATGTTGTAGCGGATGCCTTAAGTAGAAAAGTGGCAGTGGAGTTGAGGGCTATGTTTGCCAGCTTGAGTATTTCGCGAGATGGGGGTCTTGTGGCTGAATTGCAAGTGAAACCATCTTTGGTTCAGTTGATAAAGGATAAGCAGTTGTTGGATGATTCTTTGGTGCCATATGTTCAGGATATTACTGAGGATAGACCATCAGATTTTTGTTTTAATGATGATGTGGTTCTATGTTTTGGGAGTCGGATGGTAGTGCCGAATGATGCTGAGTTGAGGCGTACTATTCTGACTGAGGCTCATAGCAGTCCTTTTGCTATGCACCCTGGTAGTACTAAGATGTATCGTGATCTTAAGGATGAGTACTATTGGGTGGGTTTGAAGAAGGATGTTGCGGAGTACGTGAGTAAGTGCATGGTTTGTCAGCGGGTTAAGGCTGAACATCAGTTTCCTTCTAGGTTGTTGCAACCGTTGAGGATTCCTGAGTGGAAGTGGGAAAGGATTACCATGGACTTTGTGTCTGGTTTGCCTTTGTCGCCATCGAAAAAGAATTCGGTGTGGGTGATTGTGGATCGCCTTACGAAGTGTGCGCATTTCTTACCTGTGCATACTACGTATACCTTGGACAAGCTTGCGGAGTTGTACATTGCTGAGATTGTGCGACTGCATGGTGTGCCAAAGTCTATAGTTTCAGATAGGGATCCGAGGTTTACGTCACGTTTTTGGGAGTGTTTGCATCAAGCTTTGGGTACACGGTTGAATTTTAGTACTTCTTATCATCCACAGTCGGATGGACAGTCTGAGCGTGTTATCCAAGTGCTGGAAGATATGTTGAGGTGCTGTGTGATTGAGTTTCAAGGTTCTTGGGAGAAACATTTGCCTTTGGTAGAGTTTGCTTATAACAATAGCTACCAGGCAAGTATTCAAATGGCACCTTATGAAGCCTTGTACGGGAGGAAGTGCAGAACTCCTCTTTGCCGGGCTGAAACAGGTCAGAAGTTGGTTTCGATGCCAACTTTGTTAAAAGGAACCACTGAGAAGGTGAAGCTCATTTGTGAGCGTTTGAAGGCAGCTTCTGATAGACAGAAGTCTTACGCAGATTTGAAGCGTAAGGAGATTGAGTTTGCGGTTGGTGACCGTGTGTTCTTGAAGGTTTTGCCTTGGAAGAAGGTGATGAGGTTTGGTCGTAAGGGTAAGTTGAGCCCTAGGTATATTGGACCATACGAGGTGATTGAACGTGTGGGTCCTGTTGTGTACAAGCTGAGGTTACCGCAAGAGTTGGAAAAGATACATGATGTGTTTCATGTCTCTATGCTTCGGAGGTATATATCCGATCCTTCGCATGTTATGCTTGTGGAGGAACTGCAGTTGAATCCAGACTTGACCTATGATGAGGAGCCGATTGAAATTCTGGATTCGGACAATAAAGTTCTCCGAGGCAAGACCATTGAAATGGTTAAGGTGTTGTGGAAGCATAGTTGTGTTGAGGAAGCCACGTGGGAAAGAAAGGATGACATGAAGAAGCAGTTTCCGTACCTCTTTCCTCCAGGTAAATTTTGAGGATGAAATTTCTTAAGGGGGGGAGAGTTGTAACACCCCAATTTTGGGCTTGGAAGTTTAGGGTCTGAATCGGACCGGTCTGATTTTCGGTTCGAATATAAAAGGACGGTCTAGGAAAGCCTAGTTCGGGATGCTTTAAAAATATGGAAAAATATCTAAAAATTCTCTTTTAATATATATAAGAGAGTGGTGAAATCAATTTTACAAAATAAGGTTTGGAAATACTACATTTCGGTGTAGTGACTAAAATGCGATTTTTGAAAAGTTTAGTGGTGACTGTTTTGTAAGGATTGAAACTTTGAATCTTTAAGGAGCTAATTTACCCAAAAATGATTTCTCCAGATTTTTCCTTAATTTAGATGATTCAATTAATGTTTTAATTAATTAAAAGAAAAAGGGAAACCACTTTTTAGAATTTCATAACTAACTTTTCCTAAAATTTTCTCATTTCTTTTTCTCTCAAAATTACATCATCCAAACACTTTTCTTCAGCAGCTTTTGCTTTGATTTTCACTTCAATTGATGAGGTTTCTATCATCAATTAATTCCTAATCAAGCTAGCATCAAATCCTTTTGATTTCCTCATTGAATTTTAAAGGAAATTGGCTCAAATCAAGGAGAAATCACCATTTAGAGGTAAGATTGTTCTTCTCCTCTAAATATTCAGTTCTTTATTGGAATTCCCAAGTTATCAATCCTTAATTTAAGTTTTATAAATGGTTTTAATGATAGGAACTTGATTTTGGCTTAAAACTCAAGATTTGGAAGAAATCTTGAAGAATTTTGTTGTGATTGTTTGGGCTCTGTTTTGAGATGATTCTTAAATGTATTTTGGATGTCTAATGATGTGTAAATGAGGTTTTATCAATGCAATCCCTAATAGGTTGAATTTCCTAAGTTTTTGCTTATGAAAATGGTGGTTTTTGAGGTGATCTTGGTGTTCTGTTATAGCTTGAGGTACAAGGACGAGTTTAGGTTTATTTTGGATGTTGATTAATGTTTAGAAATGGTTAGAAGTGATGGATCTTGGCTGGGTTAAGTTTTGGAAGAGTTTGGAGGTGATTTCGATTGTGTTTGGTAGCCGAAATGTTGGCTTTAGGTAGAGCAGTGAGTTTAAGTGTGCTGGCTGAAGATTTCAATGCATGATGATGCATGAATCCTCTGCTTTGATGTGTTTAAAACAGGGGAAGCATCTTCGGACACCTTTGGAGTTGATCCGGAGGCTTGATCGTCGTTTCGGCAAGCTTGCGAAACGGAATTGGTGAGTGGAGTTTGGTTTCCAGCTTTGGAACAATTATTTGAAGGTTTTGGGAGCTTAGTTTAAGTCTAAGCAACTTAACTAAGCTCAAGTGTAAGTTTTCGGAGAAACTCCCTTGAATGAGCCATGAAGTGGTTGAATGCATTGGTTATGATGTGCGTGTTTAAATTCTGTATTGAAAGCATGTTTTAGCATGGTTAGTGCTGGTTTTGAAAGCCGTGTAATGAAGGATGCTCAAGGTAAGGGATCCTTGGTTTAAAATATTGTTAATATGGTTTTGATGCACAATGATGCATGATGTTTAATGGCTTTGATTAATGCTTTAAAACAGTGAATTGTTGATGGTAAATGATGTATATTGGCAAGTGATGAATTGGTTTTAAAGTACTTGAATCGGATATAGTTAGCCGACTATAGGATTGGGTGCACCGTGAATAAAGTCGCCTTGGATGTTGAGGGGTTGTGATTGTACCGACAACTCCATCCAAGTATCCTAACGAGAAAGGTAAGATCACAACGGTGGTTAAAAGTCCGTGTGTGGATCTTGTTAAAGTCACAACGGTGGTTTAAAGTACGTGTGTGTGGACCTTGTGTTATGTGTCCCGTACCCTCGATAGGAAGTTATACAACTACCGATGAGTGATGTGGAGGGGTTGTGATTGTACCGTAAACTCCATCACAGGTGTTGAGGGGTTGTGATTGTACCATAAACTCCACCTTATGTTGTTCGGTAGTGTGTATGAAGCGTGTGGGACAACGCTTGTAATCCGCGTATCCGATTGTGTTTTGTGTTGTAAAAGTTTATGAATTATCACTTGAAAGCCAATATGTTGAATTGATGTAATGAAGCATGAGATGCTTGTAAAGTATGCAATGTTGCGTGAAAAGAGTTAAGCTTGTGTTTTTAAGCTTGTTGAAAGTGTTTTCTAATAATGCATTATTGTGTTGTTTTCTTTAGAGCATGCCTCACTAAGCTATTGTGCTTACGCTCTCTCTTTTGCACCAATAATGCAGACAATTGAAGTGTTTGAGGGCAACAAGGAAGCTATGAGTCCAAGGGAAACTAAGCTCATGTATGGTGATGTTTTCATACACAATTTGTTTTGGTAATTTGGCAATGGGAACCTAAAGTGTGGTTTTGGGAGATGTTTTGGACTCCCTAGTTTGTGGCATGTTGCTTTTGATGTTTTGGATTTGTAATTGGCCTTTTGATGTTTATTTTGGAGTTTGGTTGGTTGTTTGGTTTTGGATATTAGGATGCATGCCTATAGACATGTGAAGTTTAATGTTTGATGCCATGAATGTGTTTTGAAGCTGCAATCACGCACCTTATATGTATGATGACTTGTTGGTATGGTTAGAGGGTCATTAAGATGTGTTTGATTGGGTTTAAGCATGAAAAACCAGCAAATTCTGCAGCTTCTGGGCAAACCGTATCGATACACTCATTGGCGTTTCGAAACGGGGGCCTGAAATGGCCTTGGTGCTTCGAAACGGCTGGTGACTATTTCGAAACAGTTTGGCCACTGGAAGGCCCTATTTCGGAACAAGTCTCGAAACGAACCCGTGTTCCGGAACGGTCAACACCGTTTCGAAACAGGTGACCGTTGGACACTGATTTGAATGGTTTTGAGGTTTGCAAGCTTTACGTTTTAGTCCCGAAATTTGTAATTGCAATTATATGAGTTTGAGATGTCCGTTTATGGTGAAATTTGACAGAGATGCATGTAATGTGACTAATTTAATATTGGTAACTTAAAAATCAGTTAAGATCTTCTAATTTTCAGAATATACATTTTGGTCCCTAATATTTGTATTTTGCGCAATTGAGTCCCTCATGTTGTTCGACCGATGTGCTTTTCACCTGTATGTTTCATGCGTACTCACATAGGGTTAATTTGTATCTAGATAAGACTAAAAGGAAAAAAAGGTCTTTAATCAAGGTTGACTTTCGGGTTGACTTTAGTTTTCCCCGTTTAATCTTCGTAGTTCGGGTCAACCGTCTAGGCCGGGCTAAGGGGGTTACAAGTATATTGGAACTTGTAGAGATTCTTATTACCGGATATAATTGGTCGACCAATAGGATGAGAGTGCACTATAATTGTAAAATTTGTGCGTAACTTTAGTGATGTTAGATTCCACTAAGGATGAGAACGGTGATGTGAGATTCCACCGGAAGTTTATATATTTTGCTAGACGTTGTGAGTACGGTGATGTGAGATTCCACCGAAAGTTGTCTAGTTGTCTTGATTTCAGTGACGGGTATTCCACCAAGCGTTATCCGCATATCCGAGTAAAAGTGTTAATATGTCAATATACTTATGTGACTCAATTTGCTCTTTATGCCTTATCGCGTTGATGTTGTTGTTGAGCTTGAGATACATTTTTCCATGTAGATATGGATGTTATACCTTCATTTGTGGCCAATCATATGTTGTTTAAGCTTGTTGTGTTTGAGATCTATCTTGTGAAATGATTTGGAGAATGGGTTGGTTTTCAAGTATAACAAAATGATTTTAAAACTGCATTGTTGTTGTTGATGTTATGAGCATCGCTCACTAAGCATTTTTGCTTACGCTCTCTTTTCTAACAATGCAGATCCATAAACCATTTGTGGCAACAAGGAAGCAAGGAGTGGTCTAAGAAGTTTACTTTCACTCAAGTACGGTTTTGGCATATAATAATAGTATATTAGCAATGAGATAGGACCTTTATGCTTTGGGAGGTTGTTTTGAGACTCCCTTTGTTGAGATATGTTTATGATGCCTTTTAGACTTGTAAAGTACCTTTTCCTGTTGAAGTATGGTTTGGTTTGAAGATTGACCGTTTTGGTAGATTGTTTATGCTTAAGTTGCTTGCAGCTAGAATCTTGCTATGTTGTTCTTGCTATATATGTTGATGTTGATGCCATGTTTGCTGAGGCTTTGCGGTATGTTTGAGTTGCATGTATGTTTACGTCTTGTTTGGAGGGTCTTTAGCGGGGCTAAGGTTGCAATAAGCCAGCAAAATGTGACATTGTAGGTTGAGCGTATCGATACGGTCGAGACTGTATTGATACGGGGTGCCTGAAATGACCTATGTGTATCGATACGTTGAGGTCCGTTTCGGTACACTTTGCTACTAGAAACCTCGATTCCGAAACGTCCTCGAGGGGGTTTCGATACGAGCTAGTGTTCTGAGTCCAACAAACCTATTTCGATACACCCATACCGGTACATGGCAACCTATACCGATACGGCTGGCAGTTTTGTTAGTTATTGGAATCTTTGAAGTTCTGTTTTCTTACGTTTTAGTCCTTGTTCGATGTGCTATTGTTGTAATGTGTTCGAATGGATGTTTTAAGCTGCATTTTTGGCACGTGGGAATGAAATATGACTAATTGAAGATTTGTAACCTTAATTTCATGCTAGGCCCTTGTTTATGCTAGATTTGCATTTTGGTCCCGTGATGCTTGAATCGTTTACGTGATGTCGTTCTTGTTTTCTTCTGATGCGTGTTCCTATCACATAGGATGTTAATGACATTTAGATAAGCTTTTTTTTAAAAAAAATAGGGTTGCTAATCGGATGAAATCCTTTTGGGCTTTCTTCAATTTTTTCCGTATAACCCGTTTGGTTTGGTCTAGCGGCTAGATCAGGCTAAGGGGGTTACATTACATAAATTCTTACAAAAATGATAAGAATTTATGTAGCGCCTCATTTTAGCCTCACCATAAGCCTGCCTCATTTTAGACTTTCTCACCTTATTGAGATAATTTAATTAAGGGTTTTGTTAGGTTGTTGATAAGAATCGGTAAGATTTTATTGTTAATATTTATTTTGTTTTTGAATTAATCTAAAACTTATAACCTATTTAATCTAGGTTGTTTAATGTAATTAATTACATTTTAGTAAATTCTATTGAAAAATAAAATAATCATTAATGAATGTATCTTGTTAGTTATTATTAACATCCCTTAGGGTTTCATATAGCAAAATCCTTTAATTAAGGGTAAATTGAGTAAACTATATTGGATGTGACTCAATTATTAGTGAAGTTACAAACATATAACTCAATCATTAAAATTTACAACTGAATAACTTAATTAAAGTTTAGTTACGACCGAGTCACTTCTCCATTAGAATACAAACAAATATCTAACAAGGCTTGATATACTGACAATTTTAATCTCTGTAATCACTAATTTTATTCGGGTCTCTTGACCTGATTTTTAATTATTATTATTATTATTATTATTTATTGTTATTGTTATCATTTATATTATACTATAAATTAAACTGAAAAATAAAAAATATATAAAAGATTAATTAAATAAAATGGCCCTTTTAAATTAAAAGTAATCCATTTACAATACATATCCAATATACATATATATATATATATACATATACACCAAGCTCTTTATGAGCCCAAAATCTATATTAGAAACCCTAAAGAATCCACCCTAATCTATTTTTGGTTCCTTGGACAGCCGAGTTACAGTTGTTAGATCTACATCAGATCTAATGGTCAAGAATCCACCATAATTGGGACCTTTCCCCTTCTACAACGCGCCCACGCGCCTTAAGCTTCTTCAACTCCGCGCCATGTCGGCAAGGAGGACAACAACCGCTCAACGTCGACGTTCTCTCTCTGGCCCCCTCCTTCTCTCTAGCCTCACATGCAGAACGCAAACAAAGATATCAGGGTGCCAGGAGTGCGTGCATAAATACAAACAAACATAAATCAGAAGGGATGAAGGAAAACTCTAACCTATATGGTTTTTTTAGATTTTTGTTATTTCAATTTAAGATCTAATTTCAGATATATAAGCCGAAACAAAAACCATTGTAAAAAGGGGACCTTAGATTCTAATAATTACAAAGAGAAAAAAAGCTTCAGAGGTAAAGAATTCTTTTTCTTTGTTCGAATCAAAATAGGAAAGGGGTTAGGGGTTCTTACCTCCTTGGTTTCGGATGGCTCTCTTTTGGCCGAGGCATCGTCTCCAATGAAAGACGAGCACATTCAGTAATAAGCCTTTTGGTTCTCCGGGGCCAAGTGCGGTGAGCCGTTTGGGAAAGAAGAAGGGATTCTCAGTTTATTTATTTATTTTTAAAAAAAGACGATTTTTCTTTTGGTGAAATCTTGGGTTTTAGCCTCGTTTGTTATTTTTTTTTGAAAAGAATAGAGGTTTTGTTTTAAGGATCTAAGTTGGGTTTCGAGTTTATAAAAAGAAAATAGATTGTTTTGGCTTGGGTTTCAGGTTTGCAATGTCGACGAGCAGTAGCTGGCGATGGCCCTATGGCGGCCGAGGTAGAGGAGAAGCCGCCGATTTTTGGGTAGAAGGGCAGAGCTTATGAATACCAAGGAGGTGTTCTTAAACCTCTTTCAAAGGGTTTTCTCTTTTTTAGAAAATGATTTCAAAATGTGTTTTTTAGAAATTCCGGCCATTATAGGCTCGTCAAACGACACCGTTTTGGCGATCGAATGACCCGCGCGATGACTCGTAACTCGGGAATGATCTGCACATTTTGTGAAGAGGGGCTAATTGCTCCCGAGGTCCATTTTGCTTTTAAACTGCTTTCAATTTCGTCCCTTCTTGAGATATTGATTTTGATATAACTTAAAATGAAAAATGGTTTTGGACTTAAATTAATTTGCAAAATTATTTCAAAAGTCCATTAACTTGAAAAATATGTTTAAAAGACTTTACAAAGTATTTTTGACTTAACCAAATATTTCCAAAGTGTTTTTAGTCAAAAATATACCTTGCGTACCGATAACCTCGGTATCGATGCCTAGTCAATCGTACCTGTACCTATTTACAAGTACCGATACGCCCTTTTATTTCCCCAAAATTCCAAATTCTAGTAGCCAAATAGAGTATAGATACGACTTCAGCCGTATCGATACATAAGGGGGTGTACCGATACACTTGTATTGTGTACTGATACCCAGTGTAAAAAAGTCCAACGATTCTTTCTATTTTGAGACAGGTACTGATACTCAAAGCCTGTGTACTATTATCGACATTCCTAAATTGCATTTTTTGCTGGAAATAAAGTCTCCAACAGCTCTAATCAACCTGTAACAGCTAGTAACAGTCATGAAGCCATTAGAGGGTTTACAAGACCTCTTCAAGTAGCTATGGAACAACCAGAAACAACTTGCCAACATTCATGTATTGAGAATTAAAGTTTTGTGCATAATTTGTCATATTTCTTGTAGAAAACACTAGTGAGCCAAATTGTCACATTTGCTCAAGTCTTTAGGATTTTGGGTGTGAGCTTAAATTGCAAACACATTTGCGTTGTAAGGGTTTTCATTGTTTGCTTATTTGTTTTCTCTTTGTAAGAGAGTGTTTTCAAGACTTTGGGGTATAAGTCTTGTTTGTAAGGGTTATCTTCTTGATCCTGGAAAAATGAAAGACAAATTAGTGAATTTGTGAAAAATACTTAGTGTGGATAGCTAAGATAGTGGAGGTAGACTTGGTTTAGAATTTGAACCACTATAAATCATTGTGTCACATTTTTATTGCTTAGCTTTTCATCCACCAAAGCAAAAATCCAATTCACCCCCTCTTGACACATTTATTTAATCTTTTGAGCTCTCAACAATTGGTATCAGAGCTTCGTCTCTACGCCGGGTTAACAACCTAGAGTCGATCCTTAAAGTGCTCAACCTTTCTACATCAACCGGAGCTTATGGCACAATCCATCACCAAGCCTCCTTACTTCAACGGTGCTGACTATTCTTATTGGAAGAATAGAATGATGATCTTCATACAATCCATCAACTACAAGCTTTGAGAGATTATTGAAGATGGCCCTAATCTACCACAAAAGAGGGTTGGGGACATTCTTATCCTCAAGGATAGTAATGAATGGAATGATTAAGAAAGGAGACAAACACAACTTAACTCCAAGGCCTTCTATGTTCTTTTATGTTCTCTTGGTACATAAGAGTATTCCAAAGTCTCCTCTTGTGAAGATGCCAAGGAAGTATGAGACAAGCTTGAAGTCACATATGAAGGAACAAACGAAGTGAAGGAGACAAAGATTGACCTCCACAATCTAAGCTAGGAGAACTTCAAGATGGCCCGAAAAGAAGACATCAAAGTTATGTTCGATCGATTCTCTGTCATAGTCAATGAACTTAAACGATTCAGAGAGATGATCCCAGAGGACAAGCTTGTGAGAAATTTGATTTACTCACTTCCATATTCATGGGATTCTAAGAAGTCCACTATCATTGAAGCAAAGAACTTCAAGACACTCAAGCTTGACGAGCTAATGGGATCTTTGCTAACCCATGAAATGATGATGTTCAAGGGGAAGAAGAAAGAAGAATAAGACATTGTAGATTTGAATGTTTCTCTTAAATCCTTCACAAGTCAACAAGAATATTCAAGTGGAGAGGATAGTGAAGAAGAAGAGATGACCAAACTCTTCAAAAAGTTCACCCGATTCATGAAGCAAGAAAATGAAGAATCAAGACATGAATCGAGAATGAAGAGGAGGGATCCCATCATTTGCTACGAATGCAAGAAGCCGAGGCACACCAAGTATGATTGCTCTCAACTCGAAAAGAAGGGATCAATCCATAAGAATATGACATTTGTTGCTATATGAAGTAATGAAGAGGACTCCACCAATGATGAGGTATCCAACCTTTGTTTCGTGGCCATCGAAGAAGATTCAATGGTATCTTCTAATTCATCCACTTCAATTTCATATAAATTTGATGAATTACAAGTTGCCTATGATGATTTGGTTTTAGAGTTTAAAAATCACATTTTGAAAAACAAGAAAATGGTTTCAAACTTAAAAGTTCAAAATGATTTGATTTTTAAAACTAAAGATGAACTTAAAACAAAGCTCAATGAATGTCTTCATCATCTTCATCTTAAACCTAAAAACATAGATATTATAAACTCAAAGCATAATTCAAAGCAACAATTAAAATCCAACTTAAACCTTAAAACATAATCCAATGCAAATAGCATAAAGCATAAGTTCATAGGAATTCAAAGACAAATAACATAGGTGCATAAAACTTAAATCCTAATATGATATGATATGAGATGAAAGAGCCTAAGGAGCATCTTCATCGTCTTCATCCTCATCTTCAACTTCCTTACCATTATCACCAAGAAGTGACCATGCCATTCACCATAGAATGTGGTAAGGGTTATGTCCATCGAAGCTTAACGATTCTCAATGGAGGTCACTCGAGCACCTAAGGAATTGAAACGAGCATCAAGAGTATCAACCCTTGTGTTCATCTTGGTAAAGCGAGTATCCATGGTAGCAAACTTCCCATCAAGATAGGCCATGAGAGCATCAAGGGAAGGTTGAACAACGGGTGCAACGGGCACATTCTTCACTGGATCGGGTTGAGCATTACTGGGAAGATCTGCAACACGAATCCATTCTATTATTGATGGTAAACTTTGTACAACAGAGAGAATGTTCATCGATGGGGTCGAAGAGAGGCAATCCAAGATCATAAGTGCAATCGATCCAATCTTGTGGAACATGTAACTCAAGGCGGTGCCATAGTGAAAGATGTGACAAGGGTGGTATGATGGTTTTGAACAAGAAAGACAAGCTTTGCGAACATAATTTGGGCTAGGTTAGGACTCTTACCCTCACGAAAACAATAAAGCCAAAAGTCACCGACTTGGCAAATGGTAGACCACTTACCACCAGATGACCAAAACCATCAAGTGACGAGGAGGTGAAGGGAACATTCATAAGCATCAAGTACGGTTACGAAGCCACTATAGACGTGAGAATAGGACTCTTCATCATCTAAACCAACATCTTCTAAAACCAAGAGATCGACTATTTTGGTAGAATCAAGTAATTTTTTTTAGCCCATAAGGTAAGATTCTAAAGCAACGACCTCAAATTTCACTCGGTTATAAACACACCGGGCATTAGAATAAAAAGCAAGGACAAGATTTTTGTAAAATATGCCGGGTATACTTAAAAAAAGTCATGAACTTCCATTCTACCATTAAATCTAGATATCAAAATTTAAAAACATCGGAAGTCATGAAAGGTAAAAAAACCACTCGCTCACGATGGATATTGAGGATCCATGGCGCGAGGATATTGAGGCTCATTAAAACAACGTTGAAAAATGTAGGTTAAGTTCGGTTTTGTAACATTGTTTTCAGAATTGAGTTCGGTAGGATTAAGATTAGTAGAGCTAGTTGCGATCTCTTTTCTTGCTCTCTTCTTAGGACCCATGATAAAATCCTAAAAAACAATTTCAAACCACAAACATAATGTATGCATAAACATCACATCCAATCCAATAAATTAATCCAATGGTCAAGGTACAATTTAAATTACACAATCTATAGTTTAAAAATCATATACAAGTATAAGAAAAATTTTGGTGAAAAGAATTCTGAAAAACAGTGAAGAAAAATATATGAGTATATTCTTATATTTGAACAAAATATTTTTAGTTTTGAAAGATTTTTTTGCAAAATATTTGAAAACAATGTTATATATATATATATATATATATATATATATATATATATATATACTAAATATATAAATTTTGATGAAAAATAGTATACAAATCTAAAGTAAATCGAAAATAAAAGAAGAAGAGTATATACCTTTAGAATGTGGATTATGGATGAATGAAGAGATGGTTGTGCACAATTCTTGATGAGATTGCTTGGGTTTGATGTTAAAACCAAAAGCCCCCAAAAGATTTTGATGATTTGTGAGAAAAAACAAAGGATTTGAAGGGTTTAAATAGAGAAAACTCGACCTAGGGTTTTTGAGAAAAAGTAGAGTTTGTGTTAAATTAGGAAAAACCCCTTTAAAGACCTATTTAAGGCTCCAGCGGCTACACATACCGATACACTATTTAAGCGTATCAAAATTGCGTACCGGTACGAGTTTTAATTATACGTATCCATACCGGTACATGATTACCTATACCAGAATGCTACCCTTATACCCGTATCGATACGCAATGCCCCGTATAGATACCCTCTGACCAAATTGACAGATTTGGCTGCAAGGGATCCAAAAATTAGAATTTAATCGATCGATATGCATGTATATGATATGAGATCATCATGAATGGGCAAAAATAGATGCATACTTCCCCTAACAACATGAATAGATGCATATAAGAGCAAAATCACACAAGCATGGAAATCAACAAAATTCAAGAAATATTAAGATCAAAACAAGGCTCTAAGGTTCAAGAAAGGCTAGTAAGCCCTAATTCTCCCCTAAGAGTCCAAAAACTCTCTTTGTCTAAAGGTTTGGTAAAGATATCCCCTAATTAGTTCAAGGTGTCTACATACTCTAGAACTACATCATTTTCAAGACATGATCTCTAATGAAATGATGTCTTATCTCTATGTGCTTGGTTCTAGAATGTTGGATGAGATTCTTAGTGAGAAAAATGACACTAGTATTGTCATACTTTAAAGGGATGGTACCTACATCAATTCCATAATCTAAGAGTTGTTGCTTCATCCAAAGGACTTGAGCACAACAACTTCCGGCCGAAATATATTCTGCCTCGGTGGTAGATAATGCTACACTATTTTTCTTTTTAGAAAACCACGAAATAAGCATACTACCTAAGAATTGGCAAGTACCAGAGGCACTCTTTCTATCTATCTATCTTAAAACCTCCATAATTGTAAAGTGTCTAAAAGTCTTATTTTATTTACCCTTTTTACTCATATTATTGTTAGACTTAGGCACATTTTAGTTACATAATTAGGCATTAATGCATATTCTCATAATTTCCTTCACCATTAAGTTTGATTACATATTTTAGTGTATTTTGTGGAAAAGGTGTTGATTTGGTATGTATTTCGGTGCATGTAGGAAAATTGCCCCTCGAAACCCGCTGTGGCAGCAAGGTGCCGTCGGAACCCACCGCGACAGCAAGGTGCCGCCGGAACCTGCCATGACAGCAAGGTGCCGCCGGAACCCGCCATGACAGCAAGGTGCCGCTGGAACCCACCGTGACAGCAAAGTGCCTCCGAAACCCGCCGCGATAGCAGTGTGCCGCCGGAACTCACCGCGGCAATAGAAGCTGAGGAGCTGATACTGAGGCAGCAGATCAAGGAGCTGTACTGATGTAGTTCCAGATAGAGACAACAGCTGCCGAGTAGCTACCGCCGCCATACCTACCGCCCAAGACAGCAAGCTGAGGAATTAGAGAATTGGAGTGCGATCTGTAGAGCAGAAAATCTTGATTCGAACGATGCCATCCACTCAATTTTCTGATGCCTGTAGCAGCAGACAGAGCCGTCAAAGGAAGAGAACATGATAACTTGTGGAGCAAGGCAACATGAAGAAGTCCACATTCAACTTAAGGAAGTTAGAATTAAAGGTTGCATTTAATGCAAAAGCTACTTTGAAGACTTCTACTCCAAGGAGGACTTGACCTAGCTAATGCCTATATATACTCAAAGTATTCTTACTTCAAGAACAACTTAGGTTTTTCCTTAGGCAAAGTTTAGGTTTTCTTGCCGCCGTTATGTTCTAAAATTCTCTTTGGGTTTGGGTTATATTGTAATTAGTGTGAGAACGATTGTTTAGGATTTTAAGTTTGTTTTTGCAATAAAGCTTCAAGGGTTGCTTATTCCATGTTCTTCATAGTTTTCAATTAAGGCGAAAGATTAGTTGATTCCTATCCATTTGTTCGGTATCGAGAGAGTCGAACTCGCGAAAGGGATAAGTACGATCCTCATCCTAATTAGGTGTCGATCAATTCGGCCTAGACATAGGTTCGAGTTTAAGGCGGATAAAAGAGAACGAACCAAGGCTGTTGTTTTTGCAAGATTCACGCCGTGACGAGTATCATCTGCAGTGGGTAACAACAATATTCTGACTTAGACATAAGCGGGATCACTTTTGAAGCGTTCTGCTGAACCTTGTAGTTCTGCCGAGTTCGCCGCTGAGACACAGTTCCATTCCATTGCCGGGGCAGCAAGAGCGTCACAGCAGCCTACCTGCCGTCCCCTGCCGAGGTAGCGAAGTCTGGCAGCGCAAAGAAACTTGTCCTATTCAACGCAGTTTCACACTAAACAACACAGTTTCACACTAAACGCAGATTCTACAATAATCCACATCTGAATGAGCATGCAAACTAAATGAAGAGTCTTTAGGATAACAAAGGCCTAACCAAGGTATGTCTCTAAAGTATCTAAAGGCTGTCTTAATGGCTTGTAGGTATGATTCTCTAGGACTAGCTTGAAATCTAGCACACAAGCAAGCACTAAACATAATATTCGGCCTTCACTTGAATCAAGTGTTGATCAATCTAGCCTAGACATAGGTTAGGGTTTAAGGCGGCTAAAAGAGAATGAATCAAACATTATTGTCGTTGCAGGATTCACGCCGCGACCGATATTATCTGCAGTGGGCATCAACAACATTCTGACTTAGACATAAGCGAGATCACTTTTGAAGTGTTCTGCCGAACCTTGTAGTTCTGTCGAGTTTGCCGTCGAGACACACTTCCATTCCACTGTTGGGGCAGCGAGAGCGTCACATCACCCTACTTGCCATCCTCCGCCGAGGCAGCGAAGTCTGGCAGCGCAAAGCAACTTGTCCTATTCAACGTAGTTTTACACTAAATTACATCATAACCCGACCCATTCTATCAATCTAAACTCTTTCCTTTATTTACTTGTGTTTTATTTTATTTTCTTCTTAAACAATTCAACTTATTTGTGCATTTAATTTTCCTTTGTGCATGAGTTACGATTCGAGTCAAGTTGTCCAATCCCTATGGGAGACGATATCTTTTATACTATTACTTGACAGGAGTGTGCACTTGCGCTCATATTTAGAGAACACTAAAACACTCTACAATAATCCACATCCAAATGAGCATGCAAACTAAATGAAGAGTCTTTAGGATAACAAAGGCCTAACCAAGGTGTGTCTCTAAGGTATCTAAAGGTTCTCTTAATGGCTTGTAGGTATGATTCTCTACGAGTAGCTTGAAATCTAGCAAACAAGCAAACACTAAACATAATACCCGGTCTACTTGCGGTAAGATAAAGCAAAGATCCTGTCATTGATCTATAAAGCTTTAAATCAACACACTTACCTCCTTCATCTTTTTCAAGCTTTGTAGAAACACTCATTGGTGTGGCTTGAGGTTTCACATTCTCTAAGTCAAACTTCTTGAGCATGTCTTTGATGTACTTAGCTTGATTGATGAAGATGACATCCTACCTTTATTTGATTTGGAGTCCTAAAGAGAATGAGAGCTCCCCATCATGTTCATCTCAAATTTACCTTGCATCAACTTAGCAAAATCTTGGCAAAGTAATTCATTAGTAGAACCGAAAATAATATCATCAACATAAATTTGTACTACTAAAATGTCTTTGCCTTTTCTTATAATAAAGAGTGTAGTATCCACATTTCCTTTGCTAAAACCTTTTTCAACCAAAAAGTTTGACAATCTTTCATACCAAGCTCTAGGAACTTGTTTCAAATCATATAAAGCTTTTGAAAGTTAAAAAACATAGTTTGAGTATTTTGGATCTTCAAAACTGGGTGGTTGTTCTACATACACTTCTTCATTTATAAAACCATTTAGAAAATCACTTTTCGCATTCATTTGAAAAAGCTTGAATTCATGATAACATGCAATCCTAATGGCTTCCATTCTTGTAATACCCTAATTTGTGGCTTAGAAATTAAGTCACTATTCTAAAAGTAACCTAAATTGTTAAGGCATCTTCTAGGTAATTAGATAAGGGGTTTAGGATCATTTTGGAAACATGTATATCTAGGATGGCCAAAATAAAGTGACTAAGATGAATTCTTGTGAAAATATAGTGGATTGCATGTAAGAATAAATTATGTTAAGGTTTAGGACAAATGTCCCATTAAGGGATTATCCATGTGCTAAACTCGATGGAGACTTAGGAACACTCTATCTTCTTCATTGTAAGGAACTGAATACTTGAGCTTGTAAGGTAGAGAGAGAGAGAGCTTCGAAACCAAGCATGGTTAATGGATTTGGAGCCTTGTTAGCTTGAATCTTCCAAGGTTATTCGAATTGCTAAGGAAAATAGGTGATGTACTTGATTTCTTCCTTGTAAATTCCATCGAATTCTAAGGGAATTATGTGACTCATGTTGTGATAAATTCTTGTGATGTTCAAATTTGCTAGATAATCTTAGGTTGTTTGAATTGAATTGCTGAGTTGTGAGGTGGTTGTTGTGAAATTGATTTGAATTATGGATGAGTATACTAAAGGTTAGAGTATCCGAAAACTTGTTTTGGCATTAGGATGAATTCTTGATGTTTGATCTTGGAAACTCTATCAAGATGATACTAGTAGTTGTTTTACTTGTGCAAACGAGTAAGGGATTAAATTCATAAGTAAAAATTATGTTCAAGAGTGTTTTGGAATCAATTATAACTATTAAAAAATAGGGAAATATGTTTCATTAAGGAATTAGATTGTTTAGACAAATATGAATTTGTTTTTATTGTTTTCTAGAATTGATTTGCAATGCGTTTTAATAGGCGGGTTGTTTTACAAATATATGTGTATTCTTGCATATCAAGGGATGTTTTATTAGCTTATAATGTTTCAAAGACAGAAATTTTATGTAAAACATATTTAATACTGAAAATCGATTGAATTGATATTTATATGAACTTTAGGAAATTGTTTTGAAGCTTGTAACGATAACATATAGAAGCAGGGCAGAATTTCATTAGAAAGGAACTTTAAGGAATTGTTTTAAGGCATTAAAATCATATGTTTGAATAAAAGAAGGTTTAGCATGCCTTGAGAACATTAGTTGGATTGTTATGGGAATGTTTTTGTGATTAAATAAACCTTAAGGAGTTGTACACGTCTATATAAGAATGAAGGGACTGTTTTTAGTGTAATGAAATGTATGTATGCTAAGAAGATATATGATAAATTGGTAGAGAGTTAAGCATAAATGGTTGATAAGGATAATACTAATATATGAATCTATTTTTGTAACATTAGATCGTGAGGAACTGAGGGACTTAGAACTAACGTGGATCAATCAGTGGAGAAACAGAAAGGGATTGTGTTACGGGACCAAAATTAGCCTTGAAACAACCGTGAGTACAGTTTAAAATATCGGAATAGGATTGAAACCGTCCCGAGCCTTTTATTAGCTTTATTTAACTCAGTTTATGCTTTAATTTAAGCTATACGCATAGTAAGCTGGATACAAGGTGAGTTTTTAAGTTAAAGAATTCTTGATCTATGACAAAAATCTATTGATATGTTATGAGTTATGATTGTCCGCATGCTTAAATATGATTATGATATGATAAGTTCAAGATCTTTCGTGTGATCATAAGATATCATACTTTGAATAAGTAGCTATGCTCGTTTCTGTTCGGATATGATAAGATTAAATTATAAGCTTTGGTTTCGAGTCAGTCTTAGGTATAGTTGGCATGCCATAGAGTCTTAGAACTCAGTGTTTGGGGTGGTCTACGGTCATTTTGAGGCGACAGTAGGAGGGATGTGTTTATGGTCATTTGGTGACAGTAGGAGGGTTTGACCGATACTTTGAGTATCATTCTTTGGCGACAGTTGGTTGGGGACTCGGGTACCTAGACTACTTGAATCCCAAGGCTGAAAACTTAAAAGAAACTCCCGATAAGTATACATTATTAAGAGTAACCCTAAAATAACTTACACTACAAGAAATTGTACCTATTGATCTTTGTTTGTACCTTGTTTGCAATTATAAGATAAGGTTGAATATCATCATTAACATGAATCTAATGACTATTTTATGTGCATAAGTTATATAATGTTCGAATGGTATTATTGAAGCCGAATTTGTATATATACCTTAGTTAAGGACTTGATGAAATTAATTAAGTTAACAATGGATCAATTTGTTTAATGGAAAGTTAAACGAGTCGATAATATTGTCAATCGTTTTAAACTACCTCACTAAGCATTATGCTTACGTAGTCATTCCATTTCCTTTCAGGTTAAGCTTAGGCTATTACTTCTTGGAGTTTCGGTGGACCGCAAGTACAATCTCTTAAGTACGTTTTGTAGCACTTTTTGATACTCCTAGGATGGTGGGACATTACATAAGTTTAGTACATATAGAAAGAGTTTGTTGGCATATATATATATATATATATATATTAATCTCTCTTGCTATGTTGTTTGTAAATCCTTTGGTTCTGTTTGGTAATTTTCTCGAAATATTTATAAGCTTAGGGTCCTATGGTTGTTTGAAAGTCTTTAATCTAGAATAGATGGTTATGCCTGATTTCTTAAGAACTGGAATAACTTAATAAGCATAATTTGATCAAGTTGATGGTAAACCTAATTAGATGAGTTGGCTTGTGTTTTTGGTTATTACTTTTATCCTAACAAGTTATGTAACACCCCAATTTTGGGCATAGGAGTCTTAAGGTTGACTTGGGGTTCGTAAGACCTGGACTAGAGATACCGAGTTAGTTTAGGAGTGGTTCAGGGGAAAATATGATTCGGGATATGATAAAATTATGGGAAAATTCCTAAAATCTTTTAAAAATATATATAAAGGTTTGGTGAAGTCAATTTTGGAAAATGACTTTTGGAAGATTAACATTTCAGTTTAGTGACTAAATTGTAAAAATCGTTAAATCTATTTTTAAGGACTATTTTGAAAGAGGGCCAAAACATAGAATCTTTAGGGAGCTATTACACCAAGGTGTTATTAGCCTTTCCCCTTGATTTTGTGTTTTTAAAAGATTTAAGAAATTGATTTATTAAATGTGTTTTAAAAAAAAGATTTTAAAAGGCCAAAACATTTTCTTACATAACTACTTTTCTTCTAACTTTTTCTCAACTTTCCCATCAGCCAAACTATTTTCTCATCAATGATTCTCATGGATTTCTACATAAACTACTTTTCACCTACTTTTGATCTCTAAATGATTCTCATGGATTTCTACATCAACTAGCTATGGATTTCTTGAAGGTTTTCATCTAAATCATTGCAATCAAGGGGAATAGCTTATGTTAGAGGTGATCTTTCTTTTCTCTCCTCTAATCAATGTTATTTAATAAAATTCTCAAGTCTTTGGCTATCTAATTATTGTTTATTAATAAAGATTTATAATCTATTTGATGAAATGGTGAGATCAAGGTTTAAAAGATGATTTTTTAAGATTTTCATAATGGTTCTATTTTGATTGATTTGAGATTGATTTTAATCATGATTTGGATGTTAAATGTTGTTTAAATAAAGGTTTTATCATAGGAATCCCGAAATAGATTGGATCTCTAGTTGTTAGATTGCTGTATTTGAGTTTTTTGTGGTGTTAATGTGGTTCTGGTGTTGCTGGAGATATAAGGATGCAAATAGATTATTTTTGGATGTTATTTGATGACTAAAAGTGGATGTAAGTGTTAGGTTTTGGCTGGGTTGAGTTTGTAGAGTAATCGAAGGTGTTTTCGGTTGTTTCAAATATGCGTTTTGGTGTTTTTGGGTAGAGCAACATGGTGACTCCGGTTGTTGGTGATTTTAATGCATTGAGATACATTAATCCTCTGTTCTTGTGTGGTATAAATAGGGGAGAACGTAGCAGAAACAATTGGTGAAGTTTTGGGAGCTTCGAAAGCTTGATTACGCTTCGACAAAGCAAGCGAGGCGTTGTCAGTGAGTGGAATTGGTTTTAAAAGCCTTTCAAAGACTTGAAAATAAGGTTTGACGGTTTTGATTGAGATTGAAACACTAATCTAAGCCCAGAAGTAAGTTTGAGATGATTCGCTCTCGTTTCTTGGTTTTTATCCCATTGATTTTATGATCATGCTCAAGTTTTGAAGATATATGTAAACCTATTGTTTTATGCATGTTTTGTGAAATGACTTAATGACTTATATGATCTCATTAGATAGAATTGTGATTTTGAAAAGATAGAACTTGTTGAGAAAATTGTCACGGGGCTAGGTTCTGACTCGCCAACCCGTGCGGCCTTAGTCGTCGATCTTAAGTCGAGGACTAAGTCAGCCTTCGAATATCTAAGCTGAGGCGCTTAGAACTTGATGTGCGGAAGCTTTGGAAAAATATGGTGATGGCTAGGCAAGGCAAAATAAGAGAGACAAGGGATTTTATAAGCAAAGAGCCTCGTTAAAAACTCCTCCTAGGCCTAGACGAGGATAAAAGAGTACTCGATGCCTTCTCTTATTAAGAAGAAAGAAATGAAGAAAGATGTGAAATGTGAAGTGAATGTGAAGTGATTACAAAGGTTGGAGGAAGGCTCTATTTATAGCCTTGGCCCCCTCGATCTAATGGCTACGAATGACTCAATCCAATGGCTATGGATGAGTCTTACAAGGAGAATCTCCTATACAAGGCAACTCTATCATTCTATTACATGGTTGCCTAAGATATGTGCCCAATGACATCATAGTCTTGGTGGCATTGGCTTGTTTCCTCAATTGTGGCACCAACAAAGGAAGCATTCCTCGAATAGGCTCCATGGAAGATATCTTTCCATGAGTGTTGGTCAAAAGATGACACCTTGGCTTGGGTCTTGGATACTTGGGCGGATTGGGCTTGGCATGGCCCGGTTCTTGTGTCCAAAACCCCCTCTTTAGCATGTTGGGTTCTAAGTCGGGCCCTAGGGGTGTGGGCAACTCGGATGGGCATCCCCTAGGCCCCACAATGTGCACATCGGGTGCAGACCCGACCTCCTTGGCGTGCACGTCAGGTGCGGGCTCGGGCTCCATGGCTTGGGTGGCATGGAGGGCGCATGGAAATGCCCCCTCATGTGCGGATTCTGCGGGCTCGGGCTCCATGTCTTGGGCGGCATGGAGGGTGCATGACAAGGTCCCCTCGGGTGCGTGTGTTGGGCCCCCTCGGGTCCAAGTCTCGTGGGCAACACATGGGGTGCCTAGCAAGGCCCCATGGTGCGCTGGAACTGGCCCAGCTCGATTCTCTTGTGCGCGGACACCACCAAGGGCATTGTGCATGGCCCCTTGGTGTGTGGCATTGGCAACAACTCGGGTCCCTCGGTCGAGTGAAGCCCGTGGTGCGCCAGGGTCAGCACCTATGAGTGTGGCTGGCTCGATCGCGAAAAGTGGGGCTGTGACATTCTCCCCCACTGAATCTATCGACGCCCTCGTCGATAGGCATTGAAGAGTCTCGGTCGACTTGTCCTCGAACGGCCTCGGCTCTCCGTCTTGTTCCCGTTTGGCTAAGGGAACTCTCGTGCAAATGGCAAGGCTTTCATGCCTTGGATCTCGATCCGTCTCGAACGGTTGCCACTCCTTGGCAAGTTCTCGATCACCCTCGGCTTTGGGATGATCCATCCAAAGTACAAGGCCTTTGTGTCTTGACGCTTGGCCCGTCTCGGTGGTTGGTGCCTCCTTTTCATAGGAGACGCTCGCCTTGCTTTGTGCTTGGCTCGGTCCACTCCATGTGTGGATCATCTCGCACCACTCTTCTTACCACGACTCGGGTATGCAAGCAATGTCCACTCGCCTTTCCGGTGGCAACTCCACCTTGTAGGCTATCTCGCCTACTTTCTCCTTGGCTCGACTCGGTCCCTCGCTCGATCGCATCGGCGGCCTGTGGACAGAACCAAAGCAAGTTAGACTTGGATTATCATAAAAACATGACTCGCTTACCTCGGACACGAAGTCCTTGTCGGGTGGCTTCACTATGCCTTGTCGATACTCAAGGCAAGTGATGATGGCAGGATCTTGGAGTATCCCCACTTCGGTGCTCTCTAGCACTTCTCCCTCGGCTTGGTGGGTTGGAAACTCTTGGCTTGGTCCAACCACCTCGTCGCTCGATTTATCCTTGTCGTACGGCTTGACTAGGATAGTTGCTCGCCCCATGTCTTGGTTTGGATCTTCGCTCAAACTTGTAGGCATCCTACAAAAATCCAAATGATCATGGGTTAGAATGGATTCTTCAAGTAAAGAATCGCTTACCTCAGACTCAAGGTCCTTTTCGGCTCAATCCACTTTGCCTTGTCGATACCCAAGGCAAGTGTTGTTGGCATGGATTGGCCCCTCATCAATGGGCTTGGGCATCTTGGTGCTTTGGCTTGGTTCCATGGATTCATGCCACTCGTCCATGGATTTTGACCATTCATCAAACTCGGCTTGCAACTCTTCATAGAAGATTGATAACTCCTCTCCATCGGCTACTTGATCCGCTGTGGATGGGTACTCCATCTCACGAACCACTATGCTCCTCATTGGCAAAGTCTTTGGCAACTCCAAAGGCTTCTCGTCTTTGATCTCTTCAAAGACTTATCCCTTTGCCTCGGGGACTTCCATGGACTCTTCCATGGCCTCATCGTCATTGGATGTCTCGGACTCAAGCACTCCTTCGTGGATGCTTGGCGATGCCTCGGTCTTGTCCCCCTCATCGTCGCTCAATGACTCATCGTCTTGTTGGTGTGGATCTGCAACACACCTCTCCTCGTTTTCTGACAAGACAATCACATCAATGTGCTCCAAACAAGATAAACCAATAACGATTTCATATAGATCAAAAGAATCACAAGGTAATACCTTGTAGTTTTTGTGCCTCGGAACTCGCCAATTTGATGGTACACATCCTTTGCGATTCCCACAACTGGCTCATCACTGAAGTTGGCTATCACAACTTGTTGTTTTACCTTCTCAACCTGAAGGTTTAACCGCTCGGCAATTCGCTCGGACACGAGCACTTCAGATGCACTTAGATCCACTAGTGCACTTAGCGTTGCCTCGGGAAACACTATGTCTACAAACATAGGCTCCTCTTCCTCATAGTCGCTCTCGACTTCACTTGACTCCCAAAATGACCCATTCTCGATCTCATCTGCCCCATCGTCTCCATGGAAAGCAGAAAGCACATCACTTGTTGACTCGTCATCGTCGCTGGAATACTCCACGTAACCGGGCTTCTCCCACGGTTGTGTGGACTCGTTGCACCTTGGCAACCTTTCCCTTATCAAAGCTTCACTCTTAAAGTTTGACGCCCCAACCACCATACTCATTGGTGATTCCCCGAACAAGGAAGCAAGCTTCATGGCCTCGGTCTCGTTGGGCAAGCCTTGCTCCTTGAACGCCTCTACCATACTCATTGGTAGCTCTTTGCACCTCGAATCAAGCTTCAAAGCCTCGGTCTCGTCGGGCTCGTCCTGTACCTTGGACTGCTTGGTTCTGTGCGGGCATCGGAAAGACTCGTGTGGCTCTCCACACCTCTAGCATTTTGACGGCCTCTCTCTTGGGCAGTCTTTGCAATGGTTGATTCTACAAAGAGAACAAAACCATGAGTTATTAAAAACATCACTCAATCGTGATTTTGACGGCCTCCACGTTCATCTTTGTCGCTACGTTCCTTCTTCTTTCTTGCGCCATCTCGACTCGTACGGAGTGGAACTCGCTCTGATACCACTTTTCACGAGGCTAGGTTGACTCGCCAACCCGTGCGGCCTTAGTCGTCGATCTTAAGTCGAGGACTAAGTCAGCCTTCGAATATCTAAACTGAGGCGCTTAGAACTTGATGTGCGGAAGCTTTGGAAAAAGATGGTGATGGCTAGGCAAGGCAAAATAAGAGAGACAAGAGATTTTATAAGCAAAGAGCCTCGTTAAAAACTCCTCCTAAGCCTAGACGAGGAGAAAAGAGTACTCGATGCCTTCTCTTATTAAGAAGAAAGAAATGAAGAAAGATGTGAAATGTGAAGTGAATGTGAAGTGATTACAAAGGTTGGAGGAAGGCTCTATTTATAGCCTTGGCCCCCTCGATCTAATGGCTACAAATGACTCGATCCAATGGCTATGGATGAGTCTTACAAGGAGAATCTCCTATACATGGAAACTCTATCATTCTATTACATGGTTGCCTAAGATATGTGCCCAATGACATCATAGTCTTGGTGGCATTGGCTTGTTTCCTCAATTGTGGCTCCAACAAAGGAAGCTTTTTTCGAATAGGCTCCATGGAAGATATCTTTCCATGAGTGTTGGTCAAAAGATGACACCTTGGCTTGGGTCTTGGATACTTGGGCGGATTGGGCTTGGCATGGCCCGGTTCTTGTGTCCAAAACCCCCTTTTAGCATGTTGGGTGCTAAGTCGGGCCCTAGGGGTGTGGGCAACTCGGATGGGCATCCCCTAGGCCTTTCAGTGTGCAGATCGGGTGCAGACTCGGCCTCCTTAGCATGCACGTCGGGTGCGGGCTAATGCTCCATGGCTTGGGCGGCATGGAGGGTGCATGGCAAGGCCCCCTCGTGTGCGGATTCGGCCTCCTTGGTGCGCACGTCGGGTGCGGGCTCGGGCTCAATGTCTTGGGCGGCATGGAGGGTGCATGACAAGGTCCCCTCGGGTGCGTGTGTTGGGCCCCCTCGGGTCCAAGTCTTGTGGGCAGCACATGGGGTGTCTGGCAAGGCCCCATGGTGCGCTGAAACTGGCCCAGCTCGGCTCTCTTGTACACGGACACCACCAAGGGCGTTGTGCATGGCCCCTTGGTGTGTGGCGTTGGAAACAACTCGGGTCCCTCGATTGGGTGAAGCCCGTGGTGCGCCAGGGTCAGCACCTATGGGTGCGACTGGCTCGGTCGCGAAAAGTGGGTCTGTGACAAAATGCTCTGCATTGTTTATGCTTTTGAAATGGGATGAGATAGATTTATGTTTAGGCATTGAAAAGCAGTAGGTGAATGATGTTTAAAATGAGTATATTGGCATGAGATGAGACTTAATATTATTAGATATATTTGGTTGAACAATAGGATGAGAAGTGCACTATAATATACAAAATTCGTACGTGCTCTTTGGTTTGGGCAATGAGGGTAGTGCCATACCATTCCAAAGTGAGAGTGTGGTGATGAGAGATTCCACCATGGTAGGTCTTGATGATGTGAGATTCGATGAACTAATATTTTGATATAACAAATTAAAAGAAAAAAGTTTTTGGGCTTAATCAAATATATAAATTCCAGCAAAAATAATTCAAAGTCCAAACAAACTTGAAAAATTCGTTTCAAATGTTTTCCAACTTTACGGTCTTTTTCAAAACAAGTATGATCCGTTTTTGCACCAAAAAAACTATTTTCCAGTCTTCAAGGCAAAACAAATCGATCCCCTGATGAAAGGGATCGATCCCTTGATTGACAGTTTCACTTATTTTTTTATCTCAGTGCACAAGTATAGATCCCCTAGTGTGTGGGATCGATCCCTTTTTGCAACGGTCATATTTTTCATAAGAAAGGATCGATCCTTTTGTAAATGGATCGATCCCTCATGCTTTAAATGCTCTGATTTCAGGTTGGTAACGACTTTATGACATCCCAACGGCTAGTATTGATTGAGAGGATACAAAAACAAAGAAAAATCAACTCAGCAACAACAAGAAAGTCTACACAAACATTCAAGCTTTCAAGAGTCCACTTTGTGCTTAATTTTCGATCTTTCTTGTAAACACTAGAGTGTTCTTCATTGTAATTCTTTTGCTAGTGTTTCTTTGGGTGTGTGAGAGAGCTTAAACTTTGCAAACACATTCCTAGTGAGGATTTCCCAGTTTTCTTATTTGTATTTGTTCTTGGGGAAAGGATTCAATAGACTTTGGGGTATAAGTCTATTGAATTGTGTAAAGTTACTCCTTATCCTTAAATGAAAGACAAATTAGTGAATTTGTGGAAAATCCTTAGTGTGGTCACTAAGGTAGTGGATGTAGACTCCAATTAAGGGAGTTGAACCACTCTAAATCTCCTTGCAATTTCTAGCTTTGCAATTAGTGTCCATCGTTCTTTCAAAAATCCAATTCACCCCTTCTTGGTTTTTTTCGATCGATTGCCACTCCCAACAATTGGTATCAGAGCTTGGCTCATTGGAAGGTCTTACAACCTCTTGAGAAAATCCAAGAAGTGTGCAATCATCTACAAGGTCATCCATGGCTTCCACCTCCACCATTGAAGCTTGGGGCGATTCTCAACCCACCAACAAGCCTCCCTTCTTCAATGAAGTTAATTATGCTTATTGAAAGAACCGCATGAAGCTATTCATTCAAGCTTTTGATCTTGAAGCTTGGAAGATCATCATGAGTGGTTACACCACACCGACTAGTAATATGGCGACATGGAACAATGAAGAAAATAAGAGATTCTCCACAAATGCTAAGGCAATGCATCTCATATTTCGTGCCCTTGGCCCGGATGAGTATGGAAGAGTGTCATCTTGTTCCAATGCTAAAGAGATTTGGGACCAACTTGAAGTTACACATGAAGGAACAAATCAAGTGAAGGAGACCAAAATCGGGCTTCTGAATCTTAATTATGAAAACTTCAAGATGGACCCCGAGGAAGACATCAAAACCATGTCCGATCGATTCTCCGTGATTGTTAATGGTTTGAAGGGCTATGGAGAAGTGATCCCAGAAGAGAAACTTGTGAGAAAAATGATCTACTCTCTTCCCGATTCATGGGATTTAATGAAAACATCGGTTATAGAAGCAAATGACTTCAAGACTCTCAAGTTGGATGAGCTCATTGGTTCATTACTTACATATGAGATGATGTCAAAGGGTAAGGAAGAAAAGAAGAAGGAAGTGAAAAAGAAGAAATTTGGTGTTGCTCTCAAAGCATGAAAAGAAGATATTTATTCTAGTGGAGAGGATGAAGATAAAGAGATGGCTATGTTTGCCAAGAGATTCAAAAGATTCATGAGATCCAACAAAGGAAGAAGATTTCAAAGAGAAGAGGGTTTCAAGAATGACAACAAAGAGAAAGACCAAATTATTTGCTATGAGAGCAAAAAGTCGAGACATATCAAGTTCCATTGTCCCCAATTGAAGAAAAAGAGCTATAAGAAAAAGAAGCACAAGGCTCATGTAGCTACTTGGAGCGATGATGAATCATCCGACGAGGACGAGAATGAAGTAGCCAACTTGTGTCTCATGGCTATTGGGGAAGACTCTATGGTAACCTCTAATTCATCTTTTTCAATTGATTATACTTTTGATGAATTGCAAGAGGCTTATGATGAATTAGCTTTGGAGTTTGAAGATTCAATTTTGAAAAATAGAAGAATCATTTTATAATTGAAAAATGAAAATGACTCTCTTTCCAAATCTAATAAGGAATTTGAAAGTAAAGTTGAGGAAATGCAATTTAAAATAAAAGAATTTGAAAAGAAAAATCAAGACTTGCACAACTTACTTTCAAAGGTCCATGATGATCATCAAGCTTGATGATCTTAAAGTTTCTTTCAATAAAGTTGGGACTAAAAGTTTTGAAGAAGGTGAAAATTCAAGACCCAACTATGTTAGGAAGAACTTTAATGGGCATAGACAAGGAGGTCATCAAAGATCATTTAATAGAAAGATAATTAGAAAGCATTTGGGTTCCAAAAGGACTCATTGCTAACAAAGAATATGATCTCTTGTCTAAGTGGATACCAAAAGGGACTAAAATTGTAGGAACTAACTCTCATGGACCCAAAAGAGTTTGGGTACCAAAACATGCATAGTTCCTTGATTGTAGGTGTGTTGGAGCCATGGTGAGCAAAATGAAGAAATCGGAAAGCTCTAGACACACAAGAAGGAAGGACACTTGAAGAGGATATGGGCTAATCAACCTATCTTGGTTCAAGTGGTAATATTTTATTTAACATGCAATCTTTGTTCATTTATGTTGATTATGTGTGTTTATATGTTTCAAAGCATGTTTGAGGGTCCCCATATGTTGTTTAAGTGCCTTTAATAAGGGGGAGTTAAAATTGCATGAGTTGCACATTTATGGCCTAATATGCTCATAATTATGTTGTTGGCCTTAAATTTACAATATTTGATTGATTTTGTGAAATCATGTTCTCTATGCTTAATATGATCGTTTATGATGAATTTTGAGAATATGATGTTGTCTTGTAGTAATTTTATCAAAAATGCATGCTTAGGACCTTATAGAGCCTTTGTGTGTATGTGACTTGAAATAATCTTGATAGTGTACTTTTAGAGGACTAAATTTTGATCTATGATGTAATTTGCATATCTTGTTGTTTCAAGTTAACATTCATGCACATAGATATCTTCTAAGGCATTTAAAACTCACTTCATATCATACATATGACATAGGATGCCTGCATTAGAGCTTAAATCTCGTCTATACGATCCTTGAGCCCAAAATTCATTTTTTCCAGGAAAAGATCGATCCCCCAAGAAAAGGGATCGATCCCTTCGTTGGCAAGAAGCTTCTTAAAATTGGTCCTTGATTTTTACACTAAAAGGATCGATCCCCTAACTCGAGGGATCGATCCCTTTAGGCGTGTTGGCTGGGCGCGCTGTTTTAAGAAGAGGTTAACACTCCAATTTTTTTAAAAACCCCTTGTTCGACCAAAAGGAACCAAAACACCCCAAAACCGCCCCTTTCCAAAACCCTAACCAAATCCTTTCTATTTTCAACTAATTTCAAGATTTCAACTCATTTTGGTCTCCTCTCTCATCTTCAAATCGGATTTGGCTCTTGATTTTGGCTTTTGGTGCTTCACAATCAAAGTTTTGGCAAGGTTTCAAAACCCTAACCTTTTCCATTCTAATTTTATTTACAATTTGGGATTGTTGATTGTTTTAGGCTATTTTAGAGAACTCGTACTGTTGAAAATACATTGATTTTGTTGCATGAGGTTTACCCATCATTCAATTTTACTCAAAACCCCCATTTTCAACACTTACACACCAAGTGTTTGTGAAAAAGCCTAAACGAATTTTCCCTTTGCAAAAATTCGGCCAAACCTAATCTTTTAGCCAAAACATCTTGTTTAATTTCACCCTAGATCTTTTTAATCATCCTTAATCATCCCTTGACAATCATTTTTACTTGAATTTTCAAAAAAAAAATTAAGATGTCTAAGAGAAAAACTATGGCTTCCAAGGGGAAGGGGATTTCATCCAACCCTCCTCCATCTTCAAACTCTTTAGACTCATGTTTTAGAAACTCTAGGGAAAGTGATCGTTTTCGAAACATCTTTGCATCCGCACCGGTTAAGGAAACACGCTCAATTGATTTTAATTTCGTAACCAAACTAGATTTTGCATATTTACAAAAGTTTAAGGATTTTAAGTGGATAAATTTTTTAAACTTTAAGGGGCCAACTTTTCCTACTCTTCTTCGAGTCTTTTATTCTAATGCCACCGTCTCTTCTTCAAAACTTCCGGATGGCACCATCATTCGAACAATCAAATCTTATGTTTTGGGAAAATATGTCACTCTTACCATTGATTTTCTTGCTAACGCTTTTAGTCTTCCCGATGATGGTGTTGAGATTGATAAAGGGCCTTATCCTGAAAATTCTCGTGTCACTAACAACCAAGCTACCTTCCTTCCTCTTCATGATCGTCTCTTGCACCTTATCCTTTAACATGTGATTCATCCTCGTGGGACAAAATATTCTTCGGTTCGAGAGTCTGATTATTGGTGGCTTCATTGCATCCATAGTGGAACTCAACTACATCTTGATGCCTTCATCTTCAATGATATGATAAAGATTATCAAGGCAAAGAAGGTGCAAACCTTAGCATATGGCATGTACCTTAGCCATATCTTCTCTTTGCTTGACATCGATACATCCTTCGAGCCCGGCATCGATCCTCCCACCAACAACATCATTGGCCGTCATTCGATGGATCGTTTGGGTTACAAGGAAGAACCTGAATTCTCTATGAATTGGGTGAAGAAGAGAGGCGAAGTTCAAGAACCGGAACACCATGAAGAAGGAGATGAAGAACATGAGGATGAACATATGGATGACGCTCCATGTAACACCCCAATTTTGGGCTTAGAAGTTTTGGGTTTGGACCGGTCGGGTTGCGGTTCGAATATAAAAGGGTGAATTTAGGAAAGCCTAGTTCGGGTTGCATTAAAAATATGGAAAAATGTCTTAAAATCCTCTTTTATTATATATAAGAGAATGGTGAAATCAATTTTACAAAATGAGGTTTGGAAGAGTGACATTTTGGGTTAGTGACTAAAATGTAATTTTTGAAAACTGGGTGACTGTTTTAAAAAGGATTGAAACTTTGAATCTTTAAGGAGCTATTTACCCAATAGGAGTTTCTCCAGATTTTTCTTAAATATTAAAGGATTAATTAATGGTTTAAAAATAAAAGTAAAAGGGAGGGAAAGATATTTTGGATTTTCAACTAACTTTTCCCAAATTCCATTTTCCTTTTCTCTCAATTTTCTCTCAACCCAAACACATTTCTCCAGCACATTTTCCCTCTGATTTTGACATCCAAATATGAGATTTCAATCCTCTTTTGATCTCTAATCATCTCTTCAACAAAACCTTAGCATTTGCTTATTGGATTTTCAAGATTTTGGTTCCAAAAAGGGAGAAAACTGAAGTTTAGAGGTATGAACGTCCTTCTCCTCTAAATTCTCAGTTCTTTACTGAAATTCCCAAGTTCTCAATCCTTGATTTGTGTTTTATAAAAGGTTTTATAATTGTGTTCTTGATCTTGGCTTTAAAATGCAAGATTTGCTGTAATTTTGATGAAATTCGTATGATCTGATTGGGCACTGTTTTGAGGTGTCTTTTTGATGTTAAATGAATGTTTAATTGATGAGAAATTGAGGTTTAATCAATGCAATCCCGAATAGGTTGATTTTCCTAAGTTTTGCTTGAGTTTTTGGAGTGATCTTGATGATCTGTTATAGCTGGAGGTATAAGGACGTGGTTAGATCCTTTTTGGATGTTAATTGATGTTTAAGAATATTTAGAATTGATGGATCTTGGCTGGGTAGTGTTGTGGAGTTGTTTGGAGGTGATTTCGGTTGTGTTTGGTAGCCGAAATGGGAGTATGGATGAGAGCAGCGAGTTTAGGTGCTTTCATTGAAGATATTAATGCATGATGATGCATTAATCCTCTGCTTTGATGTGTTTAAAACAGGGGAGACATCTTCGGACCTTTGTGGTGGTGATCCGAAAGCTTGATTGGTGTTTTGGCAAGTAGCGAAACGGAATCGGTGAGTGGATTTTGGTTTTCAGCTTTGAAACCAATGTTTTGAACGTTTGGGAGCTTAGTTTAAGTCTGAGCAACTTAGCTAAGCTCAAGAGTAAGTTTTCGGAAAAACTCTCTTGTTGATGAACCATGAGTTGGTTGAATGCAATGTGATTTGTTTGCATGTTTTAAATTCTGTTTTGAAAGCATGTTTTAGCATGTTTAATTGCTGAGATTATAAGCCATGTGTTGAAGGATGCTCAAGGTAAGAGATCCTTGTTTTTGAACATTGTTAAATGTGGTTTTGATGCTTAATGATGCATGATGTTTATGGCTTTGTTAAATGCTTTAAAACAGTGAAATATTGTTGTTAATGATGCATATTGGCAAGTGATGTTTTGAGAATGGTTAAGAACACTATGGTGGTTAAAAGTCCATGGTTGATTCTTGTTAAGGTCACAAAGGTGGTTAAAAGTCCTTGTGTGAGCCTTGTGTATTTTAAGAACAACATGGTGGTTAAAAGTCCATGGTTGGTTCTTGGTTAAGGTCACAAAGGTGGTTAAAAGTCCTTGTGTGAGCCTTGTGTATTTAAGAACACCATGGTGGTTAAAAGTCCATGGGTGATTCTTGTTAAGGACACAAAGGTGGTTAAAAGTCCTTGTGTGGTCCTTGTGAATGGTAAGAACATCATGGTGGTTAAAAGTCCATGAATGATTCTTGTGCTAAGGACACAATGGTGGTTAAAAGTCCATGTGTGGTCCTTGTGAATTGTAAGATCACAATGGTGGTTAAAAGTCCATGTGTGGATCTTGTATTGATTGTATCACTTGTGGCCAATATGACATGTTATAAACTTGAAGCATGAAATGCTTGTTTTAAATGCTTATGTGCATGTACAAATGATGAGTTGAACTAAGGTTTATAAAGGTGTTTATAAATGCATTATTGAATTGTTTTTAAAAGAGCATTCCTCACTAAGCTATTTGCTTACGCTCTCTCTTTTCTTAAACCAATAATGCAGAGCATTGAAGTGCATTAGGGGCAGCAAGGAAGCCAAGAATCCAAGTGAAGGTTTAAGCTCATGTATGGTGAATGTTTTCTAACACTATTAGCTTTTGGGCATTTGGCAATGGGGAACCTATATTGTTGTTTTGGGAGATATTTTGGACTCCCTAAGTTGGTTTTATATTGTTGATGATGTTGGAACATGTAATTGGCCTCTTGGTATTTGTTTGATGATTTGGTGCTTAAATGGTTTTCTATATAGGATGCATGCCTATAGAATTGGGGCTTTTCTTGTTTGATGCCATGTTTGAGTATGATTGATGCAATTATGTTCCTTATGCATGAAATGACTTGCTGGTATAATTTGGTTGCCTTTGGAGCATGTTTGATGGGTCAATTGTGTGTTTATTCGGCAAAAATCTGCAAATCTGGGCAGGCCGTATCAGAACGGGTGCTACCGTTTCGGAACAGGGGCCTGAAATGGCCTAGGCGTTTCGAAACGGGAGGAACCGTTCCGGAACGGAAATGCTACTGCCAGGCTTTGTTCCGATACTCGTTTCGGAACGGTCTCGCGTTTCGGAACAGGCTCTCCCTGTTTCGGAACACTCGACCGTTGGGCACTGAAATTGACGGTTTTATGTTTTGAAATCCTTGCGTTTTGGTCCTGAATCTTGTTTATGCAATTGAATGAGTTTGAGATGTCCGTTTGAGTTGAAATTTGGCAGAGAAGCATGAAATATGACTAATTTCATAATGGTAACTTAAAAGTGGGCTAAGTCCTTATGATTTCCAGAATTTACATTTTGGTCCCTAAATTCGTGTTTTGTGCAATTAAGTCCCTGAATGTTTTCCGAGTGCGCTGATCTTTGAGTATGCTGTTGTTATGAACACACCTAGGGTTAATGTGCATTTAGATAAGATTAAAAAGAAAAAAAAGGGTCGTTAATCAAGGTTGACTTTCGGGTTGACTTTGGTTTTCCCCATGTAAACTTCTTAATTCGGGTCAACCGTCTAGGCCGGGTTAAGGGGGTTACATTTGGTGGTATCAGAGCTGAGTTCTCGTGTAATTGGGAATGGTTATGTGGGTGATTAAAGTATGTATGCTTTGTATGCTTGTTGATTGAAAGCATGATGTGTGAATTGTAAGCATGTTGCAATTGTGGTGTATGCTGTGGTGAAGCATGTTGTGGGTACCCATTGCCAAATCAAAGCTAATGTAATGATGTTGTTTTTAATTTGAAATGAGCTGGAGTACTTGGATTGCTTACCTTGCTGAGCCTGACTTTGTTTTATTGCATTGTGATTGTATTGTTAGTGAATGGCACCTCGTAGAGAGTTGGGGGTTAATACGCGAGCTATGGCTCGAAATGAGAATGAAGAGAATGTTGAGAATGCTATGGATTTACCTCCTCCGCCTTGTGGTGGTGGTGCTGAAGGTGATGGAGCTGGTGTTGCAGCTGGTGCTGGGGTCGCAGGACCTGAAGCTGGTCAGGGGCAAGCTGTTCCTGACATGACAATGTTGGTTCAAGCTATTGCTGGTGCTTTTCGAGCGGCGGTAGCTGGAGCTCAAGGAGCTGGGCATCAGGGAGATGCTGGAGTTAGATTACCCTTGGAACGTTTGCGCAGTCTGGGAGGGACTGAGTTCAGGGGTTTGTCTGCTGAAGGTTCGGAGTCTTGGTTAGAAAGTACCAAGAGAATCTTGGGGCAAATGAGTTGCACTGATGTGCAGAAGCTGGGTTGTGTAGTATCCTTGCTACAGGATGATGCGTATACTTGGTGGACAACCACTATCTCTGGGATGGCGGAAGCTGATGTAACTTGGACGTTCTTTCAGAACGCGTTCAAGAGAAGGTATCTGGGTGTGAGGTACCTAGATGAAAAGAAGAGGGAATTCATGTCTCTTACCCAAGGGAGCATGTCTGTGGCTGAGTACGAAGTTCAGTTTGTTCGACTCAGTCAGTATGCACCTGAGCTTGTCCCGGATGAGCGGGAGAGGTGTGAAAGGTTCCATTATGGTTTGGTGACGGAAGTAAAGATGTATGTGCTGGCTGCTGAGTATAATGATTTTGATGTGCTGGTTGGCCGAGCGAAGGACATTGAGATGAACTTGGGTTTATCTTCTAGAAGTGCTGGAAAGCGAGCTGCTGAGTATAGTTCCGGTGGTGGACGGAACAAGAGGGGACGTGATCAGAGGTATCAGCCTTCGGCTAAGCGAGGTGGTGGTGCGCCTGCTCAGGGAGGCAAGGCAAGAGCTGAACCGAACGCATGTTGGACATGTGGATCGCGTGGCCATATGAAACGTGATTGTCCGCGAGCTGTAAGAGAGGTGCAAGCTCCTGTTGTGGCAGCTGGTAATTCGTGCTGGAACTGTGGATCTACGGATCACCTGAGGAGAGAGTGTCCTATGTTGGCTGGTGGCCAAGGGCGTGCTCCTGTAGTTGTTGCACCACAGAGAGGTCGTGGGCGCGGCCGTGGTAACTTCCAGCGGAGAGAAGAGGGCGGACGGAATGTGGCTCATGTTGTGGCTGTTCAGCCTGAGGGTGGTGGCCAGGCTAGAGTGTTTGCTCAGAGGGAGGGGAGGAATGACGCGGATGTGATTGCAGGTACTTTTACTTTGCAGTCCTTGTCATTACTTTCCTTGATTGATTCTGGATCTACGCACTCATACATTTTGTGTGAGCATGCTGAATTGCTTGGTTTGCCTGTTGAGTCTTTGGATGTTGGTATGCGTGTCACTAGTTCTTTTGGTGAGACTGCTGTGACTCGAAAGCTTTATAGGAGATGTCCTTTGGTTGTGCAAGATCATGTTTTTCCTGTTGATCTTATGGAATTGCCTTTCTATGGTTTTGATGTAATCCTTGGTATGGATTGGCTTGCTGAGCATCGTGCTGTAGTGGATTGTGAGAATAAGCAAGTTTCGTTGAAGCTTGCGGATGATTATGAGGTGGTTGTGGTCGGTGAGAATGTGAAGTTTCTTGCCAATGTGGTGTCTACATTGGAGGCGAGTCGGATGCTGAGGCAAGGTTGTGAAGCTTACCTAGCCTTTGTGATGAATCCTAGCTCTAAGGAGTTGCGTGTGCAAGATATCAGGACTGCACGAGAGTTTCCTAGTGTGTTTCCGGAGGAGTTGCCTGGATTACCTCCTAATTGTGAGGTGGAGTTTGGGATTGAGCTGTATGAAAACACAACTCCAGTGTCCATTACCCCTTATAGAATGGCACCTAAGGAGTTGAAGGAGCTGAAGACGCAATTGCAAGAGTTGCTTGATCGTGGTTTCATTCGGCCGAGTGTGTCGCCTTGGGGTGCGCCGGTCTTGTTTGTGAAGAAGAAGGATGGCACAATGAGAATGTGCATTGATTATCGTCAGCTGAACAAGTTGACTAGCAAGAATCGGTATCCATTGCCGAGAATTGATGATCTCTTTGATCAATTTCGGGGAGCAGCTATGTTCTCTAAGATTGACTTGAGGTCAGGGTATTACCAGTTGAAGGTAAAGGATGTGGATGTGCCTAAGACAGCTTTCAGGACGAGGTATGGGCATTATGAGTTCCTTGTGATGCCGTTTGGTTTGACAAATGCTCCTGCAGCTTTCATGGACATGATGAATCGTGTATTTCATGAATACCTGGATAAGTTTCTGGTGGTATTCATTGATGATATCCTCGTGTACTCACGTACTGAGGAGGAGCATGAAGGGCATCTGAGAATTGTGCTGCAAGCTTTGTTGGAGAATCAGCTTTATGCTAAGCTGAGCAAGTGGGAGTTCTGGCTTAGAGAAGTGGTGTTTCTTGGTCATGTGGTTTCTGCTGAAGGGATTCGTGTTGATCCTCAGAAGATTGAGGCGGTGTTGAATTGGAAGGTTCCTAAGTCTGTTCATGAGGTCCGTAGTTTCCTTGGTTTGGCGGGTTACTACCGGAGGTTTGTGGATGGGTTTTCAAAGATTGCTGCACCTTTGACAAAGTTGTTGCAGGAAGGATGTTATGTATGAGTGGACGGAAGCGAGACAGCAAGCTTTTGAGAAGCTTAAGGCAGCCTTGACACAAGCTCCTATCTTGGTTCAACCTGAATCAGGGAAAGAGTTTGTGGTGTACAGTGATGCGTCCTATGTTGGTTTGGGATGTGTGTTGATGCAGGAGGGTAAGGTGGTGGCTTATGCATTACGACAGTTGAAGGTGCATGAGCGCAATTATCCTACGCATGACATCGAGTTGGCTGCAGTGATTTTTGCTTTGAAGATCTGGAGACATTATCTGTATGGTGAGAAGTGTACTGTGTACACAGATCACAAGAGTTTGAAGTATCTGATGTCTCAGAAGGAGTTGAATCTTAGGCAGCGACGTTGGGTGGAGTTGCTTAAGGATTATGATTTGACGATTGAGTATCACCCGAGAAAAGCTAATGTTGTAGTGGATGCCTTGAGTAGGAAGGTAGATGTTGAGTTGAGGGCTATGTTTGCCAGTTTGAGTATTTCGCGTGATGGTGGTCTTGTGGCTGAATTGCAAGTGAAACCATCTTTGGTTCAGTTGATCAAGGAAAAGCAGTTGTTGGATGATTCCTTGGTACCGCATGTTCAGGATATTGCGGAGGGTAGGCCTTCGGATTTCTGCTTTAATGATGATGGAGTGTTGTGTTTTGGGAGTCGGATAGTAGTGCCCAATGATGCTGAGTTGAGGCGTGCTATTCTGACTGAAGGTCATAGTAGTCCTTTTGCTATGCACCCTGGTAGTACTAAGATGTATCGTGATCTTCGTGATGAGTACTATTGGGTGGGTTTAAAGAAGGATGTTGCTGAGTTTGTGAGCAAGTGCATGGTGTGTCAGCGAGTTAAGGCTGAGCATCAGTTTCCGTCAGGTTTGTTGCAACCGTTGAGAATTCCTGAGTGGAAGTGGGAAAGGATTACCATGGATTTTGTATCTGGTTTACCTTTGTCGCCATCAAAGAAGAATTCGGTGTGGGTGATTGTGGATCGCCTAACGAAGTGTGCGCATTTCTTGCCTGTGCATACTACGTATTCTTTGGATAAGCTTGCGGAGCTGTACATTGCTGGGATTGTGCGGCTACATGGTGTGCCAAAGTCGATTGTGTCGGATAGGGATCCGAGGTTTACATCGCGTTTCTGGCAGTGTTTGCATCAAGCTTTGGGTACACGGTTGAATTTCAGTACATCTTATCATCCTCAGTCGGATGGTCAGTCCGAGCGTGTTATCCAGGTTTTGGAGGATATGTTGAGGTGCTGCGTGATTGAGTTTCAGGGCTCATGGGAGAAACATTTGCCTTTGGTGGAGTTTGCTTATAACAATAGTTATCAGGCAAGTATTCAAATGGCACCTTATGAAGCTTTGTACGGGAGGAAGTGTAGTACTCCTCTTTGTTGGGCTGAAACGGGTCAGAAGTTGGTTTCGATGCCAGCTTTGTTGAAAGGAACCACCGAGAAGGTGAAGCTCATTTGTGAGCGTTTGAAGGCAGCTTCTGATCGGCAAAAGTCTTACGCGGATTTGAAGCGTAAGGAGATTGAGTACGCGGTGGGTGACCGTGTGTTTTTGAAGGTTTCGCCTTGGAAAAAGGTGATGAGGTTTGGCCGAAAGGGTAAGTTGAGCCCTAGGTACATTGGACCATACGAGGTGATTGAGCGTGTGGGTCCTGTTGCGTACAAGTTGAGGTTACCTCAAGAGTTGGAAAAGATTCATGTGTGTTTCATGTTTCTATGCTCCGGAAGTATAGATCGGATCCTTCACATGTGATGCATGTGGAAGAAGTGGAATTGAATCCGGATTTGACCTATGATGAGGAACCGGTGAGGATTCTGGATTCGGATAGTAAGGTTCTTCGAGGAAAGACCATTGAGTTGGTAAAGGTGTTGTGGAAGCATCGTGGTGTTGAAGAAGCCACGTGGGAACGGAAGGATGATATGTTGAAACAGTTTCCGTACCTCTTTCCTTCAGGTAAATTTCGAGGACGAAATTTCTTAAGGGGGGGAGAGTTGTAACACCCCAATTTTGGGCTTAGAAGTTTTGGGTTTGGACCGGTCGGGTTGCGGTTCGAATATAAAAGGGTGAATTTAGGAAAGCCTAGTTCGGGTTGCATTAAAAATATGGAAAAATGTCTTAAAATCCTCTTTTTTTATATATAAGAGAATGGTGAAACCAATTTTATAAAATGAGGTTTGGAAGAGTGACATTTTGGGTTAGTGACTAAAATGTAATTTTTGAAAACTGGGTGATTGTTTTAAAAAGGATTGAAACTTTGAATCTTTAAGGAGCTATTTACCCAATAGGAGTTTCTCCAGATTTTTCTTAAATATTAAAGGATTAATTAATGGTTTAAAAATAAAAGTAAAAGGGAGGGAAAGATATTTTGGCATTTTCAACTAACTTTTCCCAAATTCCATTTTCTTTTTCTCTCAATTTTCTCTCAACCCAAACACATTTCTCCAGCACATTTTCCCTCTGATTTTGACATCCAAATATGAGATTTCAATCCTCTTTTGATCTCTAATCATCTCTTCAACAAAACCTTAGCATTTGCTTATTGGATTTTCAAGATTTTGGTTCCAAAAAGGGAGAAAACTCAAGTTTAGAGGTATGAACGTCCTTCTCCTCTAAATTCTCAGTTCTTTACTGAAATTCTCAAGTTCTCAATCCTTGATTTGTGTTTTATAAAAGGTTTTATAATTGTGTTCTTGATCTTGGCTTTAAAATGCAAGATTTGCTGTAATTTTGATGAAATTCGTATGATCTGATTGGGCACTGTTTTGAGGTGTCTTTTTGATGTTAAATGAATGTTTAATTGATGAGAAATTGAGGTTTAATCAATGCAATCCCGAATAGGTTGATTTTCCTAAGTTTCGCTTGAGTTTTTGGTTGTTTTTGGAGTGATCTTGATGATCTGTTATAGCTGGAGGTATAAGGACGTGGTTAGATCCTTTTTGGATGTTAATTGATGTTTAAGGATATTTAGAATTGATGGATCTTGGCTGGGTAGTGTTGTGGAGTTGTTTGGAGGTGATTTCGGTTGTGTTTGGTAGCCGAAATAGGAGTATGGATGAGAGCAGCGAGTTTAGGTGCTTTCATTGAAGATATTAATGCATGATGATGCATTAATCCTCTGCTTTGATGTGTTTAAAACAGGGGAGACATCTTCGGACCTTTGTGGTGGTGATCTGGAAGCTTGATTGGTGTTTCGGCAAGTAGCGAAACGGAATCGGTGAGTGGATTTTGGTTTTCAGCTTTGAAACCAATGTTTTGAACGTTTGGGAGCTTAGTTTAAGTCTGAGCAACTTAGCTAAGCTCAAGAGTAAGTTTTCGGAAAAACTCTCTTGTTGATGAACCATGAGTTGGTTGAATGCAATGTGATTTGTTTGCATGTTTTAAATTCTGTTTTGAAAGCATGTTTTAGCATGTTTAATTGCTGAGATTATAAGCCATGTGTTGAAGGATGCTCAAGGTAAGAGATCCTTGTTTTTGAACATTGTTAAATGTGGTTTTGATGCTTAATGATGCATGATGTTTATGGCTTTGTTAAATGCTTTAAAACAGTGAAATATTGTTGTTAATGATGCATATTGGCAAGTGATGTTTTGAGAATGGTTAAGAACACTATGGTGGTTAAAAGTCCATGGTTGATTCTTGTTAAGGTCACAAAGGTGGTTAAAAGTCCTTGTGTGAGCCTTGTGTATTTTAAGAACAACATGGTGGTTAAAAGTCCATGGTTGGTTCTTGGTTAAGGTCACAAAGGTGGTTAAAAGTCCTTGTGTGAGCCTTGTGTATTTAAGAACACCATGGTGGTTAAAAGTCCATGGGTGATTCTTGTTAAGGACACAAAGGTGGTTAAAAGTCCTTGTGTGGTCCTTGTGAATGGTAAGAACATCATGGTGGTTAAAAGTCCATGGATGATTCTTGTGCTAAGGACACAATGGTGGTTAAAAGTCCATGTGTGGTCCTTGTGAATTGTAAGATCACAATGGTGGTTAAAAGTCCATGTGTGGATCTTGTATTGATTGTATCACTTGTGGCCAATATGACATGTTATAAACTTGAAGCATGAAATGCTTGTTTTAAATGCTTATGTGCATGTACAAATGATGAGTTGAACTAAGGTTTATAAAGGTGTTTATAAATGCATTATTGAATTGTTTTTAAAATAGCATTCCTCACTAAGCTATTTGCTTACGCTCTCTCTTTTCTTAAACCAATAATGCAGAGCATTGAAGTGCATTAGGGGCAGCAAGGAAGCCAAGAATCCAAGTGAAGGTTTAAGCTCATGTATGGTGAATGTTTTCTAACACTATTAGCTTTTGGGCATTTGGCAATGAGGAACCTATATTGTTGTTTTGGGAGATGTTTTGGACTCCCTAAGTTGGTTTTATATTGTTGATGATGTTGGAACATGTAATTGGCCTCTTGGTATTTGTTTGATGATTTGGTGCTTAAATGGTTTTCTATATAGGATGCATGCCTATAGAATTGGGGCTTTTCTTGTTTGATGCCATGTTTGAGTATGATTGATGCAATTATGTTCCTTATGCATGAAATGACTTGCTGGTATAATTTGGTTGCCTTTGGAGCATGTTTGATGGGTCAATTGTGTGTTTAATCAGCAAAAATCTGCAAATCTGGGCAGGCCGTATCGGAACGGGTGCTACCGTTTCGGAACAGGGGCCTGAAATGGCCTAGGCGTTTCGAAACGGGAGGAACCGTTCTGGAACGGAAATGCTACTGCCAGGCTCTGTTCCGATACTCGTTTCGGAACGGTCCCGCGTTTCGGAACAGGCTCTCCCTGTTTCGGAACACCCGACCGTTGGGCACTGAAATTGACAGTTTTATGTTTTGAAATCCTTGCGTTTTGGTCCTGAATCTTGTTTATGCAATTGAATGAGTTTGAGATGTCCGTTTGAGTTGAAATTTGGCAGAGAAGCATGAAATATGACTAATTTCATAATGGTAACTTAAAAGTGGGCTAAGTCCTTATGATTTCCAGAATTTACATTTTGGTCCCTAAATTCGTGTTTTGTGCAATTAAGTCCCTGAATGTTTTCCGAGTGCGCTGATCTTTGAGTATGCTATTGTTATGAACACACCTAGGGTTAATGTGCATTTAGATAAGATTAAAAAGAAAAAAAGGTCGTTAATCAAGGTTGACTTTGGTTTTCCCCGTGTAAACTTCTTAATTCGGGTCAACCGTCTAGGCCGGGTTAAGGGGGTTACACTCCAGGAGCCTCTACTCGTGCTAGATGTCATGACATGTCATTGAGGGAGCTTCATGATTCTCTCATTCGTCATATGGACTCCTCCATTGGATCTCTTCGGGCTCACATAGATTCTAGACTTGATTCTCTCGAGGCACGTCATGCTTCCTTGGGTGATGCTTTTAGCGCTCTTCAGCGCAAGTTTGATAGTTACCCATTCCCACTGCCACCATCTTTATCTTAGATGCATGCATACATGGACATCATATTATATTATGCTTTTGTTTATGGTTGCTTTTAGACATTGCTACATGCCTTCTATGACTCTTTGTTGGATGTTGCTTTAAACGTTGATGCTATGTTGCTTTGGTTTATTTTGGTACTTATGGATACATTATGTTTTGTTTAATTTAAGTACCTATGGATGTTTATGCTTTTTTTGTGTTATCTATCGTTTCAATTCTAGCCTTTACTTTTATTTTTCTCCTTTGTTATATTGTGCTAACACTTTTCTTGAATTTTTTTTGATAAATCAAAAAGGGGGAGAAATATGAGAAAATAATGAAAAATGGTTTTTAAATAATATTGGAGCTTAAATTGTTGTAATTTAAAACTAAAATTTGAAATCATTTATCAACTCAAAAAATATTTTCTTAAGGAGGAGCTTTTTGTCAAAAACAATTTTTCAAAGAGTTTTGTTATATCAAAAAGGGGGAGACTGATGAACTAATATTTTGATATAACAAATTAAAAGAAAAATGTTTTTGGACTTAATCAAATATAGAAATTCTTGCAAAAATAATTCAAAGTCCAAACAAACTTGAAAAATTCGTTTCAAATGTTTTCCAACTTTACCGATCTTTTTCAAAACAAGTATGATCCGTTTTTGTACCAAAAAAACTGTTTTCCAGTCTTCAAGGCAAAAAGGATCAATCCCCTGATGAAAGGGATCGATCCCTTGATTGACAATTTCACTTATTTTTTTATCTTAGTGCAAAAGGATCAATCCCGTGGTGTATGGGATCGATCCCTTTTTGCAACAGTCATATTTTTCATAAGAAAGGATCGACCCCCTTGTAAATGGATCGATCCCTAGTGCTTTAAATGCTCTGATTTCAGGTTAGTAACATCTTTATGACATCCCCAACGTCTAGTATTGATTGAGAGGATACAAAAACAAAGAAAAATCAACTCATCAACAACAAGAAAGTCTACATAAACATTCAAGCTTTCAAGAGTCCACTTTGTGCTTAATTTTCGATCTTTCTTGTAAACACTAGAGTGTTCTTTATTGTAATTATTTTGCTAGTGTTTCTTTGGGTGTGTGAGAGAGCTTAAACTTTGCAAACACATTCCTAGTGAGGATTTCCTAGTTTGCCTATTTGTATTTGTTCTTGGGGAAAGGATTCAATAGACTTTGGGGTATAAGTCTATTGAATTGTGTAAGGTTACTCTTTATCCTTAAAGGAAAGACAAATTAGTGAATTTGTGGAAAATCCTTAGTGTGGTCACTAAGGTAGTGGATGTAGACTCCAATTAAGGGAGTTGAACCACTCTAAATCTCCTTGCAATTTCTACCTTTGCAATTAGTGTCCATCGTTCTTTCAGAAATCCAATTCACCCCCTCTTGGTTTTGTTCGATCGATTGCCACTCTCAACAAGATTCCATCAAGCTTTGTGGCGATGAGAGATACCGCCATGAGAGTTTGGTGATGTGAGATTCCACCGAGGTAGGACTTGACGAAGTGTGATTCTATCAGGCTATCGGCATATCCGAGTAATGTTGCTAAAATGCCAATATATGAGATTCACATGTACCTTGATTATAAATGATTTTATGCATTGTGTTTTGCATATGAGAACTTGATTTGTGAAATGCTTTTGAGAAACAAGTATGTGTTGTTTTGCTTTGAGATTTTGCATTTGGGGTAATGCATGAGATAGAAGGTACATGTGGTTTTGCTTTGAAAATGATTTCAAGCATGAGATAGATTGAGCATGATGAGATAGAGTTTTCTACTTGAGAAATGGTTTTAAAATGCATTGTTGTTGTTGGTTTGTTTTGAGCATCCCTCTCTAGGCATTATTACTTACGCTCTTTTTTCCAACAATGAAAAGAAATAGCATCTTTCAGCAGCAAAGAAGCAAGAATGAAACCAGGGAGTGAGATTTAGCTCAAGTATGGTTTTATATTTGCTTATTAGTAAAAATCAGGAATGGGAGGATGCCTCAATGTTTTGGGAGAGTGTATTTTGAAACTCCCTGGTTTGTGGCAAGTTTGAGATGCCTTTGATGACTTGTAAATGGCATTTACTAGTTGATATTTGCCTTGGTTTGTGTTTTGGCTCTTGAGTGGCCTTATTTCTTAGGTTGCATGCCTATAGATTTCCTTAATCCGTATTGCCATGCGTTGATGTTGAAATTGCAATATATGATTGAGGTTTGATGTTTAGACATGTTGTATGTATTTTGGAAGCATATTTAAATGTTTTTGATTGGATTAAAGTGTGAAAAATCATAAAAAGTGTCATTATAGGCCCAGGTGTTTCAATACGCCTAAGGCTGTACCAAAACAATGTGCCTGAAATGGCTTAGGGGTTTCGAAACGGGGAAGAGGTGTTTCGATACGCTTTGCTATTCGAATCCCGTGTTTCGAAACTCCTTTGGGGCTGTTTTGATACGAGCCCCTGCTTCAAGCCGCTTAACACTATTCCAATATGGGCATTTTGATACAGGGCAACCTATACCGAAACACCCATCTGTTAAATTAGTTATTGGAATCTTTTGAAGTTCTGTTCTTTGCGTTTTGGTCCCTGAATGTTGTGGATGAAATTAAATGAGCTTGGATGATTGTTTTTAGCTGATATTTGACAGAGAGGCATGTAATGAGTTTAATTAAAGGTTGGTAACTTAAAATGGAAGAAGTCTCTGTAATTTGGTAAAATTACAAAATGGTCACTAAAATGTGTTTGCACGCAATTGAGCTCCTAAACGTTGTCCGATCGAGTTACAAATTGTTCCACTGTGATATTTATCACATAGGATAATAATGAGCATCTAGACAAGATAAAATGAAAAAAATTTGGGCCGTTTATTGGAGTAAACTTCCTAGTTTACTTCAATATTCCCCGTGTGACCCGTTCGGTTTGGTCTATCGTCCAGACCGAGTCGAGGGGGTTACACTTGGTGGTATCGGAGCCAAGTTACGAAAGAAGTGGGAGGTAAGGTTTGTGTGATATTGTTTCTTGGTTGATTTAAATGACGAACGCTATGCTCGGTGTTTGTTTATGATATGAAATGATCATTGCTTGACTTGTATGAGATGCAAGGTGTTTGATAACATGATTTATGATTGTTATGTGCTGTTGGGGGAGAGAGGAAGGGTACCCATTGCCATATTATTACTAATGTAAAGAGAATTTCGGTTTTGAAAAGCAAAAACTTGAGCACTTTGGATTCTTGCTTCGGCTAGCCTGATTGCTTTTAATGTCGCATTTTAGCTCAAAGATTCATACTGTTTTGATAATGGGACCGAGACGAGAGCTTAGATCCAATGTGCGTAATGTGGTTGAGAATGAGGTTAATGATGTTGAGAATTTGTCGTCCCCCTCCTCCTCCTGGTGGTGATGGAGCTGGTGCGGGAGCAGGCGTTGGAGGTATTGGACCTCAGGCAGCGCAAGGGCAGGCTGCTGCTGATATGACATCGCCGATTCAAGCTATAGCTGGGGATTTTCAGGCAGCGATAGTGGGTTTGCATGTGGCCGTACCTCAGCCTTTTGCTAATGTTGGTTTACCTTTGGAGCGTTTACGCAATTTCGGTGGAACTGAGTTCCGAGGTTTGTCTCCTGAGGGTTCTAAGGCTTGGTTTGAGAGAACCCAAAGGATTCTTGGTCAGATGATGTAACACTCTGGTTTTGGGCCTAGATGTTTTAGACATCGGATCGGACCGTACCGGTCGAAAACGGTTCGAATCGCGTAAGGTGATTTAAGGAAATCAAGGACCGGGATAGGATAAAAATGTGGTAAAAATTGCTAAAATCCTCTAAAAATATGTTTAAGAGATTGGTCAAATCAATTTTACAAAAAGAGTTTTGGAAATGGGACATTTTGAGTAGTGACCAAATTGTAAAGTTTCAAAACTGTGGAAAATGTGATTTTTAAAGGTGAAGCCAAATTCTTAGAATCTTTAGGGGGATTTATGGAAATTTAACCTTTCCTTAATATGACATGTGTTTAAAATGGCTTTTAATTAAATGGGTAGTTAATGTGAGATTTCATCACGTAACTACCATCTTCTCTTTATTTTCAGCCAAACATTAATTTCATCCATTTCTCCCCATAATTCCTTTCTCCCAAACACTCTCTTAATATTCCTTAAACAATTTTCAAGAAATCCTTTCAAGTTCTTCAATATTTTGCTAAGGAAAACTTGTCATTTATTGAGGAAAGCAAGGATTGGAGGTAAATCCCGTTCTAAACCTCTAATCAAAGTTCTTTATTGAAATTCCCAAGATCTTTGGCTTCTAATTAATGTTTTTGGGTGAGTTTTCACTATAGTTTTGTTTGGAGATCAAAATCTTGTAAAAATGTGGTTGAAAACTTAATTTTCGGACTTGTTTTGTTAAGCTCTGTTATGGATTGATTTTAATTGAGTTTTAAGTTGGTTAATATGTTGAAATGAAGTTTTGATAACATAGATCCTGAAGTCCTTGAGATCCTTGAGTTTATTGTTAGTTTTAATTGAGTTTTTGAGGTGAAATGGTGGAATCTTGCTTGCTGGAGGTATAAGGATGGGTTAGGTTGTTTATTAGATGTTTTTTGATGTTTATAATAGATTGAAATTGTTGTATGTTGGCTGAGTTTAGTTTAGGAAGCAATCGATTGAGTTTTCGGTTGTTTTGGATGTGTAAATTGGTGTAGTTTGGATGGGCAATGAGTTTGTGAATTGTTGCTGGTGCTAAATGCATTTTAATGCATTTAGATCTCTGTTTTGATGTTGTGAAAACAAAGGATCTTGATCCGGGAGCAATTGAGGTGTTGTTGGAGGCTCCAGAAGAGTAAATTTCGTGTCGGCGAGCAAGGCTTCGAATATCGGTGAGTGGAAATGGATTTTCCAGCTTTATAACGCTTTGAGCATGGTCTTGGGAGCTTAGTGTAAGTTTGAAACACTTAGCTAAGCTCAAGAGTAAGTGATTCGAAAGTCTCTCTCGGAAATGTGCTATGTTTTGATGGAAATGCACTTGAGTTAAATGTGGTTTTGATTGCTGCTTTAAAGCATGTTAGAAGCATGATTAATGCTGGATTTTAATGCCATTTGTGTAAATGATGCACTAGGTAAGTGATCCTTGGTTTTATGCAATAAATGCATGTGATGTTAAACATGATGTGCTTGTGGAAATGGCAGTATTTATGCTTGTAAAATAGTGGATTATTGATGTTAAGTGATTATATTGGCAAGTGATGAAAGTGGTTTTGGTTCTTGTAATTAGATATAGTTAGCCGGCTATAGGATTGGGTGCACCGTGAATAAAGTCGTCTTGGATGTTGATGGGTTGTGATTGTGCCGTAATCTCCATCCAAGTACCCTAACGATTGAGGATAAGATCACAACGGTGAATGGTTTAATCTCGTGTGTGAATCTTGTGGTATGTGTCCCGTACTCTCGCTAGTGGAATTATACTACTACCGATGAGTGATGTTGAGGGGTTGTGATTGTGCCATGTATCTCCACGTTTTGTAATCTGGTAGTATGTATGAATCATGTGGGACAACACTTGTAATCCGCGTATCCAATTGTGTATTGAGTTGATTTTGGTATGGTTTGAGAAATGATCACTTGTAAGCCAATATAATGTTGTGTTTAATGGTTTAAGCATGAGATGCTTGTGATTAATGCTAGAATGCATGTGATGCTTGGTAAAGCATGAGCAAAGGTTTATTTGTTGTTTTAAAAGGATGCATAAGAGCATGTGTTTTAGAAAGTGCAATGATGTTTTGAAAGGGCATGATTTATGTAAAGGAATATGATGATAATAGTGTTTTGCCAGTTGTGTGAAATGCATTGATGAATGTTGTTTAGCGATCCTCACCAAGCTTGTGATTACGCTCATTTGTTTCTTCAATGCAGAGAATTAGGCATTCGAGGCAGCGAGTAAGCAAGGGAAATCCAAGCACTTTTGTCAAGCAAAGTATGTGGTTTTTCTTTGATGTAATAAGAGGCAATGGGTGTGATTTCTACTTTTGGTTAATTGAGGATGTTGATTGTTACTTTGTTCATATTTGGTTTGGTATTTTTGAGTTGTAATTGGCCTTTGAAGTTTGATTGATGCATGATTGTGGTTTTTAGATTTTGCTTGGTTTTTAAGACTAGGAAGCATGCCTTTGGAACCAATGCTCTCTTGAATGATGCTATGCTTTAGCTCGTACTTTGCAACGTTGATCTTTGATGCCTAAACATGTTGTATGTATGTTGTGGCATGATTTGGAATGTTTTCGGGGGTGTTTATGAGCGAAAAACCAGCAAAACCTGCTGTTGCAGGGCAAGGAGTATCGGAACGCCCTTACCTGTTTCGGAACAGAGGCCTGAAATGGCCATAAGGTTTCAGAACGGGTAGGAACGTTCCGGAACGTTTTAGCTACTGGAAAGGCGTGTTTCGATACGGGTTTCAGAACGCACCCGAGTATCGAAACGGTCAACCTGGTTTCGAAACGACCGTTTCGGTACATGGCCTTGTGTTTCGAAACACCCGACCGTTGAGCTTGAATTTGAATTGTTTCAGGTTTCTATTTCTCACGTTTTAGTCCATGAGTCTTGATTGCTTAGTTAAATGAGTTTGGATGATCCGTTTGAGTTGAAATTTGACATGCTGGCTTATTATATGATTAATTTTGGTTTGATAACTTTAAAACTTGTTTAACCCTTATAACTCTTAAAATTTACATTTTAGTCCCTAAAAGACGATCGTATACAATTGAACCCCTAATGATCACCGTTCGCTGTGTCGCTTCCGCTAAAGTGTTATACTATTCACATAGGTTAATAATGTGCATCTAGAAAAGTTAAAAAGAAAAAAAGGTCATCAATCAAGGTTGACTTTCACTAGTTGACTTTGGTTTTCCCCGTGTAATCTTCTTATTTCGGGTCGAACGTCTAGGCTGGGCTAAGGGGGTTATAGATGAGTTGTAATGATGTGCAAAAGTTGGGTTGTGTTGTATCCTTGCTTCATGGAGATGCTTATACATAGTGGATGACCATCACTATAGGTATGGAACTTGCCGATGTGACTTGAGAGTTATTTGGAACTGCTTTTAAAAGGAAGTATCTGGGTGTTCGCTATCTTGATTAAAAGAAGCGAAAATTTATGTCTTTGGTGCAAGGAAACTTGACTGTTTTAGAATATGAGGCTCAATTTGTTCGGTTGAGCCAGTATGCTCCTGAACTGGTTCTTGATGAACAAAAGAGATGTGAACGTTTCCATTATGGGCTTGTAAAGGATGTCAAGACATATATGTTGGCTTCAGATTACACAAATTTTGATGTCTTAGTCACTCGGGCTAAGGACATTGAGCAGAATTTGGGCTTGGTTGCTCGTTCAGGTGGTTCTAGCTCCGGAAAGAGGTCGGCTGAGTTTGATGCTGGTAGAGATCGTTATAAGAAGCATAAGGATAGGAGGTATCAACTGGATCAAAGGCGTGGTGGTGGTAACCCTGGTCGTGGTCAACAAGGCTAGAATGCTTTTGTTCGTACTCCAAAGTGTAACCGGTGCGATAGAAGGCACATGGGAGAATATTAGGGTAATCTGGGTACATGTTGGAACTGTGGGTCACGAGGACATATGAAGCGTGATTGTCCACAACCTGTTAGAGATGGACAAGCTACTGAGCAACAGAGAGGCCATGGTCGCGGTCGTGGTAATTTTCAGCATAGAGATGATGGGTAGACGAATGTTGCTCATGTTGTTGCTGTGCAGCCTGAGGGAGGTGGATAGGCTAGTGTGTATGCACACCGAGAGGGAAGGAATGACACAGATGTGATCGCAAGTACCTTTACTTTGCAATCCTTGCCATTAGTTTCTTTGATTGATTCTGGTTCAACTCATTTGTACATTTTGCAGGAGCATGGACAAGCGCTTGATTTACATGTTGAGTTGTTAGATGTTGGTATGCGTGTAACCAGTTCTTTTGGGGAGACGATTGTTACAAAGAAGTTGTATATGAGGTGTCCTTTGTCTGTTCAAGGACATGTGTTTGAGGTTGATCTTATGGAATTTCCTTTTTATTGTTTTGATGTAATTCTTGGTATGTATTGGTTATCTGAGCATAGGGTTGTGGTTGATTTTAAGACCGAGCGAGTTTCGTTGAAACTTGCCTATGATTGTGAGGTGGTAATTGTAGGCGAGAATGTGAAGTTCTTGTCTAATGTGGTTTCGGATCTTGAAGTGAGACGGTTGATGCGTTTGGGATGTGAAGCTTTCCTGGCTTATGTGATGAATCCGGGTACAAAGGAGGTGCGAGTACAGGACATACGTACGGTATGTGAGTTAACGGGTGTATTTCCGGAAGAGTAGCATGGTCTGCCACCGAACATAGAGGTTGAGTTTTGTATTGAGTTGTATGAAAATACAACTCTAGTGTCAATTGCTCCCTATCAAATAGCACCGAAAGAGTTGAAGGAGTTGAAGACGCGACTATAGAGTGTCCACAAGTTCTATATTTTGTACACATTCCTGCCCTTATTATTGCTATTCTTAAGCTCATTTAGGCATATTTAGGTGCATTGCATGCATAACAACAATACTTTCTCTTTTACCATGCCTTCATTGAATATTTTATGTTTGGTTAAGAAAAGATATTGTTTTAGTTTAGTTTTTATTTTCAGGTGCTGTAGCTGTGTAGAGGAGCAGAGGACAAGAGAGGATAGGAAAGCTGGGAACAAAAGGGTCTGTACTGAAGCAATTCCATGTGCCGCTAAGGACGCCGTCATAACAGCAATGCCGCCAAGTACCGCCCAAGAAGGAATTACACCGACTTAGTCAAGATGGGTTGCGATTGAAAGAGGGCAATTCTCGTAGGCCAATGAGCCCAGTCTTGCAATTTTCTGAAGCATGTAGCGGCCGGTAGAGCTGATCCAAGATTGATAAGTAAGAGTATTTATCTTTACTTGCTGAAGAAGGCAACGTCCAAAGAGTCCATGTTCAAGTCAAAAAGGAGTCAGCATTTAATGTAAAGTTACTTTAAGAACTTCTACTCCAAGGAGGAATCAAATTTAGTCCATGAGCCATATATATACCCATGTATGTGAGGGTATATGGGCATGGAGGGATGTACGGATGCATAGCAGAGAGGTAGATAGATAGATTGGAGGTGTCAGAGGTCGCGACCCAACACTACTAGAGTTTAGGATTTTGAATGTAAAGTAGTTGTGAGAAACGGTTGTAATAGTTTAAGTGTGTTTTCAATAAAATATTCCAAGTTTTCTTAATTCATGTTTTTCACTTCTTCAATTAGTTCCAAAAGTCCAGTTGAAGAAATCCATTTGTCGGGCACGAAAGTGTAAGGCTCACGAAAGGATTAAGCATTGTCTCATCATGTCAATATGTTGACTAATTCGGCTTAGACATAAGTTCTGTAACACCCGAGTTTAGGGGTCGAGAGTCGAGTGTGTGAGTCGGGTTTGAGTCGCTGGACTCGGTTTAATTAAAATGAACTTTGGTTCTATTTTAAAAAGGATTTGAAATTCATTAATGGCAAAACTGTAAATTTTAAAAGTAAGGAAAAAAAGATGAGTAAAAGGCCTTTTGAAACAAAATAAAATAAAAAGCTCATCTTCTTCCTTGTTTCATTTTCCACGACCAACCCCCCCCCCCCCCAAAACCACCCAAGTTACTATTCCATCAAAGATCTTCATCATTTCAAGTGATCTCAACGAGGTAAGCACATTTTTGACTTCTCCTATCTATTCCGAACATTTCTATGGTTTTAGATTTTCAAAAGCACCATTTTTTTAGTTCTTCAAGTTTTCAAGTTTGAGGAAAATGATGAAACTTTAAGGGCTTCTTGACTTGTTTTTTGATTTGTAGACACATTATATCTTAAAATGGTGGGGTTTTGTCAAAAATCCCGAAATGGGTTTTTGGGGGTATTTTAAAAGTGTCAAAACTTGTGTTTTTGGAGTGGTTTTGTGATAGGTTGTTGGGCTGATGTTATAGTGATGTTAGAAAGGTGTTTTGAAGGTGTTTAATGGTGTTTTGGGTGTTAGGATTAGTAGTTTTCGGCTGGGTTTGGTAGGAGTACTAAAATGTAATTTTTGGTGGTTAGCTTTGGCTTGAATTTGTTGAGAAATGGGTTATGGTTGAAATCTGAGTGGTGACAGTGTATTGTGGATGTGTTGTGTAGTAATGCATTGTTTTTTATTGGTTAGAATCAAGGGGAAACATTGGAGAAGGTTCAGGCACGATTCCGGAAGTGGTGGAGACTTGATTCAGCTTTCTTGGTTTGCTTAAGGAAGTGTGGTGAGTGGAATCTTTAAATTGGTTTAAATTAGTTCAAGTGTATGGTTGCTAAGTTGGATTGTGCTTGGTAGGCCAATCCATGGTAAAGGTTAAGTTGGTAGCTTAATCTCATGTGTATTTAATGAGCTTTTCTAGTATGCATGTTGTAGACTTGTAAGGCATGTGTTGGTTATGTATGTGTTATATACATTAATGTGTGTGATGATTGATATGTTGAAATGCATGATAGGGTTGTCATGGTGTGACTTGATAGTATGATTGGGACTAGTTAAATTACCGGGTATAAATGATCGATCATTAGAATGAGAGTGTGCACACGGATGAGTCAAATTCGCGTGTGGCCTTGGTGGCGTAAAGTCATCAAGGAGGAGTACGGTGACGTAATATTCCACCAGAAATTTTATATTATTACGCGATGATGAGTGGAATCCCATCCGTAGGGCATGTGATGATGAGTGTAATCCCATCCATGCAAGGTCCGGTGATGAGTGTAATCCCACCGAAGGTAACATTGTTGTGAGTACGTTGGAGGTGAAAGCCCCAACGGAAGTTATCCGCATATCCGAGTAAACTAATAGTTGCCAATATACTTGTTCATGTGGTTTGTTGTTAAGATAACTGTTATATCTTCTTGGGCATAACATGAGGTAAGATGCCATCTTAGTGCATTCATATGATGCTAGCTTGATGCTATGTTGATGCTTATGTATGCATGTGTGTTGTCTTAAGGATGGTATGCTTGAACCCTGCATTGTCGTTGTTTTCGTTTTAGAGCACCCTCACTAAGCTTCTAGCTTACGCTCTCATTTTCTACAATGCAGATCATTAGCGTGGAGTTAGCAAGGAGCGAGGAAAGGGGCATTCCAAGCTTTAGTAGTTGCTCAAGTATGGTTTAGTAAATAATGTGGTAGTTTAGCAATAAGACTGCTATGTGATTTGTATGAGCGTTGTTAGACTCATATTTGTTGGTTGTTGTTTGTGCCTTGTTAGGGTTTTGTAAACCATGTTACGTTGTTGCCTAATGCTTGTGTTTAAAGGCTTATGACCTTGATCCATGAATGCTATGTGTTGGTTTGAGAGCATGTAAACTTTGTTAGTGGATGCATGTATCTTTTGGCTAATTAGACCCTTTATGTATGTTTGAAATGTGTTGAGTGAATAAATGTTCTATATTTTAGCCCTCATTTATCCATATTATTGATGCACTCAAGCATGTTTAGTTGCATTTTAGGATAGAATTTGCATAAACATCACAAATGGATAATTTTGCACAGATGCTGCTGATTTCGGTCAATTCTTGCAGATAACTGTCATGGCAGCATCCAGGGTAGTAGAGGAACAGAAGATAACTGTCGTGGCAGAATCCAGGGTAGCAAAGGAACAAAAGCTAACTGTCATGGCAGCATCCAGGGCAACAAAGGAACATAAGCTAACTGTCATGGCAGCATCTAGGGCAGCAGAGGAACAAAAGCTAACTGTCATGGTAACATCCAGGGCATCATAGGAACAGAAGAGCTGGAGTGAAGAAAACTGCCTCATACATCACTGTCGTGACAGTGATGCCGTGACAGTGATGCTGTGACAGTGATGCCGTGACAGTTATGCCGTGACCGTGATGCCATGACAGTGATGCCGGGACAGTGATGCCGTGACAGTGATGCCGTGACAGTGATGTCGTGACAGTGATGCCGTGATAGTGATGTCGTGACAGTGATGCCGTGACAGTGATGCCGTGACAGTGATGCCGGGACAGTGATGCCGTGACAGTGATGCCGTGACAGTTGCCGTGACAGAAGTGGCGACAGTGTTGAAGCAAACTGCCTTATAACTCGCTGCCGTGACATATGCCGTGACAGAGGTGGCGACAGTGAAGAAGAAGAGATGGAAAATGCGAAGTGGAGTTCGACTGATAGAGGATTTCAAGCCTAATTTTTAGAGACCACTCGCATAATTTTTGGAGCCCAGAAGCACAAGAAAGGTCTTGCCCAAAGTTTGAGGAGAAAGTCAAAGCAAGAAGATAGGGCGAACTAAAGGACGTTTATTCATAGATTTAGTCTTTAATGAATTGTACTTTAATTCGAACTAGTATTCTTGGCCATTAAGAAAACTTGTACCCAAGGCCTATATATATGCTTGTAATTCGACCTAGAGAAAGGCAACCTAGTTCCTAGCCGTCTTCCATCACAAACCCTAGTTTTCCCCCTTCTCTATCATGTTCTAAACTTTCCCCAGGGCTAAGGGTTGATATTGTAAAGTAGTTGTAAGGGTTAAACTGTTTCTTAGGATTTTCTGTCCAAATCAATAAAACTTCAAGTTTATTCATTATGGTTTCAACATCTTGCAAGAGTATCGGGAGAGCATTGTAAGATTATCTATTTACTTAATATCGGGAGAGTTAAGTATATGAAAGGAGTGAGTATAGGTTCTCCAGTTTATGGTTGAACTATCTCGGACCTAGGGATAGGACGAGGTTCAGTGGATAATAAAGAATTCACAAACATCGGTGTTCATCCTTTGATTCACGCCGGGAGGTATCATCCAAGACGTGTTCATCGACAGACTTGGATCTAGTGATAGGACAAGTCAATCCAGGGATTCTTGCCAAACTTGAAGTACAGAGTTGTTGATCGCTGCCGCGACATCAACAGACCTCTGCCGCGACAGGTGCTACCATGACAGGCACGACGACAGACGCAACAGAAGTTCCTCTGAACAGTGCAACACCTACACTACTGAACAAATCAATAACAACCTATTTTCTCAATCTGATTCCTTTACCTATTTTAGTTTACATTCAAGAATTTTCAAAACTCATTATTAAACTTATCTTTTCCCTTGTGCAGGAAAATTAATTCTGAAGTTGTCCCAATCCCTGTGGAGACGATATCCGATACTCCGTATCACTTTATTACTTGCGACGTGTATACTTGCACTACATTGCGATAGACTATTTTACACGCAACAAAATGCAAGTTCCTCTTGAGTATGGTTGCCTTGGTGTTGATGCTCCGTTGTTTGTTATCAAACTATCTTTCACGGTGGATCCATAAGAGTTATGCTTAGACGTTATGAAAAATGCATGTCTAGGATTGGCATCACCAAAGACCTGGTTTTTAAGTGTGCCTAGTGCGCCACCTCTCTTTCATGTTGACCTACCTGGTGCATTTGTTTGTTAACGCAAATGGTTTATGAAACCTCGTGATCCTTCTTTGGACCATTAACCGCAACATAGGGATAATAAGTTTAAAACTCCGTAAACACGTCGTTACTTTGTTCGCATGATGTTTGAAATGCATGTTAGATTGCATGGTGTTTGTTTTGCATGGTTATAGCCCATAGCCTTTATAGTTTTGGTTTTTATAAATACGGCCTGCATGTCGTGCCTTTCTCTATCTTCTGTTGTACTTCTTTTCTCATCTCACTCCCTCGCATGTAATGCGAGTTTCTGAAAATTGTAAATACTCATGGAGATAAAGCAAGGACCAACATAGCAGCGTTGTAGGCCTTCCCTGGTGGACCAGGCGTTTCAGAAGCAGATTCTATCTTCAGTAGAATGGCCCTCCCATTGGCTTGGGACGGGTCACCTTAGGTTAAGAAGGGCTATAATCATTGCATTTTTATTTACCGCTTATTTTTACCTTGTATGTGATGCATTGGATGTTTTATAAGCATGATTAAACATAGTTCTTTTGATAGGATCAATGTTAAAATGATGAGAAAATTAAGTAAATCCCTCACTATAATTCTAAGTCCATTTTAACCATCCAATATTTACCCTCGTTAAAGCTTCGATCGATATAATGCGTGCTTTGCCAAAGCAATGTCACATTTATCTATCTTAGTTAAACGCGAAGAATAAGCTAGTGATATTCGCCGGTTGAGATATTGGTATTGACTTAGCTGGGTTGTTCTAATAAGATTAGAAAACCTAGTGGTTAAAAGTTTTGGTTAATCATAAGATGATTTAAAGAACAAGAGTTGTTCGCCAAAAGATGAGGAATTACATGAGATGTAATTAGTAAGGTGTTACTTACCTAAATAACCATTTCCTAAAAGACTGGCCAAAGCTGATTTAGGAATGGTGAAATACGGATCCTCACTCACTAGAAAACTATCAAAACATTTTCCGAAATTAAAACTAGAGGGTTTTTAATTTTGAAGAAAATAGTGGGAGTAAATTTATAGTAAAGATCTATCTATAAATTTTAAAATTTAGTAAAACTTATGTAGCATATTTTCTTCGTTGTAGAATTAATGGCAAATAATACTCTATCTCTGCGATCTAACCTTGAGAAGGATAAGCTCAATGGCATAAACTTCCTTGACTGGTTCCGCAATTTGAGAATTGTTCTCAAACAGGAAAAGAAGGAATATGTCATTGAAGAACCTGTTCCTGATGAACCGGTTGCCACTGCTTCCAGAGCTGACAAAGACAAGTTTAAGAAACACATGGACGACATGCTGGATATCGGTTGTCTTATGCTTGCCTCCATGACCCCTGAGCTTCAGAAGCAACACGAGGACATGGTAGCTTACGACATGATTCAAAATCTCAAGGAGATTTATGAAGGGCAAGCTCGTCAAGAGAGGTACGAGACCTCTAAAGCTCTGTTTCAATGCAAGATGAGTGAGGGATCTCCCGTAGGAGCTCACGTCATCAAAATGATGGGCTACATCCAAACGTTGGAGAAGCTCGGCTTTCCGCTGAAAGACGAATTAGCTACTGATGTCATCCTGCAATCGTTGCCGGATAGTTTCAATCAGTTCGTCCTTAATTTCAATATGAATGAAATTAACAAGACGCTGCCACAGTTACTCGGCATGTTAAGAACTGCTGAAATCAACCTGAAGAAGGTAGGACCTAAACCTGTTCTGATGGTCTGCAAGGGCAAGAAGAAAGGTAAATCGGCAGCAAAGTCTAAAGGTGATGGTAAGACCAAAACCAATGGAAAGAAGGCATTGAAACCTAAGAAGGGAATCAAGAAGGATGGAAAATGTTTCTATTGCGGCAAGACCGGACATTGGAAGAGAAACTGCCCCACACACCTACAAGAAGTCAAGAAAGCAAAAACGAGTGAGGCATGAACCTCAGAGGCTTCTAAAGAGAAGACATCAGAATAGACATGGACCTGCGAATGGAAATAAAGCAAGAGTTGCTACATCATCCATTAGGACATGTGTTTTTGCTTAAATAGATTTGTTTTAGTTTTTTTAAGATTATTATTTTGTGCCTAAGTTTTAGTTATCTTGTAAGGACACGATATTTTAATTTTGAGATTATTTAAATAAATGTTATTCTTTTAATCTCTTATGGCACAACGAATCAATGATCTTTAAACTAATCAAATCAATAATATTTATAAGATAAATAAAACAAATGACTAATCTCAAACTCGTAAAAAGTATTAAGGTAATTTGATGAGATCAAAATCAAGAATATTTAAAGTTTGATGAACTTTCAAAGAATATGGGATTGTCCCATAATTGAATCCCACAAGTGGAACGAAAAGTCTTTGAAAGAGAATCAAATATGTTAGACATGTTTTGATTCAGAACAAGTCATTTTCGACTTCTTTACACACTAGAAAAACAACTCTCATACTTAATCATTTTTTTCAAACTTGGTTTGAACGCCATATAAGATATGGACTAAGAATTGTTCTAGAATACCTTTGAAGTTTTAAGGTTACTTACATATTAAAATGTTTACAAATGTTCGAACCTTAGAAACTGGTGGGAGCATAAGTATTGTATGTAGATAACATACTCATCAAAAGGAACTAAAGATCGCAATCCGTTTTGCATTAACAAAAGATACTGCGAGTTAGCAACATGAGACAATATCTTACTCTACAACATAGGCTGAATATATTACAGTCGACATAGCAATAAAGAAGGATGTTTGGATCTAAAGGGTTCACTTCTGAACTAAGGGTTGTTCCCAGCATATTAGATGCTACATAACTCTGTTATGATGGAACCTTTTCGTAAGCAAATAAAACTCAGATCTCATCAATAAATCCAAACATATTCTAAAGTGCTTACATCTTGGAGATGTGAAAGTATGCAACATACGCACAAAGTTGATAACTTTGTCAACTCCCTCACAAAGCTTTTGACACAGCATAAGCATGTCAGTTACACTAAGCCATATCATATTAGATACGAGAATGATTGGTCTTAGTGCTAGTGGGAGATTGTTGGAGTATGCCAAAAGACCAATCATATGATGATTGAATAGACATAGTATTTTACTAGATTTATCAAGTAATGGCATTGCCGTTATTATCATTTGGTATGTTTCTGTGCATCAAGCTAACCATTGGATAATAATGTCTATACAATAATACGATTATTGTTAAATAGAATCCTTAGTCGAATATTATTACGGGTATGGACAGTGATAATATATAAAGACTAATATGTGGTTGATTGATAACAAGTGTTGTAATTGACATAGAGATGTCAAAATCAACACATAAGTATTTGTTAGAGAACAACATACTGGATTGACCCGCTATGAGCATGTTTCTTGGGTAATTATGTGGCAGTCACAACATTGCTCATGATAAACATATGTATGATCCTCAGACTTGAGATCAACATGATTTCAACATAAAGATTTACGTATTTTGACATAGTCAAACGTGTGTCGTAACTGACTACATTATAAAGACTGATGATTGGATACATGATGACCTATGTAGTGAAATATGGTTGATCAAGAAAGGATTTGTCCCTCCTACATAATGGGAGAAATATCTTCGGCCACTTGATTGAGTGAGATTAGAAAATCCATGGCCATGCTCGAATATTGTAACAACCCAAATTTGGGCTTAGAAGTTTAGGGTCTGAACCGGATCGGTCTGGAAATCGGTTCGAATCTAAAAGGAAGTTTTAGGGAACACCTAGTTCGGGATACTTTAAAAATATAGAAAAAAATCTAAAAATCCTCATTTAATATATAAAAGAGAATGGTGAAATCAATTTTACAAAATGAAGTTTGGAAATATTACATTTCGGTGTAGTGACCAAATCGCAGTTTTTGCAAAAGTGAAATAGTGACTGTTTTGTAAAGGATTGAAACTTTGAATCTTTAAGGAGCTAATTTACCTAAAATGTTTTTTTCCAGATTTTTCCTTAATTTGGGTAATTTTATTAATGTTTTAATTAAAGGAAATGAGGTTTAATTAAATGAGAAACTAACTTTGACTATTCATAACTACTTCTCACAAATTTTCCCTCTCTTCATTTTCTCTCAAATTCCTTTCAACCAAACACATTTTCTCTAGAAAATTTACTTTGATCTTCACCTCATTTGATGAGATTTCCATCACTCATTGTTTCATAATCAATCTAGCAACAAAACCTTTTGATTTCTACATTGAATTTTCAAGGAATTTTGCCCAAATCAAGGAGAAATCACTATTTAGAGGTAATATTGTTCTTCTCCTCTAAATACTCAGTTCTTTACTGAAATTCCCAAGTTGTCAATCCTTAATTTAAGTTTTATAAATGGTTTTAATGTTGGAAACATGATTTTGGCTTAAAACTCAAGATTTTGGAAGAAATCTTGAAGAATTTCGTTGTGATCGTTTGGGCTCTGTTTTGAGATGTTTCTTTAATGTATTTTGGATGTCTAATGATGTTTGAAATGAGGTTTTGTCAATCTAATCCCGAATAGGTTGTATTTCCTATGTTTTTGCTTATGAAAATGGTGGTTTTTGAGGTGTTTTTGGTGTTCTGTTATAGCTGGAGGTATAAGGACGAGTTTAGGGTTTTTTTATGTTAATTGATGTTTAGAAATGGTTAGAAGTAATAAATCTTGGCTGGGATTTGCTTCGAAAGAGTTTGGAGGTGATTTCGGTTGTTTTTGGAAGCCGAAATGAGGTTCTTGTGTAGAGCAGTGAGTTTAGTTTGTAATGCTGGTGATTTTAATGCATGGTGATGCATTAATCCTCTGTTGTTATGTGTTTAAAACAGGGGAGAATGATCCGGAAGCATTAGTGGTGGCGTTGGAAGTTTCAGATGCTTGGAAGGCTTGTCGGCTAGCATAGTTTTGTGTATCGGTGAGTGGAGTTGGGTTTCCAGCTTTGAAACAGTTATTTGAAGGTTTTGGGAGCTTAGTTTAAGTCTAAACAACTTAGCTAAGCTCAAGAGTAAGTTTTCGGAAAAACTCCCTCGGATGTGCTATGTTGTGGTTTGATGCATTGGTTATGAAATGCATGTTTAATTACTGTTTTGAAAGTATGTTCTAGCATGATTAATGCTGGTTTTGAAAGCCATGTGTTGAAGGATGCTCAAGGTAAGAGATCCTTGGTTTGACATGTTATTAGTTGGTAATGTTGCATGGAGATGCATGATGTTTAATGGCTTTGATTAATGCTTTAAAACAGTGAATTGATGATGATATTTGATGTATATTGGCAAGTGATGAATTGGTTTTTAAGTACTTGAATCGGATATAGTTAGCCGGCTATAGGATTGGGTGCACCGTAAGTAAAGTCGCCGTGGATGTTGAGGGGTTGTGATTGTACCGTAAACTCCATCCAAGTATCCTAACAAGGGAGGTAAGATCACAACGGTGGTTAAAAGTCCGTGTGTGGATCTTGGTAAGATCACAACGGTGGTTAAAAGTCCGTGTGTGTATCTGGGTAAGATCACAACGGTGGTTAAAAGTCCGTGTGTGGATCTTGTGTTATGTGTCCTGTACTCTCGTTAGTGGGTTATACAACTACCGATGAGTGATGTTGAGGGGTTGTGATTGTACCGTTAAACTCCATCACGGGTGTTGAGGGGTTGTGATTGTACCGATAAACTCCACCTTGTAAAGTCGGTAGTGTGTATGAAGCGTGTGGGACAACGCTTGTAATCCGCGTATCCGATTGTGTCTTGTGTTGAAATGGTTTGTGAACTATCACTTGAAAGCCAATACAATGTATTTGAATGTAATGAAGTGAGAGATGCTTGAAAATGATGCAAGGTTGCATGGGAATTGTGTAATGATATAAGAATGCTTGTATTACTTGTTAAGCGTGAGCAAAAGTATATCTTCTATTGTGAATGGTGCATATGTGCGTAGAATCTCATAAGTGCATTGAAGTCTTGTGAAGGCTTGTTTTGAAAAGGCACGTAATGTAAATGTTGCTTTTGTAGTTCATGTGTTTTGCATTTGTCGAATGCATGAGATAGTTAGAAGGAACATGTAACGCCCCGATTTTGGGCTTAGAAGTTTTGGGCGTTGACCGGTTTGGTCAAAGTGCTGTTCGAATCTAAGAGAGTGAAATTAGGAAAGCCTAGTTCGGGTTGCATTAAAAATATGGAAAAATGTTCTAAAATCATCTTTTAATATAATTAAGTGAACTGTGAAATCAATTTTGGAAAATGAGTTTCGGAAGGGTGACATTTTGGCTAGTGACCAAAATGTAATTTTTTGAAAGTTTTGTGACTGTTTTAAAAAGGATTGAAACTTTGAATCTTTAGGGAGCTATTTACCCAAAGGGGAGTTTCTCCAGATTTTCTAGAATATTAAATGATTTAATAATGGTTTAAAATAAAAGTAAAAAGGAGGGAAAGATATTTTTAGTCATTTAACTAACTTTCTAAATTTTCCATTCTCATTTTCTCTCATCTTTTCTCTCAAACCAAACACATTCTCTCCAGATCTTTTCCTCTGATTTTTATCACCTAAATACTTCTTTTCAATCCTCATTTGATTCCTAATCATCTTCTCATCAAAACCTTTGTAATTGCTACTTGATTCATCAAGCTTTTTGGCTCTAAAAGAGGAGAAACTCAAGTTTGGAGGTAAGAACGTCCTTCTCCTCTGAACTTCAAGTTCTTTAATGAAATTCCCAAGTTCTCAATCCTTAATTGATGTTTTATAAATGGTTTTTAAGTTTGTTTAGTGGATCTTGGCTTAAAATGCAAGATTTGGTGTGTTTTGATGAAATTTCGTTGGATCTGTTTAAGCAGTGTTTTAAGGTGTTAAAATGATGATTAATGAATGTTAATTTGATAAGGAAATGAGTTTTGATTAATGCAATCCCGGATAGGTTATGTTTCCTAAGTTTAGCTTGTGATTCTTGGATGTTTTTGTGGTGATCTTGTGGATCTGATGTTGCTGGAGGTTTAAGGATGTTTGTAGGTTGTTTTTAGATGTTAAATGGTGTTAATGGATGTTAGGTTTTGCTGGTTTATGACTGGGCTTTGTTGAGAAGTGGTTTTGATGCAATTTCGGTTGTGTTTGGTGGCCGAAATTGGAGTATGAATGAGAGCAGCGAGTTTGAGTGCTTTCATTGAAGCTTTTGATGCATGATGATGCATTAAATCTCTGCTTTAATGTGTTTAATCAGGGGAGGCATCTTTGGATCCAAGAGTTGTTGATCCGGAAGCTTGAATTGGTGCTTCGGCAAGAGGCGAAGTGGAATCGGTGAGTGAAAATGGGTTTTCGGCTTTGAAACCAATGTCTTGGGAGCTTAGTTTAAGTCTAAACAACTTTGCTAAGCTCGAGTGTAAGTTTTCGGAAATTCTCTCTAGTGGTGGCCATGATTTTGTTGTGATGCAATGTGGTTATTTGCATGTTTTGATTACTGTTTTGAAAGCATGATTTAGCATGGTATTTGCTGTTTTGATAAGCCATACGTTAAAGGAAGCTCAAGGTAAGAGTTCCTTGTATTTGAACATTGATTAAATGTGGTTTGATGCTTTTAAATGCATGACGAATATGGCTTGGTTTAATGCTTTAAAACAGTGGATAAATTGATGATAATGATGTATATTGGCAAGTGATGTTTTGAAAAGGTTAAGGTCACTAAGGTGGTTAAAAGTCCTTGAGTGAGCCTTGTTACTTAAGAACATCAAGGTGGTTAAAAGTCCTTGGATGGTTCTTGTTACGGACACAAAGGTGTTTAAAAGTCCTTGTGTGGTCCATTCTATGGTGTTTAAAAGTCCATAGGCCAAGGTGTTTAAAAGTCCTTGGGATCAAGGTGTTTAAAAGTCCTTGATGAGATACATTTCTATGGTGTTTAAAAGTCCATAGGCCAAGGTGTTTAAAAGTCCTTGGGATCAAGGTGTTTAAAAGTCCTTGATGAGATACATTTCATGGTGTTTAAAAGTCCATGGCCAAGGTGTTTAAAAGTCCTTGGGGCCAAGGTGTTTAAAAGTCCTTGGGGTGAAAGTTGATGAACTTGTTTTTAAAGAAATGGAACTTATCACTTGAGGCCAATATGACATGTTGTGATGTGATGCATGAGATGCATGTTTAAGTATGCTTTTAAGCATGTACAATTGTTGTTTTGAAGCATGATTTATAAATGTTTTATAAATGCATTATTGGATGGTTTTATTGAGCATTCCTCACTAAGCTTTTGCTTACACTCTCTTCCGTTTTCTTAATTCAATAATGCAGAGCGTCTTCTTCAAAAAAAAAAAATAATGCTGAGCGTTAGAGTACTTGAGGGCAGCAAGGAGGGCAAGCATCCAAGTGGAAACAAAGCTCTAAGTATGGAAGGTTTTCTAAGTACATTTTAGCTTTTGGTAATTTGGCAATGGGGGACCTATGTGAATGTTTTGGGAGATGTTTTGAACTCCCTAAGTATGTTGAATGTTGTTGAGAATGCTGGTTTTTGTGGTTGGCCTTTATATGCTTGTTTTGGAAGTTTATGCTTGAATGGCTTACTTGTGTAGGAAGCATGCCTATAGATTTGGGGCTTTTTGCTTATGATGTTATTTGGTTGAATTGATGATGCTTATATGTCTCATATATGTTGAATTGCATGTTGGCAAAGTTTGGTGGCTTTTGGATCATGATTGGTTGGTCAATTGTATGTTTAAGCATGCATTTTTAGTCAATCTGTGCAGGGTGTTTCGGAACAGCACCTACTGTTTCGGAACGGGTGCCTTATTTGTGCCCAGGCGTCCGAAACGGGAGGGGCCGTTCCGAAACGGAAAGGCCACTGCCAGACCCCCGTTTCGGTACGCGTTGCGGAACGGCCCCGAGTTTCGAAACGGGCTATGCCGTTTCAGAACGGGTGACCGTTGGGGGCTGACATTGGCAGTTATATGTTTTGGAATGTTTGCGTTTTGGTCCTGAAACTTGTTTGTGCAATTGTATGAGTTTGGGAAGTCCTTTTGAGCTGAAATTTTACAGAGAAGCATGAAACATGATTAATTTCAAGATGGTAACTTCAATTTGGGTTAAGTCCTTATAATTATCAGAATTTACAATTTGGTCCCTAAAGTTGTAAATTGTTCAATTGGGTCCCTGTTAGATCTCTGATGTTTATGATCTTTGAGTATGCTGTTGTATGAACATATCTAAGGCTTAATATGCATCTAGACAAGTTTTAAAAGAAAAAAAGGGTCGTTAATCAAGGTTGACTTTCGGGTTGACTTTGGTTTTCCCCGTGTGACTTTCTTAATTCGGGTCAACCGTCTAGGCCGGGTTAAGGGGGTTACATTTGGTGGTATCAGAGCCAGGTTCTCGAGTAATTGGGAATGTATGTATGCATGATTGAAGTGTGTATGTCTTGTATGCTTGTTGAGTGAAAGCATGTTTAATGGCTTGTGATTTTGATGCAACTGAAGTATGTGCTGTGATGTAGCATGTTGTGGGTACCCATTGCCAAATCAAAGCTAAAGGAAAGATGTTGTTTTGAAATGAAATTGAGCTTGAATACTTGGATTGCTTACCTTGCTGGGCCTGACTTTGTTTTATTTGTGTTGTGATTGCATGGTAAAAGTATGGCACCACGTAGAGAGTTACGAGGTAATGTGCGAGCTACGGCTCCTAATGAGAACGAGAATGAGGAAAACACGGGTAGTGCGGTGTTACCTCCTCCTCCACCTGGTGGTGGTGGTGCTGGGGCTGAGGAAGCTGGAGCTGCAGCTGGCGCTGGAGCTGCTGGACCTGGGGCTGGTCAGGGGCAAGCTATGCCTGATATGACGATGTTAGTGCAAGCTATTGCTGGTGCTTTTCAAGCAGCAGTAGCTGGGGCTCGTGGAGCGGGGCATCAGGAGGATGCGTGTGTCAGACTACCTTTGGAGCGTCTGCGCAGTCTTGGTGGGACTGAGTTCAGGGGTATGTCTGCTGAGAGTTCTGAAGCTTGGCTAGAGAGTACCAAGCGAATCTTGGGCCAAATGAGTTGCACTGATGTGCAGAAGCTGGGTTGTGTTGTGTCCTTGCTGCAGAAGGATGCGTATACATGGTGGACAACCACTATTGCTGGAATGGCAGAAGCTGATGTGACTTGGACATTCTTTCAGAATGTGTTCAAGCGGAGATATCTTGGTGTGAGATATCTAGATGAGAAAAGGCGGGAATTCATGTCTCTTACCCAAGGGAGCATGAGTGTGGCTGAGTATGAGGTGCAGTTTGTGCGACTCAGTCAGTATGCACCGGAGCTGGTACCTGATGAGCGGGCAAGGTGCGAGAGGTTCCGTTATGGTTTAGAGACGGATGTGAAGATGTATTTGCTGGCCGCTGAGTATGATGATTTCGACGTGTTGGTGGGCCGAGCCAAGGATGTTGAGATGAACTTGGGTTTATCTGTGAGAGGTGCTGGAGCAAGTGCTGGGAAGCGATCAGCTGAGTTTAGTTCCGGAGGTGGACGAAACAAGAGGGGACGTGATCAGAAGTATCAGTCCTCAGCCAAGAGAGGTGGTGGTGCACCTGCTAGGGGTGGCGGTGCTAGAGCTGATCCGAGTGCTTGTTGGATCTGTGGTTCACGTGGTCACATGAAACGTGACTGTCCTCGTGCTGAGAGAGTGGTGCAAGCTCCTGTTGCGGCTGCTGGTAACGGGTGCTGGAGTTGTGGTTCTGCAGACCACTTGAGGCGAGATTGTCCTAGGTTGGCTGGTGAGCAGGTGCGTGCTCCTGTTGTTGCTGCACCGCAGAGAGGTCGTGGGCGCGGCCGTGGTAATTTCCAGAGGAGAGAGGAAGGTGGTCGTGGAGTGGCCCATGTTGTGGCTATTCAGCCTGAGGGTGGAGGCCAAGCGAGGGTGTATGCTCAGCGAGAGGGCAGGAATGATGCGGATGTGATTGCAGGTACCTTTACTTTGCAATCCTTGTTATTGCTTTCTTTGATTGATTCTGGATCTACGCATTCATACATTTTACGTGAGCATGCTGAATTGCTTGGTTTGCCTGTTGAGTCTTTGGATGTTGGTGTTCGAGTCACTAGTTCTTTTGGTGAGACTGTTGTGACTAGGAAGCTTTATAGAAGGTGTCTCTTGGTCGTTCAAGAGCATGTCTTCCATGTTGATCTTATGGAGTTGTCCTTCTATGGTTTTGATGTGATCCTTGGTATGGATTGGCTTGCTGAGCATCGTGCTGTTGTGGATTGTGAGAACAAGTGGGTTTCGCTTAAGCTTGCGGATGATTATGAAGTTGTTGTGGTTGGTGAGAATGTGAAGTTTCTTGCCAATATGGTGTCTACCTTGGAGGCGAGCAGGATGCTGAGGCAAGGTTGCGAAGCCTACCTAGCTTTTGTGATGAATCCTAGCTCTAAAGAGTTGAGAGTGCAAGATATCAGAGTTGTGAAGGAGTTTCCTGGTGTTTTTCCTGAGGAGTTGCCTGGTTTACCTCCTAACCGCGAGGTGGAGTTTGGAATTGAGCTGTATGAGAATACAACTCCTGTGTCCATTACCCCTTATCGGATGGCACCTAAGGAGCTGAAGGAGCTGAAGACGCAGTTGCAAGAGTTGCTTGATCGTGGTTTCATCCGGTCGAGTGTGTCACCTTGGGGAGCACCGGTCTTGTTTGTGAAGAAGAAGGATGGCACTATGAGAATGTGCATTGATTACCGTCAGCTGAACAAGTTGACTATCAAGAATCGGTATCCTTTGCCGAGGATTGATGATCTTTTTGATCAATTTCGGGGAGCTGCTGTGTTCTCTAAGATTGACTTGAGGTCAGGGTATTATCAGTTGAAGGTGAAGGATGTGGATGTGCCTAAGACAGCTTTCAGGACAAGGTATGGGCATTATGAGTTTCTTGTGATGCCGTTTGGGTTGACAAATGCTCCTGCTGCTTTCATGGACATGATGAATCGTGTGTTTCATGAATACCTGGACAAGTTTGTTGTGGTGTTCATTGATGATATCCTCGTGTACTCGCGTACTGAGGAGGAGCATGAAGAGCATTTGAGGATTGTTTTGCAAGCTTTGTTGGAGAATCAGCTTTATGCTAAGCTGAGTAAGTGTGAGTTCTGGTTAAGGGAGGTGGTGTTTCTTGGACATGTGGTCTCAGCTGAGGGGATTCGTGTTGATCCTCAGAAGATTGAGGCGGTGATGAGTTGGAAAGTTCCTAAGTCTGTTCATGAGGTCCGTAGTTTCCTTGGTTTGGCGGGATACTACCGGAGGTTTGTGGATGGTTTTTCCAAGATTGCTGCTCCTTTGACGAAGCTGTTGCAAAAGGATGTTAAGTATGAGTGGACGGAAGCGAGACAGCAGGCTTTTGAGAAGCTTAAGGCGGCTTTGACGCAAGCTCCTATCTTGGTTCAGCCTGAATTAGGGAAAGAGTTTGTGGTTTACAGTGATGCATCCTATGTTGGTTTGGGGTGTGTGCTGATGCAGGAGGGTAAGGTGGTGGCTTATGCATCGCGGCAGTTGAAAGTGCATGAGCGCAATTACCCTACGCATGATATTGAGCTGGCTGCAGTGGTTTTTGCTTTGAAGATCTGGAGGCATTATCTGTATGGTGAGAAGTGTACTGTGTACACGGATCACAAGAGTTTGAGGTATCTGATGTCTCAGAAGGAGTTGAATCTTAGGCAGCGGCGTTGGTTGGAGTTGCTCAAGGATTTTGATCTGACGATTGAGTATCATCCTGGAAAAGCTAATGTTGTTGCGGATGCCTTGAGTAGGAAGGTAGCTGTTGAGTTGAGAGCCATGTTTGCTAGCTTGAGCATATCGCAAGATGGTGGTCTCGTTGCTGAGTTGCAAGTGAAACCCTCTTTGGTTCAGTTGATCAAGGATAAGCAGTTGTTGGATGATTCCTTGGTGTCTCATGTTCAGGATATCGCGGAGGGTAGACCTTCGGATTTCTGTTTCAATGATGATGGCGTGCTGTGTTTTGGGAGTCGAATAGTAGTGCCTGCTGATGCTGAGTTGAGGCGTGCTATTCTGACTGAAGGTCATAGTAGTCCTTTTGCTATGCACCCTGGTAGTACTAAGATGTACCGTGATCTTCGTGACGAGTACTATTGGGTGGGTTTGAAGAAGGATGTTGCAGAGTTTGTTAGCAAGTGTTTGGTGTGTCAGCGAGTTAAGGCTGAGCATCAGTTTCCTTCAGGGTTGTTGCAACCGTTGAAAATCCCTGAATGGAAGTGGGAGAGGGTTACCATGGATTTTGTATCTGGTTTACCTTTGTCTCCATCGAAGAAGAATTCGGTATGGGTGATTGTGGATCGCCTGACGAAGTGTGTGCATTTCTTGCCTGTGCATACCACGTTTTCTTTGGATAAGTTGGCAGAGCTGTACATTGTTGAGATTGTGCGGCTGCATGGTGTGCCTAAGTCGATTGTGTCGGATAGGGATCCGAGGTTCACATCGCGGTTCTGGCAGTGTTTGCATCAAGCTCTGGGTACAAGGTTGCATTTCAGTACATCCTATCATCCTCAGTCGGATGGTCAGTCTGAACGAGTTATCCAGATTTTGGAGGATATGTTGAGGTGCTGCGTGATTGAGTTCCAAGGTTCTTGGGAGAAGCATCTGCCTTTGGTTGAGTTTGCTTATAACAACAGTTATCAGGCAAGTATACAGATGGCACCTTATGAGGCTTTGTACGGGAGGAAGTGTAGGACTCCTCTTTGTTGGGCTGAGACTGGTCAAAAGTTGGTTTCGATGCCGGCTTTGTTGAAAGGGACCACAGAGAAGGTAAAGCTCATTTGTGAGCGGTTGAAGGCTGCTTCTGATCGGCAGAAGTCTTACGCGGATTTGAAGCGTAAGGAGATAGAGTATGCGGTGGGTGACCGTGTGTTCTTGAAGGTTTCGCCTTGGAAGAAGGTGATGCGGTTTGGCCGAAAGGGTAAGTTGAGCCCTAGGTACATTGGACCATATGAGGTGCTTGAGCGTGTGGGTCCTGTTGCGTATCGGTTGAGGTTACCACAGGAGTTGGAGAAGATTCATGATGTGTTCCATGTCTCTATGCTCCGGAGGTATAGATCTGATCCTTCGCATGTGATGCCTGTGGAGGAAGTGGAACTGAATCCGGATTTGACCTATGATGAGGAACCGGTGAAGGTTCTGGATTCGGATAGCAAGGTTCTTCGTGGCAAGACCATTGAGTTGGTGAAGGTGCTGTGGAAGCATCGCGGTGTTGAGGAAGCCACATGGGAGCGGAAGGAAGACATGCTGAAGCAGTTTCCTTATCTCTTTCCTTCAGGTAAATTTCGAGGACGAAATTTCTTAAGGGGGGGAGAGTTGTAACGCCCCGGTTTTGGGCTTAGAAGTTTTGGGCGTTGACCGGTTTGGTCAAAGTGCTGTTCGAATCTAAGAGAGTGAAATTAGGAAAGCCTAGTTCGGGTTGCATTAAAATTATGGAAAAATGTTCTAAAATCATCTTTTAATATAATTAAGTGAACTGTGAAATCAATTTTGGAAAATGAGTTTCGGAAGGGTGACATTTTGGCTAGTGACCAAAATGTAATTTTTTGAAAGTTTTGTGACTGTTTTAAAAAGGATTGAAACTTTGAATCTTTAGGGAGCTATTTACCCAAAGGGGAGTTTCTCCAGATTTTCTAGAATATTAAATGATTTAATAATGGTTTAAAATAAAAGTAAAAAGGAGGGAAAGATATTTTTAGTCATTTAACTAACTTTCTAAATTTTCCATTCTCATTTTCTCTCATCTTTTCTCTCAAACCAAACACATTCTCTCCAGATCTTTTCCTCTGATTTTTATCACCTAAATACTTCTTTTCAATCCTCATTTGATTCCTAATCATCTTCTCATCAAAACCTTTGTAATTGCTACTTGATTCATCAAGCTTTTTGGCTCTAAAAGAGGAGAAACTCAAGTTTGGAGGTAAGAACGTCCTTCTCCTCTGAACTTCAAGTTCTTTAATGAAATTCCCAAGTTCTCAATCCTTAATTGATGTTTTATAAATGGTTTTTAAGTTTGTTTAGTGGATCTTGGCTTAAAATGCAAGATTTGGTGTGTTTTGATGAAATTTCGTTGGATCTGTTTAAGCAGTGTTTTAAGGTGTTAAAATGATGATTAATGAATGTTAATTTGATAAGGAAATGAGTTTTGATTAATGCAATCCCGGATAGGTTATGTTTCCTAAGTTTAGCTTGTGATTCTTGGATGTTTTTGTGGTGATCTTGTGGATCTGATGTTGCTGGAGGTTTAAGGATGTTTGTAGGTTGTTTTTAGATGTTAAATGGTGTTAATGGATGTTAGGTTTTGCTGGTTTATGACTGGGCTTTGTTGAGAAGTGGTTTTGATGCAATTTCGGTTGTGTTTGGTGGCCGAAATTGGAGTATGAATGAGAGCAGCGAGTTTGAGTGCTTTCATTGAAGCTTTTGATGCATGATGATGCATTAAATCTCTGCTTTAATGTGTTTAATCAGGGGAGGCATCTTTGGATCCAAGAGTTGTTGATCCGGAAGCTTGAATTGGTGCTTCGGCAAGAGGCGAAGTGGAATCGGTGAGTGAAAATGGGTTTTCGGCTTTGAAACCAATGTCTTGGGAGCTTAGTTTAAGTCTAAACAACTTTGCTAAGCTCGAGTGTAAGTTTTCGGAAATTCTCTCTAGTGGTGGCCATGATTTTGTTGTGATGCAATGTGGTTATTTGCATGTTTTGATTACTGTTTTGAAAGCATGATTTAGCATGGTATTTGCTGTTTTGATAAGCCATACGTTAAAGGAAGCTCAAGGTAAGAGTTCCTTGTATTTGAACATTGATTAAATGTGGTTTGATGCTTTTAAATGCATGACGAATATGGCTTGGTTTAATGCTTTAAAACAGTGGATAAATTGATGATAATGATGTATATTGGCAAGTGATGTTTTGAAAAGGTTAAGGTCACTAAGGTGGTTAAAAGTCCTTGAGTGAGCCTTGTTACTTAAGAACATCAAGGTGGTTAAAAGTCCTTGGATGGTTCTTGTTACGGACACAAAGGTGTTTAAAAGTCCTTGTGTGGTCCATTCTATGGTGTTTAAAAGTCCATAGGCCAAGGTGTTTAAAAGTCCTTGGGATCAAGGTGTTTAAAAGTCCTTGATGAGATACATTTCTATGGTGTTTAAAAGTCCATAGGCCAAGGTGTTTAAAAGTCCTTGGGATCAAGGTGTTTAAAAGTCCTTGATGAGATACATTTCATGGTGTTTAAAAGTCCATGGCCAAGGTGTTTAAAAGTCCTTGGGGCCAAGGTGTTTAAAAGTCCTTGGGGTGAAAGTTGATGAACTTGTTTTTAAAGAAATGGAACTTATCACTTGAGGCCAATATGACATGTTGTGATGTGATGCATGAGATGCATGTTTAAGTATGCTTTTAAGCATGTACAATTGTTGTTTTGAAGCATGATTTATAAATGTTTTATAAATGCATTATTGGATGGTTTTATTGAGCATTCCTCACTAAGCTTTTGCTTACACTCTCTTCCGTTTTCTTAATTCAATAATGCAGAGCGTCTTCTTCAAAAAAAAAAAATAATGCTGAGCGTTAGAGTACTTGAGGGCAGCAAGGAGGGCAAGCATCCAAGTGGAAACAAAGCTCTAAGTATGGAAGGTTTTCTAAGTACATTTTAGCTTTTGGTAATTTGGCAATGGGGGACCTATGTGAATGTTTTGGGAGATGTTTTGAACTCCCTAAGTATGTTGAATGTTGTTGAGAATGCTGGTTTTTGTGGTTGGCCTTTATATGCTTGTTTTGGAAGTTTATGCTTGAATGGCTTACTTGTGTAGGAAGCATGCCTATAGATTTGGGGCTTTTTGCTTATGATGTTATTTGGTTGAATTGATGATGCTTATATGTCTCATATATGTTGAATTGCATGTTGGCAAAGTTTGGTGGCTTTTGGATCATGATTGGTTGGTCAATTGTATGTTTAAGCATGCATTTTTAGTCAATCTGTGCAGGGTGTTTCGGAACAGCACCTACTGTTTCGGAACGGGTGCCTTATTTGTGCCCAGGCGTCCGAAACGGGAGGGGCCGTTCCGAAACGGAAAGGCCACTGCCAGACCCCCGTTTCGGTACGCGTTGCGGAACGGCCCCGAGTTTCGAAACGGGCTATGCCGTTTCAGAACGGGTGACCGTTGGGGGCTGACATTGGCAGTTATATGTTTTGGAATGTTTGCGTTTTGGTCCTGAAACTTGTTTGTGCAATTGTATGAGTTTGGGAAGTCCTTTTGAGCTGAAATTTTACAGAGAAGCATGAAACATGATTAATTTCAAGATGGTAACTTCAATTTGGGTTAAGTCCTTATAATTATCAGAATTTACAATTTGGTCCCTAAAGTTGTAAATTGTTCAATTGGGTCCCTGTTAGATCTCTGATGTTTATGATCTTTGAGTATGCTGTTGTATGAACATATCTAAGGCTTAATATGCATCTAGACAAGTTTTAAAAGAAAAAAAGGGTCGTTAATCAAGGTTGACTTTCGGGTTGACTTTGGTTTTCCCCGTGTGACTTTCTTAATTCGGGTCAACCGTCTAGGCCGGGTTAAGGGGGTTACATTTGGTGGTATCAGAGCCAGGTTCTCGAGTAATTGGGAATGTATGTATGCATGATTGAAGTGTGTATGTCTTGTATGCTTGTTGAGTGAAAGCATGTTTAATGGCTTGTGATTTTGATGCAACTGAAGTATGTGCTGTGATGTAGCATGTTGTGGGTACCCATTGCCAAATCAAAGCTAAAGGAAAGATGTTGTTTTGAAATGAAATTGAGCTTGAATACTTGGATTGCTTACCTTGCTGGGCCTGACTTTGTTTTATTTGTGTTGTGATTGCATGGTAAAAGTATGGCACCACGTAGAGAGTTACGAGGTAATGTGCGAGCTACGGCTCCTAATGAGAACGAGAATGAGGAAAACACGGGTAGTGCGGTGTTACCTCCTCCTCCACCTGGTGGTGGTGGTGCTGGGGCTGAGGAAGCTGGAGCTGCAGCTGGCGCTGGAGCTGCTGGACCTGGGGCTGGTCAGGGGCAAGCTATGCCTGATATGACGATGTTAGTGCAAGCTATTGCTGGTGCTTTTCAAGCAGCAGTAGCTGGGGCTCGTGGAGCGGGGCATCAGGAGGATGCGTGTGTCAGACTACCTTTGGAGCGTCTGCGCAGTCTTGGTGGGACTGAGTTCAGGGGTATGTCTGCTGAGAGTTCTGAAGCTTGGCTAGAGAGTACCAAGCGAATCTTGGGCCAAATGAGTTGCACTGATGTGCAGAAGCTGGGTTGTGTTGTGTCCTTGCTGCAGAAGGATGCGTATACATGGTGGACAACCACTATTGCTGGAATGGCAGAAGCTGATGTGACTTGGACATTCTTTCAGAATGTGTTCAAGCGGAGATATCTTGGTGTGAGATATCTAGATGAGAAAAGGCGGGAATTCATGTCTCTTACCCAAGGGAGCATGAGTGTGGCTGAGTATGAGGTGCAGTTTGTGCGACTCAGTCAGTATGCACCGGAGCTGGTACCTGATGAGCGGGCAAGGTGCGAGAGGTTCCGTTATGGTTTAGAGACGGATGTGAAGATGTATTTGCTGGCCGCTGAGTATGATGATTTCGACGTGTTGGTGGGCCGAGCCAAGGATGTTGAGATGAACTTGGGTTTATCTGTGAGAGGTGCTGGAGCAAGTGCTGGGAAGCGATCAGCTGAGTTTAGTTCCGGAGGTGGACGAAACAAGAGGGGACGTGATCAGAAGTATCAGTCCTCAGCCAAGAGAGGTGGTGGTGCACCTGCTAGGGGTGGCGGTGCTAGAGCTGATCCGAGTGCTTGTTGGATCTGTGGTTCACGTGGTCACATGAAACGTGACTGTCCTCGTGCTGAGAGAGTGGTGCAAGCTCCTGTTGCGGCTGCTGGTAACGGGTGCTGGAGTTGTGGTTCTGCAGACCACTTGAGGCGAGATTGTCCTAGGTTGGCTGGTGAGCAGGTGCGTGCTCCTGTTGTTGCTGCACCGCAGAGAGGTCGTGGGCGCGGCCGTGGTAATTTCCAGAGGAGAGAGGAAGGTGGTCGTGGAGTGGCCCATGTTGTGGCTATTCAGCCTGAGGGTGGAGGCCAAGCGAGGGTGTATGCTCAGCGAGAGGGCAGGAATGATGCGGATGTGATTGCAGGTACCTTTACTTTGCAATCCTTGTTATTGCTTTCTTTGATTGATTCTGGATCTACGCATTCATACATTTTACGTGAGCATGCTGAATTGCTTGGTTTGCCTGTTGAGTCTTTGGATGTTGGTGTTCGAGTCACTAGTTCTTTTGGTGAGACTGTTGTGACTAGGAAGCTTTATAGAAGGTGTCTCTTGGTCGTTCAAGAGCATGTCTTCCATGTTGATCTTATGGAGTTGTCCTTCTATGGTTTTGATGTGATCCTTGGTATGGATTGGCTTGCTGAGCATCGTGCTGTTGTGGATTGTGAGAACAAGTGGGTTTCGCTTAAGCTTGCGGATGATTATGAAGTTGTTGTGGTTGGTGAGAATGTGAAGTTTCTTGCCAATATGGTGTCTACCTTGGAGGCGAGCAGGATGCTGAGGCAAGGTTGCGAAGCCTACCTAGCTTTTGTGATGAATCCTAGCTCTAAAGAGTTGAGAGTGCAAGATATCAGAGTTGTGAAGGAGTTTCCTGGTGTTTTTCCTGAGGAGTTGCCTGGTTTACCTCCTAACCGCGAGGTGGAGTTTGGAATTGAGCTGTATGAGAATACAACTCCTGTGTCCATTACCCCTTATCGGATGGCACCTAAGGAGCTGAAGGAGCTGAAGACGCAGTTGCAAGAGTTGCTTGATCGTGGTTTCATCCGGTCGAGTGTGTCACCTTGGGGAGCACCGGTCTTGTTTGTGAAGAAGAAGGATGGCACTATGAGAATGTGCATTGATTACCGTCAGCTGAACAAGTTGACTATCAAGAATCGGTATCCTTTGCCGAGGATTGATGATCTTTTTGATCAATTTCGGGGAGCTGCTGTGTTCTCTAAGATTGACTTGAGGTCAGGGTATTATCAGTTGAAGGTGAAGGATGTGGATGTGCCTAAGACAGCTTTCAGGACAAGGTATGGGCATTATGAGTTTCTTGTGATGCCGTTTGGGTTGACAAATGCTCCTGCTGCTTTCATGGACATGATGAATCGTGTGTTTCATGAATACCTGGACAAGTTTGTTGTGGTGTTCATTGATGATATCCTCGTGTACTCGCGTACTGAGGAGGAGCATGAAGAGCATTTGAGGATTGTTTTGCAAGCTTTGTTGGAGAATCAGCTTTATGCTAAGCTGAGTAAGTGTGAGTTCTGGTTAAGGGAGGTGGTGTTTCTTGGACATGTGGTCTCAGCTGAGGGGATTCGTGTTGATCCTCAGAAGATTGAGGCGGTGATGAGTTGGAAAGTTCCTAAGTCTGTTCATGAGGTCCGTAGTTTCCTTGGTTTGGCGGGATACTACCGGAGGTTTGTGGATGGTTTTTCCAAGATTGCTGCTCCTTTGACGAAGCTGTTGCAAAAGGATGTTAAGTATGAGTGGACGGAAGCGAGACAGCAGGCTTTTGAGAAGCTTAAGGCGGCTTTGACGCAAGCTCCTATCTTGGTTCAGCCTGAATTAGGGAAAGAGTTTGTGGTTTACAGTGATGCATCCTATGTTGGTTTGGGGTGTGTGCTGATGCAGGAGGGTAAGGTGGTGGCTTATGCATCGCGGCAGTTGAAAGTGCATGAGCGCAATTACCCTACGCATGATATTGAGCTGGCTGCAGTGGTTTTTGCTTTGAAGATCTGGAGGCATTATCTGTATGGTGAGAAGTGTACTGTGTACACGGATCACAAGAGTTTGAGGTATCTGATGTCTCAGAAGGAGTTGAATCTTAGGCAGCGGCGTTGGTTGGAGTTGCTCAAGGATTTTGATCTGACGATTGAGTATCATCCTGGAAAAGCTAATGTTGTTGCGGATGCCTTGAGTAGGAAGGTAGCTGTTGAGTTGAGAGCCATGTTTGCTAGCTTGAGCATATCGCAAGATGGTGGTCTCGTTGCTGAGTTGCAAGTGAAACCCTCTTTGGTTCAGTTGATCAAGGATAAGCAGTTGTTGGATGATTCCTTGGTGTCTCATGTTCAGGATATCGCGGAGGGTAGACCTTCGGATTTCTGTTTCAATGATGATGGCGTGCTGTGTTTTGGGAGTCGAATAGTAGTGCCTGCTGATGCTGAGTTGAGGCGTGCTATTCTGACTGAAGGTCATAGTAGTCCTTTTGCTATGCACCCTGGTAGTACTAAGATGTACCGTGATCTTCGTGACGAGTACTATTGGGTGGGTTTGAAGAAGGATGTTGCAGAGTTTGTTAGCAAGTGTTTGGTGTGTCAGCGAGTTAAGGCTGAGCATCAGTTTCCTTCAGGGTTGTTGCAACCGTTGAAAATCCCTGAATGGAAGTGGGAGAGGGTTACCATGGATTTTGTATCTGGTTTACCTTTGTCTCCATCGAAGAAGAATTCGGTATGGGTGATTGTGGATCGCCTGACGAAGTGTGTGCATTTCTTGCCTGTGCATACCACGTTTTCTTTGGATAAGTTGGCAGAGCTGTACATTGTTGAGATTGTGCGGCTGCATGGTGTGCCTAAGTCGATTGTGTCGGATAGGGATCCGAGGTTCACATCGCGGTTCTGGCAGTGTTTGCATCAAGCTCTGGGTACAAGGTTGCATTTCAGTACATCCTATCATCCTCAGTCGGATGGTCAGTCTGAACGAGTTATCCAGATTTTGGAGGATATGTTGAGGTGCTGCGTGATTGAGTTCCAAGGTTCTTGGGAGAAGCATCTGCCTTTGGTTGAGTTTGCTTATAACAACAGTTATCAGGCAAGTATACAGATGGCACCTTATGAGGCTTTGTACGGGAGGAAGTGTAGGACTCCTCTTTGTTGGGCTGAGACTGGTCAAAAGTTGGTTTCGATGCCGGCTTTGTTGAAAGGGACCACAGAGAAGGTAAAGCTCATTTGTGAGCGGTTGAAGGCTGCTTCTGATCGGCAGAAGTCTTACGCGGATTTGAAGCGTAAGGAGATAGAGTATGCGGTGGGTGACCGTGTGTTCTTGAAGGTTTCGCCTTGGAAGAAGGTGATGCGGTTTGGCCGAAAGGGTAAGTTGAGCCCTAGGTACATTGGACCATATGAGGTGCTTGAGCGTGTGGGTCCTGTTGCGTATCGGTTGAGGTTACCACAGGAGTTGGAGAAGATTCATGATGTGTTCCATGTCTCTATGCTCCGGAGGTATAGATCTGATCCTTCGCATGTGATGCCTGTGGAGGAAGTGGAACTGAATCCGGATTTGACCTATGATGAGGAACCGGTGAAGGTTCTGGATTCGGATAGCAAGGTTCTTCGTGGCAAGACCATTGAGTTGGTGAAGGTGCTGTGGAAGCATCGCGGTGTTGAGGAAGCCACATGGGAGCGGAAGGAAGACATGCTGAAGCAGTTTCCTTATCTCTTTCCTTCAGGTAAATTTCGAGGACGAAATTTCTTAAGGGGGGGAGAGTTGTAACGCCCCGGTTTTGGGCTTAGAAGTTTTGGGCGTTGACCGGTTTGGTCAAAGTGCTGTTCGAATCTAAGAGAGTGAAATTAGGAAAGCCTAGTTCGGGTTGCATTAAAATTATGGAAAAATGTTCTAAAATCATCTTTTAATATAATTAAGTGAACTGTGAAATCAATTTTGGAAAATGAGTTTCGGAAGGGTGACATTTTGGCTAGTGACCAAAATGTAATTTTTTGAAAGTTTTGTGACTGTTTTAAAAAGGATTGAAACTTTGAATCTTTAGGGAGCTATTTACCCAAAGGGGAGTTTCTCCAGATTTTCTAGAATATTAAATGATTTAATAATGGTTTAAAATAAAAGTAAAAAGGAGGGAAAGATATTTTTAGTCATTTAACTAACTTTCTAAATTTTCCATTCTCATTTTCTCTCATCTTTTCTCTCAAACCAAACACATTCTCTCCAGATCTTTTCCTCTGATTTTTATCACCTAAATACTTCTTTTCAATCCTCATTTGATTCCTAATCATCTTCTCATCAAAACCTTTGTAATTGCTACTTGATTCATCAAGCTTTTTGGCTCTAAAAGAGGAGAAACTCAAGTTTGGAGGTAAGAACGTCCTTCTCCTCTGAACTTCAAGTTCTTTAATGAAATTCCCAAGTTCTCAATCCTTAATTGATGTTTTATAAATGGTTTTTAAGTTTGTTTAGTGGATCTTGGCTTAAAATGCAAGATTTGGTGTGTTTTGATGAAATTTCGTTGGATCTGTTTAAGCAGTGTTTTAAGGTGTTAAAATGATGATTAATGAATGTTAATTTGATAAGGAAATGAGTTTTGATTAATGCAATCCCGGATAGGTTATGTTTCCTAAGTTTAGCTTGTGATTCTTGGATGTTTTTGTGGTGATCTTGTGGATCTGATGTTGCTGGAGGTTTAAGGATGTTTGTAGGTTGTTTTTAGATGTTAAATGGTGTTAATGGATGTTAGGTTTTGCTGGTTTATGACTGGGCTTTGTTGAGAAGTGGTTTTGATGCAATTTCGGTTGTGTTTGGTGGCCGAAATTGGAGTATGAATGAGAGCAGCGAGTTTGAGTGCTTTCATTGAAGCTTTTGATGCATGATGATGCATTAAATCTCTGCTTTAATGTGTTTAATCAGGGGAGGCATCTTTGGATCCAAGAGTTGTTGATCCGGAAGCTTGAATTGGTGCTTCGGCAAGAGGCGAAGTGGAATCGGTGAGTGAAAATGGGTTTTCGGCTTTGAAACCAATGTCTTGGGAGCTTAGTTTAAGTCTAAACAACTTTGCTAAGCTCGAGTGTAAGTTTTCGGAAATTCTCTCTAGTGGTGGCCATGATTTTGTTGTGATGCAATGTGGTTATTTGCATGTTTTGATTACTGTTTTGAAAGCATGATTTAGCATGGTATTTGCTGTTTTGATAAGCCATACGTTAAAGGAAGCTCAAGGTAAGAGTTCCTTGTATTTGAACATTGATTAAATGTGGTTTGATGCTTTTAAATGCATGACGAATATGGCTTGGTTTAATGCTTTAAAACAGTGGATAAATTGATGATAATGATGTATATTGGCAAGTGATGTTTTGAAAAGGTTAAGGTCACTAAGGTGGTTAAAAGTCCTTGAGTGAGCCTTGTTACTTAAGAACATCAAGGTGGTTAAAAGTCCTTGGATGGTTCTTGTTACGGACACAAAGGTGTTTAAAAGTCCTTGTGTGGTCCATTCTATGGTGTTTAAAAGTCCATAGGCCAAGGTGTTTAAAAGTCCTTGGGATCAAGGTGTTTAAAAGTCCTTGATGAGATACATTTCTATGGTGTTTAAAAGTCCATAGGCCAAGGTGTTTAAAAGTCCTTGGGATCAAGGTGTTTAAAAGTCCTTGATGAGATACATTTCATGGTGTTTAAATGTAACGCCCCGGTTTTGGGCTTAGAAGTTTTGGGCGTTGACCGGTTTGGTCAAAGTCCTGTTCGAATCTTAAAAGGGTAAATTAGGAAAGCCTAGTTCGGGTTGCATTAAAAATATGGAAAAATGTTCTAAAATCATCTTTTAATATAATTAGATGAACTGTGAAAACAATTTTGGAAAATGAGGTTTGGAAGGTTGACATTTTGGCTAGTGACCAAAATGTAAATTTTCGCAAATTTGGGGCTGTTTTAAAAAGGATTGAAACTTTGAATCTTTAAGGAGCTATTTGCCCAAAAGTGAATTCTCCAGATTTTTCTAAGATATTTTAATCCTAAATTCTGATTTTAAAGGTTTCATAAAAGGAGGGAAACTCATTTTTACTATTTTCTTTCCTAACTTCCTATTTTCTTCTCTCATTTTCTCTCCAACCAAACATTTCTTTTTCCAGAGATTTTGATCTGATTTCTTCATCTAAAATCATCTTTTCAACTCACAATTGATAGCAAATCATTGTGTCATCAAAACCTACTCAATTGCTACAAGTTTCAACAAGGTTTTCATTCCAAAAAGTGGAGAATCACAAGTTTGGAGGTATGAACGATTTCTCCTCTGAACTTTGAGTTCTTTAATGAAATTCCTAAAGTTTTCAATCCTAAATGTATGTTTAATTAAAGGTTTTCAAGTAGATTTGTGGATCTTGGCTAATTATGCAAGATTTTGATGTTTTCACTTGATTTTCGTTAGATCTGAGTAATCTGTGATTTAAGAGATGTTTTTGATGTTAAATGATCTCTAAATTGATAAGGAAATGAGTTTTGATCAATGCAATCCCGGATAGGTTGAGTTTCTTAAGTTTAGCTTGTGTTTTAAGGTAGTTTTTGAGGTGATCTTGTGGGTCTGTTGTTGCTGGAGGTATAAGGATGTTAATAGGTTGTTTTTAGATGTTGTTTGGTGTTGATGGATGTGAGGTTTTGCTGGTTTATGGCTGGGCTTTGTTTAGAAGTGGTTTGGATGCAATTTCGGTGGTGTTTGGTGGCCGAAATTGGTGTTTAAATGAGAGCAGCGTGTTTGAGTGCTTTCATTGAAGCTTTTGATGCTTGATGATGCATTAAACCTCTGCTTTAATGTGTTTGATCAGGGGAGGCATCTTTGGATCCAAGAGTTGTTGATTCGGAAGCTTGATTTCGTGCTTCGGCAAGTGGCGAAGTGGAATCGGTGAGTGAAATTGGGTTTTCGGCTTTGAAACCAATGTCTTGGGAGCTTAGTTTAAGTCTAAACAACTTTGCTAAGCTCGAGCGTAAGTTTTCGGAATTTCTCTCTAGTGGTGGCCATGATTTTGTTGTGATGCAAAATGATTATTTGCATGTTTTACATACTGTTTTGGAAGCATGTTTTAGCATGGTTTTTGCTGATGATGTAAGCCATATGTTGAAGGTAACTCTAGGTAGGAGTTCCTTGCTTTTGTACATTGAAATGATGTGGTTTAATGCTTTTAAATGCATGATGAATATGGCTTGGTTTTATGCTTTAAAACAGTGATGTAAGTGATGAAAATGATGTATATTGGCAAGTGAGGTTTTAAAATGTTAAGGTCACTAAGGTGGTTAAAAGTCCTTGAGTGAGCCTTGTTACTTATGAACATCAAGGTGGTTAAAAGTCCTTGGATGGTTCATGTTGTGGACACTAAGGTGGTTAAAAGTCCTTAGGTGATCCTTTTCCATGGTGGTTAAAAGTCCATGGGGCCAAGGTGTTTAAAAGTCCTTGGGGCCAAGGTGTTTAAAAGTCCTTGGGGTGATTCAAGCTATGGACACAAAGGTGGTTAAAAGTCCTTGTGTGGTCCTTATTCATGGTGTTTAAAAGTCCATGGCCAAGGTGTTTAAAAGTCCTTGGGACCAAGGTGTTTAAAAGTCCTTGGGAAGTTGATGAACTTGTTTTAAGAAATGAAATATATCACTTGAGCCAATATGACATGTTAAGTATATTATGAAGCATGAGATGCTTGTTTTAATGTTTATGTTGAAGCATGAAATTGCTTGTTTTAAGTAAGGTTTTGAGCATTAGCAAATGTGGATTTGAAGCATGTTTTGTAAATGTTTTAAGTTGCATTATTGGATGGTTTTTAAGAGCGTTCTTCACTAAGCTTTTGCTTACGCTCTCTTCGTTTTCCTTAATTCAATAATGCAGAGCATTAGAGACCTTTTGAGGGCAGCAAGAAGGGCAAGAATTCAAGTGCAAGTAAAGCTCAATGTATGGAAGGTTTTTGTTAAACATTTTAGCTTTTGGGTGATTTGGCAATGGGGAAACAATGTGTATGTTTTGGGAGGTGTTTTGTACTCCCTAAGTATGTTTCTTGATGTTAAGATTGTTGGTCTTTGGATTGGATCTTTATATGCTTGTTTTGTAAGTTTGGTGCTTGAATATCTAGATTGTGTAGGAAGCATGCCTATAGAATTGGGGCTTTTTGCATATGATGATGTTTGGTTGAATTGATGATGCTAATATGTTATATATATGTTGAATTGCATGCTGATAAAGTTTGGTGACATTCGGAGCATGATTGGTTGTGTAATTGCATGTTTAAAGTGGAGTTTTGGAGCAATCTGGGCAGGGTGTTTCGGAACAGCACCTACCGTTTCGGAACGGGTGCCTTAATCGTGCCCAGGCGTCCGAAACGGGAGGGGTCGTTCCGAAACGGAAAGGCTACTGCCAGACCCCCGTTTCGGTACGCGTTGCGGAACGGCCCCGCGTTTCGAAACGGGCTATGCCGGTTTCGGAACGGGTGACCGTTGGGGGCTGACATTGGCAGTTATATGTTTTGGAATGTTTGCGTTTTAGTCCTGAAACTTGTTTGTGCAATTGTATGAGTTTGGGAAGTCCTTTTGAGCTGAAATTTTACAGAGATGCATGAAACATGATTAATTTCAAGATGGTAACTTTAATTTGGATTAAGTCCTTATATTTATCAGAATTTACAATTTGGTCCCTAAAGTTGTAAATTGTTCAATTGAGTCCCTGTTCGATCTCTGATGTTTGTGATCTTTTGGTATGATGTTTGTGTGATCACAATTAGGCTTAATATGCATCTAGACAAGTTTTAAAAAGAAAAAAAAAGGGTCGTTAATCAAGGTTGACTTTCGGGTTGACTTTGGTTTTCCCCGTGTGACTTTCTTAATTCGGGTCAACCGTCTAGGCCGGGTTAAGGGGGTTACATTTGGTGGTATCAGAGCTGAGTTCTCGAGTAATTGGGAATGTTTGTATGCATGATTGAAGTATGTATGCTATGTATGCTTGTGGTTTGAAAGCATGTTCAGTGGTTTGAAATGTTGATACAGTTGAGTTGTATGCTCTGATGTTGCATGTTGAGGGTACCCATTGCCAAACAAAAGCTAAAGTAATGATGTTGATTTTGAATGAAAATTGAGCTTGAATACTTGAATTGCTTACCTTGCTGGGCCTGACTTGTTTAATTTACATTGTTGTTGCATGGTAAAAGTATGGTACCACGTAGAGAGTTAAGAGGTAATGCGAGAGCTACGGCTCCTAACGAGAATGAGAATGAAGAGCACACTGGTAGTGCTGTGTTACCCCCTCCTCCGCCTGGTGGTGGTGCTGGAGGTGCGAGAGCTGAAGCTGCAGCTGGTGCTGGTGCTGGAGCTGCTGGACCAGAGGTTGGTCAGGGGCAAGCTATGCCTGATATGTCTGTTTTGGTACAAGCTATTGCGGGTGCTTTTCGAGCAGCAGTAGCTGGAGCTCAGGGAGCTGGGCATCAGGGAGATGCTGGAGTCAGATTGCCTTTGGAGCGTCTGCGCAGTCTTGGAGGGACTGAGTTTAGAGGTTTGTCAGCTGAGAGTTCTGAGGCTTGGCTGGAAAGTACCAAGCGTATCTTGGGTCAGATGAGTTGCACGGATGTGCAAAAGCTAGGCTGTGTTGTGTCCTTGCTGCAGGACGATGCTTATACATGGTGGACGACTACCATTCCTGGAATGGCTGAAGCTGATGTTACCTGGACATTCTTTCAGAATGTGTTTAAAAAAAGATATCTAGGAGTGAGATATCTGGATGAGAAAAAGCGGGAATTCATGTCTCTTACCCAAGGGAGCATGAGTGTAGCTGAGTACGAGGTACAGTTTGTACGGCTCAGTCAGTATGCACCGGAGCTAATACCTGATGAGAGGGCTAGGTGCGAGAGGTTTCGTTACGGTCTTGTGACGGATGTTAAGATGTATGTGCTGGCCACTGAATATGATGATTTTGATGTTTTGGTGGGCCGAGCCAAAGACATTGAGATGAATCTGGGTTTGTCTGCTAGAGGTGCTGGAGCAAGTGCTGGGAAGAGGTCAGCTGAGTTTAGTTCCGGTGGTGGACGGAACAAGAGGGGACGAGATCAGAAGTATCAGTCCTCAGCCAGGAGAGGTGGTGGTGTGCCTGCTAGGGGTGGCGGTGCTAGAGCTGATCCTAGTGCTTGTTGGATCTGTGGTTCCCGTGGTCACTTGAAGCGTGACTGTCCTCGTGCTGAGAGAGTGGCACAAGCTCCTGTTGCAATAGCTGGTAATGCTGGGAATGGGTGCTGGAATTGTGGTTCTGCGGACCACTTGAGGCGAGATTGTCCGAGGATGGCTGGTGAGCAGGTGCGTGCTCCTGTTGTTGCTGCACCACAGAGAGGTCTTGGGCGCGGCCGTGGTAGTTTCCAGAGGAGAGAGGAAGGTGGCCGAGGGGTAGCTCATGTTGTAGCTATTCAGCCTGAAGGTAGAGGCCAAGCGAGGGTGTATGCTCAGAGAGAGGGCAGGAATGATGCAGATGTGATTGCAGGTACCTTTACTTTGCAGTCCTTGTCATTGCTTTCTTTGATTGATTCTGGATCTACGCATTCATATATTCTTCGTGAGCATGCTGAATTGCTTGGTTTGCCTGTTGAGTCTTTGGATATTGGTGTTCGGGTCACTAGTTCTTTTGGTGAGACTGTTGTGACTCGAAAGTTGTATAGAAGGTGCCCTTTGGTTGTTCAAGAGCATGTCTTTCATGTTGATCTTATGGAGTTGCCCTTCTATGGTTTTGATGTGATCCTTGGTATGGATTGGCTTGCTGAGCATCGTGCTGTTGTGGACTGTGAGAATAAGCGTGTTTCGCTTAGGCTTGCGGATGATTATGAAGTTGTGGTGGTTGGTGAGAATGTGAAGTTTCTTGCCAATGTGGTGTCTACCTTGGAGGTGAGCAGGATGCTGAGGCAAGGTTGCGAAGCTTATCTAGCTTTTGTGATGAATCCTAGTTCTAAAGAGTTGAGGGTGCAAGATATCAGAGTTGTGAAGGAGTTTCCTGGTGTTTTTCCTGAGGAGTTGCCTGGTTTACCTCCTAACCGCGAGGTGGAGTTTGGAATTGAGCTGTATGAGAATACAACTCCTGTGTCCATTACTCCCTATAGAATGGCACCTAAGGAGCTGAAGGAGCTGAAGACGCAGTTGCAAGAGTTGCTTGATCGTGGTTTCATCCGGCCGAGTGTGTCACCTTGGGGAGCACCGGTCTTGTTTGTGAAGAAGAAGGATGGCACTATGAGGATGTGCATTGATTACCGTCAGCTGAACAAGTTGACTATCAAGAATCGGTATCCTTTGCCGAGGATTGATGATCTCTTTGATCAATTTCGGGGAGCTGCTGTGTTCTCTAAGATTGACTTGAGGTCAGGGTATTATCAGTTGAAGGTGAAAGATGTGGATGTGCCTAAGACAGCTTTCAGGACAAGGTATGGGCATTATGAGTTCCTTGTGATGCCGTTTGGGTTGACAAATGCTCCTGCTGCTTTCATGGACATGATGAATCGTGTGTTTCATGAATACCTGGACAAGTTTGTCGTGGTGTTCATTGATGATATCCTCGTGTACTCTCGTACTGAGGAGGAGCACGAAGAGCATTTGAGGGTTGTGCTGCAAGCTTTGTGGGAGAATCAGCTTTATGCTAAGCTGAGCAAGTGTGAGTTTTGGCTTAAGGAGGTGGTGTTTCTTGGGCATGTTGTTTCAGCTGAGGGGATTCGTGTTGATCCTCAGAAGATTGAGGCGGTGATGAGCTGGAAGGTTCCTAAGTCTGTTCATGAGGTCCGTAGTTTCCTTGGTTTGGCGGGATACTACCGAAGGTTTGTGGATGGTTTTTCCAAGATTGCTGCTCCTTTGTCGAAGCTGTTGCAAAAGGATGTTAAGTATGAGTGGACGGAAGCGAGACAGCAGGCTTTTGAGAAGCTTAAGGCGGCTTTGACGCAAGCTCCTATCTTGATTCAGCCTGAATCAGGGAAAGAGTTTGTGGTCTACAGTGATGCGTCCTATGTTGGTTTGGGATGTGTGCTGATGCAAGAGGGTAAGGTGGTGGCTTATGCGTCGCGGCAGTTGAAGGTGCATGAGCGCAATTATCCTACGCATGATATTGAGCTGGCTGCAGTGGTTTTTGCTCTGAAGATCTGGAGGCATTATCTGTATGGAGAGAAGTGTACTGTGTACACAGATCACAAGAGTTTGAGGTATCTGATGTCTCAGAAGGAGTTGAATCTTAGGCAGCGGCGTTGGTTGGAGTTGCTCAAGGATTATGATCTGACGATTGAGTATCATCCTGGAAAAGCTAATGTTGTTGCTGATGCCTTGAGTAGGAAGGTAGCTGTTGAGTTGAGAGCCATGTTTGCTAGCTTGAGCATATCGCGTGATGGTGGTCTTGTGGCTGAGTTGCATGTGAAGCCGTCTATGGTCCAGTTGATCAAGGATAAGCAATTGTTGGATGATTCCTTGGTGTCTCATGTTCAGGATATCGCGGAGGGTAGACCTTCGGATTTCTGTTTCAATGATGATGGTGTGCTGTGTTTTGGGAGTCGGATAGTAGTGCCCAATGATGCTGAGTTGAGGCGTGCTATTCTGACTGAAGGTCATAGTAGTCCTTTTGCTATGCACCCTGGTAGTACTAAGATGTATCGTGATCTTCGTGATGAGTACTTTTGGGTTGGTTTGAAGAAGGACGTTGCGGAGTTCGTGAGCAAGTGTTTGGTGTGTCAGCGAGTTAAGGCTGAACATCAGGTTCCTTCTGGTTTGTTGCAATCGTTGAAAATCCCTGAATGGAAGTGGGAGAAGGTTACCATGGATTTTGTATCTGGTTTGCCTTTGTCTCCATCAAAGAAGAATTCGGTCTGGGTGATTGTGGATCGCCTGACGAAGTGTGCGCATTTCTTGCGTGTGCATACTACGTTCTCGTTGGATAAGCTGGCAGAGCTGTACATTGCTGAGATTGTGAGGATGCATGGTGTGCCTAAGTCGATTGTGTCGGATAGGGATCCGAGGTTCACATCACGTTTTTGGCAGTGTTTGCATCAAGCTCTGGGTACGAGGTTGCATTTCAGTACCTCCTATCATCCTCAGTCGGATGGTCAGTCTGAGCGAGTTATCCAGATTTTGGAGGATATGTTGAGGTGCTGTGTGATTGAGTTCCAAGGTTCTTGGGAGAAGCATCTGCCTTTGGTTGAGTTTGCCTATAACAATAGTTATCAGGCGAGTATACAGATGGCGCCTTATGAGGCTTTATACGGGAGGAAGTGTAGGACTCCTCTTTGTTGGGCTGAAACTGGTCAAAAGTTGGTTTCGATGCCTGCTTTGCTGAAAGGGACCACTGAGAAGGTGAAGCTCATTTGTGAGCGGTTGAAGGCGGCCTCTGATCGGCAGAAGTCTTACGCGGATTTGAAGCGTAAGGAAATAGAGTATGCGGTGGGTGACCGTGTGTTCTTGAAGGTTTCGCCTTGGAAGAAGGTGATGCGGTTTGGCCGGAAGGGCAAGTTGAGCCCTAGATACATTGGACCATATGAGGTGGTTGAGCGTGTGGGTCCTGTTGCGTATCGGTTGAGGTTACCTCAGGAGTTGGAGAAGATTCATGATGTGTTCCATGTCTCTATGCTCCAGAAGTATAGATCTGATCCTTCGCATGTGATGCCTGTGGAGGAAGTGGAATTGAATTCGGATTTGACCTATGATGAGGAACCGGTGAAGGTTCTGGATTCAGATAGCAAGGTTCTTCGTGGCAAGACCATTGAGTTGGTGAAGGTGCTGTGGAAGCATCGCGGTGTTGAGGAAGCCACGTGGGAGCGGAAGGAAGACATGCTGAAGCAGTTTCCTTATCTCTTTCCTTCAGGTGATTTCGAGGACGAAATTTCTTAAGGGGGGGAGAGTTGTAACGCCCCGGTTTTGGGCTTAGAAGTTCTGGGCGTTGACCGGTTTGGTCAAAGTGCTGTTCGAATCTAAAGAGGTGAAATTAGGAAAGCCTAGTTCGGGTTGCATTAAAAATATGGAAAATGTTCTAAAATCATCTTTTAATATAATTAAGTGAACTGTGAAATCAATTTTGAAAAATGGGTTTTGGAAGTATGACATTTTGGCTAGTGACCAAAATGTAAATTTCGAAAGTTTGGTGACTGTTTTATAAAGAGTTGAAACTTTGAATCCTTAAGGAGCTATTAATCCAAAGATGATTTCTCCAGATTTTTCTAAGATATTTTAAGTCTAAAATCTGATTTTAAAGGTTATTAAAATTGGAGGGAAGCCATTTTGGCTATTTTTGGATTTTGTAACCAACTTTGCTAAACTTTCTTTCTCTCATTTTCTCTCAAACCAAACACTACTTTTCCAGAGAATTGGATCTGATTTCTTCACCTAAATCCCTCCATTCAACTCTCATTTGATTCCAAATCATTGTATCTTCAAATCTCTTCAATTGCTAAGTGTTTCAACAAGGATTTTCATTCCAAAAAGTGGAGAAACACAAGTTTGGAGGTAAGAACGTCCTTCTCCTCTAAACTATCAGTTCTTTACTGAAATTCCCAAGTTCTCAACTCTTAATTGATGTTTAATTAAAGGCTTTTGAGTTTGGAATTGTATCTTGGCTTATAATGCAAGATTTGATGGTTTTCATGATTTTTCGTTAGATCTGATTGATCTGTGTTTTGAGATGTGTTTTTGATGTTAAATGAACTCTAAATTGATAAGGAAATGAGTTTTGATTAATGCAATCCCGGATAGGTTGAGTTTCCTAAGTTTAGCTTATGTTTCTTGGATGTTTTTGTGGTGATCTTGTGGATCTGTTGTTGCTGGAGGTATAAGGATGTTTGTAGGTTGTTTTTAGATGTTTTATGGTGTTGATAGATGTAGGGTTTTGCTGGTTTATGGCTGGGCTTTGTTGGGAGGTGGTTTTGGTGCAATTTCGGTTGTGTTTGGTGGCCGAAATTGGAGTGGGAATGAGAGCAGCGAGTTTGAGTGCTTTCATTGAAGCTTTTGATGCTTGATGATGCATTAAACCTCTGCTTTAATGTGTTTAATCAGGGGAGGCATCTTTGGATCCAAGAGTTGTTGATTCGGAAGCTTGATTTCGTGCTTCGGCAAGTGGCGAAGTGGAATCGGTGAGTGAAATTGGGTTTTCGGCTTTGAAACCAATGTCTTGGGAGCTTAGTTTAAGTCTAAACAACTTTGCTAAGCTCGAGCGTAAGTTTTCGGAATTTCTCTCTAGTGGTGGCCATGATTTTGTTGTGATGCAAAATGATTATTTGCATGTTTTACATACTGTTTTGGAAGCATGTTTTAGCATGGTTTTTGCTGATGATGTAAGCCATATGTTGAAGGTAACTCTAGGTAGGAGTTCCTTGCTTTTGTACATTGAAATGATGTGGTTTAATGCTTTTAAATGCATGATGAATATGGCTTGGTTTTATGCTTTAAAACAGTGATGTAAGTGATGAAAATGATGTATATTGGCAAGTGAGGTTTTAAAATGTTAAGGTCACTAAGGTGGTTAAAAGTCCTTGAGTGAGCCTTGTTACTTATGAACATCAAGGTGGTTAAAAGTCCTTGGATGGTTCATGTTGTGGACACTAAGGTGGTTAAAAGTCCTTAGGTGATCCTTTTCCATGGTGGTTAAAAGTCCATGGGGCCAAGGTGTTTAAAAGTCCTTGGGGCCAAGGTGTTTAAAAGTCCTTGGGGTGATTCAAGCTATGGACACAAAGGTGGTTAAAAGTCCTTGTGTGGTCCTTATTCATGGTGTTTAAAAGTCCATGGCCAAGGTGTTTAAAAGTCCTTGGGACCAAGGTGTTTAAAAGTCCTTGGGAAGTTGATGAACTTGTTTTAAGAAATGAAATATATCACTTGAGCCAATATGACATGTTAAGTATATTATGAAGCATGAGATGCTTGTTTTAATGTTTATGTTGAAGCATGAAATTGCTTGTTTTAAGTAAGGTTTTGAGCATTAGCAAATGTGGATTTGAAGCATGTTTTGTAAATGTTTTAAGTTGCATTATTGGATGGTTTTTAAGAGCGTTCTTCACTAAGCTTTTGCTTACGCTCTCTTCGTTTTCCTTAATTCAATAATGCAGAGCATTAGAGACCTTTTGAGGGCAGCAAGAAGGGCAAGAATTCAAGTGCAAGTAAAGCTCAATGTATGGAAGGTTTTTGTTAAACATTTTAGCTTTTGGGTGATTTGGCAATGGGGAAACAATGTGTATGTTTTGGGAGGTGTTTTGTACTCCCTAAGTATGTTTCTTGATGTTAAGATTGTTGGTCTTTGGATTGGATCTTTATATGCTTGTTTTGTAAGTTTGGTGCTTGAATATCTAGATTGTGTAGGAAGCATGCCTATAGAATTGGGGCTTTTTGCATATGATGATGTTTGGTTGAATTGATGATGCTAATATGTTATATATATGTTGAATTGCATGCTGATAAAGTTTGGTGACATTCGGAGCATGATTGGTTGTGTAATTGCATGTTTAAAGTAGAGTTTTGGAGCAATCTGGGCAGGGTGTTTCGGAACAGCACCTACCGTTTCGGAACGGGTGCCTTAATCGTGCCCAGGCGTCCGAAACGGGAGGGGCCGTTCCGAAACGGAAAGGCTACTGCCAGACCCCTGTTTCGGTACGCGTTGCGGAACGGCCCCGCGTTTCGAAACGGGCTATGCCTGTTTCGGAACGGGTGACCGTTGGGGGCTAACATTGGCAGTTATATGTTTTGGAATGTTTGCGTTTTAGTCCTGAAACTTGTTTGTGCAATTGTATGAGTTTGGGAAGTCCTTTTGAGCTGAAATTTTACAGAGATGCATGAAACATGATTAATTTCAAGATGGTAACTTTAATTTGGATTAAGTCCTTATATTTATCAGAATTTACAATTTGGTCCCTAAAGTTGTAAATTGTTCAATTGAGTCCCTGTTCGATCTCTGATGTTTGTGATCTTTTGGTATGATGTTTGTGTGATCACAATTAGGCTTAATATGCATCTAGACAAGTTTTAAAAAGAAAAAAAAGGGTCGTTAATCAAGGTTGACTTTCGGGTTGACTTTGGTTTTCCCCGTGTGACTTTCTTAATTCGGGTCAACCGTCTAGGCCGGGTTAAGGGGGTTACAGTCCTCATATGGAATTTTAACCACCATATGACCTTAACACAAGACCCACCCATGGACTTTTAAACACCATGGTGTTCTTGACCATCTCGTTAGTGTACTTGGATGGAGTTACCGGTTCAATCACAACCACTCCACACCCAAGGCGACTTTATTCACGGTGCACCCAATCCTATAGCCGGCTAACTATATCCGATTCATGTAACCAAGAACCACTTACATCACTTGCCAATATAACCAATTAACATATTAATCCATTGTTTTACAAGCATAACCAAAATGCCAAAACCACCAATTACCATCATCAATCCACTGTTTTTAAAGCATTACACAAGGCCATGAAACAACATGCAACACTATGCATCAATTCCACAATTCCAATGTACAAAACCAAGGATCTCTTACCTTGAGCATCCTTCACACATGGCTTTCAAAACCAGCATTAACCCATGCTAAAATATGCTTTCAAAACAGAATTTAAAACATGCAAATCACACGCATTGCATCCAACAATCACAAGTGCTTTTAAAGCCAATTCATAACACAGCCAAGAGAGAAATTCCATTTACTTACTCTTGAGGTTAGCTAGGTTGTTTAGACTTAAACTAAGCTCCCAAAACCTTCAACCATTGGTTTTAAAGCTGAAAACCCAACTTCACTCACCGATTTCCGTTTCGCCACTTGCCGAAACACCAATCAAGCTTCCGGATCAACACCACAAGGATCCAAAGATGTCTCCCCTGTTTTAAACACATCAAAACAGTAGATTAATGCACCATCATGCATTAATATCCTCAACCAAGACACCTAAACTCGCTGCTCACATCAACACTCACATTTCGGCTACCAAACACAACCGAAATCACATCCAAACACTTCCAAAACTTAACCCAGCCAAGATCCATCACTTCTAACCATTTTTAAATATCAATTAACATCCAAAATGGATCTCATCACGTCCTTATACCTCCAGCTATAACAGAACATCAAGATCACTCCAAAAACCACCAAAAACTTAAACAAAACTTAGGAAAATCAACGTATTCGGGATTGCATTGATTAAACCTCAATTTCTCATCAATTATACATTCATTTTACATCAAAATGACATCTCAAAACAGTGCCCAATCAAATCATACGAATTTCACCAAAATTAAAGCAAATCTTGCATTTTAAAGCCAAGATCAAGAACACAATTGAAAAACCTTTAATAAAACATAATTCAAGGATTGAGAACTTGGGAATTTCAATAAAGAACTGAGAATTTAGAGGAGAAGGACGTTCATACCTCTAAACTTGAGTTTTCTCCCTTTTTGGAACCAAAATCTTGAAAATCCAATAAGCAAATGCTAAGGTTTTGTTGAAGAGATGATTAGAGATCAAAAGAGGATTGAAATCTCATATTTGGAAGTTAAAATCAGAGGGAAAATGTGCTGGAGAAATGTTTTTGGGTTGAGAGAAAATTGAGAGAAAAGGAAAATGGAATTTGGGAAAAGTTAGTTGAAAATGCCAAAATATCTTTCCCTCCCTTTTACTTTTATCTTAAAACTATTAATTAATTCTTTAATATTTAAGAAAAATCTGGAGAAACTCCTATTGGGTAAATAGCTCCTTAAAGATTCAAAGTTTCAATCCTTTTTAAAACAGTCACCAAGTTTCCGAAAATTACATTTTGGTCACTAACCCAAAATGTCACTCTTCCAAATCTCATTTTGTAAAATTGATTTCACCTTTCTCTTATATATAATAAAAGAGGATTTTAAGACATTTTTCCATATTTTTAATGCAACCCGAACTAGGTTTTCCTAAAATCACCCTTTTATATTCGAACCGCAACCCGACCGGTCCGGTCCAAACCCAAAACTTCTATGCCCAAAATTGGGGTGTTACAAACCGACCGAGGAAACAAGGAAGAGGAAGCGACCAACAACAGAGCCTAAGGGTGGAGGATATAAACCCGAGGAACCATCAAAGAAACCCACCCCTAGCCGCATCCAGCCACCACGTGGCACGAAGAAGAGCCCAGCCGCCAGACCATCTGCCACACGCCGCCTAGTCCTGCCCGCCTCCTCAGAATCCTCCTCTGATGCAGCAGCAATAGAGGGGAACTCCCTCAATCTATAACACCCTTTTTCTTTTTATGTTTTATTTTATTTCACTGTTTTTCTTTTTATGTTTTATTTTTTTGTTTTCATCTTTTTATTTTGTAAGGCATTGAGGACAATGCCAACCTTGAGTTGTGGGGGATAGTCCTCTTTGTTTCTAGGTTCATTTAGTAGCATATTGGAGCATATGTAAATTCCGCCCTAGCACTCAATGAAGTAGAAATTTTAGCTTAAAACTTGTGCCTATGATAGTTAACCGATTTCTTATTCTCGCACCATACTAAAAATTTAACCTAACTATGGGAAGAAGCATGCAAAATACTTAGAAAAATTATCTTTTTACCAATTATTCTTACCATGTCTGTTAAATGCTGAATTTTTGCTTGAGTTCTAAGTTTAACACTGCTTGCTTTACTTAATAAAAATCACTTAATTGAATACATGTTTGCCGCCGCGACAGCACAGGGAAGCAACAAAAAGATGGTCAAAACCCTAGAGGTGCCCGAAACATGCTCTAGGAAGGATCATGAGCAAGGAAACTCCGCTGCTATCAAAGTCCAAGTATCTAAACCAAGTGACGGACAAATTAGCAAGAGTGAATGAAAGCCTTCATGGGATGACTCTATTAAAAGGGTTCAGAGTTTCGTAGAGTGCACCTATCTTTGCTTCAGACCCAAAGAATAGTTGTGATGAGCTGAAGCCCTTAAAGCCATGATCAGAAAAAGAGGAAAAAAAAGTGCTTAACTGTGCTGCTAAGGCAGCAACTTGTAACCTTTTTAGTAATTTAATTATGTTCAACATTCTCTGTTAACTTAGTATACTCAGCATGTTTTGCATGAACACAGACCTGCACATACTGCACTGGCACTAAGAAAATTAAAATCTAAGTTATCTCATGCCATTCCCTATCACTAACATTAAATAGGTGCCACGACCTTGAGGTAAGAAATCAAGTTAAAGGCTAAGTTTCTGCTAATTTTGTGCAAAGGGCAGGTTTACTAGTTAGGTTTCATTGCTTGAGGACAAGCAATAGTTCGAGTTTGGGGGTGTGTAGAGTGTCCACGAGTTCTATATTTTGTACACATTCATGCCCTTATTATTGCTATTCTTAAGCTCATTTAGGCATATTTAGGTGCATTGCATGCATAACAACAATATTGTTTTTGTTTAGTTTTTATTTTCAGGTGTTGTAGCTGTGTAGAGGAGCAGAGGACAAGAGAGGATAGGAAAGCTGGGAACAAAAGGGGATGTACTGAATCAGTTCCATGTGCCGCTGAGGATGCTGCCATAGCAGCAATGCCGCCAAGTGCCGCCCAAGCAGGAGTTACATCGACTTAGTCAAGATGGGTTGCGATTGAAAGAGGGCAATTCTCTGAGGCCGATGAGCCCAGTCTTTCAATTTTATGAAGCCTGTAGCGGCCGGTAGAGCTGATCCAAGATTGATAAGTAAGAGTACTTATCTTTACTTGCTGAAAAAGGCAACGTCCAAAGAGTCTATATTCAAGTCAAAAACGGAGTCAACATTTAATGTAAAGTTACTTTAAGAACTTCTACTCCAAGGAGGACTCAAATTTAGGCCATGAGCCCTATATATACCCATGTATGTGAGGGTATAGGGGCATGAAAAGATGCACAGATGCATAGCAGAGAGGTAGATAGATAGATTGGAGGTGTCAGAGGTCACGGCCCAACACTCCTAGGGTTTAGGTTTTTGTATGTAAAGTAGTTGTGGGAAACAATTGTAATAGTTTAAGTGTGTTTTCAATAAAATATTCCAAGTTTGCTTAATTCATGTTTTTCACTTCTTCAATTAGTTCCAAAAGTCCAGTTGAAAAAATCCATTTGTCGGGCATGAAAGTGTAAGGCTCACGAAAGGATTAAGCATGGTCTCATCATGTCGAGGTGTTGACTAATTCACCTTAGACATAAGTTCGAGTTTAAGCGGCTAAAAGGAGCAACCAAACGTCAACTGCTTGTGTTAGGTTTACGCTCAGATTGCTAGGCATTGCCTACATCACGTGGTGACAAAATCCTTTCCTAGACATAGGAAGGATCACTTAAGAATTGCTCTGCCGAACTTGGAGTATCTGCTAGACGTGCCGCCAGGACTTATATCCATTCCACCTGCCGAGACATCGAAAGTTCCAGGGGTAGAGACCCACTACGGCTGCATGACAGGGTCGTAGCTGCCGTCCTCCATTACCCGCCGAGGTAGCAGATCATGGCAGCACAACACACTTAGGCTTTACAATGTAGTTTGCACACTACTTAACTACAATTACCTTACCCAATCTATCCACCTTATCTCTCCCTATCAACCCTACCATCACTATCTTTATTTTTATTTGTGTTTTTATATTTCCACAATTGGAGATTTAATTGTGTATTTACTAAATCCTTGTGCAGGAAACCAATCATAGAAGTTGCTCCAATCCCTGTGGGAGACAATATCTTTTATACTATAACTTGACAAGAGTGTGCACTTGCGCTCATAAATAGAGAACACCCAAACGCTCTACAACGACTTTAGGAGTTGCTTGATCGAGGTTTCATTAGGACTAGTGTTTCACCTTGGGGTGCACTGGTCTTGTTTGTGAAGAAGAAAGGTGGCACGATGCGGATGTGTATAGATTATCATTAACTGAAAAAGTTGACAATCAAGAATAAGCATCCTTTACCAAGAATTGATGATTTTTTGATCAATTTTGAGGCGCTTCGGTGTTTTCCAAGATTGACCTGAGATCCGGGTATTACCAATTGAAGATAAAGGATGTCGATGTGCCTAAGACTGCTCTTCGTACAAGGTACGAGCATTATGAGTTTTTGGTGATGCCTTTTTGTTTGACTAATGCCCCTACTGCATTCATAGATATGATGAATCATGTGTTTCATAAGTTTTTGGATAAGTTTGTGGTTGTGTTTATCGTTGACATTCTTGTGTACTCTCGTACCGAGGAGGACCATGATAAGCATTTGCGGATTGTGTTGCAAGTGTTGTTGGAAAATCAGTTTTATGCTAAGTTGAGCAAGTGCACGTTTTGGCTTAAGAAAGTTGTTTTCCTAGGTCATGTAGTGTCGGTCGAAGAGATTTGAGTTAATCCTCAAAAGGTTGAGGAAGTGATGAATTGGAAGTCGCCTAAGTCAGTCCATGAGGTTAGTAGTTTCCTTGTAACCCCCTTATCCCGACCTAGACGCCTGACCTGAACTAAGAAGATTACACGGGGGAAACTGAAGTCAACTCGTGAAAATCAACCTCGATTAGCGACCCTTTTTTCTTTATCTTTTCTAGATGCACATTATTATCCTATGTGATTAGTAAAGCGATTAGGCAAAAACGACACAACGATAGGAGTTCGATTAGGGGTTCAATTGCATTCATTTGACTTTTAGGGACTAATTTGTAAATTTCAGGAATTACAAGGACTATCCGATTTTTAAGATTACCAATCCAAAATTAATCATATAACATGCTAGTGTGTCAAATCTCATCTCAAATGGACCATCCAAACTCAACCAATTGAACCACATCATTCGGGGACCAAAACGTAAGTAACAGGAACTTAACACAATTAAAATACAGCATCCAACGGTTAAGTGTTTCGGAACATAGAACCTTGTATCGGAACAACCGTTTCAAAACAAAGTGACCATTTCGATACGCGGGGGGCGTTCCGAAACCTCAAGAAACCCGTTTCGATACGTTGGTTCACAGTGGCGAAATGTTTTGGAACGTGCCTTCCTGTTCCGAGACACCATGGTTATTATAGGCCTCTGTTCCGAAACGGACAAGGGCGTTCTGGAACGCCTGAGCCTGCAACTTTCCCAAATTGCTAGTTTTAATCAAGTTTTCATCTCCAGAATCATTCCGACACATGTTCCAACACACATACAACATGAATAAACAACAAAGACTACCTATGCGAAACACAAGCTAAAACATAGCATAACTCTTGTAAGCTATAAGACTATAGGCATGCTTCCTAGATGTCAAAATAGCAAAAAGGCTAAAAACCACATTCAAGCTCAAACCAGCACTCAAAGGCCATTTACAAATCCGAATAAGCAAACTAAACATGCTCAATGTGTTTGACATCACCAAATATGACCAAGAGTAGAAATCCCTCCCATTGCCTCTTATTACACTAAGGTAAAACCACATACATTGCTTAATAAAAAATGCTTGGATTCCACTTGCTTTCTTGCCGCCTCAAATGCTTAATTATCTGCATTGATGAAACAAATGAGTGTAAGCATAAAGCTTAGTGAGGATCGCTAAAACCAAACATTCACCAATGCATTTTATAAAATCATGATAACATCATTTGCAAACTCATGCCTTCCTTTAAAACATGCTCTCTAAAGCATCAATGCACTTTTAAACCACATGCTCATAGCATCATTAAAACCACAACAAAATCCTTTGCTCATGCTTAAACCAAGCATTACATGCATTCTAGCATAATTTCTAAGCATCTCATGCTTAATCATTAAACATCAACATTATATTGGCTCACAAGTGATCAATCTCAAACCATAACATAATTACAACAAAAGACACAATCGGATACGCAAATTACAAGCGTTATCCCACACGCTTCATACACACTACCAGACTACACAAGGCTCACACACGGGATTAGACCATCAACCGTTGTGACACCTGTGGTGGAGTTTAACGGTACAATCACAACCCCTCAACACCACTCATCGTTAGTTGTATAATTCCACTAACGAGAGTACAGGACTCAAAACACAAGATCCACCCACGTGATTAAACCATCTACCGTTGTGATCTTAGCCTCAATCGTTAGGGCACTTGGATGGAGTTTACGGTACAATCACAACCGCTCGAAATCCAAGGTGACTTTATTCACGATGCACCCAATCCTATAGCCGACTAACTATATCCGATTAAAGTAACCACAAACCATTACCATCACTTGCCAATATAATTATTTAACATCATTATTCCGTTGTTTTACAAGCATAAATCACAATGCCATTTTCACAAGCATAAACATGCTTAAACCCAAATGCATACATTTCATAAATCCAAGAGTCACCTACCAAGTGCACCCTTTAACAAAATGGCATCTAACTCAAGCAATATCAATACTCAAAACATGCTTTAAAATAGTAAATAAAACCACATTTAATTTAAGTGCATTTTCCAACAAAAACATAGCACATTCAGAGAGAGACTTTCGAATCACTTACTCTTGAGCTTAGCTAAGTGTTTCAAACTTACACTAATCTCTCAAGACCATGCTCAAAGCGTTACAAAGCTGGAAATTCCATTTCCACTTACTGATACGCGAAACCTTGCTCACCGACGCGAAAATCACCCTTTCGAAGCCTCCAAAAATGCTTCGTTCGTTTCCGGATCAAGATCCCCTATTTTTAGATCATCAAAACAGAGATTAAAATGCATCATAATGCATTTCAACACCAGCAACTAAACACAAACTCGTTGCTCACCAAAACTACACCAATTTACCCATCCAAAACAACCGAAAACTCAATCGATTGCTTCCTAAACCATGCCCAGCCAACATACATCACTTTCAACCATTATTAAACATCAAAACACATCTAAAGACAACCTAAACCCATCCTTATACCTCCAGCAATCATAACTTCATAATTTCACCTCAAAAACCCAACTAAAACCATCAAGAAACTCAAGGATCTCAAGGATTTCAGGATCTATATTATCAAAACCCTTTCTCAAAATTATAATCAACTCAAAACTCAATTAAAACCAATCCAAAACAGAGCTCATCAATACTTATCCGAAAATCAAGATTTAAAACATAATTTTGCAAGATTTTGATCTCAAATCAAAACTATAATAAAAACTCAGCCAAAAAAAACATTTGGAAGCCAAAGATCTTGGGAATTTCAATAAAGAACCTAGATTGAAGGTTGAGAACGAGATTTACCTCCAATCCTTGCCTTCCTTAATGATTGACAAGTTTTTACTTCATAAAGCTTGAAGAATTTGAAGAGAACTCTTGAAATTGGTTTAGAAATTAAAGAGAGAGTGTTTGGGAGAAAAGAAATCTGGAGAAAAGAGTTGGGAAAATGGTTTTGCTGAAATGAAAGTTAGTTACGTGAAAAATAAAATCTCAAATTCCCAATTAACTCATTTTAATTAAATAAAATCATTTCTATTTTAATTATCTAGAAACCCTTTTAAAACACATGTCAATTTAAGGAAGGTGTAATTGCACCATAGCTCCCTAAAGATTCTAAGATTTTGACTCCTTTTTGAATTTTTGCAATTTTCCACAGTTTGAAACTTTACATTTTGGTCACTACCCAAAATGTACCACTTCCGAAGCTCTTTTTATAAAATTGATTTGACCAATCTCTTAAACATGATTTTAGAGGATTTTTAGCAATTTTTACCATATTTTTATCCCTTCCCGATCCTGGATTTCCCTAAACCTCCTAATACGATTCGAACCGTTTCCGACCAGTCTGATCTGATGTCTAAAACATCTAGGCCTAAAACCATGGCGTTACAACTCTCCCCCACTTAGGAAATTTCCTCCTTGAAATTTTACCTGAAGGGAAAAGGTGCAGAAACTGCTTCAGCATGTCCGCCTTACTTTCCCACGTGGCCTCCTCAACTCCTCGGTGTCGCCACAACACCTTCACAAGCTCCACCGTCTTACCACAAAGAACTTTGCTGCTCAAATCCAGGATCCTCATAGGTTCCTCTTCATAAGACAGATCCGGATTCAACTCTACATCCTCAACAAGCATCACATGCGAAGAATCCGATCTGTACCTCCGCAACATCGAGACATGAAACCCATCATGAATCCTTTCTAGCTGGAGAGTCAACCTAAATCGATATGCCACAGGACCAATATGCTCCACAACCTCTTATGTTCCAATGAACCTCGGGCTAAGCTTACCCTTACGTCCAAATCTCATCACCTTCTTCCAAGGCGATACTTTCAAGAACACACGTTCGCCAACTGCGAACTCAATCTCCTTACGCTTTAGGTCTGCGTAAAAGTTTTGTCGATCCAATTCTGCCTTCAAATGCTCAAAAATGAGCTTTACCTTCTCGGTGGTTCCTTTCAACATAGCTGACATCGAAATCAACTTTTTCCCAACTTCTGCCCAACAAAGAGGGGTTCTACACTTTCTCCCGCACAAAGCCTCGTACGGAGCTATTTGAATACTTGCCTGATAACTATTGTTATATGCAAACTCAACCAACAACAAGTGCTACTCCCAAGAACCCTGAAAATCTATAACGCAGCATCTCAACATGTCCTCAAGCACCTAGTTAACACGGTCCGACTTTCCATTTGTCTGGGGATGATAAGAAGTACTGGAATTCAACCGTGTACCCATGGCTTGATGCAAACATTCCCAAAACTGTGATGTAAACCTCGGATCCCTATCCGACACTGTGGACTTTGGCACCCCGTGCAACCGCAAGATATCTGCAATATACAGCTCTGCCAGCTTATCCAAGGTACACGTAGTATGCACAGGCAAGAAATGTGCACACTTCGTAAGGTGATCAACAATCACCCAAACCGAATTCTTCTTCGATGGTGACAAAGGCAAACCAGACACAAAATCCATTGGTAATCCTTTCCCACTTCCATTTCGGGATTCTCAAAGGTTGCATCAACCCCGAAGGTACCTGATGTTCAGCCTTCACTCGTTGATACACCATGCACTTACTAACAAACTCAACAACATCCTTTTTCAACCCCACCCAGTAGTACTCATTTTTCAAATCACGATACATCTTTGTACTACCAGGATGCATAGCGAAAGGGCTATTATGAGCTTCAGTCAGAATAGTGTGCCTCAACTCAACATCATTTGGCACCACTATCCGACACCCAAAACACAGAACACAGTCATCATTAAACTGAAATCCGAAGGCTTTCCCTCCGCAATATCCTAAACATGAGGGACAAGAGAATCATCTAGCAACTGCTTCTTCTTTATCAACTGGATCAGGGATGGTTTCACTTACAATTCAGCAACAAGACCACCATCTCGCGATATGCTCAAGCGAGCAAACATCACCCTCAACTCCACAGCCGCTTTCCTGCTCAAAGCATCAACCACAACATTAGCCTTCCCCGGGTGATACTCGATCGACAGATCATAATTATTAAGTAACTCCACCCAACGGCGTTGCCTAATATTCAACTCCTTCTGAGACATAAGATACTTTAAGCTCTTATGATCCGTGAACACCACACACTTCTTTCCATACAGATAATGCCTCCAAATCTTCAAGGCAAACACAACAGCCGTAAGCTCAAGATCGTGAGTAGGGTAGTTACGCTCATGCACCTTCAACTGCCTAGATGCATAGGCTACTACCTTACCCTCCTGCGTCAACACACAGGCCAAACCAACAATGGACGCATCACTATAAACCACAAACTCCTTACCAGATTCAGGTTAAATCAGGACAGGAACTTGCGTCAAAGCTTTCTTCAGCTTCTCAAAAGCTTGCTGCCTCGCATCCGTCCACTCAAAGCGAACATTTTTTTACAACAACTTGATCAAAGGTGCAGCAATCTTCGAGAAACCCTCAACAAACCTACGGTAATATCCAGCCAAACCAAGAAAACTTCGCACCTCCGTCACCGACTTTGGCACCTTCCAGCTCATCACTACCTTAACCTTATGTGGATCAACGCGAATACCCTCAGCCGATACAACATGCCCAAGGAAGACCACTTCCTTAAGCCAAAACGCACACTTACTTAGCTTGGCATAAAACTGGTTCTCCAACAATGCTTGCAAAACTATTCTTAGATGTCTATCATGATCCTCCTCGGTACCTGAGTACACAAGGATATCATCGATGAACACCACCACAAACTGATCCAAGAACTCATGGAACACACTATTCATCATGTCCATGAAAGTAGCAGATGCGTTGGTCAAACCAAACATCATCACTAAGAACTCGTAATGCCCATACCTTGTCCGAAAAGCCGCTTAGGTACATCCACATCCTTTACCTTCAACTGGTAATACCATGACCTTAAGTCAATCTTAGAAAACACGGAAGCTCCTCGAAACTGATCAAAGGGATCATCAATTCTTGGCAAGGGGTACTTGTTCTTAATCGTCAACTTGTTCAGTTGCCGATAATCTATGCACATCCGCATCGTCCCATCTTTCTTCTTTACAAACAGCACCGAAGCACCCCCAAGGTGAAATACTCGGCTGGATGAACCCTCGATCAAGCAACTCCTGAAGTTTCATCTTCAGCTCCTTCACTTCTTTCGGTGCCATGCGATAAGGAGCAATGGACACCGGAGTCGTATTCTCATACAACTCGATACCAAACTCAACTTCTCTGTTTGGCGGCAACCAAGACATTTCTTCTGGGAAGATACCCGGAAAATCACAAACGGTTCTGATGTCTTGCACACGTACATCCTTTGTACCAGGATTCATCACATAAGCAAGATAAGCCTCACAACCCAACATTAGCATACGACTTGCTTCTAAAGCCGAAATCACATTAGACAAGAATTTCACATTCTCACCTACTATTGCCACTTCATAATCATCTGCAAGCTTTAAGGTGACTTGTAACTCCCTGGTTTTGGACCTAGATGTTTTAGAGGTTGAATCGGGTCGGTCGAGAACGGTTCAAATCGTTAAGGGAGATTTAGGGAACACCTAGATCGGGATGCTTTAAAAATATGGAAAAATATCTGAAAATCCTCATTTATTATATAAATGGTTATGGTGAAAACAATTTTACAAAATGTGATTTGGAAATCTACATTTTAGTGTAGTGACCAAATTGCAGTTTTTGCAAAAGTTGACTAGTGACTGTTTTGTACAGGATTGAAACTTTGAATCTTTAAGGAGCTAATTTTACCAAAATGTTTTTATCAGATTTCTCTTTAATTTGGGATTTTTTAATAATGTTTTAATTAAGGAATAAAGGAGAATTAAAAAGAAAGTCTAAGTTGACTTTTTCATAACTACCTTACGTTAGTTTTCTCTCATTTCATTTTCTCTCAATTTCCACTCAGCCAAACACATTTCCTTCACCAAATAACCTTTGATTTTCATCTCTTTTTTTGAGATTTCATTCTCATAAAGATTCCTAATCTTTATCTCATCAAATCCTTTTGTTTTTAGTTTTGATTTTCAAGAAATCTTGCCCAAATTGAGGAGAAATCAGCCATTAGAGGTAAGCTTCATGCTTCTCCTTTAATGAGCAGTTCTTTAATGAAATTCCCAAGTTCTCAATCCTTTGTTAATGATTTTTGAGTTGCTTTAATGTTAGAAACATGAAATTGTGGTAAAACTCATGATTCTTGGTGAGATCTTGATGATTTTCGTAACTCTTGGTTAGGCTCTATTTTGAGGTTGATTTCTAATGTATTTTGGATGATAAATGATGTTATAAATGAGGTTTTATCAAACAAATCCTGAATAGGTTTGGATTCCTAAGTTTTACATGTTAGATTTGTGGTTTTTGGAGTGTTCTTGGTGTTCTGTTGTTTCTGGAGATATAAGGACGTGTTTATGATGGTTTTTGGTGTTGATTGAGGTTTAAAAGTGATTAGAATTGATAAATCTTGGCCGGGCTTTGTTTTGGGGAATTTTGGAGATGATTTCGGTTATTTTGGGTCGTCAAAATGGTGTTTTTGAGTAGATCAGCGAGTTTGTTTGAGTGGCTGGTGATTTCAATGCATGATGATGCATTAATCCCCTGCTCTTATGTGTAATAAACAAGGGAGACATGTTCGGACGCTTTTGGTGTTGATCTGGAAGTGCCGGAAGCTTAGATATAGTTTCGGCAAGCAAGCGAAACGTAATCGGTGAGTTCGAATGGTTTTAGAAGTCTTTGAGGAACAAAGAAACAAGGTTTGGGGATTTAGGATTGGTTTGAAACGCCATCCTAAGTCCGGAAGTAGGTATGGCTAGATTTTCTCTCAAATATGTGGTTGACGCCCCTAAATGCTTTTACATGCTCTTGTTTTGAGATAGACAAATTCCTACTGTTTTGTGCATGATTTGTAGCATGAGATGATGCTTTGTAGAGTTTTCATGAGGTAGCATGTTGTATTAAAGAGTTTTGAGATTTTGATTTAATGCAAAGCATGAGATATGGTTTTGAAATGAGATGAGAAAGATTTGAGAAATGTTGCATCAAAACAGTAGGTGAGATGATGATTTTAATGTAATATATTGGTCGACCAATAGGATGAGAGTGCACTATAAACTAGAAATTCGTATGTGCTCTTTGGAGTCGGGCAATGGGGGTAGTTCCATCCTGATCCAAAGTGAGAATCCGATGATGAGAGATACCATCGGGGTAGGACTTGGTGAAATACCCAAGCTTTATGGCGAAGAGAGATACTGCCATGGGAGTCCGATGATGTGAGTTTCCACCGGGGTAGGACTTGACTTCGAGTCAAGCTAATCCGCATATCCGTGTAAAGATATAATATGAAATGCAAATATATGAAATTGTATTTGATTCACATGTACCAAATGTTGAGATGATTTATGCTATGAGAAATGCATATGAGATTTAAGGTAGGAAATTCTTTTGTTTTCATTTAGCATGTGTTTGGCTTTGCCATGAGATTAGCATTGGTTTAATGCATGAGATAGAATAAAGGTACATGTGTTATCAAATAGAGAGTTGCTTTGAAATGGTTTTCAAGCGTGAGATAGAAAGAGTATGTTGTAGAAAATGGTTTTCGAGATAGAGTTTTGATGAAGCATTATTGTGTTGGTTTTCTTAGAACTTGCCTCACTAAGAAAATGTGCTTATGCTCTCTTTTACCAACAATGCATATAATTGAGACGTTTTTGGGCAGCAAGGAGGCTAAGGACATCCAAAGAAGTGAGAAGCTCATGTATGGTGATGTTTTCATATGCCTTAGTAGTGATATTTGGCAATGGGGCCTATGGTTGGTTTTGGGAGATGTGTTTTGAACTCCCTATGTTTGTGGCAAGTTTAATATGGTTTTTGAAGTTTGTAAATGGCCTATATGGTTTAGTTTGTAGTTTGTGGCTTGCATATGGTTTTCATGACTAGGGAGTATGCCTATAGACTCATTGATCATATACTTGATGCCATGTTTTAGCCTTAACCTCATAGTGGTGATCTCTGATGTTTAATCATGTTGTTGGAGTGTTATGCTATCATTTGGGACATGTTTGTATGTGCAAAGATGTGAAAAACCAGAAAAATACATAGTTGCAGGGCAGGGTGTATCGAAACACCCTTAACTATTTCGGAACATGGGCCTGAAATGGTCGTAGTGTTTCGGAACGAGTAAGAGTGTTTCGGAACACTTTAGCTACTGGAGAGCCATGTTCCGATACGGGTCTCGGAACGCACCCAAGTACCGAAATGGTCAACTCTGTTTCGATACGGCCGTTTTGATACAAGGGTCATCGTTTCGAAACACCAGACCGTTGAACTGCATTTTGAATTGTTTCAAGTTCTTGTTTCTTACATTTTACTCCTTGATGATTGTGGATGCAATTGGTTGAGTTTGGGATGTCTAATTAAGTTGATTTTTGACAGAGATGCATGAAATATGATTAATTGCATATTGGTAAACTTAAAATCTGCAAAGTGCTCGTAATTTCCAAATTTACGATTTGGTCCCTAAAAGTCTAATTCTTATAATTAAACCCCTAATTGAATTCCGATCGTTGTGCCTTTCCTTCCTACGATCTTGAGTGATCACATAGGCTTAACATTGCATTTAGAAAAGATAAAAAGAAAAAAAGGTCGTTAATCAAGGTTGACTTTTGGGTTGACTTTGGTTTTCCCCGTGTAATCTTTGTAGTTCGGGTCAAGCGTCTAGACCGGGCTAAGGGGGTTACATTTGTTGGTATCATAGCCAGGTTAGCGAATATTTAGGGCTTGGTAAGTGGTTAATGTGTGTGAGTATGAATGGTTATGGCTTTTTGGTGAAAGCATGGTGTATGATTGTTGATGTTTAGTTCTAATGAGATGAATTGGTGATACTATGCTGTGTTTGGGCTATAGTTGGGGATCCCGTTGCCATATCATTACTATTGGAAAGAATTGTTTTGGAAAAAAATGAGCTTGAGTACTTGGATTACTTGCCTTATATTGCCTAATTGAATTTATTGTATTTTGTCAGTTGTATTGTTTTCATATGGGGCCACGTAGAGAGCTTAGAATTAATACTCGTGCTACGGCTGAGAACGAGAATGTTGAGTGTAACACCCTAATTTTGGGCTTAGAAGTTTAGGGTCTGAACCGGACCGGGCTGATTTTGGGTTCGAATATAAAAGGAGGTTTTAGGGAAAGCCTAGTTCGGGATGCTTTAAAAATATGGAAAAATATCTAAAAATCCTCTTTTAATATACATAAGAGTGGTGAAATCAATTTTGCAAAATAAGGTTTGGAAATACTACATTTCGGTGTAGTGACGAAAATGCGATTTTTGAAAAGTTTAGTGGTGACTGTTTTGTAAGGATTGAAACTTTGAATCTTTAAGGAGCTAATTTACCCAATAATGTTTTCTCCATATTTTTCCTTAATTTTAGTGAATTAATTAATGTTTTAATTAATTAAAAGGAGAAGAGAAACTACCTTTTGAAAAATCATAACTACCTTTTCCTAAAATTTTCTCATTTCTTTCTCTCTCAAAATTCCATCATCCAAACACTTTTCTCTAGCAACTTTTTCATTGATTTTCACTTCAATCGATGAGATTTCAATCATCAATTAGTTCCTAATCAATCTTGCATCAAATCGTCTTGATTTCCTCATTGAATTTTCAAGGAAATTGGCTCAAATCAAGGAGAAATCATCATTTAGAGGTAAGATTGTTCTTCTCCTCTAAATACTCAGTTCTTTACTGAAATTCTCAAGTTGTCAATCCTTAATTTAAGTTTTGTAAATGGTTTTAATGTTAGCAACTTGATTTTGGCTTAAAACTCAAGATTTGGAAGAAATCTTGAAGAATTTCGTTGTGGTTGTTTGGGCTCTGTTTTGATATGATTCTTAAATGTATTTTGGATGTCTAATGATGTGTAAATGAGGTTTTATCAATGCAATCCCGAATAGGTTGTATTTCCTAAGTTTTTGCTTATGAAAATGGTGGTTTTTGAGGTGATCTTGGTGTTCTGTTATAGCTGGAGGTATAAGGACGAGTTTAGGTTCATTTTGGATGTTAATTGATGTTTAGAAATGGTTAGAAGTGATGGATCTTGGCTGGGTTAAGTTTTGGAAGGGTTTGGAGGTGATTTCGGTTGTGTTTGGTAGCCGAAATGTTGGCTTTAGGTAGAGCAGCGAGTTTAAGTGTGTTGGCTGAAGATTTCAATGCATGATGATGCATTAATCCTCTGCTTTGATGTGTTAAAAACAGGGGAGACATCTTCGGACACCTTTGGAGTTGATCTGGAGGCTTGATCAGCGTTTCGGCAAGCTTGCGAAACGGAATTTGTGAGTGGAGTTTGGTTTCCAGCTTTGGAACAATTATTTGAAGGTTTTGGGAGCTTAGTTTAAGTCTAAGCAACTTAACTAAGCTCAAGTGTAAGTTTTCGGAAGAACTCCCTTGGATGAGCCATGAAGTGGTTTAATGCATTGGTTATGTTTTGCATGTTTAAATTCTGTTTTGAAAGCATGTTTTAGCATGGTTAATGCTGGTTTTGAAAGCCATGTAGTGAAGTATGCTCAAGGTAAGAGATCCTTGGTTTGACATATTGTAAATATGGATTTGATGCATGGTGATGCATGATGTTAAATGGCTTTGTTTAATGTTTTAAAACAGTGAATTGTTGATGTTAAATAATGTATATTGGCGAGTGATGTAAAGGTTTTAAAGTACTTGAATCGGATATAGTTAGCCGGCTATAGGATTGGGTGCACCGTGAATAAAGTCACCTTGGATGTTGAGGGGTTGTGATTGTACCGTAAACTCCATCCAAGTACCCTAACGAGTGAGGTAAGATCACAACGGTGGTTAAAAGTCCGTGTGTGGATCTTGTGTTATGTGTCCCTTGCACTCGTTAGTGGAATTATACAACTACCGATGAGTGATGTGGAGGGGTTGTGATTGTACCGTTAAACTCCATCACGGGTGTTGAGGGGTTGTGATTGTACCGATAAACTCCACCTTATGTTGTTCGGTAGTGTGTATGAAGCGTATGGGACAACGCTTGTAATTCGCGTATCCGATTGTGTTTTGGATTGTAAATGGTTATGAATTATCACTTGAAAGCCAATATGATGTGATGGTTGTAATGAAGCATGAGATGCTTGTTATGTATGCAAGGTCGCATGAAAAGAGTCGAGCATGTGTTTAGAAAGCTTGTTGAAAGTGTTTTCTAAAATGCATTATTGTGTTGTTTTCTTTAGAGCATGCCTCACTAAGCGATTGTGCTTACGCTCTCTCCCTTGAACCAATAATGCAGATAATTGAAGTTTTAAAGGGCAACAAGGAGGCAAGAGTGTCCAAGGGAACTAAGCTCATGTATGGTGATGTTTTCACACACTATTAGTTTTGGTAATTTGACAATGGGAACCTAAGTTGTGTTTTGGGAGATGTTTTGGACTCCCTAGTTTGTGGCATGATGCTTTGGTGTTTTGGATTTGTAATTGGCCTTTTGATGCTTGATTTGGAGTTTGGTTGGTTGTTTGGTTTTGGATATTAGGATGCATGCCTATAGACATGTGAAGTTTCACGTTTGGTGCCATGATTGTGTTTAGAGTTGCAAACGTTCTCTATATGTGTATGATGACTTGTTGGCATGATTAGGAAGTCACTAGATTGTGTTTGAATGGTTTAATGTATGAAAAACCAGCAACTTCTGCAACTTCTGGGCAATCCGTATCGGAACGGGCATTGGCGTTTCGAAACGGGGGCCTGTAATGGCCTTCGTGTTTTGGAACGGCTGGAGGCCGTTCCGAAACGATTTGGCCACTGGAAGGTCCTATTTCGGAACTAGTCTCAAAACGAATCCGTGTTTCGGAACGGTCAACAATGTTTCGAAACGGGTGATCGTTGGGCACTGATTTGAATGGTGTTGAGGTTTGCAAGTTTTACGTTTTAGTCCCGAAAATGGTTTTTACAATTGTATGAGTTCGAGATATCCAATTAAAGTGAAATTTGACAGGGAAGCATGTAATATGACTAATTTCATTTTGGTAACTTAAAAATCAGTTAAGACCTTATAATTTTCAGAATTTACATTTTGGTCCCTAATATTTGTATATTGTGCAATTGAGTTCTTTTCCGGAATCTGATCGTTGTGCTATATGCGTATATGTTTCTCAAGTGTTCACCTAGGGTTAACATGTATCTATACAAGATTAAAAAGAAAAAAGGGTTGTTAATCAAGGTTGACTTTCGGGTTGACTTTGGTTTTCCCCGTGTAATCTTCGTAGTTCGGGTCAACCGTCTAGGTCGGGCTAAGGGTGTTACATTGAGAATGTTGAGGATTTACCGCCTCCTCCTCCTGGTGGACCACCCGGTAGAGGTGGAGCTAGTGCTGCGGGAGCTGGTGCTGGGGTTGCTGGACTCGAGGGAGTTCAGGGGCAAGCTGCTCCTGATATGTCAATGTTGATTCAAGTTATTGCTGGAGCTTTTCAAGCAGCAGTAGCTGGAGCTCATGGGGCTGCACCTCAGGATGGTGCTAATGTGAGGTTGCCGTTGGAGCGACTCCGCAGTCTTGGAGGGACTGAGTTCATGGGGCTGACCCCAGAAGGTTCTGAGTCTTGGTTAGAAAGTACCAAGAGGATACTTGGGCAGTTGAACTGCAACAATACTCAGAAGTTTGGATGTATTGTGTCTCTGTTGCACGGTGATGCATATACGTGGTGGACAACCACAATATCGGGGTTAGATGATGAAGAGGTGACTTGGACATTCTTCTTGAATGCGTTCAAGCGAAAGTATTTGGGAGTTCGCTACTTGGATGAGAAAAAGAGGGAGTTCATGTCCCTAGTGCAAGGGAGTATGACAGTGGCAGAGTATGAGGTGCAATTTGTACGCCTCAGCCAATATGCACCCGAGCTGATTCCTAGCGAGCGGGAAATATGTGAACGATTCCGTTATGGGCTGGTGGCTGATGTGAAAACCTATATGCTCGCAACAGAATATATTGATTTTGATGTCTTGGTCACTAGAGCCAAGGACATTGAGCTGAATCTTGGTCTGGCAAGCCGAGCGGGATGATCTAGCTCAGGGAAGCAACCTACGGAGCGTGCTAGAAGGTCACATGTGGATTCTAGACGTGGGGGTGGCAACCCTGGAAGAGGTCAGCAAGGACCGAATGCTTTCTTACGGACTCTTGAGTGCAATCGGTGTGGTAGAAGGCACACTTGTAAGTGTTGGGCAATCTTGGTACATGCTGGAATTGCGGTAATCGTGGGTACATGAAGAGGGATTGTCCACAGCCGATGAGAGAAGGTCAGGCTCCGGTGAGAGTAGTTGAGCCACAGAGAGGCCGTGGGCACGATCGTGGAAACTTCCAGCAGAGAGATGAAGGTGTAAAGAATGTAGAACATGTGGTGGTTGTTCAGCCTGAAGGTGGTGGCCAGGCCATAGTGTATGCCCATCGAGAAGGGAGGAATGATACAGACGTGATTGCAGGTACCTTCACTTTGCAATCCTTGTCATTACTTTCTTTGAATGATTCTGGATCTACACACTCGTACATATTGCGTGAACATGCTCAAATGCTTGGTTTGACTGTTGAGTCTTTGGATGTGGGTATGCGTGTGACTAGTTCCTTTGGTGAGACGGTTGTAACAAGGAGGTTTTATAGGAGATGACCCTTAAAGGTGCAAGAGCATATGTTTCTAGTTGATCTTATGGAATTGCCATTCTATGGATTCGATGTAATCCTTGATATGGATTGGCTTGTTGAGCATAGGTCCGTTGTGGATTTTGAAAGCAAGCAAGTTTCGCTGAAACTTACAGACGATTATGAGGTTGTGGTGGTGGGAGAAAATGTGAAATTCTTGTCCAATGTGGTATCGACGCTTGAAGCAAGTCGGATGTTGCGTGAGGGATGCGAGGCTTATCTAGCCTTTGTTATGAATCCTCGTGCAAAGGAGGCTCGTGTACAGTATATAAGGACCGTGTGTGAATTCCCTGGAGTGTTTCCGGAGGATTTACCGGGTTTGCCGCCTAGCCGAGAGGTTGAATTCAGAATTGAGTTGTATGAGAACACAACTCCAGTGTCCATTGCTCCCTAACGCATGACACCCAAGGAGTTGAAGACGCAACTTCAAGAGTTGCTTGACCGAGGCTTTATTCGGCCTAGTGTGTCACCTTGGGGTGCACCGGTCTTGTTTGTTAAAAAGAAAGATGGCACGGTGAGAATGTGCATTGATTATCGTCAGCTGAATAAGTTGACTATCAAGAACAAGTATCCGTTGCCGAGGATTGATGAACTCTTCGATCAATTTCGAGGAGCGGCTATGTTTTCAAATATAGATTTGCGTTCAGGATATTATCAGTTAAAAGTCAAGGATGTGGATGTGCCGAAAACAGCCTTTCGAACGAGATATGGGCATTATGAATTTCTAGTGATGCCGTTCGGATTGACGAATGCTCCTGCTGCTTTCATGGATATGATGAACATGGTGTTTCATGAATTCTTAGATAAGTCCATTGTGGTGTTCATCGATGATATCCTTGTGTACTCTCGTACCGAGGAGGAGCATGAAGAACATTTGAGGATCGTTTTGCAAGCGCTGTTAGAGAATCAACTTTATGCTAAGCTGAGTAAATGTGAATTTTGGCTAAAAAAGGTTGTTTTTCTTGGCCGCGTAGTTTCGGCTGAAGGGATTCATGTTGATCCTCAGAAGATTGAGGCGGTGGTGAATTGGAAGCCTCCTAGGTCTGTTCATGAAGTTCGTAGTTTCCTTGGGTTGGCAGGTTATTATCGGAGGTTCGTTGATGGATTTTCAAAGATTGCTGCCCCTTTGACGAAATTATTACAAAAGGATGTTAAGTATGAGTGGACGGAAGCGAGACAACAAGCTTTTGAGAAGCTAAAGGCAGCTTTGACGCAAGCTCCCATCTTGGTTCAACCTGAGTCAGGAAAAGAGTTTGTGGTGTTTAGTGACACATCCTATGCTGGTCTGGGTGTGTGTTGATACAAGAGGGTAGACTAGTGGCTTATGCATCGCGATAGTTAAAAGTGCATGAGTGCAATTACCCTACGCATGACATTGAGCTGGCAGCGGTGGTTTTTGCTTTAAATATTTGGAGACATTATCTCTATGGTGAAAAGTGTATTGTGTACACGGATCATAAAAGTTTGAAGTACCTGATATCTCAGAAGGAGTTAACTCTTAGGCAACAACGTTGGGTGGAGTTGCTTAAGGATTACGATCTAACGATCAAGTATCATCCGGGGAAGGCCAATGTTGTGGCCGATGCGTTGAGTAGGAAGGTGGCGGTGGAATTAAGGGCGATGTTTGCTAGCTTGAGCATATCGGGAGATGGTGGTCTTGTTGCCGAATTGCAAGTGAAACATTCTCTAGTTCAGTTAATAAAGGATAAACAGCTGTTGGATGATTCTTTGGTGCCACATTTTCAGGATATCGTAGAAGGTAGGCCTTCGGATTTATGTTTCAATAATGATGGTATTTTATGTTATGGGAGTCGGATAGTGGTGCCAAGTGATGTTGAGTTGAGGCGCACTATTCTGACTGAAGCTCATAGTAGTCCTTTTGCTATGCACACTGGTAGTACAAAGATGTATCGTGATTTGAAGGATAAGTACTATTGGGTGGGATTGAAGAAAGATGTCGCTGAGTTTGTTAGCAAATGCATGGTTTGTCAGCGGGTTAAGGTTGAACATCAAGTTCCTTCTGGGTTGTTACAGCCGTTGAGTATCCCAGAATGGAAATGGGAAAGGATCACTATGGACTTTGTGTATGGTTTACCGTTATCGCCATCAAAGAAAAATTCTGTTTGGGTGATTGTGGATCGCCTTACGAAGTGTGCACATTTCTTGCCTGTGCATACTACGTATACCTTGGATAAGCTTGCGGAGTTGTACATTGCTGAGATTGTACGTCTACATAGAGTACCAAAGTCTATAGTGTCGGATAGAGATCCGAGGTTCACCGTAAGGTTTTGGGAATGTTTACATCAAGCTTTGGGTACGCGGCTGAATTTCAGTACTTCTTATCATTCGCGGACAGATGGACAGTCGGAGCGTGTTATTCAAGTGCTTGAGGATATGTTGAGGTGCTGTGTTATGAGTTTCAGGGCTCTTGGGAGAAGCACTTGCCTTTGGTGGAGTTTGCTTATAATAACAGTTACCAGGCAAGTATTCAAATGGCACCTTATGAGGCTTTATATGGGAGGAAGTGCATAACTCCTCTTTGTTGGGCTGAAACGGGACAAAAGTTGGTCTCGATGCCGGCTTTATTGAAAGGAACCACCGAGAAGGTGAAGCTCATTTGTAAGCGTTTGAAGGAAGCATCGGACCGGCAAAAGTCTTACGCGGATTTGAAGCGTAAGGAGATAGAATTCGCAGTGGGCGAGCCTGTGTTTTTGAATGTTTCACCTTGGAAGAAGGTGATGAGATTTGGTCAGAATGGCAAATTGAGTCCAAGGTTCATTGGACCATACGAGGTGATAGAACGTGTGGGTCATGTTGCCTACAAGCCGAGACTACCTCACGAGTTAGAAAAGATACATAATGTGTTTCATGTATCCATGCTTTGGAGGTATAGATCGGATTCGTCGTATGTTATGCCTGTGGAAGAGGTTGAGCTGAACCCAGACTTGACGTATAATGAAGAACCCATTAAGATTATGGATGTGGATAGTAAGGTTCTTCGGGGTAAGACCATTGAGCTGGTCAAAGTCTTGTGGAGACATCGTGGCGTTGAGGAAGCCACGTGGGAAAGGAAGGATGACATGAAGAAGCAATTTCCTTACCTTTTTACTCCAGGTAAATTTCAAGGACGAAATTTCTTAAGTGGGGGAGGGTTGTAACGCCCTGGTTTTTGGCCTAGATGTTTTAGAGGTTGAATCGGGTCGGTCGAGAATGGTTCGAATCGTCAAGGGAGATTTAGGAAACACCTAGTTCTGGATGCTTTAAAAATATGGAAAAATATCTGAAAATCCTCATTTATTGTATAAATGGTTATGGTGAAAACAATTTTACAAAATGTGATTTTGAAATACTACATTTCGGTGTAGTGACCAAATTGCAGTTTTTGCAAAAGTTGACTAGTGACTGTTTTGTAAAGGATTGAAACTTTGAATCTTTAAGGAGCTAATTTTACAAAAAGTTTTTTATCAGGTTTCTCTTTAATTTGGGAGTTTTTAATAATGTTTTAATTAAGGAATAAAGGAGAATTAAAAAGAAAGTCTAAGTTGACTTTTTTATAACTACCTTACATTAGTTTTCTCTCATTTCATTTTCTCTCAATTTCCACTCAGCCAAACACATTTCCTTCACCAAATAACCTTTTATTTTCATCTATTTTGCTGAGATTTCATTCTCCTAAAGATTCCTAATCTTCATCTCATCAAATCCTTTTGTTTTTACTTTGGATTTTCAAGAAATCTTGCCCAAATTGAGGAGAAATCAGCCATTAGAGGTAAGCTTCGTCCTTCTCCTTTAAAGATCAGTTCTTTACTGAAATTCCCAAGTTCTCAATCCTTTGTTAATGATTTTTTAGTTGCTTTAATGTTAGAAACATGAAATTGTGGTAAAAGTCAAGATTCTTGGTGAGATCTAGATGATTTTCGTAACTCTTGGTTAGGCTCTGTTTTGAGGTTGATTTCTAATGTATTTTGGATGATAATTGATGTTATAAATGAGGTTTTATCAAACAAATCTTGAATAGGTTTTTGGTGTTGATTGAGCTTTAGAAGTGATTAGAATTGATAGATCTTGGTTGGGCTTTGTTTTCGGGAAGTTTGGAGATGATTTCGGTTATTTTGGGTAGCCGAAATGGTGTTTTTGAGTAGAGCAACGAGTTTGTTTGAGTGACTGGTGATTTCAATGCATGATGATGCATTAATCCTCTACTCTTATTTTGAGATAGACAAATTCCTACTATTTTGTGCATGATTTGTAGCACGAGATGATGCTTTGTAGAGTTTTCATGAGGTAGCATGTTGTATTAAAGAGTTTTGAGATTTTGATTTAATGCAAAGCATGCGATATGGTTTTGAAATGAGATGAGAAAGATTTGAGAAATGTTGCATCAAAATACTAGTTGAAATGATAATTTTAATGTAATATATTGGCATAAATGATGAGATAATTACCTTATATAATTGGTCGACCAATAGGATGAGAGTGCACTATAAACTAAAAATTCGTACGTGCTCTTTGGAGTCGGCCAATGGGGGTAGTGTCATCCCGATCCAAAGTGAGAATCTGATGATGAAAGATACCATCGGGGTAGGACTTGGTGAAATACCCAAGCTTTATGGCGAAGAGAGATACCGCCATGAGAGTCCGGTGATGTGAGATTCCATGAAGGTAGGACTTGACTTCGAGTCAAGCTAATCCGCATATCCGTGTAAAGATATAATATGAAATGCCAATATATGAAATTGTATTTGATTCACATGTGCCAAATGTTGAGATGATTTATGCTATGAGAAATGCATATGAGATTTATGGTATGAAATGCTTTTGTTTTCATTTAGCATGTGTTTGGCTTTTCCATGAGATTTGCATTGGTTTAATGCATGAGATAGAATAAAGGTACATGTGTTATCAAATGGAGAGTTGCTTTGAAATGGTTTTCAAGCATGAGATAGAAAGAGTATGTTGTAGAAAATGGTTTTCGAGATAGAGTTTTGATGATGCATTGTTGTGTTGGTTTTCTTAGAGCTTGCCTCACTAAGCAAATGTGCTTACGCTCCCTTTTACCAACAATGCAGATAATTGAGACGTTTTTGGGCAGCGAGGAGGCTAAGGACATCCAAGGAAGTGAGAAGCTCATGTATGGTGATGTTTTCATATGCCTTAGTAGTGATATTTGGAAATGGGGGCCTATGGTTGGTTTTGGGATATGTGTTTTGAACTCCCTATGTTTGTGACAAGTTTAATATGGTTTTTGAAGTTTGTAAATGGCCTATATGGTTTAGTTTGTAGTTTGTGGCTTGCATATCGTTTTCATGACTAGGGAGTATGCCTATAGACTCGTTGATCATATACTTGATGCCATGCTTTAGCCTTAACCTCATAGTGGTGATCTCTGATGTTTAATCATGTTGTGTGGTGTTATGCTATCATTTGGGACATGTTTGTATGTGCAAAGATGTGAAAAACCAGAAAAATACATAGTTGCAGGGCAGGGTGTATCGAAACACCCTTAACTGTTTCGGAACATGGGCCTGAAATGGCCATAGTGTTTCGGAACACTTTAGCTACTGGAGAGCCATGTTCTGATACGGGTCTCGGAACGCACCCGAGTACCGAAATGGTCAACTCCGTTTCGATACAAGGGTCAGTGTTTCGAAACACCAGACCGTTGAACTGCATTTTGAATTGTTTCAAGTTCTTGTTTCTTACATTTTAGTCCTTGATGATTGTGGATCCAATTGGTTGAGTTTGGGATGTCTAATTGAGTTGATTTTTGACAGAGATGCATGAAATGTGATTAATTGCATATTGGTAAACTTAAAATCTGCAAAGTCCTCGTAATTTCCAAATTTACATTTTGGTACCTAAAAGTCTAATTCTTACAATTAAACCCCTAATTGAATTCTGATCGCTGTGCCTTTCCTTCCTACGATCTTGAGTAATCACATAGGCTTAACATTGCAATTAGAAAAGATAAAAAAGAAAAAAGGGTCGTTAATCAAGGTTGACTTTCTGGTTGACTTTGGTTTTCCCCGTGTAATATTCGTAGTTCGGGTCAAGCGTCTAGGCGGGCTAAGGGGGTTACATGACTAGCTTAACATCAAAATCTACAACCGCTCTATGTTTGGACAACCAATCCATGCCAAGGATCACATCAAAACCATAAAAGGGTAACTCCATCAAATCCACAAGAAAAACATGACCCTGAACAGATAAGGGACACCTCTGATACAACTTCCTAGTGACTACAGTCTCACCAAAGGAACTACTCACTTGCATTCCTACCTCAAGAAACTCAACATGTATATCAAGCAAATGCGCATGCTCACTAAAGATATAGGAATGCGTGGATCCAGAATCAATCAAAGCCAACAATGATAAAGACTGTAGAACAAAGGTACCTGCGATGACATCGGTATCATTGCGCTCCTCGCACTGAGCATAGACCCTCACAGGACCGCCTCCCCCAGGCCGAACTTCTACAACATGAGCAATGCCTCGCTGACCCTCATCTCTCCTCTGGAAATTCCCTCGGCCACGCCCACAGCCTCTCTGAGGTGCAGCCACAATAAGTGCACGTCCCTGGCCTCCACCAGCCAATAGAGGACACTCATGCCTCAAATGGTTTGCTGAACCACAGTTCCATCAAGAATTCCCTGCCACCACAACAGAAGCTTGTGCCACCCTAGCTGCACGAAGACAATCTTGCCACATATGACCTCGAGAACCATACGTCCAGCACGTGTTTTGTTCCGCCCTCATCTAGTCTCCCTGAGCCGGTGCACCATGTCCAACATTACCTCACCTAGTAGCAGGCTGATATCTCTTATCTCGACCTCTCTTGTTCCGTCCACCACCGGAACTAGACTCAACTGCTCTCTTTCCAGAGTTACAACCACCTCCACGGGATGATATACCCAAGTTCTGCTCGATGTCCTTACCTCGACATACAAGCACATCAAAATCTGTGTAGTCTGTAGCCAAGATATAGGTCTTGACTTCCTGCACCAGCCCATACTAGAAGCAATCACAACGATGCCTCTCACACGGCATCAACTCAGGGGTGTACTGGCTCAGACGTACAAACTGGACCTCGTACTCAGCCACAAAAAGGTTTCCCTGAATAAGTGACATAAACTCGCACTTCTTTTCATCCAAGTATCTCACTCCCAGATACTTCCTCTTGAAGGCACCTATGAAAAACTCACAATATACAACATTGGGTTCCACTCCAGCCGTGATGGTCGTCCACCAACTATAAGCATCACCCTGGAGCAAAGAAACATCACATCCCATCTTGCGCACATCATTCCATCCCATCTGACCCATGATACGGATCATACTAGCCAACCAGGCCTCTGACGCCTCAGGAGTCATTCCATAGAACTCAACAGCTCCTAAACTCCCCGGCCTTTACAAAGGAAAACCCACCTGCCCAACTGCAGGGGCCTGAACATGCGCTTCGGCTACCACAGTCTGGAACGCTCCGGTGATCGCCTGAACCAATGGCATTAGAACACCCAATCCTGAACCAGCTTGTCGTTGTTGCTCCGGCTCTCTACCCCCAGGTGGTGGCGGAGGAAGTAAGTTTCCACCAGGAGGAACATCATCCCCTTGGTTACCCTGGTCGCCCTGCTCAGCCACAGGCACTACCGTGTTCGACCTAATTTCTCTCCTTGGACCCATAGTCTTATTTTTAACAAGGCATAACAACAAAACAAATCAAACCATGATTTAAGCCAGCCTCAAGCAAGGATCCAAGTCTACAAAAAACATTTAACTAGTGTAATAAGGCAATGGGCACCCCGATTCCCTCTAGCATAACATAGCACACAATAGCATATCATGATCATCATGCTTTACATCATCCAAAATTCGCACATATTCCTGACATATCATCATCATACAATCATATCTAACTCACACGTGATTCACAACAATCAAGCATGGCATAGGCTCTAACATTTCATCAAAGACATGCACTTTCAAACAACATACATCAAAACATACCAATTTCACTTACCATCATCCCCAATTCTTTCGAAACCTATCTCTAATTCCAACAAATGTAACCCCCTTAGCCCGGCCTAAACGCCTGACCCAAACTAAGAAAATTACATGGGGGAAACCGAAGTCAACTCGAGAAAGTCAACGTCAATTAGCGACCTTTTTTTTCTTTATCTTTTCTAGATGCACATTATTATCCTATGTGATTAGTAAAGCGATTATGCGAAAACGGCATAACGATCGGAGTTCAATTAGGGGTTTAATTGCATTCATTTGACATTTAGGGACTAATTTGTAAATTTCAGGAATTACAAGGACTATCTAGTTTTTAAGATTACCAATCCAAAATTAATCATATAACATGCCAGCATGTTAAATCTCATCTCAAATAGACCATCCAAACTCAACCAATTGAACCACATCATTCGGGGACCAAAACGTAAGTAACAGGAACTTAACAAAATTCAAATTCAGCATCCAACGGTCAAGTGTTTCGGAACACAGAACCATGTATCAGAAAAATCGTTTTGGAACAAGAGTGACCGTTTGGATACCCGGGGGCATTCCGAAACCTCAAGAAACCCGTTTCGATACGTTGGTTCACAGTGGCGAAATGTTCCGGAACGTGCCTTCTTGTTCCGAGACACCATGGTTATTACATGCCTCCGTTTCGAAACGGACAAGAGCGTTTCGGAATGCCTGAGCTTGCAAATTTCCCAAATTGCTGGTTTTAATCAAGTTTTCATATCCGGAACCATTCCGACACTTGTTCCAACACACATACAACATGAATAAACAACAAAGACTACCTATGCGAAACACAAGCTAAAACATAACATCACTCTTGTAAGCTATAGAACTATAGGCATGCTTCCTAGATGTCAAAATAGAAAAAAGGCTAAAAACCACATTCAAGCTCAAACCAGCACTCAAAGGCCATTTACAAATCCGAATAGAAAAACTAAACACGCTCAAGGTGTTTGACATCACCAAATATCACCAAGAGTAGAAATCCCTCCAATTGCCTCTTATTACACTAAGGTAAAACCACATACATTGCTTAATAAAAAAATGCTTGGATTCCACTTGCTTTCTTGCTGCCTCAAATGCTTAATTCTCTGCATTAATGAAACAAATGAGCGTAAGCATAAAGCTTAGTGAGGATCACTAAAACCAAACATTCATCAATGCATTTTATAAATTCAAGATAACATCGTTTGCAAACTCATGCCTTCCTTTAAAATATGCTCTCTAAAGCATCAATGCACTTTTAAACCACATGCTCATAGCATCATTAAAACCACAACAAAATCCTTTGCTCATGCTTAAACCAAGCATTACATGTATTCTAGCATAATTTCCAAGCATCCCACGCTTAATCAGTAAACATCAACATTATATTGGCTCACAAGTGATCAATATCAAACCATAACATAATCACAACAAAAGATACAATCAGATACGCGGATTACAAGCGTTGTCCCACACGCTTCATACACACTACCGGACTACACAAGGCTCACACACGAGATTAGACCATCAACCGTTGTGAAACCCGTGGTGGAGTTTAACGGTACAATCACAACCCCTCAACACCACTCATCGGTAGTTGTATAATTCCACTAACGAGAGTACAAGACTCAAAACACAAGATCCACCCACGGGATTAAACCATCTACCGTTGTGATCTTAGCCTCAATCATTAGGGTACTTGGATAGAGTTTACGGTACAATCACAACCCCTCGACATCCAAGGCGACTTTATTCACGGTGCACCCAATCCTATAGTCGGCTAACTATATTTTGATTAAAGTAACCACAAACCATTACCATCACTTGCCAATATAATTATCTAACATCATTATTCCACTGTTTTACAAGCATAAATCACAATGCCATTTTCACAAGCATAAACATGCTTAAACCCAAATGCATACATTTCATAAATCCAAGGGTCACCTACCAAGTGCACCCTTAACAAAATGGCATCTAACTCCAGCAATATCAATACTCAAAACATGCTTTAAAACAGTAAATAAAACCACATTTAATTTAAAGTGCATTTTCCAACAAAAACATAGCACATTCCGAGAGACTTTCGAATCACTTACTCTTGAGCTTCGCTAAGTGTTTCAAACTTACGCTAATCTCCCAAGACCATGCTCAAAGCGTTACAAAGCTGGAAAGTCCATTTCCACTTACTGATACGCGAAACCTTGCTCACTGACGCGAAAATCACCCTTTCGAAGCCTCCAAAAATGCCTTATTCGTTTCTGGATCAAGATCCCCTGTTTTTAGATCATCAAAACAAAGATCCAAACGCATCAAAATGCATTTCAACGCCAGCAACTAAACACAAACTCGTTGATCACCAAAACTACACCAATTTACCCATCCGAAACAACCAAAAACTCAATCGATTGCTTCCTAAACCATGACCAGCCAACATACATCACTTTCACCTCAAAACCCAACTAAAACAATCAAGAAACTCAAGGATCTCAAGGATTTCGGGATGTATATTATCAAAATCCTTTCTCAACATTATAATCAACTCAAACTCAATTAAAACCTATCCAAAACAGAGCTCATCAATACTTATTTGAAAATCAAGATTTAAAACATAATTTTGCAAGATTTTGATCTCAAATCAAAACTAAAAAAAAAACTCAGCCAAAAACAACATTTGGAAGCCAAAGATCTTGGGAATTTCAATAAAGAACCTAGATTGAAGGTTGAAAACGAGATTTACCTCCAATCCTTGCCTTCCTTAGTGATTGACAAGTTTTTCCTTCAAAAAGCTTGAAGAATTTGAAGAGAACTCTTGAAATTGGTTTAGAAATTAAAGAGAGAGTGTTTGGAAGAAAAGAAATCTGGAGAAAAGAGTTGGGAAAATGGTTTTGCTGAAATGAAAGTTAGTTACGTGAAAATGATATCTCAATTTCCCAATTAACTCATTTTAATTAAATAAAATCATTTCTATTTTAATTATCCAGAAACCCTTTTAAAACACAAGTCAATTTAAGGAAGGTGTAATTGCACCATAGCTCCCTAAGGATTCTAAGATTTTGATTCCTTTTTGAAATTTTGCAATTTTCCACAGTTTGAAACTTTACATTTTGGTCACTACCCAAAATGTACCACTTCCGAAGCTCTTTTTGTAAAATTGATTTGACCAATCTCTTAAACATGATTTTAGAGGATTTTAGCAATTTTTACCATATTTTTATCCCTTCCCGATCCTTGATTTCCCTAAACCTCCTAATACGATTCGAACCGTTTCAGACCAGTCCGATCCGATGTCTAAAACATCTTGGCCCAAAACTAGGGCGTTACATTCCTTGGTTTGGCGGGATACTATCGTATATTTGTGGATGGTTTTTCAAGGATAGATGCTCCTTTGATAAAGTTGTTGCAAAAGTATGTTAAGTTGAATGAACAGAGGTTAGGCAACAAGCTTTTGTGAAGTTGAAGGAAGCGTTGACACAAGCTCCTATCTTGGTTCAGCCCGAACCGGGTAAAGAGTTTATGGTTTATAGTGATGCGTTCTATGTTAGGTTGGGATGTGTGTTGATGCAAGAAGGTAGAGTGGTAGCTTATGCATCTCGACAGTTGAAGGTGCACAAGCATAATTACCCTACGCATGATGTTGAGTTGGTTGGGGTGGTGTTTTCCTTGAAAATTTATGGCATTACGTTTATGGTGAAAAGTGTACGGTGTACACAGACCACAAAAGTTTGAAGTACTTGGTGTCACAAAAAAGAGTTGAATCTTAGGCAACGACGGTGGTTGGAGTTGCTTAATGATTACGACTTGACGATTGAGTACCATCCATGGAAGGCTAATGTTGTAGCTGATGCCTTGAGTAGAAAGGTGGCTATAGAGTTGAGGGTGATGTTTGCTCGATTGAGTATATCGCGAGATGGTAGTTTAGTGGCTGAATTTCAAGTGAAAACCTCGTTGGTAGAGTTGATTAGGGAGAAGCAGTTGTTGGTTGATTCATTGGTACCGCATGTACAGGACATTGCGGAAGGAAATCCAATAGACTTTTGTTTTAGTGATGATGGTGTGTTGTGCTTTAAGAGTCGAATAGTTGTTTTGGAGGATGTTGAGTTGAGGCACATTATTTTTTCTGAGGCACGTAGTAGCCCTTTTGCAATGCATCCTGGTAGTACAAAGATGTATTGTGGGTTGAAGGATGAGTACTATTGGGTTGGTTTAAAGAAGGATGTTGCTGATTTTGTTAGTAAGTACATGGTTTGTCAAAGTGTTAAAGCTGAGCATCAATTTCCTTCTAGATTGTTGCAACTGTTAAAGATTTCGAAATGGAAGTGGGAGAGGATCACCATGGATTTCGTGACGGGTTTGCCTTTGACACCGTCCAATAAGAATTCCATTTGGGTGATTGTTGATTGTTTTACGAAGTGTGCACATTTTCTGGCGGTGCATAATACGTATACGTTAGATAAGTTGGCGGATTTGTACATCTATGAGATTGTGAGGTTGCATGGGGTGCCTAAGTCCAATGTTTCAGATGGAGATCCGCGTTTCATAGCGAGGTTTTGGGAGTATCTACATTAAGCATTGGGTACACATTTGCGTTTCAGTACTTCGTTTCATTCGCAGACGGATGGTCAGTCTGAACAGGTTATCCAAGTGTTTTTAAAGGTTTCACCTTGGGAAAAGGTAATGAGATTTGGCCGGAAGGGCAAGTTGAATCCAAGGTTTTTTGGACCATATGAGGTGCTTGAGCGTGTTGGACCTGTTGCATATAGGTTGAGGTTGCCTTCCGAGTTGAAGAGGATACATGATATTTTCCATGTATCCATACCTTGGAGATATAGATTGGATCCGTCTCATGTTATGCATGTTAAGGAGATTGAGTTGAATCCAGATTTGTCATATGATGAAGAACCGGTTGAGATCTTAGATTCGGACAACAAGGTTCTTCGTGGTAAGACCATTTAGTTGGTCAAGGTCTTGTGGCGATATCGTGGTGTAGAAGAAGCCACGTGGGAAAGAAAGGATGAGATGATGAAGCAGTTTCCTTATCTTTTTCCATCAGGTAAACTTTCGAGGATGAAATTTCCTAAGTGGGGGAGAGTTGTAACACCCCAGTTTTGGGCTTAGAAATCTTTAAGATTGACTCGGGGTTCGTAGGACCTGGAATAGAGATCTAGGTTAGTTCAGGAGTGGTTCAGGGAAAATATGACTCGGGATATGATAAAATTATGGAAAAAATTCCTAAAATCTTCTAAAAATATATAGAAAGGTTTGGTGAAGTCAATTTTGGAAAATGATATTTGGAAGATTGACATTTCGATTTAGTGACTAAATTGTAAAAATCATAAAATCTGTTTTTAAGGAATGTTTTGAAAGAGGGCGAAAACTTAGAATCAGTAGGGAGCTATTACACCAAGGTGTTATCAACCTTTTTTCTTGATTTTGTGTTTTTAAAAGATTTAATAAATTGATTTATTAAATGTGTTTTAATAAAAGAGATTTTAAAAGGCTAAAACATTTTCTTATGGAACTACTTTTCTTCTAACTTTTTCTCTCAACTTTCCTGTCAGCCAAACTATCTTTTCATCACTAAAATATCTAGAGATTTATCTCTTTTCACCTACTTTTTATCTCTAAATGATTCTCATGGATTTCTACATCAACTAGCTATGGATTTCTTAAAGGTTTTTATCTGAATCATTGCAATCAAGGGGAAAAGCTTGTGCTAGAGGTGATCTTTCTTTTATCTCCTCTAATCAAGTTTCTTTAATTAAATTCTCAAATCTTTGGTTCTCTAATTATTGTTTATTAATAAAGATTTATAATATGTTTGATGAAATAGTGAGATCAAGCTTTAAAAGATGATTTCTTAAGATTTTTGTAATAGTATTGTTTTGATTGATTTAAGATTGATTTTAAACATGATTTGAATGTTAAATGATTTTTAAATAAAGGTTTTATCATAGGATTCCCGAAATAGATTGGATCTCTAGTTGTTAGATTTCTAGATTTGGGGTTTTTGTGGTGTTAATGTGGTTCTGGTGTTGCTGGAGATTTAAGGATGCAAATAGATTATTTTTCGATGTTATTTGATGATTAAAAGTGGATGGAAGTGTTAGGTTTTGGCTGGGTTGAGTTTGTAGAGTAATAGAATGTGTTTTCAATTGTTTTAGATAGGCGTTTTGGTGCTTTTGGGCATAGCAGTGTGGTGGCTCTGGTTGCTGGTGATTTTAATGCATTGAGATGCATTAATCCTCTGTTCTTGTGTGGTATAAACAAGGTAGAACATATCATAAACAATTGATGAAGTTACGGGAGCTTCGGAAGCTTGATTACGCTTCGGCAAAGCAAGTGAGACATTGTCGGTGAGTGGAATTGGTTTTAAAAGCCTTTCAAAGACTTGAATGCAAGGTTTGGGGATTTAGATTGAGTTTGAAACACTAATCTAAGCCCGAAAGTAAGTTTGAGATGATTCGCTCTCGTTTCTCAGTTTTATCCCTTTGATTTTATGATCATGCTCATGTTTTGAAGATAGATGCAAACCTACTATTTTCTGCATGTTTTGAGAAATGATTTAATGACTTATATGATCCCATGAGATAGAATTGTGATTTTGAATAGATAGAACTTGTTGAGAAAATGCTATGCATTGTTTATGCTTTTGAAATGGGATGAGATAGATTTATGTTTATGCATTGAAAAACAGTAGGTGAATGATGTTTAAAATGAGTATATTGGCATGAGATGAGACTTAATATTATCGGATATAATTGGTCGACAAATAGGATGAGAAGTGCACCATAATATACACAATTCGTACGTGTTCTTTGGTTTAGGCAATGGGGGTAGTGCCATCCCTTCCAAAGTGAGAGAGTGGTGATGAGAGATTGCACCACGGTATGTCTTGATGATGTGAGAATCCATCAAGCTTTGTGGCGATGAGAGATACCGCGATGAGAGTTCGGTGATTTGAGATTCCGCCGAGGTATGACTTGACAATGTTAGATTCCTTCAAGCTATCCGCATATCCGAGTAATGTTGCTAAAATGCCAATATATGAGATCCACATGTACCTTGATTATAAATGATTTTATGCATTGTGTTTTGCATATGAGAACATTATTTGAGAAATGCTTTTGAGAAACAAGCATGTGTGGTTTTGCTTTGAGATTATGCATTTGGGGTAATACATGAGATAGATGGTACATATGGTTTTTAATGACGTGGTTTTGCTTTGAAAAATGATTTCAAGCGTGAGATAGATTGAGCACGATGAGATAGAGTTTTCTACTTGAGAAATGGTTTTAAAATGCATTGTTGTTGGTGGTTTGTTTTGAGCATCCCTCACTAGGCATTATTGCTTACACTCTCCTTTCCAAGAATGCAGAGAAATAACATCTTTGGACTGCGAAGAAGGAGACAATGGATAGTGATTCTCCACTTAGTCGACCCATCCTCACATGTCTCCACTTAAAGGTGACATGTGTACAAGGTCTAGAATTCTTTTCATTTTATATGCAATCTTCTTATTTATCAAAGTATTCGAATTGGTCCTTCCTAAAATGGTTAGTCTACTTTCCAATCTTTATTTTTAGTCCTTAAATTCCTATTCTAAAAGCATTTTATTCAAGTCTTAATGGCACTGGTTATAAACTTTTAAGCCTCATTTTGGGATATTACAATTCTCCTCCCCTAAAAGAAAATTCTTCCTCGAATTTACCTGACGGAAAGAGATGAGGGTATTGCTTTCTCATAACTGATTCTGGTTCCCACGTAGCTTCATCAACCTTATGATTTCTTCAAAGTACTTTTACAAGAGGAACTGATTTATTACGGAGTCTTTTAACTTTACTATCTAGAATCTGGATTGGTTCCTCTTCATAAGACAAGTCTAGATTGAGTTCTACCTCGTCCGTTTCTAACATATGAGAAGGATCAAAACGATATCTTTGAAGCATAGATACATGGAATACATTATGGATCTTGTAAAATTCATTTGGAAGAACTAAACGGTAAGCAATAGGACCAATTCTCTCTATGACCTCAAAAGGTCAAATAAAACGCGGACTGAGCTTTCCTTTCTTCCCAAATATAAACACTTTATTCCATGGAGACACCTTTAGAAAGACACACTCCCCCACACTAAAATGAATGTCCCTTCATAAGTGCCCAAAAGTCATATATTTTTACCCCTTTTACATGGCAATTATGGCTTAACCTACACCCATTTGAGTGGCATTATGGCCTTATATGCATTATTTACACTGCCTTTACCTTTGATTTTGATATTTGATTTATTTAATGAAAAGGTACTATTTTAATGCACGTTTGGTACTTGCGTAGATTTACTCACTGCCGAGGGCAGGTGATGCCGAGCGGGCAATGAAGAAAAGGAAAGATGCTGCAAAATGAGCTCGAGACCGATCCGGGTCAAGCCAAGTCATAGATGACAACTTCTACTGGCGGAAGCTAAATTATGAAGAGGAAGCCTTACGAAGTAGATCCAGTGAAAGACCCGTAAAGTGCCCCGTAATTGTGCATGTATACATGAAACACATCATGTTATTGTCTAACTCGAAACATCGCAACATCGAAACATGAAACACATCATGAATTTTCTCTAACTCGGGAGGCAACCTCAACCGACAAGCAATGTTGCGTGTGTAAAGTGCCCCGTAATTGTGCAAGTATACATGTCTCAAGTAATAAAGTGATGAGTATTGAGTATCGTCTCCACAAGGATTGGTAAAGCCTTCAATGTTATTGTCTCGCAATAAAATGGAAATATAAGTAAAGAACGCAGGTGATTGATTTGGTTTTGAGAATAATATAAATAACAAAAAGTAAAATAAGCTAGTAACTAAAGAGTTGAGTAATTAAGATGAGAGAATGGGTCGGGTTATATTGTTTCGTAGTGTGGAAACCAATTGGAATTGTCTTGGCTTTTGAATGCAATAAACACCGAACTGCCTCGGCAGAGACCAAAGTTACTGCCGCAACAATAGGTTAATTACTACCTCGGCAATCACTTGCTTGGGCAGCAACGAACAACGTCAAGGTCCGGCAAAGCGTCCTTCAGTGGCTTCTCCTTATCCTTAAGCCTTGATAATACCTCCCAGCGTGAACCAAGGATGAACACCAACCAATCTAGCACTTCTTTTAGCCGTTGAAATTCGCACTTATCCCTAAGCTGAGTTAGTTTTCACCGATTGGGATGAAAACCATGCTTATTCATTTCGTGAGTCCAACTCTCTCGATATTAGACAAATAGATATGCTCGCAATCTCCTCTCCCAATTCAATTGCAAGAAAAATAAGTACCAAGAATAAGCAAACCTTGAACTAAAATTGCATTTACAAAAACATAAACATAACCCAATCATTTTCTCACAACTACTAAACAATACAATCCTAATCCTAAGAAGAATTTATAACATGATAACAAAGTAAGCTCGCTACAAAGTCTCTCTCCTTTGATAACTCGATGATCAGATCTAGCTAAGATGCCCCAATGGTCAATTTTGGCTTTGTATTTATAGAGGAGTAGGTTTAGGGAAAAGTCTTTCTTGAAGAGGAAGTTAAGTTGGAGTAGGATATATCTTCATTAAAGAGGTGAATCTCTTTAATTTATTTCTTTTATCCACTTTGGTCGGTTCTCCTCCTTAACTTTCTTTCCATGCTTTCAAGGCCTTCGCGTACTCCGATCATTATGCAAAGTATGTAGAAAAAAATAGCTTTTCATGCTCTTCAAGTCGTCTACCATTTTGCATACTTTCACTTTTGGCCATCTTGTTAGTGCACTGCCTCGACAGAGGCTAAGCTACTGCCTAGGCAGTGGTATGTCTATCTTTTCTGCTCAGCAATGCTATATCTTTTGGTTCAGCTTCCTTTAGTAGAAAATGATGTCCACGCCTGTCTTGATCTGGATCTTCGAGAGATGGTTCTACACAAGTCTTCCTTTTATTTACTTCCGCGGTAGTTGTTGAGTGTGTAAAAGTTCTATATTTTACCCCTATTTAACCCATATTTCTGCTGCATTCAAGCATAATTCATTGCATTTAGGATAGATTTCATTCATACATCACAATTATATCAAATGGCACAGTTTCTACTGAAATTGGTTGCTTTTGTAGGTAGCTGTTGTAACAGATGGAGAGCAGTGGAGAAGCAGACGCTGGGCAGTGAAGAAGCAGAGCTTGAACTGGACTACAGACGAGAAGGACGATGCTGCCATGGCTGCTGCCGTGGCATCCAAGGATGACATCAATCGTGAAGGGAAGAAATGAAGTGGGCCTCGACAGAAAGAGAAAATTAAGCCAATCTGTCGTGGAGCACTCCTATATTTTTCCAAGCCCTAGATCAGAATAAAGGCCAAGCCCAAAGTTCAAGGAAGAAACTCAAAGCAAGAAGGAAGGACGAATTAAAGGCATATGCTCTGAAGATTTAGTCTTTAATAGAGTTGTACTTTAGTTTAATCTTGTATTCTTTCCATATTAGAAAACTTGAACCCAAGGCCTATATAAAGGCATGTAATTCGACCTAGGGAAGGTTATCTTACTTTCTAGCCTTCTCTTCTAAACCCTAGTCGTTTTCCCTTCTCATCATGTTCTAAACTTTCCCTAGGGCTAAGGGTTGATTCTGTAAAGTAGTTGCAAGGATTACATTTGTTTTAGGAATTTTTCTGTTCAATAAAATAGACTTCAAGTTTGCTTATTCTGGTTTTCAACATCTTGCAAGAGTATCGGGAGAGCATTGTGAGATTACTCATTTACTTAATATCGGGAGAGTTAAGTATACGAAAGGAAAAAGTACGGGTTCTCCAGTTTATGGTTGAACTATCTCAGACCTAGGGATATGACGAGGTTAAGTGGCTAAGGAAGAATTCAACAACATCGGTGTTCATCCTTCGATTCACGCCGACAGGTATCATCAAAGATGTGTTCATCGACAGACTTGGACCTAGGGATAGGCCAAGGCACAACAGGGATTCTTGCCAAGCTTGAAGTACAGAGTTGTGTGATCGTTGCCGCGACAAACAACAGACCGCTGCCGCGACAGGTGCTGCCGCGACAGGCGCAACGACAGAACAGAGATTCCTAGACTTTGCAACACCTACACTACTGAGCAAATCAATACCAGCCCATTCACTCTATCTTGAATTTCTTACTCTTTTATTTTCAGTATTCTTTATTATCTCGTGACAAACAATTAAACTCTTTCTTTTCCTCTCGTGTAGAATTTCCAGGTTAAAGTTATTAGTCCATTCCCTGTGGAGACGATATCTGATACTTACGTATCATTTTACTACTTCCGTCGTGTACAATTGCACTACATTGCGATAGACACTTTTTACACGCAACAAGCTTTTGGCGCCGTTGCCGGGGACTGGCAACATATCTTTACCCTACCTTTTACTGCACTACTTTTATTTTTCTGTTTTTACTTGGATTGTTCAACTTGTACCTTTCACGAGGTCTTTTATTTGCTTATGCACAGATCTCAACGAGGAAAAGAACCTGAGCACCAGTTAGATCCTGAAATCGAACGAACGTGCAATCTCAGGAAAAGAGTCTGCCTCCTTGTAGAAAGAAACGAATACTTGGAGGAACAATTAGAAGCAATGGTGAACGAAAGGCACGAAGAACGAAGGAACAACCAAGGGAATCCCCAGGGTCATGAAGATCCTGTCGGAGATGGAAGGAACGAACAACCTGTCGATCCTCATGCCGCTGCCACACGCCAGACCTGCCGCGATTACATGATCAACGATCATGTGGAACTAGAAACCACCCTGCCAGACGTTGAAGCTGAAAATTTCGAGCTAAAACCTGTCATGTTCAACATGATTAATAACGCTGGCCAATTTAGTGGTGCTGCTACAGAGGATGCTAAGGAACATCTGAAAACGTTCCAGGAAATATGTGGTTCATTTAGACTACCAGGAGTAAATCCGGATATACTGAGGCTTCAGTTATTTCCCCATTCATTGAGGGACAGGGCGAAAACTTGGTGGAATAAACTAACGTCGGGTTCAATACGAACTTGGGCAGATTTAACTCGTGAATTTTTGTCTCGTTTTTATCCTTCACATTTATCTGAGCGATTACGTAACGAAATTTATACTTTTCAACAGGAAGACGACGAGCTAATACACGAGGCATGGGACAGATTTACCACTCTACTGAGGAACTACCTGATGCATGGATTCCCTGTTTGGAATCAGGTAATTAAATTTTATAATGCTGCCAACTTACATACTCGTATGAGAATTGATTCAGCAACGAATGTATTGCTATTGGACAAAGATCCAGAAGACGCAATGGTAGTATTGAAAAACCTGGCAAAGAATGAGGAATAGTTCCTTACAGCAAGAAGAGGGGGTAAACGAGTACTAGCTGTGAAAGATTATGAGGCCAACGGTTCTGTAAAAACACAGGTGGCATATCTCACAAAGGCTGTGAAAAAGCTCTTGAAAGAAGATTCACAACATGTCTTCTCCGTTGAAGAGGTATGCGAAACTTGTGATGAGAATCACAGTTCGGAAGATTGTCCACTACAGTTAGAAGAAGGGATGTACGTTGGGAACTACAATAAACAGAACTATAATTCCAACAATTACAATCCCAACTGGAGAAAGGATCCCAAGTTCTCTTGGAGCAACCCTAACAATGCCCTAAATCCTCAAGAACAGAACACTCAGAATAAGGGGGGACCTAGATTACTGACTCGGCAGCAACCGCAACAGCAGCAGCAACAGCCACCAACTGGCACAACTAGTATACTGGAGCAGACCTTGGCTACGTTTATTCTCAAACAGGAACTTACATTGAGAACATGAATCACTTTGTCAAGAAGACTGAGTCATTCATGGATAAAATAGAGATGCGGATGACCAACCATGAAGCTACTCTGAAATCACTGGAGACACAGATGGGTCAGGTTTCCCAGCATATTAAACCAAGGCGGAATGGAGGATTTCCTAGCGATACTGAAAACGCTAGACAACCCACACATGAGCAATGTAAAGCCATCACGACAAGGAGTGGGAAGAAATTACCAGGGCCAGAGAAGGAAGCTGAACCAGTTACAGAACTAGCCTTGGAGTCGACTGTCGAGAAAGTTGCCCCGGCAGACGACAAACAACCTGCTGCCGATGAACCTGTCACAACAGCAGAAGGGACAGAGGAGAAGGATGAAGAACCTAAACCTCCTCAGATCCGAATGCAGTGGGAAGGACGTATTGCTGATTATCGTCCCCCACCTCCTTTTCCATATCGGCTACAGAAGTTGAAACAGGAATCTCAGCTTAAGAAAATCTATGATATTTTTAAGCAGGATCACATCAATATTCCACTGTTAGACGCCGTTAGGGAAATGTCTGGTTATGCCAAATTTCTCAAGGATGCCATGTCAAAGAAATCCAGACTTGGAGAATTTGAAACGGTTAAAATGACAGAGGGATGTATGAGTATTCTGCACAAGCATCCACCCTAGAAAAAGAAGGATCATGGGATCTTCATCATACCATGCATAATCGGAGATAAATTTGTGGGTAAGGCACTTTATGATCTAGGTGCTAGTATAAATTTAATGCCCAAATCTGTTTTTCAGAGGTTAGGTATTGGAAAAGCTCGGCCCACAACAGTCGTACTGCAGCTGGCAGACCGCTCTTACGTTCATCCGGAAGGAAAAATTGAAGATAATCTGGCAAGAGTGGATAAATTTATTTTTTCTGCTGACTTTCTTGTATTAGATTGTGAAGAAGATGAGAATGCACCAATCATCCTGGGGCGACCCTTCTTAGCCACAGGAAGATCACTGATTGATGTGGAAAAAGGAGAACTCACTATGAGAGTGAACGATCAAGAGATCAAGCTGAATGTTCTCCAAGCAATAAAACATGCTGATGCAGAAGAAGAATGCAAGGCTATCACTGAAGTTATCCTTGACCAACCCTGCATCAGGTCGGACTGCCATGACATCAAAATTGGCCACTGCCCCAGCAGCCATTTAGAAGACTATCACAGCAGCGACGACGACAGCAGCTCCTCAGAACCTGATATATCTGATACTGATGATCAAGAGGAGGTAAAATGGATAGGCAATCGTCCAGGTAAGTTATTCGAGCCCTTGAACTATACCTCGAATGAACATATTATCCAAAAGCTATCAACTGTAGAGCCGCCTATTCTAGACCTTAAGCCCCTGCCAGGGCAGCTTAAATATGTTTTCCTTGGTTTAAATGATTCGTTACCCGTAATCATCTCTTCCAAGTTAATGCAGAAACAGGAACAACAGCTGATAGGGATGCTGCAGCAGCACAAAAAGGCTATTGGATGGACGATAGCTGATATTCAAGGCATCAGCCCGGCACTATGCATGCATAAAATCCTCTTAGAGGATGATCACAAGCCGACCATTGATGCCCAGGGACATCTAAACGATGCTATGCGAGAGGTGGTTCGTAAGGAGATCATCAAATGGCTAGATGCTGGAATAATTTATGCCATCTCGGATAGTAAGTGGGTGAGCCCGGTGCAGTGCGTTCCTAAGAAAGGAGGAATAACCGTGGTAACCAACAAAGAAAATGATTTAATCCCAACCAGGACTGTGACCGGTTGGAGGGTTTGTATGGACTATCGGAAGCTTAACAAAGCTACCCGGAAGGACCACTTTCCCCTGCCTTTTATTGATCAAATGCTTGATAGATTAGCGGGAAAGCCTTACTACTGTTTTCTTGATGGATACTCAGGTTATAACCAAATAGCCATCGCACCGGAGGATCAAGAGAAAATGACGTTCACTTGCCCATACGGTACTTACGCTTTTCGGAGAATGGCATTTGGACTCTGTAATGCACCCGCAACCTTTCAAAGGTGTATGATGGCAATATTCTTTGATATGGTGGAGGACTTCCTGGAGATATTCATGGATGATTTTTTTGTCTTTAGAGATAACTTTGAAAGCTGCCTAGGTAACTTACAGAAAGTACTCGAGAGATGTGAAAAAGCAAACTTGGTATTGAACTGGGAGAAATGTCACTTCATGGTGGATGAAGGGATAGTCCTAGGCCATAGAGTTAGTTGTCGCGGCATAGAAGTCGACAAAGCTAAAATCGAGGTAATTGAAAAGCTGCCGCCACCCACCACAGTCAAGGGAATCTGGAGTTTCTTAGGGCACGCTGGCTTTTATCAGAGGTTTATCGCAAACTTTTCAAAGATCACGAAACCCTTATGCCATCTTCTGGAGCAGAACCGTCCCTTCGACTTCAACACTGAATGTACCGAGGCATTCAAGGTTCTGAAAGAAAAGCTGGTAACAGCCCCAATAGTACAGCCACCAGATTGGAAATTACCATTTGAGATCCTGTGTGATGCTAGTGACTATGCTGTCGGGGCAGCACTTGGGCAGAGGAAAGACAAACTCTTTCATGTTATATACTATGCCAGCAAAACACTGAACGACGCCCAAGTAAACTACACCACCACAGAGAAGGAACTGTTAGCTGTGGTGTTCTCAATTGACAAGTTTCGTTAATACATACTTGGAACGAAGGTCATAGTCCACACATACCACTCTGCATTAAAGTATCTGTTCGCCAAAAAGGATGCAAAGCCTAGACTGATACGTTGGATTCTGCTTCTGCAAGAGTTCGACCTTGAGATCAAGGACAAAAAGGGGACAGAGAATCAAGTTGCAGATCACTTGTCAAGGTTAGAGAAGGGAAATAGTCTCCCAACAGATGAGACACACATACTAGAGACCTTCCTTGACGAGCAAATGTTCGCTGCCACAAGCACTGCCGCGACAGCCATGGCGGCAGGTAAGTTTTCTGAACTCCCCTGGTATGCTGATTTCGTTAATTATTTAGTTAGCGGAATAACTCATCTTGACCTTAACTATCAAGCCAGGAAGAGGTTCCAAAATGATGTTAAGCATTATTATTGGGACGAACCTCTTCTTTTGAAATATTGTGCAGATCAGGTTATTAGGAGATGTGTACCACAAGATGAACAGGAAGCTGTGCTTCAGCATTGCCATGCTTCACAATATGGAGGACACTTAGGTGGTAACAAAATTGCTGTCAAAGTTTTGCAGTCTGGATTCTATTGGCCGTCACTGTTCAAGGATGCCCAAACATTCTACCAAAACTGTGACAAGTGTCAACAGACAGGAAACATCTCAAGGAGACATGAGATGCCGCTGCAGAACATTCTTGAGGTCGAGATCTTCGACGTTTGGGGGATTGACTTCATGTGACCATTCCCAGCATCATGTGGGAACTTATACATCCTCCTAGCAGTGGACTATGTGTCCAAATGGGTTTGTAACCCCCTTAGCCCGGCCTAGATAGTTGACCCGAACTACGAAGATTACACGGGGAAAATCAAAGTCAACTCGAAAGTCAACCTTGATTAACAACCCTTTTTTTCTTTTTAATCTTGTCTAGATGCACGTTAACCCTAAGTGAGCACTCATGAAACATACATGAGAAAGGCACAGCGATTGGATAACAAACAGGGACTCAATTGCACTTATTACAAGAATAGGGACCAAATTGTAAATTTCGCAAATTAGAAGAGCGTAAGTGATTTTTAAGTTACCAATATGAAATTAGTCGTATTACATGCTTCCCTGTCAAATTTCACCTTAATTGGACATCTCAAACTCATACAATTGCAAACTTGACATTTGGGACTGAAACGTAAAGCTTGCAAACTTCAACACCATTCAAATCAGTGCCCAATGGTCACCTGTTTCGAAACGGCTTTGACCGTTCCGAAACACGGGTTGGTTCCGAGACTGGTTCCGAAACAGGGCATTCCAGTAGCCAAAACGTTTCGGAACAGCCTCTAGCCGTTTCGAAAACTTACTCTTGAGCTTAGCTAAGTTGTTTAGACTTAAACTAAGCTCTCAAAACCTTCAAATAATCGTTTCAAAGCTGGAAACCCAACTCCACTCACCAATTACGTTTCGCACGCTTGCCGAAACGCCAATCAAGCCTTCGGATCAACTCCAAAAGTGTCCGAAGATGTGTCCCCTATTTTAAACACATCAAAGCAAATGATTAATGCATCACAATGCATTGAAATCTTCAGCCAACACACCTAAACTCGCTGCTCTACCTAAAACCAACATTTCGGCTACCAAACACAACCGAAATCACCTCCAAACTCTTCCAAAACTTAACCCAACCAAGATCCATCACTTCTAACCATTTCTAAACATCAATTAACATCCAAAATAAACATAAACTCGTCCTTATGCCTCCAGCTATAACAGAACACCAAAAACACCTCAAAAACCACCAATTTCATAAGCAAAAACTTAGGAAATACAACCTATTCGGGATTGCATTGATAAAACCTCATTTCAACATCATTAGAAATCCAAAATACATTAAATAATCATCTCAAAACATAGTCCAAAATCTTGAGTTTTAAGCCAAAATCATGTTTCCCACATTAATACCATTTATAAAACTTAAATTAAGGATTGACAACTTGGAAATTTCAGTAAAGAACTGAGTATTTAGAGGAGAAAAACAATCTTACCTCTAAATGGTGATTTCTCCTTGATTTGGGCCAATTTCCTTGAAAATTTAATGAGGAAATCAAAAGGATTTGATGCAAGATTGATTAGGAACTAATTGATGATAGAAATCTCATCAATTGAGGTGAAGATCAATGCAAAAGTTGCTGGAGAAAAAGTGTTTGGATGATGGGATTTTGAGAGAAATGAAAATGAGAGAAAATTAGGAAAAAGTAGTTATAAGAATCTAAAAGTAGTTTCCATCTTTATTTAATTTAATTAAAACATTAATTAAATCACCCAAATTAAGGAAAAATCTGGAGAAAAGCATTTTGGGTAAATTAGCTCCTTAAAGATTCAAAGTTTCAATCCTTTACAAAACAGTCACCACTAAACTTTTCAAAAATCGCATTTTAGTCACTACACCGAAATGTAATATTTCCAAACCTTATTTTGTAAAATTGATTTCACCACTCTCTTATATATATTAAAAGAGGATTTTTAGATATTTTTCTATATTTTTAAAGCATCCCGAACTAGGCTTTCCCTAAAACCTCCTTTTATATTCAAACCGTTTCTCAAACCGGTCCGACCAAACCCTAAACTTCTAAGTCCAAAATTGGGGTGTTACAACTCTCCCCCTCTTAAGAAATTTCGTCCTCGAAATTTACCTGGAGGAAAAAGGTAAGGGAACTGCTTCTTCATGTCATCATTTCTTTCCCACGTGGCTTCCTCAACACCACGATGCCTCCACAACACCTTAACCAATTCAATGGTCTTACCACGAAGAACTTTACTGTCCCAATCCAGAATTTCAACTGGCTCTTCATCATAAGTCAAGTCTGGATTCAACTCCACTTCCTCCACAGGCATAACATGCGAAGGATCCGATCTATACCTCTGAAGCTTAGAGACATGAAACACATCATGAATCTTTTCCAACTCTTGCGGCAACCTCAGCTTGTACGCAACAGGACCCACACGTTCAATCACCTCGTATGGTCCAATATACCTAGGGCTCAACTTACCCTTCCGGCCAAACCTCATCACCTTCTTCCAAGGTGAAACCTTCAAGAACACACGGTCACCTACCGCAAACTCAATCTCCTTACGCTTCAAATCCGTGTAAGACTTCTGTCGATCAGAAGCTGCCTTCAATCGCTCACAAATGAGCTTCACCTTCTCAGTGGTTCCCTTTAATAAAGCCGGCATTGAAACCAACTTATGACCTGCTTCAGCCCAGCAAAGAGGAGTTCTGCACTTCCTCCCATACAAAGCATCATAAGGTGCCATTTGAATACTTGTATGGTAGCTATTGTTATAAGCAAACTCCACCAAAGGCAAATGCTTCTCCCAAGAACCTTGAAACTTAATCACACAGCACCTTTACATATCTTCCAGCACTTGGATAACACGCTCAGACTGTCCATCCGATTGTGGATGATAAGAAGTACTGAAATTCAGCCGCGTACCCAGGGCTTGATGCAAACACTCCCAAAAACACGATGTAAACCTCGGATCTCTATCAGACACTATAGACTTTGGCACACCATGCAATCACACAATCTCAGCAATGTACAGCTCTGCAAGCTTATCCAAAGTATACGTAGTATACACAGGTAAGAAATGTGCACACTTCGTAAGGCGATCCACAATCACCCACACCGAATTCTTTTCGATGGCGACAAAGGCAAACCAGACACAAAGTCCATGGTAATCCTTTCCCACTTCCACTCAGGAATCCTCAACGGTTGCAACAACCCTGAAGGAAACGGATGCTCAGCCTTAACCCGCTGACAAACCATGCACTTACTCACGTACTCCGCAACATCTTTCTTCAATCCCACCCAGTAGTACTCATCCTTCAGATCACGATACATCTGTGTACTACCAGGGTGCATAGCAAAAGGACTACTATGAGCTTCAGTCAGAATAGTACGCCTCAACTCCGCATCATTCGGCACTACTATCCGACTCCCAAAACATAGAACTCCATCATCATTAAAACAGAAATCCGATGGTCTAACCTCAGCAATATCCTGAACATGTGGCACCAAAGAATCATCCAACAACTGCTTATCCTTTATCAACTGGACCACAAATGGTTTCACTTGCAATTCAGCCACAAGCCCTCCATCTCGCGAAATACTCAAGCTGGCAAACATAGCCCTTAACTCCACTGCCACCTTCCTACTCAAGGCATCCGCTACAACATTTGCTTTTCCCGTATGGTACTCGATCGTCAGATCGTAATCCTTTAGCAACTCCACCCAACGTCGTTGCCTAAGATTCAACTCCTTCTGAGACATCAGATACTTCAAACTCTTGTGGTCCGTGTACACCGTACACTTCTCACCATACAGGTAATGTCTCCAGATCTTCAAAGCAAAAACCACCGCGGCTAACTCAATGTCATGCGTAGGATAATTGCGCTCATGCACCTTCAACTGCCGTGATGCATAAGCCACCACCTTACCCTCTTGCATTAACACACATCCCAAACCAACGTAGGACGCATCACTATACACCACAAACTCTTTCCCTGATTTAGGTTGAACCAAGATAGGAGCTTGCGTCAAAGCTGTCTTAAGCTTCTCAAAAGCTTGCTGACTCGCTTCCGTCCACTCATACTTAACATCCTTCTGCAACAACTTCGTCAAAGGTGCAACAATCTTGGAAAATCCATCCACGAACCTTCGATAGTATCCTGCCAAACCCAGGAAACTACGGACTTCATGAACAGACTTAGGAGGCTTCCAATTCATCACTGCCTCAATCTTTTGAGGATCAACACGAATCCCCTCCGCAGAAACCACATGACCAAGGAAAACAACTTCCTTAAGCCAGAATTCGCATTTGCTCAACTTAGCATAAAGCTGATTCTCCAACAGCGCCTGCAACACAATCCTCAAATGCCCCTCATGCTCTTCCTCCGAACAAGAATACACAAGAATATCATCAATGAACACCACAACAACTTTTGAGAAATGTTAGTTATGAACTCAAAATATCTATTTCCCCTTTTTCCTTTTATTAAATATCATTTAATAAATGTTTAATATTAAGTAAAATCTGGAGAAAAACTCTTCTTGGGTAAATTAGCTCCTTAAAGATTCAAAGTTTCAATCCTTTTAAAACATTCACCAACTTTTCAAAAATTACATTTTAGTCACTAACTTGAAATGTCACATTTTGAAACCTCTTTTTGTAAAATTGATTTCACCACTCTCTTATATATAATAAAAGAGGATTTTAAGATATTTTTCCATATTTTTAATGCATCCCGAACTAGGCTTTCCCTAAAACCACCTTTTATATTCAAACTGAAATCCGACCGGTCCGATTCAAACCCAAAACCTCTAAGCCCAAAATTGGGGTGTTACAACTCTCCCCCCCCTTAAGAAATTTCGTCCTCGAAATTTACCTGAAGGAAAGAGGTACGGAAACTGCTTCAACATGTCATCCTTCCGTTCCCACATGGCTCCTTCAGTACCACGATGCTTCCACAACACCTTTACCAACTCAATGGTCTTGCCTCGAAGAACTTTACTATCCAAATCCAGAATCTTCACCGGTTCCTCATCATAGGTCAAATCCGGATTCAATTCCACTTCTTCCACAGGCATCACATGCGAAGGATCTGATCTATACTTCCGAAGCATAGAAATATGAAACACATCATGGATCTTTTCCAACTCCTGCGGTAACCTCAACTTGTACGCAACAGGACCCACACGCTCTATCACCTCGTATGGTCCAATGTACCTAGGGCTCAACTTACCCTTTCGGCCAAACCTCATCACCTTTTTCCAAGGCGAAACTCTCAAAAACACACGGTCACCCACCGCATACTCAATCTCCTTACGCTTCAAATCCGCGTAAGACTTTTGCCGATCAGAAGCTGCCTTCAAACGCTCACAAATGAGCTTCACCTTCTCGATGGTTCCCTTCAACAAAGCCGGCATCGAAACCAACTTCTGACCCGTTTCAGCCCAACAAAGAGGAGTCCTACACTTCCTCCCGTACAAAACTTCATAAGGTGCCATTTGAATACTTGCCTGATAACTGTTATTATAGGCAAACTCCACCAAAGGCAGATGTTTCTCCCAAGAACCCTGAAACTCAATCACGAAGCACCTCAACATATCTTCCAACACCTGTATAACACGCTCAGACTGTCCATCCGACTGCGGATGATAAGAAGAACTGAAATTCAACCGTGTACCCAAAGCCTGATGCAAACACTGCCAGAAACGCGATGTAAACCTCGGATCCCTATCCGACACAATCGACATAGGCACACCATGCAGCCGCACAATCTCAGCAATGTACAGCTCCGCAAGCTTATCCAAGGTATACGTAGTATGCACAGGCAAGAAATGTGCACACTTCGTCAGGCGATCCACAATCACCCACACCGAATTCTTCTTCGATGGCGACAAAGGCAAACCAGACACAAAGTCCATGGTAATCCTTTCCCACTTCCACTCAGGAATCCTCAACGGTTGCAACAACCCTGAAGGAAAGTGATGCTCAGCCTTAACTCGCTGGCAAACCATGCACTTGCTTACAAACTCAGCAACATCTTTCTTTAAACCCACCCAATAGTACTCATCACGAAGATCACGGTACATCTTAGTACTACCAGGGTGCATAGCAAAAGGACTACTATGACCTTCAGTCAGAATAGCACGCCTCAACTCAGCATCATTGGGCACTACTATTCGACTCCCAAAACACAAAACTTCATCATCATTAAAGCAGAAATCCGATGGCCTACCCTCTGCAATATCCTGAACATGTGGCACCAAGGAATCATCCAACAACTGCTTTTCCTTAATCAACTGAACCAAGGATGGTTTCACTTGCAATTCAGCCACAAGACCACCATCACGCGAAATACTCAAACTGGCAAACATAGCCCTCAACTCCACAGCTACCTTCCTACTCAAGGCATCCGCTACAATATTAGCTTTACCCGGATGGTACTCGATCGTCAAATCATAATCCTTAAGCAACTCCACCCAATGTAACGCCCCAGTTTTGGGCTTGGAAGTTTTGGGTTTGGACCGGACCGGTCGGGTTGCGGTTCGAATATATAAAGGTGAAATTAGGAAAGCCTAGTTCGGGTTGCATTAAAAACATGGAAAAATGTCCTAAAATCCTCTTTTAATATATATAAGTGAACTGTGAAATCAATTTTACAAAATGAGGTTGGGAAGGGTGACATTTTGGCTAGTGACCAAAATGTAATTTTTGAAAGTTGCGTGACTGTTTTAGAAAGGATTGAAACTTTGAATCTTTAAGGAGCTATTTACCCAATGGGAGTTTCTCCAGATTTTTCTAAAATATTAAAGGTTTATTAAATGGTTTTTAAATAAAAGAAAAGTGGAGGGAAGATATTTTGTCATCTTCTAACTAACTTTTCTCTCAATCTTCTATTTTCTTTTCCCTCATTTTCTCTCAACCCAAACATCTTTTCTCCAGAGATTTTCTTCTGATTTTGTCACCTAAACATCTCTTTTCAATTCTCTTTTGATCTCTAATCATTTCTTCAACAAAACCTCACCATTTGCTAAGTGGAATTTTCAAGATTTTGGTTCCAAAAAGGGAGAAACTCAAGTTTGGAGGTAAGAACGTCCTTCTCCTCTAAACTCTCAGTTCTTTACTGAAATTCCCAAGTTCTCAATCCTTGAATTATGATTTATTAAAGGTTTTACAATGGTAATCTTGATTGTGGCTTTAAAATGCAAGATTTGGTGATTTTTGGTGAAGAAATGATTAGAGATCAAAAGAGAATTGAAAAGAGATGTTTAGGTGACAAAATCAGAAGAAAATCTCTGGAGGAAAGATGTTTGGGTTGAGAGAAAATTAGGGAAAAGAAAATAGAAGATTGAGAGAAAAGTTAGTTAGAAGATGACAAAATATCTTCCCTCCACTTTTCTTTTATTTAAAAACCATTTAATAAACCTTTAATATTTTAGAAAAATCTGGAGAAACTCCCATTGGGTAAATAGCTCCTTAAAGATTCAAAGTTTCAATCCTTTCTAAAACAGTCACGCAACTTTCAAAAATTACATTTTGGTCACTAGCCAAAATGTCACCCTTCCCAACCTCATTTTGTAAAATTGATTTAACAGTTCACTTATATATATTAAAAGAGGATTTTAGGACATTTTTCCATGTTTTTAATGCAACCCGAACTAGGCTTTCCTAATTTCACCTTTATATATTCGAACCGCAACCCGACCGGTCCGGTCCAAACCCAAAACTTCCAAGCCCAAACTCAACTTCTATAAGCCAGAACTCACATTTGCTCAGCTTGGCATAAAGCTGATTCTCCAACAAAGCTTGTAACACAATTCTCAAATGCCCTTCATGCTCCTCCTCAGTACGTGAGTACACGAGGATATCATCAATGAACACCACAACAAATTTATCCAAGTATTCATGGAATACTCTATTCATCATGTCCATGAAAGCTGCAGGAGCATTCGTTAAACCAAACGGCATCACAAGGAATTCATAATGCCCATACCTCGTTCTGAAGGCTGTCATTGGCACATCCTCATCCTTCACCTTCAACTGGTAATACCCTGACCTTAAGTCAATTTTAGAGAACACCGCCGCTCCCCGAAACTGATCAAAAAGATCATCAATTCTCGGCAATGGATACCGATTCTTGATAGTCAACTTGTTAAGCTGACGGTAATCAATGCACATTCTCATAGTGCCATCCTTCTTCTTCACAAACAAGACCGGTGCACCCCAAGGCGACACACTCGGCCGAATGAAACCACGATCAAGCAACTCCTGAAGTTGCGTCTTCAACTCTTTCAACTCTTTAGGTGCCATTGGATAAGGAGTAATGGACACTGGAGTTGTGTTTTCATACAACTCAATCCCAAACTCCACTTCGTGATTAGGAGGCAATCCAGGCAACTCCTCCGGAAACACACCAGGAAACTCTCGCACGGTCCTAATATCTTGAACTCGCAACTCCTTAGAGCTAGGATTCATCACGAAGGCTAGGTAAGCTTCACAGCCTTGCCTCAGCATCCGGCTCGCTTCCAAGGTAGACACCACACTGGCAAGAAACTTCACATTCTCACCAACCACTACCACCTCATAATCATCTGCAAGTTTCAACGAAACTCGCTTATTCTTAAAATCCACAACATCGCGATGCTCAACAAGCCAATCCATACCAAGGATTACATCAAAGCCATAGAAAGGCAACTCCATAAGATCAACATGAAAAACATGCTCTTGCACAACCAAGGGACATCTTCTATAAAGCTTTCGTGTCACAACAGTCTCACCAAAAGAACTAGTTACACGCATACCAACATCCAAAGACTCAACAGGAAAACCAAGCAATTGAGCATGCTCACGCAATATGTATGAGTGTGTAGATCCAGAATCAATCAAGGAAAGTAATGACAAGGATTGCAAAGTAAAAGTACCTGCGATCACATCCGTGTCATTCCTCCCCTCCCTCTAAGCATACACTCTGGCCTGGCCACCACCCTCAGGCTGAACAGCTACAACATGAGCCACATTCCTTCCACCATCCTCTCTACGCTGGAAGTTACCACGGCCGCGCCCACGACCTCTCTGTGGTGCAACAACTCCAAGAGCACGTCCCTGGCCACCACCGGCCAGCAGAGGACACTCCCTCCTCATATGATCCGCTGAACCACAGTTCCAGCATGAGTTACCGGCCACCGCAACAGGAGCCTGAACCTCCCTCGCTGCTCGAGGACAATCACGCCTCAGGTGTCCACGCGATCCACATGTCCAACATGTGTTCGGATCAGCTCTCTCCCTGTCTCCCTGAACAGGCGCACCTTGCCCTCCACCACCTCGCCTAGCTGAAGACTGATACTTCCGATCACGTCCTCTCTTGTTCCGTCCGCCACTTGAACTATACTCAGCAGCTCACTTGCCCACACTAGAACCAGCACCTCTAGAAGATAAACTCAAATTCAACTCGATGTCTTTTGCCCTTCCAACCAGCACATCAAAATCTGTGTACTCAGCAGCCAGCATATAAGTCTTCACCTCCGTCACCAGACCATAACGGAAATGTTCACACCTCTCCCGCTCATCAGGAACAAGCTCAGGTGCGTACTGATTGAGTCGGACAAACTGAACCTCGTACCCAGCCACTGTCATACTCCCTTGAGTAAGAGACATGAATTCCCTTTTCTTCTCATCCAGGTATCGCACACCCAGATACCTCCTCTTGAACGCGTTCAGAAAGAACGTCCAAGTCACATCAGCTTCCTCCATTCCGGAGATAGTGGTTGTCCACCAGGTATACGCATCGTCATGCAACAATGATATCACACAACCCAGCTTCTGCACATCATTGCAGTTCATCTGTCCCAAGATTCTCTTGGTACTTTCCAACCAAGATTCAGAACCTTCAGCAGACAATCCCCTGAACTCAGTCCCTCCCAGACTGCGCAAGCGTTCAAGTGGTAGTCTTACATTAGCATCTCCCTGATGCCCAGCTCCTTGAGCTCCAGCTACCGCCGCCCGAAAGGCTCCAGCAATAGCTTCAATCAGCACTGTCATGTCAGGAGCAGCTTGCCCCTGCCCAGCTTCAGGTCCAGCGACCCCAACACCAGCAGCAACACCAGCTCCTTCACCCCCAGCACCACCACCGCCAGGTGGAGGAGGTAAATCCACTACATTTTCAGCGTTCTCCTCATTCTCATTTTGAGCCATAGCTCGCGTATTAATCCTCGTCTCTCTACGAGGTCCCATTCACTAAACAATGCAATCACAATGCAATAAACAAAGTCAGGCTTAGCAAGGTAAGCAATCCAAGTACTCAAGCTCATTTCCAACTAAAAACAAATCATTTCATTAGCTTTGATTTGGCAATGGGTCCCTCTAACATGCTTCACCACAACATACACCACATTTGCAACATACTTACAATTTATACATCATACTTTCACTCATCATGCAAACAAGCAATCATACACATATCACCCACTTAACCATTCCAAATTACTCGAGAACTCAGCTCTAATACCACCAAATGTAACCCCCTTAGCCCGGCCTAGACGGTTGACCCGAACTACGAAGATTACACGGGGAAAACCAAAGTCAGCCTGAAAGTCAACCTTGATTAACGACCCTTTTTTATTTTTAAATCTTGTCTAAATGCATAATATTCCTAGGTGAACTCTTGGAAGGAACATACCCAAAAATTCACAGCAATCAGATAACATTTAGGGACTCAACTGCACAACATACAAATTTAGGGACCAAATTGCAAATTCTGAAAATTTAAAGGACTTAACCAGTTTTAAAGTTACCATTATGAAATTAATCATATTACATGCCTATCTGCCAAATTTCATCTCAATCGAACATCACAAACTCAACCAATTGCATAAACAAGGTTTGGGGCCAAAACGTAAGAGTTTCAAAACATATAACCATCAAATTCAGTGCCCAACGGTCAAGTGTTCCGAAACGGGGAAGATCCGTTCCGAAACGCGGGACCGTTTCGAGACTTGTTGAGGAACGGGGCCTGGCAGTGGCAAATCCGTTTCGGAACAGCTCTTACTTGTTTCGAAACGCCATGGCCATTTCAGGCCACCTGTTCCGAAACAGTAGCACCCGTTCCGAAATGAGTTGCCCAGAAATGCAGAATTTTGCTGGTTTATCAAGCAATTGTCCCATCAAACACATTCCGATGACATCATTCAAAGAAAAACCCAATTCTATAGGCATGCATCCTATATTATGAATCATGCAACCAACAAATCACCAAAACCAAATACTAAAAGGCCATTTACATGTTCCAACATCATCAAAGGCATTAAACCAAAATAGGGAGTCCAAAACATCTCCCAAAAACACAATCTAGGTTCCCATTGCCAAATGCCAAAAGCTAATAGTGTTAGGAAAACATTCACCATACATGAGCTTAATCTTCCACTTGGATTCTTGACCTCCTTGCTGCCCTTTGTGCACTTCAATGCTCTGCATTATTGGTTTAAGAAAGAGAGAGCGTAAGCACATAGCTTAGTGAGGAATGCTCAAATAAAACATCACAATAATGCATTTATAAAACACCTTCACAAGGCCTTTAGTTTCAAAACAACATTTATCATGCAATTATGCATACAAACCAAGCATCTCATGCTTCAAATCATCATCATGTCATATTGGCTTACAAGTGATAATCAATAACATTTTACAACTCAAAACACAATCGGATACGCGGATTACAAGCGTTGTCCCATACGCTTCATACACACTACTAATATCAAGGTGGAGCATGGTACAATCACAACCCCTCAACACCCGTGATGGAGACTATGGTACAATCACAACCCCTCAACATCACTCATTGGTAGTTGTATAACATCACTAACGAGAACACGGGACATACAACACAAGATCCACACATGGACTTTTAACCACCATTGTGATCTTAACACAAGATCCACTCATGGACTTTTAACAACCATGATGATCTTAACCATCTCGTTAGTGTACTTGGATGGAGTTACGGTACAATCACAACCCCTCAACATCCAAGGCGACTTTATTCACGGTGCACCCAATCCTATAGCCGGCTAACTATATCCGATTCAAGTACTTTAAAACCAACACATCACTTGCCAATATACATCATATAACATCATTAATCCACTGTTTTAAAGCATTTAACAAAGCCATTAAACCATCATGCATTACAATGCATCAAACCACATTTATCAATGTTCAAACCAAGGATCTCTTACCTTGAGCATCCATCAACCCATGGCTTATAAAACCAGCATCAACATGCTAAAATATGCTTTAAAAACAGAATTTAAACATGCAACTAAAACACATTGCATTCAACCATCTCATGGTTCATCAAAAAGAGAGTTTCTTCGAAAAACTTACTCTTGAGCTTAGCTAAGTTGTTTAGACTTAAACTAAGCTCCCATAACCTTCCAACATTGGTTTCAAAGCTGAAAACCAAACTTCACTCACCGATTCCGTTTCGCAAGCTTGCCGAAACACCGATCAAGCCTCCGGATCAACACCACAAGGATCCGATGATGCTTCCCCTGTTTTAAACACATCAAAGCAGTGGATCAATGCATCATCATGCACTAATACCTTCAACCAAGACACCTAAACTCGCTGCTCTCATCAACACCCACATTTCAGCTACCAAACACAACCGAAATCACATCCAAACACCTCTACAACCTTACCCAGCCAAGATCCATCAATTCCAATCATACTTATACATCAATTAACATCCAAAAAGGATCTATTCACGTCCTTATACCTCCAGCTATAGCAGAACATCAAAATCACCCCAAAAACCACCATTAACTCAATCAAAAACTTAGGAAAATCAACCTATCCGGGATTGCATTGATTAAACTTCAATTTCACATCATTTATACATCCAATAAACATCAAAAAGACATCTCAAAACATAGCCCAATCATTTAGTACGAATTTAATCAAAATTAAATCCAAATCTTGCATTTAAAGCCAAGATCAAGAGCACAACATAAAAACCTTTATTAAAACTCAAATCAAGGATTAAGAACTTGGGAATTTCAGTAAAGAACTGAGTATTTAGAGGAGAAGGACGTTCATACCTCTAAATGTGAGTTTCTCCTTGTTTAAAGCCAAGATTCTTGATAATTCAATAAGCAAATGGTAATGATTTGATGTAGGAATGATTAGAAACCAATTGGAGATTGAAATCTCATCTTTAGGTGTTAAAATCATAGGAAAAATGGCTGGGAAATGTGTTTGGCTGAGAGAAAAGGGAGAGAAAATGAAGAGGGAAAATTTTGAGAAAAGTTAGTTATGAACTCAAAATATCTATTTCCCCTTTTTCCTTTTATTAAATATCATTTAATAAATGTTTAATATTAAGTAAAATCTGGAGAAAACTCTTCTTGGGTAAATTAGCTCCTTAAAGATTCAAAGTTTCAATCCTTTTAAAACAGTCACCAACTTTTCAAAAATTACATTTTAGTCACTAACTTGAAATGTCACATTTTGAAACCTCTTTTTGTAAAATTGATTTCACCACTCTCTTATATATAATAAAAGAGGATTTTAAGATATTTTTCCATATTTTTAATGCATCCCGAACTAGGCTTTCCCTAAAACCACCTTTTATATTCGAACCGAAATCCGACCGGTCCGATTCAAACCCAAAACCTCTAAGCCCAAAATTGGGGTGTTACAGTTATGCTTGGGGTAATGGCTTTGTATTTATGCTTGTAAAACAGTGGATTAATGATGTTAAATGATTATATAGGCAAGTGATGAAAATGGTTTTTAGTTCTTCTAATCGGGTATAGTTAGCCGGCTATAGGATTGGGTGCACCGTGAATAAATTCGCCTTGGATGTCGAGGGGTTGTGATTGTGCCGTAATCTCCATCCAAGTACCCTAACGATTGAGGCTAAGATCACAACGGTGGATGGTTTAATCTTGTGTGTGAATCTTGTGGTCGTGTCCCTTACTCTCGTTAGTGGAAGTATACAACTACCGATGAGTGATGTTGAGGGGTTGTGAATGTGCCATTAATCTCCATCACGGGTGTTGAGGGGTTGTGATTGTGCCATGTACCTCCACCTTGTGTAGTTCGGTAGTATGTATGAAGCGTGTGGGACAACGCTTGTAATCCCCGTATCCAATTGTGTCTTGAGTTGATTTTGGTATGGTTTGTGAAATGATCACTTGTCAGCCAATATAATGTTGTGATTAATGGTTTAAGCATGAGATGCTTGTGATTAATGCTAGAATGCATGTGATGCTTGGTAAAGCATGAGCAAAGGTTTATTTGTTGTTTTAAAATGATGCATAAGAGCATGTGTTTTAGAAAGTGCATTGATGTCTTGAAAGGACATGGTTTATGTAAAGGCATGTGTTGATAAATGATGTTTTGCCAATTGTATGAAATACATTGATGAATGTTGTTTAGCGATCCTCACTAAGCTTTGTGCTTAAGCTCATTTGTTTCATCAATACAGAGAATTAGGCATTTGAGGCAGTGTGTAAGCAAGGGGAATCCAAGCATTTTGGTCTAGCAAAGTATGTGGTTTTTCTTTGGTGTAATAAGATGCAATGGGTGGGATTTCTACTATTGGATGTTTGAAGATGATGTTAACTACCTCGAGCATGTTTTGTTGTTTGACTTTGGTTTGTAAATGGTCTTTGGGGTTTGAATTTTGTTTGAATGTTGGTTTTGGCTTTGAATGGCTTTGAAAGACTAGGGAGCATGCCTATTGTACCAATGCTTGCATGATTGATGCCATGTTTTAGCTTATGCTTCGTAATGATGATCATTGTTGCTTAAACATGTTGTATGTATGTTGTGGCATGATTTGGAATGGTTACGGATGTGGAAAGATGTGTAAAACCAGCAAAATCTGCTGTTGCAGGGCAAGGTGTATCGGAACGCCCTTATCTGTTTCGAAACAGAGGCCTAAAATGGCCATAAGGTTTCGGAACGGGTAGGAACGTTCTGGAACATTTTTGCTACTGGAAAGGGGTGTTTCGATACGGGTTTCAGAATGCACCCGAGAATCAAAACAGTCAACCCGGTATCGAAACGACCGTTTCGATACAGGGCCTTGTGTTTCGAAACACCCGGCCGTTGGAGTTGAATTTGAATTATTTTAGGTTTTCGTTTCTTACATTTTGGTCTGTGGGTCTTGAGTGCTTAATTAAATGAGTTTGGATGATCCGTTTAAGGTGAAATTTGACATGATGGCGTAATATATGGTTAATTCTGAATTGGTAACCTTGAATTTTGTTTAGTTTTTATAATTTTCAAAAGTTACATATTAGTCCTTAAAAGACGATCGCATGCAATTGAACCTCTAATTGAACTCCGTTCGTTGTGCCGCTTTCGCTAAAAAGTTTTGCTAATCACATAGGTTAATAATGTGCATTTAGAAATGTTAAAAAAGGGTCGTCGATCAAGGTTTACTTTCACGAGTTGACATTGGTTTTCCCCGTGTAATCTTCTTAATTCGGGTCGTACGTCTAAGCCGAGCTAAGGGGGTTACATTTGTTGGTATTAGAGCCAGGTTACGAAAGATTTGGGAATATTGGTATGTGAAATTGATATGTATTGGCGTATGTTGTTTGAAAAGCATGCAATTGGATGAATTTTGAAGCTTATGCTATGCTGAATTGATGTGAATCGCATGTGAAATGAATTTGATCGTCTGATAATGATGCGATGTTGTTATGTGCTGATTTTGAATGATGGAAAGCATGTTGAGCATGATGTTTCATTATATGCTATGCTATGTTGAGGGAAATCGGGGTGCCCATTGCCTTATTACACTAATCAAATGTTTTGTAAACTTGGATCCTTGCTTGAAGCTGGCCTAAATGGTTTGATTTGTTTTTGTTATTATGCTTGTTTGAAATAGCACTATGGGTCAGAGGAGAGAGATGAGGTCAAATACAATAGTACCTCAAGGTGACCAGGGTGAGCAAGGGGCTGATATCCCTCCTGGTGGAAATCTACCTCCTCTGCCACCACCTGGAGGTGGGGAGCTGGTGCCGCAAGGACCTGCTGGTCCGGGTATGGGTGATCTAACGTCGTTGGTTCAGGCGATCACCGGGGCGTTTTAGGCTGTTGTTGCCGGAGCGCATGTACAGGTCCCTGCAGCTGGGCAGGCAGGCTTACCATTGGAGAGGTTAAGGAGACTAGGAGTTGTGGAGTTCTTTGGAATGTCTCCTGAGGCTTCTGATGCTTGGTTAGCGAGTAAGATCCGTACCATGGATCAAATGGGATGCAACGATGTGTGCAAGCTGGGATGCGCAGTTTCCTTGTTGCAAGGCGATGCTTACAGCTATTGGACGACTACCACTGCTGTTTTGGAACCCAATGAGGTTGATTAGGAGTTTTTCAGAGGTGCCTTCAAGATGAAGTATCTGGGGTGAGATACTTGGACGAGAAGAAACGCGAGTTTATGTTGCTAGTTCAAGGCAATCTTTCTGTGGCTGAGTACGAGGTCCAATTCGTTCACTTGAGCCAGTATGCCCCTGAGCTGATACCTAGTGAGAGGCACCGATGTGATCACTTCTGGTACGGGCTGGTACAGGAAGTCAAGACGTATATGTTGGCTGCAAATTATACCGACTTCGATGTGCTTGTGTGTCAAGCCAAAGACATCGAACAAAATCTGGGTTTGGCGTCTCGAGGTGTTGGTTCTAGCTCTGGGAAGAGACCAGCTGAGTATAGTTCCGGTAGTGGACGGAACAAAAGTGGCCGAGATAGGAGACATCAGCCTGAGGGAAGGCGAGGTGCTCTGGGTCGAGGTGGTCAGGTTTAGGGAGGCCGAGTGAGGTCTGAGCAGCACACGTGCTGGACATGTGGGTCAAGGGACCATTTGAGGTGAAATTGTCCTCGAGCATGTAGAGAGGTTCGGGCTCTTGTTGTGGTGACAGGGAATTCATGTTGGAATTGTGGCTCAACAGATCAAATGAGATGGGAGTGTCCCCTGTTGGCTGGTGGAGGCCAAGGACGGGCACCTGTTGGGGCTGCACCTTAGAGAGGCCGTGGGCATGGCCGAGGGAACTTTCAGAGGAGAGACGAGGGTCAGAGAGGCGTTGCTCATGTGGTAGCAGTTCGGCCTGAGGGAGGCGGTCCTATCAGGGTTTATGCTTAGCGCGAGGAGCGCAATGATACCGATGTTATTGCAGGTACCTTTGCTCTTCAGTCTTTATCATTGTTGGCTTTGATTGATTCTGGATCTACGCATTCTTATATCTTGAGTGAGCATGCACATTTGCTTGATATACCTGTTGAGTTGCTTGAAGTAGGAATGCAAGTGACTAGTTCTTTTTGTGAGACTGTAGTCACTAGGAAGTTGTATAGGAAATGCCCTTTATCTGTGCAAGGTCATGTATTTCTTGTGGACTTGATGGAGTTACCCTTCTACGGTTTTGATGTAATCCTTGGAATGGATTGGTTGACGGAGCATAGAGCTGTGGTTGACTTTGATGTCAAACGGGTTACCTTAAAGCTGGCCGATGATTATGAAGTAGTGGTAGTAGGCGAGAATGTGAGATTCTTGTCGAATGTGATTTCGGTTTTGGAAGCAAACCGTATGATGAGGTTGGGTTGTGAGGCTTATCTTGCCTATGTGATGAATCCTGGCACAAAGGATGTACGTGTGCAGGATATCCGAACCGTTTGCGATTTTCTGAGTGTCTTTCTGGAAGAATTTCCTGGGTTGCCACCAAACATGGAAGTTGAGTTTGGTATCGAGTTGTACGAGAATACAACTCCGGTGTCCATTGCTCCTTATCGCATGGCACCTAAAGAGCTAAAATAGTTTAAAACACAACTGCACGAGTTGTTGGATCGAGGTTTCATCCGGCCGAGTGTGTCACCTTGGGGTGCACTGGTCTTCTTTGTAAAGAAGAAAGATGGGACAATGTGGATGTGCATAGATTATCGGTAACTGAACAAGTTGATGATCAAGAACAAGTATCCCTTGCCTAGAATTGATGATCTCTTTGATCAGTTTCAGGGAGCCTTGGTGTTTTCTAAGATAGACTTGAGGTCAGGATATTACCAGTTGAAGGTGAAGGATGTGGACGTACCTAAGACAGCTTTTCAGACAAGGTACGGGCATTACCAGTTGTACGGGCATTACCGGTCCGATTCAAACCCAAAACCTCTAAGCCCAAAATTGGGGTGTTACAGTTATGCTTGTGGTAATATCTTTGTATTTATGCTTGTAAAACAGTGGATTAATGATGTTAAATGATTATATTGGCAAGTGATTAAAATGGTTTTTGGTTCTTCTAATCGGATATAGTTAGCCAGCTATAGGATTGGGTGCACCGTGAATAAAGTTGCCTTGGATTTCGAGGGGTTGTGATTGTGCTGTAATCTCCATCCAAGTACCTTAATGATTGAGGCTAAGATCACAACGGTGGATGGTTTAATCCCGTGTGTGAATCTTGTGGTCGTGTCCCTTACTCTCGTTAGTGGAAGTATACAACTACCGATGAGTGATGTTGAGGGGTTGTGATTGTGCCATTAATCTCCACCACGGGTGTTGAGGGGTTGTGATTATGTCATGTACCTCCACCTTGTGTAGTTCGGTAGTATGTATGAAGCGTGTGGGACAACGCTTGTAATTCACGTATTCGATTGTGTCTTGAGTTGATTTTGGTATGGTTTGTGAAATGATCACTTGTTTGAAGATGATGTTAACTACCTCGAGCATGTTTGGTTGTTTGTCTTTGGTTTGTAAATGGCTTTTGGGGTTTGAATTTTGTTTGAATGTTGGTTTTGGCTTTGAATGGCTTTGAAAGACTAGGGAGCATGCCTATAGTACCAATGCTTGCATGATTGATGACATGTTTTAGCTTATACTTCGTAATGATGATCATTGATGCTTAAACATGTTGTTTGTATGTTGTGGCATGATTTGGAATGTTTACGGATGTGGAAAGATGTGTAAAACCAGCAAAATCTGCTGTTGCAGGGCAAGGTGTATCGGAACGCCCTTATCTGTTTCGGAACAGAGACCTAAAATGGTCATAAGGTTTCAGAACGAGTAGGAACGTTCCGGAACGTTTTTGCTACTGGAAAGGGGTGTTTCGATACGGATTTCGAAACGCACCCGAGTATCGAAACTGTCAACCCGGTTTCGAAACGACCGTTTCGGTACAAGGCCTTGTGTTTCGAAACACCCGACCATTGGAGTTGAATTTGAATTGTTTCAGGTTTCCGTTTCTTACATTTTGGTCCCTGAGTCTTGAGTGCTTAATTAAATGAGTTTGGATGATCCGTTTAAGGTGAAATTTGATATGCTGGCTAAATATATGGTTAATTCTAAATTTGTAACCTTGAATTTTGTTTAGTCCTTATAATTTTGAAAAGTTACATATTAGTCCCTAAAAGACGATCGCATGCAATTGAACCTCTAATTGAACTCTGTTCGCTGTGCCGCTTCCGCTAAAAAGTTTTGCTAATCACATAGGTTAATAATGTGCATCTAGAAATGTTAAAAGGAAAAAAAGGGTCGTCAATCAAGGTTGAATTTCACGAGTTGAATTCGGTTTTCCCCGTGTAATCTTCTTAATTCGGGTCGAACGTCTAGGCCGAAGTAAGGGGGTTACAACATCATTATGTCAATGACAACACATTATCATCAATCAACAACATGTTAGCTTTAAACGTATTATTATTATCCATGCCCATAATAATACTCAACTAAGGATCTTTTTATAATAATCATATTATTATATGGACATTATTGTCTTTTATTAATTTGCTACAAAAAAATATAACAGAAGAAAATAACGGCAATGCCTTTATTTGATAAAATCGGTAAAGATAGTATGTCAATACAATCATCATATGATTGGTCTTTGGGCATATTCTAACATAATTTTCATAGAAAAAAAGGTGAAATGATAATACTTTTACACACTTAACAAGCAACAGGACCAACACGCTCCACCACTTCATAAGGTCCAAAAAACCTTGGAGTAAGCTTACCCTTACGTCCAAACCTCATCACCTTCTTCCAAGGCGATAATTTCAAGAACACGCGATCTCCAACCACAAACTCAATCTACTTACGCTTTAAATTTGCGTAAGATTTTTGACGATCTGATGCTGCCTTCAACCGATCACAAATAAGCTTTACCTTCTCTGTTCTTCCCTTAAGCAAATTCGTCAAGGAAACCAACTTTTGCCCCGCTTCCGCCCAACAAAGAGGCGTTCTACACTTCCTTTTGTACAATGCTTCATATGGAGCCATTAGTATACTCACTTGAAAGTTGTTATTATAGGCAAACTCCACCAAAGGCAACTATTTCTCCCAAGAACCTTGGAAATCTATAACACAACATCCTAACATATTGTCCATTAGGGGTGTGCAAAAAAACCGAAAAACCGAAACCGATTCCGAAATCCGAAAAAACCGAACCGAAAAATTGGTTAACCGAACCGAAAAATTCGGTTCAGGTTTTTATTTTTTAAAAAGAAACCGGTTCGGTTACGGTTTTGTAACGCCTCAGTTTTGGGCTTAGAAGTTTTGGGCATTGACTGGTTTGGTCAAAGTGCTGTTTGAATCTAAAGAGGTGAAATTAGGAAAGCCTAGTTCGGGTTGCATTAAAAATATGGAAAAATGTTCTAAAATCATCTTTTAATATAATTAAGTGAACTGTGAAATCAATTTTGAAAAATGGGTTTTGGAAGAGTGACATTTTGGTTAGTGACCAAAATGTAATTTTTGAAAGTTTTGTGACTGTTTTATAAAGAGTTGAAACTTTGAATCTTTAAGGAGCTATTATTCCAAAAGTAGTTTCTCCAGATTTTTCTAAGATATTTTGAGATTTATTCTGATTTTAAAACATATCAAAAGTGGAGGGAAAGGCCATTTGGCTATTTTCTTAACTAACTTTTCTATTTTCTTTCTCTCATTTTCTCTCAATCCAAACACTTGTTTTCCAGAGAGTTGTTTCTGATTTTCTCACCTAAAATCCTCCTTTCAACATTCTTTTGATTCCTAATCAACATATCTTCAAAACCTCATCATTTGCTAGTTGATTCAACAAGGTTTTTGATTCCAAAAAGTGGAGAAACACAAGTTTGGAGGTAAGAACGTCCTTCTCCTCTAAACTATCAGTTCTTTACTGAAATTCCCAAGTTCTCAACTCTTAATTGAAGTTTTATTAAAGGATTTTAAGTGGTGAAATGGATCTTGGCTTATTATGCAAGATTTGGTGATTTTTGATGATTTTCGTTAGATATGATTAATTTGTGATTTGAGGTGTGTTTTTGATGTTAAATGAACTCTAAATTGATAAGGAAATGAGTTTTGATTAATGCAATCCCGGATAGGTTGTGTTTCCTAAGTTTAGCTTGTGATTCTTGGATGTTTTTGTGGTGATCTTGTGGATCTGATGTTGCTGGAGGTATAAGGATATTTATAGGTTGTTTTTAGATGTTAGATGGTGTTAATGGATGTTAGGTTTTGCTGGTTTATGGCTGGGCTTTGTTGAGAAGTGGTTTTGATGCAATTTCGGTTGTGTTTGGTGGCCGAAATTGGAGTGTGAATGAGAGCAGCGAGTTTGAGTGCTTTCATTGAAGCTTTTGATGCATGATGATGCATTAAATCTCTGCTTTAATGTGTTTAATCAGGGGAGGCATCTTTGGATCCAAGTGGTGGTGATCCGGAGGCTTGATTTGGTGCTTCGGCAAGAGGCGAAGTGGAATCGGTGAGTGAAATTGGGTTTTCGGCTTTGAAACCAATGTCTTGGGAGCTTAGTTTAAGTCTAAACAACTTTGCTAAGCTCAAGTGTAAGTTTTCGGAAATACTCTCTAGTGGTGGCCATGATTTGATTGATGTGCAATGTGGTTTATTGCATGTTTTAAATTCTGTTTTGAAAGCATGATTTAGCATGGTTAATGCTGTTTTTGTAAGCCATATGTTGAAGGAAGCTCATGGTAAGAGTTCCTTGTTTTTGAACATTGATTAAATGTGGTTTGATGCTTTTAAATGCATGATGAATATGGCTTGGTTTAATGCTTTAAAACAGTGGATAAATTGATGATAATGATGTATATTGGCAAGTGATGTTTTGAAAAGGTTGAGGTCACTAAGGTGGTTAAAAGTCCTTGGATGATTCTTGTTACGGACACAAAGGTGTTTAAAAGTCCTTGTGTGGTCCTTTCTATGGTGTTTAAAAGTCCATAGGCCAAGGTGTTTAAAAGTCCTTGGGGTCAAGGTGTTTAAAAGTCCTTGAGGTAACTTATATCATGGTGTTTAAAAGTCCATGGCCGAGGTGTTTAAAAGTCCTTGGGGTCAAGGTGTTTAAAAGTCCTTGAGGTAACTTATATCATGGTGTTTAAAAGTCCATGGCCAAGGTGTTTAAAAGTCCTTGGGGTCCAAGGTGTTTAAAATTCCTTGGGGTGAAAGTTGATGAACTTGTTTTCAAAGAAATGAATTGTATCACTTGTGGCCAATATGACATGAAATGAAATGAAGCATGAGATGCTTGTTAAAGTATGCTTTTGAGCATGTGTAAATGATGATTTGAAGCATGATTTATAAGTGTTTTATAAATGCATTATTGAATGGTTTTACGAGCATTCCTCACTAAGCTTTTGCTTACGCTCTCTTTCGTTTTCTTAATTCAATAATGCAGAACATTAGAGTACTTGAGGGCAGCAAGGAGGGCAAGCATCCAAGTGGAAACAAAGCTCTAAGTATGGAAGGTTTTCTCAGTACATTTTAGCTTTTGGTAATTTGGCAATGGGGGACCAATGTATATGTTTTTGGAGATGTTTAGTACTCCTTAAGTATGTTGTTTGATGTTGAGAAGGTTGGTTTTGGTGTTGGATCTTTACATGCTTGTTTTGGAAGTTTATGCTTGAATGGCTTACTTGTGTAGGAAGCATGCCTATAGATTTGGGGCTTTTTGCTTATGATGTTGTTTTGTTGAATTGAAGATGCTTATATGTCCCTCCTATGTTTAATTGCATGCTGGTAAAGTTTGGTGGCGTTTGGTGCATGATTGGATGTTTAATTGCATGTTTAACAATGCTTTTTGAGGCAATTTGTGCAGGGTGTTTCGGAACAGCACCTACCGTTTCGGAACGGGTGCCTTAATTGTGCCCAGGCGTCCGAAACGGGAGGGGCCGTTCCGAAACGGAAAGGCTACTGCCAGACCCCCGTTTCGGTACGCGTTGCGGAACGGCCCCGAGTTTCGAAACGGGCTATGCCTGTTTCGGAACGGGTGACCGTTGGGGGCTGACATTGGCAGTTATATGTTTTGGAATGTTTGCGTTTTGGTCCTGAAACTTGTTTGTGCAATTGTATGAGTTTGGGAAGTCCTTTTGAGCTGAAATTTTACAGAGAAGCATGAAACATGATTAATTTCAAGATGGTAACTTCAATTTGGGTTAAGTCCTTATAATTATCAGAATTTACAATTTGGTCCCTAAAGTTGTAAATTGTTCAATTGGGTCCCTGTTAGATCTCTGATGTTTATGATCTTTGAGTATGCTGTTGTATGAACATATCTAAGGCTTAATATGCATCTAGACAAGTTTTAAAAGAAAAAAAGGGTCGTTAATCAAGGTTGACTTTCGGGTTGACTTTGGTTTTCCCCGTGTGACTTTCTTAATTCGGGTCAACCGTCTAGGCCGGGTTAAGGGGGTTACATTTGGTGGTATCAGAGCTGAGTTCTCGAGTAATTGGGAATGTATGTATGCATGATTGAAGTATGTATGCCTTGTATGCTTGTTGAGTGAAAGCATGTTTAATGGCTTGTGATTTTGATGCAATTGAAGTATGTGTTGTGATGTAGCATGTAGTGGGTACCCATTGCCAAATCAAAGCTAAAGGAAAGATGTTGATTTGAAATGAAATTGAGCTTGAATACTTGGATTGCTTACCTTGCTGGGCCTGACTTTGTTTTATTTGTGTTGTGATTGCATGGTAAAAGTATGGCACCACGTAGAGAGTTACGAGGTAATGTGCGAGCTACGGCTCCTATTGAGAATGAGAATGAGGAAAACACGGGTAGTGCGGTGTTACCTCCTCCTCCACCTGGTGGTGGTGGTGCTGGGGCTGAGGAAGCTGGAGCTGCAGCTGGCGCTGGAGCTGCTGGACCTGGGGCTGGTCAGGGGCAAGCTATGCCTGATATGACGATGTTAGTGCAAGCTATTGCTGGTGCTTTTCAAGCAGCAGTAGCTGGGGCTCGTGGAGCGGGGCATCAGGAAGATGCTGGTGTCAGACTACCTTTGGAGCGTTTGCGCAGTCTTGGTGGGACTGAGTTCAGGGGTATGTCTGCTGAGAGTTCTGAAGCTTGGCTAGAGAGTACCAAGCGAATCTTGGGCCAGATGAGCTGCACGGATGTGCAAAAGCTGGGTTGTGTTGTGTCCTTCTTGCAGAAGGATGCGTATACGTGGTGGACAACCACTATTGCTGGGATGGCAGAAGCTGATGTGACTTGGACATTCTTTCAGAATGTGTTCAAGAGGAGATATCTGGGTGTAAGATATCTAGATGAGAAGAAGCGTGAATTCATGTCTCTTACCCAAGGGAGCATGAGTGTGGCTGAGTATGAAGTGCAGTTTGTGCGACTCAGTCAGTATGCACCGGAGCTGGTACCTGATGAGCGGGCAAGGTGCGAGAGGTTCCGTTATGGTTTAGAGACGGATGTGAAAATGTATTTGCTGGCCGCCGAGTATGATGATTTTGACGTGTTGGTGGGCCGAGCCAAGGATGTTGAGATGAACTTGAGTTTATCTGCTAAGGGTGCTGGCAAGCGAGCTGCTGAGTATAGTTCTGGAGGTGGACGGAGCAAGAGGGGACGTGATCAGAAGTATCAGTCTTCAGTTAAGAGAGGTGGTGGTGCACCTGCTAGAGGAGGTAATGCTAGAGCTGATCCGAGTGCTTGTTGGATCTGTGGTTCACGTGGCCACATGAAACGTGACTGTCCTCGTGCTGTGAGAGAGGTGCAAGCTCCTGTTGCGGCAGCTGGTAATGAGTGCTGGAATTGTGGATCCGCAGACCATTTGAGGCGTGATTGTCCGAGGTTGGCTGGTGATCAGGTGCGTGCTCCTGTTGTTGCTGCACCGCAGAGAGGTCGTGGGCGCGGCCGTGGTAATTTCCAGAGGAGAGAGGAAGGTGGTCGTGGAGTGGCCCATGTTGTGGCTATTCAGCCTGAGGGTGGAGGCCAAGCGAGGGTGTATGCTCAGCGAGAGGGCAGGAATGATGCGGATGTGATTGCAGGTACCTTTACTTTGCAATCCTTGTCATTGCTTTCTTTGATTGATTCTGGATCTACGCATTCATACATTTTGCGTGAGCATGCTGAATTGCTTGGGTTGCCTGTTGAGTCTTTGGATGTTGGTGTTCGTGTCACTAGTTCTTTTGGTGAGACTGTTGTGACTCGTAAGCTTTATAGAAGGTGTCCCTTGGTTGTTCAAGAGCATGTTTTCCATATGGATCTTATGGAGTTGCCCTTCTATGGTTTCGATGTGATCCTTGGTATGGATTGGCTTGCTGAGCATCGTGCTGTTGTGGATTGTGAAAACAAGCGAGTTTCGCTTAAGCTTGCGGATGACTATGAAGTTGTTGTGGTTGGCGAGAATGTGAAGTTTCTTGCCAATGTGGTGTCTACCTTGGAGGCGAGCAGGATGCTGAGGCAAGGTTGCGAAGCCTATCTAGCTTTTGTGATGAATCCTAGCTCTAAAGAGTTGAGGGTGCAAGATATCAGAGTTGTGAAGGAGTTTCCTGGTGTTTTTCCTGAGGAGTTGCCTGGTTTACCTCCTAACCGCGAGGTGGAGTTTGGAATTGAGCTGTATGAGAATACAACTCCTGTGTCCATTACTCCCTATAGAATGGCACCTAAGGAGCTGAAGGAGCTGAAGACGCAGTTGCAAGAGTTGCTTGACCGTGGGTTCATCCGGCCGAGTGTGTCACCTTGGGGAGCACCAGTCTTGTTTGTGAAGAAGAAGGATGGCACTATGAGAATGTGCATTGATTACCGTCAGCTGAACAAGTTGACTATCAAGAATCGGTATCCTTTGCCGAGGATTGATGATCTCTTTGATCAATTTCGGGGAGCTGCTGTGTTCTCTAAGATTGACTTGAGGTCAGGGTATTATCAGTTGAAGGTAAAGGATGTGGATGTGCCTAAGACAGCTTTCCGGATAAGGTATGGGCATTATGAGTTTCTTGTGATGCCGTTTGGGTTGACAAATGCTCCTGCTGCTTTCATGGACATGATGAATCGTGTGTTTCATGAATACCTGGACAAGTTTGTTGTGGTGTTCATTGATGATATTCTCGTGTACTCGCGTACTGAGGAGGAGCATGAAGAGCATTTGAGGATTGTTTTGCAAGCTTTGTTGGGGAATCAGCTTTATGCTAAGCTGAGCAAGTGTGAGTTCTGGTTAAGGGAGGTGGTGTTTCTTGGGCATGTGGTTTCAGCGGAGGGGATTCGTGTTGATCCTCAGAAGATTGAGGCGGTGATGAACTGGAAAGTTCCTAAGTCGGTTTATGAGATCCGTAGTTTCCTTGGTTTGGCGGGATACTACCGAAGGTTTGTGGATGGTTTTTCCAAGATTGCTGCTCCTTTGACGAAGCTGTTGCAAAAGGATGTTAAGTATGAGTGGACGGAATCGAGACAGCAGGCTTTTGAGAAGCTTAAGGCGACTTTGACGCAAGCTCCTATCTTGATTCAGCCTGAATCAGGGAAAGAGTTTGTGGTTTACAGTGATGCATCCTATGTTGGTTTGGGGTGTGTGCTGATGCAGGAGGGTAAGGTGGTGGCTTATGCATCGCGGCAGTTGAAAGTGCATGAGCGCAATTACCCTACGCATGATAATGAGTTGGCTGCAGTGGTTTTTGCTCTGAAGATCTGGAGACATTATCTGTATGGTGAGAAGTGTACTGTGTACACAGATCACAAGAGTTTGAGGTATCTGATGTCTCAAAAGGAGTTGAATCTTAGGCAGCGGCGTTGGTTGGAGTTGCTCAAGGATTATGATCTGACGATTGAGTATCATCCTGGAAAAGCTAATGTTGTAGCGGATGCCTTGAGTAGGAAAGTAGCTGTTGAGCTGAGGGCTATGTTTGCTAGCTTGAGCATATCGCGAGATGGTGGTCTTGTGGCTGAGTTGCAAGTGAAACCCTCTTTGGTTCAGTTGATCAAGGATAAGCAGTTGTTGGATGATTCCTTGGTGTCTCATGTTCAGGATATCGCGGAGGGTAGACCTTCGGATTTCTGTTTCAATGATGATGGTGTGCTGTGTTTTGGGAGTCGGATAGTAGTGCCTGCTGATGCTGAGTTCAGGCGTGCTATTCTGACTGAAGGTCATAGTAGTCCTTTTGCTATGCACCCTGGTAGTACTAAGATGTACCGTGATCTTCGTGATGAGTACTATTGGGTGGGTTTGAAGAAGGATGTTGCGGAGTTTGTGAGCAAGTGTTTGGTGTGTCAGCGAGTTAAGGCTGAGCATCAGTTTCCTTCAGGGTTGTTGCAACCGTTGAAAATCCCTGAGTGGAAGTGGGAACGGGTTACCATGGATTTTGTATCTGGTTTACCTTTGTCTCCATCGAAGAAGAATTCGGTGTGGGTGATTGTGGATCGCCTGACGAAGTGTGCGCATTTCTTGCCTGTGCACACCACGTTTTCTTTGGATAGGTTGGCAAAGCTGTACATTGCTGAGATTGTGCGGCTGCATGGTGTGCCTAAGTCGATTGTGTCGGATAGGGATCCGAGGTTCACATCGCGGTTCTGGCAGTGTTTGCATCGAGCTCTGGGTACAAGGTTGCATTTCAGTACATCCTATCATCCTCAGTCGGATGGTCAGTCTGAGCGAGTTATCCAGATTTTGGAAGATATGTTAAGGTGCTGCGTGATTGAGTTCCAAGGTTCTTGGGAGAAGCATCTGCCTTTGGTTGAGTTTGCTTATAACAACAGTTATCAGGCAAGTATACAGATGGCACCTTATGAGGCTTTGTACGGGAGGAAGTGTAGGACTCCTCTTTGTTGGGCTGAAACTGGTCAAAAGTTGGTTTCGATGCCGGCTTTGTTGAAAGGGACCACAGAGAAGGTAAAGCTCATTTGTGAGCGGTTGAAGGCTGCTTCTGATCGGCAGAAGTCTTACGCGGATTTGAAGCGTAAGGAGATAGAGTATGCGGTGGGTGACCGTGTGTTCTTGAAGGTTTCGCCTTGGAAGAAGGTGATGCGGTTTGGCCGAAAGGGTAAGTTGAGCCCTAGGTACATTGGACCATATGAGGTGGTTGAGCGTGTGGGTCCTGTTGCGTATCGGTTGAGGTTACCTCAGGAGTTGGAGAAGATCCATGATGTGTTCCATGTTTCTATGCTCCGGAAGTATAGATCTGATCCTTCGCATGTGATGCCTGTGGAGGAAGTGGTTTTGAATCCGGATTTGACCTATGATGAGGAACCGGTGAAGGTTCTGGATTCGGATAGCAAGGTCCTTCGTGGCAAGACCATTGAGTTGGTGAAGGTGCTGTGGAAGCATCATGGTGTTGAGGAAGCCACGTGGGAGCGGAAGGAAGACATGCTGAAGCAGTTTCCTTATCTCTTTCCTTCAGGTAAATTTCGAGGGCGAAATTTCGTAAGGGGGGGAGAGTTGTAACGCCCCGGTTTTGGGCTTAGAAGTTTTGGGCGTTGACTGGTTTGGTCAAAGTGCTGTTCGAATCTAAAGAGGTAAAATTAGGAAAGCCTAGTTCGGGTTGCATTAAAAATATGGAAAATGTTCTAAAATCATCTTTTAATATAATTAAGTGAACTGTGAAATCAATTTTGAAAAATGGGTTTTGGAAGAGTGACATTTTGGTTAGTGACCAAAATGTAATTTTTGAAAGTTTTGTGACTGTTTTATAAAGAGTTGAAACTTTGAATCTTTAAGGAGCTATTATTCCAAAAGTAGTTTCTCCAGATTTTTCTAAGATATTTTGAGATTTATTCTGATTTTAAAACATATCAAAAGTGGAGGGAAAGGCCATTTGGCTATTTTCTTAACTAACTTTTCTATTTTCTTTCTCTCATTTTCTCTCAATCCAAACACTTGTTTTAAAGAGAGTTGTTTCTGATTTTCTCACCTAAAATCCTCCTTTCAACATTCTTTTGATTCCTAATCAACATATCTTCAAAACCTCATCATTTGCTAGTTGATTCAACAAGGTTTTTTATTCCAAAAAGTGGAGAAACACAAGTTTGGAGGTAAGAACGTCCTTCTCCTCTAAACTATCAGTTCTTTACTGAAATTCCCAAGTTCTCAACTCTTAATTGAAGTTTTATTAAAGGATTTTAAGTGGTGAAATGGATCTTGGCTTATTATGCAAGATTTGGTGATTTTTGATGATTTTCGTTAGATATGATTAATCTGTGATTTGAGGTGTGTTTTTGATGTTAAATGAACTCTAAATTGATAAGGAAATGAGTTTTGATTAATGCAATCCCGGATAGGTTGTGTTTCCTAAGTTTAGCTTGTGATTCTTGGATGTTTTTGTGGTGATCTTGTGGATCTGATGTTGCTGGAGGTATAAGGATGTTTATAGGTTGTTTTTAGATGTTAGATGGTGTTAATGGATGTTAGGTTTTGCTGGTTTATGGCTGGGCTTTGTTGAGAAGTGGTTTTGATGCAATTTCGGTTGTGTTTGGTGGCCGAAATTGGAGTGTGAATGAGAGCAGCGAGTTTGAGTGCTTTCATTGAAGCTTTTGATGCATGATGATGCATTAAATCTCTGCTTTAATGTGTTTAATCAGGGGAGGCATCTTTGGATCCAAGTGGTGGTGATCCGGAGGCTTGATTTGGTGCTTCGGCAAGAGGCGAAGTGGAATCGGTGAGTGAAATTGGGTTTTCGGCTTTGAAACCAATGTCTTGGGAGCTTAGTTTAAGTCTAAACAACTTTGCTAAGCTCAAGTGTAAGTTTTCGGAAATACTCTCTAGTGGTGGCCATGATTTGATTGATGTGCAATGTGGTTTATTGCATGTTTTAAATTCTGTTTTGAAAGCATGATTTAGCATGGTTAATGCTGTTTTTGTAAGCCATATGTTGAAGGAAGCTCATGGTAAGAGTTCCTTGTTTTTGAACATTGATTAAATGTGGTTTGATGCTTTTAAATGCATGATGAATATGGCTTGGTTTAATGCTTTAAAACAGTGGATAAATTGATGATAATGATGTATATTGGCAAGTGATGTTTTGAAAAGGTTGAGGTCACTAAGGTGGTTAAAAGTCCTTGAGTGAGCCTTGTTACTTAAGAACATCAAGGTGGTTAAAAGTCCTTGGATGATTCTTGTTACGGACACAAAGGTGTTTAAAAGTACTTGTGTGGTCCTTTCTATGGTGTTTAAAAGTCCATAGGCCAAGGTGTTTAAAAGTCCTTGGGGTCAAGGTGTTTAAAAGTCCTTGAGGTAACTTATATCATGGTGTTTAAAAGTCCATGACCAAGGTGTTTAAAAGTCCTTGAGGTAACTTATATCATGGTGTTTAAAAGTCCATGGCCAAGGTGTTTAAAAGTCCTTGGGGTCCAAGGTGTTTAAAAGTCCTTGGGGTGAAAGTTGATGAACTTGTTTTCAAAGAAATGAATTGTATCACTTGTGGCCAATATGACATGAAATGAAATGAAGCATGAGATGCTTGTTAAAGTATGCTTTTGAGCATGTGTAAATGATGATTTGAAGCATGATTTATAAGTGTTTTATAAATGCATTATTGAATGGTTTTACGAGCATTCCTCACTAAGCTTTTGCTTACGCTCTCTTTCGTTTTCTTAATTCAATAATGCAGAACATTAGAGTACTTGAGGGCAGCAAGGAGGGCAAGCATCTAATTGGAAACAAAGCTCTAAGTATGGAAGGTTTTCTCAGTACATTTTAGCTTTTGGTAATTTGGCAATGGGGGACCAATGTATATGTTTTTGGAGATGTTTAGTACTCCTTAAGTATGTTGTTTGATATTGAGAAGGTTGGTTTTGGTGTTGGATCTTTACATGCTTGTTTTGGAAGTTTATGCTTGAATGGCTTACTTGTGTAGGAAGCATGCCTATAGATTTGGGGCTTTTTGCTTATGATGTTGTTTTGTTGAATTGAAGATGCTTATATGTCCCTCCTATGTTTAATTGCATGCTGGTAAAGTTTGGTGGCGTTTGGTGCATGATTGGATGTTTAATTGCATGTTTAACAATGCTTTTTGAGGCAATTTGTGCAGGGTGTTTCGGAACAGCACCTACCGTTTCGGAACGGGTGCCTTAATTGTGCCCAGGCGTCCGAAACGGGAGGGGCCGTTCCGAAACGGAAAGGCTACTGCCAGACCCCCGTTTCGGTACGCGTTGCGGAACGGCCCCATGTTTCGAAACGGGCTATGCCTGTTTCGGAACGGGTGACCGTTGGGGGCTGACATTGGCAGTTATATGTTTTGGAATGTTTGCGTTTTGGTCCTGAAACTTGTTTGTGCAATTGTATGAGTTTGGGAAGTCCTTTTGAGCTGAAATTTTACAGAGAAGCATGAAACATGATTAATTTCAAGATGGTAACTTCAATTTGGGTTATGTCCTTATAATTATCAGAATTTACAATTTGGTCCCTAAAGTTGTAAATTGTTCAATTGGGTCCCTGTTAGATCTCTGATGTTTATGATCTTTGAGTATGCTGTTGTATGAACATATCTAAGGCTTAATATGCATCTAGACAAGTTTTAAAAGAAAAAAAAAGGGTCGTTAATCAAGGTTGACTTTCGGGTTGACTTTGGTTTTCCCCGTGTGACTTTCTTAATTCGGGTCAACCGTCTAGGCCGGGTTAAGGGGGTTACAGGTTTATAGTTTTGGGATAAACCGGGTAACCGAACCGACCGATTATATAATATATATTATATTATTATATGTTATTTTATTATTTTATATTAAAAAAATTAAATTTTATTTTATTTTCTCATTCCCCAAAAGTAAAACCATAATTTTATTTTATCAAGTTTAAGTGTTTAACTTGCTAGTATTAGAAAAGATAATAATATCATGTGTCGATTTTAAAAAGTATGTACTTTTTTCTAACATATAATTAAAATTTATATTTTTAATAAATAAAATAAAAAACCGTTACCCGAACCGAACCGAACCGAATTTTTCGGTTAACCGACTAAACGGTTAACCGGTTGAATGGATACGGTTTAGGGTCGAGAATTTAGTGACCCGAACTTATCGGTTAACCGAAATAATTTGCTAATGGTTAACCGAACCCGATTTTGCACACCCCTATTGTCCATCTGTCTGAGGAAAGTACGAGGGACTGAAATTCAAACGCGTACCCAACGCTTGATGTAGATACTCCCAAAACCTCGCTGTAAACCTCAGATCCCTATCTGACACTATAGATTTAGGTACACCATGCAACCTCACAATCTCCACAATGAACAACTCTGCCAGCTTATCCAACATATACGTAGTATGCACAACTAATAAATACACAAACTTTGTATGGAGATCTACAATAACCTAAATGGAGTTCTTCTTTGACGGGGTCAAAAGCAAACCAGACACGAAATCCATCGTAATCCTTTCTCATTTCAATTCTGGTATTCTCAAAGGTTAGAACAGCCAGGAAGGAAATTGATGCTTAGCTTTCACGCACTGGCAAACCATACACTTACTCACAAAATCAGCAACATCCTCTTTCAACCCAACCCAATAGTACTCGTCTTTCAACCCACGTTACATCTTTGTACTACCATGATGCATAGCAAAAGGACTGCTATGAGCCTCAATCAAGATATTGCGCCTCAACTCAACATCCTCCGGCACAACTATTCGATTTTTAAAACACAAAACATGTAACGCCCCGATTTTGGGCCTAGATGTTTTAGAGTTCGAACCAGACCGGTTGAGAACAGTTCGAATCTTTAGATTTTGGGCCTAGATGTTTTAGATTTTGGGCCTAGATGTTTTAAAAATATGGAAAAATATCTAAAAATCCTCATTTAATATATGAATGATTATGGTGAAATCAATTTTACAAAATAAGGTTTGGAAATACTATATTTAAGTGTAGTGACCAAATCGCAGTTTTTGCAAAAGTGGAATAGTGACTGTTTTGTAAAGGATTGAAACTTTGAATCCTTAAGGAGTTAATTTTACCTAAATGTTTTTCATCAGATTTTTCCTTAATTTGGGTGATTTTAATAATGTTTTAATTAAAGGAAATAAAGGTTAATTAAAAGGAAACTACCTTTGACTTTTCATAACTACTTTTCATCAATTTTCTCTCATTTCATTTTCTCTCAAATTCTTTTCAGCCAAACACATTTTCTCCAGCAAATATCCTTTGATTTTCATTCCATTTGATGAGATTTTAATCTCCTTTTGATTCTTGATCATTTCCTCATCAAATCCTCTTGTTTTTACATTGGAGTTTCAAGGAAAACTTGCCCAATTCAAGGAGAAATCATCAATTAGAGGTAAGCTTCATCCTTCTCCTCTAATGATCAGTTCTTTACTGAAATTCCCAAGTTATCAATCCTTTGTTAATGGTGTTTGAGTGGTTTCAATGTTAGAAACAAGAAATTGTTTTAAAACTCAAGATTTTTTAAGAGATCTTGAAGATTTTCGTGGTGATTGATTAGGCTCTGTTTTGATGTGGTTTTCTAATGTATTTTGGATGTTAATTGATGTTACAAATGAGGTTTTATCAATCAAATCCCGAATAGGCTTGGATTCCTAAGTTTTGTATGCTAGAATGATGGTTTTTGGGTTGATTTTGGTGTTCTGTCATAGCTGGAGGTATAAGGACGAGTTTGTGGTGGTTTTTCTATGTTAATTGATGTTTAGAAATGTTTATAGGTGATAGATCTTGGCTGGGATTTGATTTGGGAGTGTTTGGATATTTTTTCGGTTGTGGTTGGTAGCCGAAATGTGGATTTTGAGTAGAGCAGCGAGATTAGATGTGTGGCTGATGATTTTAATGCATGATGATGCATTAATCCTCTGCTCTTATGTGTTATAAACAGGGGAGACATCTTCGGACACATTTGGTGTTGATCCGGAAGTGCTGGAAGCTTAGATAGTGTTTCGGCGAGCAAGGCGAAACGTAATCGGTGAGTGGAAAAGAGTTTTCCAGCTTAGAAACGTTTGGAACGTGGTTTTGGGAGCTTAGTGTAAGTTTGAAACACTTAGCTAAGCTCAAGAGTAAGTGAATTGAATTTCTCTTCGACGGTGCTACATTTTGGTTTTAAATGCACTTGAGATGGTTGTATTTTTAATTACTGTTTTAAGCATGATTTAAATGCTGGATTTTAATGTCATTATGTTAAGGATGCACTATGTAAGTGATCCTTGGTTTTCATATGAAAATGCATATGATGTTAAGCATGTGTGCTTGTATAAATGACATTGTGGTTATGCTAAAATAGTGGATTAATGTGGATGAATGATTATATTGGCAAGTGATGAAAATGGTTTTTGGTTACTTTAATCGGATATAGTTAGCCGGCTATAGGATTGGGTGCACCGTAAATAAAGTCGCCTTGGATGTTGAGGTGTTATGATTGTGCCGTAATCTCCATCCAAGTACCCTAACGATTTAGGTTAAGATCACAACGGTGAATGGTTAGTCTCGTGTGTGAGTCTTGTGTATGTGTCACATACTCTCGTTGGTGGAATTATACAATTACCGATGAGTGATGTTGAGGGGTTGTGATTGTGCCATTAGTCTTCATCACGGGTGTTGAGAGGTTGTGATTGTGCCATATGTCTCCACCTTGTGTAGTCAGGTAGTTTGTTTGAAGCGTGAGGGACAACGCTTGTAATCTGCGTATCCGATTGTGACTTGTGTTGAAAGGATTTGTGAACTATCACTTGAAAGCCAATATAATGTAAATGATCTAAGTGAAGCATGAGATGCTTGTAAATGATGCAAGAGTGCATGAGAAATATGTGTATGATGCAAGAATGCATGTGATGCTTGTTAAAGCATGAGCAAAGGTTTATTTGATGTTGAATATTGATGCATATGTGCATGAGGTTTCAAAAGTGCATTGAAGTCTTGAGAAGGCTTGTTTTGTAAAGGGCATGTGTTGCAAAGTGTTGATTTTGTAAATTTGAGTTATGCGTTGATGAATGTGATTAGCAATCCTCACTAAGCTTATTGCTTACGCTCGTTTATTTCATCAATGCAGAAAATTGAACATTTGGTGGTAGCTCAAGAGCAAGAGAAATCCAAGGTTTTACTAAAGAAATGTATGTGGTTCACCCTTAGTGTAATAAGAGGCAATGGGTGGGAATTTACACTTTGGAGTGCTTGAGAATGTTCCTTTTACTTTGGGCATGTTGGTTTGACTAAATTTGTTTTGTAAATGGCCTTTGGAGGTTGGATTTTGGTTCATTTGGAGTTTTGACTTGTTATGGTTTTTGTTAATTAGGAAGCATGCCTTTAGTGCCTTTGCCTATGTATACGTTGCTATGTTTAGGTTATAGCTTCGATACAATGATGGTTGATATGTATCCTTGATGTATGCATGTTATGGTATGTCCCGGGGTTTTTTCGAGTGGGAAAAAGCATGAAAACCAGCAATTTCTACTGTCACTGAGCAAGGTGTATCGAAACGCCTGCAATAGTTTCGAAATGGGGGCTTGTAATGGCCATAACGTTTCGGAACGGGTTGAGGCTGTTTCGAAACAGTTTGGCCACTGGAGTGACGCGATTCGATACTGGTCTCGGAACACACCCGAGTACCAAAACGGTCAACATCGTTTCAATACGGGCGTTTCGGTATGGTGGGTGGTTGTTCCGATACAGTTGACCGTTGGATGTTGTTTGAATTATTTAAGATTGCATGCTTTACATTTTAGTCCTGAATGTTGTGGATGCAATTGCTTTAGCTTGGGATGTCCTTTTAAGCTGAAATTTGACAGAGGAGCATGTAATATGATTAATTAAATATTGGTAAGAAAAAAATCTTTAAGTCCTTAGATTTTCTAAAAATTACATTTTGGTCCCTAGAAGTGTAATTCTTTCAATTGAGTCCTTAAATGACTTCCGTTTGTTGTGTCGTTTCCACTGCAATGTTTGTTAATCATCTAGGTTAATAATGAGCATATAGAAAAGTTTAAAATAAAAAAAAGAAATAAGGGTCGTTAATCAAGGTTGACTTTCGGGTTGACTTTGGTTTTCCCCATGTAATCTCCGTAGTTTGGGTCTAGCGTCTAGGCCAGGCTAAAGGGGTTACATTTGGTGGTATCAGAGCATGGTTTCGAAAGAATTGGGAATGTTGGTAGGTGTAATTGATGTGAGTTGAAGTATGATGTTTGAAGAGCATGTTAATGTTTGAATTTTTGAGCTTATGCCATGTTGATTGAAGTGAATTGCATGTGAGATGAATATGATGGTATGAGGGTGATGTGGTGTAGATATGTGCTAATTTGGAATGTTGGAAAGTATGTGAGCATGATGTTACATTTATGCTATGCTTTGTGGGGAAATTGGGTGCACATTTCCTTATTACAATAATCGAATGTTTTGTAAACTTGGATTTCTTGCTTGCAGCTGGCCTAAATGCTTTGATTTGTTTCGTTGTTGTGTTTGTTTAAAATAGCACATGGGACCCAGAAGAGAATTGAGGTCCAATACAATAGTGCCTGAGGCTGAGCAGGAAAACCGGGCTGAGCAGGGGGCTGATGTTCCTCCTGGTGGAGATCTACCTCCTCCGCCACCACCTGGAGGTGGGGATCAGGTGCAACAAGGACAAGTTGGTCCTGGATTGGGTAATTTGGCTCCATTAGTTGAAGCGATTACCGGAGCGTTTCAGGCTGCTGTTGCCGGAGCGCAAGTGCAGACCCTTGCAGCTGGGCAGGTGGGTCTACGTTTGGAGAGGTTGAGAAGCTTGGGAGCGGCAGAGTTCTATGGTTTGGCACCCGAGGCGTCTGAGGCCTGGTTGGCCAGTACGATCCGCATAATGGATTAAATGGGTTGTAATGATGAGCGCAAGCTCGGATGTGCAGTTTCCTTGCTGCAAGGTGATGCTTACGGAGTAGATTGAGAGTTCTTCAGGGGTGCCTTCCAGAGGAAGTATCTAGGTGTAAGATACTTGGATGAGAAGAAACGGGAATTTATGTCTCTCGTTCAGGGTAATCTATCGGTGGCTGAGTACGAGGTTCAGTTCGTACGATTAAGCCAGTATGCTCCTGAGCTGGTACCGAGTGAGAGCATCGCTGTGATCACTTCCGGTATGGATTGGTGCAAGATGTTAAGACGTACATGCTAGCCGCAGACTACACAAATTTTGATGTGCTTGTATGTCGGGCAAAGGACATCGAGCAGAACCTAGGCTTGTCTTCTAGAGGTGTTGGATCTAGCTCTGGAAAGAGGGCTGCTGAGTATAGTTCCGGTGGTGGACATTACAAGAGAGGTCATGACAGGAGACATCAGCCTGAGGGGAGGCGTGGTGTTCCGTGTCGAGGTGGGCAGGCTCAGGGAGGTCGTATGAGGTCCGAGCAGCATACATGCTGGACATGTGGTTCGAGGGACCATTTGAGGCGAGATTGTCCTCGAGCGGCTAGAGAGGTCCCGGCTCCTGTTTCAGTGACAGGGAACTCCTGCTGGAATTGTGGTTCGGCAGATCACATGAGGAGGGAGTGTCCTTTGTTGGCCAGTGGTGGCTATACCTCAGAGAGGCTGTGGGCGCGGCCGTGGGAACTTTCAAAGGAGGGATGAGGGGCAGCGAGGTATTGCTCACGTTGTAGCTGTTCGACCTGAGGGAGGTGGACTAGCGAGGGTGTATGCTCAACGCGAGGAGCGCAACGATACCGATGTGATCGTAGGTACCTTTGCTCTCCAGTCTTTATCTTTGCTGGCTTTGATTGATTCTGGATCCACGCATTCTTATATCTTGAGTGAGCAAGCACATTTGCTTGATATACATGTTGAGATGCTTGGAGTAGGAATGCAAGTGACTAGTTCTTTTGGTGAGAGTGTAGTAACTAGGAAGTTGTATAGGAGGTGTCCTTTGTCTATGCAAGGTCATATTTTTCTTGTGGATTTGATGGAATTGCCTTTCTACGGATTTGATATAATCCTTGGCATGGATTGGTTGATGGAGCATAGAGCCGTGGTTGATTTTGATGTTAAGCGAGTCATCTTAAAGTTGGTCGATGACTATGAGGTTGTTGTAGTAGGCGAGAATGTGAAATTCTTGTCAAATGTAATTTCGGCCTAGGAAGCAAACCGTATGATGAGGTTGGGTTGTGAGGCTTATCTTGCCTATGTGATGAATCCTGGTTCTAAGGATGTGCACGTGCAAGATATCCGAACGTTTTCGCGATTTTTCGGGTGTCTTTCCGGAAGAATTGCCTGGTTTGCCACCAAATAGGGAAGTTGAGTTTGGTATAGAGTTGTACGAGAACACAACTCCGGTGTCCATTGCTCCTTATCGCATGGCGTCCAAAGAGTTAAAGGAGTTGGAAATGCAGTTGCAGGAGTTGTTGGATCGAGGTTTCATCCATCCAAGTGTGTCACCTTGGGGTGCACCGGTTCTGTTTGTAAAGAAGAAGGATGGGACGATGAGAATGTGTATAGATTATCGGCAACTGAACAAGTTGACGATCAAGAACAAGTATCCCTTGCCTAGAATTGATGATCTTTTCGATCAATTCCGGGGAGCCTAATTGTTTTCTAAGATAGACTTGAGGTCGGGGTACTATCAGCTGAAGGTGAAGGATGTGGACGTACCTAAAACTGCTTTTCGGACGAGGTACGGGCATTATGAGTTTTTGGTGATGCCGTTTGGTTTGACCAACGCGCCTGCTACTTTCATGGATATGATGAATCGCGTATTCCATGAATTCTTGGATCAGTTTGTGGTGGTGTTCATCGATGATATCCTTGTGTATTCGCGTACTAAGGAGGATCATGATAAGCACTTAAGAATCGTGTTGCAAGCATTGTTGGAGAATCAGTTGTATGCGAAGCTGAGTAAATGTGAGTTTTGGCTTAAGGAAATGGTTTTCCTTGGAATGTGGTATTGGCTGAGGGTATTCACGTTGATCCGCAAAAAGTAGAGGCTGTGATGGGTTGGAGAGTGCCTAAGTCAGTGACTGAGGTACGGAGTTTCCTTGGGTTGGCTGGGTACTACCGTAGATTTGTTGGAGGTTTTTCAAAGATAGCAGCACCTTTGACCAAGTTGCTACAGAAGAATGTTCGCTTTGAGTGGACAAAGGCAAGGCAACAAGCCTTTGAAAAGCTGAAGGAAGCTTTGACGCAAGGTCTTGTTTTGGTTCAACCTGAATCATGTAAGGAGTTTGTGGTCTATAGTGATGCGTCCATTGTTGGTTTGGGCTGCGTGTTGATGCAGGAGGGTAAGGTGGTGGCCTATGCATCTAGGCAGTTGAAGGTGCATGAGCGCAACTACCCTACTCATGATCTTGAGCTTGCAGCTGTGGTGTTTGCCTTAAAGATTTGGAGGCATCACCTGTATGGTGAGAAATGTGTTGTGTTCACGGATCATAAAAGCTTGAAATACCTTATGTCTCAGAAGGAGTTAAATCTTAGACAACGGTGTTGGGTGGAGTTGCTTAAGGATTATGATCTGGCGATTGAGTACCACCCAGGCAAGGCTAATGTTGTGGCCGATGCTTTGAGCCGGAAGGTGGCTGTTGAGTTGAGAGTGATGTTTGCTCGATTGAGCATATCGCGTAAAGGTGGTCTTGTGGCGGAGTTACAAGTGAAACCATCTTTATTACAGTTGATTAAAGAGAAGCTGTTGAGTTGATCAAACAATTGCAAATGGCCAAGAGGGGGGTGAATTGGCAATTAAAAATTTTGTGAAGAGAATATTGGAAAATAAAATGACACAAGGGGTTATAGTGGTTCAAGTTCAACAACCGAACTCTACATCCACTACCTTAGCTCCCACTAAGGATTTTCCAAAACAATTCACTACTTGAATTCGTCCCCTTTTCTTGGATGAGGAGGAAACCTTACAATATCGATTAAGCTTTTCAACCCCAAGCTTAATCCACTCAAATACAAAAAAAGATTTTTGGTAAACTCAAGTATCTCCTCTCAAAGGATGATTGTCTACCCACTTACAATTTACAGCAACCCAAAAACTCTCAATAATATGACAAAATGAAATACAAAGAGTTGGGCACAAGAATATAGCTTTGAATAGCTCTAGGATTTGGATTTTTGCTTTGATGATGCTTGAATGTGTATTGTTAATCTTCCTGGTGAAATGAAGCTTGTATTTTATACCATTGAATCAGTTTCTAGCCGTTTGGATCATTTGACTTATTGAAAGAGCCGTTGGGAACATTTTTCCAGCTATTAAGGCAGCTCCCCAGCACCGCGTATCGATACACGACAAGGCTGTATCGATACGCTAGTTTAAATTCCAACTAGCCGTTGTGCGTAAAAACAGAGTGTATCGATAAACTAGGCGTATCGATACGGTCCAAACTTTCTGTTTAAGTTTGTTGCATCAAAGCGTATCGATACAGGGGTCGTATCGATACGGTCCAAACTCTCTGTTAAAAACATTAATTTGTTGCATCAAAGTGTATCGATACTGTGACCAAGAGTATCGATACGTTGTAACGGTCAAAACAAATTTTCAAATAATTATGCTTGGCGTATCGATACGGTTATTACGCGTATCGGTACGGTTGCCCAGATGAACACGGTATCGATACGTATGGAAGGCGTATCGATACGCTATGTTTATTCAAAATTACAGTGAGTTTCAAGTGTATCGATACGGTGTGTGTATCGATACGCAGGGCCATTTTTGCATAATTTGGCTTTGAAAAACATGAAAAAGGTTTGAGAAACTTGATGTTTTGAGATCCAATCTTCAAACAAGATTTTATACAAAACATTATGTTAATATTTGAACCTTTAAAGAGTTCTTAAAAATTTATCTATTTTTGCAATTTGGTCCTTAAATTTTTATGTTATATCAAAATCAATTTTAGTTTTACAATCTCCCCCTTTTTGATATAACAAAACCATAATAAATTTTTAAGTTTTTGAAAACTTTGAAAAAGGCTTTTCTCCCCCTTGCTTTAAGATAAATGTTTTCAAAACAAATTTGTTTCTCCCCCTTACTTAAAGATTTAGAATTTTTGAAAAATTTTGACCTTTACACAATGAGTCCTTCTCCCCCTTTTTGTTAGAGCAAAAAGAAACACAAGGATTAGAATAATCAAGCATAGGAATATCAATCATAAAACACAATGCTCCAAATTCATAAACCAAGCAAGCAAGCATAATAATCCAAACCTTTTTAAAAATCCTAAAACATAGAAAATAGGCATAATTCAAGTTCTAATAAAAATGCAATGAAATCCTAAAATGTCCTAATATGAGATGCATCTATGCGTCTCCACCATCATCATCATGGTCATCCTCATCATCGTCTTCCTCGTCGTCATCTTCTCGAGGTGGTTGGTTCCTTCGATTTTGGTTGATCCAAGCACCATGGAAAGCGGTAAGAGAAAGATCCATTGAGTCTTGGCGAGCACTCAAGGTATCTATTTTCTTGTCCATGCCTTGGAGTCTTTCTTCCATCGATGTAAACCGATTATCTATAGCGTTGAAGCGACCGTCCATAGCATTGAACTTTTCATTGAGGAAAGTCATGAGATTTTCCATGGAGGAGGAGGAGTCATGAGAAGCACGGCTAGAGGATGCGCGAGAGGCATTGACCGGGACAGCGGGAGGATCAGCTTGAGGGTTGCGAACCCATTCATTGCCGACAAAAGAGAAACCAGAGCGAGAAAGGGAATGCTCATCTATGGGTTGACCAAGGTTTTCGGGAAGGTCATGTGTGCAATCAACACCAAGGGAATGAAATAGACAACTCAAGGCCGTAGTGTAGTAAAAAGATTGAACAAGTTTGGTGTGACGGTTTTGAACCAAAAACACAAGATCGGCAAACATAATTTGACAAAGATTTGGTCGTTTACCCTCCCTAAAGCATGTAAGCCAAAAATCATCAATTTGACGAATGGTAGAATATCTACCACCCGAGGGACGAATAAACCAAGAGATAATAAGATGAAGTATACGATCATGAGCATCTAAAACTTTTGCCGGACCTATGTAACCCGAACCTAAAGAGTGTTCATCATCTATCCCAACATCCTCAAAACCAAAAACAGTGCACAAGACTTTTTGATCAATTAGAATAGGAGTTCCCATAACCGAGGATTCAATGGCAATAACATGCTCATTGGCGTCATCATTGACACAACAAGCATTTGAAAAGAAGACAATGACAAGATTCCTATATAAAATAGGAGGAATATTCAAAAAGGTTAAAAGTTTCCATTGCCTAATTAAAGGAAGATATTTAAATTTGAATTTTGCAGAGTTTAAAAACGGAATAGACACGATTCGTTCTTCCTTAAGATTGATTCCCATACAAAGCTTATAGGTTTCTCTAGCTACGGGTGTGGGAAAACTAGTTTGGATAATATGAGGAAGGTTAGGAGTGGGATTACCCTCATCCTCATTAGAAACGGAAGCGGTGCGATGTCTCTTATTCCCTTTTTTAGGTGCCATAATCCTGAAAATACATCAAAAAGGATTCGAATATGTATGCAATTAACATCCAATTTAATCCAATAGATTCTAATAATTCAAGGTAATTTGTTTTTTTTTTTAAAAAAAAATTGTTTTAAAGAATATTTACAACAAATTTTAGTTTTCGAAAAAATTTTTTATCGAATATAAAATATATTCGAACCAAAAAAAATTTATTTTTGAAAAATTTTATGAACAATATGAAACCCATAGTAAGTTAATCATAATGTATATTAAAATCAGTTGAAATAATAATTGAAAATTAACGAAATTTAAAGAAATTGAAAAAGAAAAAAAATTTACCTTGATTTCTTAGAGTGGATGAAAGAGGGTGTGTTAGTGCACAAGATTGATGCCCAAGGATAGCCTTGATGTATGAAGTAAAATCCCTCAAGAAGTTTTGAAGATTTGTGTAAAATTTTGAAGAATTTAGAGGGTTTTTATAGGGGTTTTCGGTTAGGGTTTTTGAAGAAGAGAAGAGGAGTTTTAAAATTTTTGGATTTTGATTAAAACAGCCCTAAATAGGCTCTCCGTCCGTCGAGTATCGATACGCTATGCATGCGTATCGATACGCTATAACCTAATATTATCTTTGTCGTTTTATGTGTATCGATACAGTTGACGTATCGATACGCACCGGTGTTGACTTTTCCCTTGACTCTTCCCGTATCGATACACTACTCTGTATCGATACGCATTCATCTGCAAAAATCCCAGATTTGAATACCGTATCGATACGCTGATATGCAGTATCGATACACGCTTGCCTGTTTCTGCAATTTTGGTATTTTTATGTGCAAAAATCCAATTTGAAACGCCCCTAAATGCATGTATGTGTTATATGAACAAATTTTAATGACTTAATATGATACATACTTCCCTTAGCAATATGTGTAGGAGCAAAAAGAACAAAAATAACATAAACATGAATCACAAACAATCTCAAGCAAATTTTTGTCATTTTGGGACCAAAAAAAATTAAGAGAGACAAGTTAGACCTAACTCTCTTCTAAGTGTCCAAAAGCGCTCTTTATCTAAAGGTTTAGTAAATATGTCTGCTAATTGGTTCAAGGTGTCAACAAATTCTATAACAACATCATTTTTCGAAACATGATCTCTAATAAAATGATGTCTAATTTCTATGTGTTTAGTTCGAGAGTGTTGAATGGGATTCTTAGTGAGACAAATGGCACTAGTGTTGTCACACCTAAGGGGTATGGTTTCCATTTTAACACCATAGTCTAAGAGTTGTTGCTTCATCCAAAGGACTTGAGCACAACAACTCCCTAAGGATATATACTCTGCTTCAGTGGTAGATAAGGCTACGCTATTTTGTTTCTTAGAGAACCAAGATACGAGCATACTACCTAAAAATTGACATGTACCGGAAGTACTTTTCCTATCTATCTTACATCCCCCATAATCCGCATCCGAAAAAGCATGAAGGCTAAAAGTTGAATCCTTAGGATACCAAAGACCTAAGGTCGGTGTGTCTATTAGGTATCTAAAAATTCTTTTAATGGCAACAAGATGTGATTCTTTAGGACTAGCTTGAAACCTAGCACACAAGCAAACACTAAACATAATATCCGGTCTACTTGCGGTAAGATAAAGCAAAGAACCTATCATGGATCTATAAAGCTTAGAATCAACACATTTACCTCCTTCATCTTTGTCAAGCTTTATGGAAGAACTCATAGGTGTGGCTTGAGGTTTTGCATTCTCTAAGCCAAACTTCTTGAGCATATCACTTACGTATTTAGCTTGATTTATGAAGGTGCCATCACTCATTTGTTTGATTTGGAGTCCCAAAAAGAATGAGAGCTCCCCCATCATGCTCATCTCGAACTCACCTTGCATTAGCTTAGAAAAATCCTTACAATAACACTCATTAGTAGAACCAAAAATAATATCATCAACATAAATTTGAACTACTAAGATGTCATTGTTATATCTTTTTATGAAGAGTGTTGTATCCACCTTTCCTTTTTCAAAACCTTTTTCAATTAAGAAAGTTGAAAGTCTCTCATACCAAGCTCTTGGAGCTTGTTTTAAACCATAGAGAGCTTTTGTAAGTTTAAATACATGGTTTGGAAATTTTGAATCCTCAAAACCTGGTGGTTGTTCAACATATACCTCTTCATTTATAAAACCATTTAAAAAGGCACTTTTTACATCCATTTGAAAAAGCTTGAAATCATGATAACATGCAAATGCAAGTAACATTCTAATAGCTTCCATTCTTGCTACGGGTGCATAAGTCTCATCAAAATCAATTCCCTCTTCTTGAGTATAGCCTTGAGCAACAAGCCTAGCCTTGTTTCTCACTATATTACCGTTTTCATCTAATTTATTCCTAAAAACCCATTTTGTACCTATAGTAGATTGATTATTAGGCCTTTCTACTAATGTCCAAACTTTACTTCTCTCAAATTGGTTTAATTCCTCTTGCATGGCCAAAATCCAAAAATCATCTTTTAAAGCTTGTTTAATGTTTTTAGGCTCAATGCATGAAAGAAATGCAACATGATTCATTAATTTGAGAGAGGATCTAGTGGTTACCCCCTTGGATGGATCACCCAAGATTTCACCATCTTTGACATAGTTTAACTCCCTTGGGTAAGATACCTCTTTTTCTTCATGAGCTAAGTCTTTTAAACCTTCAAGAGGAGGTTCTTGTGAGTCTTCTTCTTTAGTTGGAATCTTATCCTCTTTTGATGTTTGTCCTCCATCAATAGTATCAATGATTCCTACATCATCATCATCACAAGATTCCTTTCTCGAAAGGAGGTTATCATCGAAAACAACATGTATTGACTCTTCAACAACTAGAGTTCTTTTATTAAATACACGGTAGGCTTTAGAGTTTGAGGAATACCCTAAGAAAATGGCTTCATCACTTTTAGCATCAAATTTACCTAAGTTTTCTTTACCATTATTTAAAACAAAACACTTACATCCAAAAGGATGAAAATAGCTAATGTTAGGTTTTTTGGACTTTAAAATCTCATAAGATGTTTTCTTTAAGATTGGCCTAATCATTACTCGATTTATTATATAGCAAGCGGTATTTGTAGCTTCTGCCCAAAAATATTTAGGTAAATTATTTTCGCAAAGCATGGTTCTAGCCATTTCTTCTAAAGTTCGATTTTTCCTCTCAACTACCCCATTTTGTTGAGGAGTGCGAGGTGCAGAAAAATTATGGCTAATCCCATTTTCATTTAAAAACTCATCAAAACCCAAATTTTGAAATTCAGTTCCATGATCACTTCTAATATGAGAAATTTTAAGTTCAAGATCATTTTGAGTTATTTTAGAAAATGTGATGAATTTTTCTAAAGCCTCATCTTTTGTACTTAAGAATAGAACCCAAGTATATCTAGAATAGTCATCTACAAGCACAAATGCATATGATTTTCCACCCAAGCTCATTGTCCTAATTGGCCCAAAAAGATCCATATGAATCAATTGTAAACATCTACTAGTAGAGACATCATTTATGGATTTAAAAGAACTCCTATGTTGTTTACCCTTTGAACATGCATCACAAATTTTATCATTTGAAAAATTAAGTTTGGGTAAACCTCTAACTAGATTAAGGGAATTTAATTTTTCTAGAACACTCATGCTTGCATGTCCTAACTTTCTATGCCATAGCCATGAGTCATGTTCATCATGTGCAACTAAACATGCATGGGATGAATGGATGTCTTCTAAATGCACCATGTAAATATTGCCTATTCTATGTCCTATGAGCATTGTTTGATTTGTTTTAATGTTTACAATTTTACAACCACTTTTATCAAATAAAACATTAAAACCTTTATCACATAACTGACTAATGCTCAACAAATTATGTTTAAGACCGTTGACATACAAAACATCTTTAATGTAGATAGAAGAGTGATTACCAATAGAGCCTATTCCTTCAATGAGTCCTTTTGAGTTATCACCGAAGGTTACTACTCCACCACTCTTAGGCTTTATTTCCACAAATTTACTTTTGTCACCGGTCATATGTCTTGAGCATCCACTATCAAGGTACCAAGAATTTTTGCTTGAAGCTTTAGCCTTGAAGCAATGCTCCCCCTACAAACAAAGAATTTAGGCCTTGGTTTTTGGTACCCAAATCATCTTGGGTCCATGAGTGTTAGCCTTTAACAATTTGGTTCCCTTGGGAATCCAAGAAGCAATAGCATTTAAGTTATTAGAAGTGATAAGTTCTTTAGGAACCCAAACATTTCTAATTTTATGACTTTTAGTTTGCTTATAAAAATTTCTTTGTTTAGGTATAAAATGTTTTCTTTTTGTATATTGGGGTTTAAAATGATTTTCTTTCTCAAAATTCTTTTTCCCAATATCAAAAGATGTTTTAAGATTATCTACTTCCTTTGTGTGATAATCTTGAAAATCGGAAAGAAGTTTTTCAAGTTCAAGATTTTTAGTTTTAAGATCATTTGAAAAATTAACTAAAGATAAAACTTTCTTTTCCAATTCGGAGTTATTTTTTAAAAATGCCTCATTTTGAATTTTTAAATCAGAAATTATTTTCTTGTTTTTCAAAATGGACTCCTTGTATTTTTCTACTAACTCATCATACACTTCTTGAAGTTCATCATAAGCATCTTGAAGTTCTTCAATAGAAAAATCTAAATTGTATGAATTAGAGGTTACCTTTGATTCATCATCGATGGCCATGAGACATAGGTTGGCCACTTCTTCCTCTTCCTCAGAAGACTCATCATCACTCCAAGTTGCAATTTGTGCTTTGAGCTTGTTCTTCCTCCCAAAGCTTTTCTTTTTCAATTGAGGACACTCGGAACGAATGTGACCCGGTTTGTTGCATTCATAGCAAGTAATTTGGTCTATCTCCTCTTCCTTGTTTTTACTCTTGAAGTCCCTTCTTCTCATGAATTTTCTTCCACGATTTGACTTCATAAACTGAGTAAATCGTTTGGCCAACATAGCCATTTCCTCTTCTTCATCCTCACTAGAATCGTTTTCTAATTGTGAAGCTTTTAATGCGATTCCAACTTTCTTTTTCTCAGCTTCCTTCTTTTTTACTATCTTCTTCTCTTGTTCTCTTCCCTTTCTCATAATCTCATGTGTGAGTAGAGATCCAACAAGAGCATCTAATTTAAGAGTCTTTAAATCTTTGGCTTCAATTATGGCCGTTCTCTTGCTATCCCATGATTCCGGAAGAGAGTATAACAACTTTCTCACTAGCTTGTCTTCGGGAATGATTTCTCCGAAACCCTTTAAACCGTTGACAATGACCGAGAATCGATCAAACATTTGGGAAACACTTTCATCGGGATCCATCTTGAAGTTTTCATAGTTTAGATTGAGTAGTCCAATCTTTGTCTCCTTTACATCGCTAGTCCCTTCATATGTTGTCTCGAGAGTGTCCCAAACCTCCTTGGCATTTTCGATTGAAGACACCTTAGAGTAGATATCCGGACCAAGTGCACAAAATATTACATGAAGAGCTTTGTCGTTCACTTGCATCCTTCTTCTTTCATCATCGGTCATTTCGGCTTTGATTTTTGGAACAAGCCTTTCTCCATCTCTCCTCATGGGAATGTATGGACCTTCTTCAACTACATCCCACACCATAAAGTCGGTAGACTTAATGAAGAGCCTCATCCTATTCTTCCAATAAAGATAGTTATCCCCATTGAAGAATGGTGGCTTGGTGGTGGATTGAGATTCATAGTTGGAGGTGGATGCCATTGCTTGACTTGTTGTTGATCAAACTTTCAACTTTCCAAGGATCGACTCAAGAGGGTTGTAATCCTTCCAATGAGTGTAGCTCTGATACCAATTGTTGAGTTGATCAAACAATTGCAAATGGCCAAGAGGGGGGTGAATTGGCAATTAAAAATTTTGTGAAGAGAATATTGGAAAATAAAATGACACAAGGGGTTATAGTGGTTCAAGTTCAACAACCGAACTCTACATCCACTACCTTAGCTCCCACTAAGGATTTTCCAAAACAATTCACTACTTGAATTCGTCCCCTTTTCTTGGATGAGGAGGAAACCTTACAATATCGATTAAGCTTTTCAACCCCAAGCTTAATCCACTCAAATACAAAAAAAGATTTTTGGTAAACTCAAGTATCTCCTCTCAAAGGATGATTGTCTACCCACTTACAATTTACAGCAACCCAAAAACTCTCAATAATATGACAAAATGAAATACAAAGAGTTGGGCACAAGAATATAGCTTTGAATAGCTCTAGGATTTGGATTTTTGCTTTGATGATGCTTGAATGTGTATTGTTAATCTTCCTGGTGAAATGAAGCTTGTATTTTATACCATTGAATCAGTTTCTAGCCGTTTGGATCATTTGACTTATTGAAAGAGCCGTTGGGAACATTTTTCCAGCTATTAAGGCAGCTCCCCAGCACCGCGTATCGATACACGACAAGGCTGTATCGATACGCTAGTTTAAATTCCAACTAGCCGTTGTGCGTAAAAACAGAGTGTATCGATACACTAGGCGTATCGATACGGTCCAAACTTTCTGTTTAAGTTTGTTGCATCAAAGCGTATCGATACAGGGGTCGTATCGATACGGTCCAAACTCTCTGTTAAAAACATTAATTTGTTGCATCAAAGTGTATCGATACTGTGACCAAGAGTATCGATACGTTGTAACGGTCAAAACAAATTTTCAAATAATTATGCTTGGCGTATCGATACGGTTATTACGCGTATCGGTACGGTTGCCCAGATGAACACGGTATCGATACGTATGGAAGGCGTATCGATACGCTATGTTTATTCAAAATTACAGTGAGTTTCAAGTGTATCGATACGGTGTGTGTATCGATACGCAGGGCCATTTTTGCATAATTTGGCTTTGAAAAACATGAAAAAGGTTTGAGAAACTTGATGTTTTGAGATCCAATCTTCAAACAAGATTTTATACAAAACATTATGTTAATATTTGAACCTTTAAAGAGTTCTTAAAAATTTATCTATTTTTGCAATTTGGTCCTTAAATTTTTATGTTATATCAAAATCAATTTTAGTTTTACAGAAGCAGTTGCTTGATGATTCTCTTGTTTCGCATGTTCAAGATATTGCAGAAGATAGACCTTCAGATTTCAGTTTTAGTGCTGATGGTGTTCTGTGTTTTGGGAGTCGAATAGTGGTGCCAGATGATGTTGAGTTAAGGCGCACTATTCTGACTGAAGCTCATTGTAGTCCTTCTGCTATGCACCCGGGTAGTACAAAGATGTATCGTGACCTAAAGGATGAGTACTACTAGGTGGGGTTGAAAAAGGATGTTGCGGAGTTTGTTAGTAAGTGTATGGTGTGCCAGCGAGTGAAGGCTGAGCATCAGGTTCCTTCTGGATTGTTGCAGCCTTTGAGAATTCCAGAATGGAAATTGGAGAGAATCACCATGGATTTTGTGTTTGGTTTGCCTTTGTCCCCAACAAAGAAGAATTCAGTTTGGGTGATTGTGGATCGGCTTACAAAGTGTGCACATTTTCTGCATGTGCATACTACGTACACCTTGGATAGGTTGGCTGAGCTGTATATAGCGGAGATTGTGCGATTGCACGGTGTGCCAAAGTCCATTGTGTCGGATAGAGATCCGAGGTTTACGGCGTGATTTTGGGAATGTTTGCATCAAGCCTTGGGTACACGGTTGAATTTCAACACTTCTTATCATCCGCAGACGGATGGACAGTCAGAACGTGTGATCCAGGTGCTTGAGGATATGCTGAGATGATGTGTTATAGATTTTCAGGGTTCTTGGGAAAAGCACTAGTCGTTGGTTGAGTTTGCGTATCACAATAGTTACCAGGCAAGTATCTAAATGGCTCCATACGAGGCTTCGTTTGGGAGGAGATGTAGGACCCCTCTTTGTTGGGCAGAAGCTGGGAAAAAGTTGATTTCAATGCCAACTATGCTTAAGGGAACCACCGAGAAGCTGAAGCTTATTTGTGAACGGTTGAAAGCGGAATCGGATAGGCAAAAGTCTTACGCAGACTTGAAGCGTAACGAAATTGAGTTCGCGGTTGGCGAACGTGTGTTCTTGAAAGTGTCGCCTTTGAAGAAGGTGATGAGATTTGGGCGTAAGGGTAAACTAAGCCCAAGGTTTATTGGACCTTACGAGATTGTGGAGCGTATTGGTCTTGTGGCATATCGGTTGAGATTGCCTGCTGAGTTGGAGAAGATACATGATGTGTTTCATGTCTCCATGTTACGGAAATACAGATCGGATCCTTCGCATGTGATGCCTATTGAGGAGATAGAGTTGAATCCGGATTTTCCATATGATGAGGAATCAATAAGAGTCCTGGATGTACGTAGCAAAGTTCATCGTGGCAAGACGATAGAACTTGTGAAAGTGTTGTCGCGACACCGGGGAGTTGAGGAGGCCACGTGGGAAAGCAAGGCGGACATGCTGAGGCAATTTCCGCATCTCTTTCCATCAGGTAAGAATTTCGAGGATGAAATTTCCTAAGTGGAGGAGAGTTGTAACGCCCCGATTTTGGGCCTAGATGTTTTAGAGTTCGAACCGGACCGGTTGAGAACGTTTCGAATCTTAAAGGGAGATTTAGGGAACACCTAGTTCGGGATGTTTTAAAAATATGCAAAAATATCTAAAAATCCTCATTTAATATATGAATGATTATGGTGAAATCAATTTTACAAAATAAGGTTTGGAAATACTACATTTCGGTGTAATGACCAAATCGTAGTTTTTGCAAAAGTGGAATAGTGACTGTTTTGTAAAGGATTGAAACTTTGAATCTTTAAGGAGCTAATTTTACCTAAATGTTTTTCATCAGATTTTTCCTTAATTTGGGTGATTTTAATAATGTTTTAATTAAAGGAAATAAAGGTTAATTAAAAGGAAACTACCTTTGACTTTTCATAACTACTTTTCATCAATTTTCTCTCATTTCATTTTCTCTCAAATTCTTTTCAGCCAAACACATTTTCTCCAGCAAATATCCTTTGATTTTCACTCCATTTGATGAGATTTTAATCTCCTTTTGATTCTTGATCATTTCCTCATCAAATCCTCTTGTTTTTACATTGGAGTTTCAAGGAAAACTTGCCCAATTCAAGGAGAAATCATCCATTAGAGGTAAGCTTCATCCTTCTCCTCTAATGATCAGTTCTTTACTGAAATTCCCAAGTTATCAATCCTTTGTTAATGGTGTTTGAGTGGTTTCAATGTTAGAAACAAGAAATTGTTTTAAAACTCAAGATTTTTTAAGAGATCTTGAAGATTTTCGTGGTGATTGATTAGGCTCTGTTTTGATGTGGTTTTCTAATGTATTTTGGATGTTAATTGATGTTACAAATGAGGTTTTATCAATCAAATCCCGAATAGGCTAGGATTCCTAAGTTTTGTATGCTAGAATGATGGTTTTTGGGTTGATTTTGGTGTTCTGTCATAGCTGGAGGTATAAGGACGAGTTTGTGGTGGTTTTTTTATGTTAATTGATGTTTAGAAATGTTTAGAGGTGATAGATCTTGGCTGGGATTTGATTTGGGAGTGTTTGGAGATTATTTCGGTTGTGTTTGGTAGCCGAAATGTGGATTTTGAGTAGAGCAGCGAGATTAGATGTGTGGTTGATGATTTTAATGCATGATGATGCATTAATCCTCTGCTCTTATGTGTTATAAACAGGGGAGACATCTTCGGACACATTTGGTGTTGATCCGGAAGTGCCAGAAGCTTAGATAGTGTTTCGGCGAGCAAGGCGAAACGTAATCGGTGAGTGGAAAAGAGTTTTCCAGCTTAGAAACGTTTTGAACGTGGTTTTGGGAGCTTAGTGTAAGTTTGAAACACTTAGCTAAGCTCAAGAGTAAGTGAATTGAATTTCTCTTCGACGGTGCTACATTTTGGTTTTAAATGCACTTGAGATGGTTGTATTTTTAATTACTGTTTTAAGCATGATTTAAATGCTGGATTTTAATGTCATTATGTTAAGGATGCACTATGTAAGTGATCCTTGGTTTTCATATGAAAATGCATATGATGTTAAGCATGTGTGCTTGTATAAATGACATTGTGGTTATGCTAAAATAGTGGATTAATGTGGATGAATGATTATATTGGCAAGTGATGAAAATGATTGTTGGTTACTTTAATCGGATATAGTTAGCCGGCTATAGGATTGGGTGCACCGTAAATAAAGTCGCCTTGGATGTTGAGGGGTTGTGGTTGTGCCGTAATCTCCATCCAAGTACCTTAAAGATTGAGGTTAAGATCACAACGGTGAATGGTTAGTCTCGTGTGTGAGTCTTGTGTATGTGTCACATACTCTCGTTGGTGGAATTATACAATTACCGATGAGTGATGTTGAGGGGTTGTGATTGTGCCATTAGTCTCCATCACGGGTGTTGAGGAGTTGTGATTGTGCCATATGTCTCCACCTTGTGTAGTCAGGTAGTTTGTTTGAAGCGTGAGGGACAACGCTTGTAATCCGCGTATCCGATTGTGTCTTGTGTTGAAAGGATTTGTGAACTATCACTTGAAAGCCAATATAATGTAAATGATCTAAGTGAAGCATGAGATGCTTGTAAATGATGCAAGAGTGCATGAGAAATATGTGTATGATGCAAGAATGCATGTGATGCTTGTTAAAGCATGAGCAAAGGTTTATTTGTTGTTGAATATTGATGCATATGTGCATGAGGTTTCAAAAGTGCATTGAAGTCTTGAGAAGGCTTGTTTTATAAAGGGCATGTGTTGCAAAGTGTTGATTTTGTAAATTTGAGTTATGCGTTGATGAATGTGATTAGCAATCCTCACTAAGCTTATTGCTTATGCTCATTTATTTCATCAATGCGGAAAATTGAACATTTGGTGGTAGCTCAAGAGCAAGAGAAATCCAAGGTTTTACTAAAGAAATGTATGTGGTTCACCCTTAGTGTAATAAGAGGCAATGGGTGGGAATTTACACTTTGGAGTGCTTGAGAATGTTCCTTTTACTTTGGGCATGTTGGTTTGACTAAATTTGTTTTGTAAATGGCCTTTGGAGGTTGGATTTTGGTTCATTTGGAGTTTTGACTTGTTATGGTTTTTGTTAATTAGGAAGCATGCCTTTAGTGCCTTTGCCTATGTATACGTTGCTATGTTTAGGTTATAGCTTCGATACAATGATGGTTGATATGTATCCTTGATGTATGCATGTTATGGTATGTCCCGGGGTTTTTTCGAGTGGGAAAAAGCATGAAAACCAGCAATTTCTACTGTCACTGAGCAAGGTGTATCGAAACGCCTGCAATAGTTTCGAAATGGGGGCTTGTAATGGCCATAACGTTTTGGAACGGGTTGAGGCTGTTTCGAAACAGTTTGGCCACTGGAGTGACGCGATTCGATACTGGTCTCGGAACACACCCGAGTACCAAAACGGTCAACACCGTTTCAATACGGGCGTTTCGGTATGGTGGGTGGTTGTTCCGATACAGTTGACCATTGGATGTTGTTTGAATTGTTTAAGATTGCATGCTTTACATTTTAGTCCTGAATGTTTTGGATGCAATTGCTTTAGCTTGGGATGTCCTTTTAAGCTGAAAGTTGACAGAAGAGCATGTAATGTGATTAATTAAATATTGGTAAGCTTAAAATCCATTAAGTCCTTATATTTTCTAAAAATTACATTTTGGTCCCTAGAAGTGTAATTCTTTCAATTGAGTCCTTAAATTACTTCCGTTTGCTGCGTCGTTTCCGCTGCAATGTTTGTTAATCATCTAGGTTAATAATGAGCATCTAGAGAAGTTTAAAATAAAAAAATAAATAAGGGTCGTTAATCAAGGTTGACTTTGATTTTCCCCGTGTAATCTTCGTAGTTTGGGTCTAGCGTCTAGGTCGGGCTAAGGGGGTTACAAAACACCCTCATCATTGAAACATAAATCCGTTGCATTGTCATCCGCTATATCCTGAACATGAGGCACCAAAGAATCATCAAGCAAGTACTTTTCTTTTATCAACTGAACTAAGGAAGGTTTCACTTGTAACTCATCTATTGAAAACCATCATGCCCTTTTTAAAACCATGCACTTTCCTTAACAAATCATCATGTTAAACATCATGCAACATGTGTTATATACCCAATATCAAATCCATTGCTAACACTCAACTTAAACCTTCCATGCATAGCAACCATATGCAAAGCTTAAAGAGTAAAACATGCATTTTCATTTTTATGCATCATAAACCATATCATAACACATTGTTGAGTGGATCAATGTAACAATATAAGCCAAGAGGGGGTGAAAGGCTTGTAAAACGATCAAATCGATCTTCTGAAACCGTCAAGAGGGTTGAATTGAACTCCTGAAAGAATTGGCTAAAATTGATAAAAAAAATTATAGACAATTTGCACGATGATTTTAGAGTGGTTCGACTTTCTAACCAAAGTCTATATCCAGTACCTTAGCATACCACTAAGGATTTTCCAATTCACTACTATGAATTCTTCCTTTTGAGGCCAAAGGGATAACCTTACAACCCTGTCTTTTCAATGGCTAAGATAGAACCACTCTAGTTTTTACTTGGGATAAACTAGAACCTCTCTCTTTTATAAGGTTTGTTTGGTAAACAAAATACCTCACAAGGTGAGTGTTTACACAATTGAGATCACAAGAAAGAGTGAAGGATAAAAACAATAAAATCACCCTCTACAAATATTTACAAGAGAAATGAAGAAAATAAAGACTTAAACTCAATTTCTCTTGAACATTAAGCTTGGATGTGGTCTCTAACCATCTTCAAGTGTCCTTGTGGTGTTTATATAGTGTGGAATGAGTTTCTAGCCGTTTATGGCTGTTGGGGATGAGTCATAGCCGTTGGGGATGCAAAATAGCTGTTACCTACAAAAAATTTAGCATTTATAACACGAGGGATCGATCCCATAAACCAGGGGATCGATCCTTTTTTATAAAAATATGACAGTTATAGTGAAGGGATCGATCCTTTTGCACTTGAAGGCTGGAAGCAAAAATGGAACGAATCTGTCAACCAAGGGATCGATCCCTTTTATCAGGGGATCGATGCTTTTTGCCTTGGAGACTGGAAAAACAAATTTAGTGCAAAAACGGATCATACATGTTTTGAAAAAGATTGGCTAAAGTTAGAAATCAATCGAAACAAAATTTTCAAGTTTGTTTGGACTTTAAATTATTTTTGAAAGATTTAATAAATTTGATTAAGTCCAAAAACATTTTTCTTTTAATTTGTTATATCAAAATATTAGTTCAACATGGGGTGAATTGGATTTTTAGAAATTTGGTGGTGGAGTGGAAAATTAAAAATGCTAAAAAAGAGGATTTAGAGTGGTTCAAGTTCCAATCGAACTCTACATCCACTACCTTAGCTTCACTAAGGATTTTCCAACAATCCACTAATTGTTCTTCCCTTTTTCTAGGCTAAGGAGGTAACCTTTACAATACCGGTCAAATTTTCTACCCAAAATTTGACCCAATCCTCACATAAAAAATACAAAGAAGATGAAGGCTAAAACAAGTATCTCTCAATACAAAATGTAGCCCTTTTACAAGCACTCAACCCCATTGAAAAGATAAGAATGGAAATTACAATTTCACAATTGGGGTTTACAAGAAATAATGGTATTTTGGCACAAATGCTTGGCTTTGATGTTTGGATAATGCTTTAGAGATCAATAGTTCTTGCTAGAGCTTTTAGAGGTCCCTTTTATATTTTCTCATTGAATTCTAGTCGTTAGGGTTGTTGCATTCATCAATATAGCCATTGGGATGTTATCTTCCCTCCATAAATGCAGTCTGCAACCACCCGTTCCGAAACGCCCGATCCTGTTTTGAAACAGACCAAAATAGAAAGAGCTGTTGGGGTGTAATAAATAGACCGTACCGAAACGGGCACGATCGTTTCGATACGCTAAGAGTCCGTTTCGAAACTCGTTTCGAAACACTTTGCCACTATCAAATCCTGTATCGAAACGGCTTAGAAGTGTTTCGATACGCCTTAATGACAATCTTAAAATTAGTTAAAAACTTCAACGGCCATATTATTAAAACCATGTTTGAATTTCGTTTCAAAACATTTGAGGTCGTTTCGATACTACCGTATCGAAACGGGTCAAACCGTTCCGATGTTCTTCATCCGTTTCGAAACTCGTTCCGAAACAGAGGTTAACAGTTTCAAAACTGCTCCGGAACGCCCAAGGGCCATTCCGAAACGGTGACAAGAAAATCACTGTTTTGGCTTGATAAACAGTTAGAAAACATTTGACAAGTTGAGGTTTTGACTTAAACATTTTTCTTTAAATATATAGAGGTTTTGAGGACTTAAAAATTCTTTTTCTCTTTTTCAATATAGTCCTTAAATTCTTTAGTTATATCAAAATCAATTTATCCGTTTCACAATCTCCCCCTTTTTGATATAACAAAACCAAGTTAGAATTTTTAAGAGTTTTGAATTTTTGAAAACGTTTTAACTCCCCCATAATTTAATATGGGTTTTTAAGTTTTTGAAAAGATTTAAAATTCAAGTTTTAAAACTCAAAAACGACTTAAAACGAATTTTGGCTCTTTTATTACTTCTCCCCCTTTTTGTTAGATCAAAAAGAATAAGAAACAATGCTCATCAAGAGAAGAAACAAGGTTAAAAGCGATAGGCAACATAATATAGATTCATATAATTCAAATATCCAAACATAAAACTTAAAGCAATAATGTTTAAAGCTCAACCCCAAACAAAATAATCAAAGCATAGGTTCATAAAACATAAATAAAATAGAGGTGCAAACTTAGTCCTAATATGATAATCTAATATGCGATGCAATAAAGACCCTAAGCCTCGTCATCGTCACCATCAACATCCGAAGAATCATCATCGTTCTTAGCTTGAGAGCGACGAAAGGTCATCCGTTGACCATAGAAGGTAGAGAATGACAAGTCCATCGATTGATGTTGATTTTCAAGTGCGGTGAGACAATCCTCCACGGATTGCAAACGAGTATTGATAGCACCAAGACCCGACTCCATTGTGTTGAACCGCTCGGTGAGGAAAGCCATAAGAGCTTCATTGTTAGAAATCGGAGCTTGAGGTTGTGGTTCAACTTGAGGTGGAGGGGCATGCTTATCAACTCGTTCCCATTGGCCAAGAGTGTAATGGAACCCGGACTTGTGGAGAGAAGATTCATCAATCTTGTTCTTACGGGGTTCCGGAGAATCATATGAGCAATCAAAGTTTAGCATGCCAAAGATATAGCTCAAAACAGTCCCATAAGTGAAGGATTTAAGAGCATCGATTTCACGAAGCTTCACATTATTGACCATTTCAGCGAACATAATCTTGACAAGATTTGGCCTTTCTCCTCGACGAAAGCACTCAAGCCAGAAATAATCAACTTGACGAATATGAGAGAATTTACCTCTAGAAGGGCGGATAAACCATGAAATCATCAAGTGAAGGAAACGGTCATGAGCATCCAAAGAAAGCACGGAACCGGTGTGAGCACCAAAGTGGGTTTCATCCGCAATGCCTTCGTTCTTAAGCCCAAGAGCATTCTCTAAAAAGGATATGTTGATAACGAACTTCCTCCCCAAGAGATATGACTCAATGCCAATGACTTCGGAGTGATCTTCATTATCAAGGAGCTGGGCATTTGAGTAGAAAATGAAAACCATGTGCTTGTAGATAATATCAGGTATGTCCAAGAAAGCCATGAAGTTCCATTCTTGCAAACGCTCTAGATAGCGGAAAGCAAAACGCTCGGAATCAAGGAAAGGGACATCGACAACACGCTCGCGACGAACGGCAATATCCTTGGCATAAGAGAAACGATCCTTCATCTCCGGAGTCCGAAGACTTTTGAGAAAAAGTTGGGTGAGATTTGGACGGATATTGGCTTGACCAGCAGCTTCACTCACTTGACTCGTCCTACGTTTCTTGTTAGCGTTTTCCATTGAAAATCCTAAAAACATAAAGCAAGCAATTTTAAAATTGAAGTGTATGCATGAATATCCTCAATTCAATCAAATGACAAATCCCATTTAGTTTTAAAAGGATTTTTTTAAAAAAAAATATTTAAGAGAAAACAACTTTTGAAAAACTGAAAAAAATATACGAGTAAAAAATAATATATTCGAACCAAAAATTTTAAGATTTTGAAATTTTTTTACAAGTTTTGAAAAAACCCAAGAGGCAAAACATATAATTTATACAAAATTAAGATTTTCTAACCTAAAAATCGAATAAAATCAAAAGGAAAAAGAAAAAGAAGAAAATACACCTTAGATGGGGATTTGGGATGAATGAATGGAAAATCTTGCACAAGATTGATAAGGCCTTCTTAGACTTGAGTTTGTGTGTAAAAGCCCTCAAGATTTGATGAAAAACAATGAGGTTTAGAGGGGTTTTATAGGGAAAATCGGGTTAGGGTTTTTAGGGTTTTTGAAGAGTTTTAATTAAAAGTGATTTTGTCATTAAAGAACCCTTTTAAAGTTGTTCGCATACCCGTTTCGGAACAGGCACGACCGTTCTGAAACGTGGGTACCGAAACATTGACTGACATTTCGAGTCTAGTTGACCGTTCCGATACGGCTTTGACCGTATTGAATCCCACGTGTTGACCCGTATCGAAACTCGTTTTGATACACTTCTTGGCAGAGGCAAAATCGTTTCGAAACCCTTTTAAGGCGTTTTGAAACACCCTACTCATATATTACTCTTTTAAGGTACTCGTATCGAAACAGTTGGACCCGTTTCGATACATCTAGGCTTGGAGGTGCAGATGAGGCTCTAATATTGCAGAAAAATGAATTTCATGAAGTCCTAAATGCATAAATGACATAAATGAGCAGGAAAGACATGTATAAATAAAAACATACTCCCCCTAACTATTAGCATGGATGAAATTAGGAGTAAAAACACATAAGCTTGGTATTCTTCAAGAAATCAATCAATTTAAGCACAAAAAGGTCCTAAAAGGTCAAGAAAGGCTAGTTAGACCTAACTCTCTCCTAAGGGACCAAAAATGCTCCTTATCCAAAGGCTTTGTAAAAATGTCCGCTAGTTGGTTTAAGGTGTCAACAAACTCTATAGCAACATCTTTCTTAAGGACATGATCTCTAATGAAATGATGCCTTATTTCTATATGTTTGGTTCTAGAGTGTTGGATGGGATTTTTAGTTAAGCAGATGGCACTAGTGTTATCACACTTAAGGGGTATGGTTTCAACTTTAATACCATAATCTAAGAGTTGTTGCTTCATCCAAAGGACTTGAGCACAACAACTCCCTAAGGATATGTACTCGGCTTCGGTGGTAGATAGAGCTACGCTATTTTGTTTCTTAGAGAACCAATATATGAGCATACTACCTAAGAATTGACATGTTCCCGATGTACTCTTCCTATCAATTTTACACCCCTGTAATCCGCATTTGAATAAGCATGAATGTTGAAGGTTGAGTCTCTAGGGTACCAAAGACCTAGACAAGGAGTATTTCTAAGGTACCTAAAGATTCTCCAAACGGCTATAAGGTGAGACTCTCTAGGACTAGCTTGAAACCTAGCACACAAGAAAACACTAAACAAAATATCAGGTCTACTTGCGGTAAGGTAAAGCAAAGATCCAATCATAGAGAGATAAAGCTTAGAGTCAACACACTTACCTCCTTCATCTTTTTCAAGCTTTGTAGATGAGTTCATTGGTGTGGCTTGAGGTTTTTCATTCTCCAAGCCAAACTTCTTGAGCATATGCTTGATGTACTTTGCTTGATTGATGAAGGTGTCATCCTTCCTTTGCTTGATTTGGAGTCAAAAAAAGAATGAGAGCTCCCCATCATGCTCATCTCGAATTCACCTTGCATTAACTTAGCAAACTCTTTGCAATGACACTCATTAGTAGATCCAAAAATAATATCATCGACATATATTTGTACTACTAAGATGTCATTTTTATACCTTTTTATAAAAAGTGTAGTGTCCACCTTACCTTTTTCAAAACCTTTTTCAATCAAAAAGTTTGAAATTTTTTCATACCAAGCTCTAGGAGCTTGTTTTAAACCATAAAGTGCTTTAGTTAGTTGGAAAACATGATTTGGAAGTTTTGAATCTTCAAAACCCGGTGGTTGTTCCACATACACTTCATCATTTATAAAACCATTTAAAAATACGCTTTTAACATCCATTTGAAAGAGCTTGAAATCATGATAACATGCATATGCAAGCAACATCCTAATGGCCTCCATTCTAGCTACAGGTGCATAGGTTTCATCAAAATCTATTCCCTCTTCTTGAGTGTAACCTTGAGCAACTAATCTAGCTTTATTTCTCACAATGTTACCACTCTCATCTAGTTTATTCCTGAAACCCCATTTAGTTCCTATAGTAGATTGATTACTAGGCCTTTCATCTAATGTTCATACATTACTTCTCTCAAATTGATTTAACTCTTCTTGCATAGCCATAATCCAAAAGTCATCTTTTAATGCTTCTTTAATGTTCTTAGGCTCTATGCATGAGATAAAAGCAACATGATTCATGAGTTTAAGAGAAGATCTAGTAGTTACCCCCTTGGATGGATCACCCAAGATTTCACCACCTTTGACATAGTTGTACTCCTTTGGGTAGTTCACTTCCTTTTCCTCAAGAGCCAAGTCCTTCAAGGCTTTAAGAGATGGATCTTGTGTATCCTCTTCTTTCGTTGGAATCTCATCCTCCTTTGAAGTTTGTCCTCCATCAAAGGCATTAAGGATTCCTACATCATCATCATCACAAGAATCCTTCCTCGAAATGAGGTTATCATCGAATACAACATGAATAGACTTTTCTACTACTAAAGTTCTCTTATTAAATACACGATAGGCTTTAGAGTTTAAGGAATAACCTAAGAAAATAACTTCAGCACTTTTATCATCAAATTTACCTAAGTTATCTTTTCCATTGTTTAAAACAAAACACTTGCAACCAAATGGATGAAAATAGCTAATGTTAGGCTTTTTAGATTTTAAAATCTCATATGGTGTTTTCTTTAAAAGTGGTCTAATCATTACTCGGTTTACAATGTAGCAAGCGGTGTTTGTGGCTTCCGCCCAAAAATATTTAGGTAAATTGTTTTCACAAAGCATGGTTCTAGCCATTTCTTGTAAATTTCTATTTTTCCTCTCAACTACTCCATTTTGTTGAGGAGTTCGAGGAGCCGAAAAAGTGTGGCTAATACCATTTTCATTTAAAAACTCTTCAAAACCTAGATTTTGAAATTCGGTTCAATGATCACTTCTAATATGATAAATTTTAAGTTCAAGATCATTTTGAGTTAATTTTGAAAATGTGATGAATTTTTCTAAAGCCTCATCTTTAGTACTTAAGAATAGAACCCAAGTAAATCTAGAATAGTCATCAACAAGTACAAATGCATACGATTTACCACCCAAGCTCATAGTTCTAATAGGCCCAAATAAATCCATGTGAATAAGTTGTAAACACCTACTTGTAGAAACATCATTAATGGATTTAAAGGATGATTTATGTTGTTTACCTTTAGAGCATGCATCCCAAATTTTGTCATTTGAGAACTTAATTTTGGGCAAACCTCTAACTAGATCTAGGGAAACTAATTTTTCTAAAACACTAATGCTAGCATGTCCTAGTTTCCTATGCCATAGCCATGCATCATTTTCATTTTGTGCAACAAAACATGCATGGGATGTATGAATGTCATCTAAATGCACCATGTAAATATTACCTATGCGATGACCAATGAGCATTATATTATTTGATTTAATGTCAACAATTTTGCACCCATTTTTATCAAATAAGACATTAAACTCTTTTTCACATAATTGACTAATGCTCAATAAATTATGTTTTAGACCATCGACATATAAAACATTTTCAATGAGAATAGTAGAGTGGTTACCTATGGATCCAATACCTTTGATGTGGCCTTTCGAGTTGTCACCAAATGTCACTACTACTCCACTTTTTTGGCTTTAAATCCATGAATCGACTCTTGTCTCCGGCCATGTGCCTCGAGCATCCACTATCAAGGTACCATGAGTTTTGACTTTGTGCTTTGGCCTTGTAGTAATGCTCCCCCTACAAACAAAGATATTAAACTTTGGTTTTTGGTACCCAAATCATTTTGGGTCCACGAGTGTTAGCTCCCAAAATCTTGGTTCCCTTAGGAATCCAAGGTGACATAGCAACAACATTATTAGACTTGATGAGTTCCTTAGGAACCCATACACTTCTAATTTTCTTGGTTCTATTATGCCTATGGAGGCTATTTTGTTTGTAGTTATATGTCTTTCTTTTAGGTTGGTTAGTTTTAGAGGATTCACCTATCTCATTTTCCACACTACCAACATCTTTGAAACACTCCTTGAGCTTGTTAAGCTCACCTAACACCCTTTGGTGTTCACTATTGCATTGAGAAATAAGATTGTTTAGGTCTACATTTTCATCTTGAAAGAATTTAAGTTCATCTTGTAAACCTAATATCTTTTTTCTCAAAATTTAAGTTAGCTTGAGAAAGTGAGTCATTTTAGCACTTAATTCGGAAATAATCTTTTTATTTCTTATGACCGACTCTTTATATTTCTCAACTAACTCATCATATACCTCTTGTAACTCATCATAAGCATCATGCAATTCATCAAATGTAAAATCAAAAGATGATGAGTTAGAGGTTACCATGGAGGAATCATCCTCAAGTGCCATGAGGCAAAGGTTGGCCACTTCGTGTTCCTCATCCTCGAATGACTCCTCGTCACTCCAAGTAGAAAGCTTGGCTTTGAGCTTCTTCTTCTTCTCAAAGCCCTTCTTCTTGAGTTGAGGGCACTCCAAACGAATATGACCCGATTTTTTGCACTCGAAGCAAATGATTTGATCCCTCTCTTCTTCTTTGTTTTTGGTTTTTGAAGTCCATTTTTCTTTGAATCTTCCTTCCTCGGTTGGACCTCATAAACCGTGAGAACCTTTTGGCTATCACATCCAATTCTTCTAGGTCTTCCTCTTCACTAGAAGTGCTCTCCTCATGTAGTGAAGCTTTGAGAGTCACTCCTATCTTCGTCTTCTTATCTACCTCTAGCTTCTCCACTCTTCTCTCTTCCTTCTTCCTTTCATCTTCCCTTCCTTGCTTCATTATCTCGTGAGTTAGGAGAGAACCCACTAGCTCATCAAGCTTGAGTGTCTTCAAAATTTTGGCCTCAATGATGGCGGTTCTCTTCCCATCCCAAGACTCGGGAAGTGAGTAGAGTAGCTTCCGGATTAGTTTGTCTTCCGGGATTATCTCTCCAAAACCCTTTAGCCCGTTGACGATTGTTGAGAAACAATCGAACATCTTTGACACGGTTTCTCCGGGCTCCATTTTGAAATTCTCATAACTAAGATTGAGAATTCCAATCTTTGTCTCCTTCACATCATTTGTTCCTTCATAAGTAGTCTCAAGTGTATCCCACACATCCTTAGCACTTTCGATGGAGGAAACTTTGGAGCAGATGTCGGGACCGAAAGAGCAAAACATGTGAAGAGTTGTATCATTGATTTGAATCTTCTTTCTCTCTTCTTCACTCATCTCATTTTTCTTCTTTAGCACCAATCTTCCTTCGTCGTCCCTTTTATACATTCTCATTGAATTCTAGCCGTTGGGGTTGTTGCATTCATCAATATAGCTGTTGGGATGTTATCTTCGCTCCATAAATGCAGTCTGCCACCACCCGTTCTGAAACACCCTATCCTGTTTCGAAACAGACCAAAATAGAAAGAGCCGTTGGGGTGTAATAAATAGACCGTACCGAAACGGGCACGATCATTTTGATACGCTAAGAGTCCGTTTCGAAACTCGTTTCAAAACACTTTGCCATTGTCAAAGCCTGTATCGAAACGGCTTAGAAGCGTTTCGATACGCCTTAACGAAAATCTTAAAATCAGTTAAAAACTTCAACGGTCATATTATTAAAACCAAGTTTGAATTCCGTTTCAAAACATTTGAAGTCGCTTCGATACTACCGTATCGAAACGGGTTAAACCGTTCCGATGTTCTTCATCCGTTTCAAAACCCGTTTCGAAACACAGGTTAACAATTTCAAAACTGTTCCGGAACGCCCAAGGGCCGTTCCGGAACGGTGACTCGAAAATCACTATTTTGGCTTGATAAACACTTAGAAAACATTTGACAAGTTGAGGTTTTGACTTAAACATTTTTCTTTAAATATATAGAGAGGTTTTGAGGACTTAAAAAAATTTTCTCTTTTTCAATTTAGTCCTTAAATTCTTTAGTTATATCAAAATCAATTTATCGGTTTCATACATATTTCCTTACAAGTGATCATCAACATGTTTATTTCTCAAAACCACATCGGATACACGGATTCACAAGTGTTGTCCCAACACTTCATACATTCTCATCGGCATCTCAAGGTTCACACATGGGAGCTACCCTCCACCGTTGTGACACCCGTGGTGGAGTATTCGGTGCAACGTATAAACCCCTTAACACCACTTATCAGTAGATGTATAACCCCACTAACGAGAGACGGGACACCATACACTTTCCTCAATCGTTAGGGTACTTGGATGGAGTATTCGGTACACCGTATAAACCCCTCAACATCCAAGGTGACTTGTTTATAGTGCACTCAATCCTATAGCCGGCTAACTATTTCTGATTCTTTTATAAACCATTTTCACAACATCACTTGCCAATATAATTCACATTTAACATAAACCTCACTGTTTTCAAAGCATTATCCATAAATCACATTTACAAGCATCAATCCATGCTTCAAGATACAACTATAAGCATATACTTACAAGTATCAATTACCATGTGCATCCTTCACCAATATAGCATCAAAACAGTAAATCGCTTACTTTAAATCATGCTTAAAATAGTAGATAACATACATTTAAAATCAAGTGCATCAACAAACTCATAATAGAACAATTCGAGGGAGAAAATCATTTTACTTATTTTCGAACTTAGTAAAGCATTTCAAGCTTACACTAATTTCCAAAAACCAACTTCTAAGTGTATCAAAGCTGGAAATCACGTTCTCACTCACCGACTCGCGAAACCAAGATTCACCGACGCGAAATCAAACATCCGAAGCCTCCAAAACTTCACTGATCGTTCCCGATGTGTTCTCCCCTATTTATACCAGACAAGAACAGAGGATTAATGCATCATCATGCATTAAAATCAACAGCAACTCAAACTATCTCGCTGCTCTGCCCAAAACACCAAAATGCCCATTCCAAAACAACTGAAATCACCTCCGATCACTCTCTAAACTCATCCCAGCCATAATCTATCATTTTCATCCATTTTTAATCATCAATCAACATCCAAAATTAACCTAATTACATTCTTATACCTCCAGCAACTCAAATTTCACCTAAACACCACAAAAATCCCAAATCTAACAATCTAACAATTAGAGATCCAACTCATTTCGGGATTACGATTATAAAACCTTTATTTTATCATCATTTAACATCCAAATCATGATTAAAATCAATCTCAAATCAATCAAAATAGTACCATAACGAAAATCTTGAGAAATCATCTTCCAAAACTTGATTTAGCCATTTTCATCAATTAAATTATAAAATCTTGTTATTAAACATAATTAGAGAGCCAAAGACTTGGGAATTTCAATAAAGAACCTTTATTAGAGGAGAGAAAATAAATATCACCTCTAACACAAGCTTTCCCCTTGATTTGCAATGATTTTGAAGAAATCCTTCAAGAAAACTTTAGCTAGTTGATGTAGAAATCCATGGACATCATTTAGAAATCAAAATAGATGAAATGAGATAAATCTCTGGATATTTTAGTGATGAAAATGTAGTTTGGCTGCTGGGAAAGTTGAGAAAAAGGTTTAGAGAAAAGTAATTACGTAATAAAAATTTTAGCCTTTTAAAAATTTGTTTGTCACTTCACATTTAATAAATGAATTATTTAAATCATTTTAAAACACAAAATCAAGAGAATAGCTAATAACATCTTGGTGTAATAGCTCCCTAAGGATTTTATGTTTTGGCTCTCTTTGATTTAGTCATTAAAACGAAATTTGCAATTTTTACAAATTAGTCACCGTTTTCAAAGTTCCAATAAAATCAGTCCAATTTCACCAAGTTGAACTCTCCAAAACTTTCAAAACATTATTTTAAAATTATAAAATATTTTCCATATTTTATCTCCCTCAAAAAACCATTTATTTCAAATTAATCATGAAACTATCATAACTCACTCGAACCGATCCATCGGAACCTCTTAGCCGAACCCGACTAACTTCTAAGCCCAAAATTGAGGCGTTACAGGAATAATATTGTTAAATTACGTATTTGTCACTAACTAGTAATTGGCCCCAAAACTCAAGGTTATTATGTCATAACGATTCATTGTCTTACTGTATAGACTTAGCATTGTTATGGGACATCGGAATATGCATTGCATCGTTTGTATTTCCCTAGAATCATCGATTAATGTCTAATTTACTGTACCAATCATCATATTGACCTCCAGTGATATACTCTGACTCGGTTCTGGACCAGACCGGGTAAGGGGTGTTACAACTTGCCTTAAAATAGAAAGAGTTGTTGGACATTTTTACACTGGTATCGGTACAAGATACAAGTGTATTGATACACCCCTTGTGTATCGGTACGACTGAAGCCGTACTGCTACTCTATTTGGCTACTGGAATTTGGAATTTTTGGGGAAACAATAGGGCGTATCGGTACGGGTAAAATGGGTACCGGTACGACTGACTGGGCATTGATACCAAGGTTATCGGTACGCAAGGCATAATTTTGACTAAAAACACTTTGGAAATATTTGGTTAAGTAAAAAATATGTTTAAAAGGCATTTTGTAAATATTTGGTTAAGTCAAAAATACTTTGAAAAGCCTTTTAAACATAATTTTCAAGTTAATATACTTTTGAAATATTTTTGTAAATTAGTCTAAAATGCTTCAGGTATCAGTACCGATCCTCAGTGTAAAAATGTCCAATGACTCTTTCTATTTTGAAACAGGTACCAATACCTGAAGCTCGTGTACCGATACCGACATGCTCAAACTGCATTTATTACTGAAATAGAGTCCTCAATGGCTAGTAATGATCATGAAGTCATTAAAGAGTTTAAAAGACGTCTTCAAGCAGCTATAGGACAACAAGAAATATCTTGCCAACATTCATGTATTGAGAAATCAAGTTTTGTGCTTAAATTGTCATATTTCTTGTAGAAAACACTAGAAAATCAAATTGTCACATTTACTCAAGTGTTTAGAATTTTGAGTGTGAGATTAATTGCAAACACATTTGCCTTGTAAGGGTTTTCATTGTTTTCTTATTTCTTCCTCTTTGTAAGAGAGTGTTTTCAAGATTTTGGGGTATAAGTTTTGGTTGTAAGGGTTATCTCCTTGATCCCAGAAAAAGGAAAGACAATTTTGTGAATTTGTGAAAACTCCTTAGTGTGAATAGCTAAGGTAATGGAGGTAGACTTGGTTTAGAAGTCGAACCATTATAAATAATCATGTCACATTTTTATTACTTAGCTTTTCATCCACCAAAACAAAAACCCAATCCACTCCTCTTGGGACATTCGGCTTTCATTCGAGCTATCAACATTCATTTTCCTTCAATTTGGTCTGAATCAATGGTAAAATCACCCATTTAGTCCCCTTCCATTTTATTTTCTATAATCACAACTTTTTTATTTATTTATTCGATATATTATTCATATTTATGCTTTAGTGTTTATATTTGTTCTATTTTCTGCCTTTGGACCTTTATATATATATATATGTTCTTTTTTTATACATGCATATTTATTTTGTTATCATGTTTATTTTGTCCATGCACATTATTTTGTTCATTAGTTAGTTCTCAAAATCTTGGTATCCTATTGAGAGTGTTGTCTCAAGTCTCAGGATGTCATCTTCTTTGGATACCGTAGATTATGAGATTGTTTTTATATTTGAATTGTATGACCATGCATTCATGCATTTTTAGGGATTAGATATTAAATTAGATTAAATTTTAATTTTTTTAATGAATATGATACGAACCCTTAGGTACCGATTTTCGGGCGTGGTGGGGGTGCAAACCCTTCCCAACGCGTTACCGACTCCGAAATCTGTTGAATCTCTAGTTTGTTTTTTTGGTGTCTGATCTACCTTATCCAAGTGACCGGTGGCGACTCTTTTAGTTTTATTTGAAAATATGACATTTACAAAATCCCCCCCCCCCCCCGCGCCCCCAATCAAAAGTTTTAAGAAAATGAGGAAATACATATTTAAACGTTGCTACAGTCTCAAGATTGTTCTTCGTCCTTCATCATCATTCTTACTTGGGTACAATAACACGAATTTTATTAAATTTGATATTTTCAATTAATCATAAATATGTATATTATTATTATTATTATTATTATTATTATTATTATTATTATTTCTAACCTTATGTTTTGAGTAATATTTTTGTTATCATTTCATTCGGATCTAGTAGTTCATATTATTAAGGCTTAATACCAAAATAAGTGCCCAAACTATCCCATTTTTTTCCTTTTAGATGCCTAAATTATTTTTTGCCCCTTTTAGGTGCCTAAACTATCTCGTTTTGTCTTTTAGGTGCCTAAACTTTTTTTTGCCCCTTTTAAGTGCTCAAATTATCATTTTTTGGTTAAAGTGGGTGTACAAACTATCATTTTTTGTATAAAATAGGTGTCTCAGTTCAACCTAAAAGGGGGAAACATGATAGTTTAGGCATCTAAAAGGGGCAAAAAATAATTTAGGCACTTAAAAGAAAAAAACATGATAGTTTAGGTACTTATTTTGACATTAAACCTATTATTAAATGTAAAGTTTAATTATAAACAAATTTAACCTTACCTTTCATATTATTTTAACCGAGGAATGACCCAATCATTACTAAACATTAATTGAGTGACCTAATTATAAGTTTTAATAAATTAATGAAACGCCAGTGTACCCTGTAATTAAACATTCTAGTGGAGTTTTCAAAATAAAAAACATTCTAGTGGAGAAGTAAAGAAATCAACACGTCACCACTGTGATCACCAGTCACCACAGTCCACACTTGATAAAAATCACAGAATTAAATTTTCTTCATTATGAAAAATTACATGCAATTCTTCACCCCATTGGCGATTCCCAAACTACTCGAGCAACGAGCAACACACTGCCTCAGTTGCGACAGATCCTGGCAGTTGGATTGGTGACACAAACAGGAGCATACGCCTTCTTGGCCTCGGTGCTGCCTGGTTTAGGCTCCGCCATTGCAACCCCAGCAACTGAGCAAAGAGCAGCAGCAGCTGCTGCAAACATCAACTCCCTCCTGCCATTGTTGGACTCTCTTTTGGTCTCACCACTCAACTGGACACTCTCCATTTCAGCTCCTTTAGCAGCATTGGCCACCACAACAAGTCTCCCCTGGCCAACCTTTGTGAGGTTAGTGGCGCTGAGGAATGGTGCTGTCATGGTGATGGAAGCCATTTTTTCTTTTCTGCAGATGCCAAAGGATTTCTAATATTTCCAAGTCAAGGAATATAGAGAATATGAAAAGAGGAGGGGGGAAGAGCATCCAAATATGAGATCTTATCATAAAATTTTGGACCAATAGTTGAGTGCCACATCATTCGTATTATCCAGGTCAAATGGTAGCCATTAAAATCGGTGGAACCCTTTTCTACAAATGGATTGGGGTCCAACAATTAAGAGAAATCCTGCCTCTACCTCTAGATAACCCTTTGCTGCTGAAGATAAACAAAAGACTTGGTAGTGACTGAAAAATGGAAATATTCCGGTGGTTCAAATTAAAATAAAGAGTCAAGGCAAAATTTTGTAAATTAACTATTTGATATAATTAGAAGTCAACATACATGAGACCAAATAGGTTGTATTCCTATAAAGAATTTGTACTTTGAGACTAATATCAACTGGAACCGAGGGATTTAGGACATTATAAATCTAAGCATACAATGCTTCCTCTTCTATTGTGTTATATGGGGGTGGCATTAAATCATGTACATTGGCAAAAAGATCTTCACGACCAGATGGTACCCCCCCAGCAATAGGTGCATCCAAAACTGAATCAGGTATCGCCACGAGCGCTTCCTCGAAGAACGATTTCATTGTCTACAAAAACAAAAACTGTGTCAGGTAGACATTAACAAAAACTTTGATTAATGTAATTTAACCACATTCCCTTAAATGATAAAAGCTAAAGAAAATTTAACAGCATTGAGCGGCAGAGTTTTGTAGATTCCTTCTAGGGAAAAAAACTATCCACAAACAATTTTCGTACCGTGCAATGCAGGAAAGCAGAGTCAGCTTTACGCTTCCACAGACTGTTTCCAGGCTCCGAATGAAAAAGGTTGAGTAGAGGCTGCAGATATTAAGCAGATTTGCTAAGATACACTACTGCTGAAGGTAATGGGGTAAAAAAGGCTATAATAAAATAAAGATAAACCTTGAATAAACATGAGTTACATGACCAAACCAAAATTAAAAAAAAAAATAACATCGGTATGCTTTTGAAGGTTTCAAAAACCATCTGCAATTACCACTAACAGCATCAATTTTGCAGTGATGCTGTGAAACTGACAAAACTGCCTACCTTTGCCACATCTCGAACATTAGGTCTATTATTTCCATCTCTTCCCAGAACAGAGTCTGCATATTCTTGATATTGCTGAAGGATCTAAAAGTATAAATAAAAACAATAAGAGGATACTAACTTAATAACAATTGAGCAAAATGCATGAATTAAGGGCAGCAATCTTCCATCAACCTCGCGGCGTGTAATACCACTACTTGGTGCACCATATATTGCTGTATCAACGTGTCCCAGAGTTTGCCAAGGGCTGTTTTAGATAACCAACTTCTTTTAGTCAGCTAATAGTGAGTTAGTGAAAAATAGCAGATTAGAGGGTAAGGCTTAGTAAATACAGCAAAACAAATGTTTAATAGCAAGCAATAAGTAAGAGATGCATTACACATACTAGTGATATGCAGCTCGTCCAACCATAACACCATGAGCTCCTTCTCTTAGAGCTGCATTTACCTACAGTTTTAAATGTCCATAAATAATATGACACAGATTTCACATGTTAGAGCACTGACAAGAGTTAAGAGAGCAATGACAAAAAGAAGGCAGAGGTGGTTAAGACCCCAAGCAAATTAAATTCTAAGCCACCCAAACAAAACATTTATCTTTTCTGCATAAGTTTTCTGTTCCCTATCTGTTTTTCAAAGGGTAAATCAATTAGCAGAAGTCAAGCTCAATTTTCCAACACAACATCTGTTATTTAATGGTAAGTATTAACTGCAAAATGAAATAGCAATAAGATCCACAAAAGAAATAATGCAAAATCCCTTCAATTTGAATCCATGGAGGAAAAGAATCTCATCATTGTGTAAGAAATAACAGAATATGATCCTATCATAACATTTATGGTCACCAAATAACAAATATGACACTAATTATTGTTGAAGAGTCAAGGTTTCGACAAAGGTTTACCTCAACAACAGAATTAATGCCTCCATTTATGGTAAACGTTAAGTCTGGAAAGTCACGCAAGAGTGCATAAAAGAACTCATATCTGAATTAAGAGGAGCAAGTTATAATTTTCCGTTCTTGACATCTTGTATATAGCTGTATATCAATTTATATGAACAGGAAAGGTAACTGAACTCTTTGATAAAAAGAAATATGAAAGCATACTTTAGAGGGGGAATTTTTCGGTTATCAGCTGGGCTAATTCCATTTAGTAGAGCCTTCCGTGAATGTATGATGAAATGCCTAGTTGGTGATAGGTTAGAAACCTTGTAGATAAAATCACCTGAAATGGAGAAAGAAAAATATAGCACCCAATCAAGCCGTCAGCTAGGGACAGAACCAGGATGAAATATTGGGGGACCAAAAATAATAGTAAAAGGGGGAGGGGGGGTCACGGCTTAACTTGCCTAATTTCAAAATTGAGAAGGACCTAAGAAGTATTTAAACCGGAAAAAGGAGGCTCAATTTGCCTAGTTTCAAAACTAATAGCACTAAGATGAAATTGAACCCAAAAAATTGGGAGCCAAGGCCCCTCCCACCATATATGTAATTCAGTCCCTGCCATCAGCACTAAATACAATGATAGGAACAATCCTTTCCTGACTACCAAAAAGGAAAAGAAACAACAATCATCTGATTTAGTTTCGGTTAAACAGGCAATATTGGCAAAAGAACTTACAGAGGTCAGTATATGAATCATGATCGTCAACACCAATCCGACATTTAACACTGACGGGAACATTTGTATTGGCAGCAATGACTGACATGGCCTCTCCAACAAACTTTCCTTGCAAGTACAAAATGAACATGTAAGTGCACATTGGAGAGGAAAAACATTAATCAGCTTGTTATTTTGAATTTTACAAGCACTATTATCAAACCTTTGGATCAAGCATAAGCCGAACTCCAAAGCACCCATGCCCTGCAACTCTTGGGCTAGGACACCCACAACTGGTTTCAAGGCAGGAACAATAATGAAAAAACAAAGAAAAGAAAATGCATAAGTTGAGAAAAACTGCAAAGAAAAAAGGAAGTGAATAAAATTATGTAAAGAAATGGTACCAACTTGAAATTAATCTCATCATAGTTGTATGCACTAGCAAGTTCAGCGGCTTTTGCCAAGTTCTCTAATTTACTCCCACCAATTTGAAGGACAATAGGATGCTGTTCAGTAGAATATGCCAAGAACTTGTCCTGAGCAAGCAAAAAAGTCGATATCATGAGAATCAGCAATGAATAACACTTTATAGTGTAGCACTAGCAAGTTTAATTAAGTTAGGGAATCAAAATATTTCACCAAATACAGCCAGATGAATCCAATATACATCCAAGATTTCCACTGCTTTCTTTCCATCTTTATATGTGTTTTATCCAGAGGATTTCAACATAAGATTCCCCAACATGCATCATGCTACAAAGTAAATGTTTCATTCACTAACTTACCAGATTCCCTTTTTGGTAAACAATAGTTTCAGCAGCAAGCATCTCTGTGTAAAGCCATGCATGTTTTGAGATGAGGCGAGCAAGCGTCCTATAATGATTATCAGTCCATTCCATCATGGGAGCTACGCTGCAAATCAGTACAATAAAGATACATTCTCATCCACAGAGCACTTGAAGGGAAAGATGGGGGGGGGGGGGGGGGGGCATATATTTTATTACCTACCTAAATAGAGGAGGACGATATCGGTTCACACACATCACGTCTTCTGTATGTATTTGAACGTTTTGAGAATAAGAAACTGTCCTTGATTTAGTTGAATGGTTGAAAGGTATATTTATAGAAAATCTGCGAGGTTTTTTAAGGATAATCGAAGGAAAAGGTGTAAATGACGAAATCATTAAAGAACAAGCTGAAAGCTTCACCATCCTTTTAACAAGTCAAAGCCTTCTCCTTTAGGTACCTATCCATTAAAGGTAGCTAGATCATACATTCAAATTATATCAGCAATAGCTACAAACTTTTGCTACTGCTCAATTAAATACAAACATGATGCTAAAAATTAAAAAAAAAAAAAAAAACAAACAAACAAACCCCCTCCAAATTAAGAAAACAGACGAAGTACCATACATAAACACATGTTGATTTCACAGTAAATAATTGATGTGTGAGGAAACATATGTAACTTTTGAAGACAAAGGCTTTTCAGAGACATTTAATCGAACAGTTGAAGAGCACACGCGAGAATTAACTGCTTCAAAAGACTAACGAAATGAAGGTGTTGAAAGACTGAAGCTTACATTCATTACATAGAAGAAATATGGGTTTTTGTTGTTTTGGTAACAGTCGGGTGCTGGAAGGCGATTCAGGGAGGAGCCGAGGAAAAAGATAATGTGTCCTAACTCCAGATCTCCTCAGTTCAATCCTCCCAAAACGAAGGAGCGGCTTTTTAAAGCTCTTTTCTTTCTCTCTTTTTACTTTTTTGTTAGGTTAATCGCGTCATATGTCCTTAGACAATGATCTAAGTTTTAAATTGATGTCTAAATTTCGCAAATGTTTTAATTAACTCCTTAAAATATTAGAATCATATTCATATCAATGACGGTTTATCCATCAACTTAAATTATCATCGCAAGCTTCTCTTTTTCTCTTTTGATTTTGTCGATGACTGCATTAATTTTGATGTTGGTTGTCAACCGTCATTCTTTATCTTTTTTATTATTTTTTATATCTCGTTTTGGTTTGTCATTTTTTTAGTTTTTATTCTATTTTTAATAAAATCTCTTTTGTTTGATTTCTTTCTTTTTCTCATATTTTGCGCATGTTCGTCTATCTTTGTGGCAGGTTTTAACTCTGCTCTTATGGCATGTTTCCTCTACCTTATGACACGTTGTTCGCCTACCTCTACGATAGATCTGTGTTGCAATGCTATTTTATTTTCAGTATAGAAACACTTTCGTTTTGATGTTTAATAATTGTGTACGTTGAACGCTGCATTTTGCGTGAGTCAAACGCTAGGAAAATTTCCAAATTAGGATATGTCTAATTTTGGGGAAAACTCTATTGTCTCAGACTCTTTTCTTTCTGGAAATTCAATCTTCTTGTCTCATCTCATTTCTTTCTATAATTTTCTGGTTACTTTGTTTGGTTACTAAATTTTACTTACATCAAAGGCATCAGAGCTACTCGTCTTGGCCTTGGTTCATGGAGTTCAAACACGATCTCAACAGGAATCGACAAGGATGCAATCTGATTTTAAAGAGTTGGAGAAACTTTTGGAGGATAAAATTAAGAAGACCCTGTCACATAAAGTTCAAGATATTCGCTTGGAGGTTAGTGGAGTTCACGATGAAATGCGAGGGGTGAAAGCTTTACTTGACACACTCTTGGGTAAAGCAGGCGCTTCGAAAGGAGTTATGATTCTACACAGGCTGATGGATTAGAGCTGGAGCGTAACCCCCTTATCCCGGTCTAGACGTTTAACCCGAACTACGAAGATTACACAGGGAAAATAAAAGTCAACCCGAAAGTCAACCTTGATTTACGACCCTTTTTTCTTTTTAACTTCTCTAGATGCATATTATTAACCTATAAATTCAGCAAAGCAATTAGATGAAAACGGCACAGCGATCGGAGTTCGATTAGGGGTTCAATTGCATACATTTGACATTCAGGGACTAAACTGTAAATACCATAAAATACAGGGACTTTCATGATTTTAAAGTTACCAATCCTCAATTAGTCATGTAACATGCTAACATGTCAAAATTCATCTCAAACGGATAATCAAAACACATTCAATTGCACACACAATATTCAGGGACCAAAATGCAACATTTCCAAACCTTAAAAGACACTTTTAACTGAAATTTAACTACCCGTATCGATACACTTGGCCCTGTACCGATACACGGGAAGATAGTAGCTAAAGAAGGTTTAAGCGTATCGAAACGCTTCCTCGCGTATCGGTACGACCTTCAAACTTGGCATGGGCGTATCGATACGCGGGCAATCCGTTTCGATACCCCTATACAGAAATGCCTCATTTTGCCTTAGTGTATCGATACGCTTCCCCGTGTATCGATACACATACCAGATTGGCCTCAACCAACTTCATTTAAACATACCAAACCACATTCAAACAAGCTCAAATCATGCATACAAGATATACTCTATCTAACAAACTTTTAAGCACCATCAAACATCAAATCATACTCATCAACCACTTCAAATCATGATGGCATTTAGTTATTCTAGCATGCTTAAGATATCAAGCTATTAAAAGGGTAAAACACCACAAACAAGCCATATAACTATATAAAGGCCAATTACAAGACCACAATCAGAAACTTAACATGCAACAACAAACATCTCCAACCAAAATCAGAAAGTAGAAGTCCCACCCATTGCCACTTATTACACTAAGGGTGAACCACATACATCTCTTTACAAAGCCTTGGATTCCTCTTGCTTTTGGGCTGCCTTGAAATGTTCAATTCTCTGCATTGATGAAACAAATGAGCGTAAGCATATAGCTTAGTGAGGATCGCTAAACCACATTCATCAATGCATTTAACATAATTAGTAAAACCACCACTTTTATCACATGCTTTTTCATAAACCATGTCTTCTCAAGACAACAATGCATTTAATAAACACAAGCTCATATGCATCACTTAAAAACAGCAATTAAACCATTGCTCATGCTTTACCAAGCATCTCATGCATTCTTGCATCATTTACAAGCATCTCATGCTTCACATTATACATTTACATTATATTGGCTCACAAGTGATAGATCATAACCGTTTCAACACAAGACACAATCGGATACGCGGATTACAAGCGTTGTCCCACACGCTTCATACACACTAATGGACTACACAAGGCCCACACACGAGAGCAACCCTCCATCATTGTGACACCCGTGGTGGAGTATAACGATACAATCTCAACCCCTCAACACCATTCATCGAAAGTTGTATAATTCCACTAACGAGACACATAATACAAGATCCACACATGGACTTAACAACCACCGTTGTGATCTTAATCTCAATCGTTAGGGTACTTGGATGGAGTATACGGTACAATCACAACCCCTCGACATCCAAGGCGACTTTATTCACGGTGCACCCAATCCTATAGTCAGCTAACTATATCCGATTAAAGTAACCAAAAACCATTTTCATCACTTGCCAATATAATCATTTAACCACATGAATCCATTGTTTTACAAGCATAACTACAATGTCATTCCCACAAGCATCACATGCTTAATATAATATGCATTCAACACATGCAAACCAAGGATCACTTACCTAGTGCATCCTTAACATAATGGCATTAAAATCCAGCATTAAACCATGCTCAAACATGCTTAAAAACTGTAAACAAATCCACGCTTACTTCAAGTGCAATTTCATCAATCATAGCACAATTCCAAGAGAGGGATTACCGAAACACTTACACTTGAGCTTAGTTAAGTGTATCAAACTTACACTAAGCTCCCAAGACCACGCTCAAAGCGTTACAAAGCGGGAAATTGCATTTCCACTCACCGATACGCGAAGCCTTGTTCGCCGACACGGAAATTACCCCTCTGGAGCCTCCAAAATCACCTTGTTTGCTTCCAGATCAAGATCCCCTGTTTTCACATCATCAAAACAGAGATCTAAATGCATTAAAATGCATTCTAGCACCAGCAACAATTCACAAACTCGTTGCTCACCCAAACTACACCAAAATACCCATCCAAAACAACCGAAAACTCAATCGATTGCTTCCTAAACCAAGCCCAGCCAACATACATCACTTCCAAAGCATTATAAACATCAAAACACATCTAACAAACATCCTAACCCAACCTTATATCTCCAACAAGCAAGATTCCACCAATTCACCCTAAAATCTCACTTAAAACTATCAAGGATCTCAAGGATTTCGGGATCTATGTTATCAACAACTCATTTTAACATATAAATCAACTTAAAACTCAATTAAAATCAACACAAAGCTGAGCCTAACTCAACAAGTCCGAAAATTAAGATTTCAACCATAATTTCACAAAATTTTGATCTCCAATGAAAACTATAATGAAAACTCAACCAAAAATAGTACTTAGAAGCCAAATGTCTTGGTAATTTCAATAAAGAACTTCGATTAGAGGTTGAGAACAAGATTTACCTCCAATCCTTGCTTCTCTCAATGTATGACAAGTTTTCCTTAGCAAAATCTTGAAGAATTAGAAAAGATCCTTTGAAAATGGTTTAGAAAATGTTGAGAGAGTTTTTGGAAGAAAGAATTCTGAGAAAAGATGAGAGAATTAGTGTTTGGCTGAAAATGAGAAAGAGATGGTAGTTACGTCAAATAAAATCTCACTTTAACTAACTTTATTAATTAATTAATATAAACCCAATTAAATCCATTTAATTAAAAACCTTTTAAAACACATGTCATATTGAGAAAAGGTCAAATTAACTTAAAGCCCCCTAAAGATTCTAAGATTTTGGCTTCCATATTAAAAATCACATTTTCCCAGTTTTGAAACTTTACAATTTGGTCACTACTGAAAATGTCCCATTTCCGGAATCCATTTTGTAAAATTGACTTGACCAACCTCTTAAACATATTTTTAGAGGATTTTAGCATTTTTTATCACAGTTTTATCCTATCCCGATCCTTGATTTCCTTAAATCACCTTACGTAATTCGAACCGTTCTCGACCGGTCCGATCCGATGTCTAGAACATCTAGGCCCAAAACCAGGGCGTTACAACTCTCCTTAACTTAGGAAATTTCATCCTCGAAATTCTTACCTGATGGAAAGAGATGCGGAAACTGCCTCGGCATGTCCGTCTTGCTTTCCCACGTGGCCTCCTCAACTCCCCGGTGTCGCCACAACACCTTCACAAGTTCTATCATCTTGCCACGAAGAACTTTGCTACTCACATCTAGAATCTTCACTGGTTCCTCATCATAAGACAGATCCGGATTCAACTCTATCTCCTCAACAAGCATCACATGCGAAGGATCCGATCTTACTTCCGTAACATGGAGACATGAAACACATCATGTATCTTCTCCAACTCTGCATGCAATCTCAACTGATATGCCACAGGACCAATACACTCCACAATCTCGTAAGGTCCAATGATTCTTGGGTTAAGATTACCATTACGCCCAAATCTCATCACCTTCTTCCAAGGCGATACTTTCAAGAACACACATTCGCGAACCGCGAACTCAATTTCCTTATACTTCAAGTCCGCGTAAGACTTTGCCTATCTGATGCTGCCTTTAAACGCTCACAAATGAGCTTCACCTTCTCGGTGGTTCCCTTAAGCATAGCTAGCATCGAAATCAACTTTTGCCCAGCTTCTGCCCAACAGAGAGGGGTTCTACATCTTCTCCCATATAAAGCCTTGTATGGAGCCATTTGAATACTTGCCTGGTAACTGTTATTATACGCAAAATCAACCAACGACAAGTGCTTCTCCCAAGAACTCTGAAAATCTATCACACAACATCTCAACATGTTCTCAAGCACTTGGATCACACGCTTCGACTGTCCATCTGTCTAAGGAAGATAAGAAGTACTGAAATTCAACCGTGTACCTAAAGCTTGATGCAAGCATTCCCAAAATCGTGCTGTAAACCTCGGATCTCTATCCGAAACAATGGACTTTGGCACATCGTGCAACCGCACAATCTCAGCTATATATAGCTCAACCAACTTATCCAAAGTGTATGCAGTATTCACAGGCAGAAAATGTGCACACCTGGTAAGTCGATCAACGATCACCCAAACTGAATTCTTCTTTGTCGGTGACAAAGGCAACCCAGACACAAAATCCATGGTGATTCTCTCCCACTTCCATTCTGGGATTCTCAAAGGCTGCAACAACCCAGAAGGAACCTGATGCTCAGCCTTCACTCGCTGACACACCATGCACTTACTAACAAACTCAGCCACATCCTTTTTCAACCCCACCCAGTAATACTCATCTTTCAGGCCACGATACATCTTTGTACTACCCGGATGCATATCAAAAGGACTACTATGAGCTTCAGTCAGAATAGTGTGCCTTAACTCAACATCATATGGCACGACTAATCGACTCCCAAAGCACAGAACACCATCATCACTAAAGCTGAAATCCAAAGGTCTACCTTCCGCAATGTCCTGAACATGCGAAACAAGAGAATCATCAAGCAACTGCTTATCTTTGATCAACTGTATCAGAGATGGCTTCACTTGCAATTCTGCAATAAGACCACCATTGTAACCCCCTTGCCCGGCCTAGATGATTGACCCGAACTACGAAGATTACATGGGGAAAACCAAAGTCAACCCAAAAGTCAACCTTGATTCACAACCCTTTTTTTCTTTTTAGTATTTTCTAGATGCTTGTTAACCCTAAGTGAGTACTCACGAGATACGATAGAGAAAGGCACAACGATCGGATTTCAAAAAGGGACTCAATTGCACAATATACAAATTTTAGGGACCAAAATGTAATTTCTGTAAATTAGAAGGTCTTTACTGATTTAAATGTTACCAATATGAAATTAGTCATGCTACATGCTTCACTGCCAAATTTCATCTTAATTGAACATCTCAAACTCAAGCAATTGCAACTTTAACATTTGGGACTAAAATGTAAAGCTTGCAAACTCTAGCACCATTCAAATCAGTGCCCAACGGACACCTGTTTCGAAACACCCACCTGCTATATCGAAACACAGGATCAGAACGGCGTTGACCATTTCGATACGAGGGTTGGTTCCGAGACTGGTTCCGAAATGAGGCCTTCCAGTGGCCAAATCGTTTCGAAACATCCCTTAGCGTTTCGAAACACGAAGGCCATTTCAGGCCCCCGTTTCGAAACACTAGGGGGTGTTTCGATACGATTTGCCCAAAAACAGCAGCAAATGCTGGTTTTTCATGCACAAACTCGTTCAAACACATCCAAAAGACTTCCCAAGCATATCAACAAGTCAACATACATACAAGGCACACATTTAGAGCCCCTAAAAACCTTCTTAGCATCAAACAAGGAAATTCATTAGTCTAGAGGCATTCATCCTAATATCCAAACCAAATAGGGAAATCAAACCTCCAAACAAGAAATAAAGGCCATTTACAATTCAAAACAAACAAGGCACACATGCCACATCCTTAGGGAGTTTAACACATCTCCCAAAACAAAACTTAGGTTCCCATTGCCAAATTATCAAAACTAATAGTGTACGAAAACTTCACCATACATGAGCTTGGATTCCCTTGGACACACTTAGCTTCCTTGATGCCCTTAAACACCTCAATTATCTGCATTATTGGTAAAAGAGAGCGTAAGCACAAATGCTTAGTGAGGCATGCTCTAAAGTAAACCAACACAATAATGCACTTTTAGAAAACCTTTTCATCAAAGCTTTTAAGCCACATGCTTATCACTTTCTCATGCTTGATAAACTTTCAAAGCAAAACTCATTGTAATCACATGTACCTCCATTTTATCTCATGCATTAAAACCAATGCAAAACTCATGGCAAGGCCATCCACATGCTTTTATTGTCAAAGCATTTCTAAACATAACACATATGCATATCTCATAGCATAAATCATTTCATCAAGGTACATGTGTAACAAAACCATTTAATCATTTATATTGGCATTTAGCATCTCATCAATACTCGGATATGCGGACACATTTCTACACTAGACTCTTTCCGTGGAATCTCACATCACCGTACTCACTTGTCTAGCAACAACTTCCGGTGGAATCTCTCATCACCGTACTCACATGGTGGAATCTCTCATCGCCACAAAGCTTGGGTATTTCACCAAGTCCTACCCGATGGAATGCCCATCATCGGAAAATCTCCCTTTGGCTTAACCAAAGAGCACGTACGAATTTTTAGTTTATAGTGCACTCTCATCCTATTGATCGATCAATTATATCCGGTAAGTTTCTCAACATCTATGCCAATATAAAATGTTAAAATATCATCACACCTACTGTTTTTCATGCAAAATAACTCAAGTGTTTTCTCATCACTTTTCAAATCAATAATCATACTTTGCTTTAAACCAAAAGCTCAAATCTATTCAATGCATCATGCCATCTCATGACAACTCTACAAGCATAATCTCATGCTCCAATACATACATAAAAACAGTAGGAATTTAACCAACACAAACCATGAGCATGTAAAAGCAATTTGGGGCCAAAACACCACTTTAGAGAGATCAAATCAAACCATACTTACTTCCGGATTTAGGAAGGTGTTTCAAACCTCTCCTAAATCCCCAAACCTTGAGTTTTTGTCCTTATGGACTTCAAAACCAAACGCATTCACCGATTTCGTTTCGCTTGCTTGCCGAAACGTCGATTAAGCCTCCGGATCAACTCCAAAAGTGTCCGAAGATGTCTCCCCTGTTTCAGACACATCAAAGCAGAGGATTAATGCATCATCATGCATTGAAATCTTCAGCCAACACTCCTAAACTCGCTGCTCTACCTAAAACCAACATTTCGGCTACCAAACACAACCGAAATCACCTCCAAACTCTTCCAAAACTTAACCCAGCCAAGATCCATCACTTCTAATCTTTTCTAAACATCAATTAACATCAAAAACAACTCCCAACTCGTCCTTATACCTCCAGCTATAACATAACACCAAAAACACCTCAAAAACCACAATTTTCATAAGCAAAAACTTAGGAAACACAACCTATTCGGGATTGGATTGATAAAACCTCATTTCTAACATCATTTAACATCCAAAATACATTAGAGAACGATCTTAAAACAAAGCCCAATCAATTACAACGAAAATCTTCAAGATCTCTTCCAAAATCTTGAGTTTTAAGCCAAAATCTTGTTTCCCACATTAAAACCATTTATAAAACTTTAATAAAGGATTGACAACTTGGGAATTTCAGTAAAGAACTGAGTATTTAGAGGAGAAGAACAATCTTACCTCTAAATGATGATTTCTCCTTGATTTGGGCCAAATTCCATGAAAATTCAATGTGGAAATCAAAAGGATTTGATGCAAGATTGATTAGGAACCAATGAGTGATGGAAATCTCATTAATTGAAGTAAAAATATATGTGAAAGTTGCTGGAGAAAATGTGTTTGGATGATGGGATTTTGAGAGAAAAAGGAATGAAAGAAAATTAGAGAAAGGTAGTTATGAAAATTAAAAAGTAGTTTTCCTTTTCTTTTATTTAATTAAAACATTAATTAAATCACCCAAATTAAGGAAAAATCTGGAGAAAAACATTTTGGGTAAATTAGCTCCTTAAAGATTCAAAGTTTCAATCCTTTACAAAGCAGTCACTACTAAACTTTGCAAAAACCGCAATTTGGTCACTACACCGAAATGTAGTATTTCCAAACCTTGTTTTGTAAAATTGATTTCACCACTCTCCTATATATATTAAATGAGGATTTTTAAATATTTTTCTATATTTTTAAAGCATCCCGAACTAGGCTTTCCCTAAAACCTCCTTTTATATTCGAACCGTTTCTCAGACCGGTCCGGTTCAGACCCTAAACTTCTAAGCCCAAAATTGGGGTGTTACAACTCTCCTCCTCTTAAGAAATTTCGTCCTCGAAATTTACCTGGAGGAAAAAGATAAGGAAACTGCTTCTTCGTGTCATCTTTTCTTTCCCACGTGGCTTCCTCAACACCACGATGCCTCCACAACACCTTAACCAACTCAATGGTCTTACCTTGAAGAATTTTACTGTCCGAACCTAGAATTTCAACCGACTCCTCATCATAGGTCAAATCTGGATTAAACTCCACTTCCTCCACAGGCATAACATGCGAAGGATCCGATCTATACCTCCGAAGCATAGAGACATGAAACACATCATGAATCTTTTCCAACTCTTGTGGTAACCTCAACTTGTACGCAACAGGACCCACACGTTCAATCACCTCATAGGGTCCAATATACCTAGGGCTCAACTTACCCTTCCGGCCAAACCTCATCACCTTCTTCCAAGGTGAGACCTTCAAAAACACACGGTCACCCACCGCAAACTCAATCTCCTTACGCTTCAAATCCGCGTAAGACTTCTGCCTATCAGAAGCTGCCTTCAACCGCTCACAAATGAGCTTCACCTTCTCGGTGGTTCCTTTCAACAAAGCCGACATTGAGACCAACTTCTGACCTGTTTCAGCCCAGCAAAGAGGAGTTCTGCACTTTCTCCCATACAAGGCTTCATAAGGTGCCATTTGAATACTTGCCTGGTAGCTATTGTTATAAGCAAACTCCACCAAAGGCAAATGCTTCTCCCAAGAGCCTTGAAACTCAATCATGCAGCACCTCAACATATCCTCAAGCACTTGGATAGCACGCTCAGACTGTCCATCCGATTGCGGATGATAAGAAGTACTGAAATTCAGCCGCGTACCCAATGCTTGATGCAAACACTCCCAAAAACGCGATGTGAACCTCGGATCTCTATCCGACACTATGGACTTTGGTACACCATGCAAACGCACAATCTCAGCAATGTACAGCTCTGCAAGCTTGTCCAAAGTATACTTTGTATGCACAGGTAAGAAATGCGCACACTTCGTAAGGCGATCCACAATCACCCACACTGAAATATTCTTCGATGGCGACAAAGGCAAACCAAACACAAAGTCCATGGTAATTCTTTCTCACTTCCACTCATGAATCCTCAACGGTTGCAACAACCCTGAGGGAAACTGATGCTCAGCCTTAACCCGCTGACAAACCATGCACTTACTCACATATTCTGCAACATCTTTCTTCAAACCCACCCAATAGTACTCATCCTTTAAATCACGATACATCTTTGTACTACCAGGGTGCATAGCAAAAGGACTACTATGAGCTTCGATTAGAATAGTACGCCTCAACTCCACATCATTCGGTACTACTATCCGCCTTCTGAAACATAGAACTCCATCATCATTAAAACAGAAATCCGATGGTCTATCCTCAGCAATATCCTGAACATGTGGCACCAAAGAATCATCCAACAACTGCTTATCCTTTATCAATTGAACCAAAGAAGGCTTCACTTGCAATTCAGCCACAAGACCTCCATCTTGCGAAATGCTCAAGCTGGCAAACATAGCCCTTAACTAAACCGCCACCTTCGTGCTCAAGGCATCCGCCACAACATTAGCTTTTCCCGGATGGTACTCGATCGTCAGATCGTAATCTTTAAGCAACTCCACCCAACGTCGTTGCCTAAGATTCAACTCTTTCTGAGACATCAGATACTTCAAACTCTTGTGATCTGTGTACACGGTACACTTCTCACCATACAGATAATGTCTCCAAATCTTCAAAGCAAAAACCACCGCAGCTAACTCAATATCATGTGTAGGATAATTGCGCTCATGCACCTTCAACTGTCGCGATGCATAAGCCACTACCTTACCCTCCTGCATTAGCACACACCCCAAACCAACGTAGGATGCGTCACTGTACACCACAAACTCTTTTTCTAATTCAAGTTGAACCAAGATTGGAGCTTGCGTCAAAGCTGCCTTAAGCTTCTCAAAAGCTTGCTATCTCGCTTCTGTCCACTCTTACTTAACATCCTTTTGCAACAACTTCGTCAAAGGGGCGGCAATCTTTGAAAATCCATCCACAAACCTCCGGTAGTACCCTACCAACCCAAGGAAACTACGGACTTCATGAACAGACTTAGGAGGCTTCCAATTCATCACCGCCTTAACCTTCTGAGGATCAACACGAATCCCCTCAGCCGAAACCACATGACCAAGGAACACAACTTCCTTTAGCCAAAACTCACACTTACTCAACTTAGCATAAAGCTGATTTTCCAGAAGCGCTTGCAAGACAACCCTCAAATGACCTTCATGCTCTTCCTCAGTACGAGAATACACAAGGATATCGTCGATGAACACCACAACAAACTTATCCAAGTATTCATGGAACACTCTATTCGTCATGTCCATGAAAGCTGCAGGAGCATTCGTCAAGCCAAATGGCATTACAAGGAACTCATAATGCCCATACCTCGTTCTAAAGGCTGTTTTTGGCACATCCACATCTTTCACATTAAGCTGATAGTATCCTGACCTTAAGTCAATCTTGGAGAACACAGCCGCTCCCCGAAACAGATCAATAAGATCATCAATCCTCGGCAAAGGATACCGATTTTTTATAGTCAACTTGTTCAGCTGACGATAATCGATGCACATTCTCATAGTGCCATCCTTCTTCTTCACAAACAAGACCGGTGCACCCCAAGGTGACACACTTGGCCGAATGAACCCACGGTCAAGCAACTCCTAAAGCTACGTTTTCAATTCCTTCAACTCCTTAGGTGCCATGCGGTAGGGAGCAATGGACACCAGAGTTGTGTTCTCATACAACTCTATCCCAAACTCCACCTCTCGACTAGGCGGCAATCCAGGTAACTCCTCCGGAAACACTCCAGGGAACTCACGAATAGTTCTGATATCCTGAACACGCAACTCATTTGCACTAGGATTCATCACAAAGGCTAAGTAAGCCTCACAACCTTGCCTCAGCATCCGACTTGCTTCTAATGTAGACACCACATTGGCAAGAAATTTCACATTCTCACCAACCACCACCACTTCGTAATCATCCGCAAGTTTCAGCGAAACTCGCTTGCTTTCAAAATCCACTATAGCTCGATGTTCAACAAGCCAATCCATACCAAGGATTACATCAAAACCATAGAATGGAAATTCCATGAGATCAACAAGAAAAACATGGTTTTGCACTTTCAAGGGACATCTTCTATACAACTTTCGTGTTACAACTGTCTCACCAAAAGAACTAGTCACACGCATACCAACATCCAAAGACTCAACAGGTAAACCAAGCATTTGAGCATGTTCACGCAATATGTATGAGTGTGTAGATCCAGAATCAACCAAAGAAAGTAATGATAAGGATTGCAAAGTAAAGGTACCTACGATCACATCCGTATCATTCCTTCCCTCACGCTGAGCATACACTCTAGCTTGGCCATCACCCTCAGGTTGAACGGCCACAACATGTACTACATTCCTGCCACCATCATCTCTGCGCTGAAAATTACCACGGTCGCGCCCACGACCTCTCTGTGGCTCAGCTGCTCTCACCGGAGCTTGTCCCTCCTTCAAAGGCTGAGGACAATCCTTCTTCAAATGCCCACGGTTTCCACAATTCCAGCACGTCCCAAGGTTACACCAACATTCACCACCGTACCGTCTACCACAACGGTTACACTCAAGAGTCCTCTGAACAACATTAGGTCCTTGCTGACCTCTACCAGGGTTACCACCTCCACGTCTAGCATCAGAGTGCGGCCTCCTATCCTTATGCCTCTTGTTGCGATCTCTACCATAATCGTGTTCAGCCGCTCTCTTCCCAGAGCTGGATCCACCCGCTCGGCTAGTCAAACCAAGATTCGACTCAATGTCATTGGCTCTAGTGACCAAGGCATCGAAATCCGTATAGTCAGCCGCAAGCATGAAAGTCTTCACATCCGTTACTAACCCATAACGGAATCATTCGCACCTCTCCCGCTCATTAGGGATCAGCTCAGGTGCATACTGACTGAGACGGACAAACTGGATCTCGTACTCAGCCACCGTCATGCTACCTTGTACAAGAGACATAAATTCTCTTTTCTTCTCATCTAGGTATCGCACACCCAGATACTTCCGCTTAAACGCACTCAGGAAAAACGTCCAGGTCACCTCATTATCTTCCATCCCAGAGATAGTGGTCGTCCACCACGTATAAGCATCACCATGCAGCAGTGACACCACACAACCCATCTTCTGCACATTACTGCAGTTCATTTGACCCAAAATCCTCTTGGTGCTCTCCAACCAAGACTCAGATCCTTCCGCAGATAGACCTCTGAACTCAGTCCCTCCCAGACTGCGAAGACGTTCCAAAGGCAATCTCACATTGGCATCATCCTGATGCGTAGCTCCATGAGCTCCAGCTACTGCTGCCTGAAAGGCTCCAGCAATAGCCTGAATCAACACCGTCATGTCAGGAGCAGCTTGCCCCTGCGCACCTTCAGGTCCAGCGGCCCCGGCACCAGCATTTCCAACTCCAGCACCACCATCACCACCAGGTGGTCCACCACCAGGAGGAGGTGGTAAATCCATAACATTCTCAACATTCTCGTCATTCTCATTCTCATTCTCATTCTGAGCCATAGCTCTTGTATTCATCCTCATCTCTCTACGTGGCCCCATTTACAAAGAAAACAATGCACTGACACAAATGCAATAAACACAATTAGGCTCAATAAGGTAAGTAATCCAAGTACTCAAGCTCTTTTTCGAAAACAATCATTTCATTAGTTTTGATATGGAAATGGGATCTCCTAACACACTCCAACATGGCATCACAACACAAAAACATCACAAATGAAACCATGCATCACAATTCATACAACATTCTTTCACCCAAAAGGCACATCTTGCAATCACACATACATCATCCACATAACAAACCCCAATTATACAAGAACTAAGCTCTGATACCACCAAATGTAACCCCCTTAGCCCGGCCTAGACAGTTGACCCGAACTATGAAGATTACACGGGGAAAACCAAAGTCAACCCGAAAGTCAACCTTGATTCACAAACTTTTTTTCTTTTTAGTCTTTTCTAGATGCTTGTTAACCCTAAGTGAGTACTCACGAGATACGATAGAGAAAGGCACAGCGATCAGATTTCAAAAAGGGACTCAATTACACAATATACAAATTTTGGGGACCAAAATGTAATTTCTGTAAATTAGAAGGTCTTTACTGATTTAAATGTTACCAATATGAAATTAGTCATGCTACATGCTTCACTGCCAAATTTCATCTTAATTGAACATCTCAAACTCAAGCAATTGCAACTTTAACATTTGAGACTAAAATGTAAAGCTTGCAAACTTCAGCACCATTCAAATCAGTGCCCAACGGTCACCTGTTTCGAAACACCCACCTGCTGTATCGAATCGCAGGATCAGAACGGCGTTGACCGTTTCGATATGCGGGTTGGTTCCGAGACTGGTTCCGGAACGAGGCCTTCTAGTGTCCAAATCGTTTCGAAACATCCCTTAGCGTTTCGAAACACGAAGGCCATTTCAGGCCCCCGTTTCGAAACACTAGGGGGTGTTTCGATACGGTTTGCCCAGAAACAGCAGCAAATGCTGGTTTTTCATGCACAAACTCGTTCAAACACATCCAAAAGACTTCCCAAGCATATCAACAAGTCAACATACATACAAGGCACACATTTAGAGCCCCTAAACACCTTCTTAGCATCAAACAAGGAAATTCATAAGTCTAGAGGCATGCATCCTAATATCCAAACCAAATAGGGAAATCAAACCTCCAAACAAGCAATAATGGCCATTTACAATTCAAAACAACCAAGGCACACATGCCACATCATTAGGGAGTTTAACACATCTCCCAAAATAAAACTTAGGTTCCCATTGCCAAATTATCAAAACTAATAGTGTACGAAAACTTCACCATACATGAGCTTGGATTCCCTTGGACACACTTAGCTTCCTTGATGCCCTTAAACACCTCAATTATCTGCATTATTGGTAAAAGAGAGCGTAAACACAAATGCTTAGTGAGGCATGCTCTAAAGTAAACCAACACAATAATGCACTTTTAGAAAACCTTTTCATCAAAGCTTTTAAGCCACATGCTCATCACTTTCTCATGCTTGATAAACTTTCAAAGCAAAACTCATTGTAATCACATGTACCTCCATTCTATCTCATGCATTAAAACCAATGCAAAACTCATGGCAAGGCCATCCACATGCTTGTATTGTCAAAGCATTTCTAAACATAACACATATGCATATCTCATAGCATAAATCATTTCATCAAGGTACATGTGTAACAAAACCATTTAATCATTTATAATGGCATTTAGCATCTCATCAATACTCGGATATGCGAACACATTTCTACACTAGACTCTTCCGGTGGAATCTCACATCACCGTACTCACTTGTCTAGCAACAACTTCCGGTGGAATCTCTCATCACCGTACTCACATGGCAGATCTCTCATCGCCACAAAGCTTGGGTATTTCACCAAGTCCTACCCGATGGAATGCCCATCATCGGAAAATCTCCCTTTGGCTTAACCAAAGAGCACGCACGAATTTTTAATTTATAGTGCACTCTCATCCTATTGATCGATCAATTATATCCAGTAAGTTTCTCAACATCTATGCTAATATAAAATGTTAAAATATCATCACACCTACTGTTTTTCATGCAAAATAACTCAAGTGTTTTCTCATCACTTTTCAAATCAATAATCATACTTTTCTTTAAACCAAAAGCTCAAATCTATTCAATGCATCATGCCATCTCATGACAACTCTACAAGCATAATCTCATGCTCCAAAACATGCATAAAAACAGTAGGAATTTAACCAACACAAACCATGAGCATGTAAGAGCAATTTGGGGCCAAAACACTACTTTAGAGAGATCAAATCAAACCATACTTACTTTCGGATTTAGGAAGGTGTTTCAAACCTCTCCTAAATCCCCAAACCTTGAGTTTTTGTCCTCATGGACTTCAAAACCAAACGCACTCACCGATTTTGTTTCGCTTCTAAACATCAATTAACATCAAAAACAACTCTCAACTCGTCCTTATACCTCCAACTATAACAGAACACCAAAAACACCTCAAAAACCACCATTTTCATAAGCAAAAACTTAGGAAACACAACCTATTCGGGATTAGATTGATAAAACCTCATTTCTAACATCATTTAACATCCAAAATACATTAGAGAACTATCTCAAAATAGAGCCCAATCAATTACAACGAAAATCTTCAAGATCTCTTCCAAAATCTTGAGTTTTAAGCCAAAATCTTGTTTCCAACATTAAAACAATTTATAAAACTTTAACAAAGGAATGACAACTTGGGAATTTCAGTAAAGAACTGAGTATTTATAGGAGAAGAACAATCTTACCTCTAAATGATGATTTCTCCTTGATTTGGGCCAAATTCCATGAAAATTCAATGTGGAAATCAAAAGGATTTGATGCAAGATTGATTAGGAACCAATGAGTCATGGAAATCTCATTAATTGAAGTAAAAATCTATGTAAAAGTTGCTGGAGAAAAGGTGTTTGGATGATGGATTTTGAGAGAAAAAGGAATGAAAGAAAATTAGAGAAAGGTAGTTATGAAAATTAAAAAGTAGTTTTCCTTTTCTTTTATTTAATGAAAACATTAATTAAATCACTCAAATTAAGGAAAAATCTGGAGAAAAACATTTTTGGTAAATTAGCTCCTTAAAGATTCAAAGTTTCAATCCTTTACAAAACAGTCACTACTAAACTTTGCAAAAATCGCAATTTGGTCACTACACCAAAATGTAGTATTTCCAAACCTTGTTTTGTAAAATTGATTTCACCACTTACCTATATATATTAAATGAGGATTTTTAAATATTTTTCTATATTTTTAAAGCATCCCGAACTAGGCTTTCCCTAAAACCTCCTTTTATATTCAAACCGTTTCTCAGACCGGTCCGGTTCAGACCCTAAACTTCTAAGCCCAAAATTGGGGTGTTACAACCATCACACGATATGCTCAAACAAGCAAACATCGCTCTCACCTCCACATCTACTTTCCTGCTCAAAGCATCGGCTACAACATTAGCCTTACCCGGGTGATACTCATTCGTCAGATCATAACCTTTGAACAACTCTACCCAGCGACGTTGCCTAAGATTCAACTTCTTTTGAGACATAAGATATTTCAAACTTTTATGGTCTGTAACCACAACACACTTCTCACCATATATGTAATGCCTCTAAATTTTCAAGGCAAACACCACAGCTGCAAGCTCAAGATCATGAGTAGGCTAGTTGCGCTCATGCACCTTCAACTGCCTAGATGCATAGGCCACTAACTTACCCTCTTGCATCAACACGCAACCCAAACCAACAATGGACGCATCACTATAGACCACAAACTCCTTACCAGATTCAGGTTGAATCAGAACAGGAGCTTGCGTCAAAGCTTCTTTCAGCTTCTCAAAAGCTTGTTGTGTCGCATCCGTCCACTCAAAGCGAACATTCTCTTGCAACAACTTGGTCAAAGGCGCTGTTGTAAACCCCTTAGCCCGGCCTAGACGCTAGACCCGAACTACGAAGATTACACGGGGAAAACCAAAGTCAACCCGAAAGTCAACCTTGATTAACGACCCTTTTTTCCTTTTTATCTTTTCTAGATGCGCATTAAGCCTATGTGAACACTCAAGAATCATGGGAGAGAAAAGCATAGCGATCGGAAACATTTAAGGACTCAATTGCAAGAAATACACTTTTAGGGACCAAAATGTAAATTTTGTAAAACATAAGGACTTTGTAGATTTTACGATTACCTAAAGGTAATTAGTCATATTACATGCCTCTCTGCCAAATTTCAGCTTAAAAGGACATTCCAAGCTCAAGCAATTGCAACCACAACATTCAAGACTAAAATGTAAAACATGAGAACTTGAAACAATTCAAATGCACAAGCCAACGGTCAACCGTTCCGGAATGCTGACCTTCGTACCGAAACGCCCGTATCAAAACAGTGTTGACTGTTTTGGTACTCGGGTGTGTTCCGAGACCAGTATCGGAACATGCCTCTCTAGTAGCCAAAGTGTTCCGAAACACCTTCACCCGTTCCGAAACACCTTGGCCATTTCGGGCCCCTGTTTCGAAATAGATAAGGGTGTTTCGATACACTCTGCCCTGCAACAGCAGAAAATTCTAGTTTTTCACATCTTAACACCATTAAACATGCTCCAAGTCATTCCATAACATACCATCACATGTTAAAGCATCAAGTCTATCATATTTACACGAAGGCTAGACACCTTGCAAGCGTTAAGCATATCAATGCATTTACCTCATACAACTAGAAAGAACATACTTTTAACCATAAAGCATAGCGATACCAAGATTCAAAATGAGGACCCAAACATCTCATAAAGGCCATCCACAAGAATCAAACCATAAACCGAACTTGCCCATGGTAAACAATCTCATCCCACAACAAAGTAAAGGATCCCCCATTGCCTTTATTATCTATAGCTATAAACAAAACATACTTCTCAAGTGGAGCTCTTCTTGAATCCCTTGCTTCTTGTTGTCCCAAATTCAATTATCTGCATTGATGGACAAAAAGGAGCATAAGCACATAATGCTTAGTGAGGAAAGCTCAAAATCAAAATCACCATCAATGCAACGAAACCATAAAAAATTCTTTATTTGTAATCACACCTCAATAAACCAATGTATGGTTTGGAAACTTCATTTGAAATACCATTGCCTTAAATCATGCATTGCTTGACATATAAACCAACAATAAACTCAAATAACATTCTTGTAATCACTTCCATTTAAACCTTCTCACGCATAAACTCTTCATGCAAGCTTAAACCAAATTTTCTTGGAAACCAATTCCAACTCACACTCTTTCTTCCTCATGCTTGAAAATCTTTTCAAAGCAAAACCCTATTTGAAAACCACATGTACCCTATATCTATCTCATGCATTCAACCAATGCAAAACTCATGGCAAAACCACACATGCTTGTTACACAAAAGCATTTCATAATCTCCATATCTCATATGCATTTCTCATAGCATAAAAACATTTCAAGCATTGGTACATGTGACACACACTTCATTCTCATATATTGGCATTTTCATATTCTATTTTTACACGGATATGCGGACAACTTGACTCGAGGTCAAGTCCTACCCCGGTGGGATCTCGCCACCGGTTCTCATTGCGGTATCTACCTTCGCCAAAAGCTTGGGTATTTCACCAAGTCCTACTCCGATGGAATGCCCATCATCGGTTTCTCATGGCGATAACATTTGTTGCCAAAAAGCTTGGGTCTTTCACCAAGTCCTACTCCGATGGTATGCCCATCATCGGTATCACATGGTGGTACCATTCTATGCCATTAAGCTTGGATATTTCACCAAGTCCTACTCTGATGGTATGCCCCTCACCAGTCTCTCTCTTTGGAACGCATCCCAAGAGCACGTACGAATTTTTAGTTTATAGTGCACTCTACATCCTATTAATCGATCAATTATATCCGGTAAGTATCTCATCTTCTATGCCAATATATCATGTAAAGACATCATCTCACCTACTGTTTTTCATGCAACATTTCTCAAATCTTTCTCATCTCATTTCAAGGTCAAAACACATGCTTGCATTGAATCAAAATCTCAAAACTCAACAATGCAACATGCTATTTCATGAATTCTCTTCAAGCATCATTTCATGCTACAAATCATGCATAAAAACAGTAGGATTTTGTCTATCTCAAAGCAAAAGCATTTAAAAGCATTTAAGCAACAACCACATAATCTCAAGGGTCATCAATTTCATGCTTCTCACACCAAACCAAATTTGATAACCTCCTCACATGCTTAAAAACCATGCTCAAACAACAAATCAACTCATTTTGCCAAGCCAAGCACATCAAATCCATTTACATATTTTCAAAACAATAATAGCACATCTCGAGAGAGAAATCTACTTTACTTACTTCCGAGCTTAAACTGGCGTTTCAAGCCTAGATTTAAGTTCCCAAACCTCTTTTCAAAATCATTCCAAAGCTGGAAAACACGTTCTCACTCACCGATACACAACACTACGCTAGCCGACGAGCCAACCAAGCGTCCGAAACCTCCTACGCTACCTCGATTGCTTCCAGATCACTCTCCCATGTTTTTAACACATAAGACCAGAGGATTAATGCATCACCATGCATTAAAATCACCAGCCATTCATTCTAACCCGCTGCTCCCCTCAAAACAAGCATTTCAGCTATCCGAAATAACCGAAAACATCACCAAACATTCACCAAACAAACCCAGCCAAGATCAATCAATTCCAACCTTTTCTAAACACCAATTAGCACCAAAAAGCAACATAAACATGACCTTATACCTCCAACAACAACAGATCATCAAAACCACCCCCAAAAACCACCATTCTAGCATGCAAAACTTAGGAATACAAACCTATTCGGGATTTGTTTGCTAAAACCTCACTTATAACATCAATTATCATCCAAAATACTTTATAAAACAACCTCAAAACAGAGCCTAACCATTAACCATGAAAATCATCAAGATCTCTCCAAGAATCTTGAGTTTTAACACAATTTCATGTTTCTAACATTAAAGCAACTCAAAAATCATTAACAAAGGATTGATAACTTGGGAATTTGAGTAAAGAACTGATCATTAGAGGAGAAGGACGAAGCTTACCTCTAATGGCTGATTTCTCCTTGATTTGGGCAAGTTTTCTTGAAAATCCAAAGTTAAAACAAGAGGATTTGATGAGGAAAAGATTAGGAATCAAAAGGAGATTGAAATCTCATCAAAAGGAATGAAAATCAGAGGCTAATTGATGTAGTAATGGTGTTTGGCTGAAAAGAAATTGAGAGAAAATTGACGTAAGGTAATTATGAAAAGTCAACGATAGTTTTTCTTTTTAATAATCCTTATTTCCCTCAATTAAAACATTAATAAAAACACCCAAAATCAAGAGAAATCTGACTAAAAACATTTTGGTAAAATTAGCTCCTTAAAGATTCAAAGTTTCAATCCTTTACAAAACAGTCACTATTCCACTTTTGCAAAAACTGCGATTTGGTCACTACACCGAAATGTAGTATTTCCAAACCTTATTTTGTAAAATTGTTTTCACCATAATCATTCATATAATAAATGTGGATTTTTAGATATTTTCCCATAATTTTAAAGCATCCCGAACTAGGTGTTCCCTAAATCACCCTTAGAGGTTCGAACCGTTCTCGACCGACCCGATCCAACTCTAAAACTTCTAAGCCCAAAATCGGGGCATTACAACTCTCCCCCTTAAGAATTTCGTCCTCGAAATTTTCAACTTGAGGAGATGTGTGATATACATCCTCTCCAACAAAACACAACATAAGCACAAGAGACATAACCATCACGGAAAACACCTTCAACCAAAACACAACGAAACCAACACACTCCTCAACCTCCACGATCCAAAAACCCTCAGATCAAACTTACTCTACACCTAACTTCAACATCACCACTCACGGTGCAAGACTTCCAACAACCCAAGGAACTCTTAAACCTTTGCAACACACTCCGCCTTACCTCATAATTCCTTTAGCAAAATACACACACACAGTGATACCAACCCATCCACTCTTCAGCCACCATGTGATCTACAACCCACTCTACTTTCCAAACTTCCTACAAACTAATCAACTCTTGCTCGAAGATCACTACGACAAGCAAAAAAAATCTTACGCAACAACTGCTTACTCACGTTCCCTAATGTATTGACAACATTCCTTCACATCCGCTACCATCACCCGCCTTAACAGCCCATCAAAAACTGCCCACACAACATCTGAAAAATCCTCATCACGAGACTCCAACCTTAACTCCAACAACTGCTTCACCGACCCCAACTGTCCCAAGGAAAATTTACTTATACTCAGCCAACAAACCATCTTCTCACAAGGACCCAACCAAACTAACAATGGCCTTTGAACTTACATTACCTCCCCCCTTCAAGCTTTGACTATGATACTAATCTTACTTGGGTGCCACTCATAACAATTCTTAATCCTCACCCAAGGATAACCGCAACACACCACACATAAAATTCATTCCCAAACACTTACAACTGTCCGAACGCATACACTACAGCTTTTCCAACTATTACACTTTCGCCACTAATGTTGTTCACAAGAACAACACCGACTACTACCCAAACTAACTATAGGACCTTATCTACCACACAAGAAAACCCAAAACCAAAACCAAGAAAAGATAACAATGACAAAGATTGCATATTAGAGATACCTGCAATCACATCATTATCTTTGAGCTTCAAGCGACAAGCACCTACCCCCGCAGAACCACCATTTTCCGGCCGTGCCATCACAACATCGACCAACACCCTGGAATCATCACCGTCTCCCTGCTGTAAAGAACCCTGACCACACTCACGCTCGCAAGGAGCTGCGACAAACATTCCACCTTGACCACCCCGAGCCAACTCCGGACAATCTCGCCTCAAATGTCCAACAGACCCACAATTCCAACAAGATTCAACCTCCATACACCTCGCACCTCTTTGCCCTTCTTGCCACCTCCGAACTCTATCTCGGCCGCGCTCACGACCATTTTAAGACCTTTTTGAACGCACTGAAGCTAATCTCACTGCTCGAGGACAATTTCGCTTCACATGCTCCATTGAACCATAGTTCCAACAAGCTCCAACACCCCAGCGAACCCCAATGTGACGCCTTCTACAACGGTCGCACTCTGGTAAACGAACTACTACTCATTGGTCTTGTTGCACTTGACCCACATCATGTAACACCCCAATTTTGGGCTTAGAAGTTTTGGGTTTGGACCGGACCGGTCGGGTTGCGGTTCGAATATAAAAGGGTGAATTTAGGAAAGCCTAGTTCGGGTTGCATTAAAAATATGGAAAAATGTCTTAAAATCCTCTTTTATTATATATAAGAGAAAGGTGAAATCAATTTTACAAAATGAGGTTTGGAAGAGTGACATTTTGGGTTAGTGACCAAAATGTAATTTTTGAAAACTTGGTGACTGTTTTAAAAAGGATTGAAATTTTGAATCTTTAAGGAGCTATTTACCCAATAGGAGTTTCTCCAGATTTTTCTTAAATATTAAAGAATTAATTAATGGTTTTAAAATAAAAGTAAAAGGGAGGGAAAGATGTTTTGGCATTTTCAACTAACTTTTTCCAAATTTTCCATTTTCTTTTCTCTCAACTTTTCTCTCAACCCAAACACATTTCTCCAGCAAAATTCTATCTGATTTTGACAACAAAAGATTAGATTTTAATCCTCATTTGATCTCCAATCAAATCTACAACAAAACCTTAGCATTTGCTTATTGGATTTTCAAGATTTTGGTTCCAAAAAGGGAGAAAACTCAAGTTTAGAGGTATGAACGTCCTTCTCCTCTAAATTCTCAGTTCTTTACTGAAATTCCCAAGTTCTCAATCCTTGAATTATGTTTTATTAAATGTTTTTCAATTGTGTTCTTGATCTTGGCTTTAAAATGCAAGATTTGCTTTAATTTTGGTGAAATTCGTATGATCTGATTGGGCACTGTTTTGAGATGTCATTTTGATGTAAAATGAATGTATAATTGATGAGAAATTGAGGTTTAATCAATGCAATCCCGAATAGGTTGATTTTCCTAAGTTTTGTTTAAGTTTTTGGTGGTTTTTGGAGTGATCTTGATGTTCTGTTATGGCTGGAGGTATAAGGACGTGATGAGATCCATTTTTGATGTTAATTGATGTTTAATAATGGTTAGAAGTGATGGATCTTGGCTGGGTTAAGTTTTGGAAGTGTTTGGATGTGATTTCGGTTGTGTTTGGTAGCCGAAATGTGAGTGTTGATGTGAGCAGCGAGTTTAGGTGTCTTGGTTGAGGATATTAATGCATGATGGTGCATTAATCTGCTGTTTTGATGTGTTTAAAACAGGGGAGACATCTTCGGATCCTTGTGGTGTTGTTTCGGAAGCTTGATTGGTGTTTCGGCAAGTGGCGAAACGGAAATCGGTGAGTGAAGTTGGGTTTTCAGCTTTAAAACAAAGGTTTGAAGGTTTTGGGAGCTTAGTTTAAGTCTAAGCAACTTAGCTAAGCTCAAGAGTAAGTAAATGGAATTTATCTCTTGGTTTGTGCTATGATTTGGTTTTTAAAGCTCTTGTGATTGTTGGATGCAATGCGTGTGATTTGCATGTTTTAAATTCTGTTTTGAAAGCATATTTTAGCATGGTTTAATGCTGGTTTTGAAAGCCATGTGTGAAGGATGCTCAAGGTAAGAGATCCTTGGTTTTGTACATTGGAATTGTGGAATTGATGCATAGTGTTGCATGTTGTTTAATGGCTTTGTGTAATGCTTTAAAAACAGTGGATTGATGATGGTAATTGGTGGTTTTGGCACTGTGATTATGCTTGTAATACAATGGATTAATATGGTAAATTGGTTATATTGGCAAGTGATGTAAGTGGTTCTTGGTTACATGAATCGGATATAGTTAGCCGGCTATAGGATTGGGTGCACCGTGAATAAAGTCGCCTTGGGTGTGGAGTGGTTGTGATTGAACCGGTAACTCCATCCAAGTACACTAACGAGATGGTCAAGAAAACCATGGTGTTTAAAAGTCCATGGGTGGGTCTTGTGTTAAGGTTATATGGTGGTTAAAATTCCATATGAGAACCTTGTATACATTAAGGTCATATGGTGTTTAAAAGTCCATATGAGGACCTTGTGTATGGTAAGATCACAATGGTGGTGTAAAGTCCATGTGTGGATCTTGTATGTCCCGGTATCTCGTTAGTGATGCTATACAACTACCAATGAGTGATGTTAAGGTCAAATGGTGGTTAAAATTCCATTTGAGGACCTTGTGTATGTTAAGGTCAAATGGTGGTTAAAATTCCATTTGAGGACCTTGTGAATGTTAAGGTCATATGGTGTTTAAAAGTCCATATGTAGACCTTGTGATTGGTAGTGTGTATGAAGCGTGGGGACAACGCTTGTGATCCGCGTATCCGATTGTGTCATGTGTTATGATGGTTTATGAATTATCACTTGGAAGCCAATATAATGTTCTTGAATATGATGAAGCATGAGATGCTTGAAACAATGCATGTTTGCATGAGAAGGGTGTAATACTTTATGAATGCATGTTTACTTGTTAGCTTGAACAAGAGTTTATTCTTTAATGAGAATGGTGCATGTGTGCATGAAATCTCTTAAGTGCATTGTAGTCTTGCGAAGACTTGTTTTTAAAGGCATGAAATGCTAATATTGGTTTGTGGTTCATATGTTGCATTTGTTTAATGCATGAGATAGTTTGAATGAGTAAGTGGTTTTCAAAGGTTTCTTGCTTTGAAATGGTTTTCAAGTATGAGAAAAGTATGATGTGAAGTGGGAGTGTTTTCCAAGGATTTTGTATTTAACTTTGCATGTGATGTTCATGCATGGAATGGTTAAATTAATGGTTTTGCAAGGTTGTGCTTTGAAGTGAATTACTTGGCTTTTCTAAGCTAAGGGTTGGTTTTCATATTTGAGCAATGCATGATTTAAAGCATGTTGTTTAAAGGGGTTTTCAAACAATGCTTTGGTTTATCGAATTGTGATGCTTTTAAAATAGGTTTTATGACTCGCCGCATTGATGGTGTTTTGGTTTTGAGCATTCCTCACTAAGCATTATGTGCTTACGCTCCTTTTTGTCCATCAATGCAGATATTTGAAGTTGGGACAGCGAGAAGCAAGGGATTCAAGGAGAGCTCCACTTGAGATGTATGTCTCGGTAAAAAGCTATATATAATAAAGGCAATGGGGGGAGAATCTCTTATGTTGACATTTATTGAGATTGTGTATGTTGGACTTCCTAAGTTGATTTTATGTTGTTGTTGATGATGGAACATGTAAATGATCTTTATGAGGATTGTTTGGTGATTTGGTGTTTGAATGGTTTTCAATGTAGGATGCATGCCTATAGAATTGGGGCTTTCCTTGTTTGATGCCATGTTCATGCATTGTTGATGCCATTATGTTCCTTGGGTGTTGAATGACTTGCTGGTATGTTTTGGTTGCCTTTGGAGCATGTTTGATGGGTCAATTGTGTAATAAATCAGCTAAAATTCTGCAATCTGGGCAGCCTGTTTCGGAACAGGTGCTACCGTTTCGGAACAGAGGGCCTGAAATGGCCTAGGCGTTTCGGAACGGGCAGAGCCGTTCCGAAACAGTTTGGTCACTGCCAGGCCATGTTGCGCAACCGGTTTCGGAACGGTCCCGCGTTTCGGAACGGATCATCCCTGTTCCGAAACACTCGACCGTTGGGCACTGAAATTGACGGTTTTATGTTTTGAAATTTTTGCGTTTTGGTCCTGAATCTTGTTTATGCAATTGAATGAGTTTGGGATGTCCGTTTGAGTTGAAATTTGGCAGAGAGGCATGAAACATGACTAATTTCATAATGGTAACTTTAAAATTGGAAAACTCCTCTTAATTTCCAGAATTTACAAATTGGTCCCTAAATTCATTATTTGTGCAATCGAGTCCCTAAATGTGTTCTGATTGCTGTGATCTTTGAACATGCTGTTGTTATGAACATATCTAGGGTTAATGTGCATTTAGATAAGATTAAAAAGGAAAAAAAAGGTTCGTTATTCAAGGTTGACTTTCGGGTTGACTTTGGTTTTCCCCGTGTAAACTTCTTAATTCGGGTCAACCGTCTAGGGCGGGTTAAGGGGGTTACATTTGGTGGTATCAGAGCTGAGTTGCGAATGCTTGGGGAAAATGGTAAATTGTTGTTATATGTGTTTGATGTTTACTCTGATGTGTGGTTGAAAGTCGGTTGAAATGTGTGCTTGTGAACGAGTTGTTGATGTTTTTAGCATGCTTCTTGATTGAGAATCTTCATTGAGCTAATGTGGATTTGTGTTGATGTTATGCTGGTGTTGTGAGCTGATTTTATGAATGATGAAAGTGTGATGGGTATGATACGTTGATATTATGCTGTTGCGAGTGAATGTTGTTTGAGGAGAGCATGATCGAAATATGTTGATTGATATGCTCAATGTTGTGATATCCATGTTTTTATTGACTGTTATGTCATGTAAAAGGGGAGAATTTGGGATACCCATTGCCTTATTATTATAGCTATTGTGTTATTTTGGAGTTGGAGCTTTGAATCCTTGCTTAAAGCTGGTCTGATCGATTTGTTTGTTTTGTTATGATTGTTTGTTGTTAATAGCATGGTGAAATCGATGAAAGAATGACAGTTGGGTGAGATGGTTGCTGCTATAGAGCAGGTTGTTAAGGCGTGGAATTCACCTTTTAGGGGAGGTGTTTCGTCTCAGTCTTCAGTGCCTGAAGTTGAGGTTGTAAGGCAGGAGGAAGAAGTTGGTTCTGTGATGAAGAGTTCATCACCTTTAGTTCAAGAGGTGTTGGGAACATCTCAGGCTGTGGTAAAAGTAAGGCCTGTAGACGTGCCGGTTGTGGGATGTACGGGTTTGTCGAAACAACGTTTGCATGATTTGGGAGCTGTGGAGTATCATGGTTCGACACCTGAGACGTACGAGGCCTGGTTGGCCAGTGTAATTCTGATTTTGGATCAGGAAGGTTGTGACTATGCCTGTAAGCTGGGAAGTGTTGTCTCTTTGATGTTGGAAGACGCCTGTGCCTGGTGGACATCTGTGGCGATGGCATCGCCTATCCACGATATAGATTGGGACTTCTTTGTGTCTGCCTTTTATGAAAGGTATCTTGGAGAGAAATTCCCAAGGGTTAAGCAATGTGAGGGTGTGGTATCAGTTTATGAAGGTGAGAAAAGTTTAAGCGAGAGAGTTGTGGGTACTGACTTCGAGAGCGGTCAGCGTAAGAGGCTACGTGATAGAAGGTTTTGCTTGAATCGAAGTCTGGGTGGTAGTACAAATCTGGGGCAAGTGCTGCATGATCAAGGAGTGGAAGCTCAGCTACCAGTGTGTGACCGTTGTGGAAGGCGCCATGTTGAGGGTTGTTGGGGCGCAGAAGTTTGTTGGAACTGTGGTTCTGAAGAACATGTGAAGCGGGATTGTCCTCAAGTGTTGAGATCAGCTTCAGTGGTAGCAGAAGGGTCTCTGAAGGGTCATGGGCACGGCCAAGACAAGGTTCGAAGAAGGCAGGAAGGGAAGAAAGGTGTGAGGAGCTTGCAGTATGAATCTTGTTGGAATTGTGGGTCTGTTGGACATTTGAGACGTAATTGCTTGAAGTTGGCTCGGGGTAGTCAGGGTTCTTTACCGCAGGGAGAGGGTGACGACCTTAATGTGTTAGCTGATGCTGCAGCAGTGCGGCTAGAGGATGGTTGTTCTGCGAGAAAGAGAGCTTGTCTGTTGAAGCTCCGGGGCAGTGAGGTGTTTATAGGTAACCTTGTTAAGTAATCTTTTGCTCTAGTATCTTAGTTTGGTTTCAGTTAGTATTTTCCTTGCGTAGTGGGTATGGTCTCGCTGCTAGCATGTTTGGGGTAGTAATTGGTGTTGTTTTGAAAACAACATTAGTGTGAAGGGGGCGTTAGTGAGTATCTTGTGGTTAATGGGTTCTTAGAATGATGAGGTTGGTTTAGTTAGAAGTGAGATAGGAGATTGTTTTTAAGCGGATTCTGAGGATGTTATTGGTGGGTGTGAACCGACATACATGCACAGTTAAAATCATTTGTTATATGCTATATTATATATGTATTGGTCCATGCATACATGTGACATGACATTAGAGGTTTTGCATGCATGTACATCAGGCATTGATAGGGCATATTGGTGACCATGCATACGAACGTTCACACTCGCTGATAGTTAATCGGGTCCGTTAGTGTTGGGATAGGGTTAGGTTGGATGATGGGTTTTAAAAGTTGTGTTGGTGCTAGGAGAATGTTAGAAGTTGTGGAGGGTATTAAGCGGGCTGACCATAATAGTGAGTGTGGTATAGCATGTTGGTAGAAGGAAAGTGTTTGGCGCTTAATGAGTTTAGCGGTATGGTGGTGAGGAGATTACCGGTTGAAGTTAGAATCAATTAGAGTAGTTGTGAATAGCTGATAGAAGTGGTAGTTCTTGGTGTTAAGTGATGTGGTAAGTTAGTAGATGTGTTCCAGAGTGCTGAGGTAACTTGGCATTGATGTTGTAGTAGAAGGATTGTTTTTGTAGGTGATGGTTCGTAGCAACCTTCGAAGAGTTGAGAAGAGGTTGTGATGTGGGTTGTAGAAAAGGGTTAGCCGGGGAGAATAGAAGTTTCGTAATCTTATGTATGTATAGAGTGGGCGGTGTCCTGGTAAGGCTGGTGTTCTAGTCCAGGCTTGAAGTGGAAAGGCAATGTAAGATCAAAGACCATTGTTGGTTGGACGGGTTTTTGTGAGTAGTGGCTGGCTAGTTGTGTATAAGTAAATTCCTTCTGAAGTCAGCTGGTGGTGTGTGGAACGGCTGGCGGAGTCAAGGTTGGGGTTTTGTGTTGTGTTTTTCAGGTGTTAGGTGAGTAGTTCTGGTGAATCGTTATGGTAATGATAGCGGCGGATGCGAAGGAATGTCAGCATTACGTTGAGAAGTTTGGGTAAGCGGTTGATGCTTAGAAATTTTTGCTTGATGTGGTAATCTTTGGAAGAGGTTGAGCAGTTATGCAAGGGGTTCTAGAAGCAGTGAAGGTTGTGGGTCACATGGTGACTGAACTGGATTGGTTGGTGTCACCGTGTGTGAACAAGTTTTGGGAGTTGTGAGCTGAGGTGGTGAATGCTGTAAGAGTTGGAGGTTCTTCAGGTTGTTGTTGGGGCTGTGTGCAGTCCGGAAGTGTGAAAGGTTAAGATGTGGTTAACATCTGAGTGTTCTGGAATCTGTGAACAGTATGTGTTGGTGTTGGGTTGGTGGAGTTTTGTGAGGAGAGTGTTCAGTGGTGGTTAAGTCTCCTGTGTTGCCTTGTGTGTTGCTTGAGAAGTTTGGTTGTTCTCTTTTTGCCGGTTGAAATTTCGAGGACGAAATTTCTTAAGGGGGGGGGAGAGTTGTAACACCCCAATTTTGGGCTTAGAAGTTTTGGGTTTGGACCGGACCGGTCGGGTTGCGGTTCGAATATAAAAGGGTGAATTTAGGAAAGCCTAGTTCGGGTTGCATTAAAAATATGGAAAAATGTCTTAAAATCCTCTTTTATTATATATAAGAGAAAGGTGAAATCAATTTTACAAAATGAGGTTTGGAAGAGTGACATTTTGGGTTAGTGACCAAAATGTAATTTTTGAAAACTTGGTGACTGTTTTAAAAAGGATTGAAACTTTGAATCTTTAAGGAGCTATTTACCCAATAGGAGTTTCTCCAGATTTTTCTTAAATATTAAAGAATTAATTAATGGTTTTAAAATAAAAGTAAAAGGGAGGGAAAGATGTTTTGGCATTTTCAACTAACTTTTCCCAAATTTTCCATTTTCTTTTCTCTCAACTTTTCTCTCTACCCAAACACATTTCTCCAGCAAAATTCTATATGATTTTGACAACAAAAGATTAGATTTCAATCCTCATTTGATCTCCAATCAAATCTACAACAAAACCTTAGCATTTGCTTATTGGATTTTCAAGATTTTGGTTCCAAAAAGGGAGAAAACTCAAGTTTAGAGGTATGAACGTCCTTCTCCTCTAAATTCTCAGTTCTTTACTGAAATTCCCAAGTTCTCAATCCTTGAATTATGTTTTATTAAAGGTTTTTCAATTGTGTTCTTGATCTTGGCTTTAAAATGCAAGATTTGCTTTAATTTTGGTGAAATTCGTATGATCTGATTGGGCACTATTTTGAGATGTCATTTTGATGTAAAATGAATGTATAATTGATGAGAAATTGAGGTTTAATCAATGCAATCCCGAATAGGTTGATTTTCCTAAGTTTTGTTAAAGTTTTTGGTGGTTTTTGGAGTGATCTTGATGTTATGTTATGGCTGGAGGTATAAGGACGTGATGAGATCCATTTTGGATGTTAATTGATGTTTAAAAATGGTTAGAAGTGATGGATCTTGGCTGGGTTAAGTTTTGGAAGTGTTTGGATGTGATTTCGGTTGTGTTTGGTGGCCGAAATGTGAGTGTTGATGTGAGCAGCGAGTTTAGGTGTCTTTGTTGAGGATATTAATGCATGATGGTGCATTAATCTGCTGTTTTGATGTGTTTAAAACAGGGGAGACATCTTCGGATCCTTGTGGTGTTGTTTCGGAAGCTTGATTGGTGTTTCGGCAAGTGGCGAAACGGAAATCGGTGAGTGAAGTTAGGTTTTCAGCTTTAAAACAATGGTTTGAAGGTTTTGGGAGCTTAGTTTAAGTCTAAGCAACTTAGCTAAGCTCAAGAGTAAGTAAATGGAATTTATCTCTTGGTTTGTGCTATGATTTGGTTTTTAAAGCTCTTGTGATTGTTGGATGCAATGCGTGTGATTTGCATGTTTTAAATTCTGTTTTGAAAGCATATTTTAGCATGGTTTAATGCTGGTTTTGAAAGCCATGTGTGAAGGATGCTCAAGGTAAGAGATCCTTGGTTTTGTACATTGGAATTGTGGAATTGATGCATAGTGTTGCATGTTGTTTAATGGCTTTGTGTAATGCTTTAAAAACAGTGGATTGATGATGGTAATTGGTGGTTTTGGCACTTTGGTTATGCTTGTAATACAATGGATTAATATGGTAAATTGGTTATATTGGCAAGTGATGTAAGTGGTTCTTGGTTACATGAATCGGATATAGTTAGCCGGCTATAGGATTGGGTGCACCGTGAATAAAGTCGCCTTGGGTGTGGAGTGGTTGTGATTGAACCGGTAACTCCATCCAAGTACACTAACGAGATGGTCAAGAACACCATGGTGTTTAAAAGTCCATGGGTGGGTCTTGTGTTAAGGTTATATGGTGGTTAAAATTCCATATGAGAACCTTGTATACATTAAGGTCATATGGTGTTTAAAAGTCCATATGAGGACCTTGTGTATGGTAAGATCACAATGGTGGTGTAAAGTCCATGTGTGGATCTTGTATGTCCCGGGATCTCGTTAGTGATGCTATACAACTACCAATGAGTGATGTTAAGGTCAAATGGTGGTTAAAATTCCATTTGAGGACCTTGTGAATGTTAAGGTCATATGGTGTTTAAAAGTCCATATGTAGACCTTGTGATTGGTAGTGTGTATGAAGCGTGGGGACAATGCTTGTGATCCGCGTATCCGATTGTGTCATGTGTTATGATGGTTTATGAATTATCACTTGGAAGCCAATATAATGTTCTTGAATATGATGAAGCATGAGATGCTTGAAACAATGCATGTTTGCATGAGAAGGGTGTAATGCTTTATGAATGCATGTTTACTTGTTAGCTTGAACAAGAGTTTATTCTTTAATGAGAATGGTGCATGTGTGCATGAAATCTCTTAAGTGCATTGTAGTCTTGCGAAGACTTGTTTTTAAAGGCATGAAATGCTAATATTGGTTTGTGGTTCATATGTTGCATTTGTTTAATGTATGAGATAGTTTGAATGAGTAAGTGGTTTTCAAAGGTTTCTTGCTTTGAAATGGTTTTCAAGTATGAGAAAAGTATGATGTGAAGTGGGAGTGTTTTCCAAGGATTTTGTATTTAACTTTGCATGTGATGTTCATGCATGGAATGGTTAAATTAATGGTTTTGCAAGGTTGTGCTTTGAAGTGAATTACTTTGCTTTTCTAAGCTAAGGGTTGGTTTTCATATTTGAGCAATGCATGATTTAAAGCATGTTGTTTAAAGGGGTTTTCAAACAATGCTTTGGTTTATCGAATTGTGATGCTTTTAAAAGAGGTTTTATGACTCGCTGCATTGATGGTGTTTTGGTTTTGAGCATTCCTCACAAAGCATTATGTGCTTACGCTCCTTTTTGTCCATCAATGCAGATATTTGAAGTTGGGACAGCGAGAAGAAAGGGATTCAAGGAGAGCTCCACTTGAGATGTATGTCTCGGTAAATAGCTATAGATAATAAAGGCAATGGGGGGAGAATCTCTTATGTTGACATTTATTGAGATTGTGTATGTTGGACTTCCTAAGTTGATTTTATGTTGTTGTTGATGATGGAACATGTAAATGATCTTTATGAGGATTGTTTGGTGATTTGGTGTTTGAATGGTTTTCAATGTAGGATGCATGCCTATAGAATTGGGGCTTTCCTTGTTTGATGCCATGTTGATGAATTGTTGATGCCATTATGTTCCTTAGGTGTTGAATGACTTGTTGGTATGTTTTGGTTGCCTTTGGAGCATGTTTGATGGGTCAATTGTGTAATAAATCAGCTAAAATTCTGCAATCTGGGCAGCCTGTTTCGGAACAGGTGCTGCCGTTTCGAAACAGAGGGCCTGAAATGGCCTAGGCGTTTCGAAACGGGCAGAGCCGTTCCGAAACAGTTTGGTCACTGCCAGGCCATGTTGCGCAACCGGTTTCGGAACGGATCATCCCTGTTCCGAAACACCCGACCGTTGGGCACTGAAATTGACGGTTTTATGTTTTGAAATCTTTGCGTTTTGGTCCTGAATCTTGTTTATGCAATTGAATGAGTTGGGGATGTCCGTTTGAGTTGAAATTTGGCAGAGAGGCATGAAACATGACTAATTTAATAATGGTAACTTTAAAATTGGAAAAGTCCTCTTAATTTCCAGAATTTACAAATTGGTCCCTAAATTCATGATTTGTGCAATCGAGTCCCTAAATGTGTTCTGATTACTGTGATCTTTGAACATGCTGTTGTTATGAACATATCTAGGGTTAATGTGCATTTAGATAAGATTAAAAAGGAAAAAAAAGGGTCGTTAATCAAGGTTGACTTTCTGGTTGACTTTGATTTTCCCCGTGGAAACTTCTTAATTCGGGTCAACCGTCTAGGCCGGGTTAAGGGGGTTACACATCAGCACTACCACCAAAACTCTGGCTCAGACGAATCCTTCTGTCACGAAGTCTCTTACGCTCTCCACTCTCAAGGCCATAACTCACAGCTCTTTTGCTTGTATTTTTCTCACCATCATAAAATGAAGCCACACTCTCACGTCGCTTAACCCCTGAGAACTTATCTCCAAGATATCTCCTATTAAAGGCAGATAAAAAGAATTCCCAATCTATATCGTGGATATTCGTTGCCACCGACACATATGCCCACCAAACACAAGCGTCCTCCAACATTAACGAGACAACACTTCCCAGCTTACAGGCGTTGTCACACTCTTCCCGATCCAGAATCGAAATTATACTAGCTAACCAAGCCTTGAACGCCTCAGGCGTCGAACCATGATACTCAACAGCTCCCAAATCATGTTGATGCTGCATTGACAAGCTCGCCTGTCCCACAACCGGCACATACACAGACCCTACCTTCACCACGGCCTGAGATGTTCTTGACATCTCCTGAACCACATATGACAAATCTTGCATCACAGGGCTAGCCCTTTCTTTCTGCCCTACCGCCTCAACTCCAGACACTGACGACTGAAACAATACACTCTCACCAGATGGTGAATTCCACCTCCAAACAACATGCTCTAAAGCAGCAACAATCGTACCCGATTGCAATTCTCTCATTGATTCCATTGTGCTATTATTAACAAGGCAATGATACAAAACGATCAGGCCAGCTTCAAGCAAGGATTCAAGACTCCAACTCCAAATTAACACATTTGCTATAATAATAAGGCAATGAGTATCCCGAATTTTCCCTTCCCATAAATCATAATAATCAATAATAACATTGATATCACAAACATCAGGCATATCAATCAGCAAAACTTCAATCATGCTCTCATCAAACGACATTCACCTTCAACAACATAATAGCAACATATCACACTCATCATAATTTCATTTTTCAAAAATCAGCCCACATCATCATTGTATCATCAATACATGTTCACATTAACTCACATATGAATCATAACAATTAAGCATGATAAAAACATCAACATTTCACTCAAAAAATATTTTTCAACCAACTTTCAACCACACACCAGGATAGACATCCAACACTTACCATAACAACTTACCACAATCTTACCATCGCCCCAAAAGTTCACAAACCTGGCTCTGATACCAACAAATGTAACCCCCTTACTCCGGCCTAGACGCTAGACCCAAACTACGAAGATTACACGGGGAAAACCAAAGTCAACCCGAAAGTCAACCTTGATTAACGACCCTTTTTTTCCTTTTTATCTTTTCTAGGTGCGCATTAAGCCTATGTGAACACTCAAGAATCATGGGAGAGAAAAGCACAGCGATCGGAAACATTTAAAGACTCAATTGCAAGAAATACACTTTTACGGACAAAAATGTAAATGTTGTAAAACATAAAGACTTTGTAGATTTTAAGATTACCTAAAGGTAATTATTCATATTACATGCCTCTCTGCCAAATTTCAACTTAAAAGGACATTTCAAGCTCAAGCAATTACAACCACAACATTCAGGACTAAAATGTAAAACATGAGAACTTGAAACAATTCAAATGCACAAGCCAACGATCAATCGTTTCAGAACGCTGACCTTCGTACCGAAACGCCTGTATCGAAACGGTGTTGACCGTTTCGGTACTCGGGTGTGTTCCGAGACCAGTATCGGAACATGCCCCTCCAGTAGCCAAAGTGTTCCGAAACACCTTGGCTATTTCGGGCCCTTGTTTCGAAACAGATAAGGGTGTTTCGATACACCCTGCCCTGCAACAATAGAAAATTCTGGTTTTTCACATCTTAACACCATTAAACATGCTCCAAGTCATTCCATAACATACCATCACATGTTAAAGCATCAAGTCTATCATATTTACACTAAGGCTAGACACCTTGCAAGCATTAAGCACATCAATGCATTTACCTCATACAACTAGAAAGAACATACTTTTAACCATAAAGCACAACGATACCAAGATTCAAAATGAGTATCCAAACATCTCATAAAGGCCATCCACAAGAATCAAACCATAAACCGAACTTGCCCATGGTAAACAATCTCATCCCACAAAAAAGTAAAGGATCCCCCCATTGCCTTTATTATCTATAGCTATAAACAAAACATACTTCTCAAGTGGAGCTCTTCTTGAATCCCTTGCTTCTTACTGTCCCAAATTCAATTATTTGCATTGATGGATAAAAAGGAGCGTAAGCACATAATGCTTAGTGAGGAAAGCTCAAAATCAAAATCACCATCAATGAAACGAAACCATAAAACATTCTTTATTTGCAATCATACCTCAATAAACCAATGTATTGTTTGGAAACTTCATTTGAAATACCATTGCCTTAAATCATGCATTGCTTGACATATAAACCAACAATAAACTCAAATGCAATAAGCACCTCAAACTCAAATAACATTCTTGTAATCAATTCCATTTAAACCTTCTCATGCATAAACTCTTCATGCAAGCTTAAACCAAATTTTCTTGGAAACCAATTCCACCTCACAATCTTTCTTCCTCATGCTTGAAAATATTTTCAAAGCAAAACACCATTTAAAAACCACATGTACCCTCTATATATCTCATGCATTTAACCAATGCAAAACTCGTGGCAAAACCACACATGCTTGTTACACAAAAGCATTTCATAATCTCCATATCTCATATGCATTTCTCATAGCATAAAAACATTTCAAGAATTGGAACATGTGACACACACTTCATTCTCATATATTGGCATTTTCATATTCTATTTTTACACGGATATGCAGACAACTTGACTCGCGGTCAAGTCCTACTCCGGTGGGATCTTGCCACCGGTTCTCATGGTGGTATCTACCTTCGCCAAAAGCTTGGGTATTTCACCAAGTCCTACTCCGATGGAACGCCCATCATCGGTTTCTCATGGCGATAACATTTGTTGCCAAAAAGCTTGGGTTTTTCACCAACTCCTACTCCGATGGTATGCCCATCATCGGTCTCATATGGTTGTACCATTCTATGCCATTAAGCTTGGGTATTTTAACAAGTCCTACTCCGATGGTATGCCCCTCATCGGTCTCTCTCTTTGGAACGCATCCCAAGACCACGTACGAATTTTTATTTTATAGTGCACTCTACATCCTATTGATCGATCAATTATATCCGGTAAGTGTCTCATCTTCTATGCCAATATATCATGTCAAGACATCATTTCACCTACTGTTTTTCATGCAACATTTCTCAAATCTTTCTCATCTCATTTCAAGGTCAAAACACATGCTTGCATTGAATCAAAATCTCAAAACTCAACAATGCAACATGCTATTTCATGAATTCTCTTCAAGCATCATTTCATGCTACAAATAATGCCTAAAAACAGTAGGATTTTGTCTATCTCAAAGCAAAAGCATTTAAAAGCATTTAAGCAAAAACCACATAATCTCAAGGGTCATCAATTTCATGCTTCTCACACCAAACCAAGTTTGATAACCTCCTCACATGTTTAAAAACCATGCTCAAACAACAAATCAACTCATTTTGCCAAGCCAAGCACATCAAATCCATTTACATATTTTCAAAACAATAATAGCACATCCCGAGAGAGAAATCTACTTTACTTACTTCCGAACTTAAACTGGCGTTGCAAGCCTAGATTTAAGCTCCCAAACCTCTTTTCAAAATCACTCCAAAGCTGGAAAACACGTTCTCACTGACCGATACACAACACTACGCTAGCCGACGAGCCAACCAAGCGTCCGAAACCTCCTACACTACCTCGATTGCTTCCGGATCACTCTCCCATGTTTTTAACACATAAGAGCGGAGGATTAATGCATCACCATGCATTAAAATCACCAGCCATTCATTCTAACCCGCTGCTCCCCTTAGAACAAGCATTTCGGCTATCCGAAATAACTGAAAACATCGCCAAACATTCACCAAACAAAGCCCAGCCAAGATCAATCAATTCCAACCTTTTCTAAATATCAATTAACACCAAAAAGCAACATAAAAATGACCTTATACCTCCAGCAACAACAGATCATCAAAACCACCCCCAAAACCACCATTCTACCCTCAACTATTGCAACCTTAAACAATCCTCAATCATTAGGGTACTTGGATGGAGTTTTTTGGCACAATCACAACCCCTTAACATCCAAGGCGACTTGTTTATACTGCACTCAATCCTATAGCCAGCTAACTATATCCGATTTCATTTATAAAACACTTTATACAACATCACTTGCCAAAAAAAATCCACAATTCATGCATACCACACTATTTTTACAAAGCATTCATGATAAGCCATAACTCAAGCATTAAACCATGCTTCACAACTCATTCATCAACACATGCATACAAGGATCACTTACCTAGTGCATCCTTAAACCACATGGCATCATCATACACATTTTATATACTCAAAACATGCTTTAAAATAGTAGGTAAATGCAATTAAAATCAAGTGCAACCAAAGGCTCAAACTAGCGCAATTCGAGAGAGAAATTCGCTTCACTTACTTCTGAACTCAGTAAAGTGTTTCCAACTCTTACTAAGTTCCCAAAACCTTTTCTAAAACGTTTCCACACTTGAAACCCAAGTTCCACTCACCGACTTGCGAAACCACACTTGCCGTCGCAATTATCGGTCGTTCGAAGCCTCCAAAATCACTTCATTTGATTTCGGATTACTATCCCCTGTTTCCAGCACATTAAAATAGAGGTTCAATGCACTAAAATGCAACCAAAACACCAGCACTCAAAAGAATTCCCGCAGCCCTGCTCTAAAGCATGAAATCACCCATCCGAAATAACCGAAAACTCAATCAATTGACCTCTAACCTCTGCCCAGCCATTACCCAACACATCCAACACATTTTAGCATGAATCAACATCCAAAAACAACCAAAAACCATCCTTATACCTCCAGCAACTCGGATTTCTCAAGAACACCCCAAAAACAAAAAAAAAAAACACTTCGAAAACCAAGGATCTTAAGGATTTCGGGATCTCTATGATTAAGACTCTATTCCAACACCAAAAACCTTTCAAAACTCATTTAGAAATCATCTCAAACAAGCCAAAGCATAACAACTCCGAAAATCACTTTAAAACATCTTTTTCAATAAAATTTTCAGCACTTTATCAAAGCTATAATAAAACCTCAATTAAAAACATAGATAAAGAGCCAAATATCCTTGCTTCTCCTCTAATTTGGCAAGATTAGCTTGAAAAAACTTGAAGGAAAATGAGAGAAATCACTAAGGAAAAGCTGGAAATCAAAAGCGAATTTGAGATAAAATGGAGAGTGTTTGGCTGAAGTGAAGAAGAGAAATGAAAATAATCGTGAAATTTTTTAACCGATTAACTAATTTTCCAATTAATTAATCAAAGCTATTTTAATTATTTAATAAACCATTTAAAACACATGCAAAATTAGGGAAAAGGCTTAATTTCCAAATAGCTCCCTAAAGATTCTAAGTTTTTGACTCTTCTTGAAAAACACATTTTTCTCAACTTTTAAATCTTTACATTTTGGTCACTGCCCAAAATGTATACTTTCGAAAACCCATTTCATAAAATTGATTTAACCATCCTCTTAAATATAATTTTAGAGGTTTTTAGGGATTTTTATAATATTTTTTTCCATCCCGTACCTTGATTTCCCTAAACCACCTTTTAATAGTTTGAACAACCGATACCAGTTCTACCGGTCCAACCCGACTCACAAAACACCTAGGCCCAAAACCAGGGCATTATATAATGGTGGAGGGTTGCTCCCGTGTGTGATCCTTGAGATACCGGTAGAGTGTATGAAGGGTTTGGACTACCCTTGGTAATCCGTGTATCCGATATGCTTTTAGAGAATGTTGTTAATCACTTATAAGCCAATATAATGTAATGAAATGTTATGGAAATGTTGATGATGCATATTATGAAAAATGCATGTTTTACCTTAAGCTTAGCATAATGGTGTTTATGCTTGGAAGGCTTGATGTTTGTGTAGAAATGGTTTAATTGCTGGAAAATATGTGATTCATGTTGCATGGTGTTTAGCATGCTGATTTTAATGTTAAAGTGCATCGTTTATCAAAGGAGGCATGATGGTCTTGAAAAGAGTGAAAGAAATAGTTTTGTGCATTGATGGTGTTTTTGGTTTCGAGCAATCCTCACTAAGCTTGTTTGCTTATGCTCTCGTTGTTCATCAATGCAGATAATTAGGTGTTTGGAGGCAACAACTATAAGGGGTTTTCCAAGAGACTTCTTTAAATGTATGTTGAGGTTTTGAACTAGTGTAATAAAGGCAATGGGGGTGTCCAATACTATGAATGTTGGTTGCTTTAGTGTTTTCTGATATGGTGCAAGTTTGATATGCATATATGAGTATGTAATGGCCTTTAAGAGTTCGTTTATGCTTAGATTTGAGAATTGACCTTTTGGAGCTTGTTTTCTTAGGAAGCATGCCCTTAGTTCCCTTCGATATTGCTAGTGACTCTTTGATGGTGCCTTTGCCATGTATTCTTGGGTATTGAGGTGTATTTGAGCTGCAAGCATGCTTAGGTATATATCGGATTAGTTTTAGAGATTTAAACTCGAGTTAAACCAGCAAATATTTTACATTGCATGCCCAGGTGTTTTGAAACACCCTTTCTTGTTTCAATACGGGTGTTCGAAAATACCTTGGGGTATCGAAACGGGGAGGTCCGATTCGGTACGTTTTGAAACTGTGAACCCCTGTTTTGAAATGGGTCTTAGGTCATTTCGGTACGAGCTCGCGTTTCGAAAGAGGTGCCCCTATTTCGAAACACTCGTTTCGATACAGGGCTTGCTGTTCTGAAACGGCTGGCTGTTATGGTAGTTTTTGGAATCTATGGAAGTTCAGTTTCTTTGCGTTTTGGTCCCTGTTTGTCTTGTACGAAACCAAACGAGTTTCTAATGGGTATCTTGAGCTGAGTTTTTACAGAGAAGCGTGTAATGAACTTAATTAAAGGATGATAATCCATATTTGGTAATAACCTTTACAAATCGTCAAATTTACAAAATGGTCCATAAACCTGAAATTGGTAATAATCGACGAATGCTCGTATTGTCCTTCAATCCACTGCTTGTTGATAACATAAGAATGTAACTTGCATCTAGATAAGATAAAAAGAAAAAAAATATGGTCGTTTATTGATGTAAACCATGAATATTCCCTGTGTGACCTGTTCGGTTCGGTCTATCGGCTAGGCTGGGTCGAGGGGGTTACACAACCTCATTACCATAGAGATCTTTTCCACAAGTTGCAAACCTTAAAGAAATGCAACTGAAGCATAGAAAAATATTACAAGGAGATGGAGGTTGCAATGGTACGTGCTAACGTGGATGAAGACAAAGAAGTAACGATGGCTAGATTTCTCACCAGATTAAACAAAGAGATTGCTGATGTTTTAGAGTTACAACATTATGTGGAAATTGATGAGATGGTGCATATGGTAGTGAAGGTCGAAAGGTAACAAAGAAGAAGGGTCATACCAAGAAACAACAACACCGATCCTAAGTGGAACAATGTACAGAGGAACACACCCTCTCCAAATTAGAGAACAAGACGAGACCTCAAAACCAAAGCCAACCATGGTGGAGAAAAGCCGAGGCAAGAAAATAGAAGGCAAAGAACATTCAAACGAGATCAAGTGCTTCAAATGCTTTGGGTGTGTCATAAGGCCAACTAGTGTCCTAACCAGAATACCATGCTAATTTTGGACAACTGAGAGATCGCTTCTGATCATGAAGATGCGAAAGAAGAAGAACTCGAGGATGTAGAAGATGAACTAGAGATTGCGACTGCTACTGATGGAGAAATCTATGTGGTGAAGGGTTTGCTTAACACCCAAGTAACCACTGAGGAGCAACAAGAGAAAATATCTTCCATACAAGGTGCAACATCAATGGGATTGTATGTTTCATGATAATTGATGGTGGAATTTGTACGACTGTAACCAGCACTATTCTGATCGAGAAGTTGGGTTTAAAGCCCTTAAAGTATCTCGAGCCTTACAAGCTTCAATGGTTGAATGATGTAGACGAGTTGAACGTGACAAAGCAAGCATTGATACCATTCTCCATTTGGAATTACAAGGCTGATGTATTGTGTGATGTAGTTCCTATGCATGCAGGTCATATCTTGCTTAGGAAGCAATGGCAGTACGATAAGAATACAATTCATGACTGCCATACCAACCAATATTCCTCTAAGCACGAGGGGACTAAGTTCATTTTGGTACATTTATCCCCAAAGGAGGTACGACAAGGGCAAATGCAAATGAGAAAAAGCATTGAGGTAGTGCGCAAGGAACGTGAGAAACAACCGGGAGAAGGATCCCAACAGACACCATCTATCTCCAATGGGCATTATGATTCGGACCAGCCCAAAAGAAGAGTCCAAAGGACGAACGCCTTTTCAACCAAGAAGGTCATTTGGAAGTATTCTTTGACACAATCTATGATCAAGGAGTCGCATGCTAACCACATTGTTGAAAACAATTATGCTTGTGTTTCGCAGCATACACCGAGAAGGAAATATCGGTCTAAGGATGGAGATAGTGAATATGCATCCATACCTACTGCAAGGAGGTGTCCAATGAACAATCCCTTTGATTTGAGGACAAATCGCCTAAAAGAAGGGGAGGATGATACAATCCAGCCATGGCATCTAATTATCATCATCTTTCATCTTTAGTCTTAGGGATGAAAGAACATGGAGTTTTTAAATTCCTTACACATCTTTTAGTTATTTATGTTATTTACTTTATACATGGAATACTTAGTCTTATTATGTTCCATAACATACCTTATAATGATATTATCATGCTTTATATTATGTATCTCGTATTAAGGAATATGTTAGTGCACATCGGTCCTTATATTATTTAAGTCTTTCTAATAACTTAAAATACACATCTTTATATTTATTCTAAGTCATTTCAGCATGTTTAGGTTACATTTCATCTTTTCCTTCATCATGCATCTTATTTTAGCTTTAAAATCATCTTATACATTGTTATTGATTCATTAGGTATTAAGGATGAAGGCACCAACTCAAATTAGCTCAAAAACATTCAAGGCAGCTCAGATTAGCTCAAGGACATTCGAGGCAGTTCAAATTAGCTCAAAAAGTTCAATGGCAGCTCAAAGACAAAGGAAGCATTCTAAGGAAGCTCACTAGCTTCAAAGACTAGCTCCCCTCGCAAAAGGCAGCTCATGGAAACTCGAATCAGCTCGAAGATAAAGCTAGCTCATTCAGCTAGCTATCTCAACTAAATCCAGCTCACACCAAGCTCGACCAGCTCATTTAAGCTCCATCTACATATGATAACTCATCACCTCAAGGGTCATATCCCCTCCTAAAGAATATTTCCCTAGCCGTTTGGAGGGAAATGAGAATGGGCGGCAAAGGCAATGGAGGGAAAGGCATTTTGAACCAAAATCAAGTGGAGGGAGACTCAATGGTGGCTGAAACATCACCAATGCCTTTGGAGGGAGGCACCACCCTAGATGAATAATTATAAGGCCTTTTCGTCCATGCCCATACATCCCCTGTAAATAGAACTTGTATTTCACTTTTGTAAACAACTCATTTTTTATAAAATTTCCTTTGTGGGAATTTTATCTCTTCTAGTTCTTAATTGAACTTTATCGACTTATCAAGTACTTAGTACTTGTGGCGTCAATCCCTATTCCCACCTCGATACTTCTAGTTCCTATCTCTTTATACATAGTGTGTCAAAGTCCCTATCTACCATCCCTTAAGAATTCATATAAGGTACGAGATTATGCTCTTTATAGCATAGTTTCTTCTTTGAGTTCTTCAGATACTATCTTCATCATGTCCATTCATTTCCATTACCGTATCCATATTACCTATCTTACCATCTTCAAACCACCATCATTATCTATTTACCTTATCAAAATTCCACCAAAATACAAACTATCTTCCGCAGCCACCATCAAACTATCTTTTATCTTACATTAACCTTTCTATTTGAGCTTATCTTGCTTGTAGGATTCTTGCTTCCTTCCTAGATCCAATAATCAGAGTAGCCGCCCCCAACAACATCAAGAATGTCCTACATAATATGGTAATCAACGCTATTCGTGGAAGAAGCAAGTGCATCAAGTGAAGCCCTATTCAAGCAAAGCGAAAAGAAAAGTGTAAGTGACTAATCTTTGTCATTTCATTTTATGCAAAAAAAGAAGAAAAAATAAATAGTTTCAAATCAAACAAAAAAAAGAAAATTTTCGAAAAAAACACAAAGTCAAGGGTGAAAAGCACAACACCATCAACTTCAACATGAAGTCTGAAGCCATCTTCTTCAAGGCTTTGATTGTTGATCAAGAAAGGTTGTGAGTTTCTTGCCAAGTAAGAAGCCCATTTCTTCTTTTCTTTTCCATTCTAAACTTACTGTTACCCTATATTTTCTTCATTTTCCTTTTAAAATAATCATTTCAACGACTTACAAGCATTATACTTGCCTAAGTCTTGAGTAAGTTCCTGAAAGAATTTTACAAGAGAGAAAGGAGTGGAAAAAGGCAATTGGGTGTGTGGGATTAGAAAGGTGATTATAAAAGCCAAGTAACATCCTAGAGTGCAAACACTAGCATTGAGTGGAGTGCAATTTTCTTTGGAGCGAATTTTGAGGTTTTGTTGAGTTCAATATGGTAAGATTGGCAGCCATGTAATTCATTGATTGTGTACTTATTTGGTGGGACCAATTAACCCTATCTAGGAGACGCAACGAAGATAGACCAATTACTACATGGCATGATATGAAGAGAATTATGCGGAGAATGTTCATACCAATGCATTACCATCGAGCTCGGTTGGCAAAGACTTGACGTCTGATGTCCGGTCAAAGTACCCATTGAACCCAATACACGTCAGTCATAAAATTCAAAAGAAGATTAGAGGATAACACGCCTATCTTAGTGTGTAATCAGATTTCAAGTTTACAACCCATCATAGGGTTTTCACGTGTGCCTATATAAAGAAGACCAATCGCTGATCAAAGGAGAGCATCATGGTTTAAGAGGAAGCTAGAGGGAAAACGTGGTTTGACCAGCTTAAACCAAAAGCTCTGGAGCCGTTGAAGGGCTGCATCAACGAATCTCCTTCTTTGTCCATTCTCTTAGTTTAATTTTCTTTTTAATGGTGATGTTGAGATACAATATTTTGTGGATGGATCCCTCAACCATGAACTAAGTTTTTACATTTGGTTGGGGATGTTTGTGATTAACACTTAGTTTGTTTCTAATTTTTATTAATTTGAATACCTTGTCAATATTTTCTATCCTGCTAGCACTTCATTTCCTTAAATTCTTTGCCATAGGACAATTGGCATTGTATTCTTATTATGCCTTAATATCTTAACAGACTTAAGGGGTAACGATAAGTTGCCAGGTACTAAGGAGAGAAACTTCGACAACAGATGTTCAAGTAGACGAGCTTACTTCGAAAGTGAATGCACCCCTTAGGAGTATACATTGATACTTATTCAAGTTGATTTATGTAAAGCTGCACTATAGACATATAAGGGTTTTATCATGGTTAACTTAGGGTATTGCTATTGACAGAGGTAATACTATTCTTGAAATCTTCTCGACAATAAATCCAAGGCCGAACATTATTAATAGCTAGCATAAAATCCAGGCATCACTTACCAACATTCATCATCCATTTGAATACTTCTTCTTGCCAACTTGTTTTTACTTTCATTGCATTAGTTTTGTCTAAATCGAAAACCCAAATCAATTTCAAGATTCTTGATCCCTTACCAAGTAAACCATTGAACACTTAAATTCTTGGTCAATCCCCATGGATACAATACTCAGCTTACTGTTGTATTACTAGCTAACCATGTATACTTGCACGCAATATACTCACTCTTGGCATTATTTCTTACATATTTACACTGCATTCTCAATCTTTTGCCAAACATTAGTAAAGTTGACAAGTTTTTCGCGTTGTTGCCGGGGATTTCAATGGAATTTATTGTTTGATTTACTTGTTTTGTTTTACTTTATTTATTTGTTTTGTTTGGTGTATGACCAGGAACCGCGCTACGACAGAAGATTGGCCATACGACCCAGAGATTGAACGAACCCTACGCAGATCGAAAAAGAAAGTTCGAGAAAAGGCTCAACAAGGTAATGGAGGAGTAGATGGTGTTCCAAACTGCCAGGAGAATCCACCAATACACATTAGGATACTGACTGCCCCTGCTGTTGTTGTGGATGATGAAAGACCTATTAGAGAACACTTGGCACAAAATATTTACAATCTAATGTCAGGCCTAATTGGTATAGAGGTAAACAAAGCTAATTTCGAACTTAAATTGGTAATGATTTGGAATCTTTTGAATGTAGGACAATTTGATGGATCACCTACTGGAGACCCAAGGCATCACTTGAAGCAATTCATGGATGTTTGCCAACTATTTCAACAACCTGGAGTGTCTAAAGATACAGTGAAGCTGAAATTGTTCACATTTTCACTAAGAGATAGAGGAAAATCGTGGCTATGTTCTTTGCCACCTGGTTTTGTTACTACAAGGGTAGATTTATGCCAGAAATTTCTTTTGCGATTTCAGCCACCTAAATTCAATGCCAATCTAAGGAGTGAAATCACTATGTTTAGCAGGGTGATGATGAGACCTTATATGATGCTTGGGTGAGATTCAATGACCTGTGGAGGAGGTGCCTTATGCATGGATTCCCTAATTGGACCCATATAGAAACCTATTATAGAGGACTTAATTCTCATGCCAGGACCGTTGTTGATGCTTCAACAAATTGTTCACTGTTAGGTAAGAATTATACGGAGGCAGTTGACATCATTGAAAGGATTGTCGCCAATGATTTTCAGTATCCTACTGCCAGACTAGGTGTTGCGTGTAAGGGTGTACTATAAATGATACACAAATAGTGCAAGTATACACGTCGAGACAAGTAGTAAAATGATGAGTGAGTATCGTCTCCACAAGGATTGGAGGTATTTCAAGTCAAGTTTCAGCACACGAGTAAAGACTAAAATATGAATGAAATAGTAAGTGGGAACAGTGAACAAATGTGATAGCAAACGGGGACAAAGTAAGAAATGTGATATCAATTAACAGAAAGAAAGCTAAACCAAAACAAGGATACTTCAAGGGTCCTCTCACACGTATGAAACTCTCTAATGGAATGATATATGGCCTTGCTAATGTCTTTCATTTCTAAACCTAAAGAATGCATAGAGCTACCTTACCCACAACATGCTCGACAAAGTTTACTAAGGTGTTTCTAAACTATCTCTAGCAAGAAACCTGACATCCAGAATTCTAAGGTAATACCTCTAAGCGTGAACCCTAGCAAGCTACTTATCGATGAAATTCTACTCCTTTTAGTCATTGAAACTCTATCCTTATCACTAAGGTGAGTTAGGGTTTTGCCTCTCAGCATCAAACCGACATTGTACACGTGGATCTAATCCTAACTCTCTCGAATATTAAGCTATCTAACACCTAATCTAGGCTAACTCTCGAAAGCTCTTACAAGTTTAGGGCAAGTAAACAATGAACAAAGCATGTAAAGAATAAGAAAACAAACCAAACATTTATTCAAACTTAAACATAAACATCCATAACAAGCCCAAGACACTAAAAATTAGTTCATGGCTGGGCAAATATCATCCACATTCATTCGTTTAAAACAACCCATCAGAAATATAAGAAATGAAACAACAAAAGAAACTAGAGAAAAGGAAACTCCCAAGCTTCCTTGGACTTCTATGAACCGCTCTAAGCTTGCTGCTTCTCTCAAAGGCCATCAAGAACACTCCGTGGAGCTTCAACAATGGAGAACACCACACGAAGAAGATGAAGGAAAGGAGACGCCTTTCTCTTTTTCTTAGCTCACGAAAATATCCTCTTTTTTGGCTCTCCCTTTAATGTGGGTCTCTTGTCCTTTATATAGTGGGGCTCCTAGGGTTTTGAGCCCTAAATTCCAAGGGAATATTCCCTTCACATGTGGGCTCATAGCTGGCTGATTGGTTCACATGTCAGGCTGCACAGTGTCCTCGTTGCTTGTCCTCTAGTGCGCCTAGAAATGCTATCCAACATTTTATAGCATTCTGCCTCTGACCTGCTCTGCTCCTCATTTCCCTGTACATCACCACAACAACCTAAACCTTCCCAAGCAGCATCATTTAAGCAAATAAACAAAGAAAACATAACAAGCAACACCAAATGCAACTACATGAACTAAATGCACCTATATGCTATGAAATGAGATGAAATGTGCTTGATTTCTTACAATAATCTAAGTAAAAAGGCGAAAAATGCTAACCTTTTACAAGGTTAACACTAGGAACATGAACAAAAACTGATGGAAATTGGAGCATGATGCACTAACATCTATCAACGCTATGATTTCCAATCTCACTAGCATTATGAAAACTCTGCAAAAGAGCAATGAATCCCAACAAGTCAAGGCAATAGCCTCATTATGCACGATACGTGGAGAGGATCATCATATGGAAAATTGCCCAACAAACCCTGAGTCGGTAAATTTTTCTTGTATTTTCAATCGCAAGTTTAACTCACATTTCAATACTTACAATGCAGGTTAGAAGCAGCACTCGAACCTATCTTGGGCAAACCACTGAGGCAATCAATTTAATTCCTAGCATCAGAATAACCATGCCCAACAAGGTTTCAACAAGAATGTAATGCCGCATAAAGCACATAACAATTTTTATGCAGGACAAATATCTAACTAGGGGAACACTTTGACTGATTGCATGGAGAGGAATGATGCAACCGTTTAGAGTTTAGCAGCATCTATGAGAAACTTGGAGGTTTAAATAGGGCATATTGCCAATGCACTCAACAATCAACCCCAGGGAACTCTGCCAAGTGATACAGAAGATGTTGAACATAAAGGAAGTGAACAATGCAAAGCAGTAACTCTTTAGAGTGTTAAACAATGCGAGACTGAGACACCTGTCAAGTAGTTAATTACTTGCCAAGACGAAAAGTTAATGCCATCATATGCTCCCAAAGAAGTAGAAAAGGAAGAGGAAAACTCTGATGCCAGACCACTATCTGATGCCAGCACCACTTTGGCAAAGCCAGTGGAGCCAATATTTGCTTATCCACCATCACCTTTCCCACAAAGACTCCAAAAACATAAGTGAGGCAAGCAATTTAAGAGCTTCTTGGAAGTTCTTAAACAATTGCAAATAAAACATACCATTAGTGGAAGCTCTCGAGAAAATGCCTAACTATGTCAAATTCATGAAGGACATATGGTCCAAAAAGAGGAAATTGGGTGATTTTGAGACAGTAGCTCTTATTGAGAGATGCAGTGCAATAATACTCAATCGATTGCTACCTAAGTTGAAAGATCTGAGAAGTTTCACTATTCCCTGTACTATTGGAAATAGATTCATGGGTAAGGCATTGTGTGACTTGGGAGCCATCATCAACTTGACGCCAATGTCAGTTTTCAAAAAGCTTGGAATTGAAGCAAGGCCTACCACAGTAACACTTCAGCTGGCAGACCGCTCTTTTGCACATTCTAAGGGTAAGATTGATGATGTGTTTGTGAAGGTAGACAAATTTATATTTCCAGTTGATTTTATCATTTTATATTATGAGGCATACTTTAATGTTCCAATTATATTGGGTAGACCATTCCTTGCCAAGGGTAGAGCCTTGATTGATGTTAAAAAAGGCGAGCTTACAATGTGCATGAATGACCAACATATTACATTTAATGTGTTTAAAGCTTGTAAATGCGCATATGAACCTGAGGAATGCCAAGCTGACGAGATGATGAAGTGCATTTTCACTATGGACATGGCTCAGACTTTGCCAAGACCCAGATGATGATGCTAGGGACCTAGATAATGAAGTTGAAATGAGTGAAAAGCCTAAAGGACCAACCTTAATGAATGTAGTTGTGAGTATTTCAGACAGCCAGAGGCACTAAAGTTTGATGAAAGAGAAATCAAGGCACCAAAACCATTTATTGAGGAGCCAAAAGAACTGGAGCTAAAACCATTACCAGACCACCTTAAATATGCTTATTTAGGTAATAACTCAACTTTGTCAGTGATCATTGCTACTGATCTCACTAATAATCAGGAGGAAAGATTACTGGAAATATTATGCAATTATAAGCAAGCTTTCGGAAGGACCTTGGTTGATATCCGAGGAATAAGCCCAACTATTTGCATGCACAAAATCACTTTGGAGGAGTATCATGGAAAAACAATTGAGGCCTAGAGAAGACCGAACCCGAGCATGAAAGAGGTAGTGAAGAAAGAAACTATAAAATGGCTGGATGTCGGGATAATTTATCCCATTTCTAATAGTTCGTGGGTCAGCATGGTGCAATGCATGCCAAAGAAGGGTGGAATAAATGTGGTTTAGAACAACAAAGAATAGTTTATTCCCTACAGGACTATCACATGTTGGAGAGTGTGCATGGGTTATTAGAGGCTAGACAATTCCACGCGAAAGGACCACTTTCAATTGCCCTTCATCGATCAGATGTTGGATAGGTTGGCAAGTAAGGCATTTTATTGCTTCCTGGACGGCTACTTGGGCCACAACCAAATTTCCATCGCCTCATATGATCAAGAGAAAATCACGTTCACTTGTCCATATGGGACATTCGCTTTTAGAAGAATGCCCTTTGTATTGTGTAACGCCCCAACAATGTTTCACCCTTGCATGATGTCTATTTTCTCTAACATGATAGAAAACAACTTGAAAGTGTTCATGGATGATTTCTTGGTGTTTGGAAAAACATTCAAGGAATGCCTTCAGAGTTTGGAACTTGTTTTGCAGAGATGTACTGAGACTAACCTGGTCCTGAACTGGGAAAAATGCCACTTTATGGTGAAGGAAGGCATAGTTCTCGGACACAAAGTGACCAAGAAAGGATTGGAAGTTGACAAAGAAAAAGTTGAGGTAATCAAACAATTACCACCTTCTACAAGCATAAAAGGTATCATAATTTTTTTTGGGACATTTAGGTTTTTATCGACGTTTCATTAAAGATTTCTTAAAAATTTCTAAACCATTATTCTTGTTTTTTGGAACAAAATACCGCTTTTGCAATTGATGATGTTTATTTAAAAGCGTTTTAGAAATTTAAAGAAAGGCTGATTAATGCCCCTATTGTCCTGGCACCGGACTGGAGAGAGCCATTCGAGCTCATGTGCAATGCCAACGACTATTCTGTTGGAGCTATGTTGGGACATGGGCGTGGCAAAATTTTTCATACCATTTATTATGCCGATCGGATGCTAAATGGAGCCCGTCTTAATTACACCACAACTGAGAAAGAATTTCTCGTTGTTGTCTTTGCATTTGATAAGTTCATATCTTACTTGGTACGTAATAAAGTTGTAGTGTACACAGATCATTCGACATTGAAATATCTCTTGGCAAAGAAGGATGTCAAGCCCAGACTAATCCGATTGACATTCTTGCTACAAGAATTCGATCTCGAGATTTGAGACAAGAAGGGGAGTGGGAACTTGGTTGCTGACCATTTATCACGATTAGAGTATCACCCTAATGAGGGTAGAACTATTGTCATAAGGGATGAATTCCCCGATGACTATTTGCTTGCATTCGATTCTATGCCATGGTACGCTGACATGGTCAATACCTGGTAAGCAATATTTTGCCATCGGATTTGGCGAGTAATGCCAGGAAACAATTTATTCGAGATGTTTGGCAATATTATTTGTAACCCCCTCAACCCGACCTAGTTGTCAGACCGAACTGAGCGAGCTACATTGGGTTTGCCGAAACAAACCCATGAAAAGATTACTCAAATTACATCTTTTTTCTTTTATCTTGTCTAGATCCAAATTATTAACCTAAGGTGATCATGTTGGCAACAGATGAAATCTCAAAATAAATAGACATTAGAAAGGGAACCGATTGCACAAATATGCATTTTAGGGACCAAAACGTAATTCATGAAAAGTCACAAGGACTTAGACAAATTTTAGGTTACCAATCCTCAATTAGATAGATTGCATGCTTGCTTGCCAAATTTCAGCTCAAAATGGTCATCCAAAGTCATACAATTGCATTCACATGAATCAAAGACCAAAATGAAAGAATTAGAAACTTCAAATAACACTTTAATTGAAATAACAACTACTCGTATCGATACAAGAGTAAGTGTATCGGTACGCTATCACATATTCAAAATCCCAAATTCCAATAGCTTAAAACTATACCAATACACCCTCCCGTGTATCGATACACCTTGCCAAAATACACTTACATTTATCGATACGCCTTCCCGCGTATCGATACGCCTAGCCAGAAAACACATACCCGTATCGATACAGGGCCACGCGTATAAATAAACCCAAACATGTAATGAGAAATTTTGCTAGTTTTTCATACCAAAATGGATCCAAACATTCATAGACATAAACTTAGCTAAACTAGAGATCATACCATGTGAAAACATCAAGGAAACATGATCATATCATCACAACATGCTTCAACTAAGAATCTAGAGGCATGCTTCCTAGAATCAATCATATAAAACAACATTTAAACATCGTGCCTTTGAAAACCATGCACTTAACACTTCCAAACACCAACATATTAAACCATATGCTACATGTATCATGGATCAACATCTAAATCTCATTTACAAACCCTTAATTTAAGCTTTCTCATGCATAACATACCATATGCAAGGCTTAAAGAGTAAACATGTATAAATTCATATTATAAAACATTAATCTATCACATGATACATAAAAAATTATATTGGCTTTCAAGTGATCATAAACCAAATTCTACTTTCCAAAACATTACATCAGATACATGGATTCAACAAGTGTCCTCCCAACACATCATGCCATCTAAACCAAAATTTATGCTACATTCACACCAGGGTACAATCACAACCCCAATCAATGGTTAAACGCATAATCCACTAACGGGATTTTTCGGTACCATATAACCCCTCAATCGTTAGGGAACTCATGGTGGAGTATTCAGTACACATAAACCTTTCAACACATGAGGCAACTTATTTACAGTGCACTTGTAATCCCCTTAGCCCGACCTAGACGCTTGACCCGAACTACGAAGATTACACGGGGAAAACCAAAGTCAACCCGAAATTCAACCTTGATTAACAACCTTTTTTTTTCTCTAGATGCCCAATATTAGCAAAACATTTCAGCAGAAACGACACAGCGAACGAAACTCAAACAAGGATTTAATTGCATGAAAACTTCTTTTAGGGACTAAAATGTAAATTTCCATAAATATAAGAATTAAACAAGTTTTAATGTTACCAATCCCAAATTAATCATGAAACATGCATTCAGGTCAATCTTCATCTCAAACGGATCATTCAAGCTCATTAAATAAAGCAACCATAACTCAGGGACCAAAATGTAAGAAACAGAAACCTAAAACAGTTCAAATTTTAAACTCAACGGTCAGGCGTTTCGATACGGATGGCCCTGTACCGAAACGGCCATTTCGAAACATAGTTGACCGTTTCAATACTCGGGTACATTCCGAGACCCGTATCGAAACACCCCTTTCCAGTAGCAAAACCGTTTCGATACGCCCCTGCCCATTCTGAAACCTCTTAGCCATTTCAGGCCTCTGTTCCGAAACAGAGAAGAGCGTTCCGATACGCCTTGCCCTGCAACAGCAGATTTTGCTAGTTTTTCACATCTTTTCCCATTCCCGAAACATACTAGAACATGCATACAACATAGATACATACCAAAGATCATCATTTCGAGGTATTAGCTACGACTTAGCATCCATCATGCAAACATAGATACTAAAGGCATGCTTCCTAGTCCACCAAAACCATAACAAGCAAAAATTACCATTCAGATCCAAAATAAACCATAATGGCCATTTACAACTCAAAAATAAAGCACCAAACATGCTCCAAGTAAAGAGAAACATCCTAAACCATTCAAAAGTATAATTCCCACCCATTACCTCTTATTACACCGAAATGAAGCCACATACTTTGCAAGGTTAAAAGCTTGGATTCCTCTTGCTTACTTGCTGCTTCGAAAGCCTATTTTTCTGCATTGATGAAACAAAAGAGCGTAAGCACAAAGCTTAGTGAGGACCGCTATGAAACATTCATCAATGCATTTCACACCAATGGCAAACCACCATTTCAAACCTCATGCCTTTACATAAAACATGTCCATTCAAGAACATCAATGCACTTCCTAAAACATTCTCATATGCAACATTCAATTTAACAAATAAACCTTGCTCATGCTTCAACAATCATCTCATGCATCCTTGCATCATTTACAAGAAACTCATGCTTAACATTATACATTTACATTACATTGGCTCACAAGTGATAATCCATAAACCATTTAAACATAAGACACAATCGGATACGCGGATTACAAGCGTTGTCCCACACGCTTCATACATACTACCAGACTACACAAGGTGGAGATTAATGGCACAATCACAACCCCTCAACACCTGTGATGGAGATTAATGACACAATCACAACCCCACAACATCACTCATCGGTAGTTGTATAATTCCACTAACGAGATACGTGACACATACACAAGACTCACACACGGGACTAAACCATCTACCGTTGTGGTCTTAACCTCAATCGTTAAGGTACTTGGATGGAGATCACGGCACAATCACAACCCCTCGACATCGAAGGCGAATTTATTCACGGTGCACCCAATCCTATAGCCGGCTAACTATATTCGATTAAAGTAATCAAAAACCATTTACATCACTTGCCAATATAATCATTTAACCACATTAATCCACTGTTTTACAAGAATAACCACAATGCCATATCTACAAGCATAACATGCTTAACATCATATGCATCCAACACATGAAAACCAAGGATCACTTACCTAGTGCATCCTTAACATAATGACATTAAAATCCAGCATTAAACCATGCTTAAACATGCTTAAAAACAGTAAACCAAACCACTTTTATCTCAAGTGCATTTTCATCAAAATATAGCACATTTCCAAGAGAGAACATTCGAACTACTTACTCTTGAGCTTAGCTAAGTGTTTCAAACTTACGCTAAGCTCCCAAGACCACGCCCAAAGCGTTACAAAGCAGGAAATTGCATTTCTACTCACCGATTACGTTTCACTTGCTTGCCGAAATGATATCTAGGCTTCTGGCACCTTCGGATCAACACCGAAAGCATCTAAAGATGTCTCCCATGTTTATTACACATAAGAGCAGAGGATTAATGCATTATCATGCATTGGAATCACCAGCCACTCACTCAAACTCGCTGCACTACTCAAAAGCATCATTTCGGCTACCCAAACTAACCGAAATCACCTCAAAATTTTTCCAAATCAAAGCCCAGCCAATATCTATCAATTCTAATCATTTCTAAACCTCAATCCACACCAAAAATCACCATAAACACGTCCTTATATCTCCAGCAACAACATAACACCAAGAACACTCCAAAAACCACAAATCTAGCATCTAAAACATAGGAAACCAAACCTATTCGGGAATCATTGGTTAAAACCTCATTCTTAACATCAATTACCATCTAAAATACATTAGAAATCAACCTCAAAACAGAGCCTAACAAAGTGTTATGAAATCATCAAGAATCTTGAGTTTTACAACAATTTCATGCTTCTAACATTACAACAACTCAAAAATCATTAACAAAGGATTGAGAACTTGGGAATTTCAGTAAATAACTGATCATTAGAGGAGAAGGACGAAGCTTACCTCTAATGGCTGATTTCTCCTCAATTTGGGCAAGTTTTCTTGAAAATCCAAAGTAAAAACAAAAGGATTTGATGAGATAAAGATTAGAAATCCTTAGGAGAATGAAATCTCAACAAAAGAGATGAAAATCAGAGACTAATTGGTGAGGGAATTGTGTTTGGCTGAGTGGAAGCTGAGAGAAAATGAAAAGAGTGAAAAAGATCGTAAAGTAGTTATGAAAAGTAAAAATAGGATTTATCTCTTAATTCTTTTTATTAAATCATTATTAAAACACCAAAATTAAAGAGAAATCTGATAAAAATAATTTGGTAAAACTAGATCCTTAAAAATTCAAAGTTTCAATCCTTTACAAAACAGTCACTAGTCAACTTTTGCAAAAACTGCAATTTGGTCACTACACTGAAATGTAGTATTTCCAAATAACATTTTGTAAAATTGTTTTCACCATAACCAATTATATAATAAATAAGGTTTTTTTAGATATTTTTCATATTTTTAAAGCATCCCGAACTAGGTGTTCCCTAAATCACCCTTAAAGATTCGAACCGTTCTCGACCGGTCTGATTCGACCTCTAAAACATCTAGGCCCAAAACTAGGGTGTTACAGCACTATCAATCATATCGCCAACCAATTATATCCGATAACATTTTAAACCACATCACTTGCCAATATAATTCATTATTAACCATGCATTAACAAGTATTCCTCTTACTTACATGAATCATTTTCCAAATGTATCCATTATCAATATATGATCAAAATCAGTATAAATCATACTTTAAATATGCTTAAATAGTAGGTACCATGTAATTCAAAAACAAGTGCTTAAAATCAATGTAGAACTAATGTTTTGATATATTAATTGAAAAATGTTTTGGACTGATTTAAAAAGAATTCAAAACTATTTCCAAAGTCCAAATAACTTGAAACTATGTTTAGGGATGTTTTAAAAGGGTTTAACATGTTTTTCAAAGTCAAATTTCACAAAACCTTCCAGGCGTTTCGAAACACCTTAGGGCGTTTCGATACGGTGCATTCCAGTAGCTAAAACGTTTCGATACTAGTATCGAAACGGGCTTTCCCTGGATGAGGATTTTGCCTAGCGTTTCGAAACGGGCTCTGCCGTTTCGGTACGCCTACGTGGCATTAACCACAACAATCATAAACCCCAACGACTATTTCCCAACTAACTTTTAAATACAGGTCGTTTCGATACGGGGACAGGCGTTTCGAAACGGGTGTTTCGAAACGAACTAGAGCGTTTCGATACGGGTCCTACGTCAGACTGCAACGACTCTTTCTACTTAAAGTCTGTTTCGAAACGGGTTCGAGCGTTTCGAAACGCTGAGCTGCAAAACTACATTTATGGTGGGAATTAAAGTCCTCAAAGGCTCCAATTCATCCCCAACGGCTAGCAACGGTTATAAACCCATTAAGGAGTATAAAACGGACCTCCAAGCATCAAGTAAAGGCTAATGCTCATAATGTCAATCAACAAATGATCAAGAATTGTCTTAGAGCCTAAATTGTCATTTATTGTATAGACAAACACTAGTGAGCCAAAATTGTCAAATTTGCTTAAGTGTTTTAGGTTTTGGATGAGTGCTTTAATTGTGCAAACAAACACCTATTATAGGGATTTGTGTTTGCTTTGTTTATCTTTTTGTAAAAGAGGGTTTGATCAAGGCTTTGGGTAGAAAGCTTGATTGGTGTTAAGGGTTTCTTCCTAAGCCTAGAAAAGGGGACGAATCAATAGTGGATTGATTGGAAATCCTTAGTGGGGAGCTAAGGTAGTGGATGTAGATCGTGGTTAGAAGCTTGAACCACTATAAATCATTGTGTCAATTATCTTTTTAGCTTTCACAACCCTTCCACCAAAAATCCACCTCTCCACCACTTGGTGAGCCATATCAATTGAACGAATCGAGCTCCTCACAACTCAACAATTGGTATCAAAGCTTGGATCAATTGAAGAGGATTCACATCCTATTGAGAAGATCTGGAAAGCTCGATCATCATTTTACACAACCGGCTCAATGGCACAATCCATCGACAAAACGCCCTTCTTTGACGGTACCCACTATGCCCATTGGAAGACAAAGATGAAGTTCTTCATCAAATCAAGAGATTGCAAGCTATGGGACATAGTTGAAGATGGTCCATTCATGCCTCAACGAAGCAAAGCGGAGTGGAGTGCCGACGATCGCAAGAAGATGGAGCTAAATTGCAAAGCCTTGCTCATTCTCTTTTGTGCATTTGGACCAACCATCTATGAGAAGATGTCTTCTTGTGAGAGTGCCAAGGAGGTATGGGACAAGCTTGGAGTCACATACGAGGGAACCGATGAAGTCAAGGAGACCAAGATTGGGCTTCTCACCTTAGAGTATGAGAACTTCAAGATGGATCCGGAAGAGAACATCGAGAAGATGTTTGATAGGTTCTCCACTATCACCAATGGTCTCAAAGGCTATGGAGAAGCCATCCCAGAGGAAAAGCTTGTTCGAAAGCTCATCTACTCACTTCCTGAGTCTTGGGACTCAAAGAGGACCGCCATCATCGAAGCCAAGAATTTGAAAACCTTGAAGCTTGATGAACTCATAGGGTCACTCCTTACTCATCAAATCATGAAGAAGAATAAAGAATATGAGAAGAAGAGGGAAGAAATTAGAGCTATGGGAGAGAAGAAAATCAAAGGGCTAGGCATCAATGCAAGTGCCATGGCTCTCAAATCCTCCACATGTCATCATGTCTACTATAGTGAAGAGGAGGATGAAGATGAAGATATATTTCATCTCTTCAAGAAGTGTGCCATGTTCATGAAGAAAGCTTTGAGAGAGCTTGAACGAGATTCCAGGAAAAAAGAGAGGGCAAGCACTTCAAGCCATAAGAAGAAGGCATATGTGGCTACTTGGAGTGATGAGGACTCCACCGACGATGAACAAGCCAACCTTTGCCTTATGGCCATCGAAGAAGATTCAAGGGTAACTTCTAATTCATCTACTTCATGTTCTTATTCTTTTGATGAATTACAAGATGCCTATGATGATTTGGTTTTAGAGTTTAAAAATCACTTTTTGAAAAACAATAAATTGATTTCAAAGTTAAAAATTCAAAATGATTTGATTTCTAAAAACAAAATTGAACTTGAAGCAAAACTCAAGGAGTTTGAACTAAAATGTTTTGATTTACAAAAATTGCTTCAAAAGGTTCAAGAAGAAAAAGATTTGATTTCCAAAGAGCTTGAAAAGAAAAACAATTTTGGAAAATCATATTTTTATGTAAGACAATCTAGTGCCCCTAGATTTGTAAAAGGAAAATGTTTTAGAAGTGTTTGGGTCCCAAAAGGACTAACCACTTCAATTAAAAAGGATGACATTGAAAAATGGATTCCTAAGGGGACAAAAATTTGTCCTACTAATGTTCATGGATCCAAAGCAATTTGGATACCAAAAATTACTTGATTGTCTTTTGCTAGGTGTGATGGAGATTGTTCAACAAGTCAAACATTGAGGGGGAGCTCCATGCACACTAAGGAAGAACACTTGAAGAAGGAAGGCTTCACATCCTACCTTGAGTTCAATTGTGGTAAAATCTAGTTGCTTTTGATTTTATTTGATGTATTTTTATTCATGTCAACTAGATGATCATTTATGTTGGACTAACATTTTTAATGATGCTTTGAGTAAGGGGGAGCCATTTTAAAACCACATTCTTATTTTTGTCAAATTTTACCTCTATTGTTATTTTGAACTTAATGTTTTTAAATTCTTTTTGATATAAAAAAGGGGGAGAAATGGTTTGAAAAATTGAATTTTCAAATGAATGAGGGGGAGCTTTAGCTTTATTTGATTTCATATCTTTAATCTCTTATTCACATTTTTAAAGTTAAAGGGGGATAATCCCAAACAATTTTTCAAGATAGTTTTATTATATCAAAAGGGGGGAGATTGTAGAACTAATGTTTTGATATAATAATTGAAAAATGTTTTGGACTGATTTAAAAAGAATTCAAAACTATTTCCAAAGTCCAAATAACTTGAAACTATGTTTAGGGATGTTTTAAAAGGGTTTAACATGTTTTTCAAAGTCAAATTTCACAAAACCCTCTAGGCGTTTCGAAACACCTTAGGGCGTTTCGATATGGTGCATTCCAGTAGCTAAAACGTTTCGATACTAGTATCGAAACGGGCTTTCCCTAGATGAGGATTTTGCCCAGCGTTTTGAAACGGGCTCTGCCGTTTCGATACGCCTACGTGGCATTGACCACAACTATCATAAACCCCAACGGCTATTTCTCAACTAACTTTTAAATGTAGGTCGTTTCGATACGGGGACAGGCGTTTCGAAACGAGTGTTTCAAAACGGACTAGAGCGTTCCGATACGAGTCCTACGTCAGACTGCAACGACTCTTTCTACTTAAAGGATGTTTCGAAACGGGTTCGAGCGTTTCGAAACTGCATTTATGGTGGGAATTAAAGTCCTCAACGGCTCCAATTCAACCCCAACGGCTAGCAACGACTATAAACTCATCAAGGAGTATAAAAGGGACCTCAAAGAATCAAGTAAATGCTAATGCTCATATTGTCAATCAACAAATGATCAAGAATTGTCTTAGAGCCTAAATTGTCATTTATTGTATAGACAAACACTAGTGAGCCAAAATTGTCAAATTTGCTCAAGTGTTTTAGGTTTTGGGTGAGTACTTTAATTGTGCAAACAAACACCTATTAGAGGGATTTGTGTTTGCTTTGTTTATCTCTTTGTAAAAGAGGGTTTGATCAAGGCTTTGGGTAGAAAGCTTGATCGGTGTTAAGGGTTTCCTCCTAAGCCTAGAAAAAGGGACGAATCAATAGTGAATTGATTGGAAATCCTTAGTGGGGAGTTAAGGTAGTGGATGTAGACCTTGGTTAGAAGGTTGAACCACTATAAATCATTGTGTCAATTATCTTTTTAGCTTCCACAACCCTTCCACCCAAAAATCCACCTCTCCACCACTTGGTGAGCCATATCGGTTGAACGCATCGAGCTCCTCACAACTCAACAATCAATTTCGCCAAAACAAGACCTAGGGAGAAATCTCGTCGTACTTACTTCCGAGTTTAAATCAGCGTTTCAAGCTTAATATAAACTCCCGAAATAACCTTAAACCATTTCAAAGCTGAATTCCACATTCTCATTCACCGACAACGCAAAGCCTTATTCGTCGATGTGAATCACTCCTCCAAAGCTTCCGAAGCAATGCTGCAAGATTGAGGATCAAAATGCATTCACAACCCAGCAACAACAATTCATAACAATTCTCTTCAAACACAAGCTGAAACTTCTCCAAAACTACCGAAAACAACATCAAACACCATCCACACTTAACCCAAACAAAAACTAATGATTTAATCCATTAATTACATTCAATTAAAATCCAAAAGCAACCTAACATCAACCGTATATCTCCAGCATACATTAAACCACCTCAAAAACACATAACTATCAACCTAAAAAATTAAGGATTCCCATAGTTTCGGGATTCTAATGTTAAAACTATCATATTAACATCATTTATCATCAAAATCATGTTTATAATCGATCAAGAACTCAAAAAAATAGATCCAATAGGAAAATCACATAATCTCATCAATTATACCTTGATTTAACCAATTTCCATAATTAAAGCATTAAAACTCATTAGAAAACAAATCAAAAGAGTCAAGAAATTGGGAATTTCAGTAAAGAACCTTTGATTAGAGGAGAGAAATGAAAATCACCTTTAATAGTTGGGTTTCCCCTTAATTGGCATGATTTGAGTGAATTCTCCAAGAACAAATATGGTTTGATGTAAAAATTCAAAGAATCAAGGGAAGAATCAAAAAGAGAAATCAAGAGAGTTATTCTCTAACCATTTAGAGTAGAAAATGTAGTTTGGATGCTGAGAAAAATGAGAGCAAAAGTAGTTACGTAATAAACGTAATTTTAATCAAATAAACTCCTTTTAATTAAATCCATTTTAATTCCCATCAATATCCATTTTAAAACCATTTAAAATAGCCTAAATTAAGGGGAAATTCCGATTAAAATATTTGGTAAAATAGATCCTTAAAGATTCAAAGTTTTGACCCTTTTACATTATGGTCACAAAAAATAATTTTGAAACTTTACATTTTGGTCACTAGCCAAAATGTCATTAAATCCGAATTTATTTTTTCAATTTGACTTTACCAAAACCCTAATTATAATAATCAGGTATTTCTAACATTTTCCATATTTTATTCCTAATTAAAACATTTAATATCAGTTAAATCCCAAAACTAGCTCGAATCGACTAACCCGGTTCTCTCGAACCATCTAACCTTCCCAGTTAACATCTAGGCCCAAAATCGAGGCGTTACATTATTGGGACGAGCCAATTTTGTTTAAGCAGTGTGTTGATCAAGCGATACGTCAATGTGTGCCAGAAGATGAACAACACAACATACTGCAATTATGCCACGCAACACCATATGAAGACCATTTTGCTAGGATGAAAACTGAGGCCAAAGTGCTGCAGTTCTAAAGCATGTGATCGATGCCAGCGGATGGGTAACATCTCCAACAGACATCAATTGCCACTCCAAAACGTTATTCTAGTAGAACTGTTTGACGTATGGGGAATAGACTTCATGGGTCCCTTTCCCCCATCATTTGGTAACCTATATATCCTTGTGGCCGCTGATTACGTTTCAAAATAGATTGAAGCTGTTGCTTTTCCATCAAACGATGCCAAGGATGTTGCCAAATTCCTACATAAGTATATGTTTACTAGATTCGGTGCCCCTAGAGCTATCATACATGATGAAGTTATACACTTTAAATGTAATTTAATTTCTAAAGCTCTATGCTGGTACGTGATCCAGCAAAGAATTGCCACAGCCTACCATTCCCAAACAAATGGCCAAGCAGAGATTTCAAAATTAAGAACATCTTGGAGAAGATTGTTAACCCAACAAGAAAGGATTGTTCCTTAAGACTAGATGACTCCCTTTGGGCTTACAGAACCGCTTTTAAGGCTCCTTTGGGAACCTCCCCATATAGACTCATTTTTGGGAAAGCATGCCACTTGCTAGTGGAGTTGGAACATCGAGCTTATTGGGAAACCAAAAAGCTTAATATGGAATGGAGGGCTACCGGTTAGAAGAGGCTATTAGATTTGAATGAGTTAGAGGAATTTCAAGCTCAAACATATGAGAATGCCAAGCTGTATAAAGAGAAGATAAAGAGGTGGCATGACAACATAATTTTGCCAAGGCAGTTCGAAGTCGGCCAGAGAGTTCTACTATTTAATTCAAGGCTCAATCTATTTCCACGTAAACTCAAATATAGATTGTCAGGACCGTTTGAAATAGTTAAGCTCTATGCCCATGGAACTGTAGATATCAAGGATTTGAAAACAGGAGTCACATTCAAGGTAAACAGTCAGAGGCTAAAGCTCTATTGGGAATGAAGTCAAGGTAATGCCAAGGAGATCATTCTCCTGGAAGATGTTGAATGATTTTGTCATTCTTGATTGATCAGTGTAAATATTTAGGTTAGTTGTTTTTCTTTTTCAGTGTTTTATTTACTTTCTATTTTTGTTTTTTTTTATTTTCTTTTGCTCATTTGAAGGGTTTGCTTTAAGTGAGTATAGGTAGAGGTTATGTTGCCAGGCAATATGCTGAGATCGTGGCTGGCATGTGGAATCCAATATTGCACAAGTGGACTTGTGTGAGTTAGGTCCAAGAAGAGTGAAAATTTTGGCTAAGTGCGGGATTAAAAACCCTAGCTACTTATAGTAAAAAATTAAAATTAAAATTTCAACCCAATCTTCTTACTCTATCCTTTTACCCACACTGTCTCTTTGTCTGCAACCCTTAGCCTATCATTATCCTTTAACCCATCATTATCCCCATTCCCTAAACACGTCTAAATGCCAATTTTTCATCATTATCCACATTTAATCGCTCAACATAAGCATCCTCATTAAAACACTCAACCGTTTCTTTTTCCCTCTACTTAAACCTCGACCTTTGCCTTAGCTAGAATTTTACACTCTCTCTTTTCATCTTCCTCGGCAAGAAAGCAAGAATCCAACTTTTCTTTTCTAGAAATTTTACCAATTTCTACAAAAGTTTCTCTATGGCATCTTCTTCAACACCATTCAAGATCTTCTTTAATGAAGAAATTCAAAAGAATTACGAGGAGAACTTTTTTGCAAGAATGTTTTTTTATGAGAAGAATTTTGAGTTCAAAAACGAACCTAGCTTGGGTTATTCATCGGAGTTCGTCACGGTGGTCACAAAGCACAAGTGGGAGAGGTTTTGCCAACAATCAGGGGACGTCCATTCCAACATTGTTCGCGAGTTTTATGCCCACCTCACGACCAAAGATTCACCTTTCTTGTTTGTGTGAGGTACGTGTGTTAGATTTGATAAAGGGTATATTAATATTATGTTTGCATTGGATGGTGCAGGAGAAGAGCACCCTAATTTTGTCGATTCATTGGATGATGCCAAGAGGCAATTAATGTTGAGAGATTTATGTGAGCCTTACACCAAATAGAACATGTCATCAAAAGGCCACCAGACGGTAAAACGGCTGGCACTAAAGCCACAACCAAAGGAGTAGAACCACTTCTTGAAACTAAATCTTATGTCGACCACCCAAAATGAGACTTTTTCATAGGAGAGGATGGCCTTATTGCATTCGATCATCATAAGAAGCAAGATCAACTTCGGTCGTATCATTATAGATGAGACTTATAAATGCACTTGTAAAGGCACTGGTTGTTTATTTTTTCCATCAATAATCTCTACTATTTGCATGCAACATTGTGTGCCACAACTTGATTCGGACAATGTCCAAGGGAGCAAAGGAACAAATATCAATCTTGCCATATGGAGGCAACTCACAGCCACAGTGTCCAAGAAGAAGGGTAAATGAAAGGCTGCAGAGCCAGTGTCCAAGGCCAAGGCGCCTAAGCAGAACTTGTAATGCCCCAAGTTTAGGGTTCGGTAGATAACCTGGTTTGGTTTAAGACTGGTTCAGGTTAGTGGTTCAGTTTTGGCTAGTTTCGGGATTTTTTTTTAAATAAATGACTTTAAAGGCTTTAAATGATGACAAAAAGGGGTAAAAATTATTTTAGGCGAATATTGTTTTGGTAAAAGTAATTTTAAAAGGATTTTAAATAATAAAAAGGGATTTTTGGAGGAAAAAGCTATCATCTTTAAACAAATATCATGTTATTTTCTCTCATAAGTTCTTATCCATTTTCCCTTCATCCAAACAACTTCTCCATTCAAGATTACAAAGGTAATCTCTAATTTCCTTTGATTTTCTCTTTATCAAACTTGTTATCAATGAAATCTTTCCAAAACCCAATTGTTTCTTCTTGGTTCCTAATGCTTTTATTTGAAAAAGACTTGATTGATGGGATTTTCGTTGGGCCATGTTATTCCTGGGTTTATGTGTGTTGTAAACTATGATTTACTGTTAAACAATGTTGAAATGATGATTTGATAATATAAAACTCGAAACTAGTTGAGTTGGTAGTGTTTAAGATTGAAGTTTTTGAGTTTTTGGCTTGGTTTTGTGAAGAATCAATGGCTGATGGTTTCTTGCCTTTGGGTTGATGTTTTTAGTTGTTAATAGATGTGTTTTTATGGTAATCTTGCTGGATTTTAGCTAGAGTTGGTTTATTGATGTTTTCGATTGTTTTCATATATGAATTGATGAGCGATTGTTGCTAGATGATGGGTTTCTGATTTGCAACAAGTTTATAGGCTTGAAATCACTCTAATACTCTGTTTGAATTGATTACAAGCAAGGGAAACTGATTTGGTAACTTCAGACGTGATATCAAACAATCCGAAAGCTTAATTTGGGAACTTCGTACGAGGTAGTAATCGTAGGCGAGAACGTGAAGTTCTTATCCATTGTAATTTTGGCTCTTCAAGCGAGTCGGATGATGGAGTTGGGTTGTGAAGCTTTCTTGGCGTATGTGATGAATCCTGGTACGAAGTAAGTGCGAGTGCAAGACATACGAACATTATGTGAGGCTTTGGGTGTTTTCAAGAAGAGTTTCCTGGGTTGCCACCAAGCAGGGAAGTTGAGTTTGGCATTGAGTTGTATGAGAATACGAATTACGTGTCCATTTCTCCTTATCGCATGGCACCTAAGGAGTTGAAGACGCAACTTCAGGAGTTGCTTGATCGAGGGGTCATAAGGCCAAGTGTTTCACCTTGGGGTGCGCCGGTCTTGTTCATGAAGAAGAAGGATGGTACGATGCGTAGGTGTATAAATTATCGACAACTGAACAAGTTGACGATTAAGAATAAGTACCCTTTTTCGAAGGTTAAGGATGTGGATGTACCTTAGACAGCTTTTTAGACTACGTATGGCCATTATGAGTTTTTGGTGATGCCGTTTGGGTTGACAAATGCACTGGCTACATTCATGGATATAATGAATAGGGTGTTCCAAGAGTTTCTAGATCAGTTCGTGGTAGTGTTTATCGATGATATTCTCGTATACTCGCATACCAAGGAAGATCATGATAAGCATTTGAGAATTGTGTTACAAGTGTTGTTGGAGAATCAACTTTATGCTAAGCTGAGCAAGTGTGAGTTTTGGCTTAGAGAGGTGCTTTTTCTTGGACATGTGGTGTCAACCGAAGCTATTCGGCTTGATCCACACAAGTTCGAGGCGGTGATGAGTTCAAAAATGCCTAAACTGGTGACGGAGTTGCAAAGACTCCTTGGGTTGGTTGGTTATTATCGAAGGTTTGTTGAAGGTTTTTTTCTAAGATTGTTGAACCTTTAACCAAGTTGTTGCAAAATAATGTTCGCTTTGAGTGGACAGATGTTAGGCAACAAGCTTTCGAGAAGTTGACGGAAGCTTTCACGCAGGCTTTTGTCTTGATTCAACAAGAATCGGGTAAGGAGTTTGTAGTCTATAGTGATGCATCATATGTTGGTTTGGGTTGCGTGTTGATGCAACATGGGAAGGTTGTAGCTTATGCATCTAGACAATTGAAGGTGATGAGTGCAACTATCATACTCATGACCTAGAGCTTGCTGCGGTGGTGTTTACTTTGAAGATTTGGATGCACTAGCTTTATGGTGAATGGTGTGTGGTTTACACCGACCATAAGAGTTTTAAGTACCTCATGACTCAAAAGAAGTTGAATCTTAGGCAACGAAGGGGGTTGGAGTTGCTTAAGGATTACGATCTGACAATTGTGTATCATCCGGGAAAGGCAATGTTGTGGTTGATGCATTGAGTATGAAGGTAGCTATTGAGCTGAGATCGATGTTTGCTCGGTTGAGTTTATCGCGTGATGGTGGGTTGATAGCCAAGTTGCAGGTGCAACCTTCCTTGATTCAGTTGATCAAGGAGAAGAAATTGCTTGATGATTCGTTGGTGCCTCATGTTCAGGATATAGCTGATGGTAATGCAATAGATTTTCATTTCAATGATTATGGAGTTCTATGTTTCAAAAGTCAAATAGTTGTTCTGGAAGAGGTTAAGTGAGGTGCACTATTTTGGACTGAAGCTCATAGCAGTCCTTTTGCTATGCCCCCTGGTAGTAATAAGATGTATCGTGGTTTGAAGGATGAGTACTATTGGGTTGGGTTGAAAAAGGATGTTGCTGACTTTGTAAGCAAGTGTATGGTTTACCAGTGGGTGAAAGTTGAGCATCAGTTTCCTTCTTGTCTGTTACAACCTTTGAGGATACCGGAGTGGAAATGGGAAAGGATTATGAGGGTTTTTGTATCTGGTCTGCCTTTGTCACCATCTAAGAAGAACTCCGTATGGGTGATTATGGATCATCTTACGAATTGTGAACATTTCTTGGTTGTGCATACAACGTATAAGTTGGATACGTTAACGGGGTTGTATATTGCTGAGATTGTGCATTTGCATGGTGTGCCTAAATCCATAGTGTTGGATAGAGATCTGAGGTATACAACAAGAATGTTTACACCAAGTGTTGGGTACGCGTTTGAATTTCAGCACTTCATATCATCCTCAGACGGATGGACAGTCATAGCGCGTTATCAAGGTGCTGGAGGATATGTTTCAATGTTGTGTGATAGATTTCCAAGGCTCTTGGGAAAAGCATCTGCCTTTGGTTGAGCTTGCTTATAATAATAGTTTTTAGGTGAGCGTACAAATGGCTCCGTATGAGGCTTTGTATGGGAGAAGGTGTAGAACGCCTCTTCGTTGGGCTGATGTAATGCCCCAGTTTTGAGCTTAGATGTTTTGGCAAGTCGGGTTGGGCCGGTGGAACTGGTGTCGGTTGTTCGATCTGTTAAAAGGGTGGTTTAGGTAAATCAAGGTTCGGGATGGGATAAAAATATGATAAAAATTTCTAAAATCTTCTAAAATGGTGTTTAAGAGGTCGGTCAAATCAATTTTGCAAAACATGTTTTCTAAAGTGTACATTATGGGTGGTGACCAAAATGTAAAGATTTAAAAGTTGGAAAAGTGTGTTTTTCAAGAAGAGTCAAAAATCTTTGAATTTTTAAAGAGTTAGTTAATCGGTTAAAAAATTTTCACGATCATTTTCATTTCTCTCTTTCACTTCAGCCAAACACTTCTCATTTTCTCTCAAATCTTTAGATTTTCTTCACTCTCAAATCCTTATTTGAGTTCCACCTTTTGCTTATTGATTTTTTCCATTTGCCTTTAAGTTTATTCAAGCAAATTTTGCCAAATTGAAGGAGAAGCAAGGATTGGTGGTAATTTTCATGCTATCCCTCTAATCTAAGTTCTTTAATGAAATTCCAAAGATATTTCAGTCTTTAATACTGGTTTTGATTGAGATTTTGTTGTTGGATTGTTAAACTCTTGAAATCTTGATTGAAAAATAGATTTTAAGGTGATTTTCGGAGTTTGATTTAAATGGATGGTTTGAGATTGTTTCTAAATGAGTTTTGAAAGGTTTGTAGTGTTGAAGTGGAGTCTTAATCATATAGATCCCGAAATTCTTGAGATCCTTAGTTTTTGAAGTGTTTTGGTGAGTTTTTGAGGTGTTCTTGAGGAATTCGAGCTGCTAGAGGTATAAGGTTGGTTTTATGTTGTTTTTGGATGTTTATTAATGCTTAGAATGTCTTGGATGAGTTGGGTAATAGCTGGGCTGAGGTTTGAGGCCAATCGATTGAGGTTTCGGTTGTTTCGGATGGGTGTTTTGATGCTTTCGAGCAGGGTGCTGGATTTCTTGTGTGTGCTGGAGTTATTGATGTATTCTAATGGATTGAACCTCTGTTTTGATGTGTTGAAAATAGGGGATAGTAATCCGGAAGCAATTGAAGTGTTTTTTGAGGCTTCTAAAGATCGGTAGTTGTGTCGGCAAACGTGGTTTCGCAAGTCAAAAAGTGGAACTTGGTTTTACAGCGTTGAAACATTTTAGAAAAGGTTTGGGGAACTTAGTAACAGCTTGGAACGCTTTACTAAGTTCAGAAGTAAGTAAAATGAAACTCTCTCTCGGATTGTGCTATTGTGAATTTTGAACGCACTTGGTTTTAATTGCATTTACCTACTGTTTTAAAGCATGTTTTGAATATGTGAAATGAGGTTGATGATGCCATGTGGTTTAAGGATGCACTAGGCAAGTGATCCTTGTATGCATATGTCGATGCATGAGGTTTGAAGCATGGTTTAATGCTTGATTTATGGCTTATCATGAATGGTTTGTAAAAACAATGAGGTATGCATGTGATATGGTTTATATTGGCAAGTGATGTTGTATAAAATGTTTTATAAATGAAATTGGATATTGTTAGCCGGTTATAGGATTGAGTGCACTATAAACAAGTCGCCTTGGATGTTCAGAGGTTGTGATTGTACCAAATACTCCATCCAAGTACCCTAACGATTGAGGATTATTTAAGGTTGCAACGGTTGAGGGTAGCTCTCGGGTGCGAACCTTGTGTGTGTCCCGTCTCTTGTTAGTGGATTATACATCTACCGATGAGTGGTATTGAGGGGATGTGATTGTACCGAATACTACACCACAGGTGCCACAACTATGGAGTGTCGCTGTCATGTGTGAGACTTGTAAAGCCGATAGAGTGTATGAAGGGTGTGGGACAACCCTTGAAAATTCGTGTATCCGATATATGTTTTTGAGATTGTTGTTTATCACTTGTGAGCCAATATAATGAAATGAAACATTGTGGAAAATGTTGTTAATGCATAATTTCAAAGATGCATGTTTTGGTTTAAGCTTAGCATAAAGGTGATTATGCTTGGAAGGCTTATATTATGAGTAGCAATGGCTTAATTGCTGGACTTATATGTATCATGTTACATGATGTTTATTACGATGATTTTGAGGTTAAAGTGCATGTTTGTCAAAGGAAGCTTGATGGTTTTGAAAAGAGTGGAAAATGTTTTTGTGCATTGATGATGTTTTGGGTTTGAGCAATCCTCACTAATCTTGTATGCTTATGCTCTCTTTGTTCGTCAATGCAGTCAATTTAAGCTTTGGAGGTAGCACTTGCAAGGGAATCGATGGAAGACTTTGATTGAAGGTAAGCTTTGGTTTTGGACTAGTGTAATAAAGGCAATGGGGTGTCCAATGCTTTGAATGTTGTTGGTTTGGTGTTTTCCGTGTTTGTGCATATTTGATGCTTGTGTCGTAGCTTGGTTTTATGCATGAATATGCAATTTGGCCTTTTGGTGCTTTTAACATCTAGGAAGCATGCCTTTAGTGTCGTAGCTTGTGAGTGTGATACTATGTTGATGCTTGCGCTTCGCATATGTTGTCATTGATATGTATTTAAGTTGTATGTATGCTAGGGCAGGTGTCGGGATGATTCCGGAGGGTAAAAGTTGATTAAAACCATTATTTTGGAAAGTTGTAGGCCCAAGTGTTTCGGAACGCCCTTACCTGTTTCGGAACAGTGTCCTGTAATGGCCTTGGTGTTTTGGAACGGTGAGTCTCGTTTCGGAACATTTTGCGTCTGTGAACCATCATACTGGAACATGTCTCTACGGTTTCGAAACGAACCCGCGTATCGTAACGGTCAGCCATGTTTCGAAACGCTCGTTCCGATACGGGGCATTCTGTTCCGAAATACTTGACCGTTGCACCTGTATTTGAATTGTTCTGAGTTCTGTTTCTTGCATTTTGGTCCCTGCTTTACTTGCATGCAATTGAATGGGTTGTAAATGTCTTTTTGAGCTGAAATTTCACCGGGAAGTATGTAATGAATCTAATTGAAGATTGGTAACTTGAATTTGGTAAACCCCTTGTAAATTGTCAAATTTACAAAATGGTCCTGAATACTTAATTGGTTCTAATTAATTGGCAATTATGTCGATGTCCTATCCGCTTCTTGTGTACGAACACCTAGGAACCTAAATTGCATCTAGACAAGTCTAAAAGAAAAAATGGTCGTTTATTGAGGTGAACCTTTCTGATTTACTTCAATATTCATCGTATGATCCGTTCGGTTTGGTCTATCGACCAGGCCGGGTTTAGGGGGTTACATTTGGTGGTATCAGAGCCAGGTTACGAAAGGTTGGGATGATGGTAAGTTGTTGGTAAGTGACGTTATTGTAATCATGTATGTTGGGTTGATGTTTGCTTTGATCGGTGGGTGTTAAATCATGTTAAGCTTAAGTATATGATAGTGATGTGATTTATATGAAGTTTGAACATGAATACAAGTTGTTAAGATGTTTGATTGGGCTGAATCTTGATGCTTGAGTTGCATGATTGTTGGGATATGCATGTAGTAAGCTTTGTGCTATGCTGGGGGAAAATTGGGATACCCATTGCCTTATTACCTAGTGAAATGTTTTAAGTTGAAATCAAAGTCTTGGATCCTTTCTTGGAGCTGGCCTGAGCAATTTGTTTTGCTTGTTTTGTAAGTTGTTATCATGCATTAAATAATAGCACAATAGACCGAGGAGAGAGTAGCGATCTGGTATGATTACGAGGTAGTAGTCGTAGGCGAGAACGTGATGTTCTTATCCAGTGTAATTTTAGCTTTTCAAGCGAGTCGGATGATGGAGTTGGGTTGCGAAGTTTTCGTGGCGTATGTGATGAATCCTGGTAAGAAGAAAGTGCGAGTGCAAGACATACAAACAGTATGTGAGGCTCTGGGTGTTTTTCTGGAAGAGTTGCCTGGGTTGCCACCAAGCAGGGAAGTTGAGTTTCGCATTGAGTTGTATGAGAATACGACTTCTGTGTCCATTTCTCCTTATCACATGGCACCTAAGGAGTTGAAGACGCAACTTTAGGAGTTGCTTGATCGAGGGGTCATAAGGCCAAGTGTTTCACCTTGGGGTGCGTCGGTCTTGTTCGTGAAGAAGAAAGATGGTACGATGCGTATGTGCATAAATTATCGACAACTGAACAAGTTGACGATTAAGAATAAGTACACTTTTTCGAAGGATAAGGATGTGGATGTACCTAAGATAGCTTTTCAGACAACGTATGGCCATTATGAGTTTTTGGTGATGCTGTTTTGGTTGACAAATGCACTGGCTACATTCATGGATTTGATGAATAGGGTGTTCCAAGAGTTTCTGGATCAGTTTGTGGCATTGTTTATCGATGATATTCTCGTGTACTCGCATACTAAGGAAGATCATGATAAGCATTTAAGAATTGTGTTACAAGTGTTGTTGAAGAATCAAATTTATGCTAAGCTGAGCAAGTGTGAGTTTTGGCTCAGGGAGGTGCTTTTTCTTGGACATATGGTGTCAGCCGAAGGTATTCGTCTTAACCCACACAAGGTCGAGGCGGTGATGAGTTGAAAAATGCCTAAACCGGTGACGGAGGTGCGAAGTTTCCTTGGGTTGGCTAGATATTATTGAAGGTTTGTTGAAGGTTTTTTCTAAGATTGCTGCACCTTTGACCAAGTTGTTGCAAAAGAATGTTCGCTTTGAGTGGACAGATGTTAGGCAACAAGCTTTCGAGAAGTTGAAGGAAGCTTTCACGCAGGCTTCTGTCTTGATTCAACCAGAATCAGGTAAGGAGTTTGTAGTCTATAGTGATGCATCATATGTTGGTTTGGGTTGCGTGTTGATGCAAGGTGGGAAGGTTGTAGCTTATGCGTCTAGACAATTGAAGATGCATGAGCGCAACTATCCTACTCATGATCCAGAGCTTGCTGCGGTGGTGTTTGCTTTGAAAATTTGGAGACACTAGCTTTATGGTGAAAGGTGTGTGGTTTACACCGACCATAAGAGTTTTAAGTACCTCATGTCTCAAAAGAAGTTGAATATTAGGCAACGAAGGGGGTTGTAGTTGCTTAAGGATTACGATCTGACAATTGATTATCATCTGGGAAAGACAATGTTGTTGCTGATGCATTGAGTATGAAGGTAGCTATTGAGCTGAGAACAGTGTTTGCTCGGTTGAGTTTATCGCGTGATGGTGGGTTGATAACCAAGTTGCAGGTGAAACCTTCCTTGATTCAGTTGATCAAGGAGAAGCAGGTGCTTGATGATTCGTTGGTGACTCATGTTCAGGATATAACTGATGGTAATGCAACAAATTTTCATTTCAATGATTATGGAGTTCTATGTTTCAAAAGTCAAATAGTTGTGCTGGAAGAGGTTGAGTGAGGTGCACTATTTTGGACTAAAGCTCATAGCAGTCCTTTTGCTATGCACCCTGGTATTACTAAGATGTATCGTGGTTTGAAGGATGAGTACTATTGGGTTGGGTTGAAAAAGGATGTTGTTGACTTTGTAAGCAATTGTATGGTTTGCCAGTGCGTGAAAGTTGAGCATCAATTTCCTTCTTGTCTGTTACAACCTTTGAGGATACCGGAGTGGAAATGGGAAAGGATTATGATGGTTTTTGTATCTGGTCTGCCTTTGTCACCATCTAAGAAGAACTTCGTATGGGTGATTATGGATCATCTTACGAAGTGTGAACATTTCTTTGATGTGCATACTACATGTACATTGGATAAGTTAACGGGGTTGTATATTGCTGAGATTGTGCATTTGCATGGTGTGCCTAAATCCATAGTGTTGGATAGAGATTTGAGGTTTACAACAAGAATGTTTACACCAGGTGTTGGGTACGCGTTTGAATTTCAGCACTTCATATCATCCTCATACTGATGGACAGTCATAGCGAGTTATCAAGGTGCTGGAGGATATATTTCGATGTTGTGTGATAGATTTCTAAGGCTCTTGGGAAAAGCATCTGCCTTTGGTTGAGTTTGCCTATAATAATAGTTTTCAGGTGAGCATACAAATGGCTCCGTATGAGGCTTTGTATGGGAGAAGGTGTAGAACGCCTCTTTGTTAGGCTGATGTAACGCCCCAGTTTTGGGCTTAGATGTTTTGGCAAGTCGGGTTGGGCCGGTGGAAGTGGTGTCGGTTGTTTGATCCGTTAGAAGGGTGGCTTAGGGAAATCAAGGTTTGGGATGGGATAAAAATATGATTTCCTAAAATCTTCTAAAATGGTGTTTAAGAGGCCGTTCAAATCAATTTTGCAAAACGGGTTTTCTAAAGTGTACATTATGGGTGGTGACCAAAATATAAAGATTTAATAGTTGGAAAAGTGTGTTTTTCAAGAAGAGTCAAAAATCATAGAATCTTTAGGGAGATACTTGGCAATTATGCCTTTTCCCTAGTTTGGCAAGTGTTTTAAATGTGATTAAAAATTAAAAAGGCTTTTAATTTGGTTTAATTAAAAAGTTAGTTAATCGGTTAAAAAATTTTCACGATCATTTTCATTTCTCTCTTTCACTTTAGCCAAACACTTCTCATTTTCTCTCAAATCTCTAGATTTTCTTCACTCTCAAATCCTTATTTGAGTTCTACCTTTTGCTTATTGATTTCTTCCATTTACCTTCAAGTTTATTCAAGCAAATCTTGCCAAATTGAAGGAGAAGCAAGGATTGGTGGTAATTTTCATGCTATCCCTCTAATCTAAGTTCTTTAATGAAATTCTAAAGATATTTTAGTCTTTAATACTGGTTTTTGATTGAGATTTTCTTGTTGGATTGTTAAACTCTTGAAATCTTGATTGAAAAATAGATTTTAAGGTGATTTTCGGAGTTTGATTTAAATGACTGGTTTGAGATTGTTTCTAAATGAGTTTTGAAAGGTTTTAGTGTTGAAGTGGAGTCTTAATCATATAGATCCCGAAATTCTTGATATCCTTAGTTTTTGAAATGTTTTTGGTGAGTTTTTGAGGTGTTCTTGAGGAATTCGAGCTGCTAGAGGTATAAGGTTGGTTTTATGTTGTTTTTGGATGTTGATTAATGTTTAGAATATGTTGGATGAGTTGGGTAATGGCTGGGCTGAGGTTTGAGGTCAATCGATTGAGGTTTCGATTGTTTCAGATGGGTGTTTTGATGCTTTAGAGCAGGGTGCTGGATTTCTTGTACGTGCTGGAGTTTTTGATGCATTTTAATGGATTGAACCTCTGTTTTGATGTGTTGAAAACATGGGATAGTAATCTGGAAGCAATCGAAGTGTTTTTGGAGGCTTCGGAAGATCGGTAGTTGTGTCGGCAAGCGTGGTTTCGCAAGTCGGTGAGTGGAACATGGTTTTCCAGCGTGGAAACATTTTAGAAGAGGTTTGGCAAACTTAGTAACAGCTTGAAACGCTTTACTAAGTTCGGAAGTAAGTAAAGTGAAACTCTCTCTCGGATTGTGCTATTGTGAATTTTGAATGCACTTGGTTTTAATTGCATTTACCTACTGTTTTAAAGCATGTTTTGAATATGTAAAATTAGGTTGATGATGCCATGTGGTTTAAGGATGCACTAGGTAAGTGATCCTTGTATGCATATGTCGATGCATGAGGTTTGAAGCATGGTTTAATGCTTGATTTATGGCTTATCATGAATGGTTTGAAAAATCAGTGAGGTATGCATGTGATATGGATTATATTGGCAAGTGATGTTGTATAAAATGTTTTATAAATGAAATCGGATATAGTTAGCTGGTTATAGGATTGAGTGTACTATAAACAAGTCGCCTTGGATGTTGAGGGGTTGTGATTGTACCGAATACTCCATCCAAGTACCCTAACGATTGACGATTGTTTAAGGTTGCAACGGTTGAGGGTAGCTCTCGGGTGCGATACTTGTGTGTGTCTCGTCTCTCGTTAGTGGATTATACATCTACCGATGAGTGGTGTTGAGAGATTGGGATTGTACCGAATACATCTACTGAAACTTGTGTGTGTCCTGTCTCTCGTTAGTTGATTATAGCTCTCGGGTCGCTCTCGTGTGTGAGCCTTGTAAAGCCGGTAGAGTGTATGAAGGGTGTGGGACAACCCTTGATAATCTGTGTATCCGATATATGTTTTTGAGATTGTTGTTGATCACTTGTGAGCCAATATAATGAAATGAAACATTGTGGAAAATGTTGTTAATGCATAATTTGAAAGATGCATGTTTTGGTTTAAGCTTAGCATAAATATGATTATGCTTGGAAGGCTTGTATTATGAGTAGCAATGGTTTAATTGATGGACTTATATGTATCTTGTTATGTGATGTTTATTACGATGATTTTGAGGTTAAAGTGGATGTTTTGTCAAAGGATGCTTGATTGTTTTGAAAAGAGTGGAAAATGGTTTTGTGCATTGATGATGTTTTTGGTTTGAGCAATCCTCACTAAGCTTGTATGCTTATGCTCTCTTTGTTCATCAATGCAGTCAATTTAAGCTTTGGGGTAGCACTTGCAAGGGGATCGGTGGAAGATTTTGATTGAAGGTAAGCTTTGGTTTTGAACTAGTGTAATAAAGGCAATGGGGGTGTCCAATGCTTTGAATGTTCTTGGTTTGGTGTTTTCCATGGTTGTGCAAGTTTGATATGCGTATTTAGTTGTGTGAATGATCTTTAAGCTTTGGTTTATGCTTGAATATGCAATTTGGCCTTTTGGTGCTTTTAACGTCTAGGAAGCATGCTATTAGTGTCGTAGCTCGTTAGTGTGATGCTATGTTGATGCTTGTGCTTCATATATGTGGTCATTGATGTGTATTTAAGTTGTATGTATGCTAGGGCAGATGTCAGGATGATTCCGGAGGGTAAAAGTTGATTAAAACCAGTATTTTGGAAAATTGCAAGCCCAAGCATTTCGTAACGCCCTTACCTATTTCGGAATAGTAGCCCTTAATGGCCTTGGTGTTTCGGAACGATGAGGCTCATTCATGAATATTTTGCCTCTGTGAATCATCGTACCAAAACCTGTCTCTAGGGTTTCAAAACGAACTCGTGTATCGAAATGGTCAACCATGTTTCGAAACGGCCATTCCGTTACGGGGCATTCTTTTCCGAAACACTTGACTGTTGGTCTTATATTTGAATTGTTTTGAGTTCTGTTTCTTTCATTTTGGTCCCTGCTTTCCTTGCATGCAATTGAATGGGTTGTAAATGTCTTTTTGAGCTGAAATTTAACCGGGAAGTATGTAATGAATCTAATTGAAGATTTTTAACTTGAATTTTGTGAAAGCCCTTGTAAATTGTCAAATTTTAAAAATGGTCATTAATCCTTAATTGGTTCTAATTAATTGGAAATTATGTCGATGTCCTATCTGTTGCTTGTGTATGAACACCTAGGAACCTAAATTGCATCTAGATAAGTCTAAAAGAAAAAAAAGGGTCGTTTATTGAGGTGAACCTTTTCAGTTTACTTCAATATTCCACGTGTGATCCGTTCGGTTCGGTCTGTCGGCCAGGCCGGATCGAGGGGGCTACAGCTTAGGCGGGGCAAAAGTTGGTTTCCTTGCCGGATATGCTTAAGTGAACAATTGAAAAAGTGAAACTCATACGTGAGCAGCTGAAGGCTGCATCAGATTGTCAGATATCTTGCGCGGATTTAAAGCGTAGGGAGATTGAGTTTGCGGTTGGAGATCGCGTGTTCCTTAAGGTATCGCCTTGGAAGAAGGTGATGAGGTTTAGACATAAGGGAAAGCTTAGTCCGAGGTTATTGGATCTTGTGAGGTTGTGGAGCGAGATGGTCATGTGGCTTATCGGTTGAGGTTGCCTCCCGAGTTGGAAAAGATCCATGATGTGTTTCATGTTTCTGTGTTGAGGAGGTATAGATTGTTTTCATCTCATGTTATGCCTGATGAGAAGGTAGAGTTGAATCCGGATTTTTTCTATGGTGGGGACCCGAATGGTATTCTTGGTTCTTGTGGTAAAGTTATTCATGGTAAGACGGTTGAACTTGTGAAGGTATTGTGGTGACATTGAGGAGTTGAGGAGGTCGCGTGGGGATGTAAGGTGGACATGTTGAGACATTTTTCGCATCTTTTTCCTTCAGGAAAAATTTTAAGGAAAAAATTTCTTAAGTGGGGGAGAGTTATAACGCCCCGGTTTTGGGCCTAGGTGTTTTTCGAGTCGGGTTGCGCTGGTGGAACCGGTAATTGGTTCTCCGAATCGTTAAAAGGTGGTTCAGGGAAATCAAGGTTCAGGATGGGATAAAAATATGATAAAAATTTCTAAAATCCTCTAAAAATATATTTAAGAGGTGGGTCGAATCAATTTTGCAAAATAAGTTTTGGAAAGTGAACATTTTGGGCAGTGACCAAATTGTAAAGTTTTAAAACTGTGGAAAAATAGTGTTTTTCAAAAAGAGTCAAAGTCTTAGAATCTTTAGGGAGCTAATTGGCAATTAAGCCTTTTCTCTAATTTGGCATGTGTTTTAAATGATTTATTAAATATTAAAATGGTTTTAATTGATTTAATTAAAGAGGTGGTTATTTTGGTTAAAATATTTTGACGATCACTTTCAATCTCTTCTTGATTTCCAGATTCCATTCACTTTCTTTTCCTCTCTTGATTTCCAACTTCTTCAAGATTCTTGAAAGCTAAACTTGCCAATTTGGAAGAGAAGCAAGGATTGGAGGTAAAATTCGTGCTAACCCTCTAATCAAGGTTCTTTATTGAAATTCCCAAGATATTTGACCATTTATCTATGTTTTTGATTGAGGTTTTTTTATTTGTTTGATAAAATGGTGAAATCATGTTAGAAAAGATGGTTTTAATGTGATTTTCGGAGAAGTCTTGATTTGATCTGTTTGAGATTATTTCTAAAAAAGTTTTCGAATATTTATAATGTTGAAATAGAGTCTTAATCATATTAATCCTGAAATCCTTGAGATCATTGGTTTTTAAAGTGTTTTTGATTGGGTTTTTGGGGTGTAATGTGAGATCTCAGTTGCTATAGGTATAAGGATGGTTTTAGGTTGCTTTTGGATGTTGATTGTTGCTTAAAATATGTTAGATGGGTTGGTAGATGGCTGGGCTGAGTTTAGAGATCAATCGATTGAGTTTTCGGTTGTATCGATTGGGTAAATTGATGCTTTAGAGCAAGGCTGCGGGTTTCCTTTTGAGTGCTGGTATTTTGGATGCATTGTAATGCATTGAACCTCTGTTTTAATGTGTTGAAAATAGGGGATTGTGTCCCGGAATCGAAGGAAGTGGTTTTGGAGGCTTCGGGCGGTTATTGTTGCATCAGCGAGTGTGCTTTTGCAAGTCGGTGAGTGGAAATGTGATATCTTGCTTTGAAACTTCATAAAAGAGGTTTTGGGAACATATTAAGAGCTTGAGACACTTTACTAAGTTCGGAAGTAAGTAAAGGGAATTTCTCTCTCGGATTGTGCTATTGTGAGATTTTGAATGCACTTGTTTTTAATTGTGTTAACCTATTGTTTTAAAGCATGTTTTGAGTATATGAAATGTGGTTGATGATGCCATGAGGTTTAAGGATGCACTAGGTATGTGATCCTTGTATGCATGTGTTGATGCATGAGTTTTGAAGCATGGTTTAATGTTTGAGTTATGGCTTATCATGAATGTTTTGGAAAAACGGTGAGGTGTGCATGGAATGTGGATTATATTGGCAAGTGATGATGTATAAAGTGTTTTATAAATGAAACTGGATATAGTTAGCCGCCTATAGGATTGAGTGCTCTATAAACAAGTCGCCTTGGATGTTGAGGGGTTGTGATTGTACTGAAAACTCCATCCAAGTACCCTGACGATTGAGGATTGTTTAAGGTTGCAACAGTTGAGGGTTACTCCCAGGTGCGAACCTTGTGTGTATGTCCCGTCTCTCGTTAGTGGGCTATACATATACCGATGAGTTGTATTGAGGGGTTGTAATTGTACCAAAAACTCCACCACGGGTGTCACAACGGTGGAGGGTTGCTCCCTTGTGTGAACCTTGAGAAGTAGGTATAGTGTATGAAGGGTTTAGGACAACCCTTGGTAATCCGTGTATCTGATATGTTTTTGAGAATGTTGTTAATCACTTGTAAGCCAATATAATGGAATGAGATGTTATGGAAATGTTGAGGATGCATGTTATGAAAAATGCATGTTTTACCTTAAGCTTCGCATAATGGTATTTATGCTTGGAAGGCTTGAAGGTTGTGTAGCAATGGTTTAATTGCTGAAAAGTATGTGATTTATGTAGCATGATGTTTAGCATTATGATTTTAATGTTAAAGTGCATTGTTTATCAAAGAAGGCCTGATGGTTTTCAAAGGAGTGGAAATAGTTTTGTTGCATTGATGGTGTTTTTGATTTTAAGCTTTCCTCGCTAAGCATTTTGTGCTTACACTCTCCTTCTCCATCAGTGTAGTCAATTCAAGCGTTAGAGGCAGCACTTGCAAGGGATCGATGAAAGACTTTGATTGAAGGTATGTATTGTTATGAACTAGAGTAGTAAAGGCAATGGGGGTGTCCAATGCTATAAGTGTTGGTTGTGGTATTTTCTGGTTTGGTGCAAGTTTGTTAAGCATATTTTGTTATGTAAATGGCCTTTTAAGTGTTAGTTTATGCTTGGGTTGAGATTTGACATTTTAGTGCTTATTTCTCTTAGTAAGCATGCATTTAGTTCTCTTTGACTTACTAATGATGCCTTGATGTTATTTTCGCCATGGATCTTTGATGGATGAAAAGTATTTGAGTTGCAAGCATGTTTTGTCATATGTCAGATTAGTTTCAGATTATTAAAATCAAGTTAAACCAGCAAATTTAAGCATTTCAGACCCAAGTGTTTCGAAACGTCCTCGATTGTTTCGAAACGGGGACTTGAAAATGATTTGGGGTTTCGAAACGGTGAGACCTGTTTCGATACATTTTGTCTCTGTGAAACCCTGTTCCGAAACAGATATAAGATGGTTTCAAAATGATCCTTCATTTCAAAACAGGTATCATTGTTTCGATACACCCGTTCCGATACGGGGCTCACTGTTCCGAAACGTTTGGTTGTTATTTTAGTTTTTGGAATATTCTAAGTTTTTGTTTCTATGTGTTTTTGTCCATGTCTATCTTGTTTGTAATTGAATGAGTTCTAATGGGTATCTTGAGCTGAGTTTTTACAGAGATGCATGTAATGAACTTAATTAAAGGATGGTAATCCGAATTTGGTAATAACCTTTACAAATTGTTAAATTTATGAAATGGTCCCTAAACCAAAATTGATGTTAATCGTTGAGCGTTCGTGTTGTCCTTTGATCCGCTGCTTTGATTTAACACATAGGAACCTAGCTTGCATCTAGAAAAGATAAAAAGAAAAAATGGTCGTTTATTGAGGTAAACTTTCCCGCTTTGCTTCAATATTCCCCGTGTAACCTATTCGGTTCGGTCTATCAGCTAGGCCGGGTCAAGGGGGTTACACCTCTAGTGTTCAATGTTTATTACTCAATACGTGATAGATGAATTCCAATGATATGTTGAAGCCTAGCTAGGTTATTTGATCTTAATCCTTCTTGTTTTCTTCGAATGGTTTAGGAATTAAAGTATATAGCCTTGTTTGTTAAGATGTATCTGGTAACACAAGTTTTTGTTTATTCCTTTGTTTGTTCTCAAACCTTAGATTCGGTTTAATAAGACGGGTCTGGGGGTGTTATATATATACAGTCTCGGGAGGGTGCATTTCTATGGATAAGGAAAAAATCAAGTACTTTTTGGAGTGGCCTAATCCATCCAATTCAAAGAATTGAGAGGATTGTTGGGATTCTCGGGGTATTATCCAAGGTTCATTAAGGGTTATGGAGGACTCGCCAAGCTTCTCACAGATTTGTAAAAAGAATGCTTGGGGTGCGGTAAGGAGACAAAAAATGCTATGGAAAGACTGAAGGTTGCCCTCTACAAGAAATTTATATTGTTGTGACAAATTTAATTTGACAAAATTATTTTTCTCACTATTAGTAGTTTTATTGTGATAAAATAAATAAACGTCACTTTAAATTAGGAAAACATATAAAATTGTGACAAAAAATTTGTCGTAATATTTAGTCACAATTAGCAATTTTGTGCAACATATGGTGACAAATATATATTTTGCTACATTTTTTTGTCACAAATATTTCCGTCCATTTTTGGGCTCCAAAAGGGTAATATAGTGACACGTTTTGTAACTACAAGTTTTAAAAATTATTATAGAAAAAATTGTCACAACAATTAATTAGATTCTTAGGATAAAAAAACAAATAATGAGATTCAAGCTTTTTGTGACAAATCATCTTTGTAGTTATATATTTTAATTATAATGACAAAATGTATAGTTACAAATATTTCCCTCCATTTTTGGCGCAAAAATAATATTTGCAACTATAAGTTATAATTATTGTTTCGTGTAAATAAGGCTATCGCAATTGAGTGCAAGTATAAACGACGCAAGTAATATAGTGATACGAAGTATCGGATATCGTCTCCAAAGGGACTGTAAATATTTCTAACTTTAAAACTCTGCACAAGAAAAGAAATAAATTTAATAAGGAGTTTTGAGAAAACTTGAAGGTAAAATAAAATAGATGAAGAAATCGGATTGAGAAAGCAGGTTGGTATTGATTTGTTCAGTAGTGTAGGTGTTGCACTTTTCAGAGGACTTCTGTTGTGTATGTCGTCGAGCCTGTCACGGCAGCACCTGTCGCGGCAGAGGTTTGTTGATGTCGCGGCAGCGATCAACAACTCTATACTTCAAGTTCAACAAGAACCTCTGTTGTGACTCGTCCTATCCCTAGGTCCAAGTTCTGTCGATGAACACGTCTTGGATGATACCTCCCGACGTGAATCGAAGGATGAACACTGATGTTTGTGAATTCTTCTTTAGCCGCTTAACCTTGTACCTATCCCTAGGCCAAGATAGTTTAACCATAAACTGGAAAACTTGTATTTACTCCTTTTGTATACTTAACTCTCCAGATATTAAGTAAATAGATAACCTCACAATGTTCTCCCGATACTCGTATGAGATATTAAAACCAGAGTAAATAAACTTTAAGTTTTATTGATTGAACAGAAAATCCTAAGAAACAGTTTAACCCTTACAACTACTTTACAAGATCAACCCTTAGCCCTAGGGAAAGTTTAGAACATAATGGAGAAGGGAAAAGCTAGGGTTTATGATGGAAGACGGCTAGGAACTAGGTTTTCCCTCTCTAGGTCGAAATACAAGCATATAAATAGGCCTTGGGTGTAAGCTTTCTTAATGGCCAATAATACTAGTTTGAATTAAAGTACAATTTATTTAAAGACTAAATCTCTGAGTAGACGTCCTTTAATTCGCCCTATCTTCTTGCTTTGACTTTCTCCTCAAACTTTAGGCAAGGCCTTCCTTGTGCTTCTGGACTCCAAAAATAATGCAAGTGGTCTACAAAATTCAGGCTTGAAATCCTCTATCAGTCGAACTCCACTTTGCATTTTTCATATTTGTTATCTTCAGTGTCGCCACTTCTGTCACGGCAGCTGTCATGACAGTGATGTTTGAGGCAGTTTTCTTTGACCTTTTACTCCAGCTCTGCAGTTATCTTTTGTTCCTCTACTGCCCTGGATGCTGTCGCGACAGTTACCTGCAAGAATGATCGAAGTCAGCAGCATCTGTGCAAAATTATTCATCTGCGATGTTTGTGCAAATTCTATCATAAAATATAACGAAACACGATTGAGTGCATCAATAATATGGGTAAATGAGGGTTAAAATATAGAACATTTATGCACTCAACACACCCCTAAACTCAAGTTATTGCTTGTCCTCAAGCAAATGCAATCTAACTAAGAATGAATCTTTTTTTTTGCTTTGGCTTAACTCGGTGAACAACCATTACCTACAGCACCTTCACCATCAAGATCAATACCTTTTCGAATGTTTACGGACTTATCCGGAGCAATATTATAATTCTCGTATGAGTGTGTGCAGGTTTTGTGAACAAATATGAGCCTAGACTCTTTAGCAACTAGAATATTCACTTAACTTACTTGAGTTTTACTTCAAAATAATTCTTAACTAGAGCCAATTTCGGGCACATCTAGTTTTCTTCTAAAGTTTTTCTATTTCTACTAGAGCCGGTTTCGGGCACCTCTAGTTTATTTTCCTAGAGCCAGTGTTAGGCACCTCTAGGAGTACTTCTAGTTATTTTCCTAGAGCCAATGTTAGGCACTTCTAGGAGTAAATTGGGTCTAAGTTTTCTTTCTAATTCAAGTGGCTAAGCTTCATATTCTAAGTTTACTAACAGAGTCTTAACAACATATAAGTCACAAAGGTGTTTTAAGAGTTCAGAACTATAGTAAGGCTCTAAATACTTCCCAAAACATTCTAAAGTTACTGTCAAGACAGTGAGTACCGCGGCAGGTAAGAGAAGTTCAAAAACTTAAGCCAAATATATATTTTTAGACACAAAAATAAATAGTTATAAACACTAAAGATAATAAGTTGGTTAATAATAGGAGGATTGCCTACCCCCAAACTCAAGGGTTGAATTGTCCTAAATGCATGACAAAAAAAATCACAGATAGCAAATAGAAGCACAGAAGACAGAAAGAGTAAAAAAACTTCAGTTGAAGTGCCAACATTGTTGTCGTCTATGCAGAGCTGTCGGCGGGCAGTTACTTTTGTAGCTGAGGCTGGCTTCGTAGTTGGATAGGATGAGGTTGCCTTCTTCTTTGCCTCTCGAGGTGGCTGGATTCTGGTAGGTGAAACTTTTGGAGCTTTGTCCAGAATCTCGAGCTCACTGTCACTTTTGCTTATGCTTCTGATGCCGTCTCCACTGTCGCGGCAGGGTCCCTCTACATCTATATCAAGCTTCTTTTTCTTCATAGGAGGGAATTTCTTGGCTATTTGGCAGACGACAGAAGGCTCAGAGTCTGAATCATCTTACCAGACTGAAGAGGAGGAGAAACCTTCGAAGTATTTTGGATCGATTTCTGGAAGTGGTTCCTTCCTCTTAGGTCCCCGGAAGGGCTGGTCTTTCTCCTTGGGAGAGGCAGGAGGTGATGCAGACCGTCTATCGCCTGGTCCTGCCATGGCAGATGGCGAGGCGAAAGCAGCTGTCGATGTGGCCGTCTTGGGAGAGGTGATAGGAGATGAGGCAGAAACAAGGTTTTCTGGAAAATGAGGGAATTGCACATTGGGAAAATTAAGTTTAACTTTTATAAAATTTACCTTTGCAGCAGGTGAATGATTTGGCTGGAGGAGGTGCCTTCTGGTCTGTCAGGTTCTGTTTGCTCAGGCTCTGTATGGTCAGGCTCTACCGTGGCAGGTTCTGTTGAGTCGGGTTCTGTCGTGGCAGAATGGTCGATGTATGCCATTGGTGTGGCTGCCTTGAGCTCTATCAGGCTGTATAGATTTTGATGTGTCCACCCCTTGGCCTGGATCTTGACATCCTCTTCAATTTTGGGGACGTTGTTGGCTCTACAAAAGGCTGTGATTAAGTGAGGGAAGATGAGGGGGCCCTTATCCTCAGTGCGCACTCGAAAATTCCATCGAGGATGTACTACCCAATGTTTTGGGTCGTCGTTCCAACTGGTGCCTTCTTCGGTGAGGTCTACCATGATGATGTCATAGTCTGCCGGCGACAGATTGCTGATGACCCTTCTGTGCTCGTCCTCTTTCCTGCCCACGTACATGCCATACATGGAGTTGATGTAAGCTAGTTCTAATTCTATTGTCTTACCCTTGATGGTGACTTGAGATGTATCCTTAGTGGTGATAGCAGCATAGAATTCTCGGACAAGGGTGACATTCATCTCCTCTGGTTGTTCAGCAAACATCTGCTATTTCAGACCAATGATTCTTTTGGCGATGAATCCTTCTAGACCCAGATCTCTGGTCTTCTTCAAGTAAGTAAAGCCCCTCTCCTCCCACATTTCTCTTTTCTAAAAAGATTTGTAGTATCTTTTCTCTGTTTATGCAGAGGCGAACCTTCTTCGGATTCTGCTGTGTGGAGGAGTGGAGACTTCCACGGTAGAGGTGGAGGCAGTGCTTCTACGAGTTGATCTCATTGTCATTGTAAGGGTACGGTAGAAACAAAAGGAAAAAAATACTGAAAGCTAAAAATAGTATTCTTAAAAGAGTAGAGATAGTAGAATGAAGGTTAAAATGAAATGGGAGTGAGGGTTTATATAGAATGGGATTTCAACACATTAAAGCTGTAACGGTTGGCGTGAAAAACGGAGCCAGCTGTCACGCGCTTTCGGGTTGCGTCTGTTACATGTTTTCGTGTTTTTCCCGCACTTGCTGCTTGTCTGCCGCGACAGCGGGTGACAGGATGTCTTTGCGTGTATGTCGCGACAGCTGGTGACAGTCTGTCACGACAGCCTTGTTACCCCTGGGCTTCTTAGGTTGAGGTGAGTGTGATGGGTTGGTTCATTCCTTCTTTTTTCTCCGTTTCTTTTATTTTTCCTGAAAACTAATATAAACTAATATTAAATTTAATCTCGGCCCGCCCATTTGTAACGCCCCGGTTTTGGGCTTAGAAGTTTTGGGCGTTGACCGGTTTGGTCAAAGTGCTGTTCGAATCTAAAGAGGTGAAATTAGGAAAGCCTAGTTCGGGTTGCATTAAAAATATGGAAAAATGTTCTAAAATCATCTTTTAATATAATTAAGTGAACTGTGAAATCAATTTTGAAAAATGGGTTTTGGAAGAGCGACATTTTGGCTAGTGACCAAAATGTAATTTTTGAAAGTTTTGTGACTGTTTTAAAAAAGGATTGAAACTTTGAATCTTTAGGGAGCTATTTACCCAAAGGGGAGTTTCTCCAGATTTTCTAGAATATTAAATGATTTAATAATGGTTTAAAATAAAAGTAAAAAGGAGGGAAAGATATTTTTAGTCATTTTTAACTAACTTTCTAAATTTTCCATTCCCATTTACTCTCATCTTTTCTCTCAAACCAAACACATTCTCTCCAGATCTTTTCCTCTGATTTTTATCACCTAAATACTTCTTTCCAATCCTCATTTGATTCCTAATCATCTTCTCATCAAAACCTTTGTATTTGCTACTTGATTCATCAAGCTTTTTGGCTCTAAAAGAGGAGAAACTCAAGTTTGGAGGTAAGAACGTCCTTCTCCTCTGAACTTCAAGTTCTTTAATGAAATTCCTAAGTTCTCAATCCCTAATTGATGTTTTATAAATGGCTTTTAAGATTGTTTAGTGGATCTTGGCTTAAAATGCAAGATTTGGTGTGTTTTTGATGAAATTTCGTTGGATCTGTTTAAGCAGTGTTTTAAGGTGCTAAAATGATGATTAATGAATGTTAATTTGATAAGGAAATGAGTTTTGATTAATGCAATCCCGGATAGGTTGTGTTTCCTAAGTTTAGCTTGTGATTCTTGGATGTTTTTGTGGTGATCTTATGGATCTGATGTTGCTGGAGGTATAAGGATGTTTATAGGTTGTTTTTAGATGTTAAATGGTGTTAATGGATGTTAGGTTTTGCTGGTTTATGGCTGGGCTTTGTTGAGAAGTGGTTTTGATGCAATTTCGGTTGTGTTTGGTGGCCGAAATTGGAGTGTGAATGAGAGCAGCGAGTTTGAGTGCTTTCATTGAAGCTTTTGATGCATGATGATGCATTAAATCTCTGCTTTAATGTGTTTAATCAGGGGGGGCATCTTTGGATCCAAGAGTTGTTGATTCGGAGGCTTGTTTTGGTGCTTTGGCTTGAGGCGAAGTGGAATCGGTGAGTGAAATTGGGTTTTCGGCTTTGAAACCAATGTCTTGGGAGCTTAGTTTAAGTCTAAACAACTTTGCTAAGCTCGAGTGTAAGTTTTCGGAAATTCTCTCTAGTGGTGGCCATGATTTTGTTGTGATGCAATGTGGTTATTTGCATGTTTTGATTACTGTTTTGAAAGCATGATTTAGCATGGTATTTGCTGTTTTGTTAAGCCATATGTTAAAGGAAGCTCAAGGTAAGAGTTCCTTGTTTTTGAACATTGATTAAATGTGGTTTGATGCTTTTAAGTGCATGATGAATATGGCTTGGTTTAATGCTTTAAAACAGTGGATTAATTGATGAAAATGATGTATAATGGCAAGTGATGTTTTGAAAAGGTTGAGGTCACTAAGGTGGTTAAAAGTCCTTGAGTGAGCCTTGTTACTTAAGAACATCAAGGTGGTTAAAAGTCCTTGGATGATTCTTGTTACGGACACAAAGGTGTTTAAAAGTCCTTGTGTGGTCCTTTCTATGGTGTTTAAAAGTCCATAGGCCAAGGTGTTTAAAAGTCCTTGGGCTCAAGGTGTTTAAAAGTCCTTGAGGTGATTCAATTCATGGTGTTTAAAAGTCCATGGCCAAGGTGTTTAAAAGTCCTTGGGGTCAAGGTGTTTAAAAGTCCTTGAGGTAACTTATATCATGGTGTTTAAAAGTCCATGGCCAAGGTGTTTAAAAGTCTTTGGGGTCCAAGGTGTTTAAAAGTCCTTGGGGTGAAAGTTGATGAACTTGTTTTCAAAGAAATGAATTGTATCACTTGTGGCCAATATGACATGTAATGAAATGAAGCATGAGATGCTTGTAAAAGTATGCTTTTGAGCATGTGTAAATGATGATTTGAAGCATGTTTTATAAATGTTTTGTTAATGCATTATTGGATGGTTTTATTGAGCATTCCTCACTAAGCTTTTGCTTACGCTCTCTTCCGTTTTCTTAATTTAATAATGCAGAGCATTAGAGTACTCGAGGGCAGCAAGGAGGGCAAGCATCCAAGTGGAAACAAAGCTCTAAGTATGGAAGGTTTTCTAAGTACATTTTAGCTTTTGGTAATTTGGCAATGGGGGACCAATGTATATGTTTTGGGAGATGTTTTGAACTCCCTAAGTATGTTAAATGTTGTTGAGAATGCTGGTTATTGTGGTTGGCCTTTATATGCTTGAATTGGAAGTTTATGCTTGAATGGCTTACTTGCGTAGGAAGCATGCCTATAGATTTGGGGCTTTTCATATATGTGGATGTTTTGATGAATTGTTGATGCAAGTATGTGTCATATATGTTGAATTGCATGTTGGCAAAGTTTGGTGGCATTTGGAGCATGATTGGTTGGTCAATTGCATGTTTAAGCATCCATTTTTAGTCAATCTGTGCATGGTGTTTCGGAACAGCACCTACCGTTTCGGAACGGGTGCCTTAATTGTGCCCAGGCGTCCGAAACGGGAGGGGCCGTTCCGAAACGGAAAGGCCACTGCCAGACCCCCGTTTCGGTACGCGTTGCGGAACGGCCCCGAGTTTCGAAACGGGCTATGCCAGTTTCGGAACGAGTGACCGTTGGGGGCTGACATTGGCAGTTATATGTTTTGGAATGTTTGCGTTTTGGTCCTGAAACTTGTTTGTGCAATTGTATGAGTTTGGGAAGTCTTTTTGAGCTGAAATTTTACAGAGAAGCATGAAACATGATTAATTTCATGATGGTAACTTCAATTTGGGTTAAGTCCTTATAATTATCAGAATTTACAATTTGGTCCCTAAAGTTGTAATTTGTTCAATTGGGTCCCTGTTTGATCTCTGATGTTTGTGATCTTTTGGTATGATGGTTGTGTGATCACAATTAGGTCTAAAGTGCATCTAGACAAGATTAAAAGAAAAAAAAGGGTCGTTAATCGAGGTTGACTTTCGGGTTGACTTTGGTTTTCCCCGTGTGACTTTCTTAATTCGGGTCAACCGTCTAGGCCGGGTTAAGGGGGTTACATTTGGTGGTATCAGAGCTGAGTTCTCGAGTAATTGGGAATGTATGTATGCATGATTGAAGTATGTATGCCTTGTATGCTTGTTGAGTGAAAGCATGTTTAATGGCTTGTGATTTTGATGCAATTGAAGTATGTGCTGTGATGTAGCATGTTGTGGGTACCCATTGCCAAATCAAAGCTAAAGAAAAGATGTTGTTTTGAAATGAAATTGAGCTTGAATACTTGGATTGCTTATCTTGCTGGGCCTGACTTTGTTTTATTTGTGTTGTGATTGCATGGTAAAAGTATGGCACCACGTAGAGAGTTACGAGGTAATGTGCGAGCTACGGCTCCTAATGAGAACGAGAATGAGGAAAACACGGGTAGTGCGGTGTTACCTCCTCCTCCACCTGGTGGTGGTGGTGCTGGGGCTGAGGAAGCTGGAGCTGCAGCTGGCGCTGGAGCTGCTGGACCTGGGGCTGGTCAGGGGCAAGCTATGCCTGATATGACGATGTTAGTGCAAGCTATTGCTGGTGCTTTTCAAGCAGCGGTAGCTGGGGCTCGTGGAGCGGGGCATCAGGAAGATGCTGGTGTCAGACTACCTTTGGAGCGTTTGCGTAGTCTTGGTGGGACTGAGTTCAGGGGTATGTCTGCTGAGAGTTCTGAAGCTTGGCTAGAGAGTACTAAGCGAATCTTGGGCCAGATGAGTTGCACTGATGTGCAGAAGCTGGGTTGTGTTGTGTCCTTGCTGCAGAAGGATGCGTATACGTGGTGGACAACCACTGTTGCTGGGATGGCAGAAGCTGATGTGACTTGAACATTCTTTCAGAATGTGTTCAAGCGGAGATATCTTGGTGTGAGATATCTTGATGAGAAGAAGCGTGAATTCATGTCTCTTACCCAAGGGAGCATGAGTGTGGCTGAGTATGAGGTGCAGTTTGTGCGACTCAGTCAGTATGCACCGGAGCTGGTACCTGATGAGCGGGCAAGGTGCGAGAGGTTCCGTTATGGTTTTGAGACGGATGTAAAGATGTATTTGCTGGCCGCCGAGTATGATGATTTTGATGTATTGGTGGGCCGAGCCAAGGATGTTGAGATGAACTTGGGTTTATCTGTGAGAGGTGCTGGAGCAAGTGCTGGGAAGCGATCAGCTGAGTTTAGTTCCGGAGGTGGACGGAACAAGAGGGGACGTGATCAGAAGTATCAGTCTTCAGCTAAGAGAGGTGGTGGTGCACCTGCTAGAGGAGGCAATGCTAGAGCTGATCCGAGTACTTGTTGGATCTGTGGTTCACGTGGTCACATGAAACGTGACTGTCCTCGTGCCGAGAGAGTGGTGCAAGCTCCTGTTGCGGCTGCTGGTAACGGGTGCTGGAGTTGTGGTTCTGCAGACCACTTGAGGCGGGATTGTCCGAGGTTGGCTGGTGATCAGGTGCGTGCTCCTGTTGTTGCTGCACCGCAGAGAGGTCGTGGGCGCGGCCGTGGTAATTTCCAGAGGAGAGAGGAAGGTGGTCGTGGAGTGGCCCATGTTGTGGCTATTCAGCCTGAGGGTGGAGGCCAAGCGAGGGTGTATGCTCAGCGAGAGGGCAGGAATGATGCGGATGTGATTGCAGGTACCTTTACTTTACAGTCCTTGTTATTGCTTGCTTTGATAGATTCTGGATCTACGCATTCATACATTTTGCGTGAGCATGCTGAATTGCTTGGTTTGCCTGTTGAGTCTTTGGATGTTGGTGTTCGAGTCACTAGTTCTTTTGGTGAGACTGTTGTGACTAGGAAGCTTTATAGAAGGTGTCCCTTGGTCGTTCAAGAGCATGTTTTCCATGTTGATCTTATGGAGTTGCCCTTCTATGGTTTCGATGTGATCCTTGGTATGGATTGGCTTGCTGAGCATCGTGCTGTTGTGGATTGTGAGAACAAGCGGGTTTCGCTTAAGCTTGCGGATGATTACGAAGTTGTTGTGGTTGGTGAGAATGTGAAGTTTCTTGCCAATGTGGTGTCTACCTTGGAGGCGAGCAGGATGCTGAGACAAGGTTGTGAAGCCTATCTAGCTTTTGTGATGAATCCTAGCTCTAAAGAGTTGAGGGTGCAAGATATCAGAGTTGTGAAGGAGTTTCCTGGTGTTTTTCCTGAGGAGTTGCCTGGTTTACCTCCTAACCGCGAGGTGGAGTTTGGAATTGAGCTGTATGAGAATACAACTCCTGTGTCCATTACTCCCTATAGAATGGCACCTAAAGAGCTGAAGGAGCTGAAGACGCAGTTGCAAGAGTTGCTTGACCGTGGGTTCATCCGTCCGAGTGTGTCACCTTGGGGAGCACCGGTCTTGTTTGTGAAGAAGAAGGATGGCACTATGAGAATGTGCATTGATTACCGTCAGCTGAACAAGTTGACTATCAAGAATCGGTATCCTTTGCCGAGGATTGATGATCTTTTTGATCAATTTCGGGGAGCTGCTGTGTTCTCTAAGATTGACTTGAGGTCAGGGTATTATCAGTTGAAGGTGAAGGATGTGGATGTGCCTAAGACAGCTTTCAGGACAAGGTATGGGCATTATGAGTTCCTTGTGATGCCGTTTGGGTTGACAAATGCTCCTGCTGCTTTCATGGACATGATGAATCGTGTGTTTCATGAATACCTAGACAAGTTTGTTGTGGTGTTCATTGATGATATCCTCGTGTACTCGCGTACTGAGGAGGAGCATGAAGAGCATTTGAGGATTGTTTTGCAAGCTTTGTTGGAGAATCAGCTTTATGCTAAGCTGAGTAAGTGTGAGTTCTGGTTAAGGGAGGTGGTGTTTCTTGGGCATGTGGTTTCAGCGGAGGGGATTCGTGTTGATCCTCAGAAGATTGAGGCGGTGATGAATTGGAAAGTTCCTAAGTCTGTTCATGAGATCCGTAGTTTCCTTGGTTTGGCGGGAAACTACAGAAGGTTTGTGGATGGTTTTTCCAAGATTGCTGCTCCTTTGACGAAGCTGTTGCAAAAGGATGTTAAGTATGAGTGGACGGAAGCGAGACAGCAGGCTTTTGAGAAGCTTAAGGCGGCTTTGACGCAAGCTCCTATCTTGATTCAGCCTGAATCAGGGAAAGAGTTTGTGGTTTACAGTGATGCATCCTATGTTGGTTTGGGGTGTGTGCTGATGCAGGAGGGTAAGGTGGTGGCTTATGCATCGCGGCAGTTGAAAGTGCATGAGCGCAATTACCCTACGCATGATATTGAGCTGGCTGCAGTGGTTTTTGCTCTGAAGATCTGGAGACATTATCTGTATGGTGAGAAGTGTACTGTGTACACAGATCACAAGAGTTTGAGGTATCTGATGTCTCAGAAGGAGTTGAATCTTAGGCAGCGGCGTTGGTTGGAGTTGCTCAAGGATTATGATCTGACGATTGAATATCATCCTGGAAAAGCTAATGTTGTTGCGGATGCCTTGAGTAGGAAGGTAGCTGTTGAGCTGAGGGCTATGTTTGCTAGCTTGAGCATATCGCAAGATGGTGGTGTCGTTGCTGAGTTGCAAGTGAAACCCTCTTTGGTTCAGTTGATCAAGGATAAGCAGTTGTTGGATGATTCCTTGGTATCTCATGTTCAGGATATCGCGGAGGGTAGACCTTCGGATTTCTGTTTCAATGATGATGGTATGCTGTGTTTTGGGAGTCGGATAGTAGTGCCCAATGATGCTGAGTTGAGGCGTGCTATTCTGACTGAAGGTCATAGTAGTCCTTTTGCTATGCACCCTGGTAGTACTAAGATGTACCGTGATCTTCGTGATGAGTACTATTGGGTGGGTTTGAAGAAGGTTGTTGCGGAGTTTGTTAGCAAGTGTTTGGTGTGTCAGCGAGTTAAGGCTGAGCATCAGTTTCCTTCAGGGTTGTTGCAACCGTTGAAAATCCCTGAATGGAAGTGGGGGAGGGTTACCATGGATTTTGTATCTGGTTTACCTTTGTCTCCACCGAAGAAGAATTCGGTCTGGGTGATTGTGGATCGCCTGACGAAGTGTGCGCATTTCTTGCCTGTGCATACCACGTTTTCTTTGGATAGGTTGGCAGAGCTGTATATTGCTGAGATTGTGCGGCTGCATGGTGTGCCTAAGTCGATTGTGTCGGATAGGGATCCGAGGTTCACATCGCGGTTCTGGCAGTGTTTGCATCAAGCTCTGGGTACAAGGTTGCATTTCAGTACATCCTATCATCCTCAGTCGGATGGTCAGTCTGAGCGAGTTATCCAGATTTTGGAGGATATGTTGAGGTGCTGCATGATTGAGTTCCAAGGTTCTTGGGAGAAGCATCTGCCTTTGGTTGAGTTTGCTTATAACAACAGTTATCAGGCAAGTATACAGATGGCACCTTATGAGGCTTTGTACGGGAGGAAGTGTAGGACTCCTCTTTGTTGGGCTGAGACTGGTCAAAAGTTGGTTTCAATGCCGGCTTTGTTAAAAGGGACCACGGAGAAGGTAAAGCTCATTTGTGAGCGGTTGAAGGCTGCCTCTGATCGGCAGAAGTCTTACGCGGATTTGAAGCGTAAGGAGATAGAGTATGCGGTGGGTGACCGTGTGTTCTTGAAGGTTTCGCCTTGGAAGAAGGTGATGCGGTTTGGCCGAAAGGGTAAGTTGAGCCCTAGGTACATTGGACCATATGAGGTGGTTGAGCGTGTGGGTCCTGTTGCGTATCGGTTGAGGTTACCTCAGGAGTTGGAGAAGATTCATGATGTGTTCCATGTCTCTATGCTCCGGAGGTATAGATCTGATCCTTCGCATGTGATGCCTGTGGAGGAAGTGGTTTTGAATCCGGATTTGACCTATGATGAGGAACCGGTGAAGGATCTGGATTCGGATAGCAATGTTCTTCGTGGCAAGACCATTGAGTTGGTGAAGGTGCTGTGGAAGCATCGCGGTGTTGAGGAAGCCACGTGGGAGCGGAAGGAAGACATGCTGAAGCAGTTTCCTTATCTCTTTCCTTCAGGTAAATTTCGAGGACGAAATTTCTTAAGGGGGTGAGAGTTGTAACGCCCCGGTTTTGGGCTTAGAAGTTTTGGGCGTTGACCGGTTTGGTCAAAGTGCTGTTCGAATCTAAAGAGGTGAAATTAGGAAAGCCTAGTTCGGGTTGCATTAAAAATATGGAAAAATGTTCTAAAATCATCTTTTAATATAATTAAGTGAACTGTGAAATCAATTTTGAAAAATGGGTTTTGGAAGAGCGACATTTTGGCTAGTGACCAAAATGTAATTTTTGAAAGTTTTGTGACTGTTTTAAAAAGGATTGAAACTTTGAATCTTTAGGGAGCTATTTACCCAAAGGGGAGTTTCTCCAGATTTTCTAGAATATTAAATGATTTAATAATGGTTTAAAATAAAAGTAAAAAGGAGGGAAAGATATTTTTAGTCATTTTTAACTAACTTTCTAAATTTTCCATTCCCATTTTCTCTCATCTTTTCTCTCAAACCAAACACATTCTCTCCAGATCTTTTCTTCTGATTTTTATCACCTAAATACTTCTTTCCAATCCTCATTTGATTCCTAATCATCTTCTCATCAAAACCTTTGTATTTGCTACTTGATTCATCAAGCTTTTTGGCTCTAAAAGAGGAGAAACTCAAGTTTGGAGGTAAGAACGTCCTTCTCCTCTGAACTTCAAGTTCTTTAATGAAATTCCTAAGTTCTCAATCCCTAATTGATGTTTTATAAATGGCTTTTAAGATTGTTTAGTGGATCTTGGCTTAAAATGCAAGATTTGGTGTGTTTTTGATGAAATTTCGTTGGATCTGTTTAAGCAGTGTTTTAAGGTGCTAAAATGATGATTAATGAATGTTAATTTGATAAGGAAATGAGTTTTGATTAATGCAATCCCGGATAGGTTGTGTTTCCTAAGTTTAGCTTGTGATTCTTGGATGTTTTTGTGGTGATCTTGTGGATCTGATGTTGCTGGAGGTATAAGGATGTTTATAGGTTGTTTTTAGATGTTAAATAGTGTTAATGGATGTTAGGTTTTGCTGGTTTATGGCTGGGCTTTGTTGAGAAGTGGTTTTGATGCCATTTCGGTTGTGTTTGGTGGCCGAAATTGGAGTGTGAATGAGAGCAGCGAGTTTGAGTGCTTTCATTGAAGCTTTTGATGCATGATGATGCATTAAATCTCTGCTTTAATGTGTTTAATCAGGGGAGGCATCTTTGGATCCAAGAGTTGTTGATCCGGAGGCTTGTTTTGGTGCTTTGGCTTGAGGCGAAGTGGAATTGGTGAGTGAAATTGGGTTTTCGGCTTTGAAACCAATGTCTTGGGAGCTTAGTTTAAGTCTAAACGACTTTGCTAAGCTCGAGTGTAAGTTTTCAGAAATTCTCTCTAGTGGTGGCCATGATTTTGTTGTGATGCAATGTGGTTATTTGCATGTTTTGATTACTGTTTTGAAAGCATGATTTAGCATGGTATTTGCTGTTTTGTTAAGCCATATGTTAAAGGAAGCTCAAGGTAAGAGTTCCTTGTTTTTGAACATTGATTAAATGTGGTTTGATGCTTTTAAGTGCATGATGAATATGGCTTGGTTTAATGCTTTAAAACAGTGGATTAATTGATGAAAATGATGTATAATGGCAAGTGATGTTTTGAAAAGGTTGAGGTCACTAAGGTGGTTAAAAGTCCTTGAGTGAGCCTTGTTACTTAAGAACATCAAGGTGGTTAAAAGTCCTTGGATGATTCTTGTTACGGACACAAAGGTGTTTAAAAGTCCTTGTGTGGTCCTTTCTATGGTGTTTAAAAGTCCATAGGCCAAGGTGTTTAAAAGTCCTTGGGCTCAAGGTGTTTAAAAGTCCTTGGGGTGATTCAATTCATGGTGTTTAAAAGTCCATGGCCAAGGTGTTTAAAAGTCCTTTGGGTCAAGGTGTTTAAAAGTCCTTGAGGTAACTTATATCATGGTGTTTAAAAGTCCATGGCCAAGGTGTTTAAAAGTCCTTGGGGTCCAAGGTGTTTAAAAGTCCTTGGGGTGAAAGTTGATGAACTTGTTTTCAAAGAAATGAATTGTATCACTTGTGGCCAATATGACATGTAATGAAATGAAGCATGAGATGCTTGTAAAAGTATGCTTTTGAGCATGTGTAAATGATGATTTGAAGCATGTTTTATAAATGTTTTGTTAATGCATTATTGGATGGTTTTATTGAGCATTACTCACTAAGCTTTTGCTTACGCTCTCTTCCGTTTTCTTAATTCAATAATGCAGAGCATTAGAGTACTCGAGGGCAGCAAGGAGGGCAAGCATCCAAGTGGAAACAAAGCTCTAAGTATGGAAGGTTTTCTAAGTACATTTTAGCTTTTGGTAATTTGGCAATGGGGGACCAATGTATATGTTTTGGGAGATGTTTTGAACTCCCTAAGTATGTTAAATGTTGTTGAGAATGCTGGTTATTGTGGTTGGCCTTTATATGCTTGAATTGGAAGTTTATGCTTGAATGGCTTACTTGCGTAGGAAGCATGCCTATAGATTTGGGGCTTTTCATATATGTGGATGTTTTGATGAATTGTTGATGCAAGTATGTCTCATATATGTTGAATTGCATGTTGGCAAAGTTTGGTGGCATTTGGAGCATGATTGGTTGGTCAATTGCATGTTTAAGCATCCATTTTTAGTCAATCTGTGCAGGGTGTTTCGGAACAGCACCTACCGTTTCGGAACGGGTGCCTTAATTGTGCCCAGGCGTCCGAAACGGGAGGGGCCGTTCCGAAACGGAAAGGCCACTGCCAGACCCCCGTTTCGGTACGCGTTGCGGAACGGCCCCGAGTTTCGAAACGGGCTATGCCTGTTTCGGAACGGGTGACCGTTGGGGGCTGACATTGGCAGTTATATGTTTTGGAATGTTTGCGTTTTGGTCCTGAAACTTGTTTGTGCAATTGTATGAGTTTGGGAAGTCCTTTTGAGATGAAATTTTACAGAGAAGCATGAAACATGATTAATTTCAAGATGGTAACTTCAATTTGGGTTAAGTCCTTATAATTATCAGAATTTACAATTTGGTCCCTAAAGTTGTAATTTGTTCAATTGGGTCCCTGTTTGATCTCTGATGTTTGTGATCTTTTGGTATGATGGTTGTGTGATCACAATTAGGTCTAAAGTGCATATAGACAAGATTAAAAGAAAAAAAAGGGTCGTTAATCGAGGTTGACTTTCGGGTTGACTTTGGTTTTCCCCGTGTGACTTTCTTAATTCGGGTCAACCGTCTAGGCCGGGTTAAGGGGGTTACACCATTGGTCCGAGGGTGATATGTTGTTGCGATTCTGTGTTTCACTCTATACTTCTTCAATGCAAAGTGCAAGTAAATAACGCTATCGCAATTGAGTGCAAGTATACACGATGCAAGTAATATAGTGATACGAAGTATCAGATATCATTTCCACAGGGATGGAAATACTTCTAACTTTAAAACTCTGCACAAGAAAAGAAATAAATTTAATAAGGAGTTTTGAGAAATCTTGAAGGTAAAATAAAAAAGATGAAGAAATCAGATTGAGAAAGCAGGTTGGTATTCATTTGTTCAGTAGTGCAGGTGTTGCACTGTCCAGAGGACTTCTGTTGTGTATGTCGTCGAGCTTGTCACGGCAGCACCTGTCGCGGCAGAGGTCTATTAATGTCGCGGCAGCGATCAACAACTCTATACTTCCAGTTTGGCAAGAACCTCTGTTGTGAATCGTCATATCCCTAGGTCGAAGTTTTGTCGATGAAAACGTCTTGGATGATACCTCCCGGCGTGAATCGAATGATGAACACCAATGTTTGTGAATTCTTCTTTAGCCACTTAACCTTGTACCTATCCCTAAGCCAAGATAGTTTAACCATAAACTGGAAAACTTGTATTTACTCCTTCCGTATACTTACCTCTCCCGATATTAAGTAAATACATATCCTCACAATGCTCTCCCGATACTCTTATGAGATATTAAAACCATAGTAAATAAACTTGAAGTTTTATTGATTGAACAGAAAATCCTAAGAAACAGTTTAACCCTTACAACTACTTTACAAGATCAACCCTTAGCCCTGGGGAATGTTTAGAACATGATGGAGAAGGGAAAAAGCTAGGATTTATGATGGAAGACGGCTAGGAACTAGGTTTTCCCTCTCTAGGTCGAAATACAAGCATATATATAGGCCTTGGGTGTAAGCTTTCTTAATGTCCAAGAATACTAGTTTGAATTAAAGTACATATTATTTAAAGACTAAATCTTTGAGTAGACGTCCTTTAATTCGCCTTATCTTCTTCCTTTAACTTTCTCCTCAAACTTTGGGCAAGGCCTTCCTTGTGCTTCTTGACTACAAAAATAATGCAAGTGGTATACAAAAGTCAGGCTTGAAATCCTCTATCAGTCGAACTCCACTTCGCATTTTTCATCTTTGTTGTCTTCACTGTCGCCACTTCTATCACGGCAGTTGTCACGACAGTGATGTTTGAGGTAGTTTTCTTCGACCTTTTACCTCAGCTTTGCAGTTATCTTCTGTTCCTCTACTACCCTGGATGCTGCCACGACAGGTACCTGCAAGAATTGATCGAAATCAGCAGCATCTGTGCAAAATTATCCATCTATGATGTTTGTGAAAATTCTATCCTAAAATGCAACTAAACACGCTTGAGTGCATCAATAATATGGGTAAATGAGAGTTAAAATATAGAACATTTATGTACTCAACAATTATTGTTACAGAAAAAAAATTGCCAAAACAAATAATGAGATTCTAATTTTTTGTGACAAATTATGTTTGTAATTATATATTTTGATTATAGCTAAAAAATATATATTATCACATACGTTTCCCTTTTTTTGGTTCCAAAAAGATTATATAGCGATAAGTTTTGTAAATATAAGTTATAGTTATTATTACAGAAAAAAATTATCACAATAAATAATAAGATTCAAGTTTGTTGTTAGAAATTATGTTTTAGTAATATATTTTAGGAAAATTCTACTACGCTCGACGAACACCGTTGAACACCACTAACGCTGAACACCATTAAATTAATTAAAAAAGATCAAACATCTTAGGGACTCAAAATATAATTATAAATTATTTAAAATAGAATTTCAAATAAATTATTCTCCATATATATTATATTTTTTTATTTTTTAAATAATTGGATCAAATATCAACCTTATTTAATTTAAAAAATAAAAAAACCTAAACACTAAATCCTAAATTTGAACATTAGTTTTATGCTTTAGTTTTGAGGGGTTATAGTTTAGTATTTCAAGCTTAAGGTTTAGGGTTTCAATTTTACAATTTAAGGTTTATGGTTTACATTTCAGGGGTTAGAGTTTTGGATTTTAGGTTTTTTATTTTTAAAATTGACTAATGTTGATAGTTAAAAAATTAAATATCAACCTATATTTTTAATAATTTATAATTATATGTTGAAATTTAATTAAACAAATTTAATTGAAATTGACTAAGGTTGACTTTTAAGTTTATGCTTTAGTATTTAAAAAATTAAAAAAAATATAATATATATGGAAAATAATTTAATTAAAATTTTATTTTAAATAATTTATAATTATATGTTGAGTCTTTCAGATATTTAATCTTTATTAATCAATTTAATGATGTTCAGCGATTTTCAGCGTTAGTGGTGTTCAGCGGTGTTCGTCGAGTGTGGTAGACTCATCCTATATTTTAATTATACAGACAGAATATATTGTCACAAAAATATTAGAAGGGACAATCTGAGAATTAAGTTAAAATATAGAAAAAAATTATCTATTAAGTCTTTTAATTATTTTACAATTTTATAATTTATTAAAATAGAAAATAAGTTTTAAATTGAGTTTATTAAATAATGTAAAATTTAGTTTATGATAATTATGTTTTTCTGATTTGTAATCTTGTTTATAATAAAAATTCAATAACATAACAAGTAAAATTTTAAATGTTTTTTTTATTTTCATTCGAGTACACTTATCCATAATTACAAGCTTTAGTTGTTATAAAGAATCAACATTATTAAGTGATCATATTCATCGCTACAATTTTTTTAATATATCATCAATAACATTTAAACACTATAAATAATAACTTATAAATTAAAACGGTATGTTTGATTTGGTTAAAAAAAATCAATTTTAAGTTGGTTAGATTTTAACAATTGATTAGTTCACTGATATTTTTATTGAACCACCTTTTTTTTTTGTTCATTTTTGTTTTTTGCCTAGTAAGCTGAGGTTTTCCTTTACTCAACTAGGAGTGATATGGATTATATGACATTGTATGCATAAGTAGGAGTATTTTTCCCAAATTTTCTGATTAAGTTGCTACTATAATTTATTCCATTACATTGTAAAAAATTATTTACTCACAATCAAGGTTGGTTTAAGTGGTAAGCAGCTTGGTATCGCTTAAGCGAGTCTCGAGTTCGAAGCCTTGTGCATGTAGAAAATCTCCACCGAGTGTGCGACACAGGTCGATACAGATTTGTGAGGGAAAAACCCTGAAGAACCGGGACGGCAACAAAAAAATCATTTACTCGTTAAGACTTGAGATGGATTTTACATATTCAAAATATGAAACATAATTTATTTTTTACGGTGTTAATGATTTAAAATAAAATATAATATTAATTATTTAAAAAGTTTAAATTAAGTTAATTTAAATTATAAAAACGATTAGATGGTTTAATTTGACTCTTCTATTAATAATATCTCAGAATTTGACTCATCTTGACACTATTGTAAGTGTAAAGGAGAACGGGGGTTTGAAGATGTCACGATACTAAACAAAAAAAATAGAATTTTCAAAGACTTAGGAAAGAAGAGAAACAGATTTAGAGAGGACAAGAAGAAGAAATAGGGGAGACTAGATTCTCATTCATTCATCATATAAGTCTTGCAAACATCCCCAAAATTCTTTTAACAACGAAAGAGATAAAACGACCACGTTTTATCCATGGACACTGGCCTCACAACACACCGTTTCATTAAATGAGTTTAACGGCTAACAAAAACAGCAATTAAAAAACATAACTTAATTATAAACTTCAACGGTCTCTTAGCCTTTCAAGCCTTGGCATTACTCCTTCCTTTCAAAATGATCCTTGATCTCAAGGATCAAACTGAGGAAATTGTTGTTGCAACAAGTGCATAACCTTTCATGTAGCATCCTCAGAAAAAGAATTTGACCATTTGATCAGAACTTCAGTCATTACTCTGTTCCTCCTTTTCCCAATTCTTCTGTCAACAATCATCAATGGTTCTTTGCTTATATTTTCATTTGGACCAATTACTGGCAGATCAGCTTCCACCAACTCAGAATTAACTCTCTCTTTTAGTTGAGATACATGGAAAATATGGTGGACCTTGAAGTTAACAGGTAATTGTAGTTTGTAAGCTACCTTTCCTACTTTGGCTAAGGTCAAAAAGGGGACAAACCACTTGGGACTGAGCTTGTGGCAATTCCTAGACACCACAGATTGTTGCCTATAGGGTTGCAACTTCAAAAAAACACCCATTCCCCAACCTGAAATTCACAATCAACCCTTCCCTTGTAGCTTGGGATTTCATTCCATCTTGAGCTCTCTTCATGTGAAGTTGAAGAAATTTAATAGTTGCATACATAAGATCTTATCCTAGGCTCGAGGCGTAGGAGCCTACCTAAAGGAATGCTTTAAGTCCAGAAAGACTTACCCTAGGCTCGTGGGTGTAGGAGGTTAACAGAAGGGTTTACCAGCTGGATCATGAATATACCTGCAGACAGTTCAAAACATATCCCCAAAGTATACCCCCAAACAGTACAGTTTTGTTCGATATACATAAGCATCAGAATTCAGATGGCATACATATGTTTAATTACATCAACTAGAAATCAGATATTTCAATTCATGATCAGACATGGAGCATACTATTAGATATAACATGACTATGTTCTCAAACAACAATCATGCTTTCAAAGGAATAGTCAAGCTTTCATCAGAAACATAATCATGCTTTAACAGAAAGGTAGTCATATCCTCAGTTCAAAAATTATCCCATAGTTCATACATGTTCATATTTATGTTCAAATAAGTGCATTCAAGAGTTCAAGCAAAATAGAAATGTAGCACACACATAACAGACGCCAATGAGCTGGTCAGGAGGGTCTAACATACACTGGTCTCGCCATGCTCTGCCCCTAAGCTAGATCTTAGATCACAAGTTTACAACAGAATAAGTTACTACATTGATTAAGTTCTAACTTAGATTTCATTCACAAAGTCTATAAGGTCGTACTAGTAACCATGGGAGCGCGAGGGAGAGCGGGTCGGGAGGAACTGGGTTGAGAAGACGATCGATCAGGGAAGTCTCGAGTACCTTCAGACAACAAGGATTTACATCAATCTGTTATTCAATATAATCACTTGTTAAAATATTAATAATCGAATGCATGTTCAAGATTAAGGTCAGATTTGGAAGTCGTCGGGTTAGAATTTCATGAAACGGGTTTCAAAAATGTACTCAGGACGTCGAAAAATATAAAACGAGAGTTTTCAGAAAAATTGATTTTTCGGTCAACGGTCAAAGTCAACACTGACGTGAGCAGGTCAAACGTCAGCGGGGTCAGAGTCAACGCTGACGTCAGCAAGTCAATGCTAACGTCAGTAGTCAACTAGTAAAGGTCAACTGAGTTCACTCGGGCTGACTCAGACGAGTTGACTCGGCTGACTCAGACGAGTTGACTCGGCTGACTCTGATTAACCGGTTCAGTTCAGGTTGACCGGGTCAAGTTCAGATTCGTGCCGAGTTGGGTCGACTGGTTTGGGCTCGAACCGAAATGGGTTTCGGCCTAAAGGGCCGGTTCACTCACCCAATTATTCTGGTCACTGGATGACCGCCAGAAAAGTCACCAGAGATGCCCAAATGCCGCGATTCTGCCGGAAAATGAAGGAACTCAGAATCAAACACTTCAAACAAGCCGGAAAGACCCTAACTAAGCTAGAAAGAATCTAACCGGAACTTACCAAATCCAAAGCGATAAGGCTAGGATCGACAAAGCTACGATGAGGGGCGTAATGACGGCTAAACAGAGGCTGACAACATGGGTTTTAGTCGGACCGACGTGTGAAGCAAATATCTGACGACCGTTGCTCGGGCAGACGTCAAGGTCAGCCGGATATCACATAAATCCGAAGGGGAAGGGGGATTTGGTTCGACACCTTCATGCCACGGTTTGCGGCTAATGGTGGTGCTTCCCCAAGGTGTGGTGGCTAAGGCTGGACCAGGGTGAGGCGGCGAACGCGTTGACGACGGCGGTGTTACGCACGGAGCGACGGTGGGGAAGAACGGACGGTGGTCAGATTTAGGGGAAGTTAAGTGATTTTGGGAGAAGGTTATCGAATGAATGGGGGTGGTTGGACCGAGTTAAATGAACATTAAGGTAGGTGGGTTATTTTATCATTAATAAACCATTACATTAAAATGAAATTGGTGCAGAAGGTAACTAAAAGCTTTCTTAGCTCAGAGGCTGGGTGGCTGGCTTACCAAACCTAAGGTTGTGGGTCCGATTCCCACAACCTCCACCTTTATTCATTCTTTTTTTATTGTTACAATTCCCCCCTCTTAAGAAATTTCATCCTCGAAATTTACCTGAATCAAACAAATGTGGAAACTGTTCTCTCACGGATCCTTCGATCTCCCAAGTAGCCTCCGCAGGGCTACGATTGCTCCACAGAACTTTAACCATAGGAATACGTCTATTCCTCATAACTCTCTCGTCTGAGTCTAGAATTTGTATCAGTTCCTCTTCATAGGACAAGTCTGGCCTTAACTCTACATCCTGAACATGAATGACATGACTCGGATCTGGATGGTATTACCTCAACAAGGATACATGGAATACAACGTGAATACGGGTTAGCTGGGGAGGCAGCTCAAGCAGATAGGCAACAATCCCAACTCTGTTCACAATACGGTACAACCCAATGAATCTCGGGCTCAACCTACCATTGCGTCCAAATCTCAGAACTTTCTTCCATGGAGATACTTTCAGAAAAACATTGTCACCAACCTCAAACTCGATATCCTTCCTTCTCCGATCAGCATAATATTTATGTCTGTCAAACGCCTCCTTCAGATGATCACGGATTAGTTTGACAGTCTTTTCGGTTTCTTGGATTAACTCCGGACCCAAAGTCTTCCGATCATACAATTCGGTCCAACAGATAGGAGTACGACACTTACGACCATATAGAGCTTCATATGGTGCCATGCGGATACTGACCTGGTAACTTTTGTTTTTCGTAAACTCAGTTAAGGGCAGGAAATCTTCCCAACTACCGCAAAAGTCGATTACACAACCCCTCAACATATCCTCTAGAATCTGAATTACCCTCTCAGACTGACCATCGGTCTGTGGGTGGAAGGATGTACTGAAATTCAAACGTGTACCCAAAACATTATGCAAGGCCGACTAGAAATGAGAAGTGAACCTCAGATCTCGATCAGATATGATAGATAAGGGTACACCATGCAATCTGACGATCTTTGAGATATAAAACCTAGCCAGCTTCTCCAGAGAATAAGTAACTCGAACAGGAATGAAGTGGGCTTACTTGGTGAGACGGTCCACAATCACCCAGACATAATCCTTACTAGAAGGAGTCAACGGTAACCCAGTGATAAAGTCCATCGTGATGCGCTCCCATTTCAACTCGGGAATCTTGATAGGTTGCAGTAAACCAGAAGGATGTTGATGTTCCGCTTTGACTTGCTGACAAGTCATACACTTCGATACATAATTCGATATATCCTTCTCCATACCCTCCCAACGGTACCTTTGATTTAGGTTCTAGTGCATCTTGTCTCCACCAGGATGCATAGCATAAGGGCTGCTATGAGCCTCACTAAGTATGGCTCGCTTCAGGTCGGCATCATCGGGAACACAATAACGACCCTTGAAGCACATAATGCCATCCTGATCGAAGGCATAAACAGATGTGGATCCCTGCTCAACTTGCTGTATGACTGGAAGTAAGGAATTGTCTATGAGTTGCTTGGCCTTAATCTCTTCGGCCAAGGTTGGTTTAACTTACAATTCTGATAGTAAACTACCATCACTATAAATGCTCATCCTGGTAAACAGGTATCTCAGGTCAGATATGGTCTTACGACTCAAGGCATCAGCAACAACATTGGCTTTTCTCGTGTGATACTCAATATTACAACCATAGTCTTTTAGAAGCTCAACCCAACGGCGTTGCCTCATATTTAAATCCCTCTAAGTGAGGATATACTTCAAGCTCTTGTGGTCAGTAAAGATATAGCACTTCTCTCTGTAGAGGTAGTGCCTCCGATCTTTAGAGCAAAGGCCACCGCAGGTAACTCGAGGTCATGGGTCGGGTAGTTACACTCATGTGGTCGTAACTAATGTGATGTATAAGGGATAACCTTCCCATCCTGCATCAGTACACAACCGAGCCCGAAGTGTGAAGCATCACTATACACTAAGAAGTCCTTCCCAGACTCGGGTTGTGTAAGAACTGGGGCTTGAGTCAAAGCTGCCTTCAGTTTCTCAAAACTAGCTTGCTGGGCATCAGACCAAACAAAAAGAACATTCTTCCTCAATAGCTTTGTCAATAGGGTGGCAATGATGAAGAAACCCTCGACAAAGCGTCGGTAGTATCCAGCTAAACCCAAAAATTGGTTACCTAGCCTCAGATAAATTGTGTCCTCCGCTATGATATGATCGAGCTCTGGTGTCAGTCCTGGCAGCAGATGCAGAAGGTCTACTCTGACTACGACCCCTAGCTGGAGTCTGAACAGAAGCCTGTGAACGTGTAGGAGTCTGAGGGGTTGCCCGATGAGAAGATGGTGGAACAGGGCAACCCTTCAAAACGTGATCTCCAGACCCGCAACGGAAACAGGTACATGTCTTCTTCGTACACTCCGCTTGATGCCATTTGCCACAATGCTCACAAAAAGGTGCCTTAGAGAAACCTGATGAACCACCTCAACTAGCTGTCGAGGGCTAAGGGGCTGGAGACCTAGAACCGGTGTCACTCCTCGGAGGTGCAGTAGTGCAAGCCTTCTTACTTGTCCGTGTTGTAAACTCGGTGCTATAAGGCCTCCTATATTGGTCTCGGTCTACTCTATTGCTCTCTGTGGCCATCAACACAACCTCCTCTAAATCTTTTGCCAACTCGACCACCTTATCAAGGTGGCCGATAACCTATACGCACAACTCATGACAGAGACCGAGTGCAAACTTGCGGAAATTTTCTTTTTCAGTGGGTACCAGATTAGATCCAAACCTTAAAAGGTCTAGAAACCTCGTCTCATACTCAGATACAGTCATCTCCCCTTGTGTCAGAGTCCCGAACAGCTCTTGCATCTGTCTCATATAACGCTCTCCGATGAAAAGGATCTTGAAGCGTTCCTTGAAGAAATCCCATGTCAGACGGGTAGTAGGGACACTTCTCACAACAAACTCCTCCCACCAGGTGCGGGCATTCCCATAAAGTAGTGAGACAACTCCCAAATATTTCTTGGGCGGCTCAAGACCCAACGAATCCATGTGTCTCTCAAGATCGTGAAGCCACTCTTCTGCCTCATTCGGGGCTCCACCAGTAGGGCCATCAAAAGTCTTAGCCCCGTTAGTGATTAGGGTCTGAGAGATAGGAACTTCAGGCACAACTTCCATAACTCTAATTACACCATGAATCAACTGTAAGAACTTCCTGCTAAGAGCCTCATCAGACACTATCATGGATGGCTCAGTACGGGGTGCAGGTGCTCCTCTAACCAGAGTCGTCATATCGATACCAGAGGTAGGCAGTGGATCAACCGGAGTTGTAGGACCTCTAGGGGCAGGAGGATCTATAGGGGCCGAGGGATCATTAGCCACGTCCTTAATCGGGTCGAAGAATCTAGCAGCTCGACCTCACCTCTGGGCAGGCCGAGAACCTCGTCTTGCACTCGTCAGATAATCACGACTCTACAAAAGGTAAAACCTAGGGTCGAAACTGGCACAGGAGTACCGACCACACTTAAACATATAAAACTTGGTGACATGGCCTCTTATATATATATATATATATACTTTTAAAACGTTTTATAAAGATACGATTTTTAGGACCCATTCACAGCTTGAGGTTTTTAAAAACAAAAAGCTCTGATACTAATTAAATGAAACCCCCTAAACCTGCCTATGCATTACACCTAAGTTACAGAGGATCACCATAACATATATAACACATATATTCAAACTTTCATGAAAACCAGACATGTCTCAAGATGTAACTCGAGTAGAAAACCTGTTGGGAAAATATATTATCTAGTCGAAAGTATATAATGGCATAACTAGCTATAGAGCGATCAAGATAATAATAGGTAAAAACATATACATTCTGAAGTCTCGTAACGATGATACACACATACCATCGAATCAACTATTAAGCATATAGTTTAAAACCATTTCAGAGTTTGAGTTACAAAATGATGCCATCATGGCCAAATTAGTAAAGTATACCATAACAAAATATAGACTAATGTCACCCAAAATAGACAGTATGGTGGATAAGAACATTACAACAAAAGTATAGTAAGAATGTGCCGATCCTCCAAGTGCCAAGTCCACGGGTAGCCTATCTGAAAGTATCTGAAAGGGGAAAGTTTGGGTGTATGAGCTAGGAAGCTCAGTGTGTTCCAATAAGTGAAAATAAAACATTTGTTCATATACTCATACACAATTCAGATATATGATTCATCAATTCAGTTCAAAGTATCAAGACAATCAAAGTTTCATTGAAACCTAGCTACCCTCCAATCAAACTCCAAAATGCAATTCACCCTGAACGACATACAGAAGGCCTTACCCTAGGCCTGAGGCGTAGGAGCCTACCTAATGGAATTCCTTAGGTCAGGAAAGACTTACCCTAGGCCCGTGGGCGAAGGAGCTTAACATAAGAGTTTACTAGCTGGATCAGGGTTGTACTTGCAGTCTCTTCAAAAAATATCCCTAGAGTATACCCCAAAGCAATACAGTTTTTTTCGATATACATAAGTATCAGAATTCAGATGGCAGACATATGTTTAATTACATCAACCAAAAATCAGATATTTCAATTCCAGATCAAACATGGGGCGTACTATTAGATATAACACGACTATGTTCTCAAACAACAATCATTCTTTCAACGAAATAATCATGCTTTCATCATAAACAAAACCATGCTTTAACAAAAAGGTAATCATGTCCTCAGTTCAAAAATTATCCCATAGTTCATACATGTTCATATTTATGTTCAAATAAGTGCATTCAAGAGTTCAAGCAAAACAGAAATGTAGCACACACGGAACACACCTCAATGAGCTAATCAAGAGGGTATAACGGACACTGGATCCTAGATCACAAGTTTACAACAGAATAAGTTACTACATGGATTAATTTCTAACTTAGATTTCATTCACAAAGTCTATAAGGTCGTACTAGTAACCATGGGAGTGCGAGGGAGAGCGGGTCAGGAGGAACTACGCTGAGCAGATGATCGATCAGGGGAGTCTCGAGTACCTTCAGACAACAAAGATTTACATCAGTCTGTTATTCAATATAATCCCTTGTTAAAATATTAATGATCTAATGCATGTTCAAGATTAAGGTTAGATTTGGAGGTCTTCAGATTAGAATTTCGCAAAACGGGCTTCTAAAACGGACTCAGGACATTGAAAAACATAAAAGCGAGATTTCGAAAAAATTGACTTTTTGGTCAACGGTCAAAGTCAACATTGACGTAAGTAGGTCAACGCTGATGTCAGCAGGTCAAAGGTCAATGTGGTTAGAGTTAACGCTGACATCAACAAGTAAACGCTGACATCAGCAGTCAGCTGGTAAAGGTCAACTGAGTTGACTCGGACGTGTTGACTCGGCTGACTAGGATGAGTTGACTCGGCTGACTCGGACGAGTTGACTCTGCTGACTCGGACGAGTTGACTTGGCTGACTCGGACGAGTTGACTCGGTTGAATCGAATTGACTAGTTCGGTTCGGGTTGATCGGGTTGAGTTTAGATTCAGGCCGAGTTCGGTCGACTTGTTTGGGCTCGAACCGAAATGGGTTTGGGCCTAAAGGGCCAGTTCACTTACCCAATTATTCTGGTCACCGGACGGCCACCGAAAAAGTCACCAGAGATGCCCAAATGCCACGATTCTGCCAGAAAACGAAGGAACTCAAAATCTAACACTTCAAACAAACCGGAAAGACCTTAACTAAGTCGGAATCTAACCGGAACTTACCGAATCAAAAGCGATAACGCTAGGATCGACAAAGCTTCGACGAGGGGTGTTACGGTGGCAAAACGGAGGATGCCAACTTGGGTTTTGGTCGGACCAATGTGTGGAGAAAATATCTGATGACCGTTGCTCGAGCGGACGTTGAGGTCGGCTGGATATCACAGAAATCTGAAGGGTAAGGGGGATTTGGTTCGACAGAACTTCAAGCCATGGTTTGCGGCTAACGGTGGTGCGTTCCCGCGAGTGGTGGCTAAGGCTGGACCAGGGTTAGGCGGCAGACGCGTCGACGACGCTGGTGTCACACATGGAGCGGCGGTGGGGAAGAACGGACGGTGGCTAGATTTAGGGGAAGGTGAGGGATTTTGGGGGAAGGTTCTCGAATGGATGAGAGGTGGTTGGACCGAGTTAAATGACCATTAAGGCAGGTGGGTTATTTTTTCATTAATAAACCACTACTTTAAATGAAATCGGTGCAGAAGGTGACTAAAAGCTTCCTTAGCTCAGAGGTTGGGTGACTGGCTTACCAAACTTAAGGTTGTGGGTTTGATTCCCACAACCTTCACCTTTATTCATTCTTTTTTTTATTGTTACAACTATTGAATCTCCTGCCACAAAAGGTAAGTGGACAGGAGGAACTTGTCTATATACAGGCTGATAAGGAGTCACTTGAATGGCAGTATGGAATGTGGTGTTATACCACCATTCAGCCAAATGTGTCAAGTTTGCCCATTCTTTTGGCCTCTCCTCTGACATACATTGAGATAAATTTCAATGCATTGGTTGACCTTCTCTATTTGACCATCTGACTGTGAGTGATATGCAGTGGAAGCATTCACTGTAACTCCTAAATTCTTCATCAATTCTTTTCAAAATAAACTCATGAACACTTTATGTCTATCACAAACTATGGCATGAGGTAAGTCATACAATTTAAAAATATTTTCAAGAAAATCTGAGCAATATCCTTAGCATTGAAAGGGTGTGATATTGTTATGAAATGGACATACTTACTCAATATCTACCACCACCAATATGCTATCCTTCTTTCTTGAAACATGCAAACCTTCAATAAAATTCATGTTAATGGAATGCCAAATTGTCTCAGGAATAGATAAAGGTTGAAGGAGACCTTTAAGATGTTGTAGCTCTCCCTTGCACCTCTGATACGCCATACACTCCCTGAAAAAGTTCATGACATCCTTTATGAGTCCTTTTCAATACAAAACAATGGCCATCATTTTAATAGTGGCATGTGCTCATGAGAGTCCCCCAATGAAACTCCCATGAAAGAATTGAATTAGTTACTTTCTGAGTGTAACATCATTCCATACCACCAATTTATCCTTCCTCTTTAGAATCTTGTCATCCCATTTGTATTTTCCGTGCTTGATACTACCCTCTTCTAAATCTTTGATAATTTTCATAAGCCTCACATCACCCTGCCAAGATCCAGTAATTCTGCTCATCCATTCAGAGTTTATCTGGATTAATCACATGGCTAGTAAGCTCCCAGTTTCAGGCTTTCTAGATAACACACCAGCAACAACATTATTGGCTATTTTCCTATATTGCACCTCATAGTCATACCCCATCATTTTGAGTACCCATTTTTGCTGAAATGGTGTGATGGTCTAGTTCTCAGATAATAACTTAAGACTCAGATGGTTAGTCTTAATGATAAAGTGCTTGCCTATCAAATAAGTTGACGATTTTTTAGCAGCCATCAAAGTATCCAACATTTCCTTTTCATACACAGATAAACTCTAGTATTTAACCCATAACCCTTTACTAAAAAATGAAAGAGGTTTACCCTTCTAGACCAACACAACACCCACACCTTGGTCAGAAGCATTTGTTTCTATAGTGAATTCCATATTGAAGTTTGGCAAAGCAAATACTGATGCAAAACATACTAATCTTTTCAATGCTTCAAGAGCTGATTTCTCTTCCTTCCCTCATTTCCAAGCTCCCCTTTTCTACAAGTTAGTCAGAGGCCTAGCCATACATCTATAATTCTTGACAAATCTTCTGTATTACCCAGACAACCCCAAGAATCCTCTCAACTCTTTCACTAAAGTAGAGACTAGCGACTCCAAGATACATCTCACTTTAGACTCAACCATTGCAATTTGCCCTATAAAAATCACATACCTCAAGTACTCCACCTCTACAGCTCCAAAACAACATTTTGATTGTTTAACAAAGAGTTTGTTTGTCTTCAGAATCAGCAACACCTCCTACAAATGCAGCAAGTGAGAATTTCAATCAGGGGAGTATACCAATATGTCATCAAAGAATACTAAGACATATTTCCTCAATTGCTTTTTAAAGACTTTGTTCATCGGGCCCTGGAATGTGGTCAGGGCATTAGTGAGCCCAAAAGGCATCACAAGGAACTTATAATGCCCCCTATGAGTCATAAATACAGCTTTAGGGATATCTGAGTCCCTCATTCTGATTTGGTGATATCCTAATCTCAGTTCCAATTTGGAGAAAAACATGTCAGCTCCTAATTCATCCAAAAGTTCTTCAATAACAGGCATGGGGAAATTGTCCTTGACTGTCAATTGGTTCAACTTCCTATATTCTATACACATACGCCAAGCCCCATCTTATTTCTTGACCATGACTATAGGTGAAGAAAAAGAACTGCTACTGTCTTTGATAATTTCAGATGCTAACATCTCTCCAACCAATCTCTCAATCTCATCTTTCTGGTTAGTTGGGTGTCTGTAGGGTTTGATCTTCATTATAGCCCTCCCATCTATCAATTCTATCTTATACTCATGTCCTTAGTCAGAGAGGTAAACTCCTAGGTTCCTCAAAAACCTCTTTAAATTTCTGTAAAAGTTCATGTATCTCCACATGCAATAGCTCAACTACATTCTTCACCTCTAATTGGGAGTTCAATAACCAGAGAGCAGCAGTACAAGGCCTTTTATTCTCCTTCAAATGCTTGACACAAGTTTTGGTATCCATCAATTTCAACTCCTCGGGTTGCAATCCCTTTAACCAAACATCTATTCCTTCATAATTGAATCCCATCTTCAATTCAAAAAAATTCCATTTCATAATTCCCAGTTTTAGATTCATTGTTTCCCTAAGACCACAGTTTCTTAAGGGTAAAATTAAAAAATCAGCAACAAAGATTCTTCCTTGAGTTACCCATGTCATTGACTTATATTGTCCTAAAGTAGTCAAAACATTCACATATGTAACTGTAACCATTAACTGACTTTTCTTATCCACTACAAGTCTCAACTTCTTAACTACAACAATACTTAGGAAATTGTGAGTGCTCTTAGTGTCAACCAATGCCACATAAGACAAACCATGTATCCCAACATCTAACTTCATTATGTCCTAATTAACAGCTCTCCGCATAGCATTTAGAGATAACACATGCCCCTTTTCTTTGGTGTTTTCAGTACATCCCACTTCTGCATTTTCCTCACAATCCAGGAAAATCTTCTGTTCACTGTCCTCATCAACTCCTTCCACTACAATCCGATGCAATTGTGTTTTTGCACACTTATCGCCTTATGCATATTTTGCAACACACAAGAAGCATGGGTCTTTCTTTCTTCGATCTTTAATTTCACTAGCTAACAGCATTGTTCCAACAGTTTTTTGATTCCCTTATCCTCCAGTTCTGTTGTTTGTAGGACTCTGCACACTGAAAAGTGGAAAATTTAGAAGAAGGACAAGCTACATTCACAAAACCTACTGACCCTTTCAATATACTACTGACAGGCCCGAAGGGAAGTGACACTAACAGTGGTGTAGACCCCTTCCATGATTGTTGTGTGAATTACATCTTTCGCCTATAAGAGACCATGGCTTCAACATGCTTGGCCAAATGAAAGGCATCAACTAAGTTCTTAGGTTGTAACAGCTTAACCATGGGACTAATCTCTATTCTGAGGTGATTTTTAAACAAGCTAAGAACATAATCATCAGGTAATTGAACTTGATTTAATAACTCGATAAACTCTTCATAATATTGTTCAATTGTGTCTACTTGTCTTAAAGCAACTAGTTTAGCACATGGATCATCGAAACCCTTAGGGGAAAACCTTTCTTTCAATAGACCCAAATAATCATTCCAGCTAACCTTGTTCAATCCTCTTAGAGATTTTCACACAAATTGATGCCATTGTAGTGCATTGCCCTCAAGATGCAACATCACCACTCTAACCTTAGCTGTATCTGGCACCATCTCAGCCTCGAAATACTGCTCTAACTTGGAGTACCATCCCTTGAAATTAGTTCCATCAAATTTTGGGCAAAGACTAAGCAAAATTGTGGGATTGGGCTGAAGGTCCTGGTTGCACCAGATGCACCTCTTTAGTGTCTGCTACTATTATCGGGTCTTGCTTGCTAGATTTAGCTTCCTCAACCACCATCGTATCTGAAATAATAGCAAGTTGTTTCTATCGTTGTTGAGGGGAACCCCAAGACTCCCGTGTGTCGGGCTAACATCTCACCCGCATCAATTTTCTTGCCCAACGCAATCTCCAGTATTTTATGCAAATTAGCCAGCATCGTTGCTTACACATCATGAAAGAGGTCACTGATGGAGTTCTCCAAACACTAAATATCCTCATAGATTTTATTCGCCACTTGTTGCCAGTCTGGTACAATCGTCATATTTGAAGTTTCAGAGGAGGTTGTTTACGCCGCCAAAGCCAATTGTGCCGATTGATGCCTTGTTTCAACCATATTGCCGAGGATCGTAGGGCTCTGATACCTTTGTCACGATACTAAACAGGAAAAACAGAATTTTTCAAAGATTTACGGAAGAAGAGAAACATATTTAGAGAGGATAAGAAGAAGAAATAAGGGAGACTAGATTTTCATTCATTCATCAGATAAGTTTTACAAACATCCCCAAAACCCTTTTAATAACGAAAGGGATAAAACGACCACGTTTTTTCTATGGACACTGCCTCACAACGCACCGTTTCATTAAACGGATTTAACGGCTAACAAAAATAGCAATTAAAAAAAACATGACAGAATTATAAACTTCAACGGTCACTTAACCTTCCAAGCCTTGACAAAAGACCATCGGGTTAGCTGCGAACTTGGTTGCAACGGAAAGCGGCGGTCCCTTAACCATTATCTAGAAGAAGATTCGACTAGTTGAGCGATTTGGCGTACCCATAGAGTTTATCTAAGCAAGAGAAACGTAACTATATGGGCTGAAAGGTTACTTCTTTTTCTGGTGTTAATGGTTTTTCTTTCTTTTTGATTGATGGGAATATATGAAGAGAAGAGAATAGAAGAAATTGCTTATTTTGTATTGATTTATTTCTGAAAACGACTCTTGATAATTTTCATTATATGCATTTTTTATTCTCGATAAGATTAGGTTTATACTCTTACATTTGTTATCCAATTTAAGCTATTGATGTATGGAATTTAGGATCTCTTAGCACCTCATAAACTTCAAAATTATTTTCTTAAATTTAACCAAATTGTCTATTATTTCTCAAGAGTTAAGTTTAACCCATCACAATCTAACCAGTTGTCTTACTAAACATGCATGCATGTTTGAATGGGAGCCTAGGAAATTTTACAGGATAAACTAAATACTACCTTATGAGTTATGACTTCTTATTAATAAATATATACATGTATTTAAGTAAAGAGAAATCTTACGATTTCTTATTCTATTGTACTGGAAGAGATATCTTGATGACAAAAGTGCAGTGAACACCATTTCTTGACTTCTCCACATGTTTGTAACTTGTTGATTGTGGGCCAATGATATTGTAGGTTTGGCACTGCACCGAGATTAAATGGATCAGAAGCATCTGAGCAATCAGAGGAGTTGAAGAGGAAGGCTACAGCAGAGGTGTTTATTCCATACTACCTTAACCTAGTGATACTATAGCTCGCAATGGTATTTGTAAGTTTGTTTTATTATATCTTTGTGATTTCTTAGGTTTGGGATTGCTGCACCCTCTACACATACTGATGAGGATGAAAATAAAATAGTTTGTCTTGCCAGATTTGCACCATATTCCAAACCGAATTCAGTAGAAGAAGAAAAGGAAAAAGCACTGCTAAGCAACTATTTCTTACATTTTTAAAGAGATATAATTGCCTTCAGAGATCTTTATCTAATTAAAAGGTATATGCTTGAACTTGAAATTTAATATTTCTGTTCTTTTCAGGTTTTCAAATCCTTGTAGTTCTTTTTCACGGGTGAATGGCAAGAGAAATGTTGAACCAGTAAGGCCCTTTTAGTTGTTTTTCTTACAAGTATTTTAAAGGTGCTGTTTGGGATACTGATTTCTATATATCCTCGTTTTCCCTTCAGGAGGCTCATATTGCTGGAAAGGCGGGTGGAGAAATCTAAATAAAAATTGCCTACATAATTAGACGGTATTGCTTTAATCTTGTATATGTACAGTTATGTACTCAAATTTCCCTTTCTAAATGTCTCATTTATATTATTAATATATTATAAATTACTTATATTTCATATCATCACTTTCTTTTTTCTTGTCAAGTCTAGTGTTCTTATAGCTTGTGATTCCCTCGGCAGCTTCTTCACAAAGCTTTCTTTCCAACCTTAGAATTCTTAGATGCAGTAATGCTTCATCCCCAGATCAATTCCAAAGTAGTGAATTATTTTCGCAGCTTCGTAGGCGTTCTTTTTCTTCTCATTTTGGGCACAACTATGGTTTCTATTCATTTGGTGAGGTCTAGAGGAATCAACAACCACTTGTAATGTTTTTTTTTATCGGCAAATGTATGCCTTTATTAAAAAACAATCACACATATATATACACACAACACCAGCCTCATTAAAACCCCCCCTAATCCTAGATGGAGGAAAAGAGTACCGATGAGTGTGGCAAGCGAAAACACCACCCAAGAGCATGAAATAACGCTCATCCGGAACGCACCCATACCCACTTTGGCCTAACAACTCCACCCTTAGCCAGAGCATCAGCGACACTATTAGCTTGTCTAAAAACAATAGTGAAGCACACACCTCGCAGTACCTCACATGCCTCATCGATCTGATAAAACCAACGCCAAAGTTTCCAAGGTCGTCGTTCCATACCAAGCACCCACGAAACGACCACCGTCGAATCCGACTCAATCACCACCGATCTCACCTCATTCCACTGAAGTTCCTGAAGCATCCGTAAGGCAAAGGCAATTGCCTGCAGCTCGGCCTCGTTAGAGTCAGCCACCCCAATCAACCCTAAAAACAAGGCCACTATCCGACTACCCCAATCCCTTAACACGCCCCCGCAACCAGCCATGCCTGGTTTACCCCGAGCCGCACCGTCAACAGTAAATTTCCACACCCCCGGTGGAGGAGGTAGCCATTCAATCCCCATCCTATCGTTTGCCTTAGCCAAAGGCGCTGCCCTGCACATATGCGGGTTGTCCCACCACGCCGCTTCACGCAAGCAAGTGGAGTCGAACCGGGCACGGGTCCAATAAAAAGAACGTAATTGCACCAAGAAGAAAACAGCCTTACTTGTGGAACGTTTATCCCGAAACATGAGCTCATTCCGTGCAAGCCACAACGACCACAATATGCTCGCACAACCAATAATCCACCATTGACGAGTTTCGCTACCAAAAAACTATGGCAGCATTGACTAATGAACTCCCCAATCCACCAAGGCCTTACAATCGACACCCTCCACCACTTAAAGAACGAATTCCACACACTCCACGCCAACTCACATTGCCACAAAATATGGTCTTCAATATCCTCTCCCACGCCACACCATCGGCAACCGATCGATGCTTCCAACAAAGGTAAACCACGATCAAAAAGCATTCGCAAAGTAGGCAGCCGACCTACCATGATAAACCATATAAAACATTGAATTTTCGGCAACAAAGGTAAATTCCACGCCATGTTAACATTGGAGACATCCGGTAACCCAAACGAAGACATCAATTTATGCAAAGCACTCACCGAAAAATGACCCGACGCATCATGAATCCATACCAGTCTATCCGTTGCCCGTTGTCTCAGGGTAAAACTAGCAACACACGACTGTAACTCACGCATTTGGCATAATTCAAACGACCTTAGCTTACGAAGAAAACAACCTCCCCACTCTACATACGGCACAACCAAGTAATCACAAACTCTCGCCATATTGTTGATTGCCAAACCAAACAGTCTCGGAAACACATTCTTTAATGGCTCAGGAAGGCACCAACAATCCTTCCAAAATAGAATACAAGATCCATCTCCTAAAATCCATGAGATACATTTAAAAACCGATCCACATACTTATCATGTTGAACTTCAACAATTTGCTTCCACATTGCCGACATATGAAAATTTCCCCTAGAGTTAATCCGCCAAGACAAAACCTCCTCACCATACTTAGAGACAATGATTGACTTCCATAAAGAACCCTCCGCTTGGGCATATCACCATACCCACTTAGCGAGTAACGCCAAGTTCCTAGAGTACAAATTCACCACACCCAGGCCCCCGAAGCGCTTCGGCTTGCATGCCACATCCCAATTCACTCTACTAAGCTTTGATCGCTCCTCTTTACCACCCCAAAGAAAGTTCATACGAATTCGATCAATTTTCAAAATAATCCGCTGTGGAATTAAAAATACGCCCATGTAATACACATGCAAAGCTGATAACACCGAGTTCACCAAATGTAATCGCCCCGCAAACGATAATGAATCACGCTTCAATCCCGCTAATCTTTTACGGAACCGCTGCACCAAAGGATCCCATACCTCCATCCCCCGTGGAGGAACCCCTAATGGAATCCCCATATACCGAATTGGAAGAGAGCTGCTTTGACATCCAATAACATTCACGATCTGCAATAACACTGACTCCCCAATCCCAATCTCGAAAATACATGATTTCTCATAATTAATTTGCAACCCTGAGGAGTATTCAAAACAGGTGAGTACCCTTTTCAAATTACGCGCACATTCCACCTCGCCTTGGATAAACAGAATCGTGTCATCCGCAAATTGGAGATGCGAAAGAAAAACATCCCCCGCCACTCGAACACCCTTAATCAGACCCAACTTCTCAGCATTCACTAGGAACTGGTGAAGTAACTCAGCCACCATCACAAATAGAAGAGGAGATAGCGGATCGCCTTGTCGAATCCCCTCCTCATAGGGAATTTTTTTTGTCGGACTACCATTGATAAGAACTGATAGACGCGCAAACTCAACACATTCTCTGATCCACTGATGCCACCTCTCTCCAAAACCCATCCGTTGCATGACATGACTCAAACAATTACAGCTGATACAATCATATGCCTTTGCAAAGTCCAACTTTAAGATTACCCCACCATTAGCAAATCATCTCTTCTTCATTGAATGGATGACTTCATTTGCCAAGAGAATCCCATCCAGAATCTATCTCCCACTAATAAACGCAGCTTGCACATCACTAATTAGCGTAGGCAGCACCATTTGAAGTCTCTTCGCCAAACACTTCGCCAAAATTTTATAGAGCGAGTTCAACAGGCAAATTGGACGATAATCCCCGATTACCCTTGGATTGTCTTTCTTCGCTATTAACACTACAAAGGCTGAGTTAACCCCTTTAGGCAAACGACCCGAATCATAAAACCACTCCACAAAACGCATCACATCTGCCTTAAAGAAAGCCCACCCTTTCTTAAAAAATTCGAAAGTGAAACCATCCGGTCATGGGGCTTTTGCCCCCTCACTACTCCAAAGTGTCGACTTTACCTCATCCTTAGTGAAATTTCTTTCGAGCGACAAACGTTGCTCATTCGTTAATTGAGAAAACTCCACCTCCGGTAATAATGTACCTGCAGCCACAGGTCTATCGAAATGCTTCTTGAATTCTCTTCGTACCAAAACCTTTAGTCTCTCCTGCAAAGTAATCCAACATCCCTCAAATTTTAATCATGTTATCTTATTTTGCATTTGTCTAATCTTTGCTACTTTGTGGAAGAAACTAGTATTGCGATCACCCTCTGCCAACCAAGTCGCTGTTGATTATTGACGCCACAACGACTCTCTCAACTGAGCCACTCTCCACAGTTTCGAATGCAACCCTCGGCGATCCAACTCTTCAGCCGTTGAGACTTCACCATCACCAATTTGCGCGTCAAGTCTCTCAATGCTTTGTACCAAAGCCACATACTGCTTATCAACATCCCCGAAATACTGTCGATTCCACCCCTTTAACATATCTTTTAATTCCTTCAATATATGATTAATCGAAGTCACTCTCTCCCCCTCCGATAATCTCTTCCATTCTTGTTCCAACAACGTAAGATCAGTGAGCCACGCATTTAAAAATCGAAATGGTTTTGGGCCACTATCCAACACATCACTTTCCAGCACAATAGGTGAGTGATCCGACAGCTCTTTCGGAAGATTCACCACCACAAGAGAAGCAAAACGCTGTACCCATCCATTTGTCACTAAGAATCTATCCAACCGACTGCATTTCCTACATGGTTCGAACAAAGTAAACATTTTCCCCCGCATCGGAACATCCAATAAAGCAGCTCGTTCAATAAAATCACAAAATACATCCGTACCTCTAATTAAATTCACGCAGCCTCGCCTCTCCGCTTGTTTTGTCACCATGTTGAAGTCACCCCCAACGCACCATTCAATCTCTCGCGAAGCCAAAGCAGCAAGAATTTCTTCCCAGTAACCATTATGTTCCGCCAACACACAAGGAGCATATACTCCCGCACGACCAATCCTCGCGAATCCATCGGCCTTCAATAACCACCATATTCTTCCTAATCTCTGTCGTGATAGCCTTGAAGCCCGATGAGTCCCAAATTGCCAAAACTCCACATGATTTTCCATCCGAAGGCGCAAATATAAAATCAAAAACATCCGTATACCACAATTGTTGAACTAACCTTTCCGTCACAATTTCCGTCTTGGTCTCTTGGAGGAGAGCCAAAACACATCGTTGTTGTCGTAGAACACGCTGAATGGACCTTCATTTCGATGACGCGCCTAGCCCCCTTACTTTCTACGACAACAACTTCATAATTCTTAGATAGGATTTATGCTCGCGCGCCTCGATCATACGCGTGATGTCCTTCACAATTACCTCCTCCCTTCCCTTAGTAACATCACATATTAATTTTCCCAAATCTACAGTCTCATGAGCCTCCCTCAATATAGCCTGCTTGCGACACATAAAATCAGAGTCGGATAGGGAGCCGTTTGTGATAGCGATCGATTCAACTTGCACCTCCTGCCTGTTCTTCCTCGGACGACTTCGACCATGCTTTGGGACCTTAGCGGTTGCTTCCTTTCCCCTAAGTGAAGCAATACACAATACAATTTCAGAAAGCTGCCTTACCCTCCGATTTTCTCCATTCCAATCTATTAAGTTTGCTTTATTAGCCCTAGGCAAATCATCTCGTGGCCCATCCGCAATCGGGCTCTCTCCAACCTCCGTTACTCGATCTGCATTACTCGGAGCACCATACTCTCGATTGATCACGTCTATACTACACAACACGTCGCAGCTCGATCGATTCCCCACATCACGACTCAACATTCCAATGTTCTCCTCCTCCATCCAACTCGACGTCTCCATCACCCTCCAATCTACCCTTTTGTTATCCTCCCAAATCCTCTCGGGGTAACTCTTATCGATCACGTCATTGCCCAATGAAGCTGGAGGATCCTCATTAATAAGAGAGTTTGGCACAATGGTCTCACCCGATGGAGATTCACAGGCATTGAAAGTCGAATTCGTCTTCCATTCCACATCTTGATCGCTTAATTTCTCCTCCCCGACGGAACTTGATTCCAATTTGCAACAACAATCACACTTTGGCCCTATCGCTTCTTCAAATTCAGTAACTCTAATGAGGAAAGATGTTTCACCCACCTTCAATTCCACCGTCTCATCAATATGATAATTCCAATCAGTTTCAATTTGAAATCGCGAGCGTTCGAATGAAGAGGGTGCCAATGTCTCCATATCAATTCGAACCAAATCACCCCAAATTGCAATATTCTTAAAAGTTTCTTCCGACCACACATGTATTGGCACTCCGCTAACCGATAACCATGTTCGCTTGTTTGGTAATGCCATTGTCGGCGACCATTCCATAGTATTTTCCAGCCACGGATCAAGACTACCCGAAGCTAGCATTTCTGTCCGTGATGTAGTGCTCTCAAAAATCAACAAAATAAGTGAACCCGCCACTCGCATCACCGAGAAACCCTTAAGGTTAGCTCTTTGGAATTCTTTAGCTAAGTTCGCAATTTGGCATGGCTTACGACAGAAACCTAACGTACAAGCCCGAAGTATACCCCACTTCTCCTCATCAATGACTCCCTCTACTTGTTTTTGTTGTTTTTCCCCGATACCCTCTTCTAAACCTACCGTCTTACGCCTAGACCCATGGATTTCCTTAAGATTACTCGCCACAGAAGGGCTCCTGAATTGCGTATCACGCGACGGATTCAAACCCTTTAATTGGTCGATTACCTGCTTTGGATCAGGCCTCAAATTCTTCTGTTTCCAGTACATAGACCTCCCTTCACTTCTCGCCATTGAAACCTTAATTTTCGATTCGTATAACCAAAATCCATTGAGTCTTCCAATTACCCGATCGACATACTCCTTAGAACCCATCCTCACAAAACCAAATCGTGTTCTATCTCTCGCTCGCTTCTTAGGAACGAAAACATCGACTACTTCCCCGTGGCGATCAAACACCTGCCAAATGCCTTTCCAATGTAGTTGATCCGGTAGAATGGATATGAATAGCGTCCACACCCTTCTTCCTTGTGACCCCTTCCACCATTTCTCTCTCCCTTCGCTGATCACTCTCATTATTAATTGCTAGAGATTAGACGAAGGGATTTACCACTTGTAATGTTAATTTGTCTCGTATCTTACAAAGAGCATCAGAAATTCTGAAGTTATGTTTTTTTTCAACTTATCCCTTTTAATAATGTAATCGAAAAACTATTGAGTGGTAAGTAGTTTCCTATTAAAAGGAAAATTGATTTGTTCCTTTTTTAAATGTAAAGTTAGGTGGCAGATTCTTGCGACAAAATGTACTTTTTTGTGATGAAATAAATATTTCAATTTAACAAATATTTTATCCTTATAAGCAACATTTAGTGACGAAATAAAAATAGTGAGAATTTAAATTTTGTTGTAATATGTATTTTTTCATGAAAATCTTTTTGTTCGATTTTAAAATTTAAGCTAATTGTGAAAATAATTACTTTTTGTGAAGAAATAAAAAAATTTATTCTAACAAATATTTTGTCTATGTAAATTACATTTACTGACGAGATAGAAGTAGTGAAAAATTATTTTTTATTGCAATATAATTTCTTGTCACAAAAACCTTTTATAGTTGATGTTAAATAAAGTTAGTTGTGACAAAACATAATTCTCATGATGGAATAGTTAATTTATTTTGAATTTTTTTGTCGTGATAAGTTAATTATAGTAACGAAAGTTATTGTTACGATAAATAGTATAAAATGATAACAAACACAATTTCGTCACAATATACTTTACATGATAGGGTTGTTCTAACAAAAATGGTAACAAACAAAATTTGTCAAAATAAATATATAATGACAAATTTAGCACTTTTAGTGATAAATAATTTTGTTGCAATATTATGAATTTATTATAGTGTCCATTGTAACAACTCATGTGTTGATCTTACCTGATTTTCAAAAGAAATTTGTCATTGAAACGAATGTTTCAGTCTTGGGAGTGGGAGTTGTGCTTGTGCCCCTAGCTTATTTCAACAAGGGACTGAGGGTGAAACACCAAACACTCTCCATTTATGACAAAGAGATGTTGGCAGTCTTGTTAGCTGTAAAGAAATGGTATATTTGGTGGGGAGACATTTTAAAATTAAGACATATCACCAAAGTTTAAGTTTTTATTGGGAAATCAGGCCACTACCCCAACATAGCAATTATGGGTTGCAAAGATGATGGGTTACGACTATGAGGTTGTGTGCAGGAAAGAGGCCAGCAATACAGTAGTTGATGTATTGTCTCAGAATTCAAACTTTTCGAAAGGGCAAACATATTCACTTCCTATTAGTTGGAAAGAAGCAAAACTGCTTTGGTTGATGATTCAAAATTTTAAAAAAAAGTATTGAAGACTTAAAAAAGGATCATGTTTTACATTTGAAGTATACCTAGGATGGGGTTTGCTTGAGGAGGAAAGAGAAAATGATGGTGGGAAATGATATGGACTTGAGGAAGCATTTGATAGAGGCCTTTCATAGCAACCCATTGGGGGGCATTCAAGAGCTCATACTTCAAGTAGAAGGATCACGTAAAGCTTGTATTGGAAAAGTTTAAGGAAAGATGTAAGGGGAATAGTAAGGGAATGTATAGTTTTCCAGAGAAAGAAATATGATATCACCTTAAACCAGGGCTGCTACAACCATTGCCTATTCTTGAGATGGCTTGGTTATCCATTAGTATGGATTTCATCGAGGGATTACCAGACTCGATAGCTAAGAATACAATTTTTGTAGTGTTGGATAGACTCACTAAATATTCCCATTTTATGGCCCTCTCACATCCCTTCATGGCTTTGAGTGTAGCTTAGGTATTTCTCGACATTGTCTTCAAGATACATGGTCTGCTAGAATACATAATCTGCGATAGAGAAAAGATATTCATGAGTAATTTTTTGAAGGAACTTTTCTCAAAATGGGAGTCAGTCTCACACCCTCTGCAACTTATCACCCTGATACGGATGGGCAAACTGAAGTAGTAAATAAATGCTTGGAAACTTACTTGAGGATGTATGTCAGAAGAGACACCTAAAGATTGGAGTTGTTGGTTGTCTTTGGCAGAATGGAGGTATAATACTTCATACTACTCATCCATTAGAACAACTCCCTATCAAGCATTATACGAGAAAGAACCTATTGTGCAGTTACCTTATTTGGCTGGTGAATCAATTGTGGCTACGGTGGATAGAAGTTTACATGCGAGAGAAGCAGTTGTAAAAATGCTACAATTTTATCTAAAAGGGTGTAACCCCCTTAGCCTGGTCTAGACGGGTGACCCGAACCAAGAAGCTTACACGGGGAAAACCGAAGCCAACTCGTTAAAGCCGACTTCGATTAACGACCCTTTTTTTTCTAGATGCAATTTAGATCCTATGTGATCATCAAAGAGCATAGAAAGAAATGGCATAGCGATCGGATTTCATTTAGGGGTTTAATCGCACAATTTAAACATTTAGGGACCAAATTGTAAATTCTATAAAATACAGGGACATTTCTGATTTTAAGGTTACCAAAACTCAATTAGTCACATTTCATGTTCTCTGCAAAATTTCATCACAATCAGATCATCCAAACTCAGCTAAATGCATTCACAAAGATCGGGGACTAAAATGTAACATTTCAGAACTTTAAAAGATGCTTTTAACAGATTTTAACGGTCGTGTATCGGTACACCTAGGGGTCGTATCGATACGAGGGAAGGCAGTGACCAAATTTGGGAGAAGGGTATCGATACACTTCCCCGAGTATCGATACACCCTTTATACTTTGCCCACGCGTATCGATACGCTCCTCATTCGTATCGATACCCCTGGACCATTTGGTACAAAGTTGTCTTATGCGTATCGATACGCAAGCCCGAGTATCGATACGCATACAAGAAGCATACCAAATTCAGCCCCAAACTCACATCTAGCAGTATCCAATCATCACCAAAACATATAAACATGTTATCAACATCAAAACTAACTCAGAAGCATTCAATTCTAAGCATATGACAAGCATTTGGCATAGCATCACAAGATCACATGGTATTTAAAAGAGCATGCTTAAACCACAAGCCATAAGCACCCCAAAAGGCAATATAAAGCAAGAAGACAATTATAAAGGCCTTCTACAAACCAAAAAGAGCACACTTAACTTGCAACGGCACAAGGGAGTCCAAAACACATCTCCCAAAACAATCCATTAAATTCCATTGCCATATATCATTACTAAGAGCTTATCTACTCCTTGGATTCCTTTAAGCCTCCTTGCTGCCCAAAATATCTCAATTATCTGCATTGTTGGTAAAAAAGAGCGTAAGCACAATAGCTTAGTGAGGCATGCTCTAAAAACACCAACACAACAATGCAAGCTTTTAAAACATAATCTTGAAATCCATTTTTAAAACCATGCTCTTTCTATCTCATGCTTGAAACCCATTTCAAAGCAAAACATCATTTGAAAACCACATGTACCATCTATCTATCTCATGCATTCAACCAATGCAAAACTCATGGCAAGGCCACACATGCTTGATATACAAAAGCATTTCATAATCTCAAAATCTCATATGCATTTCTCATAGCATAAAATCATTTCAAACATTGGTACATGTGAATCATTGCTCATTCTCATATATTGGCATTTCATTTTCTATTTTTACTCGGATATGCGGATTAGCTTGACATAAAGTCAAGTCCTACCCCGGTGGAATCTCGCATCACCGGACTCTCATGTCGGTATCTATCTTCGCCACAAAGCTTGGGTGTTTCACCAAGACCTACCCCGATGGTATCTCTCATCATCGGACTCTCACTTTGTATCGGGATGGCACTACCCCCATTGCCCGACTCTAAAGATAACGTACGAATTTTAGTTTAAAGTGCACTTTACATCCTATTGGTCGACCAATTATATCCGGTAACATCTCATCAATTATGCCAATATATTTATATTAAAAACATCAGCTCACCTACTGTTTTGATGCAACATTTCTAAACCAAACTCATCCCATTTCAAAATCAAAATACATGCATAGCATTTAATCAAAATCTCAATACTCTTTGCAATATTGCTCAATCTCATGGGATCAATATAAAACATCATATCATGTCATAAATCATGCATAAAACAGTAGGAATTTATCTTTCTCAAATCAAGAGCATGTCAAAAGTATTTAGGGGCATCGTCCACATTTCGAGAGCAATTCTAAACATACTTACTTCCGGACTTAGGATTGTGTTTCAAACCAATCCTAAATCCACAAACCTTGTTTCCTTGTCCCTCAAGAACTTCTAAAATCATTTCACTCACCGATGGCGTTTCGCTTGCTTGCCGAAACGATTTCTAAGCTTTCGGTGCTCTCGGATCAACACCAAACGCGTCTGATGAAGTCTCCCATGTTCAATACACATAAGATCAGAGGATTAATTCATCACCATGCTTTAAGAACACCAGCCACTCAATCCAACACGCTGCCCTGCTCAAAACTAGCATTTCGGCTATTCGAAATAACCGAAAACACTTCCAAACTTCCACCAATCAAAGCCCAGCCAAGATATATCAATTCTAACCTTTCCTAAACTTCAATTAACATAAAAAATCAACATAAACACGACCTTATACCTCCAGCAATTGCATAACATCAAAAACAGCTCAAAAACCACAAATCTAACATCTTAAACTTAGGGACCCAAGCCTATTCGGGATTTATTTGTTAAAATATTATTCTCAACATCAAATAACATCCAAAATATGTTGAAAATCAACCTCAAATCAAATCATTACATAGAAATACGAAAATAACCAAGATCTCATCAAGAATCTTGAATTTTTTTTTTTTTGATAAAAGTTTGGCCTCGTTAAAAACCCCCCTCATGTCTTAGAGTCGGAGACCAACTCACGGACAGCGGAAGGGAGAAAAGAGTGCCGGTTTATTAATAAATTGAGGTTCTCTTACAAAGTAGCAAATTACCATAGTTCATAGGATACACTACAGCATACCCCCACTAGCAGTAAAACCAAGAATCCAGAAATACTAAAGACTGCATCATCCAATACCTTGCTTCGCCAAACGATCCGCATCCACATTCCTTCTCCTAGGTACATGTGCAAACATACACCCCCTGCAGATTCCCAGTTCTTTAATCTCATTAACCAAGAGTTTATACATCGTTGGGCACGATGGTTCATTATTTATCCAAGCCAACGCCGCTGCGCAATCGCTTTCGACTATCAGCCGGCCTTCCCAACATGAAGGATCATCGATAAAGATCCTCAACCCCCTACGAATGGCCCAAAGTTCAGCTAGAATCGGAGGGCCAGCTTCGCACGGTTCCGAGAAGCTAAAAATAACTTCACCCGATGAGCCACGAACCAAGCCACCGACTCCACCTTTACTCCGATCTGCCGTCATTGCTCCATCAACATTTAACTTAATGAATCCAGTCGGAGGTGGAAGCCACCCGCCCATAGTATCTAATTTCTGTCTACCATCCGACAACCCATCAGCTAACCGCAAATCATTAAACAACGCCTCTCTAGATAACGGCAGATTATGGTGCTTAGCCATAAACCAATGCACCAAACGTGTTTTAACAAAGAACATAATCTGAGCTGAGTCCACCTTACATCCTTTGAAAACTACCTCGTTACGCAGCAGCCAAAGGGACCACATCATCGCCGCCGGTATATAAAACCAAATCGAGGGAGAAAGCTTGATAGGTGCCGAAAAAAACCACACCTCCAGTAACTCCCTAACGCTGCCAGGTAATAACACATCGACCCCCCACCATCTTGCAGCCATGCCCCACGCCGCCCTTGCCACCGAGCACTCCACCAACAAATGAACCACGGACTCAGGGTAAACTGAGCATAACGGACAGAGAGAATCATGGATGCCTCTCACCTTTCTCTTAACCAACTCACATTTGACAGCTAACCTCCCTAGGACCGCCTGCCACATAAAGAACTCCACCCTCGGAGGAGCCATCCCGTTCCACACGCACACCTTCCAGAATTTGTCATTGCTAGATGGACATTGACAGAGTTTATAGAACGAACGTACTGAAAAGACACCATCACTAGATCCCCTCCAAGCAACCGTATCCCGAGAAGAGACATTCAAATGGGAACCCTCAATGGTATTTGTGAATGCCGACCATTGATCAAGCTCCCAATCAAAGAGAGTTCTACGCAATTGCACCTCCCAAACCCAAGCAGAATTCACTTGCCGACCAAAGGCTAAGATTTTCCCGTTTCGATTCCTAGCGAGCGCAAAAATACGCGGAAACAAAACTTGTAAAGGAGCACCCCCAATCCATACGTCGGACCAAAAGGAAATCAAAGAACCATCGCCCACCTGCAACATCAAGTTATTTCGCATCGTTTCTCCAACATCGTCTTTAGCCCCTGTAGAGTTAACAATAGCTTTCCACTGCCAAGAGGCTAGTCTATGAGGCTTATCATCCACAAAGAAAGCATTGGGGTCAATACTATATTTGCAGCATATAAATTTCCTCCATGGGCTATCAAAATCTGAGGCAAACTTCCATAACCATTTACCTAATAAAGCCCTATTCTGTAAAGCGATATTTTTAATATTCAGACCCCCTCTCTCAAAAGGTAGACAAGTAGATTCCCAATTTAACCAATGAAGCTTTTTATTTCCATCCACGTCACCCCATAAAAAACCAGCCATAATAGAATTGATTTTACTAATAACAGCAACAGGCATGCGGAACATCGACATATAATATAGCGGAAGTGAGGAGAGAACTGACCGTATTAGAATTAGGCGACCACTGAAAGAAAGTTGCTTAGACTTCCAAGAGGCGAGATGACTGAAAACTTTATCAAGAATGGGATCCCAAACAGCTGTAGAATTGCTTCTTGCACCCAGAGGTAATCCCAAATATACCGTGGGGAACACACCCTTCCCACATTTAATTTTACCCGCCCAGTTCGAAACAATCTGGTCATCAACATGAATGCCGAACAGGCAGCTTTTTTTCATATTCAGTCTTAGGCCGGATGCCAACTCGAAAATTCTAAGTATCCTTCTCACATTTTCCACCTCTCTTATTGAAGGCCCACAGAAGATCGTTAAATCATCCGCAAATTGAAGGTGGCTAAGGTTGAAAATCATCTCCCCTCTTCCGATTTTCCACCCCGAAAACAGCCCCGACTCCTCGCCCTTCTCAAGCATCCGATGAAGAGCTTCACCAACGATGTTAAAAAGAAGCGGAGAGAGTGAGCAACCCTGCCTAAGCCCTTTTTTAATCGAAAAATATGGACTAGGGGTCCCATTCACCAATACCGAAAGAGAGGCGGTTGACACACATGTGTAAATCCATTTACACCAATTATCTCCAAAACCCATATCTTTCAGAATTTTTATCAAAAATAACCAATCCACTGAGTCATATGCCCTCTGAAAATCGATTTTGAACATTGCACCCTTAAGGCCCATTTTCCTCATGTACTCAATCCCTTCGTTGGCGATAAATGAGCAATCCGTAATATGACGGCCAGGAATAAAAGCAAACTGAGAGCTGCTGATGATGTAATCCATAACCCCTCTTAATCTTATCGACAGCACCTTCGAGAGAATTTTATAAAGACCACCTACTAAGCTTATTGGACGATAATCCTCGATGGTCGAGGGATTACTCTTCTTAGGAATTAAAGTTATATACGATCGATTGATCTCATTATCCCACTGCCTCCCCTCAAAGAAATCCCGGAAAAATTGCATAATATCCGCTTTCAACAAGTGCCAAAATTGTTGGAAAAAACTCATATTTAGACCATCCGGCCCCGGAGCTCGAGAACCATCGAAGGAAGACACAGCGGACCAAATTTCTTCCTCCGAAAACTCCCTCTCAAGAGATGATGCATGAATTGAACTTAATCTTCTGAAATGGATATCCCAATTCTCCACCTCCATAGTGAGACAACTGCTAAAAGATTCCCGGAAATGCTTATGAATGATGTTCCTAATGTCCCTCTCATTAGAGAAACTGCTCCCCCCTTGCTCGAGCAAAAGGATGGCGTTCTTATTGTGTCTCATAGAGGCTACCGAGTGGAAAAAGCCTGTGTTTCGGTCTCCTTCTTGGAACCATTTTAATCTTGATTTCTGAAGCCAGATACTTTCCTCTCTTCGCAAAAGACGCCATAAATTATCTTTAATAGAGGCCAGCTCCGATTTGTCGTTAACAGTCGCCAAACCCGCCACTAGCTTGGCTTCAATGCTTGCCATTTTCTGTTCTAATTCTTTTGAATTACCCGCTGAGCTCACTCGCTTAGTAGCAGCCCAATTCTTCACTGATCCTTTAATCAATTTAATCAAAGAACAAGCTCCCTGCTCCTTCTTGCCCCTGTGAAATTTTTCAATGCATTGCGCGAGCATAACATCAAAACCATCTTCTTCCATGACATAATTATAAATCCTGAAGGGTCGGTATGTTTTCCGCTGTTTTGGAGTCTCCAAACTAATTGCATTATGGTCTGATATCCCCTTTGATAAAAGTATTTGATTTAGACTCGGAAAACCATTGAAGAAGTCACCATCAACCAGAAACCTATCAAGTCGCACAAAAGCTGCCGGGTCTCTATTGTTCGACCAAGTATAAGCTCCCCCTAAAAGAGGAAGATTGATAAGGAACGCCTCTTGAATAAAAGATCTAAAATCCTCCATTGCCGCATAGTTCCACGATTTCCCCAGTTTTTCTTCCACTCCGGTGATGGCATTGAAATCACCACCAATACACCACGCCACCTTATGACTTTTGATAACTTCTAGTAATTCAAGGAAAAACAACTTTCTATCCGCATCGACATTCGGCCCATAAACATTGATCAAGCCACAGATCATCGCAATGCCCTTGAATCTACCAATTAACATAATAAATCTGTTTGACACAAAAGAGTCTAATTTTTCAAAGCAATCCACATCCCATAAGCAAAGCATACCACCAGCCGATCCTACAGCAGGAGCACAAACAAACTCAAAACCAGTGCTACACCCCAACCGTCTCAACATTTGTTTCGAAGGTTCCCCTATCTTAGTTTCTTGAATGAAAATCATATGCGGATTTTTTTCTTTCATCAAATTGCGCACCGCTCGAACCTTTTCTCTCCTACCTAAGCCTCTAATATTCCACGAAATAATTTTTAAATCCATATAACAGCTTGATTAATACCTGGGAATAATCGCAGTCCGCAGGGATCAGAAACGACCCTCAAGTACCCTGAAATTTTCCACCACTTCCTCCTTATTGCCCCTGAAGGTGATCCCTAAAACTTTGCTAACTCCCCAAATGTGTAAAGCCTCCTCAATATAGCTTAGGTGAATTGACCCTCCCGAATTCGAAGAATCCTTACTAGCAGAATCAAATTCCTTGTCCAATGACTCACGCACATGACGGCGAATGACTCTCCGATGACTAGCCTTAAAGAAATCACCACCCACGGTGCCAGGAATTACCGCTTGAGGAAAAAGGGGGCAAACAGACTTGTTAAAAAGCCGCTCCTGGGGAGATGGTACAGAAGGAACAGGCAACTGAGGCCTGTCGGATCCAAAGCACCGATCAGGAGTGTCAGGCACGATGTCCTGAATCCCGGCTGAAGATAACGAAAGATCTGACGCCGGAGAGTTGGTTGGATTATTATCCCCCGATAAAACCCCCTGATGCTGATTAACGACAAAAGAACTGTCATCCAATACTAAATGGGCCTGACCCGAAAGAGGCCCCGAAACGATTACACCAACGGGCTCGTTTTCCGGATTTGGGTCAAGGGGAGGTACTAGTGACGCCTCGCTGGCCCCTTCATGAAAAGAACCAAAAGCCCCAACTCCATTTTCCTCCACCCGGTTAACTAGTGGGACCCGGGACTCTGTGAAAGCCTGCGCCTCATTATTGGGAACATTCCCCAGCGGTGCAACCGACGAGCCATTAACGTGCCCCCCATGCACAGGGTCCAAACTAGACCTTTCATGTTCCCTAATCGGATTATCCACCGGAGGGATCACAATGTCGGGCACCTCCGCCGCATCCGCCCACTGATCCTCGCTAAGCTCGTCCCCCTCCTGGTCCCCAAAACTGCCATCCATATCAAATAAATGATCCGACGGCCACTCCCCTGTGCTTACTTTCACTCTGAAGTTTTGATCATTTGCTAGGAAGGTGATAAAATTCGGGACAACAAACTGATTATGTGCCCTAATTAAAAACCTGACTGAGGATAAATCGAACTTTTTAATTGTTGCCTCATGAATTTCTACAAGCCTCCCCCATTTGTTTGCCAAAAAAGTGAAGAAAACCGACGACCAACAATGGAGTGGGAACCCTTCCAGTTTCACCGGAACGTACATACAAGGAATACCTTCTATCAAGACATCTTCTTCAATGTGTGAAAACCAGAAGGATAACTCCTCCTTCTTGTCAAGCCAAGTAGCCGTCTTTGATTCTTGAGAGGCAAACGTTACCAGACACGCCTCAGGCAAGCACCCCCATTTAGCTACATTCACCCTGATGCCGTCGTTGGCAAGAGCCTTTTGGACAAAATCAACATCAAACCCAGGTTTCAGAATGCCCATAGCCGAGGCCTTAATCCATCCCATATCCACCCTCGGGTCTTGCGGCGGCTCTACATTAAAATCGGCCTCGGCCTCGCCATCTGGAGACACCGCCTCATGAGAGGGGACCTGACGCCCCGGGGACCGAGACAGCAATGCTTCTTTAAACGACCTATCATCCTTATGTCGATACGACGAGGCAAACCGCTTGTTAACCCTGGACCCTTTAGGGGTAGTCGAAGAATGATTCCCACCCGTCTGGTGCCCCGATCTCTGACCCTTCTTAAACCTGGAAACGGAGACCCTAACCACTCTTCCATCAATCAACGAGTTATCAACTCTCTCTATCGCCTTTTTCATCCCCCCTTCTTCCGCAAAATGTATAAAAGCAAACGTGCAATTCCAGTACTTAGGTCTCTTATTAACAGCAGGAATGAAAACTCTTACCACCTTACCGAACCGTTCGAAAAACTCTCGCAAGGTTCCTCTAGAAACCCTTCTACTGAGATTGTCCACAAAGATGATCCATTCCTCCGAAGCTGCGTTGGCCTTCTTCCTCCAAAGGCTGTCGGGACCTTTCGCCTCCATTATGAATGGTATGATCAAGAATCTTGAATTTAACAACTTTTTCTTGTTTATAACATTAAAACAACTCAAAAACCATTAACAAAGGATTGATAACTTGGGAATTTCATTAAAGAACTGATCATTAGAGAAGAAGGACGAAGCTTACCTCTAATGGTTGATCTCTCTTCAATTTGGGCAAGTTTTCTTGAAAAATCCAAAGCAAAATTAATGTGGTTTGATGAAACAAAGTTAGAGAATCATTTAGGGAATGAAATCTCATCAATTAAGGTGAAAATCAAAGGTTCTTTAATGAGAGAGAATTGTTTGGCTGAAAAGAAGTTGAGAGAAAATGAGAGTAGGAAAACTATCGTGAAATTACTTATGAAAAGTCAACTTTTGGTTTCCTTTTTAATTCCCTTTATTTCTTTTATAAAATCATTTATTAAAAGCTCCCAAATAAAAGAGAAATCTGATGAAAATAAATGGTAAAAATAGCTCCTTAAAGATTCAAAGTTTCAATCCTTTACAAAACAGTCACTAGCCAACTTTTGCAAAAACTGCATTTTGGTCACTATACCAAAATGTAATATTTCCAAAACTCATTTTGTAAAATTACTTCAACCATAATCATTTACATATTAAATAATGGTTTTTAGATATTTTTCCACATTTTTAAAACATCTCGAACTAGGTTTTCCCTAAATCGACCTCAAAGATTCGAACCGTTCCCGACCGGCCCGATCCAACGTCTAAATCATCTAGGCCCAAATCCAGGGCATTACAAAGAGGGCTAGTGAACAAATGAAAAGAACAAGCGGATAAAAAATAAGTGACCGAGAGTTTTCAGTGGACGATTAGGTGTATTTAAAAATTAAATCGTACAAGCAGCAAATTGTTCAGAGTAAAAAAAATGTCAGAAGCTTGCACCTAAGGGGTTAGGGCCTTTTCTTATGCTTGATAAGGAGGGAAATATTGCTTATAAACTTCAATTGCCTTAAGTTTCTAAGGTACACCCTACGTTTCATGTGTCTCAACTAAAATAGCATATTGGCTCATCTCCAGTAATATTTGATCTACCCATTTTAGGACCTGATGGGACCATCATCAAAGAGCCCTTGAAGATTATAGATAGGTGTATAGTGTAGAAAAGGAATCATATTGTTTCAAAGGTCTTGGTGGAGAGGTCAAATTTATTTCCGAAAGATACCACGTGGGAGGTGTTACACAAGTTGTAGATGGATTACCCTCAATTTCATCCTTGAGGACAAAAACTTTCTTTTCAAGCAAAGAGTATTGTTGCAATGCTATTTTATTTTTAGTACAGAAATTTTTTTGATGTTTAATAATTGTGTGCGTTGAACGTTACGTTTTGCGTGAGTTAAATGGGAGGGGAAATCTCAAATTAAGGCATGTCTAATTCTAGTAAAAAAACTCTATTGTGCCAACCCCTTTTCTCTCTACAAATTCAGTATTCTTGTCTCATCTCAATTCTTTCTATAATTTTCTAGTTATTTTGTTTGGTTACTGAATTTTAGTTACATCAATTTTTGATTGTGTAGATATTCTCATGTAGCTTGTATCTTATTTGTGATTGTTGGTGGTTTCAATGGTTAGACTCCCTTTTGTGATGGTTTTCGATGTATCCATATCTGTTTTGCGAAGTAGTTTGTAAGTTTGTTTGGTTCGTTCGCTACTCCTTCATAAATCTCTAAAGCGTCTAGTTGGATAGAGACAAAAGAGTACTGTTGACAATTACTAGATTATTATAGATGATGGACTTTAGATTCAAAAGAAGGCTTTGACTGTTATTGGCATATTGCGTGTTTGACGTTTTTTTATTTTTTTATGTTTGAGTTTTTTTGTGGACACATTCCCAAAATTCTCTCTTTGATTTGTTTCATTGTTAAGGTTGTATTTTTTTGTTTTAGTAGAATTTAATGTCATTTCGGTTAGAAAAAAATCGATAAATTTGGAGATTTGAATGAGAAATTGATCCAAACGGTGTTGAGGAAAATGTGGAACCAATTGTTGGTTCATAAATGTCCAGACGTGCACGACGTGGGTAACGCAAATGTCCAGACCAGTCTGGTCCTCTGTAGGCATGCAGATATTTTGACCCAAATTTGAAATATTTTTTTTTCAAATAAGATCATATATTTGCCAATTCTGTTTTGGAATTAAAATGATAAATATTAAATTTTCCATTAACTCAGACAGTAATTTTGGAAACTGCTCTTTAAAAACTCATTAATTCTCAAAATTATAAATGCTCCATCAGGTCATAAGTTTCCACTTATACCCTCGTGAAACTCCTATAAATAGGGTGTAAACATTCTAGGTTAAACACAACTCAAAACACATACAATTCTCTATCTTTTTTACTCTATAATTTTTAAAAATAGTTTTTGGTGATAGGAGTGACTGAAAATCTGTCTTGAGGAAACTGTGTATCTACATGCCTCAACTTGTTCCCAATAGGTTTGGTTTTAGATATGTTGTATCTATATTTCTTGTTCTGTTCGTTTAATATTTTAATATAATATTTATATTTTATTGATTTATTATTTCTTGAATTAACGATTTTATAACAATCTTAATACACATTTGTTTTAAATTTGAATCTAAGACGAACATCAAGCTAGTTCAAAATCATGTCGTACGTGTACAACTCGTTCACTGCTGAAAGCCTTTGCGAGAATATGCTTTATGATTCCAAACATGATTTTGACGAAATTTTATAGAGACGAACAAGATATCTAGACGAGAATTTAATTCTTGTCATTTTAACAGGTTTACTTGATCTACTTTCCAAACGAAAATCAACAAAATCTGTATCAGTTTGAAAACTAAGGTTTAGTAAATAAATTTGTTTTCGGGAATTGAATTCATGTCGTTTTAACGGTTTTACTTGATCTCCTTTTTAAACAAAGTGGTCAAATCTATTTTAACAGAATTTGTTATTGGAAGTAACATTGGTTACTAAATCCAAAGCGCTGATTCAGATGGGGTCTTGAATCACAACCTGGAAGAACTTTGTTTTCTATGTCAAAATTAAATTCTCCAAGTCTAGTCTGATGCACGTTATGAAGTGTACAATATTTAAAAATGGCTAAAGAATTGTGAGGGTCGTTAGACCAAAAATACAAAATAGAAGATGTTTGTGCTAAAAAAATTTAATTGCCAAATTCTCAATGATTGATTCTAAATTGTTGTGAATCAAATGTAGTGACTTTGATTAATCATTCACGATATTCTGGAAAAGGAATGTTGATAAGTGAATCCGTTCAGGTGTTAGTCATTTGAAAAGCTAGCCCATATTTGGAATGACTTCAAGAACTTTCTAAGCATAAGAGAATGGAATCCATAAATGGATGATTTAAAAACAATATGAAAGTGCATGTCTAGGATTGATTCTTTGAGAGACTTGGTATTTAAGCGTGCTTGGTGCACCACCTATTTTTTCATAAGTTACTTACCTTGTGTATTGTTCATTACTACGTTTAATAGATTCATAATCTATGTTTATGGTTTGTGATTATGAGTTACAATGGAAAACCAGTGATATTCAATGGAAAGAATTCCAAAATCGTCAACAAAAAATGTTGTCTATTTGACCATGTTAAACTTAGTCAAAGATCTGAAGAATGTTCCTCATATTATTAAAGAGAATAAGGTAAATGTTGTTGCCACCTTCAAATGTCGCTAAGGAAAATATTGTTGTGACAAATATTGTTAGGGCAAATGTAGCGGAAAAAAGACTTCAAGAAAACAAACTGTAGACAAGGCCTTATCCGAGACCAAAAGGGCGGTGCGTTTAAGAAGAAAAATTTCATAGTAAATGCTTCAATTTTCATAAGATGGGGAACAAGTCTCTAGACTATAGACTTCCAAATGAGGTCAATGTTATTTTCATAACAATTGACATAACAAAATATTGTTTGAAGGAATACATTTATAACCTTCATTGAAGATAGCACAAAAATAGTGTTATGTGCACTTTCTTAAAAGCAAAGATGAAGCCGTAGAGAAAATTGTTCTCAATAAGAAAGATGTTGAAACTCAAACTTAATTAAAAGATTAAGATGAGAAGATAATGTGCCTAACATGTGGGGGGAAATTGTTCTATAAGTTAATTACCTTCTAAAGAATGTTCCCACAATTAAATAAATAAAAACACCAAATGAGTTATGTAAGAGAATAAAGCCTTCCTATAAGTACTTAAAATGCTGAGATGTCTTGCAGAGGTAATAACCTCATTACCAAAGTAAATGAAAATAAGTCTCAAAATGGGAGACTATATTTTCATTGACTATGCAGATCATAGCAACATATATCAGTTTCTTGTTTGTAAATCAAACAACCTTGAGATTCACAACAATATGATAATGGAATCAAAGAATGCTTCATTCTTTGGAAATATATATACTTGTACAACTAAGGAAGTTGATTTAAGTTCAACGAAACGAACTTTAAAGACTATCGATGAAGATAACTCAGATGTTCAAAAAAAGTTAAAAGTAAGATATTGTCATGATGACAAATAAGTGTGACAAATGTGTGTATGTCAAACCTACTGACATTAGGATGTATGATCCTATGTTGATGACACACTCATTGTTATAAACAACAATTAAATGGTAAAACGTACCAATAACATATTAAATTCAAGATTTGACATGAAAAATATTGTATTAGACAAAATATTGTTTTCACTGTGAGCAATTTAAGCAGATTCATAATCAATCCGAGGTCAAACCTTTAGAAAGCGATTGTGAGAGTATTGAGATATCTCAAATATACTCAAGACTATGAACTGCATTATTCTAGAGATCCTATTATTTAGAAGAATTCTCTGATGCCAGTTGGATATCTGATATTCAAGATACCAAAGGCACAAGTGAATATGTCTCACATTGAAAAAAGGAGCTATGTCATGAAATCTCTCAAGACAAACGTTTACAACTATATCTGTTGAGTTGATCAAACAATTGCAAATGGCCAAGAGGGGGGTGAATTGGCAATTAAAAATTTGGTGGGAGGAATTGGTGAAAAATAAAAGATGACACAAGTAGTTAGAGTGGTTCAAGTTCTCCAAATGAACTCTACATCCACTACCTTAGTTCCCACTAAGGATTTTCAACCAATTCACTACTTGAATTCTTCCCCTTTTCTTGGATGAGGAGGTAACCTTACAAATTCGATTAAGCTTTCTACCCAAAGCTTAATCCACTCAATTTACAAAGAGAAGTTTTGGTAAACTCAAATAATTCCTCACAAAGGATAAATGTCTACCCAATTACAATTTCAATCACCCCAAACTCACAATACAAAATGACAATTGAAAACAAGAGAGTTGGGTACAAGAATTTGACTTTGAAGAGCACTAGGGTTTGGATTTTTGCTTTGATGTTGCTTGTAGGTTCAATAGTTGTTTCCTGGTCAATTGAAGCTTGTTTTTATACCCTTGCATTGATTTCTAGCCGTTTGGGTAGTTGGGATCATCAATAGAGCCGTTGGGAGCAATTTTCCCGCATTAAATGCAGCTCTGCAGCCTACCGAATCGGTACTCGGGAAGGGCGTATCGATACCTGCATCAAAGAGGAAAGAGCCGTTGTGCCTGAAAACAGGGCGTATCGATACGCATAGAAGGCCTACCTGTACGGTTTTAAGGGGAGTATCGGTACGGAAGGCCGTATCGATACGGAAGGCCGTATCGATACGGTTTTTGCTCACTGGAATCCCAAGTTAAGTTTGCATAAAAAGCGTATCGATACGCACACCAAGCGTATCGGTACGGTATAACGATCTTTTGAAAATTGGGAAACCAACCAACTGACAAGTAACGGTCAAATAATTAAATGCTCATATTTTCAAAGATGTGATTATCGTATCGATACGGTTGCAATGTGTATCGGTACGGTTTCATGAAAACAGTTGCCCAGATGAATATCGTATCGATACGGTTGCAAGGCGTATCGGTACGGTAATTTCATTAAAGTTGCAGTGGCAAAAGAGGGTATCGATACACATAGGGGTATCGATACGCCTGGGCGTTTTTGCATACTTAGGCTTGAAAAACATAGGAAAAGACTTAGGGAATTATATATGTTTAAGAGCCCGTCTTTAAATATTATTTTGTTCAAAAATACTTGTCAATTGTGAGACTTTAAAGAGTACTTAAAAAATTATTGTTTTGCAAATTGGTCCTTAAGTTTATGTGTTATATCAAACTCAATTTCAGTTTTACAATATCCACAATGGAATCTAAGTTTGTAACTCTAGACAAGTCTAGAGAATAAGCAAAATAGTTTTATAATTTCTTGAAGGATATTCCTGAATGGCCAAAGCACATGCCAACAATATTCATAAATTGGTAGAGCGCGAAGCTTTACGTATAATGATAAGTTGAGACATATGTGTCGTCGACATAATACCATTAGATAACTAATCTTAAATCGAAATCAAGTTGAGAAAACATCGAAAAGAATGTGACTAAAGCCTAAAAAAATTTAAGGTGCTATATGAAGGAAAACCCTACCTAGTTGATTGGAGATTCCAAGATATAGGTTCAAAGGGACAACCTAATTGGATAGACATGTGCGGTCACTATAGGGGTTCTTCTCCCAAGTCTGATCTTATGATGTAAACTGTGATCAAAAGTGGTATAGGCTAAGCAAAGCTTTTAATGACCATGATGTGCTTCAGTGAGTCGAGCAACATAAGTCACCTATGTGAGAGTGAAGCGGGGCCGCTTCAAGGAGACTATTGAGCATAGTTCTTTCAAACTCTTGTAGAACCATGTAATGTTCACGGCAATATGGACATACCCATGAAAACTAATACTCTTGTTAGAAAGGTAGTTGTTTGAAGTATATCATCGTTTACACAAACGACAGAACATTTCAATGACATCGCGTCTACTGGTCAACTAGTAAAGTAAGAATACTTTCACAAGGGAAGGTTCAAAGGAGAAAACCTACCCATCCTATGCATCTATCGATCGTAGATCCTATCACCACATCGAGTCAAAATATTTTCGATTAAATGATCAATTTCAGGGGATTGTTGGAAATATTCGATAAATTTTGAGCATTGAATAAGAAATTGATCCAAATATTGTTGAGGAAAATGTGGAACCAATTGTTGGTTCGTAAATGTGCATACGTGCACGATGTAGGTAAGCAAATGTCGAGACCTGTCTGGTCCTCCGTGGGCTTGCAGATATTTTGACCCAAATTTGAAATAATTTTTTATTCAAATAAAAACATATATTTTCCAAATTCTGTTTTGAAATTAAAATGATAAATACTGAAGTTTCCTTTAATTCAAACAATAATTTTGGAAACCGCTCTTTAAAGACTCATTAATTCTTAAAATCATAAATGCTCCATTAGGTCAAAAGTTTCTACTTATACCCTCGTGAAACTCCTATAAATAGGGTGTAAATCTTCTAGGTTAAACACAACTCAAAACACAGAAAATTCTCTATTTTTTACTCTATGATTTTCAAAAGTAGTTTTTGGTGATAGAAAAAGGCAAATGATATAGTTCGTGATCTCTACAGTTGTGCTACTGTAGCTAATCATCCAGTTGTATCCTGAGAGATAGATGACCAAAAATCTCAAGCACCAAGGAGTGGCCGAAAATTTATCTTAAGGAAACTGTGTAGCTACAGACCTCAACTCGTTTCCAATCGGTTTGGTTTTAGATATGTTGAATTTATATTTCTTGTTTTGTTCGTTCAATATTTCAATATAATATTTGTATTTTATTGATTTATTATTTCTTGGATTAACTATTTTATAAAAGTTTTAAGAAAAAACATATACATTAAATGGTTTTAACAAAAAAAAATAGTTTTTAGATGATTCGAGTTCAAACAGTTAATATGCAAGATGTGTATGAGTTAAGATTGGGAAGGTCTAAAATTAGGTGCCTTAAAATTAAGCGCATTTTTTGTACATTGTGTTGATGGTAAGGAATTGCGTAATTACATAAATCATTGCCATTTTTATAAAAAATTATATTACTCGCGCCTACTTTTAGCCTAACGGTAAAGATGCATAACCCTGGAAGGTCCCGTTAGGATTAATATGAATTTCACATGAAAGAAGCTTAGCATTTGGAACGGACCGCTCTATCCAAAGGCTGGGTTCATCTCTGCCAACAGATATGTGTGGTTCAGGTTCTTTCTATAACTGAAAACCCGCCATCATCATCGCTTGTTTCATAATTCTTCACAGTGCGTTTCCATGGCAACTCTAAGCTTCAATTCCACAAGAATCAAATCCCCATCTATCCAATCTCAAAAACCAATCTCAAAATCTCACTTTTACACAAAACCCAACAACGTATCATTCCTTTTCTCATCTAAAACCCACCAACAGCTGCACCATTCTAAACCCAAACCCAACTCTGTTTCCGAAAGCTCAGTGTCAGTTCCAGAAGAAGAAGCTTTTGATGACATTGAAGAAGATGACCCAACTTCCGAGTTGAGCTACCTTGACCTGGAGACCGATCCCGCGAGTGTTACAGAGTGGGAGCTGGATTTCTGCTCGAGGCCGATTCTGGATACTAGAGGCAAGAAGATATGGGAACTCGTGGTGTGTGACAGCTCGCTTTCACTTCAGTATACCAAGTTTTTCCCCAACAATGTTATCAATAGTATTACTTTGAAAGATGCTATTGTAACCATCAGTGAGGATTTAGGTGTCCCTTTGCCACAAAAACTTCGGTTCTTCAGGTAAATTTTACAAATCTTCTTATAACGTATCCAAATTGCATGATGAATTGTCTTAATTGGTCGGATTTGCAGGTCTCAAATGCAAACCATAATCACTAAGGCGTGCAAAGAGCTTGGTATAAAGCCAGTTCCAAGTAAACGGGTGAGTTTCTGAATCTTTGCTTCAGGTATGATATTTCGAATAATTTCATGAAGGTAAAAAAGGAAAGTAGAAGCTTTTTAGCTTCTAATTACAAAACATGGTAATTGTATGCTTATGTTAAATGATTCTTATCCTTTTTCAGTGTCTTTCGCTGCTACTTTGGTTGGAAGAACGTTATGAGAGTGTATATATGCGCCACCCTGGTTTCCAAAAGGGTTCCAAGCCACTTTTGGCATTAGATAACCCTTTCCCAATGGAACTTCCAGAGAACTTATTTGGAGAAAAATGGGCTTTTGTTCAGTTACCTTTTTCAGGTATATCTTTCACATTTAAATTGAATGGTGTTGAAATATATTACAGACCCTGGATGTGTCTTCATTTCTCAACTTACTTGCAAGTTGCAACTGCATTGCATAAATGGAGAATGAAGAAACATGCCATCGAATTAAACCATATGCTCTCTTTTGACACCATACTCTCGTTCTGTTGCAGCTGTTCGAGAGGAGATCTCGTCCTTGGATGAAAGGTCCGTGTTTGGCGCTGGTTTAGATTTGGATTTACTAGGAATTGAAGTAGATGACAATACGTTGATTCCTGGACTTGCAGTGGCTTCTTCACGTGCAAAACCATTGGCAGGCAGGTCTATTGTCTCTTTGGATGTTTCTTCATTCTCCATTTATGCAATGCAGTTGCAAGTTTAATCTATTTCTTTCAATAATGGGGTTTTCTTGGAGACTAAGTTTAAGGGTCAGTGAAAATGTGTTGGTGCAGCTTGGATGAATGGTTTGGAAGTGTGTTCCGTAGAAGCCGAGACTGGTCGTGGTTGCTTGCTACTTTCTGTTGGAATATCGACGCGTTACGTTTATGCAACATATAAGAAAACTCCTACGACCACAAGTGAAGCTGAAGCTTGGGAAGCAGCAAAGAAGGCATGTGGAGGATTACATTTCCTCGCCATCCAAGAGGACTTGGATTCAGATGATTGTGTCGGTTTCTGGCTCCTGCTGGACTTGCCACCACCACCTGTATAATTAAGAATCAATACATGTCATGCTACTTACATTGTTTCCACGTAATATAACCAAATAGTTATGGCTGTCAATTTTTCATACTCATGAGGTGTATATGGCTCAAGTATTACTTTTACTACTATAGATTTCAAATTTGTTGAGTTAATTCAGATATTTTTAACATTTCATGTTTATTTTGGAAGTTCTCTGGAGTTTGAGGTGATTATCCTGTATAACAGAGGATCGAAAGTAATCCGGAAAAGGTTGCAATTAGACAAACCCGGAAAATACCAAATCTGAGCACACTCAAACCCTAAATTTAAATGATCCAAGACCAAAATGAACGAAACTCAAAGAGATCTGAAGTCCAAAAAACTTGGAATCCAGAAACACCTGAAACTGAGATGTGGGAATCAGACGTAAAATCAGAAATGCAAAATTGTGTAAAAAGAAAATTGGAGAGTATTCCATTCCAAGCACTACGATAAAAAAGAGTCAATGGACAGACAGCCTTTGAATCTTCACTAGAAAAACAAACTGCCTGAAACAAAATGCCTATGCTATCAAGTAACATCGGTACAGAAAAAGCGAACAAAAATCTCCAAAAAATCCACTCACTAAGAATAAATTAGGGTTCCAGCTTCAAATCTTTGATCTCTTTTGTTTTTGAAGAACAAACCGAACACCTTGCTTCCCAAGTTCCAAAGTCTTCACTTTACCACCATCATCTAGCCTGACAGCCTTCAATACTGTCGGTAACGGTTCCCTTATGCCTGCTTGTTCAATTTCAAAACAAATAAGGATAAAATTTCGGAACACGCCTCACAAATCTAAAATCTACAGCTATTAAAGCATACTTTGGGTGGAAAAGAAAACATCACAAATCCCTTTCTTTCTTTTTTTCTAAATCTAGAGCTCAAATTCAGAACAGAACACGTGCAAAAGATCTAGAAAGTCATAGGCCGACAATTTACATCTTGCCTTGTGGTTTTTTCAGTGGTAAAGAGAAGCTAAATCTTACCACGAATTCAAGATAGGTGTGCTGCCATAATCTTCACTACTTCCACCATACATATCATCTCGGTCTTCCAACTGCTTTCCTGACACCACCTTCCCCCCTCTTAGCGTGGAGACATCACCTGAAGGTGCAGCAGCGAGCCTATTTCCATCTATGCTTCCTTTTCCTGAGGCAATACGTGTGTGTTCTGGAGGAACAATTTCATATTCATCAGTACTGTTTGCTGCACCGGCTTTCAACCACGATTCAGCAATTTCCGACCTAATTTTGCCAAACTTTATCAAGTTCCCTTCTCTTCCCTTGATTTTCACACCTGTAGCGATCAACTCCGTCTCCTGCAAAAAGAACATTTGCACTGTAACCATGAACAACACCTCCCAAATGGTCACCAACTCCATGTTAACCATAACAGTAGGCGTTAGGGTTGTTGGAGTTTGTTCAGAGCTGTTACGCCAGCTGGCAGTGCAGTTAGATAGTTGGTTTAGCCCTAATCTGTATAAATACTAAGCTGGTGAATTGTATTTTGCGTGAATTAATAAAAAGAGTATTATCTTCCTTTAGCTTTCTTCTACCATCTCAACATGGTATCATTCGCCGGGGACCTCGTCGATCGTTGTTGCCGGAGTTTGTTTGATGTTCACTCTTCTGTTGCTGTGAGTCTGTTCCTTTTTGCTTCGTGATTTCTTTGTTGCTTTCTTCTCCTTTGCGTTTTCCTTTGCGATCTTTCTCTTGCGTTTTTTTTCTACGATTCTCATGGCTCCTTCACAAGATCCAGCTGCATCGCAAGTGTCTGTTCCTGATGTTATCTCAGTTCTTAAAGGCAGCAAGTCGTTTTCCATTAAAAAGATCAGCATTGTGTTAGATGAGTCCAACTTTCTGTTGTGGAAGCAACATATTCTATTGACGGTTCGCAGTCACCGCTTGGAGAAGTTGCTCATCGGTGTGCTTAAGCCTCTGCCTGCCTTTGTTACGACGGCTGAAGGAGAGAAGATTGAGAATGAAGATCATGAGGTGTTTATAGCTCAAGACAGTGCTCTCGCCTCCTGGCTGTTATCTACGATCACTTCTCACTTGTTGCCTCGGTTCGTTGTTGCAGACACGGCGACGTCGGTCTGGTCCACTGTTCTTCAGTATTTCTCAAGCCAATCTACAACGATCGTGATGAGTTTGCATTACAAGCTACGATCGTTAAAGAAGGGAGATATGAGTATGAGATCCTATATATCTCAGATCAAGGAAGTCTGCAATGCTCTCGCCTCTTGCGGTAGTTCGATTTCTGAAATGGAGCAAGTTGTGTTAGTTCTCAATGGCTTACCCGTTGAATATCAACCATTTGTTGCCGTGATCACGGCTAGTCGAGAACCTCACACCTTTGGATTCAGTTGAATCTGTTTTAGTAGATGTTGAAACTCAGTTGAGTAGCTTTGTAACCCCCTTAACCCGGCCTAGACGGTTGACCCGAATTAAGAAAGTCACACGGGGAAAACCAAAGTCAACCCGAAAGTCAACCTTGATTAACGACCCTTTTTTTTTTCTTTTTAATCTTGTCTAGATGCACATTAAACCTAATTGTGATCACGCAAACCTCATACTCAAAGATCACAAACATCAGAGGTCAAACAGGGACCCAATTGAACAAATTACAACTTTAGGGACCAAATTGTAATTTCTGATAAATATAAGGACTTAACCCAATTTGAAGTTACCATCTTGAAATTAAATAGGTTTCATGCTTCTCTGTGAAATTTCAGCTCAAAAGGACTTCCCAAACTCATACAATTGCACAAACAAGTTTCAGTACCAAAATGCAAACAAAACAAAACATTTAAAGATACTTTCAACCAAATTAACGGTCACGTATCGATACGCCTGGAGTCGTATTGATACGCGGGTATGACAGTAACTAAGACGAGTATCGATACCCAACCCGTATCGATACGCCTGGGCAGAAATCTGCATATTTGGCTCTTGCGTATCGATACGCAAGCCCGAGTATCGATACTCCTGCCAGAAATCGACTTAAAACAGCAACAAACATGCTTCAAACTTCAATTATACAACACCAAATCATACCACATAGTCTACCAACATGCAAGGACCATAAATGCAGCACCAATTCAACATATAACCAACACATATGAAAAGCCCCAAATTCTAATGGCATGCTTCCTAACAAGCTAGCTATTCACACCAAACTTCCAAAACAAGCATATATGGTTCCAATGCAAAAACCAGCAAACACATCAACATTCAACATACTTAGGGAGCCGCAAACACCTCCCAAAACATACACATTGGTCCCCCATTGCCAAAACATACAAAAGCTAAATTGCACTTATAAAACCTTCATACTTTGAGCTTCACTTGAACTTGATTGCTTGCCCTTTCTTGCTGCCCTCAAGGTACTCTAATGCTCTGCATTATTGAATTAAGAAAATGTAGAGAGCGTAAGCAATAGCTTAGTGAGGCATGCTCATTAAAAACAATTCAATAATGCCATTAAAACCATTTATAAATCATGCTTAAAGTCAACCTTAGCACATGCTCAAAGCACACTTAGAAACAAGCAATCTCATGCTTCATATTATATATCAAAACAAGCATCTCATGCTTCTTACATACTTAACATGTCATATTGGCTCAAGTGACAAATTCCATTTCGTAAAACAAGTTCAACAACTTCCCAAGGACTTTTAAACACCTTGGCCATGGACTTTTAAACACCATGAAGTATCACATCAAGGACTTTTAAACACCTTGATCCCAAGGACTTTTAAACACCTTGGCCTATGGACTTTTAAACACCATAGAAAAGGATCACCTAAGGACTTTTAACCACCTTAGTGTCCACAACATGAACCATCCAAGGACTTTTAACCACCTTGATGTTCATAAGCAACAAGGCTCACTCAAGGACTTTTAACCACCTTAGTGACCTTAACATTTAAAAAACATCACTTGCCAATATACATCATTTTTATCATTAAATCCACTGTTTTAAAGCATTAAACCAAGCCATTTTCATCATGCATTTCAAAGCATTAAACCACATCATTTCAATGTATAAAAGCAAGGCACTCCTACCTAGAGCTACCTTCAACATATGGCTTACATCATCAGCAAAAACCATGCTAAAACATGCTTTCAAAACAGTAATTAAAACATGCAAATCAACCTCATTGCATCACAACAAGTCATGGCCACCACTTGAGAGAAAATCCGAAAACTTACACTTGAGCTTAGCAAAGTTGTTTAGACTTAAACTAAGCTCCCACAACCTTCAAACCTTGGTTTAAAAAGCTGAAATCCAATTTCCATAATTGCACTCACCGATTTCCACTTCGCCACTTGCCGAAGCACGAAATCAAGCTTCCGAATCAACCAAACTTGGATCCAAAGATGCCTCCCCTGTTTCAACACATCAAAGCAGTAAATTAATGCATCACCATGCATCAATTACCTCAATGAAAGCACCTAAACTCGCTGCTCTCATCCAACCTCCATTTTCGGCCACCAAAAACAACCGAAAATGCATCTAAACCACTTCTAAACAAAGCCCAGCCATAAACCAGCAAAACCTAACATCCATCATCACCATTTAACATCTAAAAACAACCTACAACCATCCTTATACCTCCAGCAACATCAGATCACCAAGATCACCTCAAAAACCACCTTAAAACACAAGCTAAACTTAGGAAACTCAACCTATCCGGGATTGCATTAATCAAAACTCATTTCCTTATCAATTTAGAGCTCATTTAACACCAAAAACACATCTCAAATCACAGATTAATCAGATCTAACGAAAATCATGAAAAATCATCAAAATCTTGCATAATAAGCCAAGATCCAATTCCAAACCCAAAAGCCTTTAATTAAACATCAATTAAGAGTTGAAAACTTGGGAATTTCAGTAAATAACTGATAGTTTAGAGGAGAAGGACGTTCTTACCTCCAAACTTGTGTTTCTCCACTTTTTGGAATGAAAATCCTTGATGAAACTTGTAGCAATTGAAGAGGTTTTGAAGATACAATGATTTGCAATAAAATGAGAGTTGAATGGAAGAATTTAGGTGAGAAAAACAGAAACAAAACTCTGGAAATGGAGTGTTTGGGTTGAGAGAAAAAGAGAGAAAGAAAATGAGAAGTTAGTTGAGAAAATGCCAAATAAATTTTCCCTCCACTTCTAATATGTTTTAAAATCAGATTATAACCCAAAATATCTTAGAAAAATCTGGAGAAAACACTTTTGGATTAATAGCTCCTTAAAGATTCAAAGTTTCAACTCTTTATAAAACAGCCACCAAACTTGCGAAAATTACATTTTGGTCACTAACCAAAATATCAACCTTCCAAAACTCATTTTCCAAAATTGATTTCACAGTTCATCTAATTATATTAAAAGATGATTTTAGAACATTTTTCCATATTTTTAATGCAACCCGAACTAGGCTTTCCTAATTTAACCTCTTAAGATTCGAACAGGACTTTGACCAAACCGGTCAACGCCTAAAACTTCTAAGCCCAAAACCGGGGCGTTACAAGCTTCTATCAATCCACTAATTTTTCTCCAAGTGCTAGTGTTGCACAGGTTCCTGATTCTGGCAAGATCACTGCCAATGCTGAGATGTCTACCACTCGTAAGCCTTCTTTTCGTCAATCACCTTCTCCCAGAGAACGAGGCAGGTTTGGTCACCGGGGGTCACGGCCACAGTGTTAGCTGTGTGGAAAAATTGGTCATATCGTTGATCGTTGCTGGTATAGGTTTGATGAAAATTTTCCAGGAATCTCTTCTCAACAACCAAATAAGTCACAGGCATAACCACATGATGTGAATTTCTATGCTTTTGATGCTAATGGTGTTAGATGCGCATGCAACTGTGTAGGTTCCAGTGGTGTATCCGATACACAGGGCTCTGGTGGTCCACAAGCTCACTTTGCAAGCCCATGGAAAGGTCAATGGTTTGTCGATTCCGGAGCCACACATCATGTCACTCCTGATGATGCCAATGCTCATGAGAGTGACAATTATTCCGGGCCTGGTAAGCTTGTTGGTTGTAATGGCATGGGTCTATGCATAACTAGGGTTGGTCAGTCTTCTTTAACTTCTCAGTCACGTCCCTTGTTACTCAATGATTTGTTAATTGTTCCCAAAGTGACTAAGAACCTTGTTTCGGTTTCGAAGCTTGCTAAAGATAACAAAGTCTTCCTAGAGTTTCATGCACGAACGTGTGTTGTTCGAGATGAAGCCACAAGAGATGTTTTGCTAAAAGGTGATGAAGTTGGTGGTCTGTATCAATTTCCTATTGATTTTACTTCTTCTGCAATATTGTCTAGATGTGAGAATAAATGTACTCCAGAGCTTCATGTAGCTCAGAAGTCATTGAATGTCTATGAGTTGTGGCATAGGATACTTGGTCACCCAGCACATGATTCATTGTTGAAAGTTTGTAAGGATTGTAATGTGGAGTTTTCAGATTCTGTTAATAAAACTTTAGAAGTTTGTGTTGTGTGTCAAATGGGAAAGAGCCATAAACTTCCCTTTTTGCCTTCAAACACAACCTATATTGCACCGTTCCAACTTGTCTTTACATATCTCTAGGGATCAACACATGTAACCTTTAGTGGTTACTCATATTACGTTGCCTTTGTTGATGTGTACACGAGGCATATCTGGCTCTATCTTTTGAAGAGCAAGTCTCAAGCTGTGGCAGCCTTTCAAGCCTTTCAACAGCTTGTCAAGACTCAATTTAGTGGCGTCATCAAAGAAGTACAAAGTGACTGGGGTGGAGGGTACATAAGCCTGTCCCATGTGCTTCGTTCTACAGGGATAGTTCATAGAGTTACGTGTCCACACACCTCACAACAAAATGGTGTTGTGGAACGTAAGCACAAACATGTTATTGAATTGGCCTTAACCTTGCTTGCTCAGGCCTCTCTTCCTATGCAATACCGGTCTTATGCAGTGATATTTGCTGTGTATTTGATTAATAGGTTGCCAACGAGAGTGTTACAAGGGTTGTCACCCTATGAAAAGCTCTCATTTCGATCACTTCCTTCCACGTTTCTTGGTTACATCCCGATGCACAAGGGATATCAATATCTTGCCTCCAATGGAAGAATTTACATATCTCGTCATGTCGTTTTTTATGAATCTATTTTTCCCTTTGCAGAAAATTCAGGTGTTCACAACATAAATGCTCAGACTCAGCCTGATTCTACACGTGTGCATGTACTTTCGGTTGTTCCAGGTGATGAGCGTTTGTTGAAGTCACGAGCTACAGGCCCATTGTGTGGCCCTCAGGGTGATAGTCCATGCCATATACTTACCCATAGTGGACCAACTCTTGTTACTTTAGAGGTTGCTTCATCTGGTCCCAATGTGCGCGGCTCTCCTAATTTCAGTGGATCGGCTCATGATGTTTCATCTCCTGTTGCTAGTCCATCACAACGATAGTCTGTGCCTCAAGCTGGTGACACAGTTGGAGCTGTTGACTCTCAGTCTCAAACTGGTGACGCAGTTGACCCTGATACTGTTTATTGAGTGGATCAATGAATCGATATAAGGCAAGAGGGGGTGAATTGGATTTTTAGAACTTTTGGTGGTGGAGTGGAAAGTTAAAAATGATAGACAAGAGGATTTAGAGTGGTTCAAGTTCCAATCGAACTCTACATCCACTACCTTAGCTTCACTAAGGATTTTCCAACAATCCACTAATTGTTCTTCCCCTTTTCTAGGCGAAGGAGGTAACCTTTACAATACCGGTCAAATTTTCTACCCAAAATTTGACCCAATCCTCACTCAAGAAATGCAAAGAAGATGAAGGCTAAAACTAGTATCTCTCAATACAAAATATAGCCCTTTTACAAGCACTCAACCCAATTAAATAGATAAGAATGGGAATTACAAATTTCACAATTGGGGTTTACAAGAAATATTGGGATTTTTGCACAAATGCTTGGCTTTGATGTTTGGATAATACTTTGGAGATCAATAGTTGTTGTTGGAGCTTTTAGAGGTCCCTTTTATACCTTCTCATTAAATTCTAGCCGTCGGGGTTGTTGCATTCATCAATATTGCCGTTGGGATGTTATCTTCCCTCCATAAATGCAGTCTGCAACTACCGATTCCGAAACGCCCGACCCTGTTTCGAAACAGACCAAAATAGAAAGAGCCGTTGGGGTATAATAAATAGACCGTACTGAAACGGGCACGATCATTTCGATACGCTAAGAGCCCGTTTCAAAACTCGTTTCGAAACATTTTGCCACTGTCAAAGCCTGTATCGAAATGGCTTAGAAGCGTTTCGATACGCCTTATCGACAATTTTAAATTCAGTTATAAAACTTTAACGGTCATATTTTAGAACTAAGTTTGAATTTCTTTTGGAAACGTTTGAGATCGTTTCGATAATACCGTATCGAAACGGTTCAAACCGTTCCGATGTTCTTCATCCGTTTCAAAACACGTTCCGAAACAGAGGTTAATAGTTTCAAACTGTTCTAGAACGTCCAAAGGCCGTTCTGAAACGGTGACTCGAAAATCACTATTTTGGCTTGATAAATACTTAGAAAATATTTGACAAGTTGAGGTTTTGACTTAAACATTTTTCTTTAAATATATAGAGAGGTTTTGAGGACTTAAAAATTCATTTTCCATTTTTCAATTTAGTCCTTAAATCTTTTGTTATATCGAAATCAATTTATTGGTTTCACAATCTCCCCATTTTTGATATAACAAAACCAAGTTAGAATTTTTAAGAGTTTTGAAATTTTGAAGATGTTCTAACTCCCCCTCAATTTAAGATGAGTTTTTAAAGTTTTGAAAAGATTTAGAATTTAAGTTTTAAAACTCAAAACTGACTTAAAACGAATTTTGGCTCTTATATTATTTCTCCCCCTTTTTGTTAGATAAAAAAGAACAATAAACAAGGCTCATCAAGAGAAGAAACAAGGTTAAAAGCAATAAACAACATAATATAGATTCATATAGTTCAAATATCCAAACATAAAACTTAAAGCAATAAAGTTTAAAGCTCAATCCCAAACAAAACAATTAAAGCATAGGTTCATAAAGCATAAATAAAATAAAGGTGCAAACTTAGTCCTAATATGATAATCTAACATGACATGCAATGAAGACCCTCAGCCTCGTCATCGTCACCATCAACATCCGAAGAATCATCATCGTTCTTAGCTTGAGAGCGACGAAAGGTCATCCATTGACCATAGAAGGTAGAGAATGACAAGTCCATCGATTGATGTTGATTTTCAAGGGTGGTGAGACGATTCTCCACGGATTGCAAACGTGTATTGAGAGTGCCAAAACCCAAAGCTATGTTTGTATCCATCGTGTTGAGCCGCTCGGTGAGGAAAGCCATAAGAGCTTCATTATTAGGACCCTGAGCTTGAGGTTGGGGCTCAACTTGAGGTGGAGGCGCATGCCTATCAACACGTTCCCATTGGCCAAGAGTGTAGTGGAACCCGGACTTATGGAGAGAAGATTCACCAATCTTGTTCTTACGGGGTTCTAGAGAATCATAGGAGCAATCAAAGTTGAGGATGCCAAAGATGTAGCTCAAGACAGTCCCATAAGTGAAAGATTTAAGAGCATCGGTTTCACGAAGCTTCACATTATTGACCATCTCAACAAACATAATTTTGACAAGATTCGACAGTTCTCCTTGGTGAAAGCACTCAAGCCAAAAATAATCAACTTGACGAATATGAGAGAATTTACTTCCGGAGGGGCGAATGAACCATGAAATCATCAAGTGTAGGAACCGATCATGAGCATCTAAAGAAAGAACGTAGCCGGTGTGAGCACCAAAGTGGGTCTCATCCTCAATGCCTTCGTTCTTAAGCCCAAGAGCATTCTCTAAAAAGGATATGTTGATAATGAACTTCTTCCCCAAGAGATATGACTCAATGCCAATGACCTCGGTGTGATCTTCATTATCAACGAGCACGACATTTGAGTAGAAAATGAGAACCATATGCTTGTAGATAATATCCGGTATGTTCAAGAAAGCCATGAAGTTCAATTCTTGCAAACGCTCTAGATAGCGGAAAGCGAAACGCTCGAAATCAAGGAATGGGACATCAACAATACGCTCGTGACGAACGTCAATATCCTCGATGTAAGAGAAATGATCCTTCATCTCCTGAGTCCGATGACTTTTGAGAAAAAGTTGGGTGAGATTAAGACGAATATTGGCTTGACCTAAAGCTTCACTCGATTGACCCGTCTTACGTTTCTTATTAGCGTTTCCATTGAAAAATCCTAAAAACATAAAGCAAGCAATTTTAAAAATTGAAGTGTATGCATGAACATCCTTAATTCAATCCAATGAAAAATCCCATTTAGGTTTAAAAAGACTTAAAAAATTTAAGAGGAAAGAACTTTTGAAAAACTGTAAAAAATACGAGTAAAAATAATATATTCGAACAAAAAAATTTAAGATTTTGAATTTTTTTTTACAATTTTGAAAAACCCAAGATGCAGAACATATAATCTATACAAAATTAAAATTTTCTAACCAAAAATTCAAATAAAATCAAAGGAAAAAAGAAAAAGAAGAAAATATCCCTTAGATGAGGATTTTGGATGAATGAATGGAAAATCTTGCACAAGATTGTTGAGGCTTGCTTAGAATTGAGTTTGTGTGTAAAAAACCTCAAGATTTGATGAAAAACAATGAGGTTTAGAGAGTTTTAATAGGGAAAAATTGGGTTAGGGTTTTTAGGGTTTTTGAGGAGTTTTAATTAAAAGTGAATTTATCATTAAAGACCCCTTTTAAAGCTGTCCGCATACCCATTTCGGAACAGACACAATTGTTCCTAAACGTGGGTACCAAAACGTTGACTGACGTTTCGAGTCTAGTTGATCATTCCGATACGGCTTTAACCGTATCGAATCCCACGTGTTGACCCGTATCAAAACTCGTTTTGATACACTTCTTGGCAGAGGCAAATCGTTTCGAAACCCTTTTAAGGCGTTTCAAAACACCCTAGTCATAGATCACTCTTTTAAGGCACCCATACCGAAACAGTTGGACCCGTTTCGATACACCTAGGCCTGGGGGTGCAGATGAGGCTCTAATATTGCAGAAAAATGAGTTTCATGAAGTCCTATATGCATAAATGACATGAATGAGCAGGAAATACATGTATAAAAAAATACTCCCCTAACTATTAGCATGGATGAAATTAGGAGTAAAAACACATAAGCGTGACATTTTTCAAGAAATCAAGCAATTTAAGCACAAAAGGGTCCTAAAAGGTCAAGATAGGCTAGTTAGACCTAACTCTCTCCTAAGGGACCAAAAATGCTCCTTATCCAAAGGCTTGGTAAAAATGTCCGCTAGTTGGTTTAAGGTGTCAACGAACTCTATAGCAACATCTTCCTTAAGTACATGATCTCTAATGAAATGATGCCTTATTTCTATATGTTTGGTTCTAGAGTGTTGGATGGGATTTTTAGTTAAGCATATGACACTAGTGTTATCACACTTAAGGGGTATGGTTTCAAATTTAATACCATAATCTAAGAGTTGTTGCTTCATCCAAAGGACTTGAGCACAACAACTCCCTAAGGATATGTACTCGGCTTCGGTGGTAGATAGAGCTACACTATTTTGTTTCTTAGAGAACCAAGATATGAGCATACTACCTAAGAATTGACATGTTCCCGAAGTACTCTTCCTATCGATTTTACACGCCCCATAATCCGTATCTGAATAAGCATGAAGGTTGAAGGTTGAGTCTCTAGGGTACCAAAGACCTAGACAAGGAGTATCTCTAAGGTACCTAAAGATCCTCTTAACGGCTATAAGGTGAGACTCTCTAGGACTAGCTTGAAACCTAGCATACAAGCAAAAACTAAACAATATATCCGGTCTAATTGCGGTAAGGTAAAGCAAAGATCCAATCATAGAGCGATAAAGCTTAGGGTCAACACACTTACCTCCTTCATCTTTGTCAAGCTTTGTAGATGAGCTCATTGGTGTGGCTTGAGGCTTTGCATTTTCCAAGACAAACTTCTTGAGCATATCCTTGATGTATTTTGCTTGATTGATGAATGTGCCATCCTTTCTTTGCTTGATTTAGAGTCCCAAAAAGAATGAGAGCTCCCTCATCATGCTCATCTCTAATTCACCATGCATTAACTCAAACTCTTTGCAATGACACTCATTAGTAGATCCAAAAATAATATCATCAACATATATTTGTACTACTAAGATGTCATTTTTATACCTTTTTATGAAAATTGTAGTGTCCACCTTACCTTTTTCAAAACCTTTTTCAATCAAAAAGTTTGAAAGTCTTTCATACCAAGCTCTAGGAGCTTGTTTTAAACCATAAAGTGCTTTATTTAGTTTGAAAACATGATTTGGAAATTTTGAATCTTCAAAACCCGGTAGTTGTTCCAGATACACTTCCTCATTTATGAAACCATTTAAAAATGCGCTTTTAACATCCATTTGAAAAAACTTGAAATCATGATAACATGCATATGCAAGCAACATCCTAATGGCTTCCATTCTAGCTACGGGTGCATAGGTTTCATCAAAATCAATTCCATTTTCTTGAGTGTAACCTTGAGCAACTAATCTAGCTTTGTTTCTCACAATGTTACCACTTTGATCTAGTTTATTCCTAAATACCCATTTAGTTCCTATAGTATATTGATTACTAGGCCTTTCAACTAATGTCCATACATTACTTCTCTCTAATTGATTTAACTCTTCTTGCATAGCCATAATCAAAAAATCATCTTTTAATGCTTCTTTAATGTTCTTAGGCTCTATGCATGAGATAAAAGCAACATGATTCATGAGTTTAAGAGAAGATCTAGTAGTTACCCCCTTGGATGGATCACCCAAGATTTCACCACCTTTGACATAGTTGTACTCCCTTGGGTAGCTCACTTCCTTTTCCTCAAGAGCCAAGTCCTTCAAGGCTTCAAGAGGTGGATCTTGTGTATCCTCTTCTTTCATTGGAATCTCATCCTTCTTTGAAGTTTGTCCTCCATCAAAGGCATCAAGGATTCCTACATCATCATCATCACAAGAATCCTTCATCGGAAGGAGGTTATCATCGAATACAACATGAATAAACTCTTCCACTACTAAATTTCTCTTATTAAATACACGATAGGCTTTAGAGTTTAAAGAATAACCTAAGAAAATAGATTCATCACTTTTAGCATCAAATTTACCTAAGTTATCTTTTCCATTGTTTAAAACAAAACACTTGCAACCAAATGGATGAAAATAGCTAATGTTAGGCTTTTTAGATTTTAAAATCTCATATGGTGTTTTCTTTAAAAGTGGCCTAATCATTACTCGATTTACAATGTAGCAAGCGGTGTTTGTGGCTTACGCCTAAAAATATTTAGGTAAATTGTTTACACAAAGCATGGTACTAGCCATTTCTCGTAAAGTCCTATTTTTCCTCTCAACTACCCCATTTTGTTGAGGAGTTCGAGGAGCCGAAAAATTATGGCTAATACAATTTTCATTTAAAAACTCTTCAAAACCTAGATTTTGAAATTCGGTTCCATGATCACTTCTAATATGAGAAATCTTAAGTTCAAGATCATTTTGAGTTAATTTTGAAAACATGATGAATTTTTCTAAAGCCTCATCTTTAGTACTTAAGAATAGAACCCAAGTAAATCAAGAATAGTCATCAACAAGTACAAATGCATACGATTTACCACCCAAGCTCATAGTTCTAATAGGCCCAAATAAATCCATGTGAATTAGTTGTAAACACCTACTTGTAGAAACATCATTAATGGATTTAAAGGATGATCTATGTTGTTTACCCTTAGAGCATGCATCACAAATTTTGTCATTTGAGAACTTAATTTTGGGAAAACCTCTAACTAGATTTAGGGAAACTAATTTTTCTAAAACACTAATGCTAGCATGTCCTAGTTTCCTATGCCATAGCCATGCATCATTTTCATTTTGTGCAACAAAACATGTATGGGATGTATGAATGTCATCTAAATGCACCATGTATTTATTACCTATACGATGACCAATGAGCATTATATTGTTTGATTTAATGTCAACAATTTTGCCCCCATTTTTATCAAATAAGACATTAAACCCTTTGTCACACAATTGACTAATGCTCAATAAATTATGTTTTAGACCATCGACATATAAAACATTTTCAATGAGAATAGTAGAGTGATTACCTATGGATCCAATACCTTTAATGTGGCCTTTGGAGTTGTCACCAAATGTCACTACTCTTCCACTTTTTGGCTTTAAGTTAATGAATCGACTCCTGTCTCCGGTCATATGCCTCGAGCATTCACTATCAAGGTACCATGAGTTTTGACTTTGTGCTTTGGCCTTGTAGCAATGCCCCCCTACAAACAAAGATATTAAGCTTTGATTTTTGGTACCCAAATCACTTTGGGTCCACGAGTATTAGCTCCCAAAAGCTTGGTTCCCTTAGGAATCCAATGTGACATAGCAACAACATTATTAGACTTTACGAGTTCCTTGGGAACCCATATACTTCTAATTTTCCTAGTTCTATTATGCCTATGGAAGCCACTTTGTTTGTAGTTATATATCTTTCTCTTAGGTTGGTTAGTTCTAGAGGATTCACCTATCTCATTTTTCACAATACAAACATTTTGAAAGACTCCTTGAGCTTGTTAAGCTCATCTGACACCCTTTGGTGTTCACTATTGCATTGAGAAATAAGATTGTTTAAGTCTACATTTTTATCTTGAAAGAATTTAAGTTCATCTTGTAAACCTAATATCTTTTTCTCAAATTTTAGGTTAGCTTGAGAAAGTGAGTCATTTTTAGCATTTAATTCCGAAATAATCTTTTTATTTCTTATGACCGACTCTTTATACTTCTCAACTAACTCATCATATATCTCTTGTAACTCATTATAAGCATCATGCAATTCATCAAATGTAAAATCAAAAGATGAAGAGTTAGAGGTTACCTTGGAGGAATCCTCTTCAAGAGCCATGAGGCATAGGTTGGCCACTTCGTGTTCCTCATCCTCGGATGACTCCTCATCACTCCAAGTAGCAAACTTGGCTTTGTGCTTCTTCTTTATCTCAAAGCCCTTCTTCTTGAGTTGAGGGCACTCCGAACGAATATGACCCGGTTTTTTGCACTCAAAGCAAATGATTTGATCCCTCTCTTGTTCTTTGTTTTTTTAAAGTCCATTTTTCTTTGAATCTTCCTTCCTCGGTTGGACCTCATAAACCATGAGAACCTTTTGGCTATCATAGCCAATTCTTATAGGTCTTCCTCCTCACTAGAAGTGCTCTCCTCATGTAGAGAAGCTTTGAGAGCCACTTCTATCTTCTTATTCTTATCTACCTCTAGCTTCTCCACTCTTCTCTCTTCCTTCTTCCTTTCATCTTCCCTTCCTTGCTTCATTATCTCATGAGTTAGGAGAGAAACCACTAGCTCATCATGCTTGACTGTCTTCAAATTTTTTGCCTCAATGATGACGGTTCTCTTCCCATCCCAAGACTCGGGAAGTGAGTAGAGTAGTTTCCGAGATTATCTCTCCAAAACCCTTTAGCCCATTGACGATTGTTGAGAAACGATCGAACATCTTTGACACAGTTTCATCGGGCTCCATTTTGAAATTCTCATAGCTAAGATTGAGAATTCCAATCTTTGTCTCCTTCACATCACTTGTTCCTTCATAAGTAGTCTCAAGTGTATCCCACACTTCCATAGCACTTTCGTTGGAGGAAACTTTGGAGTAGATGTCAGGACCGAAAGAGCAAAACAACATGTGAAGAGCTTTATCATTGATTTGAATCTTCTTTCTCTATTCTTCACTCATCTCATTTTTCTTCTTTAGCACCAATCTTTCTTTGTCGTCTCTCTTCATCGGAATATAGGGACCATCTTCAATGGCATCCCAAACTAGATAATCATTGGATTTAATGAATAGGCACATCCGGTTCTTCAAAAAGGGGTAGTTATCACCATTGAAGAAAGGCGGTTTGGTGGTTGATTGAGACTCGTACATGCTTGACCCGGAGGTAGATGCCATGGCTTGCTTTAGTCGATGATCACACTCTTCCTAGAAACTCCTCTTGTGGTTGTAAATTCTTCAAAGAGGTCGGCTTTGATACTATTTGTTGAGTGGATCAATGAACCGATATAAGCCAAGAGGGGGTGAATTGGATTTTTAGAACTTTTGGTGGTGGAGTGGAAAGTTAAAAATGATAGACAAGAGGATTTAAAGTGGTTCAAGTTCCAATCGAACTCTACATCCACTACCTTATCTTCACTAAGGATTTTCCAACAATCCACTAATTGTTCTTCCCCTTTTCTAGGCTAAGGAGGTAACCTTTACAATACCGGTCAAATTTTCTACCCAAAATTTGACCCAATCCTCACTCAAGAAATACAAAGAAGATGAAGGCTAAAACTAGTATCTCTCAATACAAAATATATCCCTTTTACAAGCACTCAACCCAATTGAATAGATAAGAATGAGAATTACAAATTTCACAATTGGGGTTTAAGAGAAATAATGGGATTTTTGCACAAATGCTTGGCTTTGATGTTTGGATAATACTTTGGAGATCAATTGTTGTTGCTGGAGCTTTTAGAGGTCCCTTTTATACCTTCTCATTGAATTCTAGCCGTTGGGGTTGTTGCATTCATCAATATAGCTGGTGGGATGTTATCTTCCCTCCATAAATGCAGTCTGCAACTACCCGTTCTGAAACGCCCGACCATATTTGGAAACAGACCAAAATAGAAAGAGTCGTTGGGGTGTAATAAATAGACCGTACCGAAACGGGCACGATCGTTTCGATACGCTAAGAGCCTGTTTCGAAACTCGTTTCAAAACATTTTGCCACTGTCAAAGCCTGTATCGAAACGGCTTAGAAGCGTTTCGATACGCCTTAACGACAATTTTAAATTCTGTTATAAAACTTCAACAGTCATATTTTAAAACCAAGTTTGAATTCCGTTTCGAAACGTTTGAGATCGTTTCGATACTACCGTATCGAAACGGGTCAAACCGTTCCGATGTTATTCATTCGTTTCGAAACATGTTTTGAAACAGAGGTTAACAGTTTCAAACAGTTTCGGAACGCCCAAAGGTCGTTCCGAAACGGTGACTCGAAAATCACTGTTTTGGCTTGATAAACACTTAGAAAATATTTGACAAGTTGAGGTTTTGACTTAAACATTTTTCTTTAAATACATAGAGAGGTTTTGAGGACTTAAAAATTCATTTTCCATTTTTCAATTTAGTCCTTAAATCTTTTGTTATATCAAAATCAATTTATTGGTTTCACACTGTTGCTCCTCAATCTCAAACTGGTGAAGCAGTTGGAGCTGTTGTTGAAGGCCAACAAAAACAACACTCTAATGCTCATCCAATGTTGACTCGGAGCAAGATGGGAGTTTATGAACCCAAGGTTTACTTTGCTTCCACCTCTTTTGATGATCAAGTGGTTGATGATCAAGTACTTGTGTCGATACAAGAATCCTTGTGTGATCCTAAGTGGAAGGAAGCTGCCCTTGTAGAATATGAAGCATTGCTGAAAAATGGCACGTGGGTGCTGGTGTATTTTCCTAAAGGAAGGTCTCTTGTTGGTTGCAAATGGATCTTTAAGGTCAAACGGAACCCTTATGTCTCGGTCTCTCGGTACAAGGCCCGTCTCGTTGGTAAGGGCTTCTCTCAAGTTCCAGGCCAAGATTTCCAAGATACGTTTAGTCCCGTGGTGAAGTTTTCAACGGTCAATGTGGTTCTTTCCTTGGCAGCCTCGAATGGTTGGAGCTTGAGACAAGTGGATGTAAACAACGCTTTTCTCATTGGCGATCTACAAGAAGAAGTGTTCATGGAACAACCTGCTAGCTTTAAGCAACAAGCTTTTAATGGGTCACAGTTGGTATGTAAGCTGCATAAGGCGTTGTATGGTCTTCGCAAAGCCCCTCGAAATTGGTATGGGAAGCTGAGGGATTATTTGGTGCAGCTTGGGTTTCAGAGTTCAAGTGCAGACACCTCCTTGTTTATTAAAAGGATAACTATGAGTGTTGTGTATATACTGGTGTACGTCGATGATATTATAGTCACTGGAAGCTCAGATGGCTGTATTGATACAGTGGTTAAGCAGTTGGGTGAACAATACTCCTTGAAGTACTTAGGATCCCTTAGTTATTTTTTAGGGATTGAAGTTAAACGGTGCAATGGGTGCATTTTTCTAAGTCAGTGAAAGTATATTCAAGATCTTTTGACAAAGACCAAGATGGACAATGCCAAAGCACCATCCACTCTGATGTTGGCATTTGTGAAGTTGAGCAAGGATGCAGGAAGTCCTATAGAAGATGCAAAAGGCTATAGAAGTATCATGGGAGGACTGTTGTATCTGTGTCACACACGCCCACACATCACATTTAGTGTAAGCAAAGTAGCTCAATTTATGCATAATCCATGCGAGGGCCACCTAGATGCTGTCAAGAGGACTCTGTGGTATTTGAGTTGTACGATGCATTATGGATTGGTGTTTAAACCTTCTGAAAGGTTCTCTAGCTTTGTTGCCTTTGCTGATGCTGACTGGGCAAGCAACGTCGATGACAGACGGTCCGTTTCTGGGTGTTGCGTTTACCTTGGGAACAGTCTGGTGACCTGGAGTTCAAAGAAACAGAAGAGTGTCTCTCGGTCAACCATGGAAGCTGAATATAAGAGTATTGCGGATGCAACTTCTGAGGTCATGTGGTTGAAGGCCTTGTTGCACGATATGGGAGTTAAGCAAATAGAGGTTCCAAAGATATGGAGCGATAATACTAGTGATGTGTCTTTGAGCATGAATCCTGTGTATCACCCGAAGTCAAAACATATGGATCTTGATGTCCATTTTGTAAGGGAGAGAGTGGCTAATAAGTCTGTTGAAGTGAACCATGTCCCAGCGGCTTACCAGACTGCAGATGGGTTTACTAAACCCTTGACCAGCTCATTCTTTGATTTGTTTCGCCAACGGCTAAATGTGCTTTCCTTTGATGAGTTGAAAGAAGAGAAAGAAAAGCAGGGAGAATGTTAACCATAACAGTAGATGTTAGGGTTGTTGGAGTTTGTTCAGAGCTGTTATGCCAGCTGGCAGTGCAGTTAGATAGTTGGTTTAGCCCTAATCTCTGTATAAATACTAAGATGCTGAATTGTATTTTGCATGAATTAATAAAAAGAGTATTATCTTCCTTTAGCTTTCTTTTACCATCTCAACACCCCAACACAAAAAAAGAACTTTTTAACACCAAATCAATGGATCATGGTAGTTATATTACCATCCAGAAACTTGTCACCAATTCTATGTTGATTTGCATCTTGAACACCTATATCAGTCAAACATGAGAATACGGGATGTCTTATCTTCATCACTAACCATCACCTCATCTACCAGCTCCTGTCCTCACCCAAGCTGTATCATTGAGAGTGAATATCTTGATTCCCCTCAAAACTCAACTGTGATTCTCCTTTGCTGAGCCTTTTTCTTGGAATGTTTTTCCATATTCCTTGTTTTTCTTGGAATGTTTTTCCATATTCCTTGTACTAAAACGCCTATTAAGTTCATTTTAAAGAAAATCACGAAACATGAAAGAAACTCACATGGTTGCTAAAATCAATAAATAAGAGTGGTTCAGAATACCTGTATTTCTTTTCTTCCGTTTGAAGGAACAATTTTTAGGGAATGAGATTCTTTCAAAGCACTACTAACCGAAAATTGAACCACCCAAACATCATTAATAATCAGAAAATTGGAATTTACCTTTAAACATACAGGACATTAATTTCCCTTCACAAACAACCTTCCACAAGCATCACAACAAGTGTATCCCAAGAACCACCTGTGGGATATATAAAAATATAGCCATATATCAATACTAAAGAAATGTTTCAGCAGAAGTTGGGAAAAATCATTAGCTATCAGTTATCAAGCACTAAAAACACTATGGTGTATCAAAGAGTTTCGATAGTTGAAAAGAAAAATGAAGCATTAATCTATATAGAAAGTGTTAGTTTAGACGAGTAAAAGAGTTATTTTTGTAGTTAAATTATACTAGTAGAGTTAGTGTCTTAGTCGAATTACCTAATGATAGAGTAAGTAGTTAATGTAAAGTAGGACTCCTAATGTAACATAAAGTCCTAGGCTATAAATATATGTATCGAGTGTAACCTATGCATTGTGTAGAGTTTTTACTCAGTTTTCTAATAAACAAAACACTTTCTGTTTATCTTCATGATATCAGTCTAATTCGATCCTATCGAATTAATTCCTTTTCATGGATACTCCATCCAATTCAAGTAAACTCCAATCTTCTTCTTCCACGGTAGTTCCAATGACAGATTTTTCAGACTCTTCTACCTCGACTACTCTTTGTCATCGATTTGTTGGAAATAATTATATCTCTTGGTCCCAATCTGTAAAAATCTTTATGACTGGAAGAGGAACTCTTGGCTACATCAATGGGAAAACCAAGAAGCCTTCTGCCGATGACCCATCATTTGAGAAGTGGACACAAGAGAATGACAGGGTTATGTCTTGATTGAAAAAATCGATGGCCCCTGAAGTTGGTTCGCAATTTCTGTTGTTCGAAACAACAAGTGAGATTTGGGAAGCTGTGCGAGATATATATTCAAGTACAAACAACAACTCTGAGTTGTTTGGAATCGAAAGTACATCCTCTACCTTAAAGCAAGATGAGATGAATATTACTCAATACTACACAACTCTAACAAATCTATGGCAACAAATTGATCTTTTTGACGCTCACGATTGGGAAACTCCTATAGATGTTGTGCTTTACAGGAAAATTATTGAACAAAAAAGAATTTTCTAGTTTCTTAGTGGTCTCAATTGAGACATGGATCCCATCAAGTCTTGGATCCTTGGTCTCAATTCTCTCTCTTCCCTACGCAAAGTATTTTCATAAGTTAGAAGAGAAGAGAGTAGACTGATGTACATGATCCCCGAAGCTCCTATTCTTGACAACTCAACATTGGTCACTCAGAAATCTTCTTCTCCCAAGCCTAGATGAGGGAGAACCTTTTGCGACTACTGCAAAAAGCCTGGACATCTCAAGGACAACTGGTGAAAATTACATAGGAAACCAGTCGATTGGAAAGCTCCAGCCAATAAGGTACAAAAGGACATCTCTTCACCTACTGCTTCTTCCTCCATATCCATCGGCTTCACCAAGCAGCAAATGGCCCAACTGCAACTGATGTTTAGTAAATTTACACCTAATATTGAAGGAAACATAGCCTTAGTTGAAACTGGAGGTACACATAATTCCTTTGTCTCTACTGCACTTCTCTCTACTTCGACTCAATCTACATGGATTGTCGACTCTGGTGCTTCTGATCATATGACTGGTAACAAGAATTTGTTTTTCGAATTTAAACACTCATCTTCTAAATCTTCAATTAAGATAGCCGATGGTTTCTTCTCACTCATCCAAGGCAGTGGTTCTGTGTTTGTTACCAATGATTTAATCCTTAAAGATGTGTTATATGTGCCTAAGTTGGACTGTAATCTGTTGTCTGTTAGCAAGCTATCTAAAGATTTAAGATGTGTTTTCCAGTTCACTAATTCCAATTGTTTTTTACATGCACTGGACTTGAAGAAAAGGATTGGCAATGCTAGCTTGCAGAATGGCCTCTATGTTCGTCATAGTAAATGTAACGCCCCGATTTTGGGCCTAGATGTTTTAGGCATCGGTTTGGGTTAGACAAACCTATAGTTGGAGACTCGAGTCTTTAAGGACGATTTAGGGATATCATGGTTTGGGATAAGGTAAAAATATGGAAAAAAATTCTAAAATCATCTAAAATGATTTAGATGGGTTTGATAAAATCAATTTTATAAAATGGGTTTTGGAACGTGTACATTTTGGGCAGTGACCAAATTGTAAAGATTTAAAACTATGGAAAAGTGTGTTTTTTAAAAGGGAGTCAAATTCTTAGAATCTTTAGGGAGCTTAATGACAATTAAGCCTTTTCATTAATTGGCATGTGATTTTAATATTTTAATTGAAAAGGGAGAGGGTGATTTTATTAAAATAAGGACGTTAATTTGTTAAAACATTTTTGACATAACTTTTCTATTTCTCATTTTCTCTTCAGCCAAAAATTCTCTCTTTTTTCTCAATTTCTAGAATTCTTTTCATCCTTTTTTCTCTTTTGATTCACAACACTTTTCCAAAGATTCTATTCAAAGATTTGCAAAGATTTCTTAAAGCTTCTTGAGTTGAAAACTTGCCAATTGAAAGAAGTGCAAGGATTGGAGGTAATTTCGTGCTACTCCTCTAATCAAGGTTCTTTAATGAAATTCCAAAGTATTTGACTCTTGATTTATGTTTTAAATTAAGGTTTTAATGATTGATTTGGTAAAAATGCATAAATCTTGCAAAAAGATGAAATTAAATGTGATTTTCATTTGGGCACTGTTTTGGTTGATTTAAGAATGATTTTAAGGTTGATTTGGATGTTAAATGATGTTAATAATGAGCTTTGATCATAATAATCCCGAAATCATTGAAATCTCTAATTGTCTAGGTTGTTAGTTATGGGTTTTTGGCTTAAAAATGTGAAATATGAGTTGCTGGAGGTATAAGGTTGATATTAGGATGTTTTTGGATGTTAATTTATGGTTAAAATGTAATGGAAGTGTTTGTTGGTGGCTGGGATGAGTTTAGCGATCAATCGAATGTGATTTCAATTGTTTCGGATGGGTATTTTGGTGCCTTTGGGCAGAGCTACGGGATTTTAGTGTTTGCTGGTGATTTTAATGCATTGTGATGCATTAATCCTCTGTTCTTATGTGGTATAAACATGGGAGAATTCTTCAGAAGCTTTCGGCGAAGTTTCAGGGACTTCGGACGCTTGATTTTCGCGTCGACAATTGAGGTTTCACGTGTCGGTTAGTGGAAATGGGATTTTCAGGTTTGAAACACTTTTGAAGTGGTTTTGGGAACTTAGTGTAAGCTTGAAACACTTTACTAAGTTTGAAAGTAAGTAAAGTGACTTTCTTCCTCGGTTTGTGCTATTGTAAGCTTATGGATGCACTTGTTTTTAAATGTGTTTACCTACTGTTTTAAAGCATGTTTTGAGCATATAATTTGCTGTTTATGATGCTATATTGCTGAAGGATGCAATAGGTAAGTGATCCTTGTAAGTATGTGTAACACCTAAAATCCGGTCTAGTCGAAATTGGGTTCCAGTGATAGAAAATTTCACATCGATAAAGTCTAAATATAGTATTGGCCAGTTAATTGTTCATATTGGACTATAATCGAGTTAATTCATTGTTATTGGATCTTATTGAATAATATCGAAACCTAATCTGTGACTAAATTGGGGAAAGTGCAAGTTGAAAGTTAAAACAATAGTATAGAGAGAGTTGAGGGACTAATCTTGCGATTAGCCCCTCATCAATCAAATTTTCACCTACGTGGATAGATTTGTGAGCTTTCCTTCAAGTGAAGAAAAGCCATCAGTGTTTTAATAATAAAAAGAAAAGATTTAGAAAAGATAGAAAGTTATCTGAAAACATTGAAAGCCAATATTCTCTCCAAACCCTTCATCTTCATCATCTCCTACCTAAGCAAGCACGTCCATTTGAGCTAGTTTTAAGCTTCATTTTTCTTCGATTTAATGTTATCAAGTAATTGCTATCGATCGGGTAAGCTATATTCCTCAATCGGTTATTGGATTCCATGTATGTATTGAGTTTAATCTTAAGCTAGGGTTTTGATTATCTATGGATATTTCATCGTTGTTGTCTATATTGAATTCAGATATTGATTTTGATATTGTTATATTGATTTTGGTATCGTATTATCGATGCTAATAATCTCCCTATTAGTTTCCTAGCTCAAGATAACGAAAAAGAAGCATCCATCAAATTCACCGAAGGGTAGGAACAAGGGAGTTATTATCCGAGAGCCGTAAGAGCATCAGATTAGTAAGGTGAGTGTATTCGGATTCTCGGGATTAGGCGAAGAGCCTTCCCGAGTCTTTTATTGTTGTCTTCGATCATATCGATATCAATATCATTGAAGAAGTTGCATTGGATTGTTAATCAGATTCATTGGTAAGTATCGGTAAGTTGTTATTGAATACCAGACATAGTTATTGGCATCGCTATTATGCATTGTCATCGATATGATAAATGTTATTGAAATATTGTAAAGAAATCACCGGATATTGTTATTGACATTGACATTGACATTGAAACATGGCATATTGTTAATGAAACATGTTTACTATTGATAATATTGAAGTCATTGGTCATCAAAATTCTCATTGAACATTGAATATGGATACGGACATTGAAACCTTGGATTTGAATGGACAATGGATACAATTGCCATGCCATAGAATTCATGAGCTCAGTGTACGGGTAGACTACGGTCCTAAGGCTACGGTCTATATTGATTTGGCGAGGCGGAGGGATGTTTATTGATATTGGTCATATTGGTGAGGCGGAGGGACTAGACCATTCATTGATTTGGTGAGGCATAGAAATTCACGTATCCACTGTAACCCCCTTAGCCCGGCCTAGACGTTTGACCCGAACTACAAAGATTACACGGGGAAAACCAAAGTCAACCCAAAAGTCAACCTTGATTAACGACCTTTTTTTTCTTTTTATCTTTTCTAGATGCTCAATATTAACATATATGTTTAGCAAATTCATTCAGCGGAAGCGGCACAACGAACGGAACCCGAACATGGACTCAATTGAATAGAAACATCTTTTAGGGACTAAAACGTAAATTCTCAGAATTAAAAGGACTAAACGAGTTTTAATGTTACCAACCCAAAATTAATCACATAACATTCCATCAGGTCAAATTTCAACTTAAACCGATCATTCAAACTCATTGAATTAAGAAACCAACATTTAGGGACCATAATGCAAGAAACAGAAACCCAAAATAGTTCAAAATTCAAACCCAACGGTCAGGCGTTTCGATACGGATGGCCCTGTACCGAAATGGTCATTTTGAAATAGGGTTGAACGTTTCGATACTCGGGTGCGTTCCGAGACCCGTATTGAAACACCCCCTTCCAGTAGCAAAATCGTTTCGATACGTTCTCACCCGTTCCGAAACCTCATCGCCATTACATGCCCCTATTCCGAAACAGGCAAGGGCATTCCGATATGCCTTGCCATGCAACCGCAGATTTTGCTGGTTTTTCATGCTTTTTCACATTCAAATCATTCCCGAGACATGCCACATCATACATACAACATGAATACATATCAACAATCACCATTTCGAGGCATTAGATATTACATGGCAACCAACATGCGAGTATAGGTACTAAAGGCATGCTCCCTAGTCCACAAAAACAATAACAAGCCAAAACCATCATCCACGACCAAAATCAAACCATAAAGGCCAATTACATCTCAAAAGTAACTATCAATCATGCTCAAAGCAAAGGGAAAACATTTTCAACCATGCATTAGCATAAACCCCACCCATTGCCTTTTATTACACCGAAGAAAAGCCACATACTTTGCAAGATTAAAAGCTTGGATTCCTGTTGCTTACTTGCTGCCTTCAAAGCCTAGTTTTCTGCATTGATGAAACAAAAGAGCTTAAGCACAAAGCTTAGTGAGGATCGCTAAATAACATTCATAAATGCATGTCACATACTTTGCAAAACCAACACTTTACATCTCATGCCATTTTATAAAACATGTCTTCTCAAGACCTCAATGCACTTTTTAACCACATGCTCATATGCATCATTTTAAAACAAAAAATAAACCTTTGCTCATGCTTTAACAAGCATCACATGCATTCTTGCAACATACAAAAATATCTCATGCATCCTTACATCATATACAAGCATCTTATGCTTCACATTATTCATTTACATTATATTGGCTCGCAAGTGATAATCCATAAACCATTTCAACATAAGACAATCGGATATGCGGATTACAAGCGTTGTCCCTCACGCTTCATACAAACTACCGGACTACACAAGGTGGAGATTTATGGCAGAATCGAAAACCCCTCAACACCCGTGATGGAGATTAATGGCACAATCACAACCCCTCAACATCACTCGTCAATAGTTGTATAATTCCACTAACGAGAGTATGGGACACATACACAAGACTCACACACGGGACTAACCATTCACCGTTGTGATCATAACCTCAATCGTTAGGGTACTTGGATGGAGATTACGGCACAATCACAACCCCTCGACATCCAAGGTATATTTATTCACGGTGCACCCAATCCTAAAGCCGGCTAACTATATCCGATTAAAGTAACCAAAAACCATTTTCATCACTTGCCAATATAATCATTTAACCACATTAATCCATTGTTTTACAAGCATAACCACAATGCCATTTCCACAAGCATCACATGCTTAATATCATATGCATTCAACACATGCAAACCAAGGATCACTTACCTAGTGCATCCTTAACACAATGGCATTAAAATTCAACATTAAACTATGCTTAAAAATAGTAAACAAATCTACACTTACTTCAAGTGCAATTTCATCAAATATAGTACCTTACCAAGAGAGATTTCCGAACCACATACTCTTGAGCTTAGCTAAGTGTATCAAACTTACACTAAGCTCCCAAGATCACGCTCAAAGCGTTACAAAGCAAGAAATTGCTTTTCCACTCACCGATACGCGAAGCCTTGCTCGCTGACACGAAAATTACTCTTCCGGAGCCTCCAACAACACCTCGTTTGCTTCCGAATTAAGATCCCCTGTTTTCACACCATCAAAACAGAGATCTAAATGCATTAAAATGCATTCTAACACCAGCAACAATTCATAACACGTTGCTTACCCAAACTACACCAAATTACCCATCTAAAACAATCGAAAACTCAACCGATTGCTTCCTAAACAAAGCCCAGCCATCATACATCACTTCCAAACAATTATCAACATCAAAACATATCTAATAAACAACCTAACTCATCCTTATACCTCCAGCAAGCAAGATTCCACCATTCCACCCCAAAATCTCACTTAAAACTACCAAGAAACTCAAGAATCTTAAGGATTTCGGGATCTACATGATCAACACTTCATTTTAGCATATAAATCAACTTAGAAATCATTTGAAATCAGCACAAAACACAGCCCAACTCATCAAGTCCGAAAATTAAGATTTCAACCACAATTTCATAAGATTTTGATCTCCAATCAAAATTATAATGAAAACTCAACCAAAAATAGTATTTAGAAGCCAAATATCTTGGGAATTTCAATAAAGAACTTAGAATAGAGGTTGAGAACGGGATTTACCTCCAATCCTTGCTTTTCTCAATGAATGACAAGTTTTCCTTAGCAAAATCTTGAAGAATTAGAAAAGATCTCTTGAAAATGATTTAGAAAATGTTGAGAGAGTTTTTGGAAGAAAGAATTCTGAGAAAAGATGAGAGAATTAGTGTTTGGCTGAAAATGAGAAAGAGTTGGCAGTTACGTCAAATGAAATCTCACTTTATGTAACCCCCTTAACCCGGCCTAGACGGTTGACCCGAATTAAGGAAGTCACACGGGGAAAACCAAAGTCAACCCGAAAGTCAACCTTGATTAACGACCCTTTTTTTTTCTTTTTTAAACTTGTCTAGATGCACATTAAGCCTAATGATGACCACACAAACATCATACCAAAAGATCACAAACATCAGAGGTTAAACAGGGACTCAATTGAACAATTTACAACATTAGGGACCAAATTGTAAATTCTGATAAATTAAAGGACTTAATCCAAATTGAACTTACCAACTTGAAATTAATCAGGTTTCATGCTTCTCTGTGAAATTTCAGCTCAAAAGGACATCCACAGCTCATACAATTGCACAAACAAGTTTCAGGACCAAAACGCAAACTTTTCAAAACATAAAACTGCCATTGTCAGCCCCCAACGGTCGACTGTTCCGAAACGGGAGACAGCCCGTTCCGAAACGCGGGGCCGTTCCGAAACAGGCTTAGTTTGTTTCGAAACGGGGGTCTGGCAGAGGCTTTTCCGTTTCGGAACGGCCCCTCCCGTTTCGGACGCCTGGGCTCATTTAAGCACCCGTTCCGAAACGGTAGGTGCTGTTCCGAAACACCCTGCCCAGATTGCTTCAAAACATCACTTTAAACATGCAATTACACAACCAAACATGCTCCGAACATCACCAAACTTTGCCAACATGCAATTCAACATAAAAACAACATAATAGCATCGACAATTCATCCCAACATCATCATAAGCAAAAAGCCCCAATTCTAAAGGCATGCTTCCTACACAAGCTAGACATTCAAACACCAAACTTGCAAAACAAGCATAAATGGTTCCAAACCAAAACCAGCAAACACACCAACTTATATCATACTTGGGGAGTCTCCAACACCTCCCAAAACATACACATTGGTCCCCCATTGCCAAACATTCAAAAGCTAAATGCATTTATAAAACCTTCATACTTTGAGCTTCACTTGAACTTGATTGCTTGCCCTTTCTTGCTGCCCTCAAGGTACTCTAACGCTCTGCATTATTGAATTCAGAAAACAAAGAGAGCGTAAGCAAAAGCTTAGTGAGGGAAGCTCTTAAAAACCATTCAATAATGCAATTCAAAACATTTACAAAACATGCTTTAAATCAACCTTTTCACATGCTCAAAAGCATTCTTTACAAGCAATCTCATGCTTCAACATAAACAATAAAACAAGCATCTCATGCTTCTCAATATTCTTAACATGTCATATTGGCTTAAGTGAAACATTCCATTTATTAAAACAAGTTCAACAACTTTCCCAAGGACTTTTAAACACCTTGGCCCCAAGGACTTTTAAACACCTTGGCCTATGGACTTTTAAACACCTTGATCCCAAGGACTTTTAAACACCTTGGCCATGGACTTTTAAACACCATGAATGAATCACATCAAGGACTTTTAAACACCTTGATCCCAAGGACTTTTAAACACCTTGGCCTATGGACTTTTAAACACCATAGAGAAGGATCACCTAAGGACTTTTAACCACCTTAGTGTCCACAACATGAACCATCCAAGGACTTTTAACCACCTTGATGTTCATAAGTAACAAGGCTCACTCAAGGACTTTTAACCACCTTAGTGACCTTAACATTTTAAAAACATCACTTGCCAATATACATCATTTTCATCACTTACATCACTGTTTTTAAGCATAAAACCAAGCCATATTCATCATGCATTTAAAAGCATTATACCACAACATTTCAATGTACAAAAGCAAGGAACTCCTACCTAGAGTTACCTTCAACATATGGCTTACATCAACAGCAAAAACCATGCTAAAACATGCTTCCAAAACAGTATGTAAAACATGCAAATTATCATTTCGCATCACAACAAAATCATGGCCACCACTAGAGAGAAAATTCCGAAAACTTACACTCGAGCTTAGCCAAGTTGTTTAGACTTAAACTAAGCTCCCGAGACATTGGGTTCAAAGCCGAAAACCCAATTCCACTCACCGATTCCACTTCGCCACTTGCCGAAGCACGAATTCAAGCTTCCGGATCAACAACTCTTGGATCCAAAGATGCCTCCCCTGATCAAACACATTAAAGCAGAGGTTTAATGCATCATCAAGCATCAAAAGCTTCAATGAAAGCACTCAAACTCGCTGCTCTCATTCATACACCAATTTCGGCCACCAAACACCACCGAAATTGCATCCAAACCACTTCTAAACAAAGCCCAGCCATAAACCAGCAAAACCTCACATCCATCATCACCATACAACACCTAAAAACAACCTATAAACATCCTTTTACCTCCAGCAACAACAGATCCACAAGATCACCACAAAAACATTCAAGAATCTTAAGCTAAACTTAGGAAACACAACCTATCCGGGATTGCATTGATCAAAACTCATTTCCTTATCAATTTAGAGATCATTTAACATCAAAAACATCTCTTAAATCACAGATTACTCAGATCTAACGAAAATCATCAAAAATCATCAAAATCTTGCATAATAAGCCAAGATACAATTCCAAACTCAAAAGCCTTTAATTAAACATCAATCAAGAGTTGATAACTTGGGAATTTTAGTAAAGAACTGATAGTTTAGAGGAGAAGGACGTTCTTACCTCCAAACTTGTGATTCTCCACTTTTTGGAATGAAAATCCTTGAAGAAACAAGAAGCAATTGAAGAGGTTTTGAAGATACAATGATTTACAATCAAATGAGAGTTGAATGGAGGAATTTAGGTGAGAAAATCAGAAACAAAACTCTGGAAATGGAGTGTTTGGGTTGAGAGAAAAAGAGAGAAAGAAAATGAGAAGTTAGTTGAGAAAATGCCAAATAAATTTTCCCTCCACTTCTAATATGTTTTAAAATCAGATTATAGACTTAAAATATCTTAGAAAAATCTGGAGAAATCATCTTTGGATTAATAGCTCCTTAAAGATTCAAAGTTTCAACTCTTTATAAAATAGCCACCAAACTTTCGAAAATTACATTTTGGTCACTAGCCAAAATGTCATACTTCCAAAACCCATTTTTCAAAATTGATTTCACAGTTCATCTAATTATATTAAAAGATGATTTTAGAACATTTTTCCATATTTTTAATGCAACCCGAACTAGGCTTTTCCTAATTTTTCCTCTTAAGATTCGAACAGGACTTTGACCAAACCGGTCAACGCCCAAAACTTCTAAGCCCAAAACCGGGGCGTTACAACTCTCCCCCCTTAAGAAATTTCGTCCTCGAAATTTACCTGAAGGAAAGAGATAAGGAAACTGCTTCAGCATGTCTTCCTTCCGCTCCCACGTGGCTTCCTCAACACCGCGATGCTTCCACAGCACCTTCACCAACTCAATGGTCTTGCCACGAAGAACCTTGCTATCCGAATCCAGAACCTTCACCGGTTCCTCATCATAGGTCAAATCCGGATTCAAAACCACTTCCTCCACAGGCATCACATGCGAAGGATCAGATCTATACTTCCGAAGCATAGAGACATGGAACACATCATGGATCTTCTCCAACTCCTGAGGTAACCTCAACCGATACGCGACAGGACCCACACGCTCAACCACCTCATACGGTCCAATGTATCTAGGGCTCAACTTGCCCTTTCGGCCAAACCTCATCACCTTCTTCCAAGGCGAAACCTTCAAGAACACACGGTCACCAACCGCATACTCTATCTCCTTACGCTTCAAATCCGCGTAAGACTTCTGCCGATCAGAGGCCGCCTTCAACCGCTCACAAATGAGCTTCACCTTCTCTGTGGTCCCTTTCAACAAAGCCGGCATCGAACCCAACTTTTGACCAGTTTCAGCCCAACAAAGAGGGGTCCTACACTTCCTCCCATACAGAGCCTCATAAGGTGCCATCTGTATGCTCGCCTAATAACTGTTGTTATAAGCAAACTCAACCAAAGGCAGATGCTTCTCCCAAGAACCTTGGAACTCAATCACGCAGCACCTCAACATATCCTCCAAAACCTGGATAACTCGCTCAGACTGACCATCCGACTGAGGATGATAGGAGGTACTGAAATGCAACCTTGTACCCAGAGCTTGATGCAAACACTGCCAAAACCGCGATGTGAACCTCGGATCCCTATCCGACACAATCGACTTAGGCACACCATGCAGCCGCACAATCTCAGCAATGTACAGCTCTGCCAGCTTATCCAAAGAGAACGTAGTATGCACAGGTAAGAAATGTGCACACTTCGTCAGGCGATCCACAATCACCCAAACCGAATTCTTCTTTGACGGAGACAAAGGTAAACCAGATACAAAATCCATGGTAACCCTCTCCCACTTCCATTCAGGGATTTTCAACGGTTGCAACAAACCAGAAGGAAACTGATGCTCAGCCTTGACTCGCTGACACACCAAACACTTGCTCACGAACTCTGCAACATCCTTCTTCAAACCAACCCAATAGTACTCATCACGAAGATCACGATACATCTTAGTACTACCAGGGTGCATAGCAAAAGGACTACTATGACCTTCAGTCAGAATAGCACGCCTCAACTCAGCATCATTGGGCACTACTATCCGACTACCAAAACACAGCACACCATCATCATTGAAACAGAAATCCGAAGGTCTACCCTCCGCGATATCCTGAACATGAGACACTAAGGTATCATCCAACAACTGCTTATCCTTGATCAACTGAACCAAAGATGGTTTCACCTGAAACTCAGCCACAAGACCACCATCACGCGATATGCTCAAGCTAGCAAACATGGCCCTCAGCTCAACAGCCACCTTCCTACTCAAGGCATCAGCAACAACATTAGCTTTTCCAGGATGATACTCAATCGTCAGATCATAATCCTTGAGCAACTCCAACCAACGCCGCTGCCTAAGATTCAACTCCTTCTGAGACATCAGATACCTCAAACTCTTGTGATCCGTGTACACAGTACACTTCTCACCATACAGATAATGCCTCCAAATCTTCAGAGCAAAAACCACTGCAGCCAGCTCAATATCGTGCGTAGGGTAATTGCGCTCATGCACTTTCAACTGCCGCGATGCATAAGCCACCACCTTACCCTCCTGCATCAGCACACACCCTAAACCAACATAGGATGCATCACTGTAAACCACAAACTCTTTCCCTGATTCAGGCTGAATCAAGATAGGAGCTTGCGTCAAAGCCGCCTTCAGCTTCTCAAAAGCCTGCTGTCTCGCTTCTGTCCACTCATACCTAACATCCTTCTGCAACAACTTTGTCAAAGGAGCAGCAATCTTGGAAAAACCATCCACAAACCTTCGGTAGTATCCCGCCAGACCAAGGAAACTACGGACCTCATGAACAGACTTAGGAACCTTCCAGCTCATCACCGCCTCAATCTTCTGAGGATCAACACGAATCCCCTCAGCCGAGACCACATGCCCAAGAAAAACCACCTCCCTTAGCCAGAACTCACACTTGCTCAGCTTAGCATAAAGCTGATTCTCCAACAAAGCTTGCAAAACAACCCTCAAATGCTCTTCATGCTCCTCCTCAGTACGCGAGTACACAAGGATATCATCAATGAACACCACAACAAACTTGTCCAGGTATTCATGAAACACACGATTCATCATGTCCATGAAAGCAGCAGGAGCATTTGTCAACCCAAACGGCATCACAAGGAACTCATAATGCCCATACCTTGTCCTGAAAGCTGTCTTAGGCACATCCACATCTTTCACCTTCAACTGATAATACCCTGACCTCAAGTCAATCTTAGAGAACACAGCAGCTCCCCGAAATTGATCAAAGAGATCATCAATCCTCGGCAAAGGATACCGATTCTTGATAGTCAACTTGTTCAGTTGACGGTAATCAATGCACATTCTCATAGTGCCATCCTTCTTCTTCACAAACAAGACAGGAGCACCCCAAGGCGACACACTCGGCCGGATGAATCCACGATCAAGCAACTCTTGCAACTGCGTCTTCAGCTCCTTCAGCTCCTTAGGTGCCATTCTATAGGGAGTAATGGACACAGGAGTTGTATTCTCATACAGCTCAATTCCAAACTCCACCTCGCGGTTAGGAGGTAAACCAGGCAACTCCTCAGGAAAAACACCAGGAAACTCCTTTACAACCCTGATATCTTGCACCCTCAACTCCTTAGAGCTAGGATTCATCACAAAAGCTAGATAAGCTTCGCAACCTTGCCTCAGCATCCTGCTCGCCTCCAAAGAAGACACAACATTGGCAAGAAACTTCACATTCTCACCAACCACCACAACTTCATAAACATCCGCAAGCTTAAGCGAAACACGCTTATTCTCACAATCCACAACAGCACGATGCTCAGCAAGCCAATCCATACCAAGGATCACATCAAAACCATAGAAGGGCAACTCCATAAGATCAACATGAAAGACATGCTCTTGAACAACCAAAGGGCACCTTCTATACAACTTCCGAGTCACAACAGTCTCACCAAAAGAACTAGTGACCCGAACACCAACATCCAAAGACTCAACAGGTAAACCAAGCAATTCAGCATGCTCACGAAGAATATATGAATGCGTAGATCCAGAATCAATCAAAGAAAGCAATGACAAGGACTGCAAAGTAAAGGTACCTGCAATCACATCTGCATCATTCCTGCCCTCTCTCTGAGCATACACCCTCGCTTGGCCTCCACCTTCAGGCTGAATAGCTACAACATGAGCTACCCCACGGCCACCTTCCTCTCTTCTCTGGAAATTACCACGGCCGCGCCCACGACCTCTCTGCGGTGCAGCAACAACAGGAGCACGCACCTGCTCACCAGCCAACCTCGGACAATCTCGCCTGATGTGGTCAGCAGAACCACAATTCCAGCACCCATTTCCACCAGCATTACCAGCTGTCACAACAGGAGCTTGTGCCACTCTCTCAGCACGAGGACAATCACGCTTCAAGTGACCACGGGAACCACAGATCCAACAAGCACTAGGATCAGCTCTAGCACCGCCACCCCTAGCAGGCACACCACCACCTCTCCTGGATGAGGACTGATACTTCTGATCTCGTCCCCTCTTGTTCCGTCCACCACTGGAACTATACTCAGCAGCTCGCTTGCCAGCACCCTTAGCAGACAAACTCAGGTTCATCTCAACATCCTTTGCTCGGCCCACCAACACATCGAAATCAACATACTCGGTGGCCAACAAATACATCTTGACATCCGTCACAAGACCGTAACGAAACCTCTCGCACCTAGCCCTCTCATCAGGTATCAGCTCCGGTGCATACTGACTGAGCCGTACAAACTGTACCTCATACTCAGCTACGCTCATGCTCCCTTGGGTAAGAGACATGAATTCCCGCTTTTTCTCATCCAGATATCTCACTCCCAGATATCTTCTTTTAAACACATTCTGAAAGAATGTCCAGGTAACATCAGCTTCAGCCATTCCAGAAATGGTAGTCGTCCACCATGTATAAGCATCGTCCTGCAGCAAGGACACAACACAGCCCAGCTTTTGCACATCCGTGCAACTCATCTGCCCCAAGATACGCTTGGTACTTTCCAGCCAAGCCTCAGAACTCTCAGCTGATAAACCTCTAAACTCAGTCCCTCCAAGACTGCGCAGACGCTCCAAAGGCAATCTGACTCCAGCATCTCCCTGATGCCCAGCTCCCTGAGCTCCAGCTACTGCTGCTCGAAAAGCACCCGCAATAGCTTGTACCAACATCGTCATGTCAGGCATAGCTTGCCCCTGACCAACCTCTGGTCCAGCAGCTCCAGCACCAGCTGCAGCTTCAGCTCTCGCACCTCCATCACCACCACCAGGCGGAGGAGGGGGTAACACAACACTATCAGCGTGCTCTTCATTCTCATTCTCATTGGGAGCCGTAGCTCGCACATTACCTCTTAACTCTCTACGTGGTGCCATACTTTTACCATGCAACAACAATACAAAATAAAACAAGTCAGGCCCAGCAAGGTAAGCAATCCAAGTATTCAAGCTCAATTTCATTCAAAATCAATTTCATTTCATTAGCTTTTGTTTGGCAATGGGTACCCTCAGCATGCAACATCACAACATACAACTCAATTGTATCAACATCTCAAGCCACTGAACATGCTTTCAAACCACAAGCATACAAAGCAAACATGCTTCAATCATGCATACAAACACTCCCAATTACTCGAGAACTCAGCTCTGATACCACCAAATGTAACCCCCTTAACCCGGCCTAGACGGTTGACCCGAATTAAGGAAGTCACACGGGGAAAACCAAAGTCAACCCGAAAGTCAACCTTGATTAACGACCTTTTTTTTTCTTTTTTAAACTTGTCTAGATGCACATTAAGCCTAATGATGACCACACAAACATCATACCAAAAGATCACAAACATCAGAGGTTAAACAGGGACTCAATTGAACAATTTACAACATTAGGGACCAAATTGTAAATTCTGATAAATTAAAGGACTTAATCCAAATTGAACTTACCAACTTGAAATTAATCAGGTTTCATGCTTCTCTGTGAAATTTCAGCTCAAAAGGACATCCACAGCTCATACAATTGCACAAACAAGTTTCAGGACCAAAACGCAAACTTTTCAAAACATAAAACTGCCATTGTCAGCCCCCAACGGTCGACTGTTCCGAAACGGGAGACAGCCCGTTCCGAAACGCGGGGCCGTTCCGAAACAGGCTTAGTTTGTTTCGAAACGGGGGTCTGGCAGAGGCTTTTCCGTTTCGGAACGGCCCCTCCCGTTTCGGACGCCTGGGCTCATTTAAGCACCCGTTCCGAAACGGTAGGTGCTGTTCCGAAACACCCTGCCCAGATTGCTTCAAAACATCACTTTAAACATGCAATTACACAACCAAACATGCTCCGAACATCACCAAACTTTGCCAACATGCAATTCAACATAAAAACAACATAATAGCATCGACAATTCATCCCAACATCATCATAAGCAAAAAGCCCCAATTCTAAAGGCATGCTTCCTACACAAGCTAGACATTCAAACACCAAACTTGCAAAACAAGCATAAATGGTTCCAAACCAAAACCAGCAAACACACCAACTTATATCATACTTGGGGAGTCTCCAACACCTCCCAAAACATACACATTGGTCCCCCATTGCCAAACATTCAAAAGCTAAATGCATTTATAAAACCTTCATACTTTGAGCTTCACTTGAACTTGATTGCTTGCCCTTTCTTGCTGCCCTCAAGGTACTCTAACACTCTGCATTATTGAATTCAGAAAACAAAGAGAGCGTAAGCAAAAGCTTAGTGAGGGAAGCTCTTAAAAACCATTCAATAATGCAATTCAAAACATTTACAAAACATGCTTTAAATCAACCTTTTCACATGCTCAAAAGCATTCTTTACAAGCAATCTCATGCTTCAACATAAACAATAAAACAAGCATCTCATGCTTCTCAATATTCTTAACATGTCATATTGGCTTAAGTGAAACATTCCATTTATTAAAACAAGTTCAACAACTTTCCCAAGGACTTTTAAACACCTTGGCCCCAAGGACTTTTAAACACCTTGGCCTATGGACTTTTAAACACCATAGAAAGTATCTCATCAAGGACTTTTAAACACCTTGATCCCAAGGACTTTTAAACACCTTGGCCATGGACTTTTAAACACCATGAATGAATCACATCAAGGACTTTTAAACACCTTGATCCCAAGGACTTTTAAACACCTTGGCCTATGGACTTTTAAACACCATAGAGAAGGATCACCTAAGGACTTTTAACCACCTTAGTGTCCACAACATGAACCATCCAAGGACTTTTAACCACCTTGATGTTCATAAGTAACAAGGCTCACTCAAGGACTTTTAACCACCTTAGTGACCTTAACATTTTAAAAACATCACTTGCCAATATACATCATTTTCATCACTTACATCACTGTTTTTAAGCATAAAACCAAGCCATATTCATCATGCATTTAAAAGCATTATACCACAACATTTCAATGTACAAAAGCAAGGAACTCCTACCTAGAGTTACCTTCAACATATGGCTTACATCAACAGCAAAAACCATGCTAAAACATGCTTCCAAAACAGTATGTAAAACATGCAAATTATCATTTCGCATCACAACAAAATCATGGCCACCACTAGAGAGAAAATTCCGAAAACTTACACTCGAGCTTAGCCAAGTTGTTTAGACTTAAACTAAGCTCCCGAGACATTGGGTTCAAAGCCGAAAACCCAATTCCACTCACCGATTCCACTTCGCCACTTGCCGAAGCACGAATTCAAGCTTCCGGATCAACAACTCTTGGATCCAAAGATGCCTCCCCTGATCAAACACATTAAAGCAGAGGTTTAATGCATCATCAAGCATCAAAAGCTTCAATGAAAGCACTCAAACTCGCTGCTCTCATTCATACACCAATTTCGGCCACCAAACACCACCGAAATTGCATCCAAACCACTTCTAAACAAAGCCCAGCCATAAACCAGCAAAACCTCACATCCATCATCACCATACAACACCTAAAAACAACCTATAAACATCCTTTTACCTCCAGCAACAACAGATCCACAAGATCACCACAAAAACATTCAAGAATCTTAAGCTAAACTTAGGAAACACAACCTATCCGGGATTGCATTGATCAAAACTCATTTCCTTATCAATTTAGAGATCATTTAACATCAAAAACATCTCTTAAATCACAGATTACTCAGATCTAACGAAAATCATCAAAAATCATCAAAATCTTGCATAATAAGCCAAGATACAATTCCAAACTCAAAAGCCTTTAATTAAACATCAATCAAGAGTTGATAACTTGGGAATTTCAGTAAAGAACTGATAGTTTAGAGGAGAAGGACGTTCTTACCTCCAAACTTGTGATTCTCCACTTTTTGGAATGAAAATCCTTGAAGAAACAAGAAGCAATTGAAGAGGTTTTGAAGATACAATGATTTACAATCAAATGAGAGTTGAATGGAGGAATTTAGGTGAGAAAATCAGAAACAAAACTCTGGAAATGGAGTGTTTGGGTTGAGAGAAAAAGAGAGAAAGAAAATGAGAAGTTAGTTGAGAAAATGCCAAATAAATTTTCCCTCCACTTCTAATATGTTTTAAAATCAGATTATAGACTTAAAATATCTTAGAAAAATCTGGAGAAATCATCTTTGGATTAATAGCTCCTTAAAGATTCAAAGTTTCAACTCTTTATAAAATAGCCACCAAACTTTCGAAAATTACATTTTGGTCACTAGCCAAAATGTCATACTTCCAAAACCCATTTTTCAAAATTGATTTCACAGTTCATCTAATTATATTAAAAGATGATTTTAGAACATTTTTCCATATTTTTAATGCAACCCGAACTAGGCTTTTCCTAATTTTTCCTCTTAAGATTCGAACAGGACTTTGACCAAACCGGTCAACGCCCAAAACTTCTAAGCCCAAAACCGGGGCGTTACACTTTAACTAACTTAATTAATTAATTAATTAATTAATATAAATCCAATTAAATCCATTTAATTAAAAACCTTTTAAAACACATGTCATATTGAGAAAAGGTCAAATTGACTTAAAGCCCCCTAAAGATTCTAAGATTTTGCCCTCTACATTAAAAATCACATTTTCCCAGTTTTGAAACTTTACAATTTGGTCACTACTCAAAATGTCCATTTTCCAAAACTTTTTTTTGTAAAATTGATTTGACCAACCTCTTAAATATATTTTTAGAGGATTTTAGCAATTTTATAACATTTTTATCCTATCCCGATCCTTGATTTCCAAAAATCACCTTACGCGATTCGAACCATTCTCGATTGATCCGATCCGACGTCTAAAACATCTAGGCCCAAAACCAGGGCGTTACAACTCTCCCCCATTTTGGAAATTTCGTCCTCGAAATTCTTACCTGATGGAAAGAGATACGGAAACTGCCTCAGCATGTTCGCCTTGCTTTCCCACGTGGCCTCCTCAACTCCTCGATGTCGCCACAACACCTTCACAAGCTCTATCGTCTTACCACGAAGAACTTTGCTACTCACATCCAGAACCTGTAACGCCCCGGTTTTGGGCTTAGAAGTTTTGGGTTTGGACCGGACCGGTCGGGTTGCGGTTCGAATATAAAAGGTGATTTTTAGGAAAGCCTAGTTCGGGTTGCATTAAAAATATGGAAAAATGTTCTAAAATCCTCTTTTATTATATATAAGAGGAAGGTGAAATCAATTTTGGAAAATGAGGTTTGGAGGTGTGACATTTTGGGTTAGTGACAAAAATGTAATTTTTGAAAACTGTGTGACTGTTTAAAAAAGGATTGAAACTTTGAATCTTTAAGGAGCTATTTACCCAATGGGAGTTTCTCCAGATTTTTCTAAAATATTAAATGATTTATTAAAGGTTTTTAAATAAAAGAAAAGTGGAGGGAAGATATTTTGCCATTTCCAACTAACTTTTCCATTTTCCATTTTCTCTCATCTTTTCTCTCAAACCAAACACATTTTTCTCCAGAGCTTTTCCTCTAATTTTGTCCCCTAAATATCACATTTCAATTCTCTTTTGATCTCTAATCATCTCTTCAACAAAACCTCACCATTTGCTATTTGGATTTTCAAGATTTTGGTTCCAAAAAGGGAGAAAACTCAAGTTTGGAGGTAAGAACATCCTTCTCCTCTGAACTTTAGGTTCTTTATTGAAATTCCCAAGTTCTCAATCCTTAATTTGTGTTTTATAAAAGGATTTATGGATTTGTTCTTGATCTTGGCTTTTAAATGCAAGATTTGCTTGATTTTGTTGAAATTTCGTATGATCTGATTGGGCTGTGTTTTGAGGTGTCAAATTGATGTTAAATGAATGTTAAATTGACGAGAAATTGAGGTTTTATCAATGCAATCCCGAATAGGTTGAATTTCCTAAGTTTTGCTTGAGTTTTTGGTTGTTTTTGGAGTGATTTTGGTGATCTGTTATGGCTGGAGGTATAAGGACGTGTTTGTGATCATTTTGGATGTTAATTGATGTTTAAAAATGGTTAGAAGTGATGGATCTTGGCTGGGTTAAGTTTCGGAAGTGTTTGGTGGTGATTTCGGTTGTGTTTGGTAGCCGAAATGTTGGATTTGTGATGAGCAGCGAGTTTAGTTGTGTTGCTGGTGTTTTTAGTGCATTATGATGCATTAATCCTCTGATGTTATGTGCTTGAAACAGGGGAGATTGATCCGTGAGCATTAGAGGTGGTGTGGAAGGTTTCGGATGCTTGGAAGGCTTGTTGGCTAGCCTTGTTTTGTGTATCGGTGAGTGAAGTTGGGTTTTCAGCTTTTAAACCAAGATTTGAAGGTTTTGGGAGCTTAGTTTAAGTCTAAACAACTTTGCTAAGCTCAAGAGTAAGTAAATGGATTTATCTCTTGGTTTGTGTTGTGAATTGGTTTTAAAGAATTTGTGATTGTTGGATGCAATGCATGTGGTTTGCATGTTTTAAATTCTGTTTTGAAAGCATATTTTAGCATGGTTTTATGCTGGTTTTGAAAGCCATGAGAGAAGGATGCTCAAGGTAAGAGATCCTTGGTTTTGTACATTGAAATTGTGGATTTGATGCATGGTGTTGCATGTTGTTTAATGGCTTTGTTTAGTGCTTCAAAAACAGTGGATTGATGATGGTAAATGATGGTTTTTGCATTATGTTTATGCTTGTAAATCAATGGATTTATGTGGTAAGATGGTTATATTGGCAAGTGATGAAAGTGGTTCTTGGTTACTTTAATCGGATATAGTTAGCCGGCTATAGGATTGGGTGCACCGTGAATAAAGTTGCCTTGGATGTAGAGTGGTTATGAGTGAACCGGTAACTCCATCCAAGTATCCTAACGAGATGGTCAAGAACACCATGGTGGTTGAAATTCCATGGGTGGGTCTTGTGTAAGCAAAGGTAAAAATGGTGGTTAAAATTCCATTTGAGGACCTTGTGCTTGTTAAGATCACAATGGTGGTGTAAAGTCCATGTGTGGATCTTGTGTAGGGTGTCCCGGATCTCGTTAGTGATGTTATACAACTACCAACGGAATATGTCAAGGTTATATGGTGGTTAAAATTCCATATATGGGAACCTTGGGAATGTTAAGGTTATATGGTGGTTAAAATTCCATATATGGGAACCTTGTGAATGTTAAGGTTATATGGTGGTTAAAATTCCATATATGGGAACCTTGTGAATGTTGAGGTCATATGGTGGTTAAAATTCCATATGAGGACCTTGTGTGTGGTAAGGTCAAATGGTGGTTAAAATTCCATTTGGGGACCTTGGGTTGGTAGTGTGTATGAAGCGTAGGGGACAACGCTTGTGATCCGCGTATCCGATTGGATGTTGAGTTGAAAAGTGGATTTGGTTTATCACTTGGAAGCCAATATATGTTCTTGAATATAATGAAGCATGAGATGCTTGAAATGATGCATGGTTGCATGAGAAGTGTATAATGTATTATGAATGCATGCTTACTTGTTAGTTTGAACAAGTGTTGGTTATCTATTGAGAATTGTGCATGTGTGCATGAAATCTCTTTAGTGCATTGAAGTCTTGTGAAGACTTGTTTTTAAGGCATGTGATGCAAAGGTTGGTGATGTGGTTCACATATTGCATTTGTTTAATGCATATGGTAAATTGAATGAGTAAGTGGTTTTAAGGGTTTCTTGCTTTAAAATGATATTCAAGTATGAGCAAGGTATGATGTGAAGTGGAAGTGTTTTCCAAAGTTTTGAATTTAACCTTGCATGTGATGTTTATGCTTGGATGGGTTAAATTGTTGATTTTGCAAGTTGTGCTTTGAAAGGGTTTTCTTAGCTCTTCTAAGCTAAGGGTTTGTTTTTCATGTTTGAGCAATGCATGATGTTATGCATGTTGTTGAAAAGGGTTTTCAAACTTGCTTTGGTTTATTGAATCGAGTTTGCTTTTAAAAGTGGTTTTATGACTCGCTGCATTGATGGTGTTTTGGTTTCGAGCATTCCTCACTAAGCATTATGTGCTTACGCTCCTTTTTGTCCATCAATGCAGACATTTGAAGTTGGAGCAGCGAGAAGCAAGGGATTCAAGGGGGAACTCCACTTGAGATGTATGTCTCGGTTAATAGCTATAGATAATAAAGGCAATGGGGGAAGAATCTCTTATGTTGATGTCTAATGAGATTGTATATGTTGGACAAGTGTGGCTTATGATTTTGAACTATGTGGTGTAAGCTTGCAACGTTTGAATCTTCTTATGCTTAAGTTGTTATGCTATGCTTCTTGTTTGAAAAGCATGATTGAGTGTTGGATGTGTTGAATGAGTTGGTGCATCTAGGGGTGGTTTTGTATCTAGATTTTGATGCAAATTGGTAGGTTTGATGTTTGGCATGTTGTTGATTTATTGTGGAATGGTTTGGAGCATGTTTGATGGGGTTTAAAGGTGTTAAAACAGGCCAAACTGCTGTTTCTGGGCAGGGTGTTTCAAAACACCCTTGCCTGGTTCGAAACAGGCCCTTGTTTTGGCTAGGGTGTTCCTGAACAGCCTAGCCCATTTCTGAACACTTTGGCTACTGCCAAGGGGTGTTCCTGAACGGCCTAGACCCGTTTCGGAACACCTGACCGTTGGGCATAAAATTTGAATGGTTTTGAGGTTTGCAAGCTTTACGTTTTGGTCCTGATTCTTGATTGTGCAATTGCTTGAGTTTGAGATGTCCGTTTGAGATGAAATTTTTGCAGAGAGGCATGAGACATGACTAATTTCATAATGGTAACTTAAAAATTGGTAAAGTCCTCTTAATTTTCAGAATTTACAATTTGGTCCCTAATTTCGTATTTTGTGCAATTGGGTCCCTTATTGTTTGCCGATTGCTGTGATTTTTGAGTATGCTTATCTCAAGAGTATGCCTAGGTTAAATGTGCATCTAGACAAGTTTAAAAAGAAAAAAAGGGTCGTTAATCAAGGTTGACTTTCGGGTTGACTTTGGTTTCCCCCGTGTAATCTTCGTAGTTCGGGTCAACCGTCTAGGCCGGGCTACGGGGGTTACAGAACCTTCACTGGTTCCTCATCATACGACAAATCCAGATTCTACTCTATCTCCTCAACAGGCATCACATGCGAAGGATCCGATCTGTACCTTCTCAACATGGAGACATGAAAGACATCATGTATCTTCTCCAGTTCCGCATGCAATCTCAACCGATATGCCACAGGACCGATACGCTCTAAAATCTCGTAAGGTCCAATGAACCTTGGGCTAAGCTTACCCTTACGCCCAAATCTCATCACCTTCTTCCAAGGTGACACCTTCAAAAACATACGTTCGCCAACCACAAACTCACTTTCCTTACGCTTCAAGTCTGCATAAGACTTTTTTCCTATCTGATGTTGCCTTTAACCGTTCACAAATGAGCTTCACCTTCTCGGTGGCTCCCTTAAGCATAGCTGGCATTGAAATCAACTTTTGCCCAGCTTCTGCCCAACAGAGAGGGGTTCTACATCTTCTCCCATACAAAGCCTCGTATGGAGCCATTTGAATACTTGCTTGGTAACTGTTATTATACGCAAACTCAACTAACGACAAGTGCTTCTCCCAAGAAACCTGAAAATCTATCACACAACATCTCAACATATCCTCAAGCACTTGAATCACACGTTCCGACTGTCCATCCGTCGGAGGATGATAAGAAGTACTGAAATTCAACCGTGTACCCAAGGCTTGATGGAAACATTCCCAAAATCGCGTTGTGAACCTTGGATCCCTATCCGACTGTAACCCCCATAGCCCGGCCTAGACGCTTGACCCTAACTACGAAGATTACACGAGGAAAACCAAAGTCAACCTTGATTAACGACCCTTTTTTATTTTAATCTTATCTAGATGCACATTAAGCCTATGTGAAAACTCACGACTCATGGATGAGAAAGGCACATCGATCGGAAAACATTTAAGGACTCAATTGTATAAATTATGCTTTTAGGGACCAAAATGTAATTTTTGGAAATCAGAAGGACTTAGCTGATTTTAGGTTTACCAAATTGAAATTAATCATGTTAGAAGCTTCACTGTCAAGTTTCAGCTTAAAAAGACATCCCAAGCTCAAGCAATTGCATCCACAACATTTAGGACTAAAATGTAAAGCACGGAAACTTAAAACAATTCAAATCAGCATCCAACAGTCAACTGTATCGGAACGCCTACCCTTCGTACCGAAATGCTCGTATCAAAACGGTGTTGACCGTTTCCGTACTCGGTTATGTTTCGAGACCGGTATCGAAACAGGCTTCACCAGTAGCCAAACTGTTTCGAAACCCCCTTCAGTCGTTCCGAAACATTATTGTCATTACAGGCCCCCGTTTCGAAACAGTGGAGGGTGTTTCGATACACCTTGCCCAGTGTTAGCAGAATTTTCTGGTTTTCACCTTTTAACCCAATCAAACATGCCTCAAAGACATCCAAATCATACCAACAACTCATTTTGACACTAAGGAACATATTTAAGACCCTTAGACTAAAGCATGGCATCAAACACAAAAACACACAATCTAAAGGCATGCTTCCTAGTCACAAATTCAAATATGAGCTTCCAAACGTCAAACCAACCATAAGGACCATTTACAACTCATAAATGCCAACACCAACATGCCATAAACTTAGGGAGTTCAAAACACATCTCCCAAATACAATCATGAAGTCCCATTGCCAATTATCAAAACTAAAGTGTGTAAAAACATTACCATACATGAGCTTTGCACTTCCTTGGATGTTCTTAACCTTATCGCTGCCCAAAGACACTTCAATTATCTGCATTATTGGTAAAAGAGAGCGTAAGCACATTTTCTTAGTGAGGCATACTCTATAGATAACCAACACAATAATGCATTCTTTAAAACACTTTCTCAAAAGCCTTTTTCTACAACATGCTCATTCTATCTCATGCTTGAAAACCATTCAAAGCAACTTCTCATTGAAAACACATGTACCTCAATTATATCTCATGTATTTAAACCAATGCAAATCTCATGGCAAAGCGAACCTCATGCTTGTAAAACCAAAGCGTTTCATATATAAATCTCATATGCATTTCTCATAGCATAAATCATCTCAACAAAGGTACATGTGAATCAAAAGCATTTTCATATATTATATTGGCATTTCACATCTCATTATTACTCGGATATGCAGACAACTCAGTAGACACTTCCGGTGGAATCTACCATCACCGTACTCACTCGTCTAGTAACATAATTTCCGGTGGCATCTACCATCACCGTACTCACATGGCGGTATCTCTCATCGCCACAAAGCTTGGGTATTTCACCAAGTCCTACTCGATGGAATGCCCATCATCGGTTCTCTCCCTTTGGATTAACCAAAGAGCACGTAAAAAATTTTAGTTTATAGTGCACTCTCATCCTATTGATCGATCAATTATATCCGGTAAGTATCTCATCTTCTATGACAATATAGTATGTTAAAACATCATCTCACCTAATGTTTTTCATGCAGCAATTCTCAAATCTTTCACATCTCATTTCAAACCATAACATTTTCCATGCTTTAAAACAAAAGCTCAAATCTCAATAATGCAACATGTTATTTCATGAAACCATTTCAAGCATCATCTCATGCTACATATCATGCATAAAAATAGTAGGAATTTATCTATCTCAAACCATGAGCATGTAAAAGCATTTTAGGGGCAATCCACCACATTTGAGAGAGCAATCTAGCCAATACTTACTTCCGGACATAGGAAGGTGTTTCAAACCTTTCCTAAATCCACAAACCTTGTTTCTTTGTCTCTCAAGGACTTCTAAAACCATACGCACTCACCGATTACGTTTCGCTTGCTTGTCGAAACGCTATCTAGGCTCCCGGATCAACACCAAAGGCGTCCGAAGATGTCTCCCATGTTTATAACACACAAGAGCAGAGGATTAATGCATCATCATGCATTGAAATCATCAGCCATACACCTAAACTCGCTGCTCTTCTCACAAACCACATTTCGGCTACCAAACACAACCGAAATCATCACAAAACTCTTCCAAAACAAAGCACAGCCAAGATCTACCACTTCTAATCATTTCTAAACATCAATCAACATAAAAAACCACCACAAACTCGTCCTTATACCTCCAGCTATGACAGAACACCAAAACCACCCCAGAAACCACCATTCTAGCAAGCAAAACTTAGAAATCCAAGCCTATTCGGGATTTGTTTGATAAAACCTCAATTATAACTTCAATTAACATCCAAAATACATTAGAAAACAACCTCAAAACAGAGCCTAACCATCAAGCACGAAAATCATCAAGATTCCTCAAAAAACCTTGAGTTTTAATACAATTTCTTGTTTCTAACATTAAAGCAACTCAAAAATCATTAAAAAGGATAGATAACTTGGGAATTTCAGTAAAGAACTGATCATTACAGGAGAAGGATGAAGCTTACCTCTAATGGCTGATTTCTCCTTGATTTGTGCAAGTTTTCTTGAAAATCCAATGTAGAAACAAGAGGTTTTGATGAAGAGAAGATTAGGAATCAAAAAGGAATTAAAATCCAATCTCAAGGGATGAAAATCAGTAGCCAATTGATGGAGAAAGAGTGTTTGGCTGAAAAGAATTTGAGAGAAAATAGGATGAGAGAAAATTGACGTAAAGTAGTTATAAAAAGTCAAAGGTAGTTTCCTTTTAAAAAATCTTTATTTCCCTTTAATTAAAACATTAATTAAATCACCCAAATTAAGAAGAAATCTGATAAAAAACATTTTGGTAAAATTAGCTCCTTAAAGATTCAAAGTTTCAATACTTTACAAAACATTCACTATTTAACTTTAGCAAAAACTGCGATTTGGTCACTACACCGAAATGTAGTATTTCCAAACATTATTTTGTAAAATTTATTTCACCATAATCATTCATATAATAAATGAGGATTTTTAGATATTTTCCCATATTTTTAAAACATCCCGAACTAGGTGTTCCCTAAACCTCTCTTTAAAATTCGAACCATTTCCGACAGGTCCGATTCGATCTCTAAAACATCTAGGCCCAAATTTGGGGTGTTACAACTCTCCCCATCTTTAGAAATTTCGTCCTCGAAATTTACCTGGAGGAAAAAGGTAAGGGAATTGCTTCTTCATGTCTTCTTTTCTTTCCCACGTGGCTTCCTCAACACCATGATGTCTCCACAACACCTTAACCAGCTCAATGGTCTTACCACGGAGAACCTTACTGTTCGAATCCAAAATCTCAACAGGTTCCTCATCATATGTCAAATCTGGATTCAACTCAACTTCCTCCACATGCATAACATGCGAAGGATCCGATCTATACCTCCGAAGCATGGATACATGGAACCAATTATGTATCTTTTCTAACTCTTGTGGTAGCCTCAGCTTATAAGCAACAGGACCTAAACGTTCTATCACCTCGTATGGTCCAATGTACCTTGGGCTCAACTTGCCCTTCCGGCCAAATCTCATCACCTTCTTCCAAGGTGAAACTTTCAAGAACACACGGTCACCCACCGCAAATTCTATCTCCTTACGCTTCAAATCCGCGTAAGACTTTTGTCGATCCGATGCTTCCTTCAACCGCTCACAAATGAGCTTCACCTTCTCGGTGGTTCCTTTCAACAAAGCCGACATCGAGACCAACTTTTGTCCCGTTTCAGCCCAGCAAAGAGGATTTCTGCACTTCCTCCCGTACAAAGCTTCATAAGGTGCCATTTGAATACTTTCCTGGTAACTATTATTATAAGCAAACTCCACCAAAGGCAAGTGCTTCTCCCAAGAGCCTTGAAACTCAATAACACAACACCTCAACATATCCTAAAGCACTTGGATAACACGCTCCGACTGTCCATCCGTTTGCGGATGATAAGAAGTGCTGAAATTTAGCCGCGTACCCAATGCTTGATGTAAACACTCCCAAAACCTTGCAGTGAACCTCGGATCTCTATCTGACACTATAGACTTTGGTACGCCATACAATCGTACAATCTAAGCAATGTACAACTCTGCAAGCTTATCCAAGGTGTACGTAGTATGCACAGGGAAGAAATGCGTACACTTCGTAAGGCGATCCACAATCACCCAAACAAAATTCTTCTTTGATGGCGATAGAGGCAAACCAGACACAAAGTCCATGGTAATACTCTCCCAATTCCATTCAGGGATCATCAACGGCTGCAACAACCCCAAAGGAAACTGATGCTCAGCTTTAACCTGCTGACAAACCATACACTTGCTCACATACTCGGTGACATCTTTTTTCAAACCCACCCAATAGTACTCATCATTCAGATCACGATACATCTTTGTACTACCAGGGTGCATAGCAAAAGGACTACGATGAGCTTCGGTCAGAATAGTGCGCCTCAACTCAACATCATTCGGCACCACTATCCGACTCCCAAAACATAGAACACCATCATCATTAAAACAGAAATCCGATGGTCTATCCTCAACAATATCCTGAACATGTGGCACCAAAGAATCATCCAACAATTGCTTAACCTTTATCAACTGGACTAGAGATGGTTTCACTTGCAAATCAGCAACAAGACCACCATCTCGCGAGATGCTCAAGCTAGCAAACATCGCTCTTAACCCCACAGCCACTTTCCTGCTCAAAGCATCAGGCACAACATTGGCCTTCCCCGGATGATACTCGATCGTTAGATCGTAATCCTTAAGCAACTCCACCCACCGTCGTTGCCTAAGATTCAACTCTTTCTGAGACATCAGATACTTCAAACTCTTGTGATCTGTGTACACAGTACACTTCTCACCATAAATATAATGCCTCAAGATCTTTAGAGCAAAAACCATTACAGCCAACTCAATATCATGCGTAGGATAATTGCGCTCATGCACTTTCAACTAACGCGATGCATAAGCCACCACCTTACCCTCTTGCATTAGCACACACCCCAAACCAACATAGGATGCGTCACTATACACCACAAACTCTTTCCCTGATTCAGGTTGAACCAAGATAGGAGCTTGCGTCAAAGCTGCTTTAAGCTTCTCGAAAGCTTGCTGTCTCGCTTTCGTGCACTCATACTTAACATCATTTTGCAACAACTTCGTTAAAGCGGCAGCAATCTTAGAAAATCCATCCACAAACCTCCGGTAGTATCTTGCCAACCCAAGAAAACTACGGACTTCATGAACAGACTTAGGAGGCTTCCAATTCATCGCCGCCTCAACCTTCTGGGGATCAACTCGAATCCCTTCAGCCGAAACCACATGACCAAGAAAGCAATTTCCTTTAGCCAAAACTCACATTTGCTAAGCTTATCATAAAACTGATTTTCCAGCAACGCTTGCAAAACAATCCTCAAATGACCTTCATGTTCCTCCTCAGTACAAGAGTACACAAGGATATCGCCGATGAACACCACAACAAACTTGTCCAAGAATTCATGGAACACCCTATTCATCATGTCCATGAAAGCAGCAGGAGTATTAGTCAAGCCAAATGGCATCATAAGAAACTCATAAATCCCATAACTCGTTCTAAAGGCTGTTTTCGGCACATCTACATCCTTCACCTTCAGCTGATAGTATCCTGACCTCAAGTCAATCTTGGAAAACATAGCCGCTTTCTGAAACTGATCAAAGAGATCATCAATCCTCGGCAAAGGATACTTGTTCTTGACGGTCAACTTATTCAACTGACGATAATCAATGCACATTTTCATCGTGCCATCCTTCTTTTTCACAAACAAGACCGGTGCACCACAAGATGACACACTAGGCCGAATGAAGCCACGGTCAAGCAACTCCTGAAGTTGCGTCTTTAACGATAACTCCCTTAGCCCGTCCTAGACGCTTGACCCGGACTACGAAGATTACACGGGGAAAACCAAAGTCAACCCAGAAGTCAACCTTGATTAACGACCCTTTTTTATTTTAATCTTGTATAGATGCATGTTAATCCTTAGTGAGCACTCACGGATCATGGAAGAGAAAGGCACAGCGACCGGATAAAATTTAGGGACTCAGTTGCACAAATTAAGCGTTTAGGGACCAAAGTGTAATTTTTTGGAAATTAGAAGAACTTAACTGATTTTAGGTTTACCAATTTGAAATTAATCATGTTGCATGCTTCTCTGTCAAGTTTCAGCTTAAAAAGACGTCCCAAGCTCAACAATTGCATCCACAATATTTAGGACTAAAATGTAAAGCATGAAAACTCAAAACAATTCAAATCAGCACCCAACGGTCAACTGTATCGGAACGCCCAACCTCCATACTGAAACGCCCGTATCGAAACGGTATTGACCATTTCGGTACGCGGTTATGTTCCGAGACCGGTATCGAAACAGGTCACTCCATTGGCCAAACTGTTTCGAAACCTCTGCAACCCGTTTCGAAACGTTATGGCCATTACAGGCCCCCGTTTCGAAACTGTTGAAGCCGTTTCGATACACTATGTCCAGTGACAGCAGAAGTTGCTTGTTTTTCAACCTTTAACGCATTCAAACATGCCTCAAAGATTCTCAAATCATACCAGCAACTCATTTACTAATAAGGAACATATTTAAGACTCTCTAACAAGAGCATGGCATCAAACACAAAATCATATAGTCTAAAGGCATACTCCCTAGTCTCAAAACCATCATAAGCAACCAAATCTCAAACCAAACATTTAAGACCAAATACAACCCATAAAAGCCAATATAAACATGCCTCAAACTTAGGGAGTTCAAAACACATCTCCCAAATACAACCTATGTTTCCCATTGCCATTTATCAAAACTAAAGTGTATGAAAACATCACCATACATGAGCTTTGTACTTCCTTGGATGTTCTCAACCTTCTTGCTGCCCAAAACACCTCAAATATCTGCATTATTGGTAAGATAGAGCTTAAGCACAATTGCTTAGTGAGGCATGCTCTAAAACAACCAACACAATAATGCATTCTTTTAAACACTTTCTCAAAAACCTTTTTCTACAACATGCTCACTCTATCTCATGCTTGAAAACCATTCAAAACAACCAAACTCATGCTTGTAAAACCAAAGCATTTCAAACATAAATCTCATATGCATTTCTCATAGCATAAATCATCTCAACAAGGTACATGCGAATCAAAAGCATTTTCATATATTATATTGGCATTTTACATCTCATTATTACTCGGATATGCTGACAACTCACTAGACACTTCTGGTGGCATCTACCATCACCGTACTCACTCGTCTAGTAACATAATTTCCGGTGGAATCTACCATCACCGTACTCACATGGCGGAATCTCTCATCGCCACAAAGCTTGGGTATTTCACCAAGTCCTACCCGATGGAATGTCCATCATCGATTCTCTCCCTTTGGATTAAACCAAATAGCACGTATGAATTTTTAGTTTATAGTGCACTCTCATCCAATTGATCGATCAATTATATCCGGTAAGTATCTCAACATCTATGCCAATATATTATGTCAAAAAATCATCTCACCTACTGTTTTTCATGCAATATTTCCAAATTATTCTCGCCTCATTTCAAACCATAACATTTGCGATGCTTTAAACAAAAGCCCAAATCTCAACAATGCAACATGTTATCTCATGAAATCATTTCAAGCATCATCTCATGCTACAAATCATGCATAAAAACAGTAGGATTTTATCTATCACAACCCATGAGCATGTAAAAGCATTTTAGGGGCAACCACCACATTAAAGAGAGCAATCTAGCCAATACTTACTTCCGGACTTAGGAAGGTGTTTCAAACCTTTCCTAAATCCACAAACCTTGATTCTTTGTCCCTCAAGGACTTCTAAAACCATACGCACTCACCTATTACGCTTCGCGTGCTTGCTGAAACGCTATATAGGCTCCCGGATCAACACCAAAGGCGTCTGAAGATGTCTCCCCTATTTTCAACACATAAGAGCAAATGATTAATGCATCATCATGCATTGAAATCATCAGCCACACATCTAAACTCGCTTCCCTACTTAAAAACAACATTTCGGCTACCAATCACAACCGAAATCATCACCAAACTCTTCCAAAACAAAGCCCAGCCAAGATCTACCACTTCTAATCATTTCTAAACATCAATCAACAACAAAGACCACCACAAACTCGTCCGTATACCTCTAGCTATGACAGAACACCAAAACAACCGCAAAAACCACCATTCTAGCAAGAAAAACTTAGGAATCCAAGCCTATTCGGGATTTGTTTGATAAAACCTAATTTATAACATTAATTAACATCCAAAATTCATTAAGAAACATCCTCAAAACAGAGCTTTACCAATAATTATGAAAATCAACAAGATTCCACCAAGAACCTTGAGTTTTGACTAAATTTCATGTTTCTAACATTAAAGCAACTAAAAAATCATTAACAAAGAATTGATAAATTGGGAATTTCAGTAAAGAACTGATCATTAGAGGAGAAGGACGAAGCTTACCTCTAATGGTTGCTTTCTCCTTGAAAATCCAATGTAAAATCAAGAGGTTTTGGTGAGGAGAAGATTAGGAATCAAAAAGGAATTGGAATCCAATCAAAAGGGATGAAAACCAGTAGCTAATTGAAGAAGAAAGAGTGTTTGGCTGAAAAGAATTTGAGAGAAAATGGAAGGAGAGAAAATTGACGTAAAGTGGTTATGAAAAGTCAAAGGTGGTTTCTCTCTTTTAACTATCTTATTTTCCTTAATTAAAACATTAATTAAATCACCCAAATTAAGAAGAAATCTGATTAAAAACATTTTGGTAAAATTAGCTCCTTAAAGATTCAAAGTTTCAGTCCTTTACGAAACAGTCACTATTTAACTTTTGCAAAAACTGCGATTTGGTCAGTACGCCGAAATGTAGTATTTCCAAACCTTATTTTGTAAAATTGATTTCACCATAATCATTCATATAATAAATGAGGATTTTTAGATATTTTTCCATATTTTTAAAGCATCCCGAACTAGGTGTTCCCTAAACCTCCCTTTAATACTCGAACCGTTCTCGACCGGTCCAAATCGAACACTAAAACATCTGGGCCCGAATTTGGGGTGTTACAACTCTCCCCCTCTTAAGAAATTTCGTCCATGAAATTTACTTTGTAACGCCCCGGTTTTGGGCTTAGAAGTTTTGGGCGTTGACCGGTTTGGTCAAAGTGCTGTTCGAATCTAAGAGAGTGAATTTAGGAAAGCTTAGTTCGGGTTGCATTAAAAATATGGAAAAATGTTCTAAAATCATCTTTTAATATATTTAAGTGAACTGTGAAATCAATTTTGGAAAATGAGTTTCGGAAGGGTGACATTTTGGCTAGTGACCAAAATGTAATTTTTGAAAGTTTTGTGACTGTTTTAGAAATGATTGAAACTTTGAATCTTTAAGGAGATATTTACCCAAAGGGAGTTTCTCCAGATTTTTCTAAGATATTTTAATGATTAATTCTGATTTTCAAGCAAAAGAAAAGTGGAGGGAAAATCATTTTGGTTATTTTGTAACTAATTTCTCATATTTTCCAATTTCTCTTTTCTCTCATTTTCTCTCAACCCAAACACTTTCTCTCCAGAGATTTCTTTCTGATTTTGTCACTCATTTCTCTCCTTTCAACTCTCTTTTGATTCCTAATCATCATATCTACAAAACCTCTCAATTTGCTACTTGATTCATCAAGCTTTTTGGTTCCAAAAGAGGAGAAACTCAAGTTTGGAGGTAAGAACGTCCTTCTCCTCTGAACTTCAAGTTCTTTAATGAAATTCCTAAGTTCTCAATCCTTAATTGATGTTTTATAAATGGCTTTTAAGATTGTTTAATGGATCTTGGCTTAAAATGCAAGATTTGGTGTGTTTTTGATGAATTTCGTTGGATCTGTTTAAGCAGTGTTTTAAGGTGTTAAAATGATGATTAATGAATGTTAATTTGATAAGGAATTGAGTTTTGATTAATGCAATCCCGGATAGGTTGAATTTCCTAAGTTTAGCTTATGATTCTTGGTTGTTTTTGAGGTGATCTTGTGGATCTGGTGTTGCTGGAGGTATAAGGATGTTGTTAGGTTCTTTTTAGATGTTAAATGATGTTAAAGGATGTTAGGTTTTGTTGGTTAATGGCTGGGCTATGTTGAGAAGTGGTTTGGATGCATTTTCGGTTGTGTTTGGTGGCCGAAAATGGAGTGTGGATGAGAGCAGCGAGTTTAGGTGCTTTCATTGAAGCTATTAATGCATGATGATGCATTAATCTACTGTTTTAATGTGTTAAAACAGGGGAGTCATCTTTGGATCCAAGTGGTGGTGATCCGGAAGCTTGATTTGGTGCTTCGGCAAGAGGCGAAGTGGAATCGGTGAGTGAAATTGGGTTTTCGGCTTTGAAACCAATGTCTTGGGAGCTTAGTTTAAGTCTAAACAACTTTGCTAAGCTCAAGTGTAAGTTTTCGGAAATACTCTCTAGTGGTGGCCATGATTTGATTGTTGTGCAATGTGGTTTATTGCATGTTTTAAATTCTGTTTTGAAAGCATGATTTAGCATGGTTAATGCTGTTTTTGTAAGCCATATGTTGAAGGAAGCTCAAGGTAAGAGCTCTTTGTTTTTGAACATTGATTAAATGTGGTTTGATGCTTTTAAATGCATGATGAATATGGCTTGGTTTAATGCTTTAGAACAGTGGATAAATTGATGATAATGATGTATATTGGCAAGTGATGTTTTGAAAAGGTTGAGGTCACTAAGGTGGTTAAAAGTCCTTGAGTGAGCCTTGTTACTTAAGAACATCAAGGTGGTTAAAAGTCCTTGGATGATTCTTGTTACGGACACAAAGGTGTTTAAAAGTCCTTGTGTGGTCCTTTCTATGGTGTTTAAAAGTCCATAGGCCAAGGTGTTTAAAAGTCCTTGGGGTCCAAGGTGTTTAAAAGTCCTTGGGGTGAAAGTTGATGAACTTGTTTTCAAAGAAATGAAATGTATCACTTGTGGCCAATATGACATGTAATGAAATGAAGCATGAGATGCTTGTTAAAGTATGCTTTTGAGCATGTGTAAATGATGGTTTGAAGCATGATTTTTAAAGTGTTTTATAAATGCATTATTGGATGGTTTTATTGAGCATTCCTCACTAAGCTTTTGCTTACGCTCTCTTTGTTTTCTCAAATCAATAATGCAGAGCATTAAAGTATTTTGAGGGCAGCAAGGAAGGCAAGCATTCAAGTGGTAGTAAAGCTCAAAGTATGGAAGGTTTTCTTAAGTACATTTAGCTTTTGGTAATTTGGCAATGGGGGACCTATGTGTATGTTTTGGGAGATGTTTTGAACTACCTAAGTATGTTGAATGTTGTTGAGAATGCTGGTTTTTGTGGTTGACCTTTATATGCTTGAATTGGAAGTTTATGCTTGAATGGTTGCTTGTGTAGGAAGCATGCCTATAGATTTGGGGCTTTCCATATACGTTGATGTTTTGATGAATTGTTGATGCAAGTATGTCTCAAATATGTTGAATAGCATGCTGGTAAAGTTTGGTGGCATTTGGAGCATGATTGGATGTTTAATTGCGTGTTCATGTATGCATTTTGGGGCAATCTGTGCAGGGTGTTTCGGAACAGCACCTACCGTTTCGGAACGGGTGCCTTAAACAAGCCCAGGCGTCCGAAACGGGAGGGACCGTTCCGAAACGGATAGGCTACTGTCTGCCCTCGTTTCGGTACGCGTTGCGGAACGGCCCCGCGTTTCGAAATGGGCTGTCTCCCGTTTCGGAACGGGTGACTGTTGGGGGCTGACATTGGCAGTTAAATGTTTTGAAATGTTTGCATTTTGGTCCTGAATCTTGTTTGTGCAATTGTATGAGTTTGGGAAGTCCTTTTGAGCTGAAATTTCACAGAGAAGTATGAAACCTGATTAATTTCAAGTTGGTAACTTCAATTTGGGTTAAGTCCTTATAATTATCAGAATTTACAATTTGGTCCCTAAAGTTGTAAATTGTTCAATTGGGTCCCTGTTTGATCTCTGATGTTTATGATCTTTGAGTATGCTGTTGCATGATCATATCTAAGGATTAATATGCATCTAGACAAGTTTAAAAAGAAAAAAAGGGTCGTTAATCAAGGTTGACTTTCGGGTTGACTTTGGTTTTCCCCGTATGACTTTCTTAATTCGGGTCAACCGTCTAGGCCGGGTTAAGGGGTTACATACTTGGAGGAAAAAGGTAAGGAAATTGCTTCTTCATGTCCTCCCTTCTTTCCCACGTGGCTTCCTCAACACCACGATGTGTCCACAACACCTTAACCAACTCAATGGTCTTACCACGGAGAACCTTAATATCCGAATCCAAAATGTCAATAGGTTCCTCATCATATGTTAAATCCGAATTCAACTCAACTTCCTCCACAGGCATAACATGCGAAGGATCCGATCTATACCTCCGAAGCATGGATACGTGAAACGCGTTATGCATCTTTTCTAGCTCTTGTGGTAGTCTCAGCTTATAAGCAACAAGGCCCACACGTTCTATCACCTCGTATGGTCCAATGTACCTTGGGCTCAACTTGCCCTTCCGACAGAATCTCATCACCTTCTTCCAAGGTGAAACTTTCAAGAACACACGGTCATGCACTGCAAATTCTATCTCCTTACGCTTCAAATCCGCGTAAGACTTTTGCCGATCCGAGGCTGCCTTCAACCGCTCACAAATGAGCTTCACCTTTTCGGTGGTTCCTTTCAACAAAGCCGGCATCGAGGCCAACTTTTGTCCCGTTTGAGCCCAACAAAGAGGAGTTCTGCACTTCCTCCTGTACAAAGCTTCATAAGGTGCCATTTGGATACTCGCCTGATAACTATTATTATAAGAAAACTCCACCAAAGGCAAGTGCTTCTCCCAAGATCCTTGAAACTCAATAACACAGCACCTCAACATATCCTCAAGCACTTGGATAACACGCTCCGATTGTCCATCCGTCTGCGGATGATAAGAAGTACTGAAATTCAACCGCGTGCCCAATGCTTGATGTAAACACTCCCAAAACCTTGCAGTGAACCTCAGATCTCTATCCGACACTATAGATTTTGGTACGCCATGCAAACGTACAATTTCAGCAATGTACAACTCTGCAAACTTATCCAGGGATTACGTAGTATGCACAGGCAAGAAATGCGAACACTTCATAAGGCGATCCACAATCACCCAAACAAAATTCTTCTTTGATGGCGTTAGAGGCAAACCAAACACAAAGTCCATGGTAATCCTCTCCCACTTCCATTTAGGGATCCTCAACGGCTGCAACAACCTTGAAGGAAACTGATGTTCAGCCTTAAACCGCCGACAAACCATGCACTTGCTCACATACTCAACGACATCTTTCTTCAAACCCACCCAATAGTACTTATCCTTCATATCACGGTACATCTTTGTACTACAAAGGTGCATAGCAAACGGATTACTTTGAGCTTCGGTCAGAATAGTGCGCCTCAACTCAACATCATTTGGCACCACTATCCGACTCCCAAAACACAAAACACCATCATCATTAAAACAGAAATCTGAAGGTCTATCCTCAGCAATATCCCGAACATGTGGCACCAAGGAATCATCCAACAACTGCTTATCCTTTATCAACTGAACTAAAGACGATTTCACTTGCAATTCAGCAACAAGACCACCATCTCGCGATATGCTTAAACTAGCAAACAACGCCCTTAACTCCACCGCCACTTTCCTACTCAAAGCATCGGCCACAACATTGGCCTTTCCCGGATGATACTCGATCGTCAGATCGTAATCCTTAAGCAACTCCACCCATCGTCATTGCTTAAGATTCAACTCTTTCTGAGACATTAGATACTTCAAACTCTTGTGATCCGTGTACACAGTACAGTTCTCACCATATAGATAATGCCTCCAGATCTTTAGAGCAAAAACCACTGCAGCCAACTCAATATCATGCGTAGGATAATTGCGCTCATGCACTTTCAACTGACGCGATGCATAAGCGACCACCTTACCCTCTTGCATTAGCACACACCCCAAACCAATATAGGATGCGTCACTATACACCACAAACTCTTTCCCTGATTCAGGTTGAACCAAGATAGGAGCTTGTGTCAAAGCTGCTTTAAGCTTCTCAAAAGCTTGTTGTCTCTCTTCTGTCCACTCATACTTAACATCCTTTTGCAACAACTTCATTAAAGGGGCAACAATCTTAGAAAATCCATCCACGAACCTCCGGTAGTATCCTGCAAACCCAAGGAAACTACGGACTTCATGAAAAGACTTAGGAGGATTCCAATTCATCACCGCCTCAACCTTCCGGGGATCAACTCGAATCCCTTCAGCCAAAAACACATGTCCAAGGAAAACAACTTCCTTTAGCCAAAACTCACATTTTCTCAACTTAGCATAAAGTTGATTTTCCAACAGTGCTTGCAAAACAATCCTCAAATGACCTTCATGCTCCTCCTCAGTACGAGAGTACACAAGGATATCATCGATAAACACCACAACAAACTTGTCTAAGAATTCATTGAACACCCTATTCATCATGTCCATGAAAGTGGCAGGAGCATTCGTCAACCCAAACGACATCACAAGGAACTTATAATGCCCATACATCGTTCTAAAGGTTGTTTTCGGCACATCCACATCCTTAACCTTTAGCTGATAGTATCCTGACCTCAAGTCAATCTTAGAAAACACAGCCGCTCCCCGAAAATGATCAAAGAGGTCATCGATCCTCGGCAAAGGATACTTGCTCTTAACGGTCAACTTATTCAGCTGACGATAATCGATGCACATTCTCATCATGCCATCTTTCTTTTTCACAAACAAGACCGGTGCACCCCAAGGTGATACACTAGACAGAATGAAGACATGGTCAAGCAACTCCTGAAGTTGCCTCTTCAACTCCTTCAACTCTTTGGGTGCCATGCGATAGGGAGAAATGGACACCGGAGTTGTGTTCTCATACATCTCAATGCCAAACTCAACATCTCGACTAGGCGGCAAACCAGGTAATTCCTCCGGAAACACTCCAATGAACTCACACACGGTTCTTATATCCTGAACACGCACCTCCTTTGAACTAGGATTCATAACAAAGGCTAGGTAAGCTTCACATCCCTGCCGCAACATCCGGCTCGCTTCCAATGAAGACACCACTTTCGTAAGAAACTTCACATTCTCACCCACCACCACCACCTCATAATCATCCGCAAGTTTCAACGAAACTCGCTTGCTTTCAAAATCAACAACAGCTCTATGCTCAACAAGCCAATCCATGCCAAGGATTACATCGAAACCATAAAATGGCAATTCCATGAGATCAACAGGAAAAACATGACCTTGCACCTTTAAGGGACATATCCTATACAATTTCCTTGTTACAACCGTCTCACTAAAGGAACTAGTCACACACATACCAACATCCAAAGACTCAACAGGTAAACCAAGCATTTGAGCATGTTCAAACAATATGTACGTGTTTGTAGATCTAGAATCAATCAAAGAAAGTAATGACAAGGATTGCAAAGTAAAGGTACATGCGATCACGTCCATGTCATTCCTTCCCTCACGATGGGTATACACTTGAGCCTGACCACCACCCTCAGGTTGGATAGCCACAACATTTGCCACGTTCCTTCCACTATCATCCCTATGCTAAAAATTACCACGGCCGCGCCCACGACCTCTCTGTGGCTCGGCTGCTCTCACCGGAGCCTGTCCCTCTCTCAGCGGCTGAGGACAATCTTTCTTCATATGCCCTCGGTTTCCACAATTCCAGCATGTCCCAAGGTTACCCCAGCACTCACCACAGTGTCTCCTACCACACCGATTACACTCAGGAGTCCTCAAGAAAGCATTAGGTCCTTGCTGACCTCTACCAGGGTTACCACCCCCACGTCTAGCATCATAGTGCGGCTTCCTATCCTTATGTCTCTTGTTGCGATCTCTACCATAATCGCGTTCATCAGCTCGTTTTCCAGAGCTAGATCCACCCGCTCTGCTTGCCAAACCAAGGTCCAATTCAATGTCCTTGGCTCTAGTGACCAAGACATCGAAATAAATGTAATCAGCTGCAAGCATATAGGTCTTGACATCCGCTACCAGCCCATAACGGAACCGCTCGCACCTCTCCCTCTCGCTAGGAATTAGCTCAGGTGCGTATTGGCTAAGGCGAACAAACTGAATCTCATATTCAGCTACAAACATTTTCCCTTGCGTAAGAGACATAAACTCCTTCTTCTTCTCATCGAGGTAGCGAACTCCCAGATATTTCCGCTTGAACGCATTCAAGAAGAATGTCCAATTCACCTCATCGTCCTCTATTCCGGAGATAGTGGTTGTCCACCATTTATAAGCATCACCATGTAGTAGTGACACAATGCAACCCAGCTTCTGCACATTGTTGCAGTTCAACTGACCAAGAATCCTCTTGGTGCTCTCCAACCAAGATTCAGAACCTTCCGGTGACAACCCTCTAAACTCGGGTCCTCCAAGACTACGGTGATGCTCCAACGGCAATCTCACATTAGCATCATCCTGATGCGCAGCTCCATGAGCTCCAGCTACGGCTGCCTGGAAAGCTCCAGTAATAGCCCGTATCAACATGGTCATATCAAGAGCAGCTTGCCCCTGCACACCCTCGGGTCCAGCAACCCCAGCACCAACCCCAGCTCCATCACCACCAGGTGGTTCACCAGGGGAGGAGGAGGTAAATCCTCAGTATTCTCTGCGTTCTCAGCCATGGCTCTAGTATTGATTCTATGCTCTCTACGCGACCATATAACCAAAACAATGCACTGACAACATGCAATAAACACAATTAGGCATAATAAGGTAAGTAATCCAAGTACTCAAGCTCATTTTCAAAAACAATTCTACTCATTAGTTTGGATATGGCAATGGGATCCCCAACCACACTCCAAACATAGCATAACATCACAAAATCACTTCAATTGAATCGTACATCACTATTCATACATCATACTTTCATTAAAAAGCCACCATCATGCACAAACACATACAACAACCACATACCAAGCCCCAATTATTCGATAACCTGGCTCTGATACCAACAAATGTAACCCCCTTAGCCCGACCTAGACGGTTGATCCGGACTACGAAGATTACATGGAGAAAACCAAAGTCATCCCGAAAGTCAACCTTGATTAACAACCCTTTTTTATTTAGGGAAAGGCACAGCGATCGGATCATGGAAGATTACACGGGGAAAACCAAAGTCATCCCAAAAGTCAATCTTGTCTAGATGCATGTTAATCCTAAGTGAGCACTCACGGATCATGGAAGAGAAAGGCACAGCGATCGGATAACATTTAGGGACTCAGTTGCACAAATTATGCGTTTAGGGACCAAAGTGTAATTTTTTTTGGAAATTAGAAGGACTTAGCTAATTTTAGGTGTACCAATTTGAAATTAATCATGTTGCATACCTCTCTGTCAAGTTTCAGCTTAAAAAGACGTCACAAGCTCAAGCAATTGCATCCACAATATTTAGGACTAAAATGTAAAGCATGAAAGCTCAAAACAATTCAAATCAGCACCCAACGGTCAACTGTATCGGAATGCCCACCCTCCGTACCGAAACGGTGTTGACCGTTTCGGTACGCGGGTATGTTCCAAGACCAGTATCGAAACAGGTCACTCCAGTGGCCAAACTGTTTCGAAACCTCTGCAACTCGTTACGAAACGTTGTGGCCATTACAGGCCCCCGTTTCGAAACTATTGAAGCCGTTTCGATATACTATGTCCAGTGACAGCAGAAGTTGCTGGTTTTTCACCCTTTAACCCATTCAAACATGCCTCAAAGATTCTCAAATCATACCAGCAACTCATTTTACTAATAGGGAACACATTTAAGACTCTCTAACAAGAGTATGGCATCAAACGCAAAATCATATAGTCTAAAGGCATACTCCCTAGTCTTAAAACCATCATAAGCAACCAAATCTCAAACCAAACATTTAAGACCAAATACAACCCATAAAAGCCAACATAAAATGCCTCAAACTTAGGGAGTTCAAAATACATCTCCTAAATACAACCTTGGTTTCCCATTGCCATTTATCAAAACTAAAGTGTATGAAAACATTACCATACATGAGCTTTGTACTTCCTTGGATGTTCTCAACCTTCTTGCTGCCCAAAACACCTCAATTATCTGCATTATTGGTAAAAGAGAGCGTAAGCATAATTGCTTAGTGAGGCATGCTCTAAAACAACCAACACAATAATGCATTCTTTTAAACACTTTCTCAAAAACCTTTTTCTACAACATGCTCACTCTAACTCATGCTTGAAAACCATTCAAAGCAACATCTCATTGAAAACACATGTACCTCAACTCTATCTCATGCATTCAAACCAATGCAAATCTCATGGCAAAGCCAAACTCATGCTTGTAAAACCAAAGCATTTCAAACATAAATCTCATATGCATTTCTCATAGCATAAATCATCTCAACAAGGTACATGCGAATCAAAAGCATTTTCATATATTATATTGGCATTTTACATCTCATTATTACTCGGATATGCGGACAACTCACTAGACACTTCCGGTGGCATCTACCATCACCGTACTCACTCGTCTAGTAACATAATTTTCGGTGGAATCTCACATCACCGAACTCACATGGCGGAATATATCATCGCCACAAAGCTTGGGTATTTCACAAAGTCCTACCCGATGGAATGTCCATCATCGGTTCTCTCCCTTTGGTTTAAACCAAAGAGCACGTACAAATTTTTAGTTTATAGTGCACTCTCATCCTATTGATCGATCAATTATATCCGGTAAGTATCTCAACATCTATGCCAATATATTATGTCAAAACATCATCTCACCTACTGTTTTTCATGCAACATTTCCAAATTATTCTCACCTCATTTCAAACCATAACATTTGCCATGCTTTAAACAAAAGCCCAAATCTCAACTATGCAACATGTTATCTCATGAAATCATTTCAAGCATCATTTCATGCTACAAATCATGCATAAAAACAGTAGGAATTTATCTATCACAAACCATGAGCATGTAAAAGCATTTTAGGGGCAACCACCACATTAAAGAGAGCAATCTAGCCAATACTTACTTCCGGACTTAGGAAGGTGTTTCAAACCTTTCCTAAATCCCCAAACCTTGATTCTTTGTCCCTCAAGGACTTCTAAAACCATACGCACTCATCGATTATGCTTCGCGTGCTTGCCGAAACGCTATCTAGGCTCCCGGATCAACACCAAAGGCATCCGAAGATGTCTCCCCTATATTCAACACATAAGAGCAGATGATTAATGCATCACCATGCATTGAAATCATCAGCCACACATCTAAACTCGCTGCCCTACTTAAAAACCACATTTCGGCTACTAAACACAACCGAAATCATCACCAAACTCTTTCAAAACAAAGCCCATCCAAGATCTACCACTTCTAATAATTTCTAAACATCAATCAACAACAAAAACCACCACAAACTCGTCCTTATACCTCCAGCTATGACATAACACCAAAACCACCCTAAAAACTACTATTCTAGGAAGAAAAACTTAGGAACCCAAGCCTATTCGGGAATTGTTTGATAAAACCTCATTTATAACATCAATTAACATCCAAAATTCATTAAGAAACATCCTCAAAACATAGCTTAACCTATAGTTACGAAAATCAACAAGATTCCACCAAGAACCTTGAGTTTTGACTAAATTTCATGTTTCTAACATTAAAGCAACTCAAAAATCATTAACAAAGGATTGATAACTTGGGAATTTCAGTAAAGAACTGATCATTAGAGGAGAAGGACGAATCTTACCTCTAATGGCTGCTTTCTCCTTGATTTGGGCAAGTTTTCTTGAAAATCAAATGTAAAATCAAGAGGTTTTGGTGAGGAGAAGATTAGGAATCAAAAAGGAATTGGAATCCAATCAAAATGGATGAAAACCAGTAGCTAATTGAAGAAGAAATGGTGTTTGGCTGAAAATAATTTGAGAGAAAATGGAAGGAGAGAAAATTGACATAAAGTGGTTATGAGAAGTCAAAGGTGGTTTCTCTCTTTTAACTATCTTATTTTTCCTTAATTAAAATATTAATAAAATCACCCAAATTAAGAAGAAATCTGATTAAAAACATTTTGGTAAAATTAGCTCCTTAAAGATTTAAAGTTTCAATCCTTTACAAAACAATCACTATTTAACTTTTGCAAAAACTACGATTTGGTCACTACGCCGAAATGTAGTAGTTCCAAACCTTATTTTGTAAAATTGATTTCACCATAATCATTCATACAATAAATGAGGATTTTTAGATATTTTTCCATATTTTTAAAGCATCCCAAACTAGGTGTTCCCTAAACCTCCCTTTAATACTCGAACTGTTCTCGACCGGTCCAAATCGAACACTAAAACATCCAGGCCCAAATTTGGGGTGTTACATTAACTCCTTTAACTCTTTGGGTGCCATGCGATAGGGAGCAATGGACACCGGAGTTGTGTTCTCATACATATCAATTCCAAACTCAACCTCCCGACTAGGCGGAAAACCAGGTAATTCCTCCGGAAACACTCCAGGGAACTCACACACGATGCTTATATCCTGAACGCGCACCTCCTTTGAACTAGGATTCATAACAAAGGCTAGGTAAGCTTCACATCCTTGCCGCAACATCCGGCTTGCTTCCAGCGTAGACACCACATTTGTAACACCCCAATTTTGGGCTTGGAAGTTTAGGGTCTGAACTGGACCGGTCTGATTTTCGGTTCGAATATAAAAGATGGTTTTAGGGAAAGCCTAGTTCGGGATGCTTTAAAAATATGGAAAAATATCCAAAAATCCTCTTTTAATATTAATAAGAGAGTGGTGAAATCAATTTTACAAAATAAGGTTTGGAAGTGTGACATTTCGAAATAGTGACTAAAATGTAATTTTTGAAAAGTTCAGTGGTGACTGTTTTGTAAGGATTGAAACTTTGAATCTTTAAGGAGCTAATTTACCCAAGATTGATTTCTCCAGATTTTTCTTAGATTTTAATGACTTGATTAATGTTTAATTAATTAAATGAAAAGTGGAAAACCATATTTTAGATTTTCATAACTAACTTTTGTTAAAACTTTTTCATCTCATTTTCTCTCAAAATTCCCTCAGCCAAACACATTTCTACAACAACATTTCTATTGATTTTCACACTAAATGATGAGGTTTCAATCATCAATTGATTCCTAATCCTTTCTACATCAAAACCTCTTGATTTGCTTATTGAATTTTCAAGGATTTTGGCTCTAAACAAGGAGAAATCTACATTTAGAGGTAAGGATTGTAACCCCCTTAACCCGGTCTAGACGATTGACCCAAATTAAGAAGTTTACACGGGGAAAACCAAAGTCAACCCGAAAGTCAACCTTGATTAACGACCTTTTTTTTCCTTTTTATTCTTATCTAAATGCACATTAACCCTAGATATGTTCATAACAACAGCATGCTCAAATATCACAGCAATCAGAACACATTTAGGGACTCAATTGCACAAAACACGAATTTAGGGACAAAAACGTAAATTCTGAAAATTTAAGGACTTAATCCACTTTTAAGTTACCATTATGAAATTAGTCATATTTCATGCTTCTCTGTCAAATTTCAACTCAAACGGACATCTCAAACTCATTCAATTGCATATACAAAGTTCAGGACCAAAACGCAAAGATTTCAAAACATATAACCAACAATTTCAGTGCCCAACGGTCGGATGTTTCGGAACAGGGACGATCCGTTCCGAAACGCGGGACCGTTCCGAAACCAGTTCCGAAACAAGGACTGGCAGTGGCAAAACTGTTTCGGAACGGCTCTGCCCGTTTCGAAACGCCTAGGCCATTTCAGGCCCTCTGTTCCGAAACGGCAGCACCTGTTCCGAAACAGGCTGCCCAGATTGCAGAAATTTCGCTGGTTTATTACACGATTGACCCATCAAACATGCTCCAAAAGCAATCAAATTATACCAGCAAGTCATTACATACTTAAGGAACATAATGGCATCAACAATTCATAAACATGGCATCGAACAAGGAAAGCCCCAATTCTATAGGCATGCATCCTATATTGAAAACCATTCAAACATCAAATCACCAAACAATCCTCATAAAGACCATTTACATGTTCCATCAACAACAACAACATAAAATCAACTTAGGAAGTCCAACATACACAATCTCATTAAACGTCAACATAAGAGATTCTCCCCCCATTGCCTTTATTATCTATAGCTATTAACCGAGACATACATCTCAAGTGGAGCTCTCCTTGAATCCCTTGCTTCTTGTTGTCCCAACTTCAAATCTCTGCATTGATGGACAAAAAGGAGCGTAAGCACATAATGCTTAGTGAGGAATGCTCAAAACCAAAACACCATCAATGCAGCGAGTCATAAAACCTCTTTTAAAAGCATCACAATTCGATAAACCAAAGCAATGTTTGAAAACCCTTTTTAACAACATGCTATAAATCATGCATTGCTCAAACGTGAAAACCAACCCTTAGCTTAGAAAAGCTATGTAATTCACTTCAAAGAACAACCTTGCAAAACCATCAATTTAACCATTCCATGCATGAACATCATATGCAAAGTTAAATACTAAGTCCTTGGAAAACACTTCCACTTCACATTATACTTTTCTTATACTTGAAAATCATTTCAAAGCAAGAAACCTTTAAAAACCACTTACACCCTCAATTCCATCTCATGCATTAAGCAAATGCAACATATGAACCACAAAATCAACACTTGCATTACATGCCTTTTGAAACAAGCCTTCACAAGACTTCAATGCACCCAAGAGATTCCATGCACATAATGCAACATTCTCAATATAAGATAAACACTTGTTCAAGCTAACAAGTAAAACATGCATTCATAGAACACTACACACTTCTCATGCAACCATGCATCATTTCAAGCATCTCATGCTTCATCATATTCAAGAACATTATATTGGCTTCCAAGTGATAATTCACAAACCATCATAACACAAGACACAATCGGATACGCGGATTACAAGCGTTGTCCCCACGCTTCATACACACTACCAATCACAAGGTCCTCATATGGACTTTTAAACACCATATGACCTTAACATTCACAAGGTCCTCAAATGGAATTTTAACCACCATTATGACCTTACCATACACAAGGTCCTCATATCGACTTTTAAACACCATATGACCTTAACATTCACAAGGTCCTCAAATGGAATTTTAACCACCATTATGACCTTACCATCACTCATTGGTAGTTGTATAACATCACTAACGAGATCACGGGACATACAAGATCCACACATGGACTTTACACCACCATTGTGATCTTATCATATACAAGGTCTTCAAATGGAATTTTAACCACCATTATGACCTTAATATATACAAGGTCCTCATATGGAATTTTAACCACCATATGACCTTAACACAAGACCCACCCATGGACTTTTAAACACCATGGTGTTCTTAACCATCTCGTTAGTGTACTTGGATGGAGTTACCGGTTCAATCACAACCACTCCACATCCAAGGCGACTTTATTCACGGTGCACCCAATCCTATAGCCGGCTAACTATATCCGATTCCAAATAACCAAGAACCACTTGCCTCACTTGCCAATATAACCAATTTACCATATTAATCCATTGTTTTACAAGCATAACCAAAACGCCAAAACCACCAATTACCATCATCAATCCACTGTTTTTGAAGCATTAAACAAAGCCATCAAACAACATGCAACACTATGCATCAATTCCACAATTCCAAAGTACAAAACCAAGGATCTCTTACCTTGAGCATCCTCCGCACATGGCTTTCAAAACCAGCATCAAACCATGCTAAAATATGCTTTCAAAATAGAATTTAAAACATGCAAATCACATGCATTGCATCCAACAATCACAAGTGCTTTAAAAACCAAAACATAACACAACCAAGAGAGAAATTCCATTTACTTACTCTTGAGCTTAGCTAAGTTGTTTAGACTTAAACTAAGCTCCCAAAACCTCCAAACCTTGGTTTTAAAGCTGAAAACCCAACTTCACTCACCGATTTCCGTTTCGCCACTTGCCAAAACACCAATCAAGCTTCCGGATCAACACCACAAGGATCCGAAGATGTCTCCCCTGTTTTAAACACATCAAAACAGTAGATTAATGCACCATCATGCATTAATATCCTCAACCAAGACACCTAAACTCGCTGCTCACATCAACACTCACATTTCGGCTACCAAACACAACCGAAATCACATCCAAACACTTCCAAAACCTAACCCAGCCAAGATCCATCACTTCTAACCATTTTTAAACATCAATTAACATCCAAAATGATCCCAAACACGTGCTTATACCTCCAGCTATAGCAGAACATCAAGATCACTCCAAAAATCACCAAAAACTTAAACAAAACTTAGGAAAATCAACCTATTCGGGATTGCATTGATTAAACCTCAATTTCTCATCAATTATATATCCATTTTACATTAAAAACACACCTCAAAACAGTGCCCAACCAATTCATACGAATTTCTTCAAAAACTAACAAAATCTTGCATTTTAAAGCCAAGATCAAGAACACAACTACAAAACCTTTATTAAAACACAAATCAAGGATTGAGAACTTAGGAATTTCAGTAAAGAACTGATAATTTAGAGGAGAAGGACGTTCATACCTCTAAACTTGAGTTTCTCCGTTTTTGGAACCACAATTCTTGAAAATCCAATAAGCAAATGCTAAGGTTTTGTTGTAGAATTGATTAGAGATCAAATGAGGATTGAAATCAAATCTTTAGTTGTCAAAATCAGAGAGAATTTTGCTGGAGAAATGTGTTTGGGTTGAGAGAAAAGTTGAGAGAAAAGAAAATGGAAATTTAGAGAAAAGTTAGTTATAATGCCAAAATATCTTTTCCCTCCTTTTGTACTTAATTAAAAACCATTAATTAAATTGATTAATATTCAGAAAAATCTGGAGAAACTCTTTTGGGTAAATAGCTCCTTAAAGATTCAAAGTTTCAATCCTTTTTAAAACAGTCACCCAGTTTTCAAAAATTACATTTTGGTCACTAACACAAAATGTCACTCTTCCAAACCTCATTTTGTAAAATTGATTTCACCTTTCTCTTATATATAATAAAAGAGGATTTTAAGACATTTTTCCATATTTTTAATGCAACCCGAACTAGGCTTTCCTAAATTCACCCTTTTATATTCGAACCGCAACCCGACCGGTCCGGTCCAAACCCAAAACTTCTAAGCCCAAAATTGAGGTGTTACAACTCTCCCCCCCTTAAGAAATTTCATCCTCGAAATTTCAACTGGCGAAAAGAGAACAACCAAACTTCTCAAGCAACACACAAGGCAACACAGGAGACTTAACCACCACTGAACACTCTCCTCACAAAACTCCACCAACCCAACACCACCACATACTGTTCACAGATTCCAGAACACTCAGATGTTAACCACATCTTAACCTTTCACACTTCCGGACTGCACACAGCCCCAACAACAACCTGAAGAACCTCCAAACTTTTACAGCATACACCACCTCAGCTCATAACTCCCAAAACTCGTACACACGGTGACACCAACCAATCCAGTTCAGCCACCATGTGACCCACAACCTTAACTGCTTCTAAAACCCCTTGCACAACTGCTCAACTTCTTCCAAAGGTTACCACATCAAGCAAAAATTCTTAAGCATCAACTGCTTATTCAAACTTCTCAACGTATTGATGACATTCCTTCACATCCGCCGCTATCATTACCATAACGATTCACCAGAACTACTCACCTAACATCCGAAAATCACATCACAAAACCCCAACCTTGACTCCGCCAGCCGTTCCATACACTACCAGCTGTCTTCAGACGGAATTTACTCATACACAACTAGCCAACCACTTCTCACAAGAACCCGTCCAACCAACAATGGCCTTTGATCTTACATTGCCTTTCCACTTCAAGCTTTTTGACTACAACATTTGCCTTACTGGAACATCGCCCAACTTATACATACATATTTAGGTTACGAAACTTCTATTCACCCCAGGCCAAACATTTTCTACGACCCACAACACAACCTCTTCTCAACTCTTCGAAGGTTGCTATGAACCATCACCTACATAAACAATCCTTCTACAACTATATCAATGCCAAGCTACCTCAGCACTCTGGAACACATCCACTAACTTACAACATCACTTAACACCAAGAAACTACCACTTCTACCAGCTATTCTCAACCACCTTACCGCTAAACACTTTAAGCGCCAAACACTTTCCTTCTACCAACACGCTATATCGCACTCACTACTACTGACAACTCGCTTAATACCCTCCATTACTTCTAGCATTCTCCTAGCACCAACACAACTTTTAAAACCCATCATCCAACCTAACCCTATCACAACTCTAACGGACCCGATTAACTATCAGCGAGTGTGAACGTTCGTATGCATGGTCACCAATATGCCCTATCAATGCCTGATGTACATGCATGCAAAACCTCTAATGTCATGTCACATGTATGCATGGACCAGTACATATATAATATAGCATATAACAAATGATTTTAACTGTGCATGTATGTCGGTTCACACCCACCAATAACATCCTCAGAATCCGCCTAAAAACAACCTCCTATCTCACTTCCAACTTGACCAACTCCATCATTCTATCAACCCACTATCCACAAGATACTCACTAATGCCCTCTTCACACTAAAGTTGTTTTCAAAACAACACCAACTACTACCCCAAACATGCTAGCTACGAGACCATACCCACTACACAAGGAAATACCAACTGAAACCAAACTAAGATAACTAAGGCAAAGATTACTTAACAAGGTTACCTGTAAACACCTCACTACCCCGGAGCTTCAACAGACGAGCTCTCTTCCTCGCAGAACCTTCATTCTCCAGCCGCACTGCTGCAACATAAGCTAACACATTAAGGTCACCACCATCTCCCTGCGGTAAAGAACCCTGACTACCCCGAGCCAACTTCAAACAATTACATCTCAAATGTCCAACAGACCCACAATTCCAACAAGATTCATTCTGCAGGCTCCTCACACCTTTCTGCCCTTCCTGCCACCTTCGAACCTTGTCTTGGCCGTGCCCACGACCCTTCAGAGACCCTTCTGCTACCACTGAAGCTGATCTCACCACTTGTGGACAATTTCGCTTCACATGTTCTTTAGAACCACAGTTCCAACAAACTCCTGCGCCCCAACAACCTCCAACATGGCGCCTTCCACAACGGTCACACACTGGTAGCTGAGCTTCCACTCCTTGATCATGTAGCACTTGCCCCAGATTTGCACCACCACTCAGACTTCGATTCAAGCAAAACCTTCTATCACGTCGCCTCTTACGCTGACCGCTCTCGAGGTCAGTACCCACAACTCTCTCGCTTAAACTTTCCTCACCTTCAAAAACTGAAACCACACCCTCACATTGCTTAACCCTTGGGAATTTCTCTCCAAGATACCTTTCATAAAAGGCAGACACAAAGAAGTCCCAATCTATATCGTGGATGTGCGATGCCATCGCCACAGATGTCCACCAGGCACAAGCGTCCTCCAACATCAATGAGACCACACTTCCCAGCTTACAGGCATAGTCACAACCCTCCTGATCCAAAATCAGAATTACACTGGCCAACCAGGCCTCGAACGTTTCAGGTGTCGAACCATGATACCCCACAGCTCCCAAATCATGTAAACGTTGTTTTGACAAACCCGCACATCCCACAGCCGGCACGTCTACAAGCCTCACTTTTGCCACAGCCTGAGATGTTCCCAACACCTCTTGAACTAAAGGTGATGAACTCTTCATCACAGAACCAGCTTCTTCCTCCTGCCTCACTACCTCAACTCCAGGCACTGTAGGCTGAAACGAAACACCTCCACCAAAAGGTGAATTCCACGCCTTAACAACCTGCTCTAAAGCAGCAACCATCTCACCCAACTACCATTCACTCATCGATTTCACCATGCTATTAACAACAAACAATCATAACAAAACAAACAAATCGATCAGACCAGCTTTAAGCAAGGATTCAAAGCTCCAACTCCAAAATAACACAATAGCTATAATAATAAGGCAATGGGTATCCTGAATTCTCCCCTTTTACATGACATAACAGTCAATAAAAACATGGATATCACAACATTGAGCATATCAATCAACATATTTCGATCATGCTCTCATCAAACAACATTCACTCGCTACAGCATAATATCAACATATCATACCCATCACACTTTCATCATTCATAAAATCAGCCCACATCACCAGCATAACATCAACACAAATCCACATTAACTCAATGAAGATTCACCAACAAAAAGCATGCTGAAAACATCAACAATTCGCTCACAGACACACATTTCAACCGACTTTCAACCACACATCAGAAAAACATCAAACACATATTACAACAACTTACCATTTCCCCCAAGCTTTCGCAACTCAGCTCTGATACCACCAAATGTAACCCCCTTAACCCGGTCTAGACGATTGACCCGAATTAAGAAGTTTACACAGGGAAAACCAAAGTCAACCCGAAAGTCAACCTTGATTAACGACCATTTTTTTTTCTTTTTATTCTTATCTAAATGCACATTAACCCTAGATATGTTCATAACAACAGCATGCTCAAAGATCACAGTAATCAGAACACATTTAGGGACTCAATTGCACAAAACACGAATTTAGGGACCAAAACGTAAATTCTGAAAATTTAAGGACTTAATCCACTTTCAAGTTACCATTATGAAATTAGTCATATTTCATGCTTCTCTGTCAAATTTCAACTCAAACGGACATCTCAAACTCATTCAATTGCATATACAAAGTTCAGGACCAAAACGCAAAGATTTCAAAACATATAACCAACAATTTCAGTGCCCAACGGTCGGGTGTTTCGGAACAGGGACGATCCGTTCCGAAACGCGGGACCGTTCCGAAACCAGTTCCGAAACAAGGCCTGGCAGTGGCAAAACTGTTCCGGAACGGCTCTGCCCGTTTCGAAACGCCTAGGCCATTTCAGGCCCTCTGTTCCGAAACGGCAGCACCTGTTCCGAAACAGGCTGCCCAGATTGCAGAAATTTCGCTGGTTTATTACACGATTGACCCATCAAACATGCTCCAAAAGCAATCAAATTATACCAGCAAGTCATTACATACTTAAGGAACATAATGGCATCAACAATTCATAAACATGGCATCGAACAAGGAAAGCCCCAATTCTATAGGCATGCATCCTATATTGAAAACCATTCAAACACCAAATCACCAAACAATCCTCATAAAGACCATTTACATGTTCCATCAACAACAACAACATAAAATCAACTTAGGAAGTCCAACATACACAATCTCATTAAACGTCAACATAAGAGATTCTCCCCCCATTGCCTTTATTATCTATAGCTATTAACCGAGACATACATCTCAAGTGGAGCTCTCCTTGAATCCCTTGCTTCTCGCTGTCCCAACTTCAAATCTCTGCATTGATGGACAAAAAGGAGCGTAAGCACATAATGCTTAGTGAGGAATGCTCAAAACTAAAACACCATCAATGCATCGAGTCATAAAACCTCTTTTAAAAGCATCACAATTCGATAAACCAAAGCAATGTTTGAAAACCCTTTTTAACAACATGCTATAAATCATGCATTGCTCAAACGTGAAAACCAACCCTTAGCTTAGAAAAGCTAAGTAATTCACTTCAAAGCACAACCTTGCAAAACCATCAATTTAACCATTCCATGCATGAACATCATATGCAAAGTTAAATACTAAGTCCTTGGAAAACACTTCCACTTCACATTATACTTTTCTTATACTTGAAAATCATTTCAAAGCAAGAAACCTTTAAAAACCACTTACACCCTCAATTCCATCTCATGCATTAAGCAAATGCAACATATGAACCACAAAATCAACACTTGCATTACATGCCTTTTGAAACAAGCCTTCACAAGACTTCAATGCTCCCAAGAGATTCCATGCACATAATGCAACATTCTCAATAGAAGATAAACACTTGTTCAAGTTAACAAGTAAAACATGCATTCATAGAACACTACACACTTCTCATGCAACCATGCATCATTTCAAGCATCTCATGCTTCATCATATTCAAGAACATTATATTGGCTTCCAAGTGATAATTCACAAACCATCATAACACAAGACACAATCGGATACGCGGATTACAAGCGTTGTCCCCACGCTTCATACACACTACCAATCACAAGGTCCTCATATGGACTTTTAAACACCATATGACCTTAACATTCACAAGGTCCTCAAATGGAATTTTAACCACCATTATGACCTTACCATACACAAGGTCCTCATATGGACTTTTAAACACCATATGACCTTAACATTCACAAGGTCCTCAAATGGAATTTTAACCACCATTATGACCTTACCATCACTCATTGGTAGTTGTATAATATCACTAACGAGATCACGGGACATACAAGATCCACACATGGACTTTACACCACCATTGTGATCTTACCATATACAAGGTCTTCAAATGGAATTTTAACCACCATTATGACCTTAATATATACAAGGTCCTCATATGGAATTTTAACCACCATATGACCTTAACACAAGACCCACCCATGGACTTTTAAACAACATGGTGTTCTTAACCATCTCGTTAGTGTACTTGGATGGAGTTACCGGTTCAATCACAACCACTCCACATCTAAGGCGACTTTATTCACGGTGCACCCAATCCTATAGCCGGCTAACTATATCCGATTCCAAATAACCAAGAACCACTTGCATCACTTGCCAATATAACCAATTTACCATATTAATCTATTGTTTTACAAGCATAACCAATTACCATCATCAATCCACTGTTTTTGAAGCATTAAACAAAGCCATCAAACAACATGCAACACTATGCATCAATTCCACAATTCCAAAGTACAAAACCAAGGATCTCTTACCTTGAGCATCCTCCGCACATGGCTTTCAAAACCAGCATCAAACCATGCTAAAATATGCTTTCAAAACAGAATTTAAAACATGCAAATCACATGCATTGCATCCAACAATCACAAGTGCTTTAAAAACCAAAACATAACACAACCAAGAGAGAAATTCCATTTACTTACTCTTGAGCTTAGCTAAGTTGTTTAGACTTAAACTAAGCTCCCAAAACCTCCAAACCTTGGTTTTAAAGCTGAAAACCCAACTTCACTCACCGATTTCCGTTTCGCCACTTGCCAAAACACCAATCAAGCTTCCAGATCAACACCACAAGGATCCGAAGATGTCTCCCCCGTTTTAAACACATCAAAACAGTAGATTAATGCACCATCATGCATTAATATCCTCAACCAAGACACCTAAACTCGCTGCTCACATCAACACTCACATTTCGGCTACCAAACACAACCGAAATCACATCCAAACACTTCCAAAACCTAACCCAGCCAAGATCCATCACTTCTAACCATTTTTAAACATCAATTAACATCCAAAATGATCCCAAACACGTCCTTATACCACCAGCTATAGCAGAACATCAAGATCACTCCAAAAATCACCAAAAACTTAAACAAAACTTAGGAAAATCAACCTATTCGGGATTGCATTGATTAAACCTCAATTTCTCATCAATTATATATCCATTTTACATTAAAAACACACCTCAAAACAGTGCCCAACCAATTCATACGAATTTCTTAAAAAACTAACCAAATCTTGCATTTTAAAGCCAAGATCAAGAACACAACTACAAAACCTTTATTAAAACACAAATCAAGGATTGAGAACTTAGGAATTTCAGTAAAGAACTGAGAATTTAGAGGAGAAGGACGTTCATACCTCTAAACTTGAGTTTCTCCCTTTTTGGAACCATAATTCTTGAAAATCCAATAAGCAAATGCTAAGGTTTTGTTGTAGAATTGATTAGAGATCAAATGAGGATTGAAATCAAATCTTTAGTTGTCAAAATCAGAGAGAATTTTGCTGGAGAAATGTGTTTGGGTTGAGAGAAAAGTTGAGAGAAAAGAAAATGGAAATTTAGAGAAAAGTTAGTTATAATGCCAAAATATCTTTTCCCTCCTTTTGTACTTAATTAAAAACCATTAATTAAATTGATTAATATTCAGAAAAATCTGGAGAAACTCTTTTGGGTAAATAGCTCCTTAAAGATTCAAAGTTTCAATCCTTTTTAAAACAGTCACCCAGTTTTAAAAAATTACATTTTGGTCACTAACCCAAAATGTCACTCTTCCAAACCTCATTTTGTAAAATTGATTTCACCTTTCTCTTATATATAATAAAAGAGGATTTAAAGACATTTTTCCATATTTCTAATGTAACCCGAACTAGGCTTTCCTAAATTCACCCTTTTATATTCGAACTGCAACCCGACCGGTCCGGTCCAAACCCAAAACTTCTAAGCCCAAAATTGGGGTGTTACAAGGATGTTCTTCTCCTCTAAATATTCAGTTCTTTATTGAAATTCCCAAGTTCTCAATCCTTAAATTAAGTTTTATGAAAGGTTTTAATGTTGTGATCTTGATTTTGGCTTAAAACTCAAGACTTGGATTAAATCTTGAAGAAATTCGTGATGAATGTTTGGGCTCTGTTTTGAGATGTATTTTTAATGTATTTTGGATGTTTAATGATGTGTAATTGAGGTTTGATCAATGCAATCACGAATATGTTGATTTTCCTAAGTTTTTACTTGTGAAAATGGTGGTTTTTGGGGTGATCTTGGTGTTCTGTTAATGCTGGAGGTATAAGGACGAGTTTGGGTTCATTTTGGATGTTAAATGATGTTTAGAAATGGTTAGAAGTGATGGATCTTGGCTGGGTTATGTTTTGGAAGAGTTTGGAGGTGATTTCGGTTGTGTTTGGTAGCCGAAATGTAGATTTATGTAGAGCAGCGAGTTGGATTGTGTTGATGGTGTTTTTAATGCATGATGATGCATTAATCCTCTGTTGTTATGTGTTTAAAACAGGGGAGAATGATCCGGAAGCAATAGAGGTGGCGTTGGAGGTTCCGGATGCTTGGAGGGCTTGTCGGATAGCATAGTTTTTTGTGTATCGGTGAGTGAAGTTGGGTTTTCAGCTTTGAAACCAATGTTTGAAGGTTTTGGGAGCTTAGTTTAAGTCTAAGCAACTTAACTAAGCTCAAGAGTAAGTTTTCGGAGAAACTCTCTCTTTGATGAACCATGAGATGGTTGGATGCAATGTGTTTAATTTACATGTTTAAATTCTATTTTGAAAGCATGTTTTAGCATGATTAATGCTGGTTTTGAAAGCCATGTGTTGAAGGATGCTCAAGGTAAGAGATCCTTGATTTGATATTGATAAATGTGGTTTTGATGCATAGTGTTGCATGGTGTTTAATGGCTTTGTTTAATGCTTTAAAATAGTGAATTGTTGATGGTAATTGATGTGTATTGGCAAGTGATGTAAGTGGTTTTTGGTTACTTTAATCGGATATAGTTAGCCGGCTATAGGATTGGGTGCACCGTGAATTGAGTTGCCTTGGATGTTGAGGGGTTGTGATTGTACCGTAAACTCCATCCAAGTACCCTAGCGATTGAGAAAATTGGTGTCACTACGATGGAGGATTGCTCTCGTGGGTGGACTTTGTTAAGTGTCACCACGATGGAGGATGGCTCTCGTGGGTGGACAGTGTTATGCGTCACAACGGCGGAGGGTTGCTCCCGTGCGTGAGCTTGGTTAAGGTGATTACAATGGTTGAGGTAGCTCCCATGTGTAAGCCTTGTGGTGTGTCCCGGCTCTCGCTAGTGAGTTATACAACTTCCGATGAGTGATGTTGAGGGGTTGTGATTGTACCGTTAAACTCCATCTCGGGTGTTGAGGGGTTGTGATTGTACCGGTAAACTCCACCTTGTGTTGTTCGGTAGTGTGTATGAAGCGTGTGGGACAACGCTTGTAATCCGCGTATCCGATTGTGTCTTGAGTTGAAATGGTTTGTGAATTATCACTTGGAAGCCAATGTAATATTCTTGAATGTAATGAAGCGAGTGATGCTTGAAATGATGCAAGGTTGCGTGGGAGGTGTGTAATGGTCTAAGAGTGCATGTATTACTTGTTAAGCTTGAACAAGTGTTTATCTTCTATTGTGAATGGTGCATATGTGCATGGAATCTCTTTAGTGCATTGAAGTCTTGTGAAGACTTGTTTAAAAAGGCATGTAATGCAAATGTTGCTTTTGGTAGTTCATGTATTTTGCATTTGTTGAATGCATGTGATAGTTAGAAGGAACAAATGGTTTTCGAAAGGTTTTGCTTTGAAATGATCATCAAGCATGAGGAAAGTATGTTGTGAAGTGGAAGTGTTTTCCAAGGAATTGAGTTTAGCTTTGCATATGGTGTTCATGCATAAAAGGGTTTAAAGAATGGTTTTTGCAAGAATGTGTCTCGGGTTAGTTGTTTAGCTTTTCTAAGCTAAAGGTTGGATTTTCATGTTGTGCAATGCATGGTTTAAAGCATGTTGTTTCAAAAGAGGTTTTCAAACAATGCTTTGGTTTATTGAAGTGTATCTACTTTTAAAGAAGGTTTTATGATTCGCTGCATTGATGGTGTTTTGGTTTTCAGCATTCCTTACTAAGCATTATGTGCTTACGCTCTTTTTTGTCCATCAATGCAGATATTTGAAGTTGGGACAGCAAGAAGCAAAGGATTCAAGAAGAGCTCCACTTGAGAAGTATGTCTTGGTTTATAGCTATAGATAATAAAGGCAATGGGGGGAAAGTCTTTTATATTGATGTGTAATGAGATTGTGTATGTGAACAAGTTCAGTTTATGGTTTGAACTATGTGGTTTAACGCTTTGCTACATTTGAATCTTCTTCTTCATAAGTTGTTATGCTATGCTTCTTGTTTTAAAAGCATGATGAAGTGTTGGATGTGTTGGATGAGTTGGTGCACCCAAGGTTTGATTTGTATCTAGTTGTTAATGCAATTTGGTGGTTATGATGCTTGGCATGTTGTTGATATGTTGAGGAATGGTTTAAAGTATGTTGATGGTGTTTTGATGTTTGGTTGGTCTTGGATGTTAGGGTGCATGCCTATAGACTAGTGATTTTCCTAATTGATGCCATGAATGTGTTTTGATGATGCAAGTATGTACCTCATATGTATGATGACTTGTTGGCTTGATTAGGAGGTCATTAGAATGTGTTTGAGTGGTTAATTGTGTGTTAAACCAGCAAATTCTGCACTTTATGGGCAATCCGTATCGGAACGGGCACAAGCGTTTTGAAACGGGGCCTGAAATGACCTTCGTGCATCGAAACGGGTACAGGACGTTCCGAAACGTTTTGGCCACTGCCAAGCCCTGTTTTGGTACAGGTCTCGAAACGAACCCGCGTTTCGGAACGGTCAACCCACGTTCCGAAACAGACGACCGTTGGGCACTGATTTGAATGGTTTTATGGTTTGCAAGTTTACGTTTTAGTCCTGAATGTTGTTTTTGCAATTGCTTGAGTTTGGGATGTCCGTTTAAGGTGAAATTTGACAGGGAGGCATGTAATGTGATTAATTTCATATTGGTAACTTATCGGTTAAGTCCTCTTAATTTCCAGAATTTACATTTTGGTCCTTAATAGTTGTAATTTGCGCAATTGAGTCCCTTAAGGTAATTCGATCGCTGTGCTTTTCAAGTATGTGTTTCTCAAGAGTACGCTCAGGATTAATATGCATCTAGACAAGATTAAAAAGAAAAAAAGGTCATTAATCAAGGTTGACTTTCAGGTTGACTTTGGTTTTCCCCGTGTAATCGTCTTAGTTCGGGTCAACCGTCTAAGCCGGGCTAAGGGGGTTACATTTGGTGGTCTCGGAGCTAAGTTGCGAATAATTGGGGCAAGGGTAAGTTGTTATAATAAGTGTTTGATGTTTGTTCTAATGTGTGGTTGAAAGTTGGTTGAAAAATGTGTTTTTGAACGAGTGGTTGATGTTTTATCATGCTTTTGGTTATGAATCTTCTATGAGCTAATGTGAACTTGTGTGGATGATATGCTGGTGTTGTGAGCTGATTTTCTGAATGGTGAAAATGTGATGGGTATGATATGTTGATATTATGCTGTTGAGGGTGAATGTTGTTTGATGAGAGCATGATTGTGGTTTGCTGATTGATGTGCTTGATGTTTGTGATATCAATGTTTTTAATGATTGTTATGTCGTATAAACAGGGAGAATTTGGGATACCCATTGTAACGCCCCGGTTTTGGGCTTAGAAGTTTTGGGCGTTGACCGGTTTGGTCAAAGTCCTGTTCGAATCTTAAGAGGTTAAATTAGGAAAGCCTAGTTCGGGTTGCATTAAAAATATGGAAAAATGTTCTAAAATCATCTTTTAATATAATTAGATGAACTGTGAAAACAATTTTGGAAAATGAGGTTTGGAAGGTTGACATTTTGGCTAGTGACCAAAATGTAATTTTCGCAAATTTGGTGGCTGTTTTAAAGAGGATTGAAACTTTGAATCTTTAAGGAGCTATTTGCCCAAAAGTGAATTCTCCAGATTTTTCTAAGATATTTTAATCCTAAATTCTGATTTTAAAGGTTTCATAAAAGGAGGGAAACTCATTTTTACTATTTTCTTTCCTAACTTCCTATTTTCTTCTCTCATTTTCTCTCCAACCAAACATTTCTTTTTCCAGAGATTTTGATCTGATTTCTTCATCTAAAATCATCCTTTCAACTCACAATTGATAGCAAATCATTGTGTCATCAAAACCTACTCAATTGCTACAAGTTTCAACAAGGTTTTCATTCCAAAAAGTGGAGAATCACAAGTTTGGAGGTATGAACGATTTCTCCTCTGAACTTTAAGTTCTTTAATGAAATTCCTAAAGTTTTCAATCCTAAATTTATGTTTAATTAAAGGTTTTCAAGTAGATTTGTGGATCTTGGCTAATTATGCAAGATTTTGATGTTTTCACTTGATTTTCGTTAGATCTGAGTAATCTGGGTTTTAAGAGGTGTTTTTGATGTTAAATGAACTCTAAATTGATAAGGAAATGAGTTTTGATCAATGCAATCCCGGATAGGTTGAGTTTCCTAAGTTTAGCTTGTGTTTTAAGGTGGTTTTTGAGGTGATCTTGGTGATCTGATGTTGCTGGAGGTATAAGGATGGTTGTAGGTTGTTTTTAGATGTTAAATGGTGATGATGGATGTTAGGTTGTGCTGGGTTATGGCTGGGCTTTGTTTAGAAGTGGTTTAGATGCATTTTCGGTTGTGTTTGGTGGCCGGAAATGGAGGTTGGATGAGAGCAGCGAGTTTAGGTGCTTTCATTGAAGTAATTGATGCATGGTGATGCATTAATTTACTGCTTTGATGTGTTGAAACAGGGGAGGCATCTTTGGATCCAAGTTTGGTTGTTTCGGAAGCTTGATTTCGTGCTTCGGCAAGTGGCGAAGTGGAAATCGGTGAGTGCAATTATGGAAATTGGATTTCAGCTTTTTAAACCAAGGTTTGAAGGTTTTGGGAGCTTAGTTTAAGTCTAAACAACTTTGCTAAGCTCAAGTGTAAGTTTTCGGATTTTCTCTCTAGTGGTGGCCATGATTTTGATGTGATGCAAAATGATGATTTGCATGTTTTAATTACTGTTTTGAAAGCATGTTTTAGCATGGTTTTTGCTGATGATGTAAGCCATATGTTAAAGGTAACTCTAGGTAGGAGTTCCTTGCTTTTGTACATTGAGATGATATGGTTTGATGCTTTGAAATGCATGATGAAATGGCTTGATTTAATGCTTTAAAACAGTGGATTAAATGATGGAAATGATGTATATTGGCAAGTGATGTTTTTAAAATGTTAAGGTCACTAAGGTGGTTAAAAGTCCTTGAGTGAGCCTTGTTACTTATGAACATCAAGGTGGTTAAAAGTCCTTGGATGGTTCATGTTGCGGACACTAAGGTGTTTAAAAGTCCTTAGGTGATCCTTTCTATGGTGTTTAAAAGTCCATAGGCCAAGGTGTTTAAAAGTCCTTGGGATCAAGGTGTTTAAAAGTCCTTGATGAGATTCAATCCATGGTGTTTAAAAGTCCATGGCCAAGGTGTTTAAAAGTCCTTGGGATCAAGGTGTTTAAAAGTCCTTGATGAGATACTTTCTATGGTGTTTAAAAGTCCATAGGCCAAGGTGTTTAAAAGTCCTTGGGGCCAAGGTGTTTAAAAGTCCTTGGGAAGTTGTTGAACTTGTTTTATGAAATGGAATTTGTCACTTGAGCCAATATGACATGTTAAGTATGTAAGAAGCATGAGATGCTTGTTTTGATATATAATATGAAGCATGAGATTGCTTGTTTTAAAGTGTGCTTTGAGCATGTGCAAAGGTTGATTTTAAGCATGATTTATAAATGGTTTTAATTGCATTATTGAATTGTTTTTAATGAGCATGCCTCACTAAGCTTTTGCTTACGCTCTCTACGTTTTCTTAATTCAATAATGCAGATCATTAGAGTACCTTAAGGGCAGCAAGAAAGGGCAAGCAATCAAGTTCAAGTGAAGCTCAAAGTATGAAGGTTTTATAAGTGCAATTTAGCTTTTGTATGTTTTGGCAATGGGGGACCAATGTGTATGTTTTGGGAGGTGTTTGAGGCTCCCTAAGTATGTTGAATGTTGATGTGTTTGCTGGTTTTTGCATTGGAACCATATATGCTTGTTTTGGAAGTTTGGTGTTGAATAGCTAGCTTGTTAGGAAGCATGCCATTAGGATTTGGGGCTTTTCATATGTGTTGGTTATATGTTGAATTGGTGCTGCATTTATGGTCCTTGCATGTTGGTAGACCATGTGGTATGATTTGGTGTTGTTTAATTGAGTTTTGATGCATGTTTGTTGCTGTTTAAAGTCGATTTCTGGCAGGAGTATCGATACTCGGGCTTGCGTATCGATACGCAAGAGCCAAATATGCAGATTTCTGCCCAAGCGTATCGATACGGGCTGGGTATCGATACTCGTCCAAGTTTCTGTCTTCCCCGTGTATCGATACGACTCCAGGCGTATCGATACTCGACCGTTAATTTGGTTGAAAGTATCTTTAAATGTTTTGTTTGGTTTACGTTTTGGTCCTGAATCTTGTTTGTTCAATTGTATGAGTTTGGGAAGTCCTTTTGAGCTGAAATTTCACAGAGAAGCATGAAACCTACTTAATTTCAAGATGGTAACTTCAAATTGGGTTAAGTCCTTATAATTATCAGAAATTACAATTTGGTCCCTAAAGTTGTAATTTGTTCAATTGGGTCCCTGTTTGACCTCTGATGTTTGTGATCTTTGAGTTTGTTGTTTGTATGATCACACATAGGTGTAATGTGCATCTAGATAAGATTAAAAAGAAAAAAAAAGGGTCGTTAATCAAGGTTGACTTTCGGGTTGACTTTGGTTTTCCCCGTGTGACTTTCTTAATTCGGGTCAACCGTCTAGGCCGGGTTAAGGGGGTTACACCCATTGCCTTATTATTATAGCTATTGTGTTATGTTGGAGTTGGAGTCTTGAATCCTTGCTTGAAGCTGGCCTGATTGTTTTGTTTGTTTTGTTATCATTGCTTTGTTGTTAATAGCACGATGAAATCGATGAGAGAAGGGCAGTTGGGTGAGATGGTTGCTGCTTTAGAGCAGGTTGTTAAGGCGTGGAATTCACCTTTTGGTGGAGGTGTTTCGTTTCAGTCTCTAGTGCCTGGAGTTGAGGTGGTAAGGCTGGAGGAGGAAGCTGGTTCTGTGATGAAGTGTTCATCCCCTATGGTTCAGGAGGTGTCGGGAACATCTCAGGCCGTGGTGAAAGTGAGGCCTGAAGACGTACCGACTGTGGGATACGCGAGTTTGTCAAAACATCGTTTGTATGATTTGGGAGCTGTGGAGTATCATGGTTCAACACCTGCGGCGTTTGAGGCTTGGTTAGCCAGTGTAATTCTGATTTTGGATCAGGAAGGGTGTGACTATGCCTGTAAGTTGGGAAGTGTTGTCACGATGATGTTGGAGGACGCTTGTGCCTGGTGGACATCTGTGGCGGTGGCAACGCATATCAACGATATAGACTGGGAGTTCTTTGTGTCTGCCTTTAATGGAAGATACCTTGGAGAGAAGTTCTCAAGGGTTGAGCAACGTGGGGGTGTGGCTTCAGACTATGAAGGTGAGAAAAGTTTAAGCAAAAGAGCTGTGAGTACTGACCTCGGGAGCGGTCAGCGTAAGAGGCTACATGATAGAAGGATTTGCTTGAATCGAAGTTTGGGTGGTAGTGCAAATGTGGGTCAAGTGCTATATGATCAAGGAGTGGTGGCTCGGTTGCCGATGTGTGACCGTTGTGGAAGGTGTCATATTGGAGGTTGTTGGGGTGCGGAAGTGTGTTGGAACTGTGGTTCTAAGGAGCATGTGATGCAGAATTGTCCTCAAGTGGTGAGATCAGTTTCAGTGGGTGCAAAAGGGTCTCAGAAGGGTCATGGGCGCGGCCGAGACAAAGTTCGGAGGTGGCAAGAAAGGCAGAAAGGTGTGAGGAGCTTGGGAAATGAATCTTGTTGGAATTGTGGGTCTATCAGACATTTGAGATGGAATTGTTTGGAGTTGGCTTGGGGTAGTCAGGGTTCTTTATCGCAGGGAGGCGGAGATAGCCTTAAAGTGTTGGTTGATGCTGCGGTGGTGCGGCTGGAGAATGATGGTTCTGCGAGGAAGAGAGTTTGTCTGTTGAAGCTCCGAGGCAGTGAGGTGATTACAGGTAACCTTGTTAAGTAATCTTTGCCCTAGTTATCTTTGTTTGGTTTCAGTTGGGTTTCCCTTGCGTAGTAGGTATGGTCTTGTAGCTAGCAAGTTTGGGGTAGTAGCCGGAGTTGTTTTGAAAGCAACTTTAGTGTGAAGAGGGCATTAGTGGGTATTCTGTGGTTAGCGGATTGTTAAATGGTAGAGTGGACAAGTTAGAAGTGAGGTGAGAGGTTGTTCTTAGGCGGATTCTGAGGATGTTATTGGTAAGTGTGAACCGACATACATGCACAGTTAAAACCATGTGATATATATTATATATATATATATGTTGGTACATGCATACATGCGACATGACATTAGAGGTTTTGCATACATGTACACAAGCATTGATAGGGCATATTGGTTACCATGCATACGAACTTTCACACTTGTTGATATCTAATTGGGTCCGTTAGTGTTGTGGTAGGATTAGGTTGGATGGTGGGGTTTAAGAGTTGTTTTGGTGCTAGGAGAATGTTAGAAGTAGTGGAGGGTAGTAAGCGAGCTGTCAGTAATAGTGAGTACGATATGGCATGTTGACAGAAAGAAAGTGTTTTGGTGCTTAAAGAGTTTAGTGGTGTGGTGGTGAGGAGATTACCGGTTGGAGTTAGAATCGGTCATGTGGTTGTGAATAGCTGATAGATGTGGTAGCTTCTTTGTGTTAAGTGTTGTTATGGGTTAGTGGATGTGTCTCCAGAGTGCTGAGGTGTCTTGGCATTGGTGTTTGCAATAGGAGGGTTGTGTATGTAGGTGATGGTTTGTAGCAACCTTCGAGGAGTTGAGTAGAGGTTTCGTAATCTTAACCTGTTTGTATAGATTGGGCGGTATCCAGGTAAGGCTAGTGTTATGGTTAAAGCTTGAAGTGGAAAGGCAATGTAAGTTCAAGGGCCATTGTTAGTTGGCCGGGTTCTTGTGAGAAATGGTTTGCTAATCAGGTGTAAGTAAATCTTTTCTAAGTCAGCTAGGGGTACGTGGAACAGCTGGCAGAGTTAAGGTTGGAGTTTTGTGACGTGGATGCGAATGTTGTGTGAGTAGTTTGGTGAGTTGTTATGGTGGTGATGATGGCGGATGTGAAGGAATGTCATCAGTACGTTGAGAAGTTTGAGTAAGCAGTTGATGCTTAAGGAAATTTTTGCTTGATGTGGTAATCTTTGAAAGGAGCTGAGCAATTTTGTAAGGGGTTTTTGGAAACAGTGAAGGTTGTGGGTCACATGGTGGTTGGAACTGAATGGGTTGGTGTCATCGTGTGTGCGAGTTTTGGGAGTTATGAGATAAGGTGGAGTATGTTGTAAAAAATTGAAATTTCTTCGGGTTGTTGCGGCTAAGCGCAGTTCAGAATTGTGAAAGGGTAAGCTGAGGTTAACATCAGGATGTTCTGGAAGTTTTGAACAGTATGTAGTGGTGTTGGGTTTGGTTATAGTGTGAGTTTGATTTGAGGAGTTGTTTTTTTTGGTGTTTTGGGTGGAAAATGTTCAGTGGTGGTTAAGTCTCCTGTGTTGCTTGTGTGTTGCTTTGAGAAGTTTGGTATTGTGCTCTTTTCGCCGATTGGAATTTCGAGGACGAAATTTCCCAAGAGGGGGAGAGTTGTAACACCCCAATTTTGGGCTTGGAAGTTTAGGGTCTAAACCAGACCGATCTGATTTTCGGTTCGAATATAAAAGGTGGTTTTAGGGAAAGCCTAGTTCGGGATGCTTTAAAAATATGGAAAATGTCTAAAAATCCTCTTTTAATATATATAAGAGAGTGGTGAAATCAATTTTACAAAATAAGGTTTGGAAGTGTGACATTTCGAAATAGTGACTAAAATATAATTTTTGAAAAGTTCTGTGGTGACTGTTTCGTAAGGATTGAAACTTTGAATCTTTAAGGAGCTAATTTACCCAAGATTGATTTCTCCAGATTTTTCTTAGATTTTAATGGCATGATTAATGTTTAATTAATTAAATGAAAAATGGAAAACCATATTTTAGATTTTCATAACTAACTTTTGTTAAAACTTTCTCATATCATTTTCTCTCAAAATTCCCTCAGCCAAACACATTTCTACAGCAACATTTCTATTGATTTTCACACTAAATGATGAGGTTTCAATCATCAAATGATTCTTAATCCTTTCTACATCAAAACCTCTTGATTTGATTATTGAATTTTCAAGGATTTTGGCTCTAAACAAGGAGAAATCTACATTTAGAGGTAAGGATGTTCTTCTCCTCTAAATATTCAGTTCTTTATTGAAATTCCCAAGTTCTCAATCCTTAAATTAAGTTTTATGAAAGGTTTTAATGTTGTGATCTTGATTTTGGCTTAAAACTCAAGACTTGGATTAAATCTTGAAGAAATTCGTGATGAATGTTTGGGCTCTGTTTTGAGATGTCTTTTTAATGTATTTTGGATGTTTAATGATGTGTAATTGAGGTTTGATCAATGCAATCCCGAATAAGTTGATTTTCCTAAGTTTTTACTTGTGAAAATGGTGGTTTTTGGGGTGATCTTGGTGTTCTGTTAATGCTGGAGGTATAAGGACGAGTTTGGGTTCATTTTGGATGTCAAATGATGTTTAGAAATGGTTAGAAGTGATGGATCTTGGCTGGGTTATGTTTTGGAAGAGTTTGGAGGTGATTTCGGTTGTGTTTGGTAGCCGAAATGTTAGATTTATGTAGAGAAGCGAGTTGGATTGTGTTGGGAGGTGATCTTGATGATGCATTAATCCTCTGTTGTTATGTGTTTAAAGCAGGGGAGAATGATCCGGAAGCAATAGAGGTGGCGTTGGAGGTTCCGGATGCTTGGAGGGCTTGTCGGCTAGCATAGTTTTGTGTATCGGTGAGTGAAGTTGGGTTTTCAGCTTTGAAACCAATGTTTGAAGGTTTTGGGAGCTTAGTTTAAGTCTAAGCAACTTAACTAAGCTCAAGAGTAAGTTTTCAGAGAAACTCTCTCTTTGATGAACCATGAGATGGTTGGATGCAATGTGTTTAATTTGCATGTTTAAATTCTGTTTTGAAAGCATGTTTTAGCATGATTAATGCTGGTTGTGAAAGCCATGTGTTGAAGGATGCTCAAGGTAAGAGATCCTTGGTTTGATATTGATAAATGTGGTTTTGATGCATAGTGTTGCATGGTGTTTAATGGCTTTGTTTAATGCTTTAAAACAGTGGATTGTTGATGGTAATTGATGTGTATTGGCAAGTGATGTAAGTGGTTTTTGGTTACTTTAATCGGATATAGTTAGCCGGCTATAGGGTTGGGTGCACCGTGAATTGAGTCGCCTTGGATGTTGAGGGGTTGTGATTGTACCGTAAACTCCATCCATGTACCCTAGCGATTGAGAAAATTGGTGTCACCACGATGGAGGATGGCTCTCGTGGGTGGACTTTGTTAAGTGTCACCATGATAGAGGATGGCTCTCGTGGGTGGACAGTGTTAAGCGTCACAACGGCGGAGGGTTGCTCCCGTGTCTGAGCTTGGTTAAGGTGATTACAATGGTTGAGGTAGCTCCCATGTGTAAGCCTTGTGGTGTGTCCCGGCTCTCGCTAGTGAGTTATACAACTTCCGATGAGTGATGTTGAGGGGTTGTGATTGTACCGTTAAACTCCATCTCGGGTGTTGAGGGGTTGTGATTGTACCGGTAAACTCCACCTTGTGTTGTTAGGTAGTGTGTATGAAGCGTGTGGGACAACACTTGTAATCCGTGTATCCGATTGTGTCTTGAGTTGAAATGGTTTGTGAATTATCACTTGAAAGCCAATGTAATATTCTTGAATGTAATGAAGCGAGTGATGCTTGAAATGATGCAAGGTTGCATGGGAGGTGTGTAATGGTCTAAGAGTGCATGTATTACTTGTTAAGCTTGAACAAGTGTTTATCTTCTATTGTGAATGGTGCATATGTGCATGGAATCTCTTTAGTGCATTGAAGTCTTGTGAAGACTTGTTTAAAAAGGCATGTAATGCAAATGTTGCTTTTGGTAGTTCATGTATTTTGCATTTGTTGAAAGCATGAGATAGTTAGAAGGAACAAATGGTTTTCGAAAGGTTTTGCTTTGAAATGATCATCAAGCATGAGGAAAGTATGTTGTGAAGTGGAAGTGTTTTCCAAGGAATTGAGTTTAGCTTTGCATATGGTGTTCATGCATAGAAGGGGTTAAATAATGGTTTTTGCAAGAATGTGTCTTGGGGTAAGTTGTTTAGCTTTTCTAAGCTAAAGGTTGGATTTTCATGTTGTGCAATGCATGGTTTAAAGCATGTTGTTTCAAAAGAGGTTTTCAAACAATGCTTTGGTTTATTGAAGTGTATCTACTTTTAAAGAAGGTTTTATGATTCGCTGAATTGATGGTGTTTTGGTTTTGAGCATTCCTTACTAAGCATTATGTGCTTACGCTCCTTTTTGTCCATCAATGCAGATATTTGAAGTTGGGACAGCAAGAAGCAAGGGATTCAAGAAGAGCTCCCAAGGTTTGATTTGTATCTAGTTGTTAATGCAATTTGGTGGTTATGATGCTTGGCATGTTGTTGATATGTTGAGGAATGGTTTAAAGTATGTTGATGGTGTTTTGATGTTTGGTTGGTCTTGGATGTTAGGGTGCATGCCTATAGACTAGTGGATTTTCCTAATTGATGCCATGAATGTGTTTTGATGATGCAAGTATGTACCTCATATGTATGATGACTTGTTGGCTTGATTAGGAGGTCATTAGAATGTGTTTGAGTGGTTAATTGTGTGTTAAACCAGCAAATTCTGCACTTTCTGGGCAATCCGTATCGGAACGGGCACTAGCGTTTCGAAACGGGGGCCTGAAATGGCCTTCGTGTATCGAAACGGGTACAGGACGTTCCGAAACGTTTTGGCCACTGCCAAGCCCTATTTTGATACGGGTCTTGAAACGAACCCGCGTTTCGGAACGGTCAACCCTCGTTCCGAAACAGACGACCGTTGGGCACTGATTTGAATGGTTTTGTGGTTTGCAAGTTTACGTTTTAGTCCTGATTGTTGTTTTTGTAATTGCTTGAGTTTGGGATGTCTGTTTAAAGTGAAATTTGACAGGGAGGCATGTAATGTGATTAATTTCATATTGGTAACTTAAAAATCGGTTAAGTCCTCTTAATTTCCAGAATTTACATTTCGGTCCTTAATAGTTGTAATTTGCGCAATTGAGTCCCTTAAGGTAATCCGATCGCTGTGCTTTTCAAGTATTTGTTTCTCAAGAGTACGATTAGGATTAATATGCATCTAGACAAGATTAAAAAGAAAAAAAAGGGTCGTTAATCAAGGTTGACTTTCGGGTTGACTTCTGTTTTCCCCGTGTAACCGTCTTAGTTCGGGTCAACCGTCTAAGCCGGGCTAAGGGGGTTACAACATTGGCAAGAACTTCACATTCTCTCCCACCACCACCACCACCTCATAATCATCTGCAAGTTTCAACGAAACTCGTTTGCTTTCGAAATCCACAACGGCTCTATGCTCAACAAGCCAATCCATGCCAAGGATTACATCGAAACCATAAAATGGGAATTTTATAAGATCAACAAGAAACACATGATCTTGCACCTTTAAGGGACATCTCCTATACAACTTCCTTGTTACAACCGTCTCCCCAAAGGAACTAGTCACACGCATACCAACATCCAAAGACTCAATAGGCAAACCAAGCATTTGAGCATGTTCACGCAATATGTGCGAGTGTGTAGATCCAGAATCAATCAAAGAAAGTAATGACAAGGAATGCAAAGTAAAGGTACCTGCGATCACGTCCGTGTCATTCCTTCCCTCACGATGGGCATACACCCGAGCCTGACCACCACCCTCAGGTTGGACAGCCACAACATGCGCCGCGTTCCTTCCACCATCATCCATACGCTGAAAATTACCACGGCCGCGCCCACGACCTCTCTGTGGCTCAACTACTCTCACCGGAGCATGTCCCTCTCTTAGCGGTTGAGGACAATCTTTCTTCATATGCCCTCTGTTTCCACAATTCCAGCATGTCCCAAGGTTACCCCAACACTCACCACCGTGTCTCTTACCACAACGGTTACACTCAGGAGTCCTCAAGAAAGCATTAGGTCCTTGCTGACCTCTACCAGGGTTACCACACCCACGTCTAGCATCATGGTGAGGCTTTCTATCCTTATGCCTCTTGTTGCGATCTCTACCATAATCGCGTTCTGTAGCTTGCTTTCTCGAGCTAGGTCCACCTGCTCGGCTTACCAAACCAAGATTCAATTCAATGTCCTTGGCTCTAGTTACCAAGACATCAAAACCAGTGTAATCAGCTGCAAGCATGTAGGTCTTTACATCCGCTACCAGCCCATAACGGAACCGTTCGCACTTTTCCCTCTCGTTAGGAATCAGCTCAGGTGCATACTGTCTAAGGCGAACAAACTGAATCTCATATTTAGCTACAGACATGTTCCCTTGCATAAGAGACATAAACTCCCTCTTCTTCTCGTCAAGGTAGCGAACTCCCAGATATTTTCGCTTGAACGCATTCAAGAAGAATGTCCAAGTCACCTCATCTTCCTTCATTCCGAAGATAGTGGTCGTCCACCACGTGTAAGCATCACCATGCAGTAGTGACACAATACACCCCAGCTTCTGCACATTGTTGCAGTTCAACTGACAAAGAATCCTCTTGGTGCTCTCCAACCAAGATTCAGAACCTTCCGGTGACAAACCTCTGAACTTAGTCCCACCCATACTGCGGAGACGCTCCAACGGCAATCTCACATTAGCAACATCCTGAGGTGCAGCTCTATGTGCCCCAGCTACTGCTGCCTGAAAAGCTCCATCAATAGTCTGAATTAACACGGCCATATCAGAAGCAGCTTGCCCCTGCAGACCCTCGGGTCCAGCAACCCCATCACCAACTCCAGCATTACCAGCCCCAGCTCCACCACCACCAGGTGGTCCACCAGGGGGAGGAGGAGGTAAATCCGTAGCATTCTCTACGTTCTCATTCTCGGCCGTAGATCTAGTATTGATTCTCAGCTCTCTACGTGGCCCCATAATAAAAACAATGCACTAACAAAATGCAATAAACACAATTAGGCACAATAACGTAAGTAATCCAAGTACTCAAGCTCATTTCTGAAAACAATTCTTCTCATTAGTTTTGATAAGGCAATGGGATCCCAACCACACTCCAACCATAGCATAGCATCACAAAATCACCTCAATTGAATCATACATCACTATTCACACATCATACTTTCACCGAAAAGTCACCATCATTCACAATCACATACAACAGCCACATACCAAGCCCCAATTATTCGATAACCTGGATCTAATACCAACAAATGTAACCCCCTTTAGCCCGGCCTAGACGCTTGACCCGAACTACGAAGATTACATAGGGAAAACCAAAGTCAACCCGAAAGTCAACCTTGATTAACGACCCTTTTGTTTTATTTTAATCTTATCTCGATGCACATTAAGCCTATGTGAAAAATCACGACTCATGGATGAGAAAGGCACAGCGATCGGAAAACATTTTGGGACTCAATTGCACAAATTACGCTTTTAGGGACCAAAATGTAATTTTTGGAAATTAGAAGGACTTAGCTGATTTTAGGTTTACCAAATTGAAATTAATCATGTTACATGCTTCACTGTCAAGTTCCAGCTTAAAAAGACATCCCAAGCTCAAGCAATTGCATCCACAACATTTAGGACTAAAATGTAAAGCACGAAAACTTAAAACAATTCAAATCAGCATCCAACGGTAAACTATATCGGAACGCCTACCCTTCGAACCGAAACACCCGTATCGAATTGGTGTTGACCGTTTTGATACTCGGGTATGTTCCGAGACCGGTATCGAAACAGGCTTCACCAGTAGCCAAACTATTTCGAAACCCCCTTCAGTCGTTCCGAAACATTATGGCCATTACAGGCCCCCGTTTCGAAACAGTGGAGGGTGTCTCGATACACCTTGCCCAGTGACAGCAGAATTTGCTGGTTTTTCACCTTTTAACCCAATCAAACATGCCTCAAAGACCTCCAAATCATACCAACAACTCATTTTGACACTAAGGAACATATTTAAGACCCTTAGACTAAAGCATGTCATCAAACACCAAAACACAATATCTAAAGGCATGCTTCCTAGTCACAAATCCAAATATGAGCTTCCAAACCTCAAACCAACCATAAGGACCATTTACAACTCATAAATGCCAACACCAACATGCCACAAACTCAGGGAGTTCAAATCACATCTCCCAAATACAATCATGAAGTCCCATTGCCAATTATCGAAACTAAAGTGTGTAAAAACATCACCATACATGAGCTTTGCACTTCCTTGGATGTTCTTAACCTTCTCGCTGCCCAAAGACACTTCAATTATCTGCATTGTTGGTAAAAGAGAGCGTAAGCACAATTGCTTAGTGAGGCGTGCTCTACAGATAACCAACACAATAATGCATTCTTTAAAACACTTTCTCAAAAGCCTTTTTCTACAACATGCTCATTCTATCTCATGCTTGGAAACCATTCAAAGAAAATTCTCATTGAAAACACATGTACCTCAATTATATCTCATGCATTCAAACCAATGCAAATCTCATGGCAAAGCCAACCTCATGCTTGTAAAACCAAATCATTTCATATATAAATCTCATATGCATTTCTCATAGCATAAATCATCTCAACAAAGGTACATGTGAATCAAAAGCATTTTCATATATTATATTGGCATTTCACATCTCATTATTACTCGGATATGCGGACAACTCACTAGACACTTTCGGTGGCATCTATCATCACCGCACTCACTCGTCTAGTAACATAATTTCCGGTGGCATCTACCATCACCGTACTCACATGGTGGTATCTCTCATCGCCACAAAGCTTAGGTATTTCACCAAGTCCTACCCGATGGAATGCCCATCATCGGTTCTCTCCCTTTGGATTAACCAAAGAGCACGTACGAATTTTTAGTTTATAGTTCACTATCATCCTATTGATCGATCAATTATATCCGGTAAGTATCTCATCTTCTATGCCAATATAGTATGTTAAAACTTCATCTCACCTACTGTTTTTCATGCAGCAATTCTCAAATCTTTCACATCAAATTTCAAACCATAACATTTGCCATGCTTTAAAACAAAAGCTTAAATCTCAACAATGCAACATGTTATTTCATGAAACCATTCCAAGCATCATCTCATGCTACAAATCATGCATAAAAACAGTAGGAATTTATCTATCTCAAACCATGAGCATGTAAAAGCATTTTAGGGGCAATCCACCACATTTGAGAGAACAATCTAGCCAATACTTACTTCCGGACTTAGGAAGGTGTTTCAAACCTTTCCTAAATCCCCAAACCTTGTTTCTTTGTCCCTCAAGGACTTCTAAAACCATACGCACTCACCGATTATGTTTTGCTTGTTTGCCGAAACGCTATCTAGGCTCCCGGATCAACACCAAAGGCGTCCGAAGATGTCTCCCCTGTTTATAACACACAAGAGCAAAGGATTAATGCATCATCGTGCATTGAAAGCATTAGCCATACACCTAAACTCGCTGCTCTACTCACAAACCACATTTCAGCTACCAAACACAACCGAAATCATCACAAAACTCTTCTAAAACAAAGCCCAGCCAAGATCTACCACTTCTAATCATTTCTAAACATCAATCAACATCAAAAACCACCACAAACTCGTCCTTATACCTCCAGCTATGACAGAACACCAAAACCACCCCAAAAACCACCATTATAGCAAGCAAAACTTAGGAATCCAAGCCTATTCGGGATTTGTTTGATAAAACGTCATATATAACTTCAATTAACATCCAAAATACATTAGAAAACAACCTCAAAACAGAGCCTAACCATCAAGCACGAAATCATCAAGATTCCTCCAAAAACCGTGAGTTTTAATACAATTTCTTGTTTCTAACATAAAAGCAACTCAAAAATCATTAACAAATGATTGATAACTTGGGAAATTTAGTAAAGAACTGATCATTAGAGGAGAAGGATGAAGCTTACCTCTAATGGCTGATTTCTCCTTGATTTGGGCAAGTTTTCTTGAAAATCCAATGTATAAACAAGAGGTTTTGACGAGGAGAAGATTAGGAATAAAAAAGAAATTAAAATCCAATCTCAAGGGATGGAAATCAGTAGCCAACTGATGGAGAAAGAGTGTTTGGCTGAAAAGAATTTGAGAGAAAATTGGCTTAAAGTAGTTATGAAAAGTCAAAGGTAGTTTCCTTTTAATAAATCTTTATTTCCCTTTAATTAAAACATTAATTAAATCACCCAAATTAAGAAGAAATCGGATTAAAAACATTTTGGTAAAGTTAGCTGCTTAAAGATTCAAAGTTTCAATCCTTTACAAAACAATCGCTATTTAACTTTTGCAAAAACTGCGATTTGGTCACTACACTGAAATGTAGTATTTCCAAACCTTATTTTGTAAAATTGATTTCACCATAATCATTCATATATTAAATGAGGATTTTTAGATATTTTTCCATATTTTTACAGCATCCCGAACTAGGTGTTCCCTAAACCTCCCTTTAAGATTTGAACCGTTCCCGATCGGTCCGATTCGAACTCTAAAACATCTAGGCCCAAATTTGGGGTGTTACACCGACACAATGGACTTTGGCACACCATGCAACCGCACAATCCCATCTATGTACAACTCAGCTAACTTATCCAAGGTATACGTAGTATGCACAGGCAGAAAATGTGCACACTTCGTAAGCCGATAAACAATTACCCAAACATAATTCTTCTTTGTCGGTGACAAGGGCAATCCAGACAAAAAATCTATGGTGATTCTCTCCCACTTCCATTCTGGGATTCTCAAAGGTTGCAGCAACCCAGAAGGAACCTGATGCTCAGCTTTCACTCGCTGACACACCATACACTTACTAACAAACTCAACCACGTCCTTTTTCAACCCCACCCAGTAGTATTCATCTTTCAGATCACGATACATCTTTGTACTACTAGGGTGCATAACAAAAGGACTACTATGAGCTTCAGTCAGAATAGTGTGCCTTAACTCAGCATCATCTGGCACCACTATTTGACTCCCAAAGCACAGAACACCATCATCACTGAAGCTGAAATTCGAAGGTCTACCCTCCGCAATGTCCTAAACATGCGTAACAAGAGAATTATCAAGCAACTGCTTATCCTTGATCAACAGTATCGGGGATGGCTTCACTTGCAATTCCGCAATAAGACCACCCTCACACGATATGCTCAAACGAGCAAACATCGTTATCAACTCCACAACTACTTTTTTGCTCAAAGCATCGGCTACAACATTAGCCTTGCCCGAGTGATACTCGATCGTCAGATCATAATCCTTAAGCAACTCCACCCAACGACGTTGCCTAAGAGTTAGCTCCTTCTGAGACATAACATACTTCAAGCTCTTATGATCCGTGAACACAACATATTTCTCTCCATACAGGTAATGCCTCCAAATCATCAAGGCAAACACCACATCCGCAAGCTCGAGATCATGAGTAGGGTAGTTGTGCTCATGCACCTTCAACTGCCTAGATGCATAGGCCACTACCTTACCCTCATGCATCAATACGCAACCCAAACCAACAATGGACGCATCACTATAGACAACAAACTCCTTACCAGACACAGGTTCAATTAGAACATGAGCTTGCGTCAAAGCTTCTTTCAGCTTCACAAAAGCTTGTTGTCTCGCATCCGTCCACTCAAAGCGAACATTCTTTTGCAACAACTTGGTCAAAGGAACTGCTATCTTCGAGAAACCCTCGACAAACCTACGATAGTATCCAGCCAATCCAAGGAAACTTCGTACCTCTGTCACAGACTTAGGCAGTTTCCAACTCATCACAGCTTCTACCTTGTGCGGATCAACACGAATACCCTCAGCTGACACAACATGTCCAAGGAAGACCACTTCCCTAAGCCAAAACTCACACTTACTCAACTTGGCATACAACTGATTCTCCAACAACACATGCAAAACAATTCTCAAGTGCCTATCATGGTCCTCCTCGGTACGCGAATACACAAGGATATCATCAATAGACACCACCACAAATTGATCTAAGAATTCATGGAATACACGATTCATCATGTCCATGAAAGCAGCAGGCGCGTTGGTCAAACCAAATGGCATCACCAAGAATTCATAATGCCCTTACCTCATCTGAAAAGTTGTTTTAGGTACGTCCACATCCTTCAACTTCAGCTGATAGTACCCCGATCTCAAGTCTATCTTAGGAAACACCGAGGCTCCTCGAAACTGATCAAAAAGATCATCGATTCTAGGCAAGGGGTACCTGTTCTTGATCGTCAACTTGTTCAGTTGCCGATAATCTATACAAATTCTCATTGTCCCATCTTTCTTCTTAACAAACAAGACCGGTGCACCACAAGGTGACACACTTGGCCGAATGAAGCCTCGATCCAACAACTCCTGCAATTGTGTTTTCAACTCTTTTAATTCTTTGGGTGCCATGCGATAAGGAGCAATGGACACCGGAGTTGTATTCTCGTACAACTCTATACCAAACTCAACTTCCTTGTTTGGTGGCAATCCATGCAATTCTTCCGGAAAGACACCCGGAAAATCGCTCATAGCTCGGATGTCCTGCACACGCACATCCTTGGTGCTAGGATTCATCACATAGGTAAGATAAGCCTCACAGCCCAACCTCATCATACGATTTGCTTCCAACACCGAGATCACATTCGACAAGAATTTCACGTTCTCGCCTACTACCACCACTTCATAATTATCAGCCAACTTTAGAGTGACTCACTTGACATCAAAGTCAACCACTGCCCTATGCTCCGTCAACCAATCCATACCAAGGATTACATCGAATCCATAGAAAGGTAACTCCATCAAATCCACAGGAAAAACATGACCTTGCACAAATAAAGGGCATCTCCTATACAACTTCCTGGTGACTACAGTCTCACCAAAAGAACTAGTCATTTGCATTCCTACTTCAAGCATCTCAACATGTATATCAAGCAAATGCGCATGCTCACTCAAGATATAAGAACGCGTGGATCCAGAATCAATCAAAGCCAGCAAAGATAAAGACTGAAGAGCAAAGGTACCTGCGATGACATCACTATCATTGCGCTCCTCGCGCTGAGCATAAACCCTCGCTGGTCCACCTCCCTCAGGTCGGACGGCCACAACATGAGCAATACCGCGCTACCCCTCATCTCTCCTTTGTAAATTTCCACGGCCGCGCGCACGGCCTCGCTGAGGTACAGCTATCGCAGGAGCACATCCCTGGCCTCCACCAGCCAACAAAGGACACTCCCTCCTCATGTGATCCGCTGAACCGCAATTCCAACAAGAGTTCCCTGTCACCACAACAGGAGCCTGAACCTCTCTAGCTGCTCGAGGACAATCTCGCCTCAAACGGTCCCTCGAACCACATGTCCATCGTGTATGTTGCTCAAATCTCACACGACCTCCCTGAGCCTGACCACCTCGACCTGAAACACCACGCCTTCCCTCAGGCTGATGCCTCCTATCACAGACTCTTTTGTTCCGTCCACCACCAGAACTATACTTAGCGACTCTCTTCCCAGAGCTAGAACCAACACCTCTAGAAGACAAACCCAGATTCTGCTCGATGTCTTTGGCTCGACACATAAGCACATCAAAGTCAGTATAATCTGCAGCCAGCATATATGTCTTAACTTCCTGCACCAGCCCGTACCGGAAGCGATCACATCGGTGCCTCTCACTAGGTACTAGTTCATGAGTATATTGGCTCAAGTGTACGAACTGGACCTCGTACTCAGCCGCAGAAAGGTTGCAATGAACAAGCGACATAAATTCCCAGTGTAACCCCCTTAGCCCGGCCTAGACGGTTGACCCGAACTACGATGATTACACAGGGAAAACCAAAGTCAACTTGAAAGTCAACCTTGATTAACGACCCTTTTTTCTTTTTAATCTTGTCTAGATGCACGTTAACCCTAAGTGAACACTCAAGAAACATATATGTGTAAAGCACATCGATCGGATTTCAGAGAGGGATTCAATTGCACAATATACAAATAATAGGGACCAAAATGTAAATTCTGTAAATTAGAAGGTCATAACTGATTTTAAAGTTACCGATATTAAATTAGTCTTATTACATGCTTCCCTGCCAAAATTCACCTTAATTGGACATCTCGAACTCATACAATTGCAAATACAACTTTCGGGACTAAAACGTAAAGCTTGCAAACTTCAACACTATTCAAATCAGTGCCCAACGGTCACCTGTTTCGAAACGGCTTTGACCGTTCCGAAACACGGGTTCGTTCCGAGACTGGTTTCGAAACAGGGCCTTCCAGTAGCCAAATCGTTTCGAAACAGCCTGCAGCTGTTTTGAAACACGAAGGCCATTTCAGGCCTCCGTTTCGAAACGCCAGTGGGTGTTCCGATACGGTTTGTCCAGAAACTGCAGATTTTGCTGGTTTTTCATACATAAATCCAATCAAACACATCCTAATGACTTCCTAAACATGCCAACAAGTCATCATACATATATAAAGCATGTTTGTAACTCCCAAACACATTCATAGCATCAAACATGGAATTTCACATATCTATAGGCATGCTTCCTATTATCCAAAACCAAGCAATCAACCAATCTCCAAAACAAGCATTAAAAGGCCACTTACAAATTCAAACCATCAAAAACAACATGCCACAACCTAGGGAGTTCAACACATCTCCCAAAACACATCTTAGGTTCCCATTGCCAAATTACCAAAACTAATAGTGTATGAAAACATCACCATATATGAGCTTGGTTTCCCTTGGACACTCTAGCCTCCTTGTTGCCCTTAAACACTTCAATTATCTGCATTATTGGTACAAGAGAGAGAGCGTAAGCACAATTTCTTAGTGAGGCATGCTCTAAAGAAAACAACACAATAATGCATTTTAGAAAACACTTTCAACAAAGCTTTTAAACGCATGCTCATCTCTTTTCATGCAACCTTGCATACTTTACAAGCATCTCATGCTTCATTACATTCAACTTATCATATTGGCTTTCAAGTGATAAATCATAACCATTTACAACACAAAACACAATCGGATACGCGGATTACAAGCGTTGTCCCACACGCTTCATACACACTATCGAACAACATAAGGTGGACTTTATCGGTACAATCACAACCCCTCAACACCCGTGATGGAGTTTAACGGTACAATCACAACCCCTACACATCACTCATCGGTAGTTGTATAACCTACTAACGAGAGTACGAGACATATAATACAAGGTCCACACACGGACTTTTAACCACCGTTGTGACCTTACCAAGATCCACACACGGGCTTTTAACCACCGTTGTGATCTTACCTCTCTCGTTAGGATACTTGGATGGAGTTTACGGTACAATCACAACCCCTCAACATCCAAGGCGACTTTATTCACGGTGCACCCAATCCTATAGCCGGCTAACTATATCCGATTCAAGTATTTTAAAACCAATTCATTACTTGCCAATATACATCAAATACCATCATCAATTCACTATTTTAAAGCATTAATTCAAAGCCATTAAACACCATGCATAACCATGCATCATTACCAATTTTAACAATATGCCAAAACAAGGATCTCTTACCTTGAGCATCCTTCAACACATGGCTTTCCAAACCAGCATTAACCATGCTAAAACATGCTTTCAAAATAGAATTTAAACATGCAATTTATAACCAATGCATCAAGCTACTTCATAGCACATCCGAGGGAGTTTTTCCGAATACTTACTCTTGAGCTTAGCTAAGTTGTTTAGACTTAAACTAAGCTCCCAAAACCTCCAAATAATCGTTTCAAACCCGAAAACCCAACTCCACTCACCGATTACATTTCAAACGCTTGCCGAAACGTCAATCAAGCCTCCGGATCAACTCCAATAGTGTCCGAAGATGCTTCCCCTGTTTTAAACACATCAAAGCAGAGGATTAATGCATCATTATGCATTGAAATCTTCAGCCAACACAACTAAACTCGCTGATCTACCCAAAACCAACATTTCGGCTACCAAACACAACTGAAAACACCTCCAAACTCTTTCAGAACTTAACCCAGCCAAGATACATCACTTCTAACCATTTCTAAACATCAATCAACAACCAAAATACACCTTAACTCGTCCTTATACCTCCAGCTATAACAGAACACCAAAAACACCTCAAAAACCACCATTTTCATAAGCAAAAACTTAGGAAATACAACCTATTCGGGATTGCATTGATAAAACCTCATTTCCACATCATTAGACATCCAAAATACATTAAAGATTCATCACAAAACAGAGCCCAAACAATCTCAACGAAATTCTTCAAGATTTCTTCCAAATCATGAGTTTTAAGCCAAAATCAAGTGTCTAACATTAAAACCGTTTACAAAACTTAAATTAAGGATTGACAACTTGGGAATTTCAGTAAAGAACTGAGTATTTAGAGGAGAAGAACAATCTTACCTCTAAATGGTGATTTCTCCTTCATTTGAGCCAATTTCCTTGAAAATTCAATGAGGAAATCAAAAGGATTTGATGCAAGATTGATTAGGAATTAATTGATGATTGAAATCTCATCAATTGAAGTGAAGATCAATGTAAAAGTTGCTGGAGAAATAGTTTTTGCATGATAGAATTTTGAGAGAAAAAGGAATGAGAAAAATTTAGGAAAAGGTAGTTATGAAATTCCAAAAAGTAGTTTCCCTTTTCATTTAATTAATTAAATCATTAATTAATTCACTCAAATTAAGGAAAAATCAGGAGAAATCATTTTTGGGTAAATTAGCTCCTTAAATATTCAAAGTTTCAATCCTTACAAAACAGTCACCACTAAACTTTTCAAAAATCGCATTTTAGTCACTACACCAAAATGTAGTATTTCCAAACCTTATTTTGTAAAATTGATTTCACCACTCTCTTATATATATTAAAAGAGGATTTTTAGATATTTTTCCATATTTTTAAAGCATCCCGAAACTAGGCTTTCCCTAAAACCTCCTTTTATATTCGAACCGAAAATCAGACCGGTCCGGTTCAGACCCTAAACTTCTAAGCCCAAAATTGGGGTGTTACAACTCTCCCCCCTTAAGAAATTTCGTCCTCGAAATTTACCTGAAGAAAAAAGGTACGGAAACTACTTCTTCATATCATACTTTCTTTCCCACGTGGCTTCCTCAACACCACGATGCTTCCACAACACCTTAACCAATTCAATGGTCTTGCCTCGAAGAACTTTACTGTCCGAATCCAGAATTTTAACCGGCTCCTCATCATAGGTCAGGTCTGTATTCAACTCCACTTCCTCCATAGGCATAACATGTGAAGGATCCGATCTATACCTCCGAAGCATAGAGACATGAAACACATCATGTATCTTTTCCAACTCTTGCGGTAACCTCAGCTTGTACGCAACAGGACCCACACGTTCAATCACCTCGTATGGTCCAATGTACCTAGGGCTCAACTTACCCTTCCGGCCAAACCTCATCACCTTCTTCCAAGGCGAAACCTTCAAGAACACACGGTCACCTACCGCAAACTCAATCTCATTACGCTTCAAATCCACGTAAGACTTCTACCGATCAGAAGCTGCCTTCAACCGCTCACAAATGAGCTTCACCTTCTCGGTGGTTCCTTTCAACAAAGCCGACATTGAAACCAACTTCTGACCTATTTCAGCTCAGCAAAGAAGAGTTCTGCACTTCCTCCCGTACAAGGCTTCATAAGGTGCCATTTGAATACTTGCCTGATAGCTATTATTATAAGCAAACTCCACCAAAGGAAAATGCTTCTCCCAAGAACCATGAAACTCAATCACACAACACCTCAACATATCTTCCAGCACTTGGATAACACGCTCAGACTGTCCATCCGACTGTGGATGATAAGAAGTACTGAAATTCAACCGCGTACCGAAAGCTTGATGCAAACACTCCCAAAAATGCGATGTAAACCTCGGATCTCTATCCGACACTATAGACTTTGGCACACCATGCAGTCGCACAATCTCAGCAATGTACAACTCTGCAAGCTTGTCCAAGGTATACGTAGTATGCATAGGTAAGAAATGCGCACACTTCGTAAGGCGATCCACAATCACCCACACCCAATTCTTCTTCGATGGCGACAAAGGCACACCAGACACAAAGTCCATGGTAATCCTTTCCCACTTCCACTCAGGAATCCTCAACGGTTGCAACGACCCAGAAGAAAACTGATGCTCAACCTTAACCCGCTGACAAACCATGCACTTACTCACGTACTCCGCAACATCCTTCTTCAAACCCACCCAATAGTACTCATCCTTAAGATCACGATACATCTTTGTACTACCAGTGTGCATAGCAAAAGGACTGCTATGAACTTCAGTCAGAATAGTACGCCTCAACTCTGCATCATTCGACACTACTATCCGACTCCCAAAACATAGAACTCCATCATCATTAAAACAGAAATCTGATGGTCTATCCTCAGCAATATCCTGAACATGTGGCACCAAAGAATCATCCAACAACTGCTTATCCTTTATTAACTGAACCAAAGATGGTTTCACTTGCAATTCAGCCATAAGACCCCATCTCGCGAAATACTCAAGCTGGCAAACATAGCCCTTAACTCCACTGCCATCTTCCTACTCAAGGCATCCGCTACAACATTAGCTTTTCCCGGATGGTACTCGATCGTCAGATCGTAATCTTTAAGCAATTCCACCCAACACCGTTGCCTAAGATTCAAATCCTTCTGAGACATCAGATACTTCAAACTCTTGTGATCTGTGTACACAGTACACTTCTCACCATACAGGTAATGTCTCCAAATCTTCAAAGCAAAAACCACCGCAGCTAACTCAATATCATGCGTAGGATAATTCCGCTCATGCACCTTCAACTGGCGCGATGCATAAGCCACCACCTTACCCTCTTGCATCAACACACACCCCAAACCCACATAGGATGCGTCACTATACACCACAAACTCTTTCCCTGATTCAAGTTGAACCAAGATAGGAGCTTGCGTCAAAGCTGCCTTAAGCTTCTCAAAAGCTTGTTGCCTTACTTCTGTCCACTCAAACTTGACATCCTTTTGCAACAACTTTGTTAAAGGTGCATCAATCTTTGAAAATTCATCCACAAACCTCCGATAGTATCCTACCAACCCAAGGAAACTACGGACTTCATGAACAGACTTAGGAGGCTTCCAATTCATCACCGCCTCAATCTTCTGAGGATCAACACGAATCCCCTCAGCAGAAACCACATGAACAAGGAAAACAACTTCCTTAAGCCAGAATTCGCACTTGCTCAGCTTAGCATAAAGCTGATTCTCCAACAGCGCCTGCAACACAATCCGCAAATGCCCCTCATGCTCCTCCTCAGTACGAGAGTACACAAGGATATCATCAATGAACACTACAACAAACTTGTCCAAGTATTCATGAAACACTCTATTCATCATGTCCATAACAGCTGCAGGAGCATTCGTCAAGCCAAACGACATCACAAGGAACTCATAATGCCCATACCTCGTCCTAAAAGCTGTCTTTGGCACATCCACATCCTACACCTTAAGTTGATAATAACCTGACCTTAAGTCAATCTTAGAGAACACAGCCGCTCCCTGAAACTGATCAAAAAGATCATCAATCCTCGGCAAAGGATACCGATTCTTGATAGTCAACTTGTTCAGCTGACGATAATCGATGCACATTCTCATAGTGCCATCCTTCTTCTTCACAAACAAGACCGGTGCACCCCAAGGTGACACACTCGGCCGAATGAAACCACGATCAAGCAACTCCTGAAGTTGCGTCTTCAGCTCCTTCAACACCTTAGGGGCCATTTGGTAAGGAGTAATGGACACTGGAGTTGTGTTCTCATACAACTCAATCCCAAACTCCACCTCTCGACTAGGAGGCAATCCAGTTAACTCCTCCGGAAACACTCCAGGAAACTCTCACACAGTCCTGATATCTTGAACTCGCAACTCCTTAGGACTAGGATTCATCACAAAGGCCAGGTAAGCCTCACAACCTTGCCTCAACATTCGGCTTTCTTCTAACGAAGACACCACATTGGCAAGAAACTTCACATTCTCACCAACCACCACTACTTCGGAATCATCCGCAAGTTTCAATGAAACTCGCTTGTTCTCAAAATCCACTACCGCTCGATGTTCAATAAGCCAATCCATACCAAGGATTACATCAAAACCATAGAATGGCAATTCCATGAGATCAACAAGAAAAACATGGTTTTGCACTTCCAAGGGACATCTTCTATACAACTTCCGTGTCACAACGGTCTCACAAAAGGAACTAGTTATACGCATACCAACATCCAACGACTCAACAGGTAACCCAATCAATTGAGCATGTTCACGCAATATGTATGGGTGTGTAGATCTAGAATCAATCAAGGAAAGTAATGATAAGGATTGCAAAGTAAAGGTACCTGCGATCACATCCATATCATTCCTTCCCTCTCGCTGAGCATACACTCGAGCCTGGCCACCACCCTCAGGTTGAACAGCCATCACATGCGCCACATTCCTCCCACCATCATCTCTGCGCTAGAAGTTACCACGGCCGCGCCCACGACCTCTCTGTGGTGCAACTACCCCAGGAGCACGTCCCTGACCACCACCGGCCAATAAAGGACACTCCCTCTTCATGTGGTCTGCCGAACAACAATTCCAGCATGAATTACCTGTCACTGCTACAGGAGCCTGAACCTCCCTTGCTGCTCGAGGACAATCTCGCCTCATACGGCCACGAGATCCACACGTCTAGCACGTGTTCTGATCAGCTCTCATCCTATCTCCCTGAACAAGCGCACCATGTCCTCCACCACCATGCCTAGCAGAAGACTAATACCTCTTATCACGTCCTCTCTTGTTCTATCCACCACCGGAACTATAATCAGCAGCTCTTTTGCCCGAGCTAGAACTAACGCCTCTGGAAGACAAACCCAAGTTCTGCTCAATGTCCTTCGCTCTACTCACCAGCACATCAAAATCCGTATACTCAGCAGCAAGCATGAAAGTCTTCACGTCCGTCACCAAACCATAACAGAAACGTTCACACCTCTCCCGCTCATCAGGGATTAGCTCAGGTGCGTACTGGCTAAGGCGAACAAACTAGATCTCATACTCAGCTACCGTCATGCTTCCTTGCACAAGAGACATGAATTCTCTTTTCATCTCATCTAGGTATCGCACACCTAGATACTTTCGCTTGAACGCGTTCAAGAAGAACGTCCAAGTCACATCATTTTCCTCTATTCTGGAGACAGTGGTCGTCCACCACGTATAAGCATCATCATGCAGCAGCGACACCACACAACCCAACTTCTGCACATTGCTGCAGTTCATTTGCCCCAAAATCCTCTTGGTGCTTTCCAACCAACATTCAGATCCTTCAGGAGATAAACCTCTGAACTCAGTCCCTTCCAAACTGCGAAGACGTTCCAAAGGTAATCTCACGTTAGCATCACCCTGATGCGCAGCTCCGTGAACTCCAGCTACTGCTGCCTGAAAGGCTCCCGCAATAGCCTAAATCAGCACAGTCATGTCAGGAGCAGCTTGCCCCTGCACACCTTCAGGTCCAGCGACCCCCGCACCAGCACCAACAACAGCATTATCACCTCCAGCACCATCACCGCCGGGTGGTCCACCACCAGGAGGAGGAGGTAAATCCACAACATTCTCAGCATTTTCCTTGTTTTCATTCTGAGCCATAGCTCTCGTATTCATCCTCATCTCTCTACGAAGCCCCATTTATAAAAAACAATGCACTGACACAAATGCAATAAACATAATTAGGCTCAACAAGGTAAGTAATCCAAGTACTCAAGCTCATTTCCCAAAAACAATTCCTTTCATTAGTTTTGATATTGCAATGGGTTCCCCTAACATGCTTCAACATAGCATAGCATCACAATTGCAACCATACATCACAGTTCATAAAACATTCCTTCACTTAAAAGGTCCATCATACAAAAACACATACATCACCCACATAACAATTCCTAATTATACGAGAACTAAGCTCAGATACCACCAAAAGTAACCCCCTTAGCCCGACCTAGACGGTTGACCCGAACTACGAAGATTACACAGGGAAAACCAAAGTCAACTCGAAAGTCAACCTTGATTAACGACCCTTTTTTTCTTTTTAATCTTGTCTAGATGCACGTTAACCCTAAGTGAACACTCGAGAAACATATATGTGTAAAGCACAACGATCGGATTTCAGAGAGGGATTCAATTGCACAATATACAAATATTAGGGACCAAAACATAAATTCTGTAAATTAGAAGGTCATAACTGATTTTAAAGTTACCGATATTAAATTAGTCTTATTACATGCTTCTCTGCCAAAGTTCACCTTAATTGGACATCTCGAACTCATACAATTGCAAATACAACTTTCGGGACTAAAACGTAAAGCTTGCAAACTTCAACACTATTCAAATCAGTGCCCAACGGTCACCTATTTTGAAACGGCTTTGACCGTTCCGAAACACGGGTTCGTTCCAAGATTGGTTCCGAAACAGGGCCTTCCAGTAGCCAAATCGTTTCGACAAAGCCTCCAACCGTTTCGAAACACGAAGGCCATTTCAGGCCCCCGTTTCGAAACGCCAGTGGGTGTTCCGATATAGTTTGCCCAGAAGCTGCAGATTTTGCTGGTTTTTCATACATAAATCCACTGAAACACATCCTAATGACTTCCTAAACATGCCAACAAGTCATCATACATATATAAAGCATGTTTGTAACTCCCAAACACCTTCATAGCATCAAACATGGAATTTCACATATCTATAGGCATGCTTCCTATTATCGAAAACCAAGCAATCAACCAATCTCCAAAACAGGCATTAAAAGGCCACTTACAAATTCAAACCATCAAAAACAACATGCCACAACCTAGGGAGTTCAACACATCTCCCAAAACACATCTTAGGTTCCCATTGCCAAATTACCAAAACTAATAGTGTATGAAAACATCACCATACATGAGCTTGGTTTCCCTTGGACACTCTAGCCTCCTTGTTGCCCTTAAACACTTCAATTATCTGCATTATTGGTACAAGAGAGAGAGCGTAAGCACAATTGCTTAGTGAGACATGCTCTAAAGAAAACAACACAATAATGCATTTTAGAAAACACTTTCAACAAAGCTTTTAAACGCATGCTCATCTCTTTTCATGCAACCTTGCATACTTTACAAGCATCTCATGCTTCATTACATTCAACTTATCATATTGGCTTTCAAGTGATAATTCATAACCATTTACAACACAAAACACAATCGGATACGCGGATTACAAGCATTGTCCCACACGCTTCATACACACTACCGAACAACATAAGGTGGAGTTTATCGGTACAATCACAACCCCTCAACACCCGTGATGGAGTTTAACCACCGTTGTGACCTTACCAAGATCCACACACGGACTTTTAACCACCGTTGTGATCTTACCTCTCTCGTTAGGATACTTGGATGGAGTTTACGGTACAATCACAACCACTCAACATCCAAGGCGACTTTATTCACGGTGCACCCAATCCTATAGCCGGCTAACTATATTCGATTCAAGTATTTTAAAACCAATTCATCACTTGCCAATATACATCAAATACCATCATCAATTCACTGTTTTAAAGCATTAATTCAAAGCCATTAAACATCATGCATCACCGTGCATCATTACCAATTTTAACAACATGCCAAAACAAGGATCTCTTTTCTTGAGCATCCTTCAACACATGGCGTTCAAAACCAGCATTAACCATGCTAAAACATGCTTTCAAAACAGAATTTAAACATGCAATTTATAACCAATGCATCAAGCTACTTCATAGCACATCCGAGGGAGTTTTTCTGAATACTTACTCTTGAGCTTAGCTAAGTTGTTTAGACTTAAACTAAGCTCCCAAAACCTTCAAATAATCGTTTCAAAGCTGAAAACCCAACTCCACTCACCGATTACGTTTCGCAAACTTGCCGAAACGCCAATCAAGCCTCCGGATCAACTCCAATAGTGTCCGAGGATGCTTCCCCTGTTTTAAACACATCAAAGCTTAGGATTAATGCATCATTATGCATTGAAATCTTCAGCCAACACAACTAAACTCGGTGATCTACCCAAAACCAACATTTCGGCTACCAAACACAACCAAAAACACCTCCAAACTCTTTCACAACTTAACCCAGCCAAGATCCATCACTTCTAACCATTTCTAAACATCAATCAACAACCAAAATACACCTTAACTTGTCCTTATACCTCCAGCTATGACAGAACACCAAAAACACCTAAAAACCCACCATTTTCATAAGCAAAAACTTAGGAAATACAACATATTCGGGATTGCATTGATAAAACCTCATTTCCACATCATTAGACATCCAAAATACATTAAAGATTCATCACAAAACAGAGCCCAAACAATCTCAACGAAATTCTTCAAGATTTCTTCCAAATCTTGAGTTTTAAGCCAAAATCAAGTTTCTAACATTAAAACCATTTACAAAACTTAAATTAAGGATTGACAACTTGGGAATTTCAGTAAAGAACTGAGTATTTAGAGGAGAAGAACAATCTTACCTCTAAATGGTGATTTCTCCTTGATTTGAGCCAATTTCCTTGAAAATTCAATGAGGAAATCAAAAGGATTTGATGCAAGATTGATTAGGAATTAATTGATGATTGAAATCTCATCAATTGAAGTGAAGATCAATGCAAAAGTTGATGGAGAAATAATGTTTGGATGATGGAATTTTGAGAGAAAAATGAATGAGAAAAATTTAGGAAAAGGTAGTTATGAAATTCCAAAAAGTAGTTTCCCTTTTCATTTAATTAATTAAAACATTAATTAATTCACTCAAATTAAGGAAAAATCTGGAGAAATAATTTTTGGGTAAATTAGCTCCTTAAAGATTCAAAGTTTCAATCCTTACAAAACAGTCACCACTAAACTTTTCAATAATCGCATTTTAGTCACTACACCAAAATGTAGTATTTCCAAACCTTATTTTGTAAAATTGATTTCACCACTCTCTTATATATATTAAAAGAGGATTTTTAGATATTTTTCCATATTTTTAAAGCATCCCGAACTAAGCTTTCCCTAAAACCTCCTTTTATATTCGAACCGAAAATCAGACTGGTCCGGTTCAGACCCTAAACTTCTAAGCCCAAAATTGGGGTGTTACACCCATTTCTTTTCATCCAAGTATCTAACCCCTAGATACTTTCTCCTGAAGGCACCTCTGAAGAACTCCCAATCAACTTCATTGGGTTCCATACGAGCTGTGGTAGTCGTCCACCAGCTGTAAGCATCACCTTGTAGCAAAGAAACTGCGTATCCCAACTTGCGCACATCACTACAGCCCATCTGATCCATAATGCGAACCGTACTCGCTAACCAGGCCTCAGACGCCTCCGGAGACATACCAAAGAACTCTACAGCTCCCAAGCTCCTCAACCTCTCCAAAGGTAAGCCCACCTGCCCACCTGCAGGGGCCTGTACATGCGCTTCGGCAACAGCAGCCTGAAACGCTCCGGTTATCGCCTGAACTAGTGGCGCCAAATCACCCAAACCAGGACCAGCTTGTCCTTGTTGCACCTGCTCCCCACCTCCAGGTGGTGGTGGAGGAGGTAGATCTCCACCAGGAGGGACATCAGCCCCTTGCTCAGCCTGGTTACCCTACTCAGCTGCAGGTACTATCGTACTCGATCTTAACTCTCTTCTTGGACCCATAGTGCTATTTAACAAGACATAACAACAAAACAAGTCAAACCATTTAGGCCAGCTGCAAGCAAGAATCCAAGTTTACAAAACATTTGATTAGTGTAATAAGGCAATGGGCACCCAATTTTCCCCACAGAGTATAGCATACAAGAAACATCATGCTCACATACTTTTCATCAGCCCAAAATCAGCACATAACCACACAACATCATCATCACACAATCATATTCCTTCCACATGCAATTCGCATCAATCAAGCATGACATAAGGTTCAAAATTCAACCAATAGCATGTTTCTCTAACATCCTACTTCAACACATATCAATTTTACATACCAACATCCCAATTCTTTCGTAACCTTGCTCTGATACCAACAAATGTAACCCCCTTAGCCCGGCCTAGACGTTTGACCCGAACTACGAAGATTACGTAGGGAAAACCAAAGTCAACCCAAAAGTCAACCTTGATTAACGGCCTTTTTTCTTTTTATCTTTTTCTAGATGCTCAATATTAACCTATATGTTTAGCAAATTAATTCAGCGGAAGAGGCACGGTGAACGGAACCCGAACAAGGACTCAATTGAATAGAAACATCTTTGAGGGACTAAAACATAAATTATCAGAATTAAAAGGACTAAACGAGTTTTAATGTTACCAACCCAAAATTAATCACATAACATGCCATCTGGTCAAATTTCAACTTAAACGGATCATTCAAACCCATTGAATAGCAACCAACATTTAGGGACCATAATGTAAGAAATAGAAACCCAAAACAGTTAAAAATTCAAACCCAACGGTCAGGCGTTTCGATACGGATGGCCCTATACTGAAATGGTCGTTTCGAAACAGGGTTGACTGTTTCGATACTAGGGTGCGTTCCGAGACCCGTATCGAAACACCCCCTTGCAATAGCAAAATCGTTTCGATACGTCCTCACCCATTCCGAAACCTCATAGCCATTACAAGCCCCTGTTCCGAAATAGGCACGGGCGTTCCGATACGCCTTGCCCTGCAACATCAGATTTTGCTGGTTTTTCATGCTTTTTCACATTCAAATCATTCCCGAGACATACCATATCATACATACAACATGGATACATATCAACAATCACCATTTCGAGGCATTAGCTATAACATGGCAACCAACATGCGAGTATAGGTACTAAAGGCATGCTCCCTAGTCCACCAAAACAATAAAAAGCCAAAACCATCATCCACGACCAAAATCAAAGCATAAAGGCCAATTACATCTCAAAAGTAACTATCAATCATGCTCAAAGAAAAGGGAAAACATTCTCAACCATGCATTAGCATAAACCCCACCCATTGCCTTTTATTACACCGGAGAAAAGCCACATACTTTGCAAGATTAAAAGCTTGGATTCCTCTTGCTTACTTGTTGCCCTCAAAGCCTAGTTTTCTGCATTGATGAAACAAAAGAGCGTAAGCACAAAGCTTAGTGAGGATCGCTAAATAACATTCATCAATGCATGTCACATACTTTGCAAAACCAACTCGTCACATCTCGTGCCATTTTATAAAACATGTCTTCTCAAGACCTCAATGCACTTTTTAACCACATGCTCATATGCATCATTTTAAAACAGCAAATAAACCTTTGCTCATGCTTTAACAAGCATCACATGCATTCTTGCATCATACACAAATATCTCATGCATCCTTGCATCATATACAAGCATCTCATGCTTCACATTATTAATTTACATTATATTGGCTCGCAAGTGATAATCCATAAACCATTTCAACACAAGACACAATCGGATATGTGGATTACAAGCGTTGTCCCTCATGCTTCATACAAACTACCAGACTACACAAGGTGGAGATTTATGCCACAATCACAACCCCTCAACACCCGTGATGGAGATTAAAGTAACCAAAAACCATTTTCATCACTTGCCAATATAATTATTTAACCACATTAATCCATTGTTTTACAAGCATAACCACAATGCCATTTCCACAAGCATCACATGCTTAATATCATATGCATTCAACACATGCAAACCAATGATCACTTATCTAGTGCATTCTTAACACAATGGCATTAAAATTAAGCATTAAACCATGCTTAAAAATAGTATACAAATCTACACTTACTTCAAGTGCAATTTCATCAAATATAGCACCTTACCAAGAGAGATTTCCGAACCACTTACTCTTGAGCTTAGCTAAGTGTATCAAACTTACACTAAGCTCCCAAGATCACGCTCAAAGCGTTGCAAAACAGGAAATTGCATTTCCACTCACTGATACACGAAGCCTTGCTCGCCGACACGAAAATTACTCTTCCAGAGCCTCCAACAACACCTCGTTTGCTTCCGGATCAAGATCCCATGTTTTCACACCAACAAAATAGAGATCTAAATGCATTAAAATGCATTCTAACACCAGCAACAATTCATAACACGTTGCTTACCCAAACTACACCAAATTACCCATCCAAAACAACTGAAAACTCAATCGATTGCTTCCTAAACCAAGCCCGGCCATCATACATCACTTCCAAACAATTATCAACATCAAAACATATCTAATAAACAACCTAACTCATCCTTATACCTCCAACAAGCAAGATTCCACCATTTCACCCCAAAATCTCACTTAAAACTACCAAGAAACTCAAGAATCTCAAGGATTTCGGGATCTACATTATCAACACTTCATTTTAACATATAAATCACATTTGAAATCATTTGAAATCAACACAAAATAAAGCCCAACTCATCAAGTCCGAAAATTAAGATTTCAACCACAATTTTACAAGATTTTGATCTCCAATCAAAACTATAATGAAAACTCAACCAAAAATAGTATTTAGAAGCAAAATATCTTGGGAATTTCAGTAAATAACTTAGATTAGAGGTTGAGAACGAGATTTACCTCCAATCCTTGCTTTTCTCAATGAATGACAAGTTTTCCTTAACAAAATCTTGAAGAATTAGAAAAGACCTCTTGAAAATGATTTAGAAAATGTTGAGGGAGTTTTTGGAAGAAAGAATTCTGAGAAAAGATGAGAGAATTATTGTCTGGCTGAAAGTGAGAAAGAGTTGGTAGTTACGTCAAATGAAATCTCACTTTAACTAACTTTTTTAATTAATTAATATAAATCTAATTAAATCCATTTAATTAAAAACCTTTCAAAACACATGTCATATTGAGAAAAAGTCAAATTGACTTAAAGCCCCCTAAAGATTCTAAGATTTTGGCCTCCACATTAAAAATCACATTTTCCCAGTTTTGAAACTTTACAATTTGGTCACTATTGAAAATGTCCATTTTCCAAAACCCTTTTTGTAAAATTGATTTGACCAACCTCTTAAATATATTTTTAGAGGATTTTATCAATTTTTATAACATTTTTATCCTATCCCGATCCTTGATTTCCAAAAATACCTTACGCGATTCGAACCATTCTCGACCGATCCGATCTGACGTCTAAAACATCTAGGCCCAAAATTAGGGCGTTACATCCACTATGTTGATTCAATCCGAGCGTTAATGATGAGATTAATATGTTAAACATTGTACATTGATGCACAATATTGACATTGATGAGCATCAGAACATATATTTAAATACTTGCTACATTGTTATTCATTGTTTATGACTACCTCAATAGGCAATGTATGCCTAACGTGTCTCATCTCTTGTGTTTCAGGTTAAAAGGCCATTGCGATTGAAGATCGGATACTCAAGGCAAGACAAGTCACTACAAGCCCTAAAGTAATGTATTTTGACCTTATGATCTCCTAGGAAGTAACAAAGTAGTCGAACTAGTCGTTTATGTCCATTTTGATATGTTGTGAGATGCCTATGTTGTAATGTGGTTAATGGCTCTAAATGGCCTTTTTTTGGCTTAAAGTGGTCTAAAGTTGCATATTTAGCTCATGAAGGTCAAAACATAGTAAACGTATTCGTATGATCATGAAATTTGGTATGCTAGTAGTTCATATCATTGAAATGTCATGTGTAAAGTTTCATTGCATTTGAACATCATTTGGTAAGTCAAATCGAATAAAAACCATCATAAATATGTCATTACAGGCCAGTCCGTAACGATACGGGTGATGGCGTATCGATACAGGTAAGCATAATTGAACCTAAGGAACAGGGTGTACTGATACGGTCTATAGCCGTTTCGGAACATTTTGCTACTGGAATCCATTATTTCGATACAAGTGCATAACGTATCGAAACGAGTCAAAGTCAAAGGAAGTCAACCCATACCGGTAAAGGGCTTGCCCGTATCAATACGATCTAAAGGGTAAAGTCAACATGGGTTGACCATCGTACACCCGATTTGAAACAGCCCTAAGGTGTTTCGATACAGGGTTAGTTAAGTTAGTTAAAGGCATAATTTAACAGTTTGCAAGGTTCATAGATTGGTCATTGAATTTTGAATGATTAAATTGAATGAGTAAATGATCTTCGAATTGTATGAAACTTTGCAGGCCTGTTAATATAGTATTGAATTTCATTGTGGTATAACTAATTTCATAGAAGACCTCCAATTTATCAACTTTATAGTTTAGTCCCTAAAGCTTGTAAAAGTCAAGAATTAGCCATATTTGATTAGTTATTGCTTCATAAGGATTAATTGGACTAAGATGCATTGTGGTAATATGTTATTGAATGTTACTGTTGTAAATGTTGTTAATAAAATGAAATTTTATTGCATCGATCACTGTATTGGTCATCGGTATCACCTTTCGACCCGGTTCTCGACCAGACCGAGAAGAGGGTGTTACATTTGTGGTATCAGAGCTAGAGTTTAGTTGATTCTAGGACTAAACCGATGCTTGTTGCATTGTTATTGTGTTACTTTGCCACCTAGGAGTTATATATTGTGTATATTGTGACTTGTCGACTAATCTGATCTTTCAAATAGATATGTCTGACACTAATGAAGCTTACATCGACGAGCTTGCCACCGGCTTCTTGACGCATGGCGAGGAGATTAGAGGAGGAGGTCTTCTGAATCCATCACACCCGCAAGATCCTCCAGCCCAGGGTACCGAGCCTATAGCACATACTGCTCAGGCTGAATGTTACAAGAACATGGCTGATACGTTCAAGCAGTTTATGACTGCCTATCCCTCCTGCTGCCCAACACACTCGAGCACCCATTGATAAGCTCTCACAGTATCCAGCTTACACCTTTACTGGACAAGATGATGACAACCCTGAAGTTGCCGAATACTAGTTGGACAACACTTTACAGATTTTGGATAAGCAACTCCAGTCCTCGGACGAGCACAAACTCGAGTGTGCCATCACGTTGCTAGCTGATGAGGCACTTCACTGGTGGGAAACTACCATATTGACAATCTTTGAAGACACTATGACTTGGGAGTTCTTCCTTAAAGAATTCCACAAGAAATATATCAGTGAGTTTTACCTTGCTAAGAGGCAAAGTATCTTCCTCCACCTCAAACAAGGTGGGTGACCGATCGAAAAGTACATCCACAATTTCTACAAGTACTGTAGATATGGTTCTGAGTATATAAAGAAGGAGGAAGAGAAGTGCTGGATGTTCATTGCAGGGCTTAATGATGAACTACGCCCTATGTTTACTGCGCTAAGCATTTCTGATTTCCATGACCTTGTAAATCGAGTTTAGGCCACCGAAGCTGCACAGAAAGCTCAATGAACTGATGGGTCTAGAAAGTCCGAGAAGAGGTTCAAGGATGATTCTCGACCTTCGAGATGGAACAAGAAAGGGAGATATCAAGGCCCTAAGCAGAATGTCTATTCACAACCCTCCCGTTCTGGAAATATTGAGAGGCCTCAGTCTGTGACGCAGTCCTTTGCTAAGGCAGCGTCCATTCATAGCAGCGGAGGTTCAAATCGAGGCAACCAACATCATGTTTGCAATTATTGTCAAAATAGGCACCCAGTTGGTCAATGTCGTAAGCAGACTGGAGCTTGTTACTACTGTGGTGAGCAGAGTCACTTTATACGTGACTGTCCTTTGAATGCAACTAAATCTACTGCTACACCAACTACTACTGCCTCTCTTGCTTAGTCCTTTCGATGGAAAAAATCGAAGCAAGGATCATCGGGAACTTATGGACGATCGAGTGGTTCAGGAAAATCGTTCAATAAGCAAGATTCTAAAGCCCCATCCCAAATGTACCATGTGAGGAGCAGAGAAGAAGGGGATGAACCTGACGTCATTGCAAGTACCATTGAGCTATATTCACACCCTTTATATACGTTGATTAATCCTGGTTCTACCCACTCTTTTATAAGTGCCATTGTAGTTAAGGAGTATAATATGTCTTCCGATCCAATAGCATTGAGAACCTCTGTGACCAATCCCTTAGGAGATTGCGTCACCGTAAAGGTGGTGTGCAAGAACTGCCCCTTATTGATCCAAGGGATTCCTTTTCCGGCCAATTCATTAGCTTTACCGATCCATGAGTTCGATGTCATCCTGGGTTTAGATTGGCTTAGTGAGCATCAAGCCTGGGTAAATTGTTGTAAGAGGAAATTGTACCTTCGGGATCTGGGTAAGGAAAGTGTTGTGTCGATGAATGTGAAGAACCCATCATTGTAAGCTTTGACGTTGGAAACCAAAGGCAAATCTCAACTGCGAGACATTGACACTGTTTGTGAATTTCCTGATGTCTTCCCTGATGAACTTCTGGGATTGCCCCCAACACGTGAAGTGGAGTTTTGCATTGAGGTGCAACCTGAGACTACTCTTGTTTCCATTGCACCATATCGCATGGCAGCTGTGGAATTAAAGGCTCAGATCCAAGAATTATTGAACAAAAGGTTTCATTCAACCAAGCTCTTCGCCTTGGGGAGCACCGGTTCTCTTTGTAAAGAAGAAAGATGGTTCTATGTGATTGTGTATTGTCTATCGACAGTTGAATAAAGTAACCATAAAAAAAATACCCATTGCCTTGAATAGTTGACATGTTCAATCAACTAAAGGATGCCATTGTGTTTTCCAAGATCGATTTAAGGTCAGGCTATTATCAAATGAGAGTTAAGGAGTGTGATGTACCGAAGACCGCTTTCCGTACAAGATATGGACACTACGAATTCTTGGTGATGCCCTTTGGGTTAACCAATGCACCGACAACCTTTATGGATTTGATGAATCGGGTTTTTAGACCCTATCTTGATAAATTCGTAATGGTGTTTATAGATGACATATTGATTTACTCCAAGAGTGAAGTGGAACATCGAGATCATCTTCGAATCGTGCTTCACACCTTAAGAGAGAAACAAATGTACGCGAAGTTCTCTAAGAGTTAGTTTTGGCTAACCGAAGTTGCCTTTCTAGGACATATTGTGTCAGCTTATTTTATACCGGTTAGAATGGACTACGGTCTTCCTATATTAGATAACTTGTATATCAAGAAAGTAATCCGACTCCACGGAGTACCCAAGTCTATTATCTCCGATCGAGATCCTCGATTTGCATCTCGGTTTTGGAGAACCTTACAGGGAGCTTTGGGCACCAGAGTTAATCTTAGCACAACCTTTCACCCTCAATCTGACGGCCAGTCAGAAAGGGTAATCTAGGTAATTATCAAAAAAAAACTTGTCCATTGAAACCTTAGAAATTTGTATTGTTATTGAATCTTCCTTTACAGATCTTGGAAGACATGCTTCGAGCATGCATAGACTTTGGAGGAACTTGGGAGAAATCCCTACCCCTTGTTGAATTCGCTTACAATAATAGTTACCAGGCATCAATCCAAATGGCCCCGTATGAAGCATTGTATGGTAGGCGATGTAGAACTCCATTGTGTTGGTCGGAGCTTGGCGAGGGCAAGATGTTAGGCCGTGACTTGCTTCGAGAGACTGAAAAGTGGGTCACCATTATTCATGATCGTTTAAAGGATGCCTTTGATCGACAAAAGGCTTATGTTGATCTCAAGAGAAGGGACATCGAGTACGAAGTTGGTGAAAAAGCCTTCCTCAAAGTATCAACATGGAAAAAGGTTTCAAGGTTTGGCAAGTAGGGAAAATTGAGTCCCCGATTCATTGGACCTTTTAGAGTCATTGAAAGAGTTGGCCCCGTAGCGTATCGATTATTGTTGCCCTATGAATTGAGTAAAATCCACGATTTTTTTCATGTATCGATGCTCCAGAAATATCGTTCTGATCTTTCGCACATTGTGGAACCTGAATCTGTAGAAATCCAGCCAAATTTGTCCTATGAGGAAGAACCGGTTCAGATTCTAGCAAGAGAAGTCAAGAGGCTTCGCAACAAAATTGTACCGTTAGTTAAAGTGCTTTGGAGGAGCCATACCGTTGAGGAAGCCACTTGGGAACCTGAAGAGACCATGAAACATCAATATCCAAACCTCTTCGGTTCAGGTAAAAATTAGAGGAAGAACTTTTCTCAAGGGGGAGAGTTGTAACACCCCAAAATCTGGTATAGTCAGAATTGGGTTCCGGTGATCGAAAATTTCACATCGATAAAGTCTAAACATAGTATTGGCTAGTTAATTATTGATATTCGACTCTAATCGAGTTAAGTCATTGTTATTGGATCTTATTGAAAAAAATGGAAACCTAATCCGTGACTAAATTGAGCAAAATGCAAGTTGAAGGGTAAAACCATAGTATAGAGAGAGTTGAGGGACTAATCTTGCGATTAGCCCCTCCTCAATCAAATTTTCACCTACGTGGATAGATTTGTGAGCTTTCCTTCAAGTGAAGGAAAGCCATCGATGTTTTAATAATAAAAAGAAAAGATTTAGAAAAGATAGAAAGTTATTTGAAAACATTGAAAGCCAATATTCTCTCCAAACCCTTCATCTTCATCGTCTCCTACCTAAGCAAGCACCTCCATTGGAGCTAGTTTTAAGCTTCGTTTTTCTTCGATTTATTGTTATCAAATAATTGCTATCGATCGGGTAAGCTATATTCCTCAATCGGTTATTGAATTCCATGTATGTATTGAGTTTAATCTTAAGCTAGGGTTTTGATCATCCATGGATATTTCATCGTTGTTTTCTATATTGAAGTCGGATATCGATTTTGATATTGTTATATTGATTTTGATATCTTATTACCGATCCTAATAATCTCCCTATTGGTTTCCTAGCTCAAGATAACGAAAAGGAGCATCCATCAAATTCACCGAAAGCTAGGAACATGGGTGTCGTTATCCGCGAGTCGCAGGAGCATCAGATTAGTAAGGTGAGTGTAGTCTGAGTCTAAGGATTAGGCGAAGAGCCTTCCTGAATCTTTTATTGTTGTCTTCAATCATATCGCTATCAATATCATTGAAGAAGTTGCATTGGATTGCTAATCGGATTCATTGGTAAGTATCGGTAAGTTGTTATTGAATATCAGACACAGTTATTGGCATCGCTATTATGCATTGTCATTGATATGATTAATGTTATTGAAATATTGTAAAGAAATCATCGGATATTGTTATTGACATTGACATTGACATTGACATTGAAACATGACATATTGTTAATGAAACATGTTTACTATTGATAATATTGAAGTCATTGGTCACCGAAATTCTCATTGAACATTGAATATGGATACAGACATTGAGACCATGGATTTGAATGGACAATTGATACAATTGGCATGCCATAGAATTCACGAGCTCATTGTACGAGAGGACTATGGTCCTAAGGCTACGACCTATATTGATTTGGCGAGGCGGAGGGATGTTTATTGATATTGGTCATATTGGTGAGGCGAAGAGTGATACATGGGTGTTGTTGAAGAAAACAACATTCCTCGTTCATTCACGGATCTAGGATAATAGCAAGTATTTCTCTGCAACAGAAACAAACATGGTTTTGTATTTAGATGTCAAAAATAAAGTAAAGAAGAAGAAAAAATGAAAGAAAAATCAGAAATGGGAAAAGAAGAAAGTTGCCGAAATAATATCTTCAAGCTTAAGATGATATCTTCAAGCATTCAACAATGGCAGCAACGTTCTTCGACTTGACACGAAAAACTCGAAAGAACTTGCATAATATGTTATGCAAACCCGGATCGAATCTGTACTACAATGTCGAAAGATGAACAAACTCCAAGGAAGAACTCGAACAATCTGTTGAACGAACCCGAACCTTTTATTGAATTTGTTCGAACAAAGCACTTGGACCCTTCAATTATCTAACAATTGAGAACCCGAAGTACTAAGGAAAAAGTTCTAAAAAGAACTAACTTTGAGAGAAAATTCTCACAATATATTTGATTCATAAAAAGGTCTTACCAAATTACATTGTTTAAACACATATATATAGGTACAAGGGCTGCCAAATTCGTTTAAGTTGTGTGGTTGATATTAAAAGGAGTTTAAAAATTAAATTTGAGTGGAAATAACTCCTTTTGGGCGGACTCAATTGGCAGCCACAAGTTTAGGCGCCCAAAACACATGAAAATCACATTTAACATGTGATATTTATGTTTGAAATTCAAACATAACCACTCGGGCTTATCCTTTCTTGCAAATGGCGCGTAATGAAGGAGAAAACGGGCTGATTCGGCTGCACATTCACACACATGTGTCAAACTATCACGTGGGTGCTGGAGATGACCGGATGCCACCTAGGCTGCCACATGTGCACTAGCACACTCCCCGATATGCAAGACGCTTTTCAGCTACTTCTGGACTTGTCAGCAGAAGTTGAGCTAGTGGAGCTAAAGTTGAGCTGAAATGAGCTAACTTAAAGTGTCAGAAGCTGAACTGAGCTGCCTTGAGCTGGAGATGAGCTGGTTACACTCTCCTGAACTGAAAATGAGATGCATACACTCTGGTGAGCTGGAGTTGAGTTGCCTACACTCACTTGGGCTGGAATTGAGCTAGCTACACACTCCTGAGCTAATGTCCTCCTAAGTACCTACATGAAAACAAAGCAAACACACATAAACATACTATATGCATAGTAAACACACTAATATAACTAATATAGCATAAAAATGTTACACATCAGTATGTAACAAGTGAAAAAAGCAAACTTCCCTGAAATTTTGAAGTTGTATCATTGGGTGGCATAATCGTGCTCACATCATCCCCCCTTCTTTAATGTGATTTGTCCCCAAATCGACCCTCATTATAAAAGGGAACAATTTTGACTTTCGCTTGGAAGGGAAATTCCTCAGTTGTCTTGCTCGGCACATATGCCATCCTCTCGAACCAAGTTCTTTTACAAAGAACACAAATGGAAATGCATTCTTTCTTGTACCTTTCTGAATAATGCACAACATAGAGTCCGACAATGCTTGTTGCACATTCGTAATCCTCCAAACAATGACATACAAAGGCAACTCCAAAGAACAACAAGAATCTCGACGATCATCCAGAATCACAACACACAGTTGTTCACAATCCAATGTACAACCAAAGAAATCAACATATAAAAATGAAAAATCAATAGTTCAATGGAAAGGAACGCCAAACCGTGGTACAAAAGGTTGTTTAATTTCAGAAAAGGATATAGATGCACTAGACATACCAACAGTAGCAACCTTGAGAACTTCACATGGCATCACATTATTAACCTGCAAGTTAGAAGAAGAAATAGAAGAAAATGTCGAATCATATAATACCTGTGAATTTGCTTCCTTCTTTTCGCATTCATTCTTCTCTTTGTTGGCCTTCCAAGCTGCAATACTCGCTTTCAAACGAACTTCGTCCTCATATACTTCACTTGGAGTCATAGGTGCCAAAGTTACCTTTTTGCCCTCAGGAGTAAAAGAGTATCGATTGGTGTAACAATCGTGCAAAACTCTCTTATCATACTGCCACGGTCTTCCTAACAACAAATTACAAGTATCCATAGAACAAACATCACAAGTTACCTCATCCTTGTATTTACCAATGAAAATGGTATAACAACTTGTTCGATAACTTTGATTTCAACACCATCATTCAACCATTGTAACTTGTACAGATAGGGATGCGTGGTCGTCTTCAGTCCTAACTTGTCAACCATGAGAGTACTAGCAACATTAGCACAACTACCACTATCAATAATCACAATACATACCTTGCCTTTCACGTTGCATCTCGTATGGAAGAGGTTGTTTCATTCTAGTTCATCCTGTGTTGGCCGATCATTTAGACTTCTCTTGTCAACAAGTGCTGTAACGCCCCGGTTTTGGGCTTAGAAGTTTTGGGCGTTGACCGGTTTGGTCAAAGTCCTGTTCGAATCTTAAGAGGAAAAATTAGGAAAGCCTAGTTCGGGTTGCATTAAAAATATGGAAAAATGTTCTAAAATCATCTTTTAATATAATTAGATGAACTGTGAAATCAATTTTGAAAAATGGGTTTTGGAAGTATGACATTTTGGCTAGTGACCAAAATGTAATTTTCGAAAGTTTGGTGGCTATTTTATAAAGAGTTGAAACTTTGAATCTTTAAGGAGCTATTAATCCAAAGATGATTTCTCCAGATTTTTCTAAGATATTTTAAGTCTATAATCTGATTTTAAAACATATTAGAAGTGGAGGGAAAATTTATTTGGCATTTTCTCAACTAACTTCTCATTTTCTTTCTCTCTTTTTCTCTCAACCCAAACACTCCATTTCCAGAGTTTTGTTTCTGATTTTCTCACCTAAATTCCTCCATTCAACTCTCATTTGATTGTAAATCATTGTATCTTCAAAACCTCTTCAATTGCTTCTTGTTTCTTCAAGGATTTTCATTCCAAAAAGTGGAGAATCACAAGTTTGGAGGTAAGAACGTCCTTCTCCTCTAAACTATCAGTTCTTTACTGAAATTCCCAAGTTATCAACTCTTGATTGATGTTTAATTAAAGGCTTTTGAGTTTGGAATTGTATCTTGGCTTATTATGCAAAATTTTGATGATTTTTGATGATTTTCGTTAGATCTGAGTAATCTGTGATTTAAGAGATGTTTTTGATGTTAAATGATCTCTAAATTGATAAGGAAATGAGTTTTGATCAATGCAATCCCGGATAGGTTGTGTTTCCTAAGTTTAGCTTAAGATTCTTGAATGTTTTTGTGGTGATCTTGTGGATCTGTTGTTGCTGGAGGTAAAAGGATGTTTATAGGTTGTTTTTAGGTGTTGTATGGTGATGATGGATGTGAGGTTTTGCTGGTTTATGGCTGGGCTTTGTTTAGAAGTGGTTTGGATGCAATTTCGGTGGTGTTTGGTGGCCGAAATTGGTGTATGAATGAGAGCAGCGAGTTTGAGTGCTTTCATTGAAGCTTTTGATGCTTGATGATGCATTAAACCTCTGCTTTAATGTGTTTGACCAGGGGAGGCATCTTTGGATCCAAGAGTTGTTGATCCGGAAGCTTGAATTCGTGCTTCGGCAAGTGGCGAAGTGGAATCGGTGAGTGGAATTGGGTTTTCGGCTTTGAAACCAATGTCTCGGGAGCTTAGTTTAAGTCTAAACAACTTGGCTAAGCTCGAGTGTAAGTTTTCGGAATTTTCTCTCTAGTGGTGGCCATGATTTTGTTGTGATGCGAAATGATAATTTGCATGTTTTACATACTGTTTTGGAAGCATGTTTTAGCATGGTTTTTGCTGTTGATGTAAGCCATATGTTGAAGGTAACTCTAGGTAGGAGTTCCTTGCTTTTGTACATTGAAATGTTGTGGTATAATGCTTTTAAATGCATGATGAATATGGCTTGGTTTTATGCTTAAAAACAGTGATGTAAGTGATGAAAATGATGTATATTGGCAAGTGATGTTTTTAAAATGTTAAGGTCACTAAGGTGGTTAAAAGTCCTTGAGTGAGCCTTGTTACTTATGAACATCAAGGTGGTTAAAAGTCCTTGGATGGTTCATGTTGTGGACACTAAGGTGGTTAAAAGTCCTTAGGTGATCCTTCTCTATGGTGTTTAAAAGTCCATAGGCCAAGGTGTTTAAAAGTCCTTGGGATCAAGGTGTTTAAAAGTCCTTGATGTGATTCATTCATGGTGTTTAAAAGTCCATGGCCAAGGTGTTTAAAAGTCCTTGGGATCAAGGTGTTTAAAAGTCCTTGATGAGATACTTTCTATGGTGTTTAAAAGTCCATAGGCCAAGGTGTTTAAAAGTCCTTGGGGCCAAGGTGTTTAAAAGTCCTTGGGAAAGTTGTTGAACTTGTTTTAATAAATGGAATGTTTCACTTAAGCCAATATGACATGTTAAGAATATTGAGAAGCATGAGATGCTTGTTTTATTGTTTATGTTGAAGCATGAGATTGCTTGTAAAGAATGCTTTTGAGCATGTGAAAAGGTTGATTTAAAGCATGTTTTGTAAATGTTTTGAATTGCATTATTGAATGGTTTTTAAGAGCTTCCCTCACTAAGCTTTTGCTTACGCTCTCTTTGTTTTCTGAATTCAATAATGCAGAGCGTTAGAGTACCTTGAGGGCAGCAAGAAAGGGCAAGCAATCAAGTTCAAGTGAAGCTCAAAGTATGAAGGTTTTATAAATGCATTTAGCTTTTGAATGTTTTGGCAATGGGGGACCATTGTGTATGTTTTGGGAGGTGTTGGAGACTCCCCAAGTATGATATAAGTTGGTGTGTTTGCTGGTTTTGGTTTGGAACCATTTATGCTTGTTTTGCAAGTTTGGTGTTTGAATGTCTAGCTTGTGTAGGAAGCATGCCTTTAGAATTGGGGCTTTTTGCTTATGATGATGTTGGGACGAATTGTCGATGCTATTATGTTGTTTTTATGTTGAATTGCATGTTGGCAAAGTTTGGTGATGTTCGGAGCATGTTTGGTTGTGTAATTGCATGTTTAAAGTGATGTTTTGAAGCAATCTGGGCAGGGTGTTTCGGAACAGCACCTACCGTTTCGGAACGGGTGCCTTAAATGAGCCCAGGCGTCCGAAACGGGAGGGGCCGTTCCGAAACGGAAAAGCCTCTGCCAGACCCCCGTTTCGAAACAAACTAAGCCTGTTTCGGAACGGCCCCGCGTTTCGGAACGGGCTGTCTCCCGTTTTGGAACAGTCGACCGTTGGGGGCTGACAATGGCAGTTTTATGTTTTGAAAAGTTTGCGTTTTGGTCCTGAAACTTGTTTGTGCAATTGTATGAGCTGTGGATGTCCTTTTGAGCTGAAATTTCACAGAGAAGCATGAAACCTGATTAATTTCAAGTTGGTAACTTCAATTTGGATTAAGTCCTTTAATTTATCAGAATTTACAATTTGGTCCCTAATGTTGTAAATTGTTCAATTGAGTCCCTGTTTAACCTCTGATGTTTGTGATCTTTTGGTATGATGTTTGTGTGATCATCATTAGGCTTAATGTGCTTCTAGACAAGTTTAAAAAGAAAAAAAAAAGGGTCGTTAATCAAGGTTGACTTTCGGGTTGACTTTGGTTTTCCCCGTGTGACTTCCTTAATTCGGGTCAACCGTCTAGGCCGGGTTAAGGGGGTTACATTTGGTGGTATCAGAGCTGAGTTCTCGAGTAATTGGGAGTGTTTGTATGCATGATTGAAGCATGTTTGCTTTGTATGCTTGTGGTTTGAAAGCATGTTCAGTGGCTTGAGATGTTGATACAATTGAGTTGTATGTTGTGATGTTGCATGCTGAGGGTACCCATTGCCAAACAAAAGCTAATGAAATGAAATTGATTTTGAATGAAATTGAGCTTGAATACTTGGATTGCTTACCTTGCTGGGCCTGACTTGTTTTATTTTGTATTGTTGTTGCATGGTAAAAGTATGGCACCACGTAGAGAGTTAAGAGGTAATGTGCGAGCTACGGCTCCCAATGAGAATGAGAATGAAGAGCACGCTGATAGTGCTGTGTTACCCCCTCCTCCGCCTGGTGGTGGTGATGGAGGTGCGAGAGCTGAAGCTGCAGCTGGTGCTGGAACTGCTGGACCAGAGGTTGGTCAGGGGCAAGCTATGCCTGACATGACGATGTTGGTACAAGCTATTGCGGGTGCTTTTCGAGCAGCAGTAGCTGGAGCTCAGGGAGCTGGGCATTAGGGAGATGCTGGAGTCAGATTGCCTTTGGAGCGTCTGCGCAGTCTTGGAGGGACTGAGTTTAGAGGTTTATCAGCTGAGAGTTCTGAGGCTTGGCTGGAAAGTACCAAGCGTATCTTGGGGCAGATGAGTTGCACGGATGTGCAAAAGCTGGGCTGTGTTGTGTCCTTGCTGCAGGACGATGCTTATACATGGTGGACGACTACCATTTCTGGAATGGCTGAAGCTGATGTTACCTGGACATTCTTTCAGAATGTGTTTAAAAGAAGATATCTGGGAGTGAGATATCTGGATGAGAAAAAGCGGGAATTCATGTCTCTTACCCAAGGGAGCATGAGTGTAGCTGAGTATGAGGTACAGTTTGTACGGCTCAGTCAGTATGCACCGGAGCTGATACCTGATGAGAGGGCTAGGTGCGAGAGGTTTCGTTACGGTCTTGTGACGGATGTCAAGATGTATTTGTTGGCCACCGAGTATGTTGATTTCGATGTGTTGGTGGGCCGAGCAAAGGATGTTGAGATGAACCTGAGTTTGTCTGCTAAGGGTGCTGGCAAGCGAGCTGCTGAGTATAGTTCCAGTGGTGGACGGAACAAGAGGGGACGAGATCAGAAGTATCAGTCCTCATCCAGGAGAGGTGGTGGTGTGCCTGCTAGGGGTGGCGGTGCTAGAGCTGATCCTAGTGCTTGTTGGATCTGTGGTTCCCGTGGTCACTTGAAGCGTGATTGTCCTCATGCTGAGAGAGTGGCACAAGCTCCTGTTGTGACAGCTGGTAATGCTGGTGGAAATGGGTGCTGGAATTGTGGTTCTGCTGACCACATCAGGCGAGATTGTCCGAGGTTGGCTGGTGAGCAGGTGCGTGCTCCTGTTGTTGCTGCACGGCAGAGAGGTCGTGGGCGCGGCCGTGGTAATTTCCAGAGAAGAGAGGAAGGTGGCCGTGGGGTAGCTCATGTTGTAGCTATTCAGCCTGAAGGTGGAGGCCAAGCGAGGGTGTATGCTCAGAGAGAGGGCAGGAATGATGCAGATGTGATTGCAGGTACCTTTACTTTGCAGTCCTTGTCATTGCTTTCTTTGATTGATTCTGGATCTACGCATTCATATATTCTTCGTGAGCATGCTGAATTGCTTGGTTTACCTGTTGAGTCTTTGGATGTTGGTGTTCGGGTCACTAGTTCTTTTGGTGAGACTGTTGTGACTCGGAAGTTGTATAGAAGGTGCCCTTTGGTTGTTCAAGAGCATGTCTTTCATGTTGATCTTATGGAGTTGCCCTTCTATGGTTTTGATGTGATCCTTGGTATGGATTGGCTTGCTGAGCATCATGCTGTTGTGGATTGTGAGAATAAGCGTGTTTCGCTTAAGCTTGCGGATGATTATGAAGTTGTGGTGGTTGGTGAGAATGTGAAGTTTCTTGCCAATGTTGTGTCTTCTTTGGAGGCGAGCAGGATGCTGAGGCAAGGTTGCGAAGCTTATCTAGCTTTTGTGATGAATCCTAGCTCTAAGGAGTTGAGGGTGCAAGATATCAGGGTTGTAAAGGAGTTTCCTGGTGTTTTTCCTGAGGAGTTGCCTGGTTTACCTCCTAACCGCGAGGTGGAGTTTGGAATTGAGCTGTATGAGAATACAACTCCTATGTCCATTACTCCCTATAGAATGGCACCTAAGGAGCTGAAGGAGCTGAAGACGCAGTTGCAAGAGTTGCTTGATCGTGGATTCATCCGGCCGAGTGTGTCGCCTTGGGGTGCTCCTGTCTTGTTTGTGAAGAAGAAGGATGGCACTATGAGAATGTGCATTGATTACCGTCAACTGAACAAGTTGACTATCAAGAATCGGTATCCTTTGCCGAGGATTGATGATCTCTTTGATCAATTTCGGGGAGCTGCTGTGTTCTCTAAGATTGACTTGAGGTCAGGGTATTATCAGTTGAAGGTGAAAGATGTGGATGTGCCTAAGACAGCTTTCAGGACAAGGTATGGGCATTATGAGTTCCTTGTGATGCCGTTTGGGTTGACAAATGCTCCTGCTGCTTTCATGGACATGATGAATCGTGTGTTTCATGAATACCTGGACAAGTTTGTTGTGGTGTTCATTGATGATATCCTTGTGTACTCGCGTACTGAGGAGGAGCATGAAGAGCATTTGAGGGTTGTTTTGCAAGCTTTGTTGGAGAATCAGCTTTATGCTAAGCTGAGCAAGTGTGAGTTCTGGCTAAGGGAGGTGGTTTTTCTTGGGCATGTGGTCTCGGCTGAGGGGATTCGTGTTGATCCTCAGAAGATTGAGGCGGTGATGAGCTGGAAGGTTCCTAAGTCTGTTCATGAGGTCCGTAGTTTCCTTGGTCTGGCGGGATACTACCGAAGGTTTGTGGATGGTTTTTCCAAGATTGCTGCTCCTTTGACAAAGTTGTTGCAGAAGGATGTTAGGTATGAGTGGACAGAAGCGAGACAGCAGGCTTTTGAGAAGCTGAAGGCGGCTTTGACGCAAGCTCCTATCTTGATTCAGCCTGAATCAGGGAAAGAGTTTGTGGTTTACAGTGATGCATCCTATGTTGGTTTAGGGTGTGTGCTGATGCAGGAGTGTAAGGTGGTGGCTTATGCATCGCGGCAGTTGAAAGTGCATGAGCGCAATTACCCTACGCACGATATTGAGCTGGCTGCAGTGGTTTTTGCTCTGAAGATTTGGAGGCATTATCTGTATGGTGAGAAGTGTACTGTGTACACGGATCACAAGAGTTTGAGGTATCTGATGTCTCAGAAGGAGTTGAATCTTAGGCAGCGGCGTTGGTTGGAGTTGCTCAAGGATTATGATCTGACGATTGAGTATCATCCTGGAAAAGCTAATGTTGTTGCTGATGCCTTGAGTAGGAAGGTGGCTGTTGAGCTGAGGGCCATGTTTGCTAGCTTGAGCATATCGCGTGATGGTGGTCTTGTGGCTGAGTTTCAGGTGAAACCATCTTTGGTTCAGTTGATCAAGGATAAGCAGTTGTTGGATGATACCTTGGTGTCTCATGTTCAGGATATCGCGGAGGGTAGACCTTCGGATTTCTGTTTCAATGATGATGGTGTGCTGTGTTTTGGTAGTCGGATAGTAGTGCCCAATGATGCTGAGTTGAGGCGTGCTATTCTGACTGAAGGTCATAGTAGTCCTTTTGCTATGCACCCTGGTAGTACTAAGATGTATCGTGATCTTCGTGATGAGTACTATTGGGTTGGTTTGAAGAAGGATGTTGCAGAATTCGTGAGCAAGTGTTTGGTGTGTCAGCGAGTCAAGGCTGAGCATCAGTTTCCTTCTGGTTTGTTGCAACCGTTGAAAATCCCTGAATGGAAGTGGGAGAGGGTTACCATGGATTTTGTATCTGGTTTACCTTTGTCTCCGTCAAAGAAGAATTCGGTTTGGGTGATTGTGGATCGCCTGACGAAGTGTGCACATTTCTTACCTGTGCATACTACGTTCTCTTTGGATAAGCTGGCAGAGCTGTACATTGCTGAGATTGTGCGGCTGCATGGTGTGCCTAAGTCGATTGTGTCGGATAGGGATCCGAGGTTCACATCGCGGTTTTGGCAGTGTTTGCATCAAGCTCTGGGTACAAGGTTGCATTTCAGTACCTCCTATCATCCTCAGTCGGATGGTCAGTCTGAGCGAGTTATCCAGGTTTTGGAGGATATGTTGAGGTGCTGCGTGATTGAGTTCCAAGGTTCTTGGGAGAAGCATCTGCCTTTGGTTGAGTTTGCTTATAACAACAGTTATCAGGCGAGCATACAGATGGCACCTTATGAGGCTCTGTATGGGAGGAAGTGTAGGACCCCTCTTTGTTGGGCTGAAACTGGTCAAAAGTTGGGTTCGATGCCGGCTTTGTTGAAAGGGACCACAGAGAAGGTGAAGCTCATTTGTGAGCGGTTGAAGGCGGCCTCTGATCGGCAGAAGTCTTACGCGGATTTGAAGCGTAAGGAGATAGAGTATGCGGTTGGTGACCGTGTGTTCTTGAAGGTTTCGCCTTGGAAGAAGGTGATGAGGTTTGGCCGAAAGGGCAAGTTGAGCCCTAGATACATTGGACCGTATGAGGTGGTTGAGCGTGTGGGTCCTGTCGCGTATCGGTTGAGGTTACCTCAGGAGTTGGAGAAGATCCATGATGTGTTCCATGTCTCTATGCTTCGGAAGTATAGATCTGATCCTTCGCATGTGATGCCTGTGGAGGAAGTGGTTTTGAATCCGGATTTGACCTATGATGAGGAACCGGTGAAGGTTCTGGATTCGGATAGCAAGGTTCTTCGTGGCAAGACCATTGAGTTGGTGAAGGTGCTGTGGAAGCATCGCGGTGTTGAGGAAGCCACGTGGGAGCGGAAGGAAGACATGCTGAAGCAGTTTCCTTATCTCTTTCCTTCAGGTAAATTTTGAGGACGAAATTTCTTAAGGGGGGGAGAGTTGTAACGCCCCGGTTTTGGGCTTAGAAGTTTTGGGCGTTGACCGGTTTGGTCAAAGTCCTGTTCGAATCTTAAGAGGAAAAATTAGGAAAGCCTAGTTCGGGTTGCATTAAAAATATGGAAAAATGTTCTAAAATCATCTTTTAATATAATTAGATGAACTGTGAAATCAATTTTGAAAAATGGGTTTTGGAAGTATGACATTTTGGCTAGTGACCAAAATGTAATTTTCGAAAGTTTGGTGGCTATTTTATAAAGAGTTGAAACTTTGAATCTTTAAGGAGCTATTAATCCAAAGATGATTTCTCCAGATTTTTCTAAGATATTTTAAGTCTATAATCTGATTTTAAAACATATTAGAAGTGGAGGGAAAATTTATTTGGCATTTTCTCAACTAACTTCTCATTTTCTTTCTCTCTTTTTCTCTCAACCCAAACACTCCATTTCCAGAGTTTTGTTTCTGATTTTCTCACCTAAATTCCTCCATTCAACTCTCATTTGATTGTAAATCATTGTATCTTCAAAACCTCTTCAATTGCTTCTTGTTTCTTCAAGGATTTTCATTCCAAAAAGTGGAGAATCACAAGTTTGGAGGTAAGAACGTCCTTCTCCTCTAAACTATCAGTTCTTTACTGAAATTCCCAAGTTATCAACTCTTGATTGATGTTTAATTAAAGGCTTTTGAGTTTGGAATTGTATCTTGGCTTATTATGCAAAATTTTGATGATTTTTGATGATTTTCGTTAGATCTGAGTAATCTGTGATTTAAGAGATGTTTTTGATGTTAAATGATCTCTAAATTGATAAGGAAATGAGTTTTGATCAATGCAATCCCGGATAGGTTGTGTTTCCTAAGTTTAGCTTAAGATTCTTGAATGTTTTTGTGGTGATCTTGTGGATCTGTTGTTGCTGGAGGTAAAAGGATGTTTATAGGTTGTTTTTAGGTGTTGTATGGTGATGATGGATGTGAGGTTTTGCTGGTTTATGGCTGGGCTTTGTTTAGAAGTGGTTTGGATGTAATTTCGGTGGTGTTTGGTGGCCGAAATTGGTGTATGAATGAGAGCAGCGAGTTTGAGTGCTTTCATTGAAGCTTTTGATGCTTGATGATGCATTAAACCTCTGCTTTAATGTGTTTGACCAGGGGAGGCATCTTTGGATCCAAGAGTTGTTGATCCGGAAGCTTGAATTCGTGCTTCGGCAAGTGGCGAAGTGGAATCGGTGAGTGGAATTGGGTTTTCGGCTTTGAAACCAATGTCTCGGGAGCTTAGTTTAAGTCTAAACAACTTGGCTAAGCTCGAGTGTAAGTTTTCGGAATTTTCTCTCTAGTGGTGGCCATGATTTTGTTGTGATGCGAAATGATAATTTGCATGTTTTACATACTGTTTTGGAAGCATGTTTTAGCATGGTTTTTGCTGTTGATGTAAGCCATATGTTGAAGGTAACTCTAGGTAGGAGTTCCTTGCTTTTGTACATTGAAATGTTGTGGTATAATGCTTTTAAATGCATGATGAATATGGCTTGGTTTTATGCTTAAAAACAGTGATGTAAGTGATGAAAATGATGTATATTGGCAAGTGATGTTTTTAAAATGTTAAGGTCACTAAGGTGGTTAAAAGTCCTTGAGTGAGCCTTGTTACTTATGAACATCAAGGTGGTTAAAAGTCCTTGGATGGTTCATGTTGTGGACACTAAGGTGGTTAAAAGTCCTTAGGTGATCCTTCTCTATGGTGTTTAAAAGTCCATAGGCCAAGGTGTTTAAAAGTCCTTGGGATCAAGGTGTTTAAAAGTCCTTGATGTGATTCATTCATGGTGTTTAAAAGTCCATGGCCAAGGTGTTTAAAAGTCCTTGGGATCAAGGTGTTTAAAAGTCCTTGATGAGATACTTTCTATGGTGTTTAAAAGTCCATAGGCCAAGGTGTTTAAAAGTCCTTGGGGCCAAGGTGTTTAAAAGTCCTTGGGAAAGTTGTTGAACTTGTTTTAATAAATGGAATGTTTCACTTAAGCCAATATGACATGTTAAGAATATTGAGAAGCATGAGATGCTTGTTTTATTGTTTATGTTGAAGCATGAGATTGCTTGTAAAGAATGCTTTTGAGCATGTGAAAAGGTTGATTTAAAGCATGTTTTGTAAATGTTTTGAATTGCATTATTGAATGGTTTTTAAGAGCTTCCCTCACTAAGCTTTTGCTTACGCTCTCTTTGTTTTCTGAATTCAATAATGCAGAGCGTTAGAGTACCTTGAGGGCAGCAAGAAAGGGCAAGCAATCAAGTTCAAGTGAAGCTCAAAGTATGAAGGTTTTATAAATGCATTTAGCTTTTGAATGTTTTGGCAATGGGGGACCATTGTGTATGTTTTGGGAGGTGTTGGAGACTCCCCAAGTATGATATAAGTTGGTGTGTTTGCTGGTTTTGGTTTGGAACCATTTATGCTTGTTTTGCAAGTTTGGTGTTTGAATGTCTAGCTTGTGTAGGAAGCATGCCTTTAGAATTGGGGCTTTTTGCTTATGATGATGTTGGGACGAATTGTCGATGCTATTATGTTGTTTTTATGTTGAATTGCATGTTGGCAAAGTTTGGTGATGTTCGGAGCATGTTTGGTTGTGTAATTGCATGTTTAAAGTGATGTTTTGAAGCAATCTGGGCAGGGTGTTTCGGAACAGCACCTACCGTTTCGGAACGGGTGCCTTAAATGAGCCCAGGCGTCCGAAACGGGAGGGGCCGTTCCGAAACGGAAAAGCCTCTGCCAGACCCCCGTTTCGAAACAAACTAAGCCTGTTTCGGAACGGCCCCGCGTTTCGGAACGGGCTGTCTCCCGTTTCGGAACAGTCGACCGTTGGGGGCTGACAATGGCAGTTTTATGTTTTGAAAAGTTTGCGTTTTGGTCCTGAAACTTGTTTGTGCAATTGTATGAGCTGTGGATGTCCTTTTGAGCTGAAATTTCACAGAGAAGCATGAAACCTGATTAATTTCAAGTTGGTAACTTCAATTTGGATTAAGTCCTTTAATTTATCAGAATTTACAATTTGGTCCCTAATGTTGTAAATTGCTCAATTGAGTCCCTGTTTAACCTCTGATGTTTGTGATCTTTTGGTATGATGTTTGTGTGATCATCATTAGGCTTAATGTGCTTCTAGACAAGTTTAAAAAGAAAAAAAAAGGGTCGTTAATCAAGGTTGACTTTCGAGTTGACTTTGGTTTTCCCCGTGTGACTTCCTTAATTCGGGTCAACCGTCTAGGCCGGGTTAAGGGGGTTACAAGTGCTTCACCGGTAGAAAATGTCTGCACATTGTCATTATTTATCTCTTCATGGACAGAATGGGAACCACCCCCATCAAGTCCATCCATTCGAGAATGTATAGGCTTCAACGCATTAGCAATCACTCATTGCATCATGTGTTCTAAGGCTTGCATCTGGAGATTCGGTGGTTGTTGTTTGCCCGAATTATCATCAGAACCTGCCATTTTCAAACACTAAAACAAACAAAAGAAAACAATATTATAGGTTAGTAAAATAAATAAAAAAAGACCTCACAGCACACACAATCAAAGTCTCACAGATGTCACTCCAAAGAACAGTGCACTCAAAAATTAACACTCAGCGCTCGTGTTTCACTCGGGAAAAAACTTGAATGGCTCTTTTTCTCTCCCCTTCTGATCTCACACGCTTAGTTTGCCTTTTCCCTCAATCTCTCGTACTTAGTTCTTTAAAGGAACTGATTTTGATGTTCAGATTCTACAAGTGTTGTCAAATTGAAAGAAAACAACGGGTGACGGGTGAATATTGTTAGAACAAAGATAAGGGTTAGGAGAAAAAGAAATAAATAATAATAAAAAAATGAAAGTTGAGAAATGGGCTGAAAAGAATATAACATATGAAATGAAAGAAAGGATGTTAAAAGAACAAGAATTTAGCAACTTACACAGTAGAAATGCTTACCACCATCCTATCTCCGGAATAAACAAGAAAAGTTGATTTCGGGTGATTTTAAGGTATTTCAAGGTAAGATAAGCATATCCTTCATCATTTCACGTCCAAACAGCACATATTAACACAAAATACCCCAAATATTTGAAACTGGTTTTTTTTGGAATTTTTTTCAATTTTTCAGAATTTTTTTACTTTGACTTTTTGGTCAAACTTTGAATTTTGACTTTTTTTGAATTTCGAACTATTTTTTTTACTTCTTAAAATACAGAAAATGCTAAAATCCAACCTAGGCTCTGATACCATATGATACAGGGGTGTTGTTGAAGGAAACAACATTCCTCGTTCATTCACGGATCTAGGATAATAGCAAGTATTTCTCTACAACAGATACAAACATGGTTTTTGTAACACCCCAATTTTGGGCTTAGAAGTTTTGGGTTTAGACCGGACCGGTCGGGTTGCGGTTCGAATATAAAAGGGTGAATTTAGGAAAGCCTAGTTCAGGTTGCATTAAAAATATGGAAAAATTTCTTAAAATCCTCTTTTATTATATATAAGAGAAAGGTGAAATCAATTTTACAAAATGAGGTTTGGAAGAGTGACATTTTGGGTTAGTGACCAAAATGTAATTTTTGAAAACTGGGTGACTGTTTTAAAAAGGATTGAAACTTTGAATCTTTAAGGAGCTATTTACCCAAAAGAGTTTCTTCAGATTTTTCTTAATATTAATCAATTTATTAATGGTTTTAATTAAGGTAAAAAAAGGAGGGAAGAAGATATTTTGTCATTTTAACTAACTTTCTCAAATTTTCCATTTTCTTTTCTCTCAACTTTTCTCTCAACCCAAACACTTTTCTCCAGCAAATTTCCCTCTGATTTTGACATTCAAAGATGAGATTTCAACTTCTTTTTGATCTCTAATCATTTCTACAACAAAACCTTAGCATTTGCTTATTGGATTTTCAAGAATCTTGGTTCCAAAAAGGGAGAAACTCAAGTTTAGAGGTATGAACGTCCTTCTCCTCTAAATTCTTAGTTCTTTACTGAAATTCCCAAGTTCTCAATCCTTGAATTATGTTTTACTAAAGGTTTTGCAATTGAGTTCTTGATCTTGGCTTTAAAATGCAAGATTTGCTTTAATTTTGATGAAATTCGTATGATCTGATTGGGCATTGTTTTGAGATGTGTTTTTGATGTAAAATGGATGTATAATTGATGAGAAATTGAGGTTTAGTCAATGCAATCCCGAATAGGTTGATTTTCCTAAGTTTTGTTTAAGTTTTTGGTGGTTTTTGGAGTGATCTTGATGTTCTGCTATAGCTGGAGGTATAAGGACGTGATGAGATCCATTTTGGATGTTAATTGAGGTTTATGAATGTTTGGAATTGATGGATCTTGGCTGGGTAGTGTTGTGGTGATGTTTGGATGTGATTTCGGTTGTGTTTGGTAGCCGAAATGTGAGTGTTGATGTGAGCGGCGAGTTTAGATGTCTTGGTTGAGGATATTAATGCATTATGGTGCATTAATCTACTGTTTTGATGTGTTTAAAACAGGGGAGACATCTTCGGGTCCTTGTGGTGTTGATCCGGAAGCTTGATTGGTGTTTCGGCAAGTGGCGAAACGGAAATCGGTGAGTGGATTTTGGTTTTCAGCTTTGAAACCAATGTTTTGAAGGTTTGGGAGCTTAGTTTAAGTCTAAACAACTTTGCTAAGCTCAATAGTAAGTTTTCGGAAAAACTCTCTTGATGATGAACCATGTGTTGGTTGTGTGCAATGTGATTGTTTGCATGTTATAAATTATGTTTTGAAAGCATTCTTTAGCATATTTAATTGCTGGTTTTATAAGCCATGTGTTGAAGGATGCTCAAGGTAGAAGATCCTTGTTTTGAACATTTGATAAAATGTGGTTTTGTTGCATAAAGATGCATGATGATTAATGGCTTTGTTAAATGCTTTAAAACAGTGGATTATTGTTCTTAAATGATGCATATTGGCAAGTGATGTTTCGAGAAAGGTTAAGAACACTATGGTGGTTAAAAGTCCATAGGTGGTTCTTGTGTTAAGAACAACATGGTGGTTAAAAGTCCATGATTGGTTCTTGTGCTAAGGTCACAAAGGTGGTTAAAAGTCCTTGTGTGAGCCTTGTGTATTTTAAGAACACCATGGTGGTTAAAAGTCCATGAGTGATTCTTGTGTTAAGGTCACAAAGGTGGTTAAAAGTCCTTGTGTGAGCCTTGTGTATTTTAAGAACACCATGGTGGTTAAAAGTCCATGGGTGATTCTTGTGTTAAGGTCACAAAGGTGGTTAAAAGTCCTTGTGTGAGCCTTGTGTATTTTAAGAACACCATGGTGGTTAAAAGTCCATGGGTGATTCTTGTGCTAAGGTCACAATGGTGGTTAAAAGTCCATGTGTGGTCCTTGTGAATTGTAAGATCACAATGGTGTTTAAAAGTCCATGTGTGGATCTTATGTTGATTGAATTGTGAAATGGAAAGATTATGATTATCACTTGTGGCCAATATGACATGTTAATAATTTGAAGCATGTATGCTTGTCTTTGATGCTTTTGTGCATGGATAAAGGTTGTTTTCAATTAAGGTTTATAAAAGTGTTTATAAATGCATTATTGTGTTGTTTTAAATGAGCATTCCTCACTAAGCATTTAGCTTACGCTCTCTCTCTTTTCTTAAACCAATAATGCAGAGCATTGAAGTGCATATAAGGGCAGCAAGAGGTCAAGAATCCAAGTGAAGAACTAAGCTCATGTATGGTGAAAGTTTCTTTACATTATTAGCTTTTGGCATTTGGCAATGGGGAACCTATGTTGTTGTTTTGGGAGATGTTTTGGACTCCCTAAGTTGGTTTTATGTTGTTGTTGATGATGGAACTTGTAAATGGCCATTATGAGGATTGTTTGATGATTTGATGCTTAAATGGTTTTCTATATAGGATGCATGCCTATAGAATTGGGGCTTTTCTTGTTTGATGCCATGTTTATGAATTGTTGATGCCATTATGTTCCTTATGCATGTAAGGTCTTGCTGGTATAATTTGGTTGCCTTTGGAGCATGTTTGATGGGTCAATTGTGTGATAAATCAGCTAAATTTCTGCAATCTGGGCAGCCTGTTTCGGAACAGGTGCTGCCGTTTCGGAACAGAGGGCCTGAAATGGCCTAGGCGTTTCGAAACGGGCAGAGCCGTTCCGGAACAGTTTGGCTACTGCCAGGCCATGTTGCGCAACGCGTTTCGGAACGGTCCCGCGTTTCGGAACGGATCATCCCTGTTCTGAAACACCCGACCGTTGGGCACTGAAATTGACAGTTTTATGTTTTGAAATCCTTGCGTTTTGGTCCTGAATCTTGTTTATGCAATTGAATGAGTTTGAGATGTCCGTTTGAGTTGAAAATTTGGCAGAGAAGCATGAAACATGACTAATTTCATAATGGTAACTCAAAGTTGGTTAAGTCCTTATAATTTCCAGAATTTACATTTTGGTCCCTAGATTCATGTGTTGTGCAATTAAGTCCCTAAATGTTTTCCGAATGCGTTGATCTTTGAGTATGCTGTTGTTGTGAACATATCTAGGGTTAATGTGCATTTAGATAAGATTAAAAAGAAAAAAAAGGGTCGTTAATCAAGGTTGACTTTCGGATTGACTTTGGTTTTCCCCGTGTAAACTTCTTAATTCGGGTCAACCGTCTAGGCCGGGTTAAGGGGGTTACATTTGGTGGTATCAGAGCTGAGTTCTCGGGTAATTGGGAATGATTATGTGGGTGATTAATGTATGTATGCTTTGTTTGCTTGTTGAATGAAAGCATCATGTGTGAATTGTAAGTATGTTACAATTGTGATGTATGCTGTGGTGAAGCATGTTAGGGGGACACATTGCCAAATCAAAGCTAATGAAATGATGTTGTTTTAAATTGGAAATGAGCTTGAGTTCTTGGATTACTTACCTTGCTGAGCCTGACTTTGTCTATTACTTTGTGATTGCATTGTTTAGTGAATGGGACCTCGTAGGGAAACGAGGGGTAATATGCGAGCTATGGCTCAAAATGAGAGTGAAGAGAACGCTGAAAATGCGGTGGATTTACCTCCTCCACCTGGTGGTGGTGGTGCTGGGGGCGAAGGAGCTGGTGTTGCAGCTGGAGCTGGGTTCGCTGGACCTGAAGTTGGTCAGGGACAAGCTGTTCCTGACATGACAGTGTTGATTCAAGCTATTGCTGGAGCTTTTCTAGCAGCGGTAGCTGGAGCTCAAGGAGCTGGGCATCAAGGTGATGCTGGTGTTAGACTACCTTTGGAGCGTTTGCGCAGTCTGGGAGGGACTAAGTTCAGGGGTTTGTCTGCTGAAGGTTCTGAGTCTTGGCTGGAAAGTACCAAGAGAATCTTGGGGCAAATGAATTGCACTGATGTGCAGAAGCTGGGCTGTGTGGTATCGTTGTTGTAGGACAATGCTTACACTTGGTGGACAACCTCTATCTCTGGAATGGAGGAAGCTGATGTAACTTGGACGTTCTTTCAGAACGCGTTCAAGAGGAGATATCTGGGTGTGAGGTACCTAGATGAGAAGAAGAGGGAATTCATGTCTCTTACCCAAGGGAGCATGTCTGTAGCTGAGTACGAGGTTCAGTTTGTCCGACTCAGTCAATATGCACCTGAACTTGTTCCTGATGAGCGAGAGAGGTGTGAAAGGTTCCGTTATGGTTTGGTGACGGAAGTAAAGACGTATATGCTAGCTGCTGAGTATAATGATTTTGATGTGCTGGTTGGGAGAGCAAAGGACATTGAGATGAATTTGGGTTTATCATCTAGAAGTGCTGGTTCTGGTGCTGGTAAGCGAGTTGCTGAGTATAGTTTCGGTGGTGGACGGAACAAGAGGGGACGTGATCAGAAGTATCAGCCTTCGGCTAAGCGAGGTGGTGGTGCGCCTGGCCAGGGAGGCAAGGCAAGAGCTGAACCGAATGCATGTTGGACATGTGGATTGCGTGGCCATATGAAATGTGATTGTCCTCGAGCTGTGAGGGAAGTGCAAGCTCCTGTTGTGGCAGCTGGTAATTCGTACTGGAACTGTGGATCTACGGATCACATGAGGAGAGAGTGTCCTATGTTGGCTAGTGGCCAAGGACGTGCTCCTGTAGTTGCTGCACCACAGAGAGGTCGTGGGCGCGGCCGTGGTAACTTCCAGCGGAGAGAAGAGGGTGGACGGAATGTGGCTCATGTTGTAGCTGTTCAGCCTGAGAGTGGTGGCCAGGCTAGAGTGTTTGCTCAGAGGGAGGGGCGGAATGATGCGGATGTGATTGCAGGTACTTTTACTTTGCAGTCCTTGTCATTACTTTCCTTGATTGATTCTGGATCTACGCACTCATACATTTTGCGTGAGCATGCTGAATTGCTTGGTTTACCTGTTGAGTCTTTGGATGTTGGTATGCGTGTCACTGGTTCTTTTGGTGAGACTGTTGTGACTCGAAAGCTTTATAGAAGATGTCCTTTGGTTGTGCAAGATCATGTTTTTCATGTTGATCTTATGGAATTTCCTTTCTATGGTTTTGATGTAATCCTTGGTATGGATTGGCTTGTTGAGCATCGTGCTGTAGTGGATTGTGAGAATAAGCGAGTTTCGTTGAAACTTGCGGATGATTATGAGGTAGTTGTGGTTGGTGAGAATGTGAAGTTTCTTGCCAATGTGGTGTCTACATTGGAGGCGAGCCGGATGCTGAGGCAAGGTTGTGAAGCTTACCTAGCCTTTGTGATGAATCCTAGCTCTAAGGAGTTGCGTGTGCAAGATATCAGGACTGCGCGAGAGTTTCCTAGTGTGTTTCCGGAGGAGTTTCCTGGATTGCCTCCTAATCGTGAGGTGGAGTTTGGGATTGAGCTGTATGAAAACACAACTCCAGTGTCCATTGCTCCTTATCGAATGGCACCTAAGGAGTTGAAAGAGCTGAAGACGCAATTGCAAGAGTTGCTTGATCGTGGTTTCATTCGGCCGAGTGTGTCGCCTTGGGGTGCGCCGGTCTTGTTTGTGAAGAAGAAGGATGGCACTATGAGAATGTGCATTGATTACCGTCAGCTTAACAAGTTGACTATCAAGAATCGGTATCCATTGCCGAGAATTGATGATCTTTTTGATCAATTTCGGGGAGCAGCTGTGTTCTCTAAGATTGACTTAAGGTCAGGGTATTACCAGTTGAAGGTGAAGGATGTGGATGTGCCAAAGACAGCTTTCAGGACGAGGTATGGGCATTATGAGTTCCTTGTGATGCCGTTTGGTTTGACAAATGCTCCTGCAGCTTTCATGGACATGATGAATCGTGTGTTTCATGAATACCTGGATAAGTTTGTTGTGGTATTCATTGATGATATCCTCGTGTACTCACGTACTGAGGAGGAGCATGAAGGGCATCTGAGAATTGTGCTGCAAGCTTTGTTGGAGAATCAGCTTTATGCTAAGCTGAGCAAGTGTGAGTTCTGGCTTAGAGAAGTGGTGTTTCTTGGTCATGTGGTTTCTGCTGAAGGGATTCGTGTTGATCCTCAGAAGATTGAGGCGGTGATGAATTGGAAGGTTCCTAAGTCTGTTCATGAAGTTCGTAGTTTCCTTGGTTTGGCAGGATACTACCGAAGGTTTGTGGATGGGTTTTCGAAGATTGCTGCACCTTTGACAAAGTTGTTGCAGAAGGATGTTAAGTATTAGTGGACGGAAGCGAGACAATAGGCTTTTGAGAAGCTTAAGGCAGCCTTGACACAAGCTCCTATCTTGGTTCAACCTGAATCAGGGAAAGAGTTTGTGGTGTATAGTGATGCGTCCTATGTTGGTTTGGGATGTGTGTTGATGCAGAAGGGTAAGGTGGTGGCTTATGCATCACGACAGTTGAAGGTGCATGAGCGCAATTATCCTACGCATGATATTGAGTTGGCTGCGGTGGTTTTTGCTTTGAAGATCTGGAGACATTATCTGTATGGTGAGAAGTGTACTGTGTACACGGATCACAAGAGTTTGAAGTATCTGATGTCCCAGAAGGAGTTGAATCTTAGGCAGCGACGTTGGGTGGAGTTGCTCAAGGATTATGATTTGACGATTGAGTATCACCTTGGGAAAGCTAATGTTGTAGCGGATGCCTTGAGTAGGAAGGTAGCTGTTGAGTTGAGGGCTATGTTTGCCAGTTTGAGTATTTCGCGTGATGGTGGTCTTGTAGCTGAATTGCAAGTGAAACCATCTTTGGTTCAGTTGATCAAGGAAAAGCAGTTGTTGGATGATTCCTTGGTACCGCATGTTCAGGACATTGCGGAGGGTAGGCTTTCGGATTTATGCTTTAATGATGATGGAGTGTTGAGTTTTGGGAGTCAGATAGTAGTGCCCAATGATGCTGATTTGAGGCGTGCTATTCTGACTGAAGGTCATAGTAGTCCTTTTGCTATGCATCCTGGTAGTACTAAGATGTACCGTGATCTTCGTGATGAGTACTATTGGGTGGGTCTAAAGAAGGATGTTGCTGAGTTTGTAAGAAAGTGCATGGTGTGTCAGCGAGTTAAGGCTGAGCATCAGTTTCCGTCAGGTTTGTTGCAACCGTTGAGAATTCCTGAGTGGAAGTGGGAAAGGATTACCATGGATTTTGTATCTGGTTTACCTTTGTCGCCATCGAAGAAGAATTCGGTGTGGGTGATTGTGGATCGCTTGACGAAGTGTGCGCATTTCTTGCCTGTGCATACTACGTATTCTTTGGATAAGCTTGCGGAGCTGTACATTGCTGAGATTGTGCGGCTGCATGGTGTGCCTAAGTCGATTGTGTCGGATAGGGATCCGAGGTTTACATCACGTTTCTGGCAGTGTTTGCATCAAGCTTTGGGTACACGGTTGAATTTCAGTACATCTTATCATCCTCAGTCGGATGGTCAGTCCGAGCGTGTTATCCAAGTTTTGGAGGATATGTTGAGGTGTTGCGTGATTGAGTTTCAGGGCTCATGGGAGAAGCATTTGCCTTTGGTGGAGTTTGCTTATAACAATAGTTATCAGGCAAGCATTCAAATGGCACCTTATGAGGCTTTGTACGGGAGGAAGTGTAGGACTCCTTTGTGTTGGGTTGAAACGGGTCAGAAGTTGGTTTCGATGCCAGCTTTGTTGAAAGGTACCATCGAGAAGGTGAAGCTCATTTGTGAGCGTTTGAAAGCAGCTTCTGATCGGCAAAAGTCTTACGCGGATTTGAAGCGTAAGGAGATTGAGTATGCGGTGGGTGACCGTGTGTTTTTGAAGGTTTCGCCTTGGAAAAAGGTGATGAGGTTTGGTCGAAAGGGTAAGTTGAGCCCTAGGTACATTGGACCATACGAGGTGGTTGAGCGTGTGGGTCCTGTTGTGTATAAGTTGAGGTTACCACAAGAGTTGGAGAAGATCCATGATGTGTTTCATGTTTCTATGCTTCGGAAGTATAGATCGGATCCTTCACATGTGATGCCTGTGGAAGAAGTGGAATTGAATCCGGATTTGACCTATGATGAGGAACCGGTGAGGATTCTGGATTCGGATAGTAAGGTTCTTCGAGGCAAGACCATTGAGTTGGTAAAGGTGTTGTGGAATCATCGTGGTGTTGAAGAAGCCACGTGGGAGCGGAAGGATGACATGTTGAAGCAGTTTCCGTACCTCTTTCCTTCAGGTAAATTTCGAGGATGAAATTTCTTAAGGGGGGAGAGTTGTAACACCCCAATTTTGGGCTTAGAAGTTTTGGGTTTAGACCGGACCGGTCGGGTTGCGGTTCGAATATAAAAGGGTGAATTTAGGAAAGCCTAGTTCGGGTTGCATTAAAAATATGGGAAAATGTCTTAAAATCCTCTTTTATTATATATAAGAGAAAGGTGAAATCAATTTTACAAAATGAGGTTTGGAAGAGTGACATTTTGGGTTAGTGACCAAAATGTAATTTTTGAAAACTAGGTGACTGTTTTAAAAAGGATTGAAACTTTGAATCTTTAAGGAGCTATTTACCCAAAAGAGTTTCTCCAGATTTTTCTTAATATTAATCAATTTATTAATGGTTTTAATTAAGGTAAAAAAAAGGAGGGAAGAAGATATTTTGTCATTTTAACTAACTTTCTCAAATTTTCCATTTTCTTTTCTCTCAACTTTTCTCTCAACCCAAACACTTTTCTCCAGCAAATTTCCCTCTGATTTTGACATTCAAAGATGAGATTTCAACTTCCTTTTGATCTCTAATCATTTCTACAACAAAACCTTAGCATTTGCTTATTGGATTTTCAAGAATCTTGGTTCCAAAAAGGGAGAAACTCAAGTTTAGAGGTATGAACGTCCTTCTCCTCTAAATTCTCAGTTCTTTACTGAAATTCCCAAGTTCTCAATCCTTGAATTATGTTTTACTAAAGGTTTTGTAATTGAGTTCTTAATCTTGGCTTTAAAATGCAAGATTTGCTTTAATTTTGATGAAATTCGTATGATCTGATTGGGCATTGTTTTGAGATGTATTTTTGATGTAAAATGGATGTATAATTGATGAGAAATTGAGGTTTAGTCAATGCAATCCCGAATAGGTTGATTTTCCTAAGTTTTGTTTAAGTTTTTGGTGGTTTTTGGAGTGATCTTGATGTTCTGCTATAGCTGGAGGTATAAGGACGTGATGAGATCCATTTTGGATGTTAATTGAGGTTTATGAATGTTTGGAATTGATGGATCTTGGCTGGGTAGTGTTGTGGTGATGTTTGGATGTGATTTCGGTTGTGTTTGGTAGCCGAAATGTGAGTGTTGATGTGAGCGGTGAGTTTAGATGTCTTGGTTGAGGATATTAATGCATGATGGTGCATTAATCTACTGTTTTGATGTGTTTAAAACAGGGGAGACATCTTCGGGTCCTTGTGGTGTTGATCCGGAAGCTTGATTGGTGTTTCGGCAAGTGGCGAAACGGAAATCGGTGAGTGGATTTTGGTTTTCAGCTTTGAAACCAATGTTTTGAAGGTTTGGGAGCTTAGTTTAAGTCTAAACAACTTTTCTAAGCTCAAGAGTAAGTTTTCAGAAAAACTCTCTTGATGATGAACCATGTGTTGGTTGTGTGCAATGTGATTGTTTGCATGTTTTAAATTCTGTTTTGAAAGCATTCTTTAGCATGTTTAATTGCTGGTTTTATAAGCCATGTGTTGAAGGATGCTCAAGGTAGAAGATCCTTGTTTTGAACATTTGATAAAATGTGGTTTTGTTGCATAAAGATGCATGATGATTAATGGCTTTGTTAAATGCTTTAAAACAGTGGATTATTGTTGTTAAATGATGCATATTGGCAAGTGATGTTTCGAGAAAGGTTAAGAACACTATGGTGGTTAAAAGTCCATAGGTGGTTCTTGTGTTAAGAACAACATGGTGGTTAAAAGTCCATGATTGGTTCTTGTGCTAAGGTCACAAAGGTGGTTAAAAGTCCTTGTGTGAGCCTTGTGTATTTTAAGAACACCATGGTGGTTAAAAGTCCATGAGTGATTCTTGTGTTAAGGTCACAAAGGTGGTTAAAAGTCCTTGTGTGAGCCTTGTGTATTTTAAGAACACCATGGTGGTTAAAAGTCCATGGGTGATTCTTGTGTTAAGGTCACAAAGGTGGTTAAAAGTCCTGTGTGAGCCTTGTGTATTTTAAGAACACCATGGTGGTTAAAAGTCCATGGGTGATTCTTGTGCTAAGGTCACAATGGTGGTTAAAAGTCCATGTGTGGTCCTTGTGAATTGTAAGATCACAATGGTGTTTAAAAGTCCATGTGTGGATCTTATGTTGATTGAATTGTGAAATGGAAAGATTATGATTATCACTTGTGGCCAATATGACATGTTAATAATTTGAAGCATGTATGCTTGTCTTTGATGCTTTTGTGCATGGATAAAGGTTGTTTTCAATTAAGGTTTATAAAAGTGTTTATAAATGCATTATTGTGTTGTTTTAAATGAGCATTCCTCATTAAGCATTTAGCTTACGCTCTCTCTCTTTTCTTAAACCAATAATGCAGAGCATTGAAGTGCATATAAGGGCAGCAAGAGGTCAAGAATCCAAGTGAAGAACTAAGCTCATGTATGGTGAAAGTTTCTTTACACTATTAGCTTTTGGCATTTGGCAATGGGGAACCTATGTTGTTGTTTTGGGAGATGTTTTGGACTCCCTAAGTTGGTTTTATGTTGTTGTTGATGATGGAACTTGTAAATGGCCATTATGAGGATTGTTTGATGATTTGATGCTTAAATGGTTTTCTATATAGGATGCATGCCTATAGAATTGGGGCTTTTCTTGTTTGATGCCATGTTTATGAATTGTTGATGCCATTATGTTCCTTATGCATGTAATGTCTTGCTGGTATAATTTGGTTGCCTTTGGAGCATGTTTGATGGATCAATTGTGTGATAAATCAGCTAAATTTCTACAATCTGGGCAGCCTGTTTCGGAACAGGTGCTGCCGTTTCGGAACAGAGGGCCTGAAATGGCCTAGGCGTTTCAGAACGGGCAGAGCCGTTCCGGAACAGTTTGGCTACTGCCAGGCCATGTTGCGCAACGCGTTTCGGAATGGTCTCGCATTTCGGAACGGATCATCCCTGTTCCGAAACACCCGACCGTTGGGCACTGAAATTGACGGTTTTATGTTTTGAAATCCTTGCGTTTTGGTCCTGAATCTTGTTTATGCAATTGAATGAGTTTGAGATGTCCGTTTGAGTTGAAAATTTGGCAGAGAAGCATGAAACATGACTAATTTCATAATGGTAACTCAAAGTTGGTTAAGTCCTTATAATTTCCAGAATTTACATTTTGGTCCCTAGATTCATGTGTTGTGCAATTAAGTCCCTAAATGTTTTCCGAATGCGTTGATCTTTGAGTATGTTGTTGTTATGAACATATCTAGGGTTAATGTGCATTTAGATAAGATTAAAAAGAAAAAAAGGGTCGTTAATCAAGGTTGACTTTCGGATTGACTTTGGTTTTCCCCGTGTAAACTTCTTAATTCGGGTCAACCGTCTAGGCCGGGTTAAGGGGGTTGCAGTTTTGTATTTAGATTTAAAAAATAAAAGAAAAGAAAAAGAAAAAAATGAAAGAAAAATCAGAAATGGAAAAAAAAGAAAGTTGCCGAAAAAATTTAAGGACTAGGTGAAAGGTTGAAGATGATATCTTCAAGCATTCAACAATGGCATCAAAGTTCTTGGACTTGACATGAAGAACTCGAAAGAACTTGCATAATCTGTTATGCAAACCCGGATCGAATCTGTTCTACAATGTCGAAAGATGAATAAACTCCAAGGAAGAACTCGAACAATCTGTTGAACGAACCCGAACCTTATCTTGAATTTGTTCGAAAAAAGCACTTGGACCCTTCAATTATCTAGCAATTGAGAACCCGAAGTATCAAGGAAAATGTTCTAAAAAGAACTAAATTTGAGAGAAAATTCTCACAATATATGTGATTCATAAAAAAGTTTTACCAAATTACATTGTTTAAATACATATATATATATATAGGTAAAAGGGGCTGCCAAATTCGTTTAAGTTGTGTGGCTGATATTTTAAGGAGTTTTAAAATTGAATTTGAGTGGAAATAACTCCTTTTGGGCGGACTCAATTGGCAGCCACAAGTTTAGGCGCCCAAAACACATGAAAATCACATTTAACATGTGATTTTTATGTTTGAAATTCAAACACAACCACTTGAGCTTATCCTTTCTTGTAAATGGCGCATAATGAAGGAGAAAACGGGCTAATTCGGCTGCACATTCACACACATGTGTCAAGCTATCACGTGGGTGCTGGAGATGACCAGATGCCACCTAGGCTGCCACATGTGCACTAGCACACTCCCCGATATGCAAGACACTTTTCAGCTACTTCTGGACTTGTCAGTTGAAGTTGAGCTAGTGGAGCTAAAGTTGAGCTGAAATGAGCTAACTGAAAGTGTCAGTAGCTGAACTGAGCTGCCTAGAGCTGGAGATGAGCTTGTTACACTCTCCTGAACTGAAAATGAGCTGCATACACTCTGGTGAGCTGGAGTTGAGCTGCCTACACTCACTTGAGCTGGAATTGAGCTAGCTACACACTCTTTAGCTAATGTCCTCCTAAGTACCTACATGAAAACAAAGCAAACACACATAAACATACTATATGCATAGTAAACACACTAATATAACTAATATAGCTTAAAAAATGTTACACATCAGTATGTAACAAGTGAAAAAGCAAACTTCCCTGAAATTTTGAAGTTGCATCATTGGGTCTAGACCATTCATTGATTTGGCGAGGCGTAGGAATTCACGTATCCATTATCTTGATTCAATCCAAGGGTTAATGATGAGATTAATATGTTAAACATTGTACATTGATGCATAGTATTGGCATTGATGAGCATGAGAACATATATTTAAATACTTGCTACATTGTTATTCATATTGTTTATGACTAAGTCACTAGGCAATGTATGCCTAACGTGTCTCATCTCTTGCGTTTCAGGTTGTGTAACCCCCTTAGCCCTGCCCAGATGCCTGATTTGAACTAAGAAGATTACACGGGGAAAACCAAAGTCAACTCATAAAAGTCAACCCCGATTAACGACCCTTTTTTTCCTTTTTATCTTTTCTAGATGCACATTATTATCCTATATGATTAGCACAACGATTAGACGAAAACGACACAGCGATTAGAGTTCAAATAGGGGTTCATTTGCATTCATCTAACTTTTATGGACTAATTTGTAAATTTCAGGAATTACAAGGACTGTCCAGATTATAAAGTTACCAATCCACAATTAGTCATATAACATACCAGCATGCCAAATCTCATCTCAAACAGACCATCCAAACTCAACCAATTGAACAATCATTACTAAGGGACCAAAACGTAAGAAACAAGATCTCGGATCAATTCAAAATCAACAACCAACAATCATGTGTTTAATGACAAAGAACCATGTATCGGAACGACCGTTTTGAAACAAGGATGACCGTTTTGATACGCGGGGGCGTTCCGAAACCCCAACAAACCCGTTTCGATACGTTGGTACACAGTGACGAAATGTTCCATTGTAACGCCCCGGTTTTGGGCCTGGAAGTTTAGAGGTTGAATCGGACCGGTCGAGGGCGGTTCGAATCTTTAAGGGAGATTTAGGGAACACCTAGTTCGGGATGCTTTAAAAATATGGAAAAATACTTAAAAATCCTCATTTAATATATGAATGATTATGGTGAAAACAATTTTACAAAATAAGGTTTGAAAATACTACATCTCGGTGTAGTGACCAAATCGCAGTTTTTGCAAAAGTGAAATAGTGACTATTTTGTAAAGGGTTGAAACTTTGAATCTTTAAGGAGATAATTTTACCAAAATGTTTTCATTAGATTTTTCATTAATTTGGGTGATTTTATTAATGTTTTAATTAAAGGAAATGAAGATTAATTAAATGAGAAACTACCTTTGACTATTCATAACTACTTTTCACAAATTTCCTCTCAATTCATTTTCTCTCAAATTCTTTTCAACCAAACACATTCTCTCTAGCAATTATACTTTGATTTTCACTTCATTTGATGAGATTTCAATCTTCTATTTATTCTTAATCATTTCCTCTTCAAATCCTCTTATTTTCACATTGAAATTTCAAGAAAACTTGCCCAAATCAGGGAGAAATCACCAATTAGAGGTAAGCTCCGTCCTTCTCCTCTAATGATCAGTTCTTTACTGAAATTCCAAAGTTATCAATCCTTTGTTAATGATTTTTGAGTTGCTTTAATGTTAGAATCATGAAATCTTGTTAAAACTAAAGATTCTTGGAGAGATCTTGATGATTTTCGTGGTTCTTGGTTAGGCTTTTTTTTGAGGTTGTTTTCTAATGTATTTTGGATGGTTATTGATGTTATAAATGAGGTTTAATCACACAAATCCCGAATAGGTTTGGATTCTTAAGTTTTGCATGCTAGAATGGTGGTTTTTGGGGTGGTTTTGGTGATCTGTTGTTGCTGGAGGTATAAGGTCATGTTTATGTTTCTTTTTGATGTTAATTGATGTTTAGAAATGGTTAGAAGTGATAGATATTGGCTGGGCTTTGTTTTGGAAGAGTTTGGAGATGATTTCGGTTGTTTTTGGTAGCCGAAATGAGGTTCTTGAGTAGAGCAGCGAGTTTAGGTTGTATGGCTGGTGATTTTAATGCATGGCGATGCATTAATCCTCTACTCTTATGTGTTAAAAACAGGGGAGAGTGATTCGGAAGCGATTGAGGTAGCGTTGGAGGTTTCGGACGCTTGGTTGGCTCGTCGGCTAGCATAGTGTTGTGTATCGGTTAGTGAGATCGTGTTTTTCAGCTTTGGAATGATTTTGAAAAGAGGTTTGGGAACTTAAATCTTGGCTTGAAATGCCGATTTAAGTTTGGAAGTAAGTGAAGTAGATTTCTCTCTCGATTTGTGCAATTATTGTTTTGAAAAATATCAAAATGGGTTTTGATGTGATTGATTTGACAACATGGTTTAATTTGTTGTTTGAGAATGGTTTTTAAGCATGTGAGTTGGTTATCAAACTTGGTTTGATGAAGGAAGCATGAAATTGATATTCCTTGAGAGTATGTGTTGTTAATTTGTGTCTTAAAGACAATGTTTAGCATTTTGGCCTTGAAGGTGTTGCATGCTTTAAAAACAGCGAGTGTGTTGATGATTTTAACACGATATATTGGCATAGGTGATGTAAAGATTACCGGATATATTGATCGATTAATATGATGTAGAGTGCACTATAAACTAAAATTCGTACGTGCTCTTGGGATTCGTCCCAAAGAGAGAGACCGATGATGGAAATACCATCGGAGTAGGACTTGGTGAAATATCCAAGCTTTTTGGCAACAAGAGTTATTGCCATGAGACCGATGATGGGCATTCCATCGGAGTAGGACTTGGTGAAATATCCAAGCTTTTTGGCAACAAGAGTTATTGCCTTTAGACCAATGAGGGGCATACCATCGAGGTAGGACTTGGTGAAATACCCAAGCTTTTGGCGAAGGTAGAAACCGCCATGTGAGTACGGTGTTGGTAGATGCCACTGGAAAATTAAGTTCTAGACGAGTGAGTACGGTGATGGTAGATGCCACCGAAAGTGTCTAGTGAGTTGTCCCATATCCGTGTACAATAGAGTATGTAAATGCCAATATATGAGAATGAAATATGTGTCACATGTACCAATGCTTGAAATGTTTTATGCTACGAGAATTGCATATGAGATAATGAGATTATGAAATGCTTTTGTGTAACAAGCATGAGTGGCTTTGCCATGAGTTTTGCATAGGTTGTATTCATGATATAGCTAGATGGTACATGTGGTTTTCAAATGGAGATTTACTTAAGCAAAGGAGGTTTTGAGTTTATGAAATGCTTTTGAGCAACAAGCATGTGTGGCTTTGCCATGAGTTTTGCATTGGTAGAATGCATGAGATAGATATTTAATACATGGGGTTTCAAATGGTGTTTTGCTTTGAAATGATTTTCCAGCATGAGAAAGGAAGAGTGTCAAGTGGAAATGGTTTCCAAGGAAATTGGTTTAAACTTTGCATGAAGCATTTATACATGAAAAGGTTTAAATGGAAGTTATTGCAAGAATGTTGTTCGGGGTTGAGTTGCTTAATGCATTTGAGTTTAATGTTGGTTTTTATGTTGAGCAATGCATGATATAAGGCATTGATGTTTCACATTAAGTTTTCAAACAATACTTTGATTTATAGAGGTGTGATTACAATTAAAGAAGGTTTTATGGTTTGCTGCATTGATGGTGTTTTGGTTTTGAGCATTCCTCACTAAGCTTTATGTGCTTACGCTCCTTTTTGTCCATCAATGCAGATAAATGAATTTGGGACATCAAGAAGCAAGGGATTCAAGAAGAGCTCCACTTGAGAAGTATGTTTTGGTTTATAGCTATAGATAATAAAGGCAATGGGGGGGATCTTTTACGTTGTTGTGTAACGAGATTGTTTACCTTAAGCAAGTTCGGTTTATGGTTTGATACTTGTTGATGATCAATTTGCAATATCCGGATCTTCTTTTTCGTATTTTGGTATTCCTATGCTTTGTGGTTAAAAATATGTTATTCCTAATGAATGAGATTAATGAGTTGGAGTGCTTAATGCTTGCAATGTATCTAGCATTTTGATGTAATCTGATGGTTTTAATGCTTGGCATGTTGCTGATATGTTTCGGAATTACTTGGTGCATGTTTGATGGTGTTTAGATGTGAAAAACCAGCAATTTCTGTTGTTTCTGGGCAGGGTGTATCGAAACACCCTTAGCTGTTTCGAAACGGGTGCATGAAATGGCCAGGGCGTTTCGGAACGGCTAGAAGAGTTTCAGAACACTTTGGCTACTAGAAGGGTCCGTTCCAATACGGGTCTCGAAACATACCCGAGTACCAAAACGGTCAACACCGTTTCGATACGGGTGTTTCGGTATGGGTATCAGAGTTCCGAAACGGTTGACCGTTGGGCTGTGCATTTGAATTGTTCAAGTTTGCAAGTCTTACATTTTAGTCCTGAATGTTGTGGTTGCAATTGTTTGAGCTTGAAATGTCTTTTAAAGCTAAAATTTGACAGAAAGGCTTGTAATATGTTTAATTGAGGCTTGGTAAAACTAAAATCTACAAAGTCCTTATGTTTTCCAAAATTTACATTTTGGTCCCTAAAAGTGTATTTCTTGCAATTGAGTCCTTAAACGTTTTCCGATCGATGTGCTTATCTCTCCCATGTTTCTTGAATATCCACATAGGCCTAATGTGCATCTAGAAAATATAAAATGAAAAAAACAGTTGTTAATCAAGGTTGACTTTTAGGTTGACTTTGGTTTTCCCCGTGTGATCTTCGTAGTTCGGGTCTAGCGTCTAGGTTGGGCTAAGGGGGTTACATTTGTTGGTATCAGAGCTAAGTTGCGATCTTTTGGGCGATGGTAGCCGAAATGAGGTTCTTGAGTAGAGCAACGAGTTTAGCTTGTATGGCTGGTGATTTTAATGTATGGTGATGCATTAATCCTCTACTCTTATGTGTTAAAAACAGGGGAGAGTGATCCAGAAGCGATTGAGGTGGCGTTGGAGGTTTCGGACGCTTTGGAATGATTTTGAAAAGAGGTTTGGGAACTTAAATCTAGGCTTGAAACGCCGATTTAAGTTTGGAAGTAAGTGAAGTAGATTTCTGTCTCGATTTATGCTATTATTGTTTTGAAAAATACCAAAATGGATTTTGATGTGATTGATTTGACAACATGGTTTAATTTGTTGTTTGAGCATGGTTTTTAAGCATGTGAGTTGGTTATCAAACTTGGTTTGATGAAGGAAGCATGAAATTGATATTCCTTGAGAGTATGTGTTGTTAATTTGTGTCTTAAAGACAATGTTTAGCATTTTGGCCTTGAAGGTGTTGCATGCTTTAAAAACAAAGAGTGTGTTGATGATTTTAATACGATATATTGGCATAGGTGATGTAAAGATTACCGTATATATTGATCGATCAATATGATGTAGAGTGCACTATAAACTAAAATTTCTACGTGCTCTTGGGATTCGTCCCAAAGAGAGAGACCGATGATGGGCATACCATCGGAGTAGGACTTGGTGAAATATCCAAGTTTTTTGGCAACAAGAGTTATTGCCATGAGACCGATGATGGGCATTCCATCGGAGTAGGACTTGGTGAAATATCCAAGCTTTTTGGCAACAAGAGTTATTGCCATGAGACTGATGAGGGGCATACCATCGGGGTAGGACTTGGTGAAATACCCAAGCTTTTGGCGAAGGTAGAAACCGCCAGGTGAGTACGGTGTTGGTAGATGCCACCGGAAAATTATGTTCTAGACGAGTGAGTACGGTGATGGTAGATGCCACCGAAAGTGTCTAGTGAGTTGTCCGCATATCTGTGTACAATAGTGTATGTAAATGCCAATATATGAGAATGAAATATGTGTCACATGTACCAATGCTTGAAATGTTTTATGCTATGAGAATTGCATATGGGATAATGAGATTATGAAATGCTTTTGTGTAACAAGCATGAGTGGCTTTGCCATGAGTTTTGCATAGGTTGTATGCATGATATAGCTAGATGGTACATGTGGTTTTCAAATGGAGATTTGCTTAAGCAAATGAGGTTTTGAGTTTATGAAATGGTTTTTAGCAACAAGCATGTGTGGCTTTGCTATGAGTTTTGCATTGGTAGAATGCATGAGATAGATATTTGATACATGGGGTTTCAAATGGTGTTTTGCTTTGAAATGATTTTCAAGCATGAGAAAGGAAGAGTGTGAAGTTGAAATGGTTTCAAGGAAATTGGTTTAAACTTTGCATGAAGCATTTATGCATGAAAAGGTTTAAATGGAAGTTATTGCAAGAATGTTGTTTGGGGTTCAATTGCTTAATGCATTTGAGTTTAATGTTGGTTTTTATGTTGAGCAATGCATGATTTAAGGCATTGATGTTTCACATGAAGTTTTCAAACAATACTTTGATTTATAGAGGTGTGATTACAATTAAAGAAGGTTTTATGGTTTGCTGCATTGATGGTGTTTTAGTTTTGAGCATTCTTCACTAAGCATTATGTGCTTATGCTCCTTTTTGTCCATCAATGCAGATAAATGAATTTGGGACAAAAAGAAGCAATGGATTCAAGAAGAGCTCCACTTGAGAAGTATGTTTTGGTTTATAGCTATAAATAATAAAGGCAATGGGGGGGGGATCTTTTACGTTGTTGAGTAACGAGATTGTTTACCTTGAGCAAGTTCGGTTTATGGTTTGATACTTGTTGATGATCAATTTACGATATTCGGATCTTCTTTTTCGTATTTTGGTATTGCTATGCTTTGTGGTTAAAAGTATGTTCTTCCTAATGAATGAGATTAATGAGTTGGTGTGCTTAATGCTTGCGATGTATCTAGCATTTTGATGTAATCTGATGGTTTTAATGCTAGGCATGTTGCTGATATGTTTCGGAATTACTTGGTGCATGTTTGATGGTGTTTAGATGTGAAAAACCAGCAATTTCTGTTGTTTCTGGGTAGGGTTTATCGAAACACCCTTAGCTGTTTCGAAACGGGTGCATAAAATGGCCAGGGCGTTTCGGAACGGCTAGAAGAGTTTCGGAACACTTTGGCTACTGGAAGGGTTCGTTCCGATACGGGTCTCGGAACATACCTGAGTACTGAAACGGTCAACACCGTTTCCATACGGGTGTTTCGGTACGGGTATCAGAGTTCTGGAACGGTTGACCGTTGGGCTGTGTATTTGAATTGTTCAAGTTTGCAAGTCTTACATTTTAGTCCTGAATGTTGTGGTTGCAATTGTTTGAGCTTGGAATGTCTTTTAAAGCTGAAATTTGATAGAGAGGCTTGTAATATGATTAATTGAGGTTTGGTAAAACTAAAATCTACAAAGTCCTTATGTTTTCCAAAATTTACATTTTGGTCCCTAAAAGTGTATTTCTTGCAATTGAGTCCTTAAACGTTTTCCGATCGTTGTGCTTATCTCTCCCATGTTTCTTGAATATCCACATAGGCCTAATGTGCATCTAGAAAATATAAAATGAAAAAAACGGTCGTTAATCAAGGTTGACTTTCGGGTTGACTTTGGTTTTCCCCGTGTGATCTTCGTATTTCGGGTCTAGCGTCTAGGCCGGGCTAAGGGGATTACATTTGTTGGTATCAGAGCTAAGTTGCGAACTTTTGGGCGATGGTAGCCGAAATGAGGTTCTTGTGTAAAGCAGCGAGCTTAGGTTGTATGGCTGACGATTTTAATGCATGGTGATGCATTAATCCTCTACTCTTATGTGTTAAAAATAGGGGAGAGTGATCCAGAAGCGATTGAGGTAGCGTTGGAGGTTTCAGACGCTTGGTTGACTCGTCGGCTAGCATAGTGTTGTGTATCGGTGAGTGAGATCGTGTTTTCAGCATTGGAATGATTTTGAAAAGAGGATTGGGAACTTAAATCTATGCTTGAAACGCCGATTTAAGTTTGGAAGTAAGTGAAGTAGACTTCTCTCTCGATTTGTACTATTATTGTTTTGAAAAATATAAAAATGGATTTTGTTGTGATTGATTTGACAACATGGTTTAATTTGTTGTTAGAGCATGGTTTTTAAGCATGTGAGTTGGTTATCAAACATGGTTTGATGAAGGAAGCATGAAATTAATATTCCTTGAGAGTATGTGTTGTTAATTTGTGTCTTAAAGACAATGTTTAGCATTTTGCCCTTGAAGGCGTTGCATGCTTTAAAAACAATGAGTGTGTTGATGATTTTAACATGATAAATTGGCATTGGTGATGTAAAGATTACCGGATGTATTGATCGATCAATATGATGTAGAGTGCACTATAAACTAAAATTCGTACGTGCTCTTGGGATTCGTCCCAAAGAGAGACCGATGATGGGAATACCATCGGAGTAGGACTTGGTGAAATATCCAAGCTTTTTGGCATAAAAAGTTATTGCCATGAGACCGATGATGGGCATTCCATCGGAGTAGGACTTGGTGAAATATCCAAGCTTTTTGGCAACAAGAGTTATTGCCATGAGACCGATGAGGGGCATACCATCGGGGTAGGACTTGGTGAAATACCCAAGCTTTTGGCGAAGGTAGAAACATCCGTGTGAGTACGGTGTTGGTAGATGCCACCGGAAGTGTCTAGTGTGTTGTCCGCATATCCGTGTACAATAGAGTATGTAAATGCCAATATATGAGAATGAAATATGTGCCACATGTACCAATGCTTGAAATGTTTTATGCTATGAGAATTGCATATGAGATAATGAGATTATGAAATGCTTTTGTGTAACAAGCATGAGTGGCTTCGCCATGAGTTTTGCATAAGTTGTATGCATGATATAGCTAGATGGTACATGATGTTTTCAAATGGAGATTTGCTTAAGCAATGAATGTTTTGAGTTTATGAAATTCTTTTGAGCAACAAGCATGTGTGGCTTTGCCATGAGTTTTGCACTGGTAGAATGCATGAGATAGATATTTGATACATGTGGTTTCAAATGATGTTTTGCTTTGAAATGATTTTCAATCATGAGAAAGGAAGAGTGTGAAGTGGAAATGGTTTCCAAGGAAATTGGTTTAAACTTTGCATGAAGCATTTATGCATGAAAAGGTTTAAATGGAAGTTATTGCAAGAATGTTGTTTGGGGTTGAGTTGCTTAATGCATTTGAGTTTAATGTTGGTTTTTATGTTGAACAATGCATGATTTAAGGCATTAATGTTTCACATGAAGTTTTCAAACAATACTTTGATTTATAGAGGTGTGATTACAATTAAAGAAGGTTTTATGGTTTGTTGCATTGATGGTGTTTTGGTTTTGAGCATTCCTCACTAAGCATTATGTGCTTACGCTCTGTTTTGTCCATCAATGCAGATAAATGAATTTGGGACAGCAAGAAGCAAGGGATTCAAGAAGAGCTCCACTTGAGCAGTATGTTTTGGTTTACAGCTATATATAATAAAGGCAATGGGGGGATCTTTAACGTTGTTGTGTCACGAGATTGTTTACCTTGAGCAAGTTCGGTTTATGGTTTGATACTTGTTGATGATCAATTTGCGATATCCGGATCTTCTTTTTTTGTATTTTGGTATTGCCATGCTTTGTGGTTAAAAGTATGTTCTTCCTAATGAATGAGATTAATGAGTTGGTGTGCTTAATGCTTGCGATGTATCTAGCATTTTGATGTAATATGATGGTTTTAATTTTTGGCATGTTGCTGATATGTTTCGGAATTACTTGGTGCATGTTTGATGGTGTTTAGATGTGAAAAACCAGCAATTTTTGTTGTTTCTGGGCAGGGTGTATCGAAACACCCTTAGCTGTTTCGAAACGGGTGCATGAAATGGCCAGGGCATTTCGGAACGGCTAGAAGAGTTTCGGAACACTTTGGCTACTAGAAGGGTCCGTTCTGATACGGGTCTCGGAACACACCCGAGTACCGAAACGGTCAACACCGTTTCTATACGGGTGTTTCGGTACGGGTATCAGAGTTCCGGAACGGTTGACCGTTGGGCTGTGCATTTGAATTGTTCAAGTTTGCATGTCTTACATTTTAGTCCTGAATGTTGTGGTTGCAATTGTTTGAGCTTGGAATGTCTTTTAAAGCTGAAATTTGGCAGAGAGGCTTGTAATATGATTAATTGAGGTTTGGTAAAACTAAAATCTACAAAGTCTTCATGTTTTCCAAAATTTACATTTTGGTCCCTAAAAGTGTATTTCTTGTAATTGAGTCCTGAAACGTTTTCTGATCGCTGTGCTTATCTCTCCCATGTTTCTTGAATATCCACATAGGCCTAATGTGCATCTAAAAAATATAAAATGAAAAAAAAACAATCGTTAATCAAGGTTGACTTTCGGGTTGACTTTGGTTTTCCCCGTGTGATCTTCGTAGTTCGGGTCTAGCGTCTAGGTCGGGCTAAGGGGGTTACATTTGTTGGTATCAGAGCTAAGTTGCAAACTTTTGGGCGATGGTAGGTTTGTGGTGAGTTGTTATGGTAAGTGTTGGATGTTTATCCTGGTGTAAGGTTGAAAGTTGGTTGAAAAATATGTTTTGGAGTGAATTGTTGATGTTTTTTTATCATGCTTTATGGTTATGAATCATATGTGAGTTTTGTGAGCAGGTTTTGATGATACGATGATGTTGTGAGTTGATTTTGAATAATGGAAATTGTGATGAGTGTGATATGTTGATATTATGTTGTTGAAGGTGAATGTTGTTTGATGAGAGCATGATTGAAGTTTTGCTGATTGATATGCTCGATGTTTGTGATATCAATGTTGTTATTGATTGTTGTGTCGTATGAATGGGGAAAATTTGGGACACACATTGCCTTATTATTATAGCAAATGTGTTAAATTGGAGTTGGAGTCTTGAATCCTTGCTTGAAGCTGGCCTGATCGTTTTGTTTGTTTTATTACCATTGCCTTGTTAATAATAGCACAATAGAATCGATAAGAGAATGGCCATTGGGTACGATGGTTGCTGCTTTAGAGCAGGTTGTAAAGGGGTGGAATTCATATTTTGGTGGGAGTGTATCGTTTCAGTCGACAATGCCTGGAGTTGAGGTGGTAAGGAAGAATGAGAGAGCTGGTTCTGTGATGAAGGATTCGTCATTCGTGGTTCAAGAGATGTCGGGAACATCTCAGGCCGCGGTGAAGGTGAGGTCTGGGTATGTGCCGACTGTGGGACAGGCGAGTTTTTCAAAGCAGTGTCTACGTGATTTGGGAGTTGTGGAGTCTCAAGGTTCGAAGCCTGAGGCGTTTGAGGCTTGGTTAGCCAGTATAATTCCAATTCTGGATCAGGAAGGGTGTGACAACGCCTATAAGCTGGGAAGTGTTGTCTCGCTAATGTTGGAGGATGCTTGTGCTTGGTGGACATATGTGTCGGTGGCAACGAATATCCACGATATAGATTGGGAGTTCTTTCTGTCTGCCTTTAATAGAAGGTACCTTGGAGATAGGTTCCCAGGGGTTAAGCAACGCGGGAGTGTGGCTTCAGTTTATAATGGCGGGAAAAGTACAAGCGAAAGAGCTGTGAGTACTGACCTCGAGAGTGGTCAGCGTAAGAGGCTACGTGACAGAAGGGTTTGCCTGAATCGAAGTTTAGGTGGTAGTGCTGATGTGGGTCAAGTGCAACATGACCAAGGAGTAGTAGTTCGGTTACCGGAGTGCGACCGTTGTAGAAGGCGTCACTTTGGGGTTTGATGGGGTGCTGGAGTCTGTTGGAACTGTGGTTTTATGGAGCATGTGAAGCGGAATTGTCCTCAAGTAGTGAGATCAGCTTCAGTATGTGCAAAAGGGTCTCAGAAGGGTCGTGAGCGCGGCCGAGACAGAGTTCGGAGGTGGAAAGAAAGGCAAAAAGGTGTGAGGTGTTTGAAGGATGGATCTTGTTGGAATTGTGGGTCTGTTGGACATTTGAGAGGGAATTGTCAGGAGTTAGCTCGGGGTGGTCAAGGTGGAATGTTTTCCGAAGCTCCTTGCGAGCGTGAGTGTGGTCAGGGTTCTTTATAGGAGGGAGACGGTGATGACCTTAAGGTGTTGGTCAGTGCTGCTGCGGTGCGGCCAGAGAATAGTGGTTCTGCGGGGAAGAGAGCTTGTCTGTTGAAGCTCCGGGGCAATGAGGTGATTACAGGTATCCTTGCTAAGTAATCTTTGCCCTAGTTACCTTTGTTTGGTTCTGGTTTTGGATTTCCTTGTGTAGTGGGTAAGGTCTTATAGCTAGCAAGTTTCGGTAGTAACCGGTGTTGCTTTTGGAAGACAACTTTAGTGTGAAGAGTGTAATAGTGAAGTAATTTGTTGTTAGCGAATTGTTAGAATGGTAGGGCTGGAACAGTTGGAAATGGGGTAAGAGGTTGTTCTTAGGAAGATTCTGAGGATGTTATTGGTAAGTGTGAACCGACATACATGCACAATTAAACACAATTTGTTTATATTATATATATATATATATATTAGTACATGCATATATATGACATGACATTAGAGGTTTTGCATACATGTACACAGGCATTGATAGGGCATATAGGTGACCATGCATACGAATGTTCACACTTGCGAATAGCTAATTAGGTTCGATAGTGTCGTGGTAGGATTAGGGTAGTTTGTGAGTTTAAAGTGTTGTTTTGGTGTTAGATGGATGCTAGAAGAGATGCTGGGAAGTAAACGAGTTGCCGGTAGTAATGAGTGTGATCTAGTCTGTTTAGCGAGAGGAAAGGTGTTTTAATGGTTTTAGTGTTATGATGGTAAGGAGGTGACTGTTTAGGGCTAGAATCGGTCGAGGTGGTTGAGAGTAACATATAGGTGTTGCAATTTCTCTGTGTTGGATGGTTGTTGTGAGCTAGCGGATGTGTTTCCGAAGTGTTGAGGTATCTTTGCTTAGATGGTTGCAATAAAATGGTTGTTCTAAGTGGTTGACGGTTTCGTAGTAACTTTAGGGGAGATGGAGGGAGGTTCTGACGAGAGTTATGGATGAGGTTTGGCTTGGGATGAGTAGAGGGTTCATGGTCCTAGTATTTTGTATGTGGATGGAATGGGTGGCCAGGTAAGTTAGAAAAGCTATGGTGTAAGCATTCAGACAGTTGAAGTGTTTGAGAATGAATTTTATGTGTGGTATGTTGCGGTTGTTCTTGGGTGAAGATTAAGAATTGTTATGGGTGGTATCCAGGCAAGGTTAGTATCATGGTCAAAGCTTAAAGTGGAAAATCAAATTTAAGTTCAAGGGCCATTGTTGGATTGACCGGGTTCTTGTGAGAGGGTGGTTTGTTAGTCGAGTATAAGTAAATCTTTCCTAAGACAGTTGGGGTAAGTGAAACAACTGTTGGGGTTAAGGTTGGTGTCTCGTGACGTGGATTTCAGATGTTGTGTGGGCAATTTTTGATGGGCTGTTAAGGCAGGTGATGGTAGCGGATGTGAAGGAATGTTTTCTATACATTGGGAAACATGAGTAAGCAGTTGTTGCTTAAGAAATTTTTACTTATCATGGTGATCTTTGAGCAGGGGTTGAGTGGTTTGCAAGAGGTTTTCGAAGCAGAGTAGGTTGTGGATCACACGGTGGCTGAAGAATGGATGGGTTTGTGTCACCGTGTGTGTGAGTATTGTTGAAGGAGTTATGTTGTAAGACGGAGTATGTTGCAAATGTTTAAGAGTTCTTCGGGTTGTTGGAGGTCTTGCTCAGTTTGAAAGTGTGAAAAGCTAAGCTAAGATTGGTAACCGTGTGTTCTAGAAGTCTTGCATTGTGAGTAGTGGTGTTGAAGTTGGGTGTAGCGTAAGTTTAATTTGAGGATTTTTGGATCATGGAGGTTGAGGAGTGTGTTGGTTTCGTTGTGCTTTGGTTGAGGATGTTTCCGTGATGGATATGACTCTTGTGTTTATGTTGCGTTTTGTTTTGGGAGGTTTGGTATCGCGCTCTCTTCGCAAGTTGAAATTTCGAGGATGAAATTTCCTAAGAGGGGGAGTGTTGTAACGCCCCGGTTTTGGGCCTGGAAGTTTAGAGGTTGAATCGGACCGGTCGAGAGCGGTTCGAATCTTTAAGGGAGATTTAGGGAACACCTAGTTCGGGATGCTTTAAAAATATGGAAAAATACTTAAAAATCCTCATTTAATATATTAATGATTATGGCGAAAACAATTTTACAAAATAAGGTTTGAAAATACTACATTTCGGTGTAGTGACCAAATCGCAGTTTTTCAAAAGTGAAATAGTGACTGTTTTGTAAAGGATTGAAACTTTGAATCTTTAATAAGCTAATTTTACCAAAATGTTTTCATCAGATTTTTCCTTAATTTGAGTGATTTTATTAATGTTTTAATTAAAGGAAATGAAGATTAATTAAATGAGAAACTACCTTTGACCATTCATAACTACTTTTCACAAATTTCCTCTCATTTCATTTTCTCTCAAATTCTTTTCAGCCAAACACATTCTCTCCAGCAATTATATTTTGATTTTCACTTCATTTGATGAGCTTTCAATCTTCTTATGATTCTTAATCATTTCCTCTTCAAATCCTCTTATTTTCCACATTGAATTTTCATGAAAACTTGTAACCCCCTTAACCCGGCCTAGACGGTTGACCCGAATTAAGAAAGTCACACGGGGAAAACCAAAGTCAACCCGAAAGTCAACCTTGATTAACGACCCTTTTTTTTTTCTTTTTAATCTTATCTAGATGCACATTACACCTATGTGTGATCATACAAACAACATACTCAAAGATCACAAACATCAGAGGTCAAACAGGGACCCAATTGAACAAATTACAACTTTAGGGACCAAATTGTAATTTCTGATAAATATAAGGACTTAACCAAATTTGAAGTTACCATCTTGAAATTAAATAGATTTCATGCTTCTCTGTGAAATTTCAGCTCAAAAGGACTTCCCAAACTCATACAATTGAACAAACAAGATTCAGGACCAAAACGTAAACCAAACAAAACATTTAAAGATACTTTTAACCAGATTAACGGTCGTGTATCGATACGCCTGGAGTCGTATCGATACACGGGGAAAACAGAAACTTGGACGAGTATCGATACCCAACCCGTATCGATACGCATGGCCAGAAATCTGCAGATTTGGCTCTTGCGTATCGATACGCAAGCTCGAGTATCGATACTCCTGCCAGAAAACGACATAAAACAGCAACAAACATGCTTCAAACTTCAATTAAACAACACCAAATCATACCACATAGTCTACCAACATGCAAGGACCAAAAATGCAGCACCAATTCAACATATAACCAACACATATGAAAAGCCCCAAATTCTAATGGCATGCTTCCTAACAAGCTAGCTATTCAACACCAAACTTCCAAAACAAGCATATATGGTTCCAATGCAAAAACCAGCAAACACATCAACATTCAACATACTTAGGGAGCCTCAAACACCTCCCAAAACATACACATTGGTCCCCCATTGCCAAAACATACAAAAGCTAAATTGCACTTATAAAACCTTCATACTTTGAGCTTCACTTGAACTTGATTGCTTGCCCTTTCTTGCTTCCCTTAAGGTACTCTAATGATCTGCATTATTGAATTAAGAAAACGTAGAGAGCGTAAGCAAAATCTTAGTGAGGCATGCTCATTAAAAACAATTCAATAATGCAATTAAAACCATTTATAAATCATGCTTAAAATCAACCTTTGCACATGCTCAAAGCACACTTTAAAACAAGCAATCTCATGCTTCATATTATATATCAAAACAAGCATCTCATGCTTCTTACATACTTAACATGTCATATTGGCTCAAGTGACAATTTCCATTTCATAAAACAAGTTCAACAACTTCCCAAGGACTTTTAAACACCTTGGCCCCAAGGACTTTTAAACACCTTGGCCTATGGACTTTTAAACACCATAGAAAGTATCTCATCAAGGACTTTTAAACACCTTGATCCCAAGGACTTTTAAACACCTTGGCCATGGACTTTTAAACACCATGAATGAATCACATCAAGGACTTTTAAACACCTTGATCCCAAGGACTTTTAAACACCTTGGCCTATGGACTTTTAAACACCATAGAAAGGATCACCTAAGGACTTTTAAACACCTTAGTGTCCGCAACATGAACCATCCAAGGACTTTTAACCACCTTGATGTTCATAAGTAACAAGGCTCACTCAAGGACTTTTAACCACCTTAGTGACCTTAACATTTTAAAAACATCACTTGCCAATATACATCATTTTCATCATTTAATCCACTGTTTAAAGCATTAAATCAAGCCATTTCATCATGCATTTCAAAGCATCAAACCACATCATTTCAATGTGCAAAATCAAGGAACTCCTACCTAGAGTTACCTTCAACATATGGCTTACATCATCAGCAAAAACCATGCTAAAACATGCTTTCAAAACAGTAATTAAAACATGCAAATCATCATTTTGCATCACATCAAAATCATGGCCACCACTAGAGAGAAAATCCGAAAACTTACACTTGAGCTTAGCAAAGTTGTTTAGACTTAAACTAAGCTCCCAAAACCTTCAAACCTTGGTTTAAAAAGCTGAAATCCAATTTCCATAATTGCACTCACCGATTTCCACTTCGCCACTTGCCGAAGCACGAAATCAAGCTTCCGGATCAACCAAACTTGGATCCAAAGATGCCTCCCCTGTTTCAACACATCAAAGCAGTAAATTAATGCATCACCATGCATCAATTACTTCAATGAAAGCACCTAAACTCGCTGCTCTCATCCAACCTCCATTTTCGGCCACCAAACACAACCGAAAATGCATCAAAACCACTTCTAAACAAAGCCCAGCCATAACCCAGCAAAACCTAACATCCATCATCACCATTTAACATCTAAAAACAACCTACAACCATCCTTATACCTCCAGCAACATCAGATCACCAAGATCACCTCAAAAACCACCTTAAAACACAAGCTAAACTTAGGAAACTCAACCTATCCGGGATTGCATTGATCAAAACTCATTTCCTTATCAATTTAGAGTTCATTTAACATCAAAAACACCTCTTAAAACCCAGATTACTCAGATCTAACGAAAATCAAGTGAAAACATCAAAATCTTGCATAATTAGCCAAGATCCACAAATCTACTTGAAAACCTTTAATTAAACATAAATTTAGGATTGAAAACTTTAGGAATTTCATTAAAGAACTTAAAGTTCAGAGGAGAAATCGTTCATACCTCCAAACTTGTGATTCTCCACTTTTTGGAATGAAAACCTTGTTGAAACTTGTAGCAATTGAGTAGGTTTTGATGACACAATGATTTGCTATCAATTGTGAGTTGAAAGGATGATTTTAGATGAAGAAATCAGATCAAAATCTCTGGAAAAAGAAATGTTTGGTTGGAGAGAAAATGAGAGAAGAAAATAGGAAGTTAGGAAAGAAAATAGTAAAAATGAGTTTCCCTCCTTTTATGAAACCTTTAAAATCAGAATTTAGGATTAAAATATCTTAGAAAAATCTGGAGAATTCACTTTTGGGCAAATAGCTCCTTAAAGATTCAAAGTTTCAATCCTTTTTAAAACAGCCACCAAATTTGCGAAAATTACATTTTGGTCACTAGCCAAAATGTCAACCTTCCAAACCTCATTTTCCAAAATTGTTTTCACAGTTCATCTAATTATATTAAAAGATGATTTTAGAACATTTTTCCATATTTTTAATGCAACCCGAACTAGGCTTTCCTAATTTAACCTCTTAAGATTCGAACAGGACTTTGACCAAACCGGTCAACGCCCAAAACTTCTAAGCCCAAAACCGGGGCGTTACAACTCTCCCCCCCTTAAGAAATTTCGTCCTCGAAATTTACCTGAAGGAAAGAGATAAGGAAACTGCTTCAGCATGTCTTCCTTTCGCTCCCACGTGGCTTCCTCAACACCTCGATGCTTCCACAGCACCTTCACCAACTCAATGGTCTTGCCACGAAGAACCTTGCTATCTGAATCCAGAACCTTCACCGGTTCCTCATCATAGGTCAAATCCGGATTCAAAACCACATCCTCAACAGGCATCACATGTGAAGGATCAGATCTATACTTCCGGAGCATAGAAACATGGAACACATCATGAATCTTCTCCAACTCCTGAGGTAACCTCAACCGATACGCAACAGGACCCACACGCTCAACCACCTCATACGGTCCAATGTATCTAGGGCTCAGCTTACCCTTCCGGCCAAACCTCATCACCTTCTTCCAAGGCGAAACCTTCAAGAACACACGGTCACCCACCGCATACTCAATCTCTTTACGCTTCAAATCCGCGTAAGACTTCTGCCGATCAGAGGCAGCCTTCAACCGCTCACAAATGAGCTTCACCTTCTCGGTGGTCCCTTTCAACAAAGCAGGCATCGAAACCAACTTTTGACCAGTTTCAGCCCAACAAAGAGGAGTCCTACACTTCCTCCCATACAGAGCCTCATAAGGTGCCATCTGTATACTCGCCTGATAACTATTGTTATAAGCGAACTCAACCAAAGGCAGATGCTTCTCCCAAGAACCTTGGAACTCAATCACACAGCATCTCAACATATCCTCCAAAATCTGAATAACTCGCTCAGACTGACCATCCGACTGAGGATGATAGGATGTACTGAAATGCAACCTTGTACCCAAAGCTTGATGCAAACACTGCCAAAAACGCGATGTGAACCTCGGATCCCGATCCGACACAATCGACTTAGGAACACCATGCAGCCTCACCACCTCAGCAAGGTACAGCTCTGCCAGCTTATCCAAAGAAAACGTAGTATGCACAGGCAAGAAATGCGCACACTTCGTCAGGCGATCCACAATCACCCAGACCGAATTCTTCTTTGATGGAGACAAAGGTAAACCAGATACAAAATCCATGGTAACCCTCTCCCACTTCCATTCAGGGATTTTCAACGGTTGCAACAACCCAGAAGGAAACTGATGCTCAGCCTTAACTCGCTGACACACCAAACACTTGCTCACAAACTCTGCAACATCCTTCTTCAAACCAACCCAATAGTACTCATCACGAAGATCACGATACATCTTAGTACTACCAGGGTGCATAGCAAAAGGACTACTATGACCTTCAGTCAGAATAGCACGCCTCAACTCAGCATCAGCAGGCACTACTATTCGACTCCCAAAACACAGCACACCATCATCATTGAAACTGAAATCCGAAGGTCTACCCTCCGCGATATCCTGAACATGAGACACCAAGGAATCATCCAACAACTGCTTATCCTTGATCAACTGAACCAAAGATGGCTTCACTTGCAACTCAGCCACAAGACCACCATCTCGCGATATGCTCAAGCTAGCAAACATCGCCCTCAGATCAACAGCTACCTTCCTACTCAAGGCATCCGCAACAACATTGGCCTTTCCAGGATGATACTCAATCGTCAGATCATAATCCTTGAGCAACTCCAACCAACGACGCTGCCTTAGATTCAACTCCTTCTGAGACATCAGATACCTCAAACTCTTGTGATCTGTGTACACAGTACACTTCTCACCATACAGATAATGTCTCCAGATCTTCAGAGCAAAAACCACTGCAGCCAGCTCAATATCATGCGTAGGATAATTGCGCTCATGCACCTTCAACTGCCGCGACGCATAAGCCACAACCTTACCCTCCTGCATCAGCACACACCCCAAACCAACATAGGATGCATCACTGTAAACCACAAACTCTTTCCCTGATTCAGGCTGAATCAAGATAGGAGCTTGCGTCAAAGCCAACTTCAGCTTCTCAAAAGCTTGCTGCCTCGTTTCTGTCCACTCATACTTCACATCCTTTTGCAACAACTTTGTCAAAGGAGCAGCAATCTTGGAAAAACCATCCACAAACCTCCGGTAGTATCCCGCCAAACCAAGGAAACTACGGACCTCATGAACAAACTTAGGAACCTTCCAGCTCATCACCGCCTCAATCTTCTGAGGATCAACACGAATCCCCTCAGCTGAGACAACATGCCCAAGAAACACCACCTCCCTAAGCCAGAACTCACACTTACTCAACTTAGCATAAAGCTGATTCTCCAACAAAGCTTGCAAAACAATCCTCAGATGCTCTTCATGTTCCTCCTCAGTACGCGAGTACACGAGGATATCATCAATGAACACCACAACGAACTTGTCCAGGTATTCATGAAAAACACGATTCATCATGTCCATGAAAGCAGCAGGAGCATTTGTCAACCCAAACGGCATCACAAGGAACTCATAATGCCCATACCTTGTCCTGAAAGCTGTCTTAGGCACATCCACATCTTTCACCTTCAACTGGTAATACCCTGACCTCAAGTCAATCTTAGAGAACACAGCTGCTCCCCGAAATTGATCAAAGAGATCATCAATCCTCGGCAAAGGATACCGATTCTTGATAGTCAACTTGTTCAGCTGACGGTAATCAATGCACATTCTCATAGTGCCATCCTTCTTCTTCACAAACAAGACAGGAGCACCCCAAGGCGATACACTCGGCCGGATAAAACCACGATCAAGCAGCTCTTGCAACTGCGCCTTCAGCTCCTTCAGCTCCTTAGGTGCCATTCTATAGGGAGTAATGGACACAGGAGTTGTATTCTCATACAGCTCAATTCCAAACTCCACCTCGCGGTTAGGAGGTAAACCAGGCAACTCTTCAGGAAAAACACCAGGAAACTCCTTTACAACCCTGATATCTTGCACCCTCAACTCCTTTGAGCTAGGATTCATCACAAAAGCTAGATAAGCTTCGCAACCTTGCCTCAGCATCCTGCTCGCCTCCAAAGAAGATACCACATTGGCAAGAAACTTCACATTCTCACCAACCACAACAACTTCATAATCATCCGCAAGCTTAAGCGAAACACGCTTATTCTCACAATCCACAACAGCACGATGCTCAGCAAGCCAATCCATACCAAGGATCACATCAAAACCATAGAAGGGCAACTCCATAAGATCAACATGAAAGACATGTTCTTGAACAACCAAAGGGCACCTTCTAAACAACTTTCGAGTCACAACAGTCTCACCAAAAGAACTAGTGACCCGAACACCAACATCCAAAGACTCAACAGGCAAACCAAGCAATTCAGCATGCTCACGAAGAATATATGAATGCGTAGATCCAGAATCAATCAAAGAAAGCAATGACAAGGACTGCAAAGTAAAGGTACCTGCAATCACATCTGCATCATTCCTGCCCTCTCTCTGAGCATACACCCTCGCTTGGCCTCCACCTTCAGGCTGAATAGCTACAACATGAGCTACCCCTCGGCCACCTTCCTCTCTCCTCTGGAAATTACCACGGCCGCGCCCACGACCTCTATGTGCTGCTGCAACAACAGGAGCACGCTCTTGGCCACCAGCCAACCTCGGACAATCTCGCCTTATGTGGTCTGCAGAACCACAATTCCAGCATCCATTTCCACCAGCATTACCAGCTGCCACAACAGGAGCTTGTGCTACTCTCTCAGCACGAGGACAGTCACGCTTCAAGTGACCACGTGAACCACAGATCCAACAAGCACTAGGATCAGCTCTAGCATAACCTCCTCTAGCAGGTGCACCGCCACCTCTCTTGGCTGAGGACTGATACTTCTGATCGCGTCCCCTCTTGTTCCGTCCACCTCCGGAACTATACTCAGCTGGTCTCTTTCCAGCACTTGCTCCAGCACCTCTAGCAGACAAACTCAGGTTCATCTCAATGTCCTTGGATCGACTCACCAACACATCAAAATCCTCATACTCAGCAGCCAACATATATGTCTTTACATCCGTCACAAGACCGTAACGAAACCTCTCACACCTCGCCCGCTCATCGGGTATCAGCTCCGGTGCATACTGACTGAGCCGTACAAACTGTACCTCGTACTCAGCTACACTCATGCTCCCTTGAGTAAGAGACATGAATTCCCGCTTTTTCTCATCCAGATATCTCACCCCCAGATATCTTCTCTTAAACACATTCTGAAAGAATGTCCAGGTAACATCAGCTTCAGCCATCCCCGAAATGGTAGTCGTCCACCACGTATAAGCATCGTCCTGCAGCAAGGACACAACACAGCCCAGCTTTTGCACATCTGTGCAACTCATCTGACCCAAGATACGCTTGGTACTCTCAAGCCAAGCCTCAGAACTCTCAGCTGATAAACCTCTAAACTCAGTCCCTCCAAGACTGCGCAGACGCTCCAAAGGCAATCTGACTCCAGCATCCCCTTGATGCCCAGCTCCCTGAGCTCCAGCTACTGCTGCTCGAAAAGCACCCGCAATAGCTTGTACCAAAGCAGACATATCAGGCATCGCTTGCCCCTGACCAACCTCTGGTCCTGCAGCTCCAGCACCAGCATCAGCTGCAGCTTCAGCTCTCGCACCTCCATCACCACCACCAGGCGGAGGAGGGGGTAACACAGCACTACCAGTGTGCTCTTCATTCTCATTCTCGTTAGGAGCCGCAGCTCTCGCATTACCTCTTAACTCTCTACGTGGTGCCATACTTTTACCATGCAACAACAATGCAAAATAAAACAAGTCAGGCCCAGCAAGGTAAGCAATCCAAGTATTCAAGCTCCATTTCAATCAAAATCAATTTCATTTCATTAGCTTTTGTTTGGCAATGGGTACCCTCAGCATGCAACATCACAACATACAACTCAGTTGCATCAACATCTCAAGCCACTGAACATGCTTTCAAACAACAAGCATACAAAGCAACATGCTTCAATCATGCATACATACATTCCCAATTACTCGAGAACTCAGCTCTGATACCACCAAATGTAACCCCCTTAACCCGGCCTAGACGGTTGACCCGAATTAAGAAAGTCACACGGGGAAAACCAAAGTCAACCCGAAAGTCAACCTTGATTAACGACCCTTTTTTTTTCTTTTTAATCTTATCTAGATGCACATTACACCTATGTGTGATCATACAAACAACATACTCAAAGATCACAAACATCAGAGGTCAAACAGGGACCCAATTGAACAAATTACAACTTTAGGGACCAAATTGTAATTTCTGATAAATATAAGGACTTAACCAAATTTGAAGTTACCATCTTGAAATTAAATAGATTTCATGCTTCTCTGTGAAATTTCAGCTCAAAAGGACTTCCCAAACTCATACAATTGAACAAACAAGATTCAGGACCAAAACGTAAACCAAACAAAACATTTAAAGATACTTTTAACCAGATTAACGGTCGTGTATCGATACGCCTGGAGTCGTATCGATACACGGGGAAAACAGAAACTTGGACGAGTATCGATACCCAACCCGTATCGATACGCATGGCCAGAAATCTGCAGATTTGGCTCTTGCGTATCGATACGCAAGCTCGAGTATCGATACTCCTGCCAGAAAACGACATAAAACAGTAACAAACATGCTTCAAACTTCAATTAAACAACACCAAATCATACCACATAGTCTACCAACATGCAAGGACCAAAAATGCAGCACCAATTCAACATATAACCAACACATATGAAAAGCCCCAAATTCTAATGGCATGCTTCCTAACAAGCTAGCTATTCAACACCAAACTTCCAAAACAAGCATATATGGTTCCAATGCAAAAACCAGCAAACACATCAACATTCAACATACTTAGGGAGCCTCAAACACCTCCCAAAACATACACATTGGTCCCCCATTGCCAAAACATACAAAAGCTAAATTGCACTTATAAAACCTTCATACTTTGAGCTTCACTTGAACTTGATTGCTTGCCCTTTCTTGCTGCCCTTAAGGTACTCTAATGATCTGCATTATTGAATTAAGAAAACGTAGAGAGCGTAAGCAAAAGCTTAGTGAGGCATGCTCATTAAAAACAATTCAATAATGCAATTAAAACCATTTATAAATCATGCTTAAAATCAACCCTTGCACATGCTCAAAGCACACTTTAAAACAAGCAATCTCATGCTTCATATTATATATCAAAACAAGCATCTCATGCTTCTTACATACTTAACATGTCATATTGGCTCAAGTGACAATTTCCATTTCATAAAACAAGTTCAACAACTTCCCAAGGACTTTTAAACACCTTGGCCCCAAGGACTTTTAAACACCTTGGCCTATGGACTTTTAAACACCATAGAAAGTATCTCATCAAGGACTTTTAAACACCTTGATCCCAAGGACTTTTAAACACCTTGGCCATGGACTTTTAAACACCATGAATGAATCACATCAAGGACTTTTAAACACCTTGATCCCAAGGACTTTTAAACACCTTGGCCTATGGACTTTTAAACACCATAGAAAGGATCACCTAAGGACTTTTAAACACCTTAGTGTCCGCAACATGAACCATCCAAGGACTTTTAACCACCTTGATGTTCATAAGTAACAAGGCTCACTCAAGGACTTTTAACCACCTTAGTGACCTTAACATTTTAAAAACATCACTTGCCAATATACATCATTTTCATCATTTAATCCACTGTTTAAAGCATTAAATCAAGCCATTTCATCATGCATTTCAAAGCATCAAACCACATCATTTCAATGTGCAAAATCAAGGAACTCCTACCTAGAGTTACCTTCAACATATGGCTTACATCATCAGCAAAAACCATGCTAAAACATGCTTTCAAAACAGTAATTAAAACATGCAAATCATCATTTTGCATCACATCAAAATCATGGCCACCACTAGAGAGAAAATCCGAAAACTTACACTTGAGCTTAGCAAAGTTGTTTAGACTTAAACTAAGCTCCCAAAACCTTCAAACCTTGGTTTAAAAAGCTGAAATCCAATTTCCATAATTGCACTCACCGATTTCCACTTCGCCACTTGCCGAAGCACGAAATCAAGCTTCCGGATCAACCAAACTTGGATCCAAAGATGCCTCCCCTGTTTCAACACATCAAAGCAGTAAATTAATGCATCACCATGCATCAATTACTTCAATGAAAGCACCTAAACTCGCTGCTCTCATCCAACCTCCATTTTCGGCCACCAAACACAACCGAAAATGCATCAAAACCACTTCTAAACAAAGCCCAGCCATAACCCAGCAAAACCTAACATCCATCATCACCATTTAACATCTAAAAACAACCTACAACCATCCTTATACCTCCAGCAACATCAGATCACCAAGATCACCTCAAAAACCACCTTAAAACACAAGCTAAACTTAGGAAACTCAACCTATCCGGGATTGCATTGATCAAAACTCATTTCCTTATCAATTTAGAGTTCATTTAACATCAAAAACACCTCTTAAAACCCAGATTACTCAGATCTAACGAAAATCAAGTGAAAACATCAAAATCTTGCATAATTAGCCAAGATCCACAAATCTACTTGAAAACCTTTAATTAAACATAAATTTAGGATTGAAAACTTTAGGAATTTCATTAAAGAACTTAAAGTTCAGAGGAGAAATCGTTCATACCTCCAAACTTGTGATTCTCCACTTTTTGGAATGAAAACCTTGTTGAAACTTGTAGCAATTGAGTAGGTTTTGATGACACAATGATTTGCTATCAATTGTGAGTTGAAAGGATGATTTTAGATGAAGAAATCAGATCAAAATCTCTGGAAAAAGAAATGTTTGGTTGGAGAGAAAATGAGAGAAGAAAATAGGAAGTTAGGAAAGAAAATAGTAAAAATGAGTTTCCCTCCTTTTATGAAACCTTTAAAATCAGAATTTAGGATTAAAATATCTTAGAAAAATCTGGAGAATTCACTTTTGGGCAAATAGCTCCTTAAAGATTCAAAGTTTCAATCCTTTTTAAAACAGCCACCAAATTTGCGAAAATTACATTTTGGTCACTAGCCAAAATGTCAACCTTCCAAACCTCATTTTCCAAAATTGTTTTCACAGTTCATCTAATTATATTAAAAGATGATTTTAGAACATTTTTCCATATTTTTAATGCAACCCGAACTAGGCTTTCCTAATTTAACCTCTTAAGATTCGAACAGGACTTTGACCAAACCGGTCAACGCCCAAAACTTCTAAGCCCAAAACCGGGGCGTTACAAAACTTGCCCAAATCAAGGAGAAATCACCCATTAGAGGTAAGCTTCGTCCTTCTCCTCTAATGATTAGTTCTTTACTGAAATTCCCAAGTTATCAATCCTTTGTTAATGATTTTTGAGTTTCTTTAATGTTAGAATCATAAAATTTTGTTAAAACTCAAGATTCTTAGAGAGATCCTGATGATTTTCGTGGTTCTTGGTTAACCTCTATTTTGAGGTTGTTTTCTAATGTATTTTGGATGGTAATTGATGTTATAAATGAGGTTTAATCACACAAATCCCGAATAGGTTTGGATTCCTAAGTTTTGCATGCTAGAATGGTGGGTTTTGGGGTGGTTTTGGTGATCTGTTGTTGCTGGAGGTATAAGGTCATGTTTATGTTGCTTTTTGATGTTAATTGATGTTTAGAAATGGTTAGAAGTGATAGATCTTGGTTGGGCTTTGTTTTGGAAGAGTTTGGATATGATTTCGGTTGTTTTTGGTAGCCGAAATGAGGTTCTTGAGTAAAGCAGCGAGTTTAGGTTGTATGGCTGGTGATTTTAATGCATGGTGATGCATTAATCCTCTGCTCTTATGTGTTAAAAATAGGGGAGAGTGATCCGGAAGCGATTGAGGTAGCTTTGGAGGTTTCAGACACTTGGTTGGCTCCTCGGCTAGCATAGTGTTGTGTATCGGTGAGTGAGATCGTGTTTTCCAGCTTTTGAATGATTTTGAAAAGAGGTTTGGGAACTTAAATCTAGACTTGAAACGCCGATTTAAGTTTGGAAGTAAGTGAAGTAGATTTCTCTCTCGATTTGTGCTATTATTGTTTTGAAAAATATCAAAATGGATTTTGATGTGATTGATTTGACAACATGGTTTAATTTGTTGTTTGAGCATGGTTTTTAAGCATGTGAGTTGGTTATCAAACTTGGTTTAATGAAGGAAGCATGAAATTGATATTCCTTGAGAGTATGTGTTGTTAATTTGTGTCTTAAAGACAATGTTTAGCATTTTGGCCTTGAAGGTGTTGCATGCTTTAAAAACAACGAGTGTGTTGATGATTTTAACACGATATATTGGCATAGGTGATGTAAAGATTACCGGATATATTGATCGATCAATAGGATGTAGAGTGCACTATAAACTAAAATTCGTACGTGCTCTTGGGATTCGTCCCAAAGAGAGGGACCGATGATGGGAATACCATCACAGTAGGACTTTGTGAAATATCCATTCTTTTTGGCAACAAGAGTTATTGCCATGAGACCGATGATGGGAATTCCATCGGAGTAGGACTTGGTGAAATATCCAAGCTTTTTGGCAACAAGAGTTATTGCCTTTAGACCAATGAGGGGCATACCATCGAGGTAGGACTTGGTGAAATACCCAAGCTTTTGGCGAAGGTAGAAACCGCCATGTGAGTACGGTGTTGGTAGATGCCACTGGAAAATTAAGTTCTAGACGAGTGAGTACGGTGATGGTAGATGCCACCGAAAGTGTCTAGTGAGTTGTCCCATATCCGTGTACAATAGAGTATGTAAATGCCAATATATGAGAATGAAATATGTGTCACATGTACCAATGCTTGAAATGTTTTATGCTACGAGAATTGCATATGAGATAATGAGTTTATGAAATGCTTTTGTGTAACAAGCATGAGTGGCTTTGCCATGACTTTTGCATAGGTTGTATGCATGAGATAGCTAGATGGTACATGTGGTTTTCAAATGGAGATTTGCTTATGCAAAGGTGGTTTTGAGTTTATGAAATGCTTTTGAGCAACAAGCATGTGTGGCTTTGCCATGAGTTTTGCATTAGTAGAATGCATGAGATAGATATTTGATACATGGGGTTTCAAATGGTGTTTTTCTTTGAAATGATTTTCAAGCATGAGAAAGGAAGAGTGTGGAGTGGAAATGGTTTGCAAGGAAATTGGTTTAGCATTTATGCATGAAAAGGTTTAAACGAAAGTTATTGTAAGAATGTTGTTTGGGGTTGAGTTGCTTAATGCATTTGAGTTTAATGTAGGTTTTTATGTTGAGCAATGCATGATTTAAGGCATTGATGTTTCACATGAAGTTTTTAAACAATACTTTGATTTATAGAGGTGTGATTACAATTAAAGAAGGTTTTATGGTTTGCTGCATTGATGGTGTTTTGGTTTTGAGCATTCCTCACTAAGCATTATGTGCTTACGCTCCTTTTTGTCCATCAATGCAGATAAATGAATTTGGGACAGCAAGAAGCAAGGGATTCAAGAAGAGCTCCACTTGAGAAGTATGTTTTGGTTTATAGCTATAGATAATAAAGGCAATGGGGGGATCTTTTACGTTGTTGTGTAACGAGATTGTTTACCTTGAGAAAGTTCGGTTTATGGTTTGATACTTGTTGATGATCAATTTGCGATATCCGGATCTTCTTTTTCGTATTTTGGTATTGCTATGCTTTGTGGTTAAAAGTATGTTCTTCCTAATGAATGAGATTAATGAGTTGGTGTGCTTAATGCTTGCAATGTATCTAGCATTTTGATGTAATCTGATCGTTTTAATGCTTGGCATGTTGCTGATATGTTTCGGAATTACTTGGTGCATGTTTGATGGTGTTTAGATGTGAAAAAACAACAATTTCTGCTGTTTCTGGGCAAGGTATATCTAAACACCCTTAGTTGTTTTGAAACGGGTGCCTGAAATGGCCAGGGCGTTTCGAAACGGCTAGAAGAGTTTCAGAACACTTTGGCTACTGGAAGGGTGCGTTCCGATACGGGTCTCGGAACATACCCGAGAACCGAAACGGTCAACACCGTTTCGATACTGGGGTTTCAGTACGGGTATCAGAGTTCCGGAACGGTTGACCGTTGGGTTGTGCATTTGAATTGTTCAAGTTCGCAAGTCTTACATTTTAGTCCTGAATGTTGTGGTTGCAATTGTTTGAGCTTGGAATGTCTTTTAAAGCTGAAATATGGTAGAGAGGCTTGTAATATGATTAATTGAGGTTTGGTAAAACTAAAATCTACAAAGTCCTCATGTTTTCCAAAATTTACATTTTGGTCCCTAAAAGTGTATTTCTTGCAATTGAGTCCTTAAACGTTTTCCGATCGTTGTGCTTATCTCTCCCATGATTCTTGAATATCCACATAGGTCTAATGTGCATCTAGAAAAGATAAAATGAAAAAAGGGTCGTTAATCAAGGTTGACTTTCGGGTTGACTTTGGTTTTCCCCGTGTGATCTTCGTAGTTCGGGTCTAGCGTCTTGGCCGGGCTAAGGGGGTTACATGTTCCGGAACATGCCTTCTTGTTCTGAAACACCATGGTCATTACAGGCCTCTGTTCCGAAACAGACAAGGGCATTCCGAAACGTCTGGGCCTACAACTTTCCAAATTGCTGGTTTTACACAAGTTTTCACCTCTGGAACCATTCTAACACTTGTCCCAACACACATACAACATGAGTAAACATCAAGGACCACCAATATGAAGCAAAAGCTATATCATAGCATCATTCTTGCAAGCTCTAGGACTATAGGCATGCTTCCTAGATTTCGAAACAACAAAAAGGCTAAAAACCACATTCAAGCTCAAACCAATACTTAAAGGCCATTTACAAAACCGAATAAGCAAACAAAACATACTCAAGGTGTTTAACATCAACAAATATAACCAAGAGTAGAAATCCCTCACATTGCCTCTTATTACACTAAGGTAAAACCACATACATTGCTTAGTCGATGATACATGGAATCCACTTGCTTTCTCATTGCCTCAATTGCTTAATTCTCTGCATTGATGAAACAAATGAGCGTAAGCATAAAGCTTAGCGAGGATCACTAAAACCAAACATTCATCAATGTATTTTACAAAACCGAAATATCGTCATTTGCCAACTCATGCATCAATGCACTTTTTAAACCAGATGCTCATAGCATTATTAAAATAACGACAATATCCATTGCTCATGCTTAAACCAAGCATCACAACCCTCGACATCCAAGAAAACTTTATTCACGGTGCACCCAATCCTATAGCTGGCTAACTATGTTCGATTAAAGTAACCACAAACCATTCCCATCACTTGCCAATATAATCATTTAACATCACTATTCCACTGTTTTACAAGCATAAATCACAATGTCATTTCCACAAGCATTAGCATGCTTAAACTCAAATGCATACATCTCATAAATCCATGGATCACCTACTTGTGCATCCTTAACAAAATGACATTAAACACCAACATTATCAATGCTCAAAACATGCTTTAAAACAATAATTAAAACCACGTTTAATTCAAATGCATTTTCCAACAAAAACATAGCACATTCCGAGAGAGACTTTCGAATCACTTACTCTTGAACTTAGCTAAGTGTTTCAAACTTACACTAAGCTCCCAAGACCACGCTGAAAGCGTTACAAAGCTGGAAAAATCATTTCCAGTCACCGATACGTGAAACCTTGCTTGCCGACACGAAAATCACCCTTCCGAAGCCTCCAAAAATGCTTCGTATGCTTCCTGATCAAGATCCCCTGTTTTTAGAGCATCAAAATAGAGATACAAATGCATTAAAATGCATTTCAACACCAACAACTAAACACAATCTCGTTGCTCACCAAAACAACACCAATTTAACCATCTGAAACAACCGAAAACTCAACTGATTGCTTCTTAAACCAAGCCCAACCAACATACATCACTTTCAACCATTATTAAACATCAAAACACATCTAAAAACAACCTAAATCCTTCCTTATACCTCCAACAAGCAAAAATTCATCATTACACCTCAAAAACCCAACTAAAACCATCAAGAAACTCAAGGATATCAAGGATTTCGAGATTTATATTATCAAAGTCCTTTTTCAACATAATAATCAACTCAAAACTCAATTAAAATCAATCCAAAACAGAGCTCATCAATACCAATTCGAAAATCAAGATTTAAACCATATTTTTGCAAGATTTTGATCTTAAATCAAAACTATAATAAAAACTCGGCCAAAAACAACAATTAGAAGCCAAAGATCTTGGGAATTTCAATAAAGAACCTAGATTGAAGGTTGAGAATGAGATTTACCTCCAATCCTTGCATTTCTTAAGGTTTGACAAGTTTTAGCTTCACAAAACTTGAAAATCTTGACGAGAACTCTTGGAAATGATTTGGAAATCAAAGAGAGAGTGTTTGGGAGAAAAGAAATCTGTAGAAAGTGTTGAGAAAATGATTTTGCTGAAAATGAAAGTTAGTTACGTGAAATGAAATCTCAATTTCCTATTTTACCAATTTAACTAAATAAAAACCTTTTTATTTTAATCAACCAAAAATCATTTTAAACACATGTCAATTTAAGGAAGGTGTAATTGCACCATAGCTCCCTAAAGATTCTAAGATTTTTGGCTCCTCTTTTGAAATTCCATTTTTCCACAGTTTTCAAACTTTACATTTTGGTCACTACCCAAAATGTACCACTTCCAAAGCTTATTTTGTAAAATTGATTTCACAAACCCCTTAAACCTGATTTTAGAGGATTTTAACAATTTTTACCATATTTTTATCCTTTCCCGATCCCTGATTTTCCTAAACCTCCTGATACATTTCGAACCGTTTCCGACCGGCCCGATCCGATGTCTAAAACATATAGGCCCAAAACCAGTGCGTTACAACTCTCCCCCACTTAGGAAATTTCATCCCTGAAATTTTTACCTGAAGGAAAAAGGTGCGAAAACTGCTTCAACATGTCCACCTTGCTTTCCCAAGTGGCCTCCTCAACTCCTCGGTGTCGCCACAGCACCTTCACAAGTTCAATCATCTTGCCACGAAGAACTTTGCTGCTCGAATCCAGAATCTTCCCCGGTTCCTCGTCATAAGACAAATCCGGATTCAATTCTATCTCCTCAACAGGCATCACATGCGAAGGATCCGATCTGTACCTCCGTAACATCGAAACATCAAACACATCATGAATCTTTTCCAACTCGGGAGGTAACCTCAACCGATATGCAACAGGACCTATACGCTCCACATCCTCATATGGTCCAATAAACCTCGGGCTAAGCTTACCCTTACGCCCAAATATCATCACCTCTTCCAAAGCGATATCTTCAGGAACACACATTCGCCAACCGCGAACTCAATCTCCTTACGCTTCAGATCCGCGTAAGACTTTTGCCGATTTGATGCTTCCTTCAAATGCTCACAAATGAGCTTCACCTTCTCGGTGGTTCCTTTCAACATAGCCTACATCAAAACCAACTTCTGCCCCGTCTCCGCCCAATAAAGAGGCGTTCTGCACTTTCTCCCATACAAAGCCTCGTATGGAGCCATTTGAATGCTTTCCTGGTAACTATTGTTGTAAGCAAACTCAACCAAAGTCAAGTGCTTCTCCCATGAACCCTGAAAATCACTAACGTAGCATCTCAACATGTCCTCAAGCACCTGGATAACACGTTCCGACTGTCCATCCGTCTGAGGATGATAAGAAGTACTGAAATTCAACCGTGTACCAAAGGCTTGATGCAAACATTCCCAAAACCGTGATGTAAACCTCGGATCCCTATTCGACACTATGGACTTTGGCACACCGTGCAACCGCACAATCCCAAACCGAATTCTTCTTTGATGGTGACAATGGCAAACCAGATACAAAATCCATGGTCATAATTTCCCACTTCCATTCCAAAATTCTCAAAGGTTGCAACAGCCCATAGGGAACCTGATGTTCAGCCTTAACTCGATGACACACCATGCACTTGCTAACGAACTCGACAACATCCTTTTTCAACCCCACCAAGAAGTACTCATCTTTCAAATCACAATACATCTTTATACTACCAGGGTGCATAGCTTCAGTCAAAATAGTGCGTCTCAACTCAACATCATCTGGCACCACTATTCGACTCCCAAAACACAGAACACCATCATTATTAAAACTGAAATATGGAGGCTTACCCTCTGCAATGTCCTGAACATGAGGGACAAGAGAATAATCAAGCAACTGCTTATCCTTGATCAACTGGATCAGAGATGGTTTCACTTGCAATTCAGCAACAAGACCACCATCTCGCGATATGCTCAAGCGAGCAAACATCACCCTCAACTCCACAACCACTTTCCTGCTCAAAGCATCAGCCATGACATTGGCCTTTCCCGGGTGATACTCGATCGACCGATCATAATCCTTAAGCAACTCGACCCAACGACGTTGCCTAAGATTCAACTCCTTTTGAGACATAAGATACTTCAAGCTCTTATGATCCATGAACACCACACACTTCTCGCTATACAGATAATACCTCTAGATCTTCAAGGCAAATACAACAGCCGCAAGCTCAATATCGTGAGTAGGGTAGTTACGCTCATGCACCTTCAACTGCCTAGATGCATATGCTACTCCCTTACCCTCCTGCATCAACACACAGCCCAAACCAACAATGGACGCATCACTATAGACAACAAACTCCTTACCAGACTCAGGTTGAATCAGGACAGGAGCTTGCGTCAAAGCTTCCTTCAGCTTCTCAAAAGCTTGTTGCCTCACATTTGTCCACTCAAAGGGAACATTCTTCTGCAACAACTTGGTCAAAGGTGCATCAATCTTCGAGAAACCCTCGACAAACCTACGGCAATACCCAGCTAAACCAAGAAAACTTCGTACCTCTGTCATCGACTTAAGCACCATCCAATACATTACAACCTCTACTTTATGCGGATCAACGCGAATACCCTCAGCCGATACAACATGCCCAACGAAAACCACCTCTTTAAGCCAAAACTAACACTTGCTCAGCTTAGCATACAACTGGTTCTCCAACAACACTTGCAATACTATCCTTAAATGTCTATCATGATCCTCCTCGGTACGAGAGTACACAAGGATATCATCGATGAATACCACCACAAACTGATCCAAGAACTCATGAAACACACGATTCATCATGTCCATGAAAGCAGCAGGTGCGTTGGTCAAAACAAATGACATTACTAAGAACTCATAATGTCCGTACCTTGTCTGAAAAGCCGTCTTAGGTACGTCCACATCCTTTACCTTCAACTGGTAATACTCTGACCTCAAGTCTATCTTAGAAAACATCGAGGCTCCTCGAAACTGATCAAAGAGATCTTCAATCCTTGGCAAATGGTATTTGTTTTTGATTGTCAACTTGTTTAGTTGCCGATAATCTATACACATCCGCATTGTCCCATCTTTCTACTTTACAAACAATACCGGCGCACCCCAAGGTGACACACTCGGCCGGATGAACCCTCGATCAAGTAACTCTTGAAGTTGTGTCTTCTACTCTTTCAACTCTTTAGGTGCCATGCGATAAGGAGTAATGGACACCGAAGTCGTATTCTCATACAACTTGATACCAAACTCAACTTCTCTGTTTGGCGGCAACCCATGCAATTCTTCCGGAAATACACCCGGAAAATCACAAACGGTTCTGATGTCCTGCACACGTACATCCTTTGTACCAGGATTCATCACATACGCAAGATAAGCCTCACATCCCAACCTTAGCATACGTCTTGCTTCCAAGGCCGAAATCACATTAGACAAGAATTTCACATTCTCGCCACTATCACAACCTCATAATCATCGGCAAGCTTTAAGGTGACTCGCTTAACATCAAAGTCAACCACCGCTCTATGCTCAGATAGCCAATACATACTAAGGATTACATCAAAACCATAAAAGGGTAACTCCATCTAATCCACAAGAAACACATAACCCTGAACAGATAAGGGACACCTCCGATACAATTTCCTTATGACTACAATCTCACCAAAAGAACTAGTCACTTGCATTCCTACTTCAAGAAACTCGACAGGTATATCAAGCAAATGTGCATGCTCACTCAAGATATAAGAATGCGTGGATCCAGAACCAATCAAAGACAACAACGATAAAGACTAAAGAACAAAGGTACCTGCGATGACATCGGTATCGTTGCGCTCCTCGCGCTGAGCATAGACCCACGCAGGACCGCCCCCCTCAGGTCGAACTGCTACAACATGAGCAATACCACGCTCACCTTCCTCCCTCTTCTGGAAGTTACCTCGGTCGTGCCCACGGCCTCTCTGAGGTGCAACCACATTAGGTGCACGTCCCTGACCTCCACCAGCCAACAGAGGACACTCACGCCTCAAATGGTCTGCTGAACCACAATTCCAGCAAGAATTCCCTATCACCACAACATGAGCCTATGCTTCTCTAGCCGCACGAGGAAAATCTCGCCTCAGATGGTCCCGGGAACCACACATCCAACACGTGTTCTGTTCCACCCTCATCTTGTTTCCTTTAATCGGTGCACCATGTCCAACATTACCTCGCCTAGCAGCAGACTGATATCTCTTATCTCGGCCTCTCTTGTTCCGTCCACCATCGAAACTAGACCCAGTTGCTCTTTTACCAGAGCTAGAACCACCTCTACGAGATGACAGACCCAAGTTCTGCTCGGTGTCCTTAGCTCGACATACAAGCACATCAAAATATGTGTAGTCTGTAGCAGACGTATATGTCTTGACTTCCTGCACCAGCCCATACTGGAAGCGATCACAATGATGCCTCTCACTCGGCATCAACTCAGGGGCGTACTGACTCAAACGTACGAACTGGACCTCGTACTTAGCCACATAAAGGTTTCCCTAAACAAGCGATATAAACTCACGCTTCATCCCATCCAAGTATCTCACACCAAGATACTTCCTCTTAAAGGCACTTCAAAAGAACTCCTAATCTACCTCGTTGGGTTCCATACCAGCGGTGATAGTCATCCACCAACTATAAGCATCACCCTGGAGTAAAGAAACTGCGCATCCCAGCTTGCGCATATCATTACATCCCATCTGATCCATGATACAGATCGTAGTAGCTAACCAGGCTTCCGACGCCTCAGGAGACATTCCAAAGAACTCCACAGCTCCTAAAGTCCTCAGCCTTTCCAAAGGATAACCCACATGCCCAGCTGCAGGGGCCTGAACATGCGCTCCAGCTACCACAGCCTAAAACGCTCCGGTGATCGCTTGAACCAATGGCGTTAGATCACCCAAGACTGGACCAGCTTGTCCTTGTTGCTCCGGCTCTCCACCTCCAAGTGGTGGTGGCGGAGGAGGTAAGTTTCCACCAGGGGAACCTCAGCCCTTTGGTTACCCTGATTGCCCAGCTCGACTGCAAGATCAATCGTGTTCGACCTAAGCTCTCTCCTCGGACCCATAGTGCTATTTTTAACTAGGCATAACAACAAAAACAAATCAAACCATGATTTAGGCCAGCCTCAAGCAAGGATCCAAGTTCACAAAAACATTTAACCAGTATAATAAGGCAATGGGCACTCCGATTTCCCTCAAGCATAACATAGCATACAATATCATTTCATAATGTACATGCTTTGCACCATCCGAAATCAGTATACATCCTTATCACATTATCAACATACATTAATATATATATGACATATGATTTATATCAATCAAGCATAGCCTAAGCTCCAACATTCAATCAAAACATTCTTTTTCAAACAATCATGCATTAAAACATACCAATTTCACTTACCATCATCCCCAATTCTTTCGTAACATGGCTCTGATACCAACAAATGCATCCCCATTAGCCCGGTCTAGACGCCCGACCTGAACTAAGAAGATTATACGGGGAAAACCGAAGTCAACTCATAAAAGTCAACCCCGGTTAATAACTTTTTTTCCTTTTTATCTTTTTTGGATGCACATTATTATCCTATATGATTAGCACATCGATTAGATGAAAATGGCACAACGATCGAAGTTCAAATAGGAGTTCATTTGCATTCATCTGACTTTTGGGACTAATTTGTAAATTTTAGGAATTACAAGGACAGTCCGGATTTTAAAGTTACCGATCCACAATTAGTCATATAACATACCAACATGTCAAATCTCATCTCAAACGGACCATTCAAACTCAACAAATTGAACAATCATTACTCAAGGACCAAAACGTAAGAAACAGGAACTCAGATCAATTCAAAAACAGCAACCAACGGTCATGTGTTTCGGAACAAAGAACCTGGTATCAGAACGGCCGTTTCAAAACAAGGATGACCGTTGCGATACACGAGGGTGTTCCGAAACCCCAAGAAACCCGTTCGATACGCTAGTTCACAGTGATGAAATGTTTCGGAACATGCCTTCCTGTCCGAAACACCATGGTCATTACAGGCCTCTGTTCCGAAACATACAAGGGCGTTTCGAAATGCATGGGCCTGCAGCTTTCTAAATTGCTGGTTTTACACAAGTTTTCACCTCCGAAACCATTCCAATACTTTTCCCAACACACATACAACATGAGTAAACATCAATGACCACCAATACGAAGCACAAGCTATATCGTAACATCATTCCTACAAGCTCTAGGAATCCACTTACAAAACTGAATAAGAAAACCAAACATGCTCAAGTTGTTTAACATCACCAAATATAAGCAAGAGTAGAAATCCCTCCCATTGCCTCTTATTACACTAAGGTAAAACCACATACATTGCTTAGTCAACGATACTTGGAATCCACTTGCTTTCTCGCTAAATATAACCAAGAGTAGAAATCCCTCCTATTGCCTCCCATTGCCTCGTATTACACCAAACAAATGAGCGTAAGCATAAAGCTTAGTGAGGATCGTTAAAACCAAATATTCATCAATGCATTTTACAAAACCGAAATATCATCATTTGCCAACTCATGCCTTTCCTTAAAACATGATTTTAAAGCATTAAGGCACTTTTTAAACCACATGCTCATAGCATCATTAAAATAACAGCAAAATCCTTTGCTCATGCTTAAACCAAGCATCACATGCATTCTATCATAATTCCCAAGCATCACATGCTTAAATCATTAATCAAAAACATTATATTGGCTCACAAGTGATCAATTATCAAACCATATCAAAACCAACACAGTTGAAAAAATCGGATACACGGATTACAAGCGTTGTCCCACACGCTTCATACACACTACTGGACTACACAAGGCTCACACCCGGGATTAGACCATCAACCGTTGTAACACCCGTAGTGGAGTTTAACGGTACAATCACAACCCCTCAACACCACTCATTGGTAGTTGTATAATTCCACTAACGAGAGCACGAGACACAAACCACAAGATCAACACACGAGATTAGACCATCCACCGTTGTGATCTTAGCCTCAATCGTTAGGGTACTTGGATGGAGTAAACGGTACAATCACAACCCCTCAACATCCAAGGTGACTTTATTTACGGTGCACCCAATCCAAGGCGTATGGACTAGACCATTCATTGATTTGGCGAGGCGTAGGAATTCGCGTATCCACTATCTTGATTCAATCCAAGGGTTAATGATGAAATTAATATGTTAAACATTATACATTGACGCATAGTATTGGCATTGATGGGCATGAGAACATATATTTAAATACTTGCTACATTGTTATTCATATTGCTTGTGACTACCTCACTAGGCAATGTATGCCTAACGTGTCTCATCTCATGCGTTTCAGGTTGAAAGGCTATTGCGATTGAAGATCGAATAGTCAAGGCAAGACAAGTCACTACAAGCCCTAAAGTAATGTATTTTGACCTTATGAACTCCTAGGAAGGTGACAAAGTAGTCGAACTAGTCGTTTATGTCCATTTTGATATGTTGTGAGATGCCTATGTTGTAATGTGCTTAATGGCTCTAAATGGCCTTTTGTTTTGGCTTAAAGTTGTCTAAAGTTGCATATTTAGCTTATAAAGGTCAAAATATAGTAAACGTATTTGTATGATCATGAAATTTGTCATGCTTGTATTTCATATCATTGAAATGTTGTGTGTAAAGTTTCATTGCATTTGAAAATCGTTTGGTAAGTCAAATCTAATGAAAACCAGCATAAATCTGTCATTACAGGTCAGGCTGTATCGATACGGGTGATGGCGTATCGATATGGGTTAGCATAATTGAACCTAAGGAACAAGGTGAACCGATACCGTCTATAGCCGTATCATAACATTTTGCTACTGGAATCCATTGTTTCGATACGGGTCCATAGTGTATCGAAACAGGTCAATGTCAAAGGAAGTCAGCCCGTACTGATACAGGGCTTTCCTGTAACGATACGGTCTAAAGGGAAAAGTCAACATGGGTTGACCATTGTACACCTGTTTCGAAACAGCCCTAAGGTGTTTCGATACAAGGTTAGTTAAGTTAAATGCATGATTTAACAGTTTGCAAGGTTCACAGATTGGTCACTAAATTTTGAATGGTTAAATTGAATGAGTAAATGATCTTCGAATTGTATGGAACTTTGAAGGCCTATAAATATAGAATTGAATTTCATTGTGGTATAACTAATTGCATCGAAAGACCTTCAATTTATCAAATTTATAGTTTAGTCCCAAAGCTTGTAAAAGTCAAGAATTAGCCCTATTTGATTAGTTATTGCTTCATAAGGATTAATTGGACTAAGATGCATTGTGGTAATATGCTATTGAATGTTACTGTTATAAATGTTGTTAATAAAATGTGTTATACTTGTTTTATGAGGGTGTTACAGTATGTGTTATACTTGTTTTATGAGGCATGGTTTAATGCTTGGAATATGGCTTATTGTGAATGCTTTGAAAAACAATGAGGTTTGCATTAAAAGTGAATTATATTGGCAAGTGATCTTGTATAAAGTCTTTTGCAAATGAAATCGGATATAGTTAGCCGGCTATAGAATTGAGTGCACTATAAACAAGTCGCCTTGGATGTTGAGGGGTTGTGATTGTACCGAAAACTCCATCCTAGTACACTAACGATTGAGGAATGTTAAGGTGTTGCAACGGTGGAAGATAGCTCCCGTGTGCGAACCTTGTATGGTGTCCCGTCTCTCATTAGTGGGCTATACATCTACCGATGAGTGGTGTTGAGGGGTTGTGATTGTACTGAATACTCCACCACAAGTGTCACAATGGTGGAGGGTACCTCCCGTGTGTGAGCCTTGAGGTGCCGGTAGAGTGTATGAAGTGTTTGGGACAACACTTGGTAATCTGTGTATTCTATATGCTTTTTGAGAAATGAGAATGTTGTTGATCACCTGTGAGCCAATATAATTGATTAATTGCTATGGAAATGTTTATGGATGCATTGTATGAAAAGTGCATGTTATACTTTAAAAGCTTTGCATATTGGTAGATATGCATGAATGGCTTCATATATATGTTAGCAACAGATTTTGCTGTTGAAGTATTTGATCATTGCTTCATGGTGTATAACATGCTGATTTTAATGATGAAGTGCATGGATTTCAAAGAGGGCATGATGGTTTTCAAAAGTGTGAAAATGATTTTAAACATTGATGGTGGTTTTGGTTTTTGAGCATTCCTCACTAAGCTATTTGCTTACGCCCTCCTTTGTCCATCAATGCAGATAACTAAGTGATTGGAGGCAACAACTTGCAAGGGGATCTAAGAAGACTTCACTTTGAAAGTATGTTTCGGTTATGAACTATAGTAATAAGGGCAATGGGGGATTTCAAGTTTTGTTTAGGTGATGTTTATGAACACCCTTTTAGGTTGTTTGCTATATGCTTTTATACTTGAAAAAGGCCTTTAATTGGTGTTTGAAGTTTTGGTTTAAGTTTTGACTCTTGAGTGACTTACTTGCTATGATGAATGCCTTTAGATTATCCTTGATGCAATTAGCCATGCTTGAATGCTAAAAATGCTGCATATGTTTGAGGATTAATGTTTATGTATGATGTATGCATGTTAGAAACATGTTGGATTGGTTTAAGTTGGAATTTTTGGTGAAAAACCAGCAAAATCTGTCGTTACAGGCCCAAATATTTCGAAACACCCAAGCTTGTATCGAAATGGGGTACCTAAAATTGCCTTGGTGTATCGAAACGAGTAAGGCATGTTCCGGTACGATTTGCTACTGGAAACCATGATTTCGAAATGCTTCAAAGGTGTTTCAGTACGAGCCCGTGTTTCGAAACATGGCCAAGCGTTTCGGAACAAGTGATAGTTATGTTAGATAATGGAACGTTCTGTGTTTTGGAATATGGCCTTAGTGTTCAGAACAGGTGGTAGTTAAGTTGGTTAATGGCATTTTCTGAAGTTATGATTCTTTGCTTTTTAGTCCCTGAATGTTGTGGATTTAATTAAATGAGTTTGAATAATTATTTTGAGATGAGTTTTGACAAAGATGCATGTAATAAAACTAATTAAAGGTTTTTAAACCGAAATTGGGAAAAACTCTTAGAATTTTATAAGTTTACATTTTGTTCCCTAAAAGCCGTTTTGAGTTCAATTGATGTGTGGTTGGTGTCACGATCGTTCCGCTAAAACTGTCTAACACTTAGGGTTGTGACGTGCATCTAGACAAGATAAAAAGAAAAAAAAAGGTCGTTTATTGAGGCAAACCTTCCCGGTTTACTTCAATATTCTCCGTGTGACCCGTTCGGTTCAGTCTATCGACTAGGTCGGGTCAAGGGGGTTACATTTGGTTGTATCAGAGTCAGGTTACGAAAGAACGGGATGATGGTAATTTAATGGAATGTTATGGGCATGTTAATGTTGATCAAATGATAGTGATGCTATGTATGATGATTGTGATATGAGTAAGAGCTGTTATATACGATGATGTTTTGGGCTGAACTTTATTGGTTGTATTGCTCGATGATTGTGAGATATGCATGTTGTATGCTATGTTTGGGGGAAATTGGGATACCCATTGCCTTATTACTGTAGTTAAGTGTTTTTAAATTGAATTCGATGTCTTGGATCCTTGCTAGAAACTAGCCTGATTTCTTGTTTTGTTTTATATTCATGCTTTAATGATAATAGCACAATGGGACCGAGGAAGGAGCTACGTTCAGGATCAGTTGCTCCGACCGATGAGCAAAGGAATCAGGAGAACGAGGTTCTGCCTGGTGCAAATTTACCTCATCCTCCACCACCATCACTTGGGGTGACGAGAAAGGGCAACACGGACAGGCTGGTCTGGTGTTGGGTGATTTGACGCCTTTGGTACAGGCGATGACTGGAGCATTCAAGGCTGTTGTTGCTGGAGTGCAAGCACAAGTACAAACACCAACGAGTGGGTAATTGGGTTTCCCTTTGGAACGCTTACGAAGTCTAGGAGGTGTTGAGTATCGTGGTTTGTCTCTTGAAGCATCCAAGGGTTGGATGGCTAGTACGATCCGGAATTTGGATCAGATGGGATATAATGATGCACGCAAGTTGGGATGTACTGTCTCGTTATTGCATGGTGATGCATACAGTTGGTGGATGACTGTGACCGCAGACATGGAACCCAATGAGGTGGATTGGGAGTTCTTTTAGGCTGCCTTTAAAAGAAGTATCTAGGAGTTAGATACTTGGATGATAAGAAGTGTGAGTTCATGTCCTTGGTGCAAGGAAACATGACAGTGGTTGAGTACGAGGTCCAGTTCGTACGTTTGAGCCAGTATGCTCCGGAGTTGGTGCTAAGTGTTAGGCATCAATGTGATCGCTACCGTTCTTTCTTGGTGGAGGAAGTGAAGACATTCATGCTTGCTTCTGATTATACTAATTTTGATGTGCTAATGATGCGAGCCAATGATATAGAGCAGAGCTTGGGTTTAACCTCTAGCGTGGGTGGTTCTAGCTCTAGTAAGAGAGCTGCGGATTCTGGTCCTAGTGGTGGACAAAACAAGAGAAACCATGATCGCAGATATCGGCCTAAGGTGAGGCGAGGTAATTATGGGTGAGGTGCGCTAGTTCAGGGTAACAGGGTGAGGTTTGAGCAGAATACTTGCTGGAAATGTGGGTCACGAGAGCATTTGAGGTGAGATTTTCCTCGCGTGGCTCGAGAGGTGCATGCTCCTATGGTTGGGGATGATTCTTGTTGTAACTGTGGATCAGCTGATCATATGAGGCGTGAGTGTCCTTTGCTAGCTGGGGGTGGTCAAGGGCGAGCACCAGCTGTTGCATCTCAGAGAGGACGTGAGCACGACCGAGGTAATTTCCAACAGAGGGAGGATGGGAAGAGAGTTGTAGCTCATGTTTGTAACCCCCTTAGCCCGGCCTAGACGCCCGACCCAAACTAAGAAGATTACACGGGGAAAACCAAAGTTAACCCGAAAGTCAACTTTGATTAACAACCCTTTTTTTATCTTTTCTAAATGCACATTATTAACTTATATGATTAACAAAACATTTCAGCGGAAGCGATAGAGCAAACAGAACTCAAATAGGGGTTCAATTGCATACAAACGTCATTTAGGGACAAAAATATAAATTTCCAGTTTTCAAAGAACTAGATGACTTTTAATGTTACCAATCCGTAATTAATCTTATAACATAACAACATGTCAAAATTCATCTCAAACGGACCACACAATCTCATTTAATTAAGCAATCAAGACTCAGGGACCAAAACATAAGATACAAAAACCTGAAACAATTAAAATCAAACTCAACGGTTGGGTGTTTCGAAACACCTAACACTATATCGAAACGGTCGTTTCGAAACTAGGTTGATCGTTTCGATACTTGGGTGCGTTCCAAAACCCGTACCGAAACACCCCTTTCCAGTAGCAATATCGTTCCGGAATGCTCCTGCCCGTTCCGAAACCTCATGGCCATTTCAGGCCTCTGTTCCGAAACAGGTAAGGGCGTTCTGATACGTCTTGCCCTACAACATCAGATTTTGCTGGTTTTTCACATCTTTCCATATCCAAAAACATTGCAAAACATGCCACAACATATATACAACATGTTGATGCATCAAAGATCATCATTATGAAGCATAAACTAAACATGGTATCAATCATGCAAACATTGGAACTATTGGCATGCTCCCTAGTCCACCAAAGCCATACAACTCTAAAATCAACATTCAAAGCAAAAACCATTCCTCAAAGGCCATTTACAACTCAAAGGTAAACAACCAAACATGCTCAAGGTAAATAGCAACATCCTCAACCATCCAAAAGTATAAATCTCACCCATTGCCTCTCATTACACCAAAGTTAAGCCACATACTATGCTAAACCGAAAAGCTTGGATTTCCTTGCTTGTGTGCTGCCTCAAACGCATAATTCTCTGCATTGATGAAATGAATGAGCGTAAGCACAAAGTTTAGTGAGGATCGCTAAACAACATTCAACAATGCATTTCACACAATTTGCAAAACCACCACTTTTCAACACATGCCTTTACACAAAACATGTCCTTTCAAGACATCAATGCACTTTCTAATAACATGCTCCTATGCATCATTCTAAAATAGCAAGTAAACCTTTTCTCATACTTTTCCAAGCATCACATGCATTCTAGAATCATTTACAACCATCACATGCTTAACATTAATCATTTACATTATATTGGCTCGCAAGTGATAATCCATGAACCATTTCAACAAAAGACACAATCGGATACGCGGATTACAAGCGTTGTCCCACACGCTTCGTACATACTACCGGACTACACAAGGTGGAGATCAATGGCACAAACACAACCCCTCAACATAACTCATCGGTAGTTGTATAATTCCACTAACGAGAGTACATGACACATAGAAGGACTCACAAACGGGATTTAACCATCCACCGTTGTGGTCTTAACCTCAATCGTTAGGGTACTTGGATGGAGATTATGGCACAATCACAACCCCTCGACATCCAAGGCGACTTTATTCACGGTGCACCCAATCCTATAGCCGGCTAACTATATCCGATTAACACAGCCAAAAACCTTTTCCATCACTTGCCAATATAATCATTTAACCTCATTCTCCACTGTTTTACAAGCATAAACACAATGGCATTTCCACAAGCATAACATGCTTAACATCATAAGCATTTATCACATGAAAACCAAGGATCACATATCTAGTGCATCCTTAACACAATGGCATTAAAATCCAGCGTTTAACCATGCTTAAACATTCTTTAAAACAATAATCAAAACCATAATTAACACAAGTGCATTTTCATCAAAACATAACACATTTCCGAGAGAGACTTTCGAACCACTTACTCTTGAGCTTAGCTAAGTGTTTCAAACTTACACTAAGCTCCCAAAACCACGCTCAAAGCGTCACAAAGCAGGAAATTGCATTTCCACTCACCGATACGCGAAGCCTTGCTCGCCGACACGGAAATTACCCCTCCGGAGCCTCCAACAACACCTCGCATGCTTCCGGATCAAGATCCCCTATTTTCACATCATCAAAACAGAGATCTAAATAAATTAAAATGCATTCCAACACCAACAACAATTCACAAACTCGTTGCTCACCCAAACCACACCAAAATACTCATCCAAAACAACCGAAACTCAATCGATTGCTTCCTAAACCAAGCCCAGCCAAGATACATCACTTCCAAACCATTATAAACAACAAAACACATCTAACAAACAACCTAACCCAACCTTATACCTCCAGCAAGCAAGATTCCACCATTTCACCTGAAAAACTCACCTAAAACTAACAAGAAACTCAAGGATCTCAAGGATTTCAGGATCTATGTTGTCAAGTCTTAATTTCAACACAATAATCAACTTAGAACTCAATTAAAGTCAATCCAAAACAGAGCGTAACACGACAAGTTCGAAAATTAAGATTTCAACCACATTTTTACAAGATTTTGATCTCCAATCAAAACTATAATGAAAACTCAACCAAAAATAGTAATTAGAAGCCAAATATCTTGGGAATTTCAATAAAGAACTTTTATTAGAGGTTGAGAACTGGATTTACCTCCAATCCTTGCTTCCCTCAATGTATGACAAGTTTTCCTTTGAAAATTCTTGAAGAACTAGAAAAGTTTTCTTGAAATTTGCTCAGGAAATATTGAGAGAGAGTTTGGGAGAAAGAATTCTGGAAAAAGATGAATGAAAATAGTGTTTGGCAGAAAATGAAAAGAAGTTGGTAGTTACGTAATTAGGAATCTCAAGATAACCACCCAATTTAATTAAATCAAAACCATTTAAAGCTATTTAATTAAAAATCATTTTAAACACATGTCATATTAAGGAAAAGCTAAATTTCCATAAAGCCCCCTATAGATTCTAAGAATTTGGCTTCTTCCTTAAAATTCACATTTTCCACAGTTTTGAAACTTTACAATTTTGGTCAGTACTCAAAATGTCCCATTTTCGAAATCCGTTTTGTAAAATTGATTTGGCCAACCTCTTAAACATATTTTTAGAGGATTTTAGCAATTTTTACCACATTTTTATCCTATCTCGATCCTTGATTTCCTTAAATCACCTTACGCGATTCGAACCGTTCTCGACCGGTCCGATCCGATGTCTAAAACATCTAGGCCCAAAACCAGGGCGTTACAATGTTGTTGTTGTTCAACCCGAGGGTGGTGGTCCTGCGAGAGTGTATGCACATCGTAAGGGACGTAACGACACCGACGTGATTGCAAGTACCTTCACCTTGCATTCTTTTTCCTTGTTAGCTTTAATTGTGGATCCACGCATTTATACATCTTGAGTGAGCATGCACTTTTTGTAACGCCCCGGTTTTGGGCTTAGAAGTTTTGGGTGTTGACCGGTTCGGTCAAAGTGCGGTTCGAATATATAAGAGTGAATTTAGGAAAACCTAGTTCGGGTTGCATTAAAAATATGGAAAAATGATCTAAAATCATCTTTTAATATATATAAGTGAACTGTGAAATCAATTTTACAAAATGAGGTTTGGAAGGGTGACATTTTGGCTAGTGACCAAAATGTAATTTTTGAAAACTGCGTGACTGTTTTATAAAGAATTGAAACTTTGAATCTTTAAGGAGCTAATTACCCAAAGGGAGTTTCTCCAGATTTTTCTAAGATATTTTATGTTTTAATTCTGATTTTAAACAAAAGGAGAAGTGGAGGGAAGTTGTTTTCTAACTAATTTTCCTAAAATCTCATTTTCTCTCAACCCAAACATATTTTCTCCAGAGATTTTCTTCTGATTTTGTCACCTAAATTCATCTTTTCAATTACCTTTTGATTGCTAATCATCTCTACAACAAAACCTCACCATTTGCTAAGTGGATTTTCAAGAAAACTTGATTCTAAAAGGGAGAAACTCAAGTTTGGAGGTAAGAACGTCCTTCTCCTCTGAACTCTAAGTTCTTTACTGAAATTCCCAAGTTCTCAATCCTTAAATTGTGTTTTATAAATGGTTTTAAGGTTGTGTTATGGATCTTGGCTTTTAAATGCAAGATTTGATTGATTTTGGTGAATTTTTGTTGGATCTGTTAAAGCAGTGATTTGAGGTGTATAATTGATGATAAATGAATGTTAAATTAATTGGGAATTGAGTTTTAACTAATGCAATCCCGGATAGGTTGAATTTCCTAAGTTTAGCTTGTGATTCTTGGTTGTTTTTGGGTGATCTTGTAGATCTGTTGTTGCTGGAGGTATAAGGATGTTGTTAGGTCCTTTTTAGATGTTGAATGATGTTTAAGGATGCTTAGTTTTGATGGTTTATGGCTGGGCTTTGTTGAGGAGTTGTTTGGATGCATTTTCGGTTGTGTTTGGTGGCCGAAAATGGAGTGTGGATGAGAGCAGCGAGTTTAGGTGCTTTCATTGAAGCTATTAATGCATGATGATGCATTAATCTACTGTTTTGACGTGTTAAAACAGGGGAGTCATCTTTGGATCCAAGTGGTGGTGATCCGGATGCTTGATTTGGTGTTTCGGCAAGAAGCGAAACGGAATCGGTGAGTGGATTTTGGGTTTCGGCTTTGAAACCAATGTTTTGGAGGTTTGGGAGCTTAGTCTAAGTCTAAACAACTTTGCTAAGCTCAAGAGTAAGTTTTCGGAAAAACTCTCTTGATGAGGAACCATGTGATGGTTGGGTGCAATGTGTTTGTTGCATGTTTAAATTCTGTTTTTAAAGCATATCTAGCATGTTTGGTTGCTGAGATTATAAGCCATGTGTTTAAGGAAGCTCAAGGTTAGAGTTCCTTGCTTTTGAACATTGTTTAAATGTGGTTTAATGTTTAAAGATGCATGATGTTTATGGCTTGGTTAAATGCTTTAAAACAGTGGATTATTGATGATAAATGATGTATATTGGCAAGTGATGTTTTGAAAAGGTTAAGGTCACCAAGGTGGTTAAAAGTCCTTGAGTGAGCCTGGTTTACTTAAGAACATCAAGGTGGTTAAAAGTCCTTGGATGGTTCTTGTTACGGACACAAAGGTGTTTAAAAGTCCTTGTGTGGTCCTTTCCAAGGTGTTTAAAAGTCCTTGGGGCCAAGGTGTTTAAAAGTCCTTGGGGTGATTCATGTCATGGTGTTTAAAAGTCCATGGGCCAAGGTGTTTAAAAGTCCTTGGGGTCAAGGTGTTTAAAAGTCCTTGAGGTGAAACTTGTTAAGGACACAAAGGTGTTTAAAAGTCCTTGTGTGGTCATTGCCATGGTGTTTAAAAGTCCATGGGCCAAGATGTTTAAAAGTCCTTGGCGTCAAGGTGTTTAAAAGTCCTTGAGGTGAAACTTGTTAAGGACACAAAGGTGTTTAAAAGTCCTTGTGTGGTCCTTGCCATGGTGTTTAAAAGTCCATGGGCCATGGTGTTTAAAAGTCCATGGGGATAAGATCACAATGGTGTTTAAAAGTCCATGTGTGAGTCTTATGTTGATCTTGTTAAAAGATGGTAACTATCACTTGTGGCCAATATGACATGTTATGATATGAAGCATGAGATGCTTGGTTAAGATTGCTTGAGAGCATGTTTAAATGTTGCTTGAAGTATGATTTATAAAAGTGTTTTATAAATGCATTATTGTGTGGTTTTAATGAGCATTCCTCACTAAGCTTTTGCTTACGCTCTCTCTCTTTTCTTAAACCAATAATGCAGAGCATTAAGGTGCATTGAGGGCAGCAAGAAAGGCAAGCAATCAAGTGGAAGTTGAGCTCAAGTATGGAAAGGTTTTCTTAAACATTTTTTAGCTTTTGGCATTTGGCAATGAGGGACCTATGTTGATGTGTTGGGAGATGTTTTGGACTCCCTAAGTTGGATTATGTTGTTGTTAATGTTGGTTTTTGTAATTGGCCATTATGTGTTTGATTTGGAGGTTTTATGCTTGAATGGTTTGCTTGTGTAGGAAGCATGCCTTTAGATTTGGGGCTTTTCATAATTGATGCCATGATGTCGAATTGATGTTGCAGTTATGTCCCTTATATGTTGTATGAGTTGCTGGTAAAGTTTGATAGCTTTTGGAGCATGTTTGGTTGGTCAATTGTGTGTTTAAGCAAGCAAATTTCTGCATTTTGTGCAGGCCGTATCGGAACAGTGCCTACCGTTTCGGAACGGGTGCCTCGATGTAGCCCAGGCGTCCGAAACAGGGGACACCGTTCCGAAACGGAAAGGCCACTGCCAGCCCTTGTTTCGGTACGCGTTGCGGAACGGCCCCGCGTTTCAGAACGGGCTGTCTCCCGTTTCGGAACGCATGACCGTTGGGGGCTGACATTGGTAGTTATATGTTTCAAAATGTTTGCATTTTGGTCCCGAAACTTGTTTGTGCAATTGTATGAGCTTGGAATGTTCGTTTGAGCTGAAATTTGACAGTGAAGCATGAAACATGATTAATTTCAAGCTGGTAACTTTAATTTGGATGAAGTCCTTATAATTATCAGAATTTACAGTTTGGTCCCTAAGGTTGTAATTTGTTCAATTGGGTCCCTGTTTGATCTCTGATGTTTATGATCTTTGAGTATGTTGTTTAAATGATCATAACTAGGGTTAATGTACATCTAGACAAGTTTAAAAAGAAAAAAAGGGTCGTTAATCAAGGTTGACTTTCGAGTTGACTTTGGTTTTCCCCGTGTGACTTTCTTAATTCGGGTCAACCGTCTAGGCCGGGTTAAGGGGGTTACATTTGGTGGTATCAGATCTGAGTTCTCGTGTAATTGGGAATGGGTATGTGAATGTTTGAGGTATGTATGCCTTGTATGCTTGTTGGGTGAAAGCATGTTGAGTAAATTGCATGTATGTTGCAATTGAGATGTATGCTGTGATGAAGCATGTTGTGGGTACCCATTGCCAAATCAAAGCTAATGAAATGACGTTGATTTTAATTGGAAATGAGCTTGAGTACTTGGATTGCTTACCTTGCTGGGCCTGATTTTGTTTATTTGCATTGTGATTGCATATTCATAGTATGGCACCTCGTAGAGAGTTGAGGAGTAATGTGCGAGCTACGGCTCAGAATGAGAATGAAAATGAGGAGAATGTTGAGAGTGCGGTTTTACCTCCTCCACCTGGTGGTGGTGGTGCTGGGGCTGAAGAAGCTGGAGCTGCAGCTGGTGCTGAGGCTGCTGGACCTGAGGCCGGTCAGGGGCAAGCTGTTCCTGACATGACGGTGTTAATTCAAGCTATAGCTGGTGCTTTTCAAGCAGCGGTAGCTGGAGCTCGTGGAGCTGGGCATCAGGAAGATGCTGGAGTTAGACTACCTTTGGAGCGGTTGCCCAGTCTGGGAGGGACTGAGTTCAGGGGTATGTCTGCTGAAGGTTCTGAGGCTTGGTTAGAGAGTACCAAGAGAATCTTGGGACAGATGAGTTGCACTGATGTGCAGAAGCTTGGTTGTGTTCTGTCCTTGTTGCAGAAGGATGCATATACGTGGTGGACAACCACTATTGCTGGGATGGCAGAAGCTGATGTGACTTGGACATTCTTTCAGAATGTGTTCAAGAGAAGGTATCTGGGTGTGAGGTACCTAGATGAGAAAAAGAGGGAGTTCATGTCTCTTACTCAAGGGAGCATGACGGTGGCTGAGTATGAAGTACAGTTTGTTCGACTCAGTCAGTATGCACCTGAGCTTGTCCCGGATGAGCGAGCGAGGTGTGAAAGGTTCCGTTATGGCTTAGTGACGGACGTGAAGATGTATGTGCTGGCTACCGAGTATGATGATTTTGATGTGTTGGTGGGCCGAGCCAAGGATATTGAGATGAACTTGGGTTTATCTGCTAGAGGTGCTGGGGCAAGTTCTGGTAAGCGGGCAGCTGAATATAGTTCCGGTGGTGGACGGAACAAGAGGGGACGTGATCAGAAGTATCAGTCCTCGGCTAAGCGAGGTGGTGGAGCACCTGCTCGGGGAGACAACGCTAGAGCTGATCCGAGTGCTTGTTGGATATGTGGTTCGCATGGTCACATGAAACGTGATTGTCCTCGTGCTGTGAGGGAAGTGCAAGCTCCTGTTGCGGCAGCTGGTAATGGTTGCTGGAACTGTGGATCTACGGATCATTTGAGGCGTGATTGTCCTATGTTGGCTGGTGGCCAAGTTCGTGCTCCTGTTGTTGCAGCAGCGCAGAGAGGTCGTCGGCACGGCCGTGGTAATTTTCAGCGGAGAGAGGAAGGTGGCCGAGGTGTAGCTCATGTTGTAGCTGTACAGCCAGAGGGTGGCGGACAGGCTAGAGTGTTTGCTCAGCGTGAGGGGAGGAATGACGCGGATGTGATCGCAGGTACTTTTACTCTGTAATCCTTGTCATTACTTTCCTTGATTGATTCTGGATCTACGCACTCTTACATATTGCGTGAGCATGCTGAATTGCTTGGTTTGCCTGTTGAGTCTTTGGATGTTGGTATGCGTGTCACTAGTTCTTTTGGTGAGACTGTTGTGACTCGAAAGCTGTATAGAAGGTGTCCTTTGGTTGTTCAAGATCATGTTTTTCATGTTGACCTTATGGAGTTACCTTTCTATGGTTTTGATGTAATCCTTGGTATGGATTGGCTTGCTGAGCATCGTGCTGTGGTGGACTGTGAAAATAAGCGAGTTTCGCTGAAGCTTGCGGATGATTATGAAGTTGTAGTGGTTGGTGAGAATGTGAAGTTTCTTGCCAATGTGGTGTCTACCTTGGAGGCAAGCCGGATGTTGAGGCAAGGTTGTGAAGCTTACCTAGCTTTTGTGATGAATCCTAGCTCTAAGGAGTTGGGTGTGCAAGATATCAGGGTTGTGAAGGAGTTTCCTGGTGTGTTTCCTGAGGAGTTGCCTGGTTTACCTCCTAATCGCGAGGTGGAGTTTGGAATTGAGCTGTATGAGAATACAACTCCTGTGTCCATTACTCCCTATAGAATGGCACCTAAGGAGCTGAAAGAGCTGAAGACTCAGTTGCAAGAGTTGCTTGAGCGTGGTTTCATTCGGCCGAGTGTGTCGCCTTGGGGTGCACCGGTCTTGTTCGTGAAGAAGAAGGATGGCACTATGAGAATGTGCATTGATTACCGTCAGCTGAACAAGTTGACTATCAAGAATCGGTATCCTTTGCCGAGAATTGATGATCTCTTTGATCAATTTCGGGGAGCTGCTGTGTTCTCTAAGACAGCTTTCAGGACAAGGTATGGGCATTATGAGTTCCTTGTGATGCCGTTTGGTTTGACAAATGCTCCTGCTGCTTTCATGGACATGATGAATCGTGTGTTTCATGAATACCTGGATAAGTTTGTTGTGGTGTTCATTGATGATATCCTCGTGTACTCGCGTACTGAGGAGGAGCATGAAGAGCATTTGAGAATTGTGTTGCAAGCTTTGTTGGAGAATCAGCTTGTAACCCCCTCAACCCGGCCCAGACGGTTGACCCGAATTAAGAAGGTCACACGGGGAAAACCAAAGTCAACCCGAAAGTCAACCTTGATTAACGACCCTTTTTTTCCTTTTTAATCTTGTCTAGATGCACATTAGTCCTATATGTGATCACTCAAACACCATACTCAAAGATCACAAACATCAGAGATCATTCAAGGACCCAATTGCACAAAACACAACTTTAGGGACCAAATTGTAAATTCTGAAAACTTTGAGGCCTTAACCAGATTTTAAGTTACCAACTTAAAATTAATCATGTTTCATGCTTCTCGGCCAAATTTCAGCTCAAACGGACATCTCAAACTCATACAATTGCACATACAAGATTCGGGACCAAAATGTAAACATTTTGAAACACATAACTGCCACTGTCAGCCCCCAACGGTCAACCGTTCCGAAACGGGAGACAGCCCGTTTCGAAACGCGGGGCCGTTCCGCAACGGGTACCGAAACGGGGGTCGGGCAGTAGCCTTTCCGTTTCGGAACGGTCCCTCCCGTTTCGGACGCCTGGGCTTGTTTAAGGCACCCGTTCCGAAACGGTATTGGCTGTTCCGAAACACCCTGCACAACAAGCCTCAAAATGCATTCTTAAACATGCAATTAAACATAAAAGAGGCATACTTGCATCAACAATTCAACAACATGTCAACATACACGAAAAACCCCAATTTCAAGGTTAAGCTTCCAACACAAGCAACCATTTAACCAACATACTTCCAATTCAAACTCATAAGCCAAACCATGTTCCAACAACATCAACAACACAAAACCATACTTGTCCGAACATATACAAACACATACATCAGCCCAAGAGATTCTACCCCATTGCCTTTATTAACTATAGCTATTAACCGAGACATACATCTCAAGTGGAGTCCTTCTTGAATCCCTTGCTCCTTGCTGTCCAAACTTCAAGAATCTGCATTGATGGACAAAAAGGAGCGTAAGCATATAATGCTTAGTGAGGAATGCTCAAAACCAAAACACCATCAATGCAGCGAGCCATAAATCACTTTTAAAACAAACTCGATTTGTTTACCAAAGCCATGTTTGAAAACCCCTTTTCAACAACAAGCTCAAAACCATGCATTGCACATACATGAAAATCAACCCTTAGCTTAGCATGCTAAGAAAACCTTTTCAAAGCACAACTTACAAAATCATCCATTTAGCCAAACCATGCATAAACACCATATGCAAGCTAAAACAAAACCTTGGAAAACACTCCCATTTCACAACATACCTTTCTTAAACTTGAAAGCCAATTCAAGCAAGAATCTTTTAAAACCATTTCACAAACCAACCAACACATGCATTAAACCAAAGGCAACATATATGAACCACAACATCATCATCACATGCCTTTAAAAACAAGTCTTAACAAGACTCCAATGCACTAAAGATATTTCATGCTCACATGCATCATTTTCCAAATGATAATCAACACTTGTTCAACTTAACAAGTAAACATGCATTCACAAGCATTATACACTTTCCATGCAACCATGCATCTTTTCAAGCATCTCATGCTTCACATGCAATTATGCATCAATTCAAGCATCTCATGCTTCACATGCAATTATGCATCAATTCAAGCATCCCATGCTTCATCACAATCAAGAACATCATATTGGCCTTCAAGTGATCATCCACATTCACTTTTCAACTAAACACCCAATCGGATACGCGGATTCCGAGCGTTGTCCCTACGCTCCATACACCCTACCAATCCAAGGTCTCCCAAATGGACTTTTAAACACCATTTGACCTCAACATCCTAAGGTTCCCATGTATGCACTTTTAAACACCATACAACCTTAGCTTTCCCGAGGTTCCCTTGTATGGACTTTCAAACACCATACAACCTCAACTTTTCCCCAAGGTTCCCATGTATGGACTTTCAAACACCATACAACCTTGACATGCACAAGGTTCCCATGTATGGACTTTCAAACACCATACAACCTTTGCATTCACCGATTGGTAGTTGTATAACATCACTAACGAGATCCGGGACATCCCACACAAGATCCACACATGGACTTAACACCGCCATTGTGATCTCAACAAGCACAAGGTTCTCACATATGGACTTTAAAACACCATATAACCTTTGCTCAACCAAGGTCCTCGAATGGGCAACACCTCCATTATGACCTCAACCATCTCGTTAGGATACTTGAAGGGAGTTTACCGGTCCACTCTTGACCACTCCACCTCCAAGGCGACTTAATTCACGGTGCACCCAATCCTATAGCCGGCTAACTATATCCGATCAAAGAACCAAGAACCACTTACATCACTTGCCAATATAACCACCTTACCACATTAGTCCAATGTTTCACATGCATAACCAATATGCAAAACCATTACCACATTAATCAAATGATTCACATGCATAACCAATATGCAAAACCATCATTTACCAACATTAATTCACTGTTTTAAAGCATTAGACAAAGCCATTGAACAACATGCAGCACCATGCATCAAAACCACATTTTCAATGTATAAAACCAAGGATCTCTTACCTTGAGCATCCTTCACATATGGCTTTCAAAACCAGCATTAAACCATGCTAAAATATGCTTTCAAAACAGAATTAAACCATGCAAAACATATGCATCTCAATCAACAACCACAATTGCTTAAAAGCCAATTCCACAATCATAATTCAAGAGCGAAAAACCATTCACTTACTCTTGAGCTTAGCAAAGTTGTTTAAACTTACACTAAGCTCCCAAAAACCTTCAAACCTTGGTTTAAAAGCTGAAAACCCAACTTCACTCACCGATACACAAAACAAGGCTAGCCACCAAGCCTTCCAAGCATCCGAAACCTTCCGCAACACCTCAAAAGCTCACGGATCAAACTCTTCTGTTTCAAGCACACAAAAACAGCACATTAATGCATCATTATGCATTAAGAACAGCAGCCACACAACCAAACTCGCTGCTCATCACACAACCAACAATTCGGCTACCAAACACAACCGAAATCACCTCCAAACATTTCCAAAACTTAACCCAGCCAACATCCATCACTTCTAACCATTTTTAAACATCAATTAACATCCAAAATGATCACAAACACGTCCTTATACTTCCAGGTACAACAGATCACCAAAAACACTCCAAAAACAACCAAAAACTCAAGCCAAACTTAGGAAATTCAACCTATCCGGGATTGCATTAATTAAACCTCAACTTCTAATCAATTTAGCATTCATTTAACATCATTTTGACACTTCAAAACACTGCCCAAACAGATCACACGAAAATTTCACCAAAATCGCCAAATCTTGCATTTTAAGCCAAAATCAAGATTTCAATTGAAAAGCCTTTAACAAAACACAAATCAAGGATTGAGAACTTGGGAATTTCAATAAAGAACTTGAAGTTCAGAGGAGAAGGACGTTCTTACCTCCAAACTTGAGTTTCTCCTTTTTGGAGCCAAAAAGCTTGATGAAACAACTTGCAAATTGAGAGGTTTTGATGATGAGATGATTAGGAATCAAATGAGAGTTGAAATGAGTGATTTGAGTAACAAAATCAGAGAGGAAAGATCTGGAGAGAATGTGTTTGGTTTGAGAGAAAAGATGAGAGAAAAGTTAGTTAGAATTAGGAAAATATCTTCCCTCCACTTTTCTTTAGTTTAAAAACATTTAATTAATCATTTAATATATTTAGAAAATCTGGAGAAACTCCCATTGGGTAAATAGCTCCTTAAAGATTCAAAGTTTCAATCCTTTTTAAAACAGTCACGCAGTTTTCAAAAATTACATTTTGGTCACTAACCCAAAATGTAACCCTTCCAAACCTCATTTTCCAAAATTGATTTCACAGTTCACTTTTATATATTAAAAGATGATTTTAGAACATTTTTCCATATTTTTAATGCAACCCGAACTAGGCTTTCCTAAATTCACTCTTATATATTCGATCAGCACTTTGACCAAACCGGTCAACGCCCAAAACTTCTGAGCCCAAAACCGGGGCGTTACAACTCTCCCCCCTTAGGAAATTTCGTCCTCGAAATTTCAACCGGCGAAAAGAGAACAACAACTTTCTCAAAACACACAAAAGGCAACACAAAAACCTCAACCAACACTGAACACTTTCCACACAAAACTCCACTGAACCCAACACCACCACATGCTGTTCACAAACCCATAACACTCAAAGATAGCCACAACTTAACCTTCCACATAACCGGACTGTACACAGCCCCAATATCAACCTGAAGAACTTCAGCTCTTACAGCACACATCACTGCAACACACAACTCCCAAGACCTGTTTACACAGAGACAACAACCAATCCAATTCAGCCACTATTCAACCTTCTCTGCTTCTAAAACTCTTGCAAACTCCCAAACCTCTTCCAAGAATTTCCCAATAAGCAAAAATCCTTAAACATCAACTGCTTACCCAAACTCCTCAACGAATGCTGATAAACCCTCACAACTGTTGCTAACATTACCAAAACGACTCTCCAGGTCTACTCACCCACAAACCAAAATTTACATCACAACCCCAACTCGACTCCGCCAGCTATTCCACACACCACCAACTGACTTCAGACGGAACTTCCTTAACCACAACCAGCCAACCACCTTTCACAAGAATCCTTTCAAACAACACTGACCCTCGACCTTTCATTGCTTAACCACCACAAGCTTGACCGCAACACTTGCCTTGCCAGAACATTGCCCAACCTAAACATACATATCAACTCCTCAACTCCTCAATGGTTGCTAAGAACCAGCACTTGCAAACACAACCCTTCCACAACAACTTAACACAAAGGAACTACCGCTCCCACTTAGCTATTCAAACCACTTGACCGATCCTACTTCAACCGGTACTCCTCACCACCAAACCACTAAACTCCTTAAACAACAAACACTATCCTTCCACCAACATGCTATGCCACCCTCGCCATTACAAGCAACTAGCTTAATATTACTTCTAACCCTCACTCAGCACCAAAACAACCTCTAAGAACCCATCATCCAACCTAACCCAACCACCACACTAACAGATTCGATTAATTATTAGCGAGTGTGAACATCATATGCATGATCACCAACATGCCCTATCAATGCCTGATGTACATGTATGCAAAACCTCTAATGTCATGCCACATGTATGCATGGACCAACATATATAATATAGCATATAACAATGATTTTATCTGTGCATGAATGCCAGTTCACACCCTCCAATAACATCCTCAGAATCCGTCTAAGAACAACCTCCTACCTCACTTCTAACTTATCTAACTCCATCATACCAACAATCATTAACCACAAGATTCTCACCTAAGCCTTCTTCACACCAAAGATGTTTCCGAACTACAACCATTACCCCAACATGCTAGCAACAAGACTAAACTTATCACGCAAGGAAAACCAACAGAAACCAACCAAGGTATCTAAAGCAAGGGTTACTTAACAAGGTTACCTAAAAACACAACACCTCCCTAAAGCTTCATCAGACGAACTCTCTTCCTCGCGGAACCATCATCCTCCTGCCACACCACTGCAGCACCAGCTAACACACCAGGGTCACCACCAACTCCTTGCGGTAAGGGACCTTGGCCGTTCCGAGCCAACATCAAACAATCACGTCTCATGTGTCCAGCAGACCCACATTTCTAGCAATTCTCCTTTCCCACACTCTTCACAACTTTCTGCTCTTTCTGCCACTTCTGAACCTTGCCTTGGCCGTGCCCACGACCTTTCTGAGATCCTTTGGCTAACACCAAAACTGACTTCACTCCAAGAGGACAATCACGCTTAACATGCACTTTGGAACCACAGTTCCAGCAAGCACCCGCGCCCCAACAACCTCCAACATGGCACCTTTCACAACGGTCACACACCGGTGGCTGAACTTCCACTCCTTGCCCAAGCAACACTTGCTCTACAACAACACCACCGTCACATTGCTCAACCCTTGGAAACTTCCCTCCAAGATACCTTTCATAAAAGGCAGATACAAAGAAATCCCAATCAAAATCATGAATATGTGACGCCACTGCCACAGATGTCCACCAGACGCATGCATCCTCCAACATCAGAGAAACAACACTCCCCAGCTTACAAGCAAGATCACAGCCTTCCTGATCCAAGATCAGAACCACACTGGCCAACCAGGCCTCAAACATCTCCGGTGTAGAACCATGATATTCCACAGCACCCAAATCAAGCAAACGCTGCTTCGGCAAACCCACACATCCCACAGCCAGCACATCCACTGACTTTACCTTTACCACAGCCTGAGATGTTCCCAACACCTCCTGAACATCAGATGATGAACTCTTCACCACAAAACCAGCTTCTTTCCCTTGCCTTATCACCTCAACCCCAGGCACAGAAAGCTGAGACAAAACACCTCCACCAAAGGGTGAATTCCACGCCTTAACAACCTGCCCCAAGGCAGCAACCATCTCACCCAACTGCCATTCTTTCATCGACTTAGCCATACTACTAACAACAACAAACATACAATCACAACAAACAAACAAACCAGTTAGACCAGCATTAAGCAAGGATTCAAACTCCAACTCCAAAATAACACAATAGCTATATTAATAAGGCAATGGGTATCCCGAATCCTCCCCTTTACATGACATAACAGTCAACACAACATGGATATCACAACATCAAGCATATCAATCAACATACTCGATCATGCTTACATCCAACAGCATCCATTTGCATCAGCATATTATCAACATAACATACTCATTACACAATCATCAAGCATAACACCAGCTCACAACATCAGCACATATCCACATTAATTCACCAATGATTCATAAACACAAAGCATGCTCGAAAACATCAGCAACTTGATCAGAAACATCAACAATTTGCTCAGAAACATCAGCATCATGCCCAGTAACATCAACACACATCACAACAACTTACCGTTTTCCCCAAGCATTCGCAACTCAGCTCTGATACCACCAAATGTAACCCCCTCAACCCGGCCCAGACGGTTGACCCGAATTAAGAAGGTCACACGGGGAAAACCAAAGTCAACCCGAAAGTCAACCTTGATTAACGACCCTTTTTTTTTCCTTTTTAATCTTGTCTAGATGCACATTAGTCCTATATGTGATCACTCAAACACCATACTCAAAGATCACAAACATCAGAGATCATTCAAGGACCCAATTGCACAAAACACAACTTTAGGGACCAAATTGTAAATTCTGAAAACTTTGAGGCCTTAACCATATTTTAAGTTACCAACTTAAAATTAATCATGTTTCATGCATCTCGGCCAAATTTCAGCTCAAACGGACATCTCAAACTCATACAATTGCACATACAAGATTCGGGACCAAAATGTAAACATTTTGAAACACATAACTGCCACTGTCAGCCCCCAACGGTCAACCGTTCCGAAACGGGAGACAGCCCGTTTCGAAACGCGGGGCCGTTCCGCAACGGGTACCGAAACGGGGGTCGGGCAGTAGCCTTTCCGTTTCGGAACGGTCCCTCCCGTTTCGGACGCCTGGGCTTGTTTAAGGCACCCGTTCCGAAACGGTATTGGCTGTTCCGAAACACCCTGCACAGCAAGCCTCAAAATGCATTCTTAAACATGCAATTAAACATAAAAGAGGCATACTTGCATCAACAATTCAACAACATGTCAACATACACGAAAAACCCCAATTTCAAGGTTAAGCTTCCAACACAAGCAACCATTTAACCAACATACTTCCAATTCAAACTCATAAGCCAAACCATGTTCCAACAACATCAACAACACAAAACCATACTTGTCCGAACATATACAAACACATACATCAACCCAAGAGATTCTACCCCATTGCCTTTATTAACTATAGCTATTAATCGAGACATACATCTCAAGTGGAATCCTTCTTGAATCCCTTGCTCCTTGCTGTCCAAACTTCAAGAATCTGCATTGATGGACAAAAAGGAGCGTAAGCATATAATGCTTAGTGAGGAATGCTCAAAACCAAAACACCATCAATGCAGCGAGCCATAAATCACTTTTAAAACAAACTCGATTTGTTTACCAAAGCCATGTTTGAAAACCCCTTTTCAACAACAAGCTCAAAACCATGCATTGCACATACATGAAAACCAACCCTTAGCTTAGCATGCTAAGAAAACCTTTTCAAAGCACAACTTACAAAATCATCCATTTAGCCAAACCATGCATAAACACCATATGCAAGCTAAAACAAAACCTTGGAAAACACTCCCATTTCACAACATACATTTCTTAAACTTGAAAGCCAATTCAAGCAAGAATCTTTTAAAACCATTTCACAAACCAACCAACACATGCATTAAACCAAAGGCAACATATATGAACCACAACATCATCATCACATGCCTTTAAAAACAAGTCTTAACAAGACTCCAATGCACTAAAGATATTTCTGCTCACATGCATCATTTTCCAAATGATAATCAACACTTGTTCAACTTAACAAGTAAACATGCATTCACAAGCATTATACACTTTCCATGCAACCATGCATCTTTTCAAGCATCTCATGCTTCACATGCAATTATGCATCAATTCAAGCATCTCATGCTTCACATGCAATTATGCATCAATTCAAGCATCCCATGCTTCATCACAATCAAGAACATCATATTGGCCTTCAAGTGATCATCCACATTCACTTTTCAACTCAACACCCAATCGGATACGCGGATTCCGAGCGTTTTCCCTACGCTCCATACACCCTACCAATCCAAGGTCTCCCAAATGGGCTTTTAAACACCATTTGACCTCAACATCCTAAGGTTCCCATGTATGGACTTTTAAACACCATACAACCTTAGCTTTCCCGAGGTTCCCTTGTATGGACTTTCAAACACCATACAACCTCAACTTTTCCCCAAGGTTCCCATGTATGGACTTTCAAACACCATACAACCTTGACATGCACAAGGTTCCCATATATGGACTTTCAAACACCATACAACCTTTGCATTCACCGATTGGTAGTTGTATAACATCACTAACGAGATCCGGAACATCCCACACAAGATCCACACATGGACTTACCACCGCCATTGTGATCTCAACAAGCACAAGGTTCTCACATATGGACTTTAAAACACCATATAACCTTTGCTCAACCAAGGTCCTCGAATGGGCAACACCTCCATTATGACCTCAACCATCTCGTTAGGATACTTGAAGGGAGTTTACCGGTCCACTCTTGACCACTCCACCTCCAAGGCGACTTAATTCACGGTGCACCCAATCCTATAGCCGGCTAACTATATCCGATCAAAGAACCAAGAACCACTTACATCACTTGCCAATATAACCACCTTACCACATTAGTCCAATGTTTCACATGCATAACCAATATGCAAAACCATTACCACATTAATCAAATGATTCACATGCATAACCAATATGCAAAACCATCATTTACCAACATTAATTCACTGTTTTAAAGCATTAGACAAAGCCATTGAACAACATGTATCAAAACCACATTTTCAATGTATAAAACCAAGGATCTCTTACCTTGAGCATCCTTCACATATGGCTTTCAAAACCAGCATTAAACCATGCTAAAATATGCTTTCAAAACAGAATTAAACCATGCAAAACATATGCATCTCAATCAACAACCACAATTGCTTAAAAGCCAATTCCACAATCATAATTCAAGAGCGAAAAACCATTCACTTACTCTTGAGCTTAGCAAAGTTGTTTAGACTTACACTAAGCTCCCAAAAACCTTCAAACCTTGGTTTAAAAGCTGAAAACCCAACTTCACTCACCGATACACAAAACAAGGCTAGCCACCAAGCCTTCCAAGCATCCGAAACCTTCCGCAACACCTCAAAAGCTCACGGATCAAACTCTCCTGTTTCAAGCACACAAAAACAGCACATTAATGCATCATTATGCATTAAGAACAGCAGCCACACAACCAAACTCGCTGCTCATCACACAACCAACAATTCGGCTACCAAACACAACCGAAATCACCTCCAAACATTTCCAAAACTTAACCCAGCCAAGATCCATCACTTCTAACCATTTTTAAACATCAATTAACATCCAAAATGATCACAAACACGTCCTTATACTTCCAGGTACAACAGATCACCAAAAACACTCCAAAAACAACCAAAAACTCAAGCCAAACTTAGGAAATTCAACCTATCCGGGATTGCATTAATTAAACCTCAACTTCTAATCAATTTAGCATTCATTTAACATCATTTTGACACTTCAAAACACTGCCCAAACAGATCACACGAAAATTTCACCAAAATCGCCAAATCTTGCATTTTAAGCCAAAATCAAGATTTCAATTGAAAAGCCTTTAACAAAACACAAATCAAGGATTGAGAACTTGGGAATTTCAATAAAGAACTTGAAGTTCAGAGGAGAAGGACGTTCTTACCTCCAAACTTGAGTTTCTCCTTTTTGGAGCCAAAAAGCTTGATGAAACAACTTGCAAATTGAGAGGTTTTGATGATGTGATGATTAGGAATCAAATGAGAGTTGAAATGAGTGATTTGAGTAACAAAATCAGAGAGGAAAGATCTGGAGAGAATGTGTTTGGTTTGAGAGAAAATGGTTGAGAGAAAAGTTAGTTAGAATTAGGAAAATATCTTCCCTCCACTTTTCTTTAGTTTAAAAACATTTAATTAATCATTTAATATATTTAGAAATTCTGGAGAAACTCCCATTGGGTAAATAGCTCCTTAAAGATTCAAAGTTTCAATCCTTTTTAAAACAGTCACGCAGTTTTCAAAAATTACATTTTGGTCATTAACCCAAAATGTCACCCTTCCAAACCTCATTTTCCAAAATTGATTTCACAGTTCACTTTTATATATTAAAAGATGATTTTAGAACATTTTTCCATATTTTTAATGCAACCCGAACTAGGCTTTCCTAAATTCACTCTTATATATTCGATCAGCACTTTGACCAAACCGGTCAACGCCCAAAACTTCTGAGCCCAAAACCGGGGCGTTACACAGCTTTACGCTAAGCTGAGCAAGTGTGAGTTCTGGCTTAAGGAGGTGGTGTTTCTTGGGCATGTAGTCTCTGCCAAGGGGATTCGTGTTGATCCTCAGAAGATTGAGGCGGTGATGAATTGGAGGGTTCCTAAGTCTGTTCACGAGGTTCGTAGTTTCCTTGGTTTGGCGGGATACTACCGAAGGTTTGTGGATGGGTTTTCTAAGATTGCTGCACCTTTGACGAAGTTGTTGCAGAAGGATGTTAAGTATGAGTGGACAGAGGCGAGACAGCAGGCTTTTGAGAAGCTTAAGGCGGCTTTGACGCAAGCTCCTATCTTGGTTCAACCTGAATCAGGGAAAGAGTTTGTGGTGTATAGTGATGCGTCCTATGTCGGTTTGGGATGTGTGTTGATGCAAGAGGGTAAGGTGGTAGCTTATGCATCGCGGCAGTTGAAGGTGCATGAGCGCAATTATCCTACGCATGACATTGAGTTGGCTGCAGTGGTTTTTGCTCTGAAGATCTGGAGACATTACCTGTATGGTGAGAAGTGTATTGTGTACACGGATCACAAGAGTTTGAAGTATCTGATGTCTCAGAAGGAGTTGAATCTCAGGCAGCGACGTTGGGTGGAGTTGCTCAAGGATTATGATTTGACGATTGAGTATCACCCTGGGAAGGCTAATGTTGTAGCGGATGCCTTGAGTAGGAAGGTAGCTGTTGAGCTGAGGGCTATGTTTGCCAGTTTGAGTATTTCGTGTGATGGTGGTCTTGTGGCTGAGTTGCAAGTGAAACCATCTTTGGTTCAGTTGATCAAGGAAAAGTAGTTGCTGGATGATTCCTTGGTGTCTCATGTACAGGATATCGCGGAGGGTAGACCTTCCGATTTCTGCTTTAATGAGGATGGAGTGTTGTGTTTTGGGAATCGGATAGTAGTGCCCAATGATGCTGAGTTGAGGCGTGCTATTCTGACTGAAGGTCATAGTAGTCCTTTTGCTATGCACCCTGGTAGTAATAAGATGTATCGAGATCTTCGTGATGAGTACTATTGGGTGGGTTTAAAGAAAGATGTTGCGGAGTTTGTCAGCAAGTGTATTGTGTGTCAGCGAGTTAAGGCTGAGCATCAGTTTCCTTCAGGGTTGTTGCAACCGTTGAGAATCCCTGAGTGGAAGTGGGAAAGGGTTACCATGGATTTTGTATCTGGTTTACCCTTGTCACCATCGAAGAAGAATTCGGTGTGGGTGATTGTGGATCGCCTGACGAAGTGTGCGCATTTCTTGCCTGTGCATACCACGTTTTCTTTGGATAAGCTTGCGGAGTTGTACATTGCTGAGATTGTGCGACTGCATGGTGTGCCTATGTCGATTGTGTCGGATAGGGATCCGAGGTTCACATCGCGGTTCTGGCAGTGTTTGCATCAAGCTCTGGGTACGAGGTTGAATTTCAGTACATCCTATCATCCTCAGTCGGATGGTCAGTCTGAGCGTGTTATCCAGATTTTGGAGGATATGTTGAGGTGCTGCGTGATTGAGTTTCAGGGCTCTTGGGAGAAGCATTTGCCTTTGGTTGAGTTTGCTTATAACAATAGTTATCAGGCAAGTATTCAAATGGCACCTTATGAGGCTTTGTATGGGAGGAAGTGTAGGACTCCTCTTTGTTGGGCTGAAACGGGTCAGAAGTTGGTTTCGATGCCGGCTTTGTTGAAGGGAACCACCGAGAAGGTGAAGCTCATTTGTGAGCGTTTGAAGGCAGCTTCTGATCGGCAGAAGTCTTACGCGGATTTGAAGCGTAAGGAGATTGAGTATGCGGTGGGTGACCGTGTGTTTCTGAAGGTTTCGCCTTGGAAGAAGGTGATGAGGTTTGGCCGGAAGGGCAAGTTGAGCCCTAGGTACATTGGACCATACGAGGTGGTTGAGCGTGTGGGTCCTGTTGCGTACAGGTTGAGGTTACCTCAAGAGTTGGAGAAGATTCATGATGTGTTTCATGTTTCTATGCTCCGGAAGTATAGATCTGATCCTTCGCATGTGATGCCTGTGGAAGAGGTGGATTTGAATCCGGATTTGACCTATGATGAGGAGCCGGTGAGGATTCTGGATTCTGATAGCAAGGTTCTTCGTGGCAAGACCTTAGAGTTGGTAAAGGTGTTGTGGAGGCACCGCGGTGTTGAGGAAGCCACGTGGGAGCGGAAGGATGACATGCTGAAGCAGTTTCCTTATCTCTTTCCTTCAGGTAAATTTCGGGGACGAAATTTCTTAAGGAGGGGGGAGAGTTGTAACGCCCCGGTTTTGGGCTTAGAAGTTTTGGGTGTTGACCGGTTCGGTCAAAGTGCGGTTCGAATATATAAGAGTGAATTTAGGAAAACCTAGTTCGGGTTGCATTAAAAATATGGAAAAATGTTCTAAAATCATCTTTTAATATATATAAGTGAACTGTGAAATCAATTTTACAAAATGAGGTTTGGAAGGGTGACATTTTGGTTAGTGACCAAAATGTAATTTTTGAAAACCGCGTGACTGTTTTATAAAGGATTGAAACTTTGAATCTTTAAGGAGCTAATTACCCAAAGGGAGTTTCTCCAGATTTTTCTAAGATATTTTATGTTTTAATTCTGATTTTAAACAAAAGGAAAAGTGGAGGGAAGTTGTTTTCTAACTAATTTTCTTAAAATCTCATTTTCTCTCAACCCAAACATCTTTTCTCCAGAGATTTTCTTCTGATTTTGTCACCTAAATTCATCTTTTCAATTACCTTTTGATTGCTAATCATCTCTACAACAAAACCTCACCATTTGCTAAGTGGATTTTCAAGAAAACTTGATTCTAAAAGGGAGAAACTCAAGTTTGGAGGTAAGAACGTCCTTCTCCTCTGAACTCTAAGTTCTTTACTGAAATTCCCAAGTTCTCAATCCTTAAATTGTGTTTTATAAATGGTTTTAAGGTTGTGTTATGGATCTTGGCTTTTAAATGCAAGATTTGATTGATTTTGGTGAATTTTCGTTGGATCTGTTAAAGCAGTGATTTGAGGTGTATAATTGATGATAAATGAATGTTAAATTAATTGGGAATTGAGTTTTAACTAATGCAATCCCGGATAGGTTGAATTTCCTAAGTTTAGCTTGTGATTCTTGGTTGTTTTTGGGTGATCTTGTAGATCTGTTGTTGCTGGAGGTATAAGGATGTTGTTAGGTCCTTTTTAGATGTTGAATGATGTTTAAGGATGCTTAGTTTTGATGGTTTATGGCTGGGCTTTGTTGAGGAGTTGTTTGGATGCATTTTCGGTTGTGTTTGGTGGCCGAAAATGGAGTGTGGATGAGAGCAGCGAGTTTAGGTGCTTTCATTGAAGTTATTAATGCATGATGATGCATTAATCTATTGTTTTGATGTGTTAAAACAGGGGAGTCATCTTTGGATCCAAGTGGTGGTGATCCGGAAGCTTGATTTGGTGTTTCGGCAAGAAGCGAAACGGAATCGGTGAGTGGATTTTGGGTTTCGGCTTTGAAACCAATGTTTTGGAGGTTTGGGAGCTTAGTCTAAGTCTAAACAACTTTGCTAAGCTCAAGAGTAAGTTTTCGGAAAAACTCTCTTGATGAGGAACCATGTGATGGTTGGGTGCAATGTGTTTGTTGCATGTTTAAATTCTGTTTTTAAAGCATATCTAGCATGTTTGGTTGCTGAGATTATAAGCCATGTGTTTAAGGAAGCTCAAGGTTAGAGTTCCTTGCTTTTGAACATTGTTTAAATGTGGTTTAATGTTTAAAGATGCATGATGTTTATGGCTTGGTTAAATGCTTTAAAACAGTGTATTATTGATGATAAATGATGTATATTGGCAAGTGATGTTTTGAAAAGGTTAAGGTCACCAAGGTGGTTAAAAGTCCTTGAGTGAGCCTAGTTTAATTAAGAACATCAAGGTGGTTAAAAGTCCTTGGATGGTTCTTGTTACGGACACAAAGGTGTTTAAAAGTCCTTGTGTGGTCCTTTCCAAGGTGTTTAAAAGTCCTTGGGGCCAAGGTGTTTAAAAGTCCTTGGGGTGATTCATGTCATGGTGTTTAAAAGTCCATGGGCCAAGGTGTTTAAAAGTCCTTGGGGTCAAGGTGTTTAAAAGTCCTTGAGGTGAAACTTGTTAAGGACACAAAGGTGTTTAAAAGTCCTTGTGTGGTCTGATGAGTGTTTAAAAGTTCTATTATTTACACCTTTTTTAACCCATATTTCTGCTGCATTCAAGCATTATTCATTGCATTTAGGTCAGTTTACAGCAAAACATCACAAATATATTAAAAGGCACAGATTCTACTAAAAATGGCTGTTTTTGTAGGTATCTGCCATAGTAGATGTTGAAGGCAGGCGCAGGGCAGATAAGCAGAAGAGCTGAACTGAACAAGCAGACGAAGAAGACGAACCTGTCATGGACCTGTCGTGACAGCAAGGTGACAGCAACTTTATGGAGAGGAAAAACAAAGTGGACCTCGATAGATAGAGAAAAATCTGCTCGTCTGTCGTGTGAAAGCCAAATATTTTTCCAAGCCCCGGATCAAAAGATATGTCAAGCCAAAGCTCAAGGAGAGGAAATTCCTAGAAACAAGGATGGCGGCTGCAAAGTAGGATACTTAGAGATTAAGTCTTTATTAGAATCTTACTTTTAATTAAAGTTGTAATCCTTGTTACCTTAGATAACTTGAGCCCAAAGCTTATATAAGGGCATAGGTTTTAACCTAGAGAAAAATCCCTCATTCTACCCCATAACCGATAACCTAAACCCCCCTGTCGTCCACCCGTCACCGACATGTTCTAAATTCCCCCTAGGGCTACGGGTTGTTTTGTAAAGTAGTTGCAAGGGTTGCTTTGTTTTAGGATTTTTCAAGTTCAATAAAATAAACTTCAAGTTCTTTTATCTTGGTTTTAATATCTTACAAGAGCATCGGGAGAGCATTGTGAGGTTATCCATTTACTTAGCATCGGGAGAGTTAAGTATACGAAAGAGATAAGAGCGCGTTCTCTAGTTTATAGTTGAACCATCTCGTGCCTAGGGATAGGGCGAGGTTAAGTGGCTAAGGAAGAATTCATACACATCGGTGTTCATCCTTCGATTCACGCCGGGAGGTATCATCAAAGACGTGATCATCGACAGACTTGTGCCTAGGGATAGGGCAAGGCAGATCTGGGATTCTTGCCAAGCTTGAAGTACAGAGTTAGTGTTCGCTGCCGCGATAGCTAACGGACAGCTGCCGCGATAGGTGCTGTCGGCGACAGGCGCGACGACAGAACTGGAGATCCTAAGCAATTCAATACCTGCACTACTGAGCAATTCAATACCAGCCCATTCTCTCTATCTTGATTACTTTACTTTTATTTTTCCAGTATTCTTATTTATTTTCGTGACAAATATCTTAATCTATTCTTCCCCCTTGTGTAGATAGCGAAGGAAAGGGTTAGCCCAGTCCCTGTGGAGACGATATCCGATACTTCGTATCACTTTATTACTTGCGACGTGTACACTTGCACTCAATTGCGATAGACACTTTTACACGCAACATGGTCCTTGCCATGGTGTTTAAAAGTCCATGGGCCAAGGTGTTTAAAAGTCCTTGGGGTCAAGGTGTTTAAAAGTCCTTGAGGTGAAACTTGTTAAGGACACAAAGGTGTTTAAAAGTCCTTGTGTGGTCCTTGCCATGGTGTTTAAAAGTCCATGGGCCATGGTGTTTAAAAGTCCATGGGGATAAGATCACAATGGTGTTTAAAAGTCCATGTGTGAGTCTTATGTTGATCTTGTTAAAAGATGGTAACTATCACTTGTGGCCAATATGACATGTTATGATATGAAGCATGAGATGCTTGGTTAAGATTGCTTGAGAGCATGTTTAAATGTTGCTTGAAGTATGATTTATAAAAGTGTTTTATAAATGCATTATTGTGTGGTTTTAATGAGCATTCCTCACTAAGCTTTTGCTTACGCTCTCTCTCTTTTCTTAAACCAATAATGCAGAGCATTAAGGTGCATTGAGGGCAGCAAGAAAGGCAAGCAATCAAGTGGAAGTTGAGCTCAAGTATGGAAAGGTTTTCTTAAACATTTTTTAGCTTTTGGCATTTGGCAATGGGGGACCTATGTTGATGTGTTGGGAGATGTTTTGGACTCCCTAAGTTGGATTATGTTGTTGTTAATGTTGGTTTTTGTAATTGGCCATTATGTGTTTGATTTGGAGGTTTTATGCTTGAATGGTTTGCTTGTGTAGGAAGCATGCCTTTAGATTTGGGGCTTTTCATAATTGATGCCATGATGTCGAATTGATGTTGCAGTTATGTCCCTTATATGTTGTATGAGTTGCTGGTAAAGTTTGATAGCTTTTGGAGCATGTTTGGTTGGTCAATTGTGTGTTTAAGCAAGCAAATTTCTGCATTTTGTGCAGGCCGTATCGGAACAGTGCCTACCGTTTCGGAACGGGTGCCTCGATGTAGCCCAAGCGTCTGAAACGGGGGACACCGTTCCGAAACGGAAAGGCCACTGCCAGCCCTTGTTTCGGTACGCGTTGCGGAACGGCCCCGCGTTTCAGAATGGGCTGTCTCCCGTTTCAGAACGCATGACCCTTGGGGGCTGACATTGGTAGTTATATGTTTCAAAATGTTTGCATTTTGGTCCCGAAACTTGTTTGTGCAATTGTATGAGCTTGGAATGTCCGTTTGAGCTAAAATTTGACAGTGAAGCATGAAACATGATTAATTTCAAGCTGGTAACTTTAATTTGGATGAAGTCCTTATAATTATCAGAATTTACAGTTTGGTCCCTAAGGTTGTAATTTGTTCAATTGGGTCCCTATTTGATCTCTGATGTTTATGATCTTTGAGTATGTTGTTTAAATGATCATAACTAGGGTTAATGTACATCTAGACAAGTTTAAAAAGAAAAAAAAGGGTCGTTAATCAAGGTTGACTTTCGGGTTGACTTTGGTTTTCCCCGTGTGACTTTCTTAATTCGGGTCAACCGTCTAGGCCGGGTTAAGGGGGTTACACTTTTGCTTGATATCTCTGTTGATATGCTAGATGTAGGAATGCAAATAGAAAGCTCTTTTGGTGAAATTATTGTTACAAGAAAATTGTATAGGAGATGTCCTTTATTTGTTCAAGGTCATGTGTTCTTAGTTGATTTGATGGAATTGCCTTTCTATGGTTTTGATGTGATTCTTGGAATGGATTGGTTGTCTGAGCATAGAGCTATAGTTGATTTTGATGTTAAGCGAGTTACCTTGAAACTTGCTGATGACTACAAAGTAGTGATCGTATGCGAGAATGTGAAATTCTTGTCCAATGCAATTTCAGCTCTTGAAGCGAGTCAGATGATGAAGTTGGGTTGCGAAGCTTTTATAGCTTATGTGATGCACCCAAGTACAAAGGAGGTGCGAGTACAAGACATACGAACGATATGTGAGTTTCCGGGTGTTTTTTTTCGAAAGAGTTGCATGGTTTGCCACCAAACAGGGAATTTGAGTTTGACATTGAGTTGTATGAAAATACGACTCCAGTGTCTATTGCTCCTTATCGTATGGAACCTAAAGAGTTGAAGGTGTTGAAAACTCAACTTCAGGAGCTTCTTGATCGAGGGTTCATAAGGCCAAGTGTTTCACCTTGGGGTGCACTGGTCTTGTTTGTAAAGAAGAAGGATGGCACAATGCGTATGTGTATAGATTATCGGAAACTGAACAAGTTTACGATTAAGAACAAGTACCCTTTTCCAAGGATTGATGATTTGTTTGATCAGTTCCGAGGTGCTTCAGTGTTTTCAAAAAATTGATTTGAGGTCTGTATATTATCAACTGAAGGTTAAGGATATGGATGTACCTAAGACAACTTTTCGGACAAGGTACGAGCATTATGAGTTCTTAGTGATGCCATTTGGGTTGACGAACGCACCAGCTGCATTCATGGATATGACGAATCGTGTGTTCCATGAGTTCTTAGATCAATTTGTTGTACTGTTTATCGATGATATTCTTGTGTACTTGCGTACCGAGGAGAATCATGAAAAGCATTTGCAGATGTGTTGCAAGTGTTGTTGGAAAATCAGCTTTATGCTAAGCTGAGTAAGTGCGAGTTTTGGCTCAGGAAAGTTGTCTTTCTTGGACATGTAGTGTCAGCCGAGGGTATTCGGGTTGACCCACACAAGATTGAGGTGGTGATGAATTGGAAGACGCCTAAATCATTGATGGAAGTGCGTAGTTTCCTTGGTTTGGCTGGGTATTATCGAAGGTTTGTGGAGGGTTTTTGTAAGATTGCTGCACCGTTGTCTAAATTGTTACAAAAGAATGTTCTCTTTGAGTGGGCGGATGTTAGGCAACAAGCTTTCGAGAAGTTGAAGGAAGCTTTGACGCAAGCTCCTGTCTTGATTCAACCAGAGTCGGGTAAGAAGTTTGTGGTTTACAGTGATGCGTCATATGTTGGTTTAGGTTGTGTGTTGATTCAAGGTGGGAAGGTTGTAGCATATGCATCTAGACAATTGAAGGTGCATGAGCGCAAATACCCTACACATGATCTAGAGCTTGCTGCAGTTGTGTTCGACTTGAAGATTCGAAGGCATTACCTTTACGGTGAAAAGTGTATGGTTTACACTGATCATAAAAGTTTGAAGTACCTCATGTCTCAGAGGGAGTTGAATCTTAGGCAACGAAGATGGTTGGAATTTCTTAAGGATTATGATCTTACGATTAAGTACCATCCTGGAAAGGCCAATATGGTGGCCGATGCTTTGAGTAGGAAGGTAGATGTGGAGTTGAGAGCGATGTTTGCTGGGTTGAGCATATCGCGTGATGGTGGGTTGATAGCCGAGTTACAAGTGAAACCTTCTTTGATTCAATTAATTAAGTATAAGCAGTTGCTTGATGATTCCTTGGTGCCTCATGTTCAGAATATAGCTGATGGTAATGTAACAAATATCCGTTTCAATGATGATGGTGTTTTATGCTTTAAAAGTCGAATACTTGTGCCGGAGGATGTTAAGTTGAGGTGCACTTTTTTGACCGAGGCCCATAGCAGTCCTTTTGCTATGCACCTTGGTAGTACCAAGATGTATCATGGTTTGAAATATGAGTACTATTGGGCGGGGTTGAAAAAGAATGTTGCTGATTTTGTGAGCAAGTGTATGGTTTGTCAGCTTGTGAAAGCTGAGCATCAGTTTCCGTCGGGTATGTTGCATTATTTGAGGATATCGGAATGGAAGTGGGAAAGGATTATGATGGATTTTGCGTCCGGTTTTCCTTTGACACCATCAAAGAAGAACTCCATTTGCCTGATTGTAGATCGTCTTACGAAGTGTGCACATTTCTTGGCTATGCATACTATGTATACGTTGGATAAGTTTACGGAGTTGTATATTGATGAGATTGTGCGTTTGCATGGTGTGCTTAAGTCTATAGTGTCAGATAGAGATCTGAGGTTTACAACGAGATTTTAGAACAGTCTACACCAAGCGTTGGGTACGTGCTTGAACTTCAGCACCTCATATCATCCTTAGACGAATGTACAATCAGAGCGACTTATCCAAGTGTTAGAGGATATGTTGTGATGTTGTGTGATAGATTACCAAGGTTCTTGGGAAAAGCAGTTGCCCTTGGTGGAATTTGCCTATAATAATAGTTTCCAGGCAAGTATACAAATGGCTCCGTATGAAGCTTTGTATGGAAGAAAGTGTAGAACGCCTCTTTGTTGGGCGGAGGCGAGGAAAAAGTTGGTTTACTTGCTGGATATGCTTAAGGGAACAACTGAGAAAGTGAAACTCATATGTGAGCGATTGAAGGCTGCTTTGGATCGTCAAAAGTCTTACGCGGATTTAAAGCGTAAGGAGATTGAGTTTGCGGTTGGAGATCGTGTATTCTTGAAAGTATCACCTTGGAAGAAGGTGATGAGATTTGGATGTAAGGGTAAGCTTAGTCTAAGGTTTATTGGATCTTATGAGGTTGTGGAGCGAGTTGGTCCTGTTGCGTATCGGTTGAGGTTGCATCCCGATTTGGAGAAAATTCATGATGTGTTTCATGTTTCAATGTTGGTAAGGTATAAATCGGATCTGTCTCATGTGATGTCTGTTGAGAAGATTGAGTTGAATCCGGATTTATCCTATGATGAGTAAACAATGGGGATCCTTGATTCTAGTAGAAAAGTTATTCGAGGTAAGACGATTGAACTTGTGAAGGTGTTGTGACGACATCGAGGAGTTGAGAAAGCCACGTGGGAAAGCAAGGCGGACATGTTGAAGTAGTTTCCGCATCTTTTTCCATCAGGTAAAATTTTGAAGACGAAATTTCCTAAGTGGAGGTGGGGAGTTGCAATGCCCCGATTTTGGGCCTAGATGTTTTAGGCATCGATTTGGGTTAGTCGAACCTAGAGTTGGAGACTCGAGTCTTTAAGTACAGTTTAGAGAAATCATGGTTCGAGATAACGTAAAAATATGGAATTTTTTTCTTCTAAAATCATCTAAAATGATATAGATGGGTTTGGTAAAATCAATTTTATAAAATGAGTTTTGGAACGTGTACATTTTGGGCAGTGACCAAATTGTAAAGATTTAAAACTGTGGAAAAGTGTGATTTTTAAAAGGGAGTCAAATTCTTAGAATCTTTAGGGAGCTTAATTACAATTAAGCCTTTTATTTAATTGGCTTGTGATTTTAATGTTTTAATTAAAAAGGGAGGGTGATTTTATTAAAACAAGGAAGTTAATTTGTTAAAACATTTTTGACGTAACTTTTCTATTTCTCATTTTCTCTTCAGCCAAACATTCTCTCTTCTATCTCAATTTCCAGAATCCTTTTCATCCTTTTTCTCTTTTGATTCACAACACTTTTCCAAAGATTCTACTCAAAGATTTGCAAAGATTTCTTAAAGCTTCTTGAGTTGAAAACTTGTCAATTGAAAGAAGAGTAAGGATTGGAGGTAATGTCGTGCTACTCCTCTAATCAAGGTTCTTTAATGAAATTCCAAAGTATTTGACTCTTGATTTATGTTTTTATTTAAGGTTTTAATGATTGATTTGGTAAAAATGCATAAATCTTGCTAAAAGATGAGCTTAAATGTGATTTTCGTTTGGGCACTATTTTGGTTAATTTAAGAATGATTTTATGGTTGATATGGATGTTAAATGATGTTAATAATGAGCTTTGATCATAATAATCCTGAAATCATTGAGATCTCTAATTGTCTAGGTAGTTAGTTTTGGGTTTTTAGCTTAAAAATGTGAAATATGAGTTGCTGGAGGTATAAGGATGATATTAGGATGTTTTTGGATGTTGATTTATGGTTAAAATTTGATGGAAGTGTTTGTTGGTGGCTGGGTTGAGTTTAGCGATCAATCGAGTGTTTGCTGGTGATTTTAATGCATTGAGATGCATTAATCCTCCGTTCTTATGTGGTATAAACAGGGGAGAATTCTTCGAAATCTTTCGGCGAAGTTCCGGAGACTTCAGACGCTTGATTTTCGCGTCGCCAATTGAGGTTTTGCGTGTTGGTGAGTAGAAATGGGATTTGCAGCTTTTAAACACTTTTAAAGTGGTTTTAGGAACTTAGTGTAAGCTTGAAACGCCTTACTAAGTTCGAAAGTAAGTAAAGTGACTTTCTCCCTCGGATTGTGCTATTGTAAGCTTGTGGATGAACTTGTTTTTCAATGTGTTTACCTACTATTTTAGAGCATGTTTTGAGCATATAATTTGCTGTTTATGATGTCATATTGCTGAAGGATGCACTAGGTAAGTGATCCTTGTAAGTATGTGTTATACTTGTTTTATGAGGCATGGTTTAATGCTTGGAATATGGCTTATTGTGAATGCTTTGAAAAACAATGAGGTTTGCATTAAAAGTGAATTATATTGGCAAGTGATGTTGTTTAAAGTGTTTTGCAAATGAAATCGAATATAGTTAGCCGACTATAGGATTGAGTGCACTATAAACAAGTCGCCTTGGATGTTGAGGGGTTGGGATTGTACCGAAAACTCCATCCAAGTACCCTAACGATCGAGGAATGTTAAGGTGATGCAATGGTGGAGGATAGCTCCCATGTGCGAACCTTGTATGGTGTCTCGTCTCTCGTAAATAGGTTATACATCTATCGATGAGTGGTGTTGAGGGGTTGTGATTGTACCGAATACTCCACCACGGGTGTCACAACGGTGGAGGGTAGCTCCCGTGTGTGATCCTTGAGGTGCCGGTAGAGTTTATGAAGTGTTTGGGACAACACTTGGTAATCCGTGTATATTATATGCTTTTTGGGAAATGAGAATGTTGTTGATCACTTGTGAGCCAATATAATTGATTAATTGCTATGGAAATGTTTATGGATGCATAGTATGAAAAGTGTCCGTTTTACTTTAAAAGCTTTGCATATTGGTAGATATGCATGAAAGGCTTGATATATATGTTAGCAATGGATTTTGTTGTTGAAGTATTTGATACTTGCTGCATGGTGTATAACATGCAGATTTTAATGATGAAGTGCATGGATTACAAAGAGGGCATGATGGTTTTCAAAAGTGGTAAAATGATTTTAAGCATTGATGGTGGTTTTGGTTTTTGAGCATTCCTCATTAAGCTATGTGCTTACTCTATCCTTTGTCCATCAATGCAGATAACTAAGTGTTTGGAGGCAACAACTTGCAAGGGAATCTAAGAAGACTTCACTTTGAAAGTATCTTTCGGTTATGAACTAGAGTAATAAGGGCAATGGGGGATTTCATGTTTTGTTTGGGTGATGTGTATGAACACCTTTGATCATGTTTGCTATATGCTTTTATACTTGAAAAAGGCCTTTAATTGGTGTTTAAAGTTTTGGTTTAAGTTTTGACTCTTGAGTGGCTTACTTTCTAGGATGCATGCCTTTATATTATCCTTGATGCAATTAGCCATGCTTGAATGCTAAATCTGCTGCATATGTTTGAGGATTAATGTTTATGTATGATGTATGCATGTTAGAAACATGTTGGATTGGTTTAAGTTGGAATTTTGGGTGAAAAACCAGCAAAATCTGTCGTTACAGGCCCAGGTGTTTCGAAACACCCGAGCCTGTATCGAAACGAGGTGCCTGAAATTGCCTTGGTCAATCAAAACGAGTAAGGTTTGTTCCGGTATGATTTTCTACTAGAAACCATGGTTTCGAAACTCTTCTAAGGCGTTTCAGTACGAGCTCGTGTTTCGAAACAGGGCCTAGTGTTTCGGAAAAAGTGACAGTTATGTTAGTTGATGGAACGCTCTGTGTTTTAGAAGAAGGCCTTAGTGTTCCGAAACAGGTGGTAGTTAAGTTGGTTAATGGCATGTTCTGAAGTTCTAATTCTTTGGGTTTTAGTCCCTAAATGTTGTGGATGCAATTAAATGAGTTTGAATGATTATTTTGAGCTGAGTTTTGACAGAGATGCATGTAATAAAACTAATTAAAGGTTGGTAAACCGAAATTGGGAAAAACTCTTGGAATTTTATAAGTTTACATTTTGGTCCCTAAAAGCCGTTTTGAGTTCAATTGATGTGTGGTTGGTGTCACGAGCGTTCTGCTGAAATCGTTTAAGACTTAGGGTTGTAACGTGTATCTAGACAAGATAAAAAGAAAAAAAAAGGGTTGTTTATTGAGGTAAACCTTCCTGGTTTACTTCAATATTCCTCATGTGACCCGTTCGGTTCGGTCTATCGGCTAGGCCGGGTCGAGGGGGTTACAGTAAAAGATCACCTATTCCTTCATATCCATTTTGTTTTGCTTCTTTAGGACAATCATATGTTATGCTATTTCATTTTAGATTAGGGCACCCAAATTTTTATTATATTGAAAAGTTGTTCCCTAAATTATTTGTTAATAAAAAGCCAACTTCTTTTCAATGTCCTATTTGTCCTCTTGCGAAACAAACAAGACAATCTTATTTTCCATCTATTTATAAACCCTCACGTCATTTTTCTCTTTATACATAGTGATGTTTGGGGTCCTTCTAAAGTGAAGAATATTACATGTAGCAGATGGTTTGTAACTTTCATTGATGACCATAGTCGAACAACCTAGACTTACCTATTGAAAGAAAAGTTAGAAGTTGCAAAGGTTTTTAAGACTTTTTACACCATGGTTGAAACCCAATATCACACTAAAATTCAGACCTTTAAATCTGATAATGGGAGAGAGTTTTTTAATCAGTCCTTAGGTAATTTTTTTTAAAGAAAAAGGAATTGTACATATTAGTTATTGCGTTGATGCACCCCAACAGAATGGGATAGCTTAGTGAAAAAATAGCATCTACTAGAGGTAACCGAGCTCTTTTGTTCACCCACAATGTTCCTAAATGTTTATGGGAAGAGGCCTTGTTAACATCCACTGATCTGATTAATCGTATGCCTAGTCGAGTCTTAAACTTTCAAACACCTAGAGATGTTCTTTTTTCCTCACTTTAAACCCTTTTCATCTAATCTTCCTTTAAGAGTTTTTGGGTGTATTGTGTTTGTTAAAAATTTGAATCCCTCTAGTTCTAATCTTGACCCTAAATCCCTTAAGTGTGTCTTCATAGGGTATTCTTCAATAAAGAAGGGCTACAGATGTTATTGTCCTCCTTCACGCAAATTTTTTGTTTCTTTGGACCTTCAATTTTTTTGAACAGGAACCTTACTATTCGATGATGCATTCTAGCCTTCTCACATACAGGTTCCTTCTTCTCCTTTTCCTTCCTTAATTCCATCTTGCCCATTACCACTTGAGCCTCATAATTCTTATACTCCCTTGATTTCTTCACCTATTCCCTTGTCAACTCCATGATCATCACCAACAGGAACTCAAACCACAAACAAATCCCCATTACAACCTCCTAAACAGTTACAAGTTTACACTAGGAAAAGGAGAACTATTCTAGAGACCATTCTGCAATCCAGTACTTGTCAAGAATTGGATTTTAGTCCAGCTGCCTGTAAAGACAATGGAGGTAATGATTCTACTGGTATTCCTTCTCATCTCCCTGAATTTGATTATTTGCCTATTCAGAGGTATATTGCCTATGGGAATTTGATGTCTTCTTTTAAGGCTTTTACAACATCCCTAGATGGTGAACAAATTCCTAAAATTGTTGAGGAGGCCTTGCAGATTCCATAATGGAGAAAGGTTGTTCAAGAGGAGATTGAGGCACTTGAGAAAAATGGTACATGGACCATTACAGACCTTCCCCAAGGTAAGAAACCGTTGGTTGTAAGTGGGTTTTTGCCATCAAGTACAACTCGGGTGGGAGTATACAAAGATATAAAGCCAGGTTGGTTGCTAAAGGTTTTACACATACTTATGGTATTGATTATAAGGAGACATTTGCTCTTGTTGCCAAACTTAATGCTGTTAGAGTTTTAATGAGTCTTGTTGTAAATTGTGATTAGAAATTACACCAACTTGATAGTAAGAATGCTTTCCTTTATGGTAACCTTGAGGAGGAGGTCTATATGTAGATTCCACCAGAGCTTGAGGGTGTTGGACAGAATCGACAAGTTTGCAAGCTAAACAAGGCACTCTATAGCCTAAAACAGTCACCTAGAGCATGGTTCGAAAGATTCACTAGGGTTATTTTGGAGAATAGTTACAAGCAGTCAACGACAAATCACACTCTGTTCTCTAAGGTAACATCATCAAACAAAAGGGCTATCCTTATTGTTTATGTGGATGATATAATTCTAACAGGTGATGATGAAGAAGAAGTGAGTCGATTAAAAGCATTCCTGAGCAAGGAATTTGAAATCAAAGACATAGGGAAACTCATATACTTCCTAGGCATGGAGGTTGCACGATCACGCAAAGGACTAGTCATAAATCAGAGGAAGTATGCTTAAGACTTACTGACAGAAACTGGGCTACTTGGATGTAAACCTACAAATACACCTATGGAAACGGGTTTAAAATTCAGTAAGGTTGAAGACAGTCCCAAGAAAGATAAGGGGTTGTACCAGAGACTGGTAGGAAAATTAATTTATTTGTCACTAACAAGGCCAAATATATCTTTTTCAGTTAATATTGTAAGCCAACACATGACAGATCCAAGGCAAGAACATATGTAAGTAGCAAAGAGTATTTTGCGTTACTTGAGAGGTACACCTGGACATGGTTTAATTTTCAAGAAGAGGTCTAATAAAACAATTCAGATATTTATGGGTGCAAGCTGGGCCAGTGAACTGACTGATAGGAGATCAACCAGTGGGTACAGTTCATACGTATGAGGTAATTTGGTGACATGGAAAAGCAAGAAACAATATGTGATCTCAAGAAGAAATGTAGAGGTTGAATATAGAGCTCTAGCCTTGGGCATGTGTGAAGGTATCTTGCTAGTGAAGTTACTCAAAGAACTTGGAATGACTCACGCAGAACATTTTCAAGTTTTTTTGTGATAATCAATCAACCATTCAGATTGCAAAGAATCCCATTCAATATGACAGAACAAACATGTTGAATTTGACAGACACTTCATCGCAGAGAAGCTTACTAGTGGACTTGCCTCGTTATAATATGTACCAGCAGAAGAACAAGTGGGAGATGTACTAACCAAAGCTCTGCCAAAAGCTCTTTTCGACAAATTTATATTCAAGCTTGAGGGGGAGTATTAGTTTAGACGAGTAAAAGAGTTATTTTTGTAGTTAAATTGTACTAGTAGAGTTAGTGTCTTAGTCGAATTACCTAATGATAGAGTAAGTAGTTAATGTAAAGTAGGATTCCTAATGTAAACTAAAGTCCTAGGCTATAAGTATATGTATCGAGTGTAACATATGCATTGTGTAGATTTTTTACTCAGTTTTCTAAAAAAAAGAACAATTTCTTTTTATTTTCAGAAAGGTAAAATTTTTAGTGCAAAAGCTTCATTTTTATTGGTTACAGATCATACCGCACACTTAAACCATTTCCAAGGACATTGGATCCAAACTTGTGACAAATTGTATGTTTTGGGCACAAATATTGCCCAGAAGAAACATTATGCATATCCAGGAATTATGTGAGTCATTCCATTCATAATGAAGGTATAAAACTAAGCACAAACAATGCAAATCAAACCTTTTGTGATGGATGTTGGCAGTAGCAATGGTATGCACCATCACACCTTTTACAGAACATGAGTCTAGTTGGGTCTCCAGTACTTCGGCACACCTAAAGAAAGAAGATGAGCAGCCACATGGGTGCAACCAAAAATTCAAACACAATTGGGTGAAAACATGTATTAAAATGCAAAATAAATTACCTCGTAGGTTTGACAGTAAGGGTAAGTCCATGAAGTCGAATGAAATAGATCTGCAATCATGCCAGATGTATAAGACTGCACTACGGCGGTAGTATAAGATAACAACATAGTAAATTATCTGCCTCTATGTTTAGTACCTCTATGTTTAGCTCAAGATTTCAAGCAGCTTCAATGGTACTTCTTGCCACAATTTCGGCAAGAAAGCATCCTTCTTTCCCTCTCACCTCATTCATTTTCACCCAAAAAGCACATGCAACACATTAGATTTGCGTTGGAATGTCCTAGCTCATCTACATCAGAACATTTTGATGCAAACTAGAAAGGAAAAGGACATCACACTTCTCAGAAAGCAAAGAAAAAAAAGAAAACTACATAAAATGGTAATCAATCTTAGTATATGACCCTTTTATTTTACAAAGTTATAGTTCCAGTCAAAATGAGCGTAAACAACCCAATATAAAATCAGAACGAACTAAAAATCCAACTATTGGATCCTCCTCTCCGATTTAGCTTAAACTCAATAGTAGTATTCACTAGCTCACTTCACAAAACATCTTTATGGTGTCGAAATCGAGGATAGTACATATGAATACATACAAAGCGGAATCCAAGCTAAAAAGTTTGCAAAATAAAACTTAAATAAAGCCTAACAAATTGCACACTACATACGACCAAATGTCAATTTACCAGTAAAAACGTAAATGGAGCTGAAATTGAGCATCAAAATCCCTAAATTGATAACAAAAATCAAACTCAACTATAATTAACTGAAAGCCCAAAATAAAAATTAAGATACAAATTAAATAATGTTACCACAATATCACCCGACTCAACCCTCCTAGCATAATCCTCAGTCGCCACCATTGCGGCAACGACCTTTCTCTAAAGCGCAAGGCGCTTGGCCTAGGCTGACTCATCCATTGAATCAGCGCCGCCTCCTCCATCTCCGGGGGAAACAAGCGCGACTTTAGGTACGGGGACCTGGACGGTCCCCTCGGGAGAAAGCCTAACGCCCTAGGGATCTTCCAAAAAGCCTTGGACTTGAATCACTTCCTGCAAGAAGCCATTGTATGTAACACCCCCTTCTCGGTCTGGTCGAGAACCGGGCCGAAAGGTGAGATCGGTATTCAATACAATAAATATAGCAACAAAATTTCTTTTTACAATAACCTTTAAGACAATATAACACAATAATAGAATGCCTCAATACCTTTTAGTCCATTTAATCCATACGAAGCAATAATTAATCAATCAGGGCTAAATTGCAACTAATATAAGTCTTAGGGGCTAAACTATAAATTTAAAAATTTAGAGGTCCTTCAGTGCAATGGACTTTACCAGATTAGAATTCACAACATTATTGACGCACCTGTAAAATTTCATACCATTGGAAGACCCCTAGCTCAATCAATTTAATCTTTCAATATTCAGTGACTAAATTGTGAACCTTTTAAACTGTTTAATATGCCTTTAACTAACTTAACTAACCCCGTATCGAAACACCCTAGGGTTGTTTCGAAACGGGTGAACGATGGTCAACCCTTGTTAACTTTATCCTTTTTACCGTATCGATACAGGCATGTCTCGTATCGAAACGGGTTAACTTCTTTTGACTTTGCCTTTGACTCGTTTCGATACGCTATAAACCCGTATCAAAACAAAGGATTCTAGAGGCAAAATGTTTCGAAAAAACCATGGACCGTTCTGATACACCCTATTCCTCATGCTCAATTATGCTTATCCATATCGAAACGTCATCACCCGTTTCGATACGGTCTGACTTGTAATGATAGATTTTTGCTGGAATTTATTCAATTTGACCCACTAAATGATGTCCAAATGTAAGGAAACATCACACACAATATTTCAATGGTATAAACTACTAGCATGCCAATTTTCATGATCACACGAATATGTTTACTATGTTTTGACCTTTTTGAGCCAAGTATGCACTTTTAAACCATTTTAAGCCAACCAAAAAGGCCATTTAGGGCTATCAGCCATATTACAACATATGTATTCCACAAACATAACAAAATAGGCATAAATGACTAGTTCAACAACTTTGCCACCTTGCTAGGAGTTCATAAGATCAAAACACATTACTTTAGGGCTTGTAGTGACTCATCTTGTTTTGCTAATCCGATCTTCCGACACACGATCCCTTCAACCTGAAAATGCATGAGATGAGACATGTTAGGCATACAATGCCTAGTGAGGTAGTCATAAGCAATATGAACAACAATATGTCAAATATCAATATATACATATATGATCACATACTTATCAATGTCAATGCTATGCGACAATATACAATGTTTAACATATTCTTTTCATCATTAATCCTTGGATTGAATCTAGATAGTGGATACGTGAATTCCTACGCCTCGCCAAATCAATGAATGGTCTAGTCCCTCCGCCTCGCCAATATGACCAATATCAATACACATCCCTCCGCCTCGCCAAATCAATATAGGTTGTAGCCTTAGGACCGTAGTCCACTCTTACACTGAGCTCATGAATTATATGGCATGCCAATTGTATCCAATGTCTATTCAAATCCAAGGTTCCTATGTTCATATCCATTTCAATAATCAATGAGTATTCTGATGTCCAATGATTTCAATATTATCGATAGCCAATATGTCTTGTAATCAATGTTTCATGGTTCGATGCCAATAATAATAATCAATTATTTCTTAGCAATGTTTCAATAACAATATCGATACAATGACAATGCTAAATGATGATACCAACAACCATGACTGATGTTCAACGACAAACTTACCGACACTTACCAAGGTGTCCGACTAACCATCCAATACAATTTCTCCAATGACAATATTAGTGATATAATCTAAATCATCAAATAAAGATTCGGGAAGGCTTTTCGCCTAATCCCGAGACACCGACTACACTCACCTTGACAATCCGAAGTTTTCAAGGCTCTCAGATAACAATACCCTTGTTCCTAGCTTTGGATGGAGACGATGAATGCTCTTTATCAACTTCTTGAGCTAGGAAATCGATAGGGAGATTGTTAGGATCGATATTTCGATATCAAAATCGATATAACAACATCAAAATCTATATTCGATTTCAATATGGATGACAAAGATGAGATATCCATGGATAGTCAAAACCCTAGCTTAAGATTAAGCTTGATATATCCATGGAATTCAATAATTAGTTGAGGACTATAGCTTACCCGATCGATGGCAACGATTCGATATCTATAGAACGAAGAAAGAGCAAGGCTTAAAATTATCTCCAATGGAGGTGCTTGCTTAGAAAAAGATGAAGATAACTATGAAGATGATTCGTTTTCAAAGCTCGGTGAGTTTCTATTCCTTATTTCCTTTATTTTACAATATACTTAAGCTATGTAGCTTTCCTTCAATTGAAGGAAAGCTCTCAAACAATCCCACGTAGGCTAAATTTAATTGAGGAGGGGGGGCTAATCGCAAGATTAGTCCCTCAACTCTCACCATACTATAGTTTTGCTCCCCAACTTGCATTTTCTTCAATATAGTCACTAAATAGGTTTCAATACTATTCAATAGAATCCAATGACAATATTTTAACTTAATTAAGGTCCGATATCAATAATTAACTAGTCGATACAATATTTAAACTTCATCAATGTAAAAATTTCCGATCACCAGAACCCAATTCCGACTAGACCAAATTTCAGGGTGTTACAACTCTCTCCCCCTTAAGAAAAATTCATCCTCAAATTTACCTAAACAGAAGAGATGTGGATACTGTTGTCTTATGGTCTCTTCAGGTTCTCAAGTGGCTTCCTCAACGATGTGGCTCCTCTAGAGCACTTTAACAAGCAATACTGTTTTTTTGCGAAGCCTTTTGACTTCCCTTGCTAGAATATGGTCTGATTATTCCTCGTAGGATAAATTTTGTCGAAGTTCCACAGATTCAGGTTCCACAATGTGCGAAGAATCAGAATGATACTTCCGAAGCATCGATACATAAAAACTATAGTGGATGTTACTCAATTTTGAGGGTAACAATAGTCGATATGTTACGGGGCCAATTCTTTCAATGACTTTAAAGAGTCCAATGAATCGGGGACTCAATTTTCCCTTCTTGCCAAACCTTAAAACCTTCTTCCATGGTGATACCTTGAGGAAGGCATTTTCGCCAGCTTCATACTCGATATCTCTTCTCTTAAGATAAGCATATGCATTTTGTCTATCAAAGATAGCCTTTAAACGATCATGGATAATGGTGACCCGCTCCTCAGTCTCTCGAAGCAAGTCAGGGCATAACATCTTGCCCTCGCCAACCTCCGACCGACACAATGGAGTTTTACATCGCCTACCATACAATGTTTCATAAGTGGCCATTTGGATTGATGCTTGGTAACTATTATTGTAGGCAAATTCAACAAGGGGTAGAGATTTCTCCCAAGTCCAACCAAAGTCAATAATGTATGCCCGAAGCATGTCTTCGAAGATTTGTATAGAAAGGTTCAATAACGATGCAAGTTTCTAAGATTTCAATGACAGATTTTTCAATGATTCACCTGGATTATCCTTCCTGACTGACCGTCAGATTGAGGGTGAAAGGTTGTGCTAAGATTAACTCTGGTGCCCAGAGCTCCTTGCAAGGTTCTTAAAAACCGAAAAGCAAATTGGGGATCTCGGTCGAAGATAATAGACTTAAGTACTCCGTGGAGTCAGATTACTTCTTTGATAAACAAGTCACCTAGTTTAGAGTGACCGTAGTCCATTCTGATCGGTATAAAATGAGCTGACTTCGTGAAACGATCTACAATGACCCATATGGCATCATGCTTCGTGGGAGTTAATTTTAAACCACTAACAAAATCTTTAGTGATGTTTTTCCACTTCCACTTCGGTGGATCGATAGGCTGCAATAATCCAGTAGGAGCACAATGTTCTGCTTTAACACGTTGGCACGTTAGACATTTAGAAATGAAGTCAACTATGACCTGCTTCATGCCTGACCGCCAATAAAGTTCTCACAGGTCCTTGTACATCTTTATAGACCCGGGGTGGACAGAAAAAGAACTCGAATGAGCATTAGAAAGAATATCGGTACGAAGAGATTCATCATTAGGCACACAAACTCAGTCATGAAAACACAATAGTCCTTCTGAATTAATTCTGAAGTCAGGGTTGTCCGATAGCTTAGAGACAATGGATTGAAGCTCAAGATCTTTCTCTTGCAAATCCTTGATTCGTGAAACGATGGTAGACTGAACTTCAAGTTTAGCTACAAAGCAGCGGTGCTTCCGAAGTCGGAAGTGAGCGTTAATTGCTCGAGCGATTACAATATATCAATGTTACAATAAGTTAACGTACTATACAATGCGTATAACTCCAAATTTATAGTCAATGCTTACCAGGCAGAGGTTTGCGGATGAGTGCATCAGCTACAACGTTGGCCTTGCCCGGGTGGTAATCAATAACAAGATCGTAATCTTTAAGGAGTTCCATCCACCTCTGTTGCCGAAGGTTCAATTACTTTTGAGTCAGCAGATACTTAATGCTCTTATGGTCGGTAAAGAGATAACATTTTTCTTCGTAGAGATAATGTCTCTAGATTTTTAATACAAAGACAACTACATCCAATTCAAGGTCGTGGGTGAGGTAATTCATCTCGTGTGGCTTAAGTTGTCTCGAAGCAAAAGCAACGACTTTACCTTCTTGCATCAATACACATCCCAACCCAAGAAGCGAAGCATCACTATAAAATGTGCGGTCTTTTCCAGACTCGGTTTGGGTTAGAACATGTGCATAGGTCAATACTTGTTTCAACTGATCAAAACTCCGCTGCTGAGCTTCGGTCAAAACAAAAGGAACTTCTTTCCTCAACAACTTAGTTAAAGTAGCAGCTATCATAGAAAACCCTTTCACAAATCTTCGATAATAGCCAGCAAGCCCAAGGAAGCTTCTTACTTCACCAATATCCTTCGGTGGATGCCAATGTACAATAGCTTGGATTTTCTTCGAGTCCACTTGAATACCCGAAGCCGATACGATATGTCCCAGAAAGGCAACCTCGGTGAGCCAAAACTCACACTTAGAGAACTTTGCGTACAACTGCTTTTCTCTCAAGGTCTAAAGCACAATACAAAGATGATCTCGGTGCTCCACTTTATTCTAGGAATATATCAATATATCGTATATAAACACCACTACGAACTTGTCAAGATAGAGTTGAAAGACCCGATTCATTAAATCCATAAAAGTTGTCAGTGTGTTGGTTAACCCAAAGAGCATTACCAAAAATTCGTAGTGTTCATATCTTGTACGGAAGGCAGTCTTTGGTACATCACACTCCTTAACTCTCATTTGATAGTAGCCTGACCTTAAGTCGATCTTGGAAAACACAGTGGCATCTATTAGTTGATCGAAAAGGTCGTTTATTCTAGGCAATGGATATTTATTCTTGATGGTTACTTTGTTCAATTGTCGGTAGTCAATGCATAGTCGCATAGAACCATCTTTCTTCTTAACAAAGAGGACCGGAGCTCCCCAGGGTGAAAAGCTCGGTTGAATAAAACCCTTGTTCAATAAGTCTTAAATATGAGTCTTTAATTCTTTTAATTCCACAGTTGCCATACCGTATGGTGCAATGGAAACTGAAGCAGTCCCAGGTTGCACCTCAATGCCAAACTCCACTTCACGGGTTGGGGGCAATCCTGAAAGTTCATCAGGGAATTCACATACGGTGTCAATATCTCGCAATTGTGCCTCATCTTTAGACTCCAACGACAAATAATACAATGATGGATTTCTCGCATTCATTAATACAACACTCTCCTTACCCAGACCCAGTGATACAATTTCCTCTTACAACAATCTACCCAGGCTTGATGCTCACTAAGCCAATCTAAGCCTAGGATGACATCGAATTCATGGATCCATAAAGCCAACAAATTGGCCGGAAAAGGAATTCCTTGGATCATTAAGGGGCGGTTCTTACACATTACCCTCATGGTGACACAATCTCCTAGGGGATCGGTTACAGAAATTCTCGATGCTATTGGTTCAGAAGATAAATTGTATTTCTTAATTACAATGGTACTTATAAAAGAATGAGTAAAACCAGGGTTAATCAATGCATATAAGGATGTGAATATAGCTCGAGAGTACCTGCAATGACATCAGGTTCATCCTCTTCTTCTCTGCTCCTCACATGATACATTTGGGTAGGAGCTTTTGAATCTTGCTTGTTAAAGGGTTTCCCTGAACCATTCGATCGACCAAAAGTTCCAGGTGATCCTTGCCTCGATCTTTTATCTCGAATGGATTGAGCATGAGAAGCAGCAATAGTCAGTGTAGCAATAGATTTAGTTGCATTCGAAGGACAGTCACGTATAAAGTGACCATGCTCACCACAATAGTAACAGGCTCCATGCTCCTTACGGCATTGACCCGTTGGGGGCCTATTCTGAAAATAATTGCAGAGTGGATGTTGGTTGCCTCGATTCGAACCTCTTGTTCCCAAAATAGCAAAAGACTGTGTCACAGACTGAGGTCTCTCGATGTTCCCAAAATGGGAGGGCTGTGGATAGATATTCTGTTTGGGGCCTTGATATCTCCCTTTCTTGTTCCATCTCAGAGGTCGAGAATCATCCCTGAACCACTTTTCGGACTTCTCAGACCCACCAGCTCGTTGAGCTCTCTGTGCAGCTTTGGTGGCTTTAACTCGATTCACCAATTACTAGAAGTCGGAAATGCCTAGCGCAGTGAACATAGGGCGTAGTTCATCGTTGAGCCCTACAATGAACATCCAACACTTTTCTTCCTCCTTCTTTATATATTTTCCACTATATCGACAGTACTTGCAGAAATCATGTATATAATGTTCGATCGGTCGTCCACCTTGTTTGAGATGAAGGAAGATGTTTCGTCTTTCAGCAATGTAAAATTAACTGACGTATTTCTTGTGAAATTCTTTAAGGAAGAACTCCCAAGTCGCTGTATCCTCCAAAACTGTCAAAATGGTAGTTTCCCACCAATAGAGTGCCTCATCAGCCAGAAATGCGATAGTGCACTCAAGTTTGTGCTCGTCCGAGCACTGAAGTTACTTATTTAGAATCCGCAAGGTGTTATCCAACCAATATTCGGCAACTTCTGGGTTGTCATCATCATTCCTGGTTAAAGTATAAGCTCGGTATTACGAGAGCTTATCAATAGGTTCTCAAGTGTATTGAACGACAGGGGCGATTGGTTGCACAGTCTGTTCGATCCTCATAGGAGTCATGAACTGCTTGAACATGTCAGCCATGTTCTTATAACACTTGGCCTGAGTGGTAGGTGCTGCAGGTTCAGTACCCTGAACAGGAGGGTCCTACGGTTGAGGTGGGTTATGAGGATTTCCTCCTCTAATTTCCTCGCCATGCGTCGAGGAGCTGGTGGCAAGCTCGTCAATGTGAGCTTTGTTAGTCTTAGACATATCTATATGAAAGATCGAATTTTTCGACAAGTCACAATATACACAATACATAACTCCTAGGTGGCAAAGCAACACAATAACAATGCAATAAGCTTTGGTTTAGTCCTAGAATCGATTAAGCTCTAGCTCTGATACCAAAAATATAACACCCCCTTCCCGGTCTGGTCGAGAACCGGGTCAGAAGGTGAGATCGGTGTTCAATACAATAAACAGTGCGACAAAATTTCTTTTTTTATAATAACCTTTAAGCCAATATTACACAATTATACAATGCCTCAATACCTGTTAGTCCATTTAATCAATACGAAGCAATAATTAATCAATCAGGGCTAAATTGCAACTAATATAAGTCTTAGAGGCTAAATTGTAAATTTAAAAATTTAGAGGTCTTTCAGTGCAATGGACCATACCAGATTGGAATTCAAAATATTATTGACACACCTGTAAAATTTCATACCATTTGGAGACCTCTAGCTCAATCAATTTAATCTTTCAATATTCAGTGACTAAATTGTGAACCTTTCAAATTGTTTAATATGCCTTTAACTAACTTAACTAACCATGTAACGAAACACCCTAGGTCTGTTTCGAAATGGGTGAACGATGGTCAACCCTTGTTAACTTTATCCATTTTACCGTATCGATACGGGCATGTCTCGTATCGAAATGGTTTGACTTCTTTTGACTTTGCCTTTGACTCGTTTCGATACGCTATAAACACGTATCGAAACAAAGGATTCTAGAGGCAAAATGTTTCGAAACAACCATGGACCATTCCGATACGCCCTATTCCTCAGGCTCAATTATGCTTACCCGTATCAAAACATCATCACCCGTTTCGATACGGTCTGACTTTTAATGACAGATTTTTGCTGGTTTTTATTCAATTTGACCCACTAAATGATGTCCAAATGAAACGAAACTTCACACATAATATTTCAATGGTATAAACTACTAGCATGTCAATTTTCATGATCACACGAATACATTTACTATGTTTTGACCTTTTTGAGTCAAGTATGCACTTTTAAACCATTTTAAGCCAACCAAAAAGGCCATTTAGGGCCACTAGACATATTACAACATATGCATACCACAAACATAAAAAAATGGGCATAAATGCCTAGTTCAACTACTTTTCCCCCTTTCTAGGAGTTCGTAAGATCAAAACACATAACTATAGGCTTGTGGTGACTCGTCTAGTTTTGCTAATCCGATCTTCCGACACACCATCACTTCAACCTGAAAATGCATGAGATGAGACACGTTGGGCATACAATGCCTAGTGAGGTAGTCATAAGCAATATGAAGAACAATATGTCAAATATCTATATATACATATATGATCTCATGCTTATCAATGTCAATGTTATGCAACAATATACAATGTTTAATATATTCTTTTCATTATTAATCCTTCGATTGAATCAAGATAGTGGATACGCGAATTCTTATGCCTCGCCAAATCAATGAATGGTCCAGTCTCTCCACCTCGCCAATATGACTAATATCAATACACATCCCCCTGCCTCGCCAAATCAATATAGGTTGTAGCCTTAGGTGTAACGCCCTGATTTTGGGCCTAGACGTTTTAGAGTTTGAATCGGGCCGGTTGAGAACGGTTTGAATCTTTAAGGGAGATATAGGGAACACCTAGTTCGGGATATTTTAAAAATATGGAAAATATCTAAAAATCCTCATTTATTATATAAATGATTATGGTGGAAACAATTTTACAAAATATGATTTTGAAATACTACATTTCGGTGTAGTGACCAAATTGCAGTTTTTACAAAAGTTGACTAGTGACTGTTGTGTAAAGGATTGAAACTTTGAATCTTTAAGCAGCTAATTTTACCAAAATGTTTTTCATCATATTTCTCTTTAATTTGGGAGTTTTTATTAATGTTTTAATTAACAGAATAAAGGAGAATTAAAAGGAAAAATCTATTTTGACTTTTCATAACTACCTTACGATGGTTTTTCTCTCATTTCATTTTCTCTCAACTTCCACTTAGCCAAACACATTTCTTTCATCAATTAATCTCATATTTTCATCCCTTTTGCTAATATTTTACTCTCATATGGATTCCTAATCTTTACCTCATCAAAACCTCTTGTTTTCACTTTGGATTTTTAAGGAATCTTGCCCAAATTGAGGAGAAATCAGCCATTAGAGGTAAGCTTCATCCGTCTCCTCTAATGATCAGTTCTTTACTGAAATTCCCAAGTTATCAATCCTTTGTTAATGATTTATGAGTTGCTTTAATGTTAGAAACATGAAATTGTGGTAAAACTCAAGATTCTTGGCGAGATCTTGATGATTTTCGTAATTTTGGTTAGGATCTGTTTTGAGGTTGATTTATAATGTATTTTGGATGGTAATTGATGTTATAAATTAGGTTTTATAAAACAAATCCCAAATAGGTTTGGATTCCCAAGTTTTACATGCTAGATTGGTGGTTTTTGGGGTGGTTTTGGTGTTCTGTTGTTGCTGGAGATATAAGGACGTGTTTATGGTGATTTTTGGTGTTGATTGAGGCTTAGAAATGATTAGAATAGATAGATCTTGTCTGGGCTTTGTTTTGGAAGAGTTTGGAGATGATTTCGGTTGTTTTGGGTAGCCGAAATGGTGCTTTTGAGTAGAGCAGCGAGTTTGTTTAGATGGCTTGTGATTTCAATGCATGATGATGCATTAATCCTCTGCTCTTATGTGTAATAAACAGGGAGACATCTTCGGACGCTTTTGGTGTTGATCTGGAAGTGTCGGGAGCCTAGATATCGTTTCGGCAAGCAAGCAAAATGTAGTTGGTGAGTGCGAATGGTTTTAGAAGTCCTCGAGGGATAAAGATACAAGGTTTGGGGATTTAAGATTGGTTTGAAACACCATCCTATGTCCGGAAGTAAGTATGGCTAGATTTGCTCTCAAATATGTGGTTGTTGCCCCTTAAATGCTTTTACATGCTCTTGTTTTGAGATAGACAAATTCCTACTGTTTTATGCATGATTTGTAGCATGAGATGATGCTCTGTAGAGATTTCATGAGATAGCTCGTTGCATTAAAGAGTTTTTTGAGATTTTGATTTAATGCAAAGCATGAAATATGATTTTGAAATGAGATGAGAAGGACTTGAGAAATGTTGCATAAAACAGTAGGTGAGATGATGTTTTGACATAATATATTGGCATAGAAGATGAGATACTTACCGGATATAATTGATCAATCAATAGGATGAGAGTGCATTATAAACTAAAAATCCGTACGTGCTCTTTGGAGTCGGGCAATGGGGGTATTGCCATCCCGATCCAAAGTGAGAATCTGATGATGAGAGATACCATCGGGGTAGGACTTGGTGAAATACCCAAGCTTTGCAGCGATGAGAGATACCGCCATGAGAGTCTGGTGATGAGAGATTCCACCGGGGTAGGACTTGACCTTGAGTCAAGCTAATCTGCATACCCGAGTAAAGATAAAATGTGAAATGTCAATATAATATATGAAAATGTATTTGAATCACATGTACCAAATGTAGAGATAATTTATGCTATGAGAAATGCATATGAGATTATGATGTGAAATGCTTTTGTTTTCATTTATCATGTGTATGGCTTTGCCATGAGATTTGCATTGGTTTAATGAATGAGATAGAATAAAGGTACATGTGTTTTCAAATGGAGATTTGCTTTGAAATGGTTTTCAAGCATGAGATAGAATGAGCATGTTGTTGAAAATGGCTTTTGAGAAAGAGTTTTGAATGATGCATTGTTGTGTTGGTTTTCCTAGAGCTTGCCTCACTAAGCAAATATGCTTACACTCTCTTTTACCAACAATGTAGATAATTGAGAAAAGTTTGGGCAGCAAGAAGGTTAAGGACATCCAAGGAAGTGAGAAGCTCATGTATGGTGATGTTTTCATACACTTTAGTATTGATATTTGGCAATGGGGATCCAAGGTTGTTGTTTGGAGATCTATTTTTAACTCCCTATGTTCATGGCATGTTTGTTATGGTGTTTGAAGTTTGTATATGGTCCTATTGGTTTGGTTTGAGGATTGAGGTCTTTATTTGGTTTTGTGATTAGGAAGCATGCCTATAGACTAAATGTTCATGTGTTTGATGACATGTTATAGCTTAAGCTCCTTATATATGCTCTATGATGTCTAATCATGTTGATGGTATGTTATGGTATGATTTGGGATAGGTTTGAATGTGTAAAGGGGTGAAAAACCAGAAAATGGTATGGTTGCAGGGCAGGGTGTATCGAAACACCCTTATATGTTTCGAAACAGGGGCCTCAAATGGCCATAGTGTTTCGGAACAGGAAAAGGTGTTTTGGAACATTTTAGCTACTGGAGAGGCCTGTTTCGATACTGGTCTCGGAACGCACCTGAGTACCGAAACGGTCAACTCCGTTTCGATACGGTCGTTTCGATATCGGGGTCAGCGTTCCGAAACGGTGGACCGTTGGCCTGCATTTTGAATTGTTTTGAGTTCTCTTTTCTTACATTTTAGTCCTTGTTTGTTGTGGAAGCAATAGGTTGAGTTTGGAATGTCCAATTAAGCTAAAATTTGACAGAGATGCATGTAAACTGACTAATAACATATTGGTAAGCTTAAAATCTGCAAAGTCCTCGTAATTTGCAAAGTTTATGATTTGGTCACTAAAGGTGTAAACTTACAATTGAATCCCTAAATGAATTCTGATCGTTGTGCCTTCCTTTCCTTTGATTCTTGAGTAATCACATAGGCTTAATGTTGCATCTAGAAAAGTTAAAATAAAAAAGGGTCGTTAATCAAGGTTGACTTTGGTTTTCCTCGTGTAATCTTCGTGGTTCGGGTCGAGCGTCTAGGCTGGGCTAAGGGGGTTACATTAGGATCGTAGTCCACCTGTACACCGAGCTCACGAATTCTATAGCATGTCAATTATATCCAATGTCTATTCAAATCCAAGGTTCCTATGTTCATATCCATTTCAATAATCAATGAGTATTCCGATGTCCAATGATTTCAATATTATCAATAGCCAATATGTCTTATAATCAATGTTTCATGGTTCGCTGCAAATAACGATAATCAATGATTTCTTAGCAATGTTTCAATAATAATATCTATACAATGAAAATGGTCAATGACGATACCAATAACCATGACTGATGTTCAACGACAAACTTACCGACACTTACAAAGGTGTCCGACTAACCATCCAATGCAATTTCTCTAATGACAATATTAGCGATATAATCTAAATCAACAAATAAAGATTATGGAAGGCTTTTCGCCTAATCCCGAGACTCTGACTACACTCACCTTGACAATCCGAAGCTTTCAAGGCTCTCGGATAACAATCCCCTTTTTCCTAGCTTTGGATGGAGATGATGAATACTTTTTATCAACTTCTTGAGCTTGGAAATCAATAGGGACATTGTTAGGACCGATATTTTGATATTGTAGAGCGTCTAGGTGTTCTCTATTTATGAGCGCAAGTGCACACTCTTGTCAAGTTATAGTATAAAAGATATTGTCTCCCACAGGGATTGGAGCAGCTCCTATGGATGGTTTCCTGCACAAAGATTTAGTAAATGCGCCATTAAATCTCACGATGTGGAAATATAAAAACATAAGTAAAAGTAAAGATAGTGATGAGAGGAATGATAGGAAGATATTTAAGCGATAGATTGGGTAAGATTAATGCAGCTCAGTAGCATGTGGACTGCATTGTAAAGTCTGAGTATGTTTTGCGCTGACATGAATTGCTGCCTCGGCGGGTCTGGCGGGCGGCAAACTACGACCCAGTCTCGCGGCCGCAGCATGTCACTACCACTGCAGGAGTGTACTGTCTCGATAGGTGGAACAGAAAGAGGTCATGGCAGCAAGTCTGGCAGACATTCCAAGTTCGGCGGGATAGTCGACAGTGATCCCTCATATTTCTAGGTTAGGATGCTCGAACACTCTCGTGATGTAGGCAATACCTAGCAATCTCAGCTTAAACCAAACACATGCAAGTCCATTCGATTGATGATGTCTCTTAGCCGCTGAGACTTGTGGACTGCTGTAGAACCAAGTAAGTCACGCCTTTGCATGTTGTGACCGTGCTTAACCCTTTCGTGATCCTTGCACTTTTGTGCCCGACAAATGAATTTTCTCTCAACTAACTGGTATAGAATAATTGAAAGAACAAAGAGCATAGATTAATCAAACTTTGGAATTTTATTGAAAACAACTCAAAACCAATACAACCGTTTCTCACAAACTACTTTACATGCATGCGCCTTAAACCCTAGGAGAGTTGGGACGCGACCCCCAACAACTCCAACCTATCTAGCTACATCTCTATTGTGCGGCTGCTCAGGCTCGCATCCCCTCACCCTCGTCATGCCCCTATACCCTCACATACATTGGGTATATATAGGGCTCGTGGCCTAAGTTTGTGTCCTCCTTGAAGTAGGAGTTCTAAAAGTAAATTAAATTAAATACATACTCCTTTTTGACTTAAATATGGACTCTTTGGATGTTGCCTTCTTCTGCAAGTAAGGATAAGTGCTCCTACTTATCGATCTTGGATCAGCTCTAACGACCGCTAAAGGCTTCAGAAAATTGCAAGACTGGGCTTATTGGGTATAGGAAATTGCCTCTTTAAACCGTGACCCATCTTGGCTAAGTCAGTGTAACTCCTGCCCGGGCGGCACTTTGCAGCAATGCTATTTTGGCAGCATCCTTGGCGGCATCTGGAACTGCTTCAGTACAGCTCATTTTGTTCCAGCTTTGCTGCCCTGTCCTCTCCTCTCCTAGCTATAGCACCTGAAAATATAAACTAAACTAAAACAGTAACTTTTCTCAACCAAACATAACATATTGAATAAAAACATGGTAAAAGAGAAGATATTGTTATAATGCATGCAATGCACCTACATATACCTAAATGAGCTTAAGAACAGCAATAATACGGGTAGGAATGTGTACAAAATATAGAACTTATGGATAGTCTAACCACCCCCAAACTCGAACTATTGCTTGTCCTCAAGCAATGCAACCTAGCTAGTAAATCTTCCCTTAGCACAAAATTAATAGAAACATTAGCCTTTAACTTGATTTCTTACCTCAAGGCCGTGACACCTATTAAAATATTAGTGATAGGGAATGGATTGAAATAACTTAGGTTTTAATTTTCTTAATGCCAATGCAGTGTGTGCAGGTCTGTGCTCATGCTAACCATGCTGAGATAATTAAGTTAATAAAGAATGCCTAAAATAACTAAATTGCTAAAAAGGATATGAGTTGCTGCCTTGGCAGCACAGTTGGGCACTTTTGTTTTCTTTTTCTGATCATGGCTTTAAGGGCTTTAGCTCATCACAACTATTCTCTGTGTCTGAAGCTAAGATAGGTGCACTCTACGAAACTCCGAACCCCTTTGAATAGTGTCATCCTGTGAAGGCTTCCATTCAATCTTTCTAATTTGTCCATCACTTGGTTTAGATTCATGGACTTTGATAGCAGCGGAGTGTCCTTGCTCATGATCCTTCCTAGAGCCTGTTTCGGGCACCTTTAGGGTATTTAATCTTTCTGCTTAGAGCTTGTTTTGGGCACCTCTAGGGTTTTCATCATCTTTGTTGTGCTGCCCTGTGCTGCCGTGGCGGCAAACCAATATTCAATCAAGGAATTTTTATTAAGTAAGGCAGGCTTTATTAAACTCAAAGCTCAAGCAAAAATTTAGCATTTAACAGACAAGTGTAAATATAACTGGCAAAAAATAAAATTTTTCTAAGTATTTATTTCATGCTTCTTCCCATAGTTAGATTAAAAAAAAATTAGTATGGCGCGAATACATGTAGTCGGCTAAGCTATCATAGGTAAAAGTTTTTGAACTAAAGATTTCTATTTCATTATGTGCTAAGGGGCAAAAATTTACATGTGCATCTAAATGCTACTAAATGAACCTAAAACAAAGAGGACTAATTCCCCCCAAACTCAAGGTTGGCATTGTCCTCAATGCCTCTACAAAACAAAAATTAAAAACAAAACATAAAATATAAAAAGAAAAACTAAAAACATAAAAATTAAAAATTAAAAAGAAAAGAAAAGAAAAATGGTGCTATAGACTGAGGGAGTTCCCCTCTGTTGCTGCCGCGTCAGAGGAGGATGCTGAGGAGGCGGGCAGGACAAGGCGGCGCGTAGCAGATGGTCTGTCGGTTGGGCTCTTCTTCTTTCTACGCGACGGCTAGATGCGGCTGTGGGTGGTTTTCTTGGATAGTCCTTCAGGTCCTCCACCCTTGGATTCTGCTGCTGGTCGCTTTCTCTTTCTTGTTGCCTCTACCGGTTCATCCTCAAGGGAGTCTAAGATCTCCATGTCTGAGTAGCCGGTATCTTTGGCAGCGGCCTCTTTTGCTACTGGGGAAGCAGCGGTTGTTTCCTCCTCCTTCTCTGATTCTGATGAGGAGGTAAGGTCATATGGCTGGATAGGGGTTGGAGAGGTTCTTCTTCTGGGGCGATGGTGTGGCCCCACGCTATCGTCGGCGTCAGGAGTAGCAGCTGGTCTTGGAGTGATCTGGATTGGCTTGAAAGCTGCTAACTCCGTGGGAAAGGCGTGCAACTGTGGGTCGGCGTCCTGATACTTGTCCAGCAAGTAGGCCACAAAGACCTCTTGCACGTCCGCTACGTATTTAGTGAAGATCACCTGCTTGTGCTTGATCCTCTGGCAGCTTTCAACTAGGCTGCGTAGTAGGGGGATCACATCGGACGGGAGGGAAACTTCAGTACTGGCCGCTGCGGCTGGGGTGGTGGCAGCTTGCGACGGCGACTGGGCAGTGGAAGGTATGTCTGGCTCCGCGTTATGCATCATCTGTTGGCGTACCCTTCTTGTCCATCCTTCCTTGGCAGGAAGAATTTTTTCTTTTGGGTGCAGCGGCACGCGAAAATTGGCACACAGGCCAGTGATGAGTGCAAGGAAGAAAAGGGGTCCTTTGACATTTGGCTTCTCTGCGTGGGCATAGATCTCCTTTATTATTACCTCGCCAACGTTGATCTGCCGCCCCATCATTATGTTGTAGATAAGGGCGAGCCTTGGCCTGTTTACTGTCGATCCGTGCGTGGTAGGCATCAGGCGACGCTGGACAAATTAACTCCAAAGGGCTTGCAACCCCCTTAGCCCGGCCTAGACGGTTGACCCGAACTACGAAGATTACACGGGGAAAACCAAAGTCAACCCGAAAGTCAACCTTGATTAACGACCTTTTTTTTTCTTTTTAATCTTGTCTAGATGCATATTAACCCTAGGCATATCCTTGAGAAAAACATACTTGAAAAGCACAGCGATCGGAAAACGTTAAGGGACTCAATTGCACAAATTACAACATTTAGGGACCAAAATGTAAATTCTGGAAATTTAGAGGACTTAACTGATTTTTAAGTTACCATTATGAAATTAGTCATATTACATGCTTCCCTGTCAAATTTCACCTTAAATGGACATCTCGAACTCAAGCAATTGCATAAACGAAAATCTGGACCAAAACGTAAGGCTTGCAAACCTTAAACCATTCAAATCAGTGCCCAACGGTCACCTGTTTCGGAACGGGGGTTGACCGTTCTGAAACGCGGGTTCGTTTCGAGACCTGTTTCGAAACAGGGCTTGACAGTGGCAAATCCGTTTCGAAACGCCCTCTACCCGTTTCGATACACGAAGGCCATTACAGGCCCCCGTTTCGAAACGGTAGTGCCCGTTCCGATACGAACTGCCCAGAAAGTGCAGATTTTGCTGGTTTAACATACAATTAACCACTCAAACACATCCCTATGACCTCCTAATCATGCAAACAAGTCATCATGCATACAAGGAACATGTTTGCATCATCAAAACACAATCATGACATCAATTAGGAAAAACCACAAATCTATAGGCATGCATCCTAATGTAGGAAACCAACCAACCACCAAATCACCAAAGCAAACACCAAATGGCCAATTACAAGTCCAAAACATCATAGGCATCATGCCAAACTCAAGGAGTCCAAAACATCTCCCAAAACACAACCTAGGTTCCCATTGCCAAATACCAAAAGCTAATAATGTTGTAAAAATGGTCACCATACATGAGCTTAGCCTTCCCTTGGATTCTTAGCCTCCTTGCTGCCCTTAAGCACTTCAATTCTTTGCATTATTGGTTCAAGAAAGAGAGCGTAAGCACAAATGCTTAGTGAGGCATGCTCTAAAGAAACAACACAATAATGCACTTTATAAAACACCTTTCAAAGGCCTTTAAAATCATAAACATCATTTCTCATGGAACAATGCATCCTCAACAAGCATCTCATGCTTCAATAACATCAACATGTCATAAACAACAAGCATCTCATTCTTCATTAACTTCAACATGTCATATTGGCTTTCAAGTGATAATCCATAACCATTTTCAACATAAAACACAATCGGATACGCGGATTACAAGCGTTGTCCCATACGCTTCATACACACTACCAAACATACAAGGTGGAGTTTATCGGTACAATCACAACCCCTCAACACCCGTGATGGAGTTTAATGGTACAATCACAACCCCTCCACATCACTCATTGGTAGTTGTATAACATCACTAACGAGAATACGGGACACACAACACAAGATCCACACATGGACTTTTAACCACCATTGTGATCTTAAACATCTCGTTAGTGTACTTGGATGGAGTTTACGGTACAATTACAACCCCTCAACATCCAAGGCGACTTAATTCACGGTGCACCCAATCCTATAGTCGGCTAACTATATCCGATTCAAGTACTTTAAAACCAAACATCACTTGCCAATATACATCATTTATCATCAACATTCCATTGTTTTAAAGCATTAATCAAAGCCATTAAACCATCATGCATCACTATGCATCAAAACCACATTTATCAATATCAAACCAAGGATCTCTTACCTTGAGCATCCTTCAACACATGGCTTTAAAAACCAGCATTAATCATGCCAAAACATGCTTTCAAAACAGAATTTAAACATGCAAAATAAACACATTGCATCCAACCATCTCATGGTTCATCAAAGAGAGAGTTTCTCCGAAAACTTACTCTTGAGCTTAGTTAAGTTGCTTAGACTTAAACTAAGCTCCCAAAACCTTCAAACATTGGTTTCAAAGCTGAAAACCAAACTTCACTCACCAATTCCGTTTCGCAAGCTTGCCGAAACGCCGTTCAAGCCTCCGGATCTACACCACAAGGATCCGAAGATGTCTCCCCTATTTTAAACACATCAAAGTAGAGGATCAATGCATCACCATGCATTAAAATCTTCAGCTATTTCACCTAAACTCGCTGCTCACATCAAATCTAACATTTCGGCTACCAAACACAACCGAAATCACTACCAAACTCATCCACAACATTACCCAGCCAAGATCCATCACTTCTAAACATTCTTAAACATCAATTAACATCCAAAAAGGATCTAAACTCATCCTTATACCTCCAGCTATAACAGAACACCAAGATCACCCCAAAAACCACCATTTTCACATGTAAAAACTTAGGAAAATCAACCTATTCGGGATTGCATTGATCAAACCTCAATTACACATCATTAAACTTCCAAAATACTTTAAAAAAGACATCTCAAAACAGAGCCCAAACATTCATTACGAATTTCTTCAAGATTAAATCCAAATCTTGAGTTTTAAGCCAAAATCAAGATCACAACATCAAAACCTTTTATAAAACTTAATTTAAGGATTGAGAACTTGGGAATTTCAATAAAGAACTGAATATTTAGAGGAGAAGAACATCCTTACCTCTAAATGTAGATTTCTCCTTGTTTAGAGCCAAAATCCTTGAAAACTCAATAAGCAAATGAAGAGGATTTGATGTAGTAAAGCTTAGGAATCAATTGATGATTGAAACCTCATCATTTAGAATGAAAATCAAAAGAAAAGATGCTGTGGAAATGTGTTTGGCTGAGGGAATTTTGAGAGAAAATGAGATGAGAAAATTTTAGCAAAAGTTAGTTAAGAAAACTAAAATATGGTTTTCCCTCTTTTCTTTAAATTAATTAAACATTAAATGAGTCATTAAAATTAAGAAAAATCTGGAGAAATCCTTCCTTGGGTAAATTAGATCCTTAAAGATTCAAAGTTTCAATCCTTACAAAACAGTCACCACTGAACTTTTCAAAAATTACATTTTAGTCACTATTTCGAAATGTCACACTTCCAAACCTTATTTTGTAAAATTGATTTCACCACTCTCTTATATATATTAAAAGAGAATTTTTAGATATTTTTCCATATTTTTAATGCATCCCGAACTAGGCTTCCCTAAAACCACCTTTTATATTCGAACAAAAAATCAGACCGGTCCGGTTCAGACCCTAAACTTCCAAGCCCAAAATTGGGGTGTTACAACTCTCCCCCCCTTAAGAAATTTCGTCCTCGAAATTTACCTGGAAGAAAAAGGTACGTAAACTGCTTCAACATGTCATCCCTCCTTTTCCACGTGGCTTCCTCCGCACCACGATGCTTCCACAACACCTTTACCAACTCAATGGTCTTGCCTCGAAGAACTTTACTGTCCGAATCCAGAATTTCCACCGGTTCCTCATCATAGGTCAAATCCGGATTCAACTCCACTTCCTCCACAGGCATAACATGCGAAGGATCTGATCTATACCTCCGAAGCATAGAGACATGAAACACATCATGAATCTTTTCCAACTCTTGCGGCAATCTCAACTTGTACGCCACAGGACCCACACGTGCAATCACCTCGTATGGTCCAATGTACCTAGGGCTCAGCTTACCCTTCCGACTAAATCTCATCACCTTTTTCCAAGGCGAAACTTTCAAAAACACACGGTCACCAACCGCATACTCAACCACCTTACGCTTCAAATCCGCGTAAGACTTCTGTCGATCAGAAGCTGCCCTCAACCGCTCACAAATGAGCTTCACCTTCTCGGTGGTTCCTTTCAACAAAGCTGGCATTGAAACCAACTTCTGGCATGTTTCGGCCCAACAAAGAGGAGTCCTACACTTCCTCCCGTACAAGGCTTCATAAGGTGCCATTTGAATACTTGTCTGGTAGCTATTGTTATAAGCAAACTCCACCAACGACAAATGTTTCTCCCAAGAGCCCTGAAATTTAATCACACAGCACCTCAACATATCCTCCAGCACTTGGATAACACACTCAGACTGTCCATCCGACTGTAGATGATAAGAAGTTCTGAAATTCAACCGTGTACCCAAAACCTGATTAAAACACTACAAGAAACGCGATGAAAACCTCGGATCTCTATCTGACACGATCGACTTTGGCACACCATGCAGCCGCACAATCTCAGCAATGTACATCTCTGCAAGCTTATCCAAGGTATACGTAGTATGCACATGCAAGAAATGCGCACACTTCGTCAGACGATCCACAATCACCCACACCGAATTCTTCTTCGATGGCGACAAAGGCAAACCAGACACAAAGTCCATGGTAATCATTTCCCATTTCCACTCAGGAATCCTCAACGGTTGCAACAACCCAGAAGGAAACTGATGCTCAGCTTTAACTCGCTGACAAACCATGCACTTGCTCACAAACTCAGCAACATCTTTCTTTAAACCCACCCAATAGTACTCATCACGAAGATCACGATACATCTTAGTACTACCAGGGTGCATAGCAAAAGGACTAATATGAGCTTCAGTCAGAATAGCACGCCTCAACTCAGCATCATTGGGCACTACTATCCGACTCCCAAAACATAAAACTCCATCATCATTAAAGCAGAAATCTGATGGCCTATCCTCAGCAATATCCTGAACATGTGGCACCAAGGAATCATCCAACAGTTGCTTATCCTTTATCAACTGTACCAAGGATGGTTTCACTTGCAATTCAGCCACAAGACCACCATCACGCGAAATGCTCAAACTGGCAAACATAGCCCTCAACTCCACTGCTACCTTCCTAATCAAGGCATCCGCTACAACATTAGCTTTTCCCGGATGGTACTCGATCGTCAGATCGTAATCTTTAAGCAACTCCACCCAACATCGTTGCCTAAGATTCAACTCCTTCTAAGACATCAGATACTTCAAACTCTTGTGATCCATGTACATAGTACACTTCTCACCATACATGTAATGTCTCCAAATTTTCAAAGCAAAAACCACCGCAGCCAACTCAATGTCATGCGTAGGATAATTGCGCTCATGCACCTTCAACTGGCGCGATGCATCAACACACATCCCAAACCAACGTAGGATGCGTCACTATACACCACAAACTCTTTCCCTAATTCAGGTTGAACCAAGATAGGAGCTTGCGTCAAAGCTGCCTTCAGCTTCTCAAAAGCCTGATGTCGCGCTTCCGTCCATTCATACTTAACATCCTTCTGCAACAACTTCGTCAAGGTGCAGCAATCTTTGAAAATCCATCCACGAACCTCCTGTAGTATCCTGCCAAACCAAGGAAACTACAGACTTCATAAACAGACTTAGGAGGCTTCCAATTCATCACTACCTCAATCTTCTGAGGATCAACACGAATCCCCTCTGCAGAAACCACATGACCAAGGAACACAACCTCCCTGAGCCAGAACTCACAGTTGCTTAGCTTAGCATAAAGCCGGTTCTCCAACAAGGCCTGCAACATAATCCTCAAATGCCCCTCATGCTCCTCCTCAGTACGAGAGTACATGAGGATATCATCAATGAACACCACAACAAACTTGTCCAAATATTCATGGAACACTCTATTCATCATGTCCATGAAAGCTGTAGGAGCATTCGTCAAACCAAACGGCATCACAAGGAACTTATAATGCCCATACCTCTTTCTGAGGCTGTCTTTGGCACATCCACATCCTTCACCTTCAACTGGTAATACCCTGACCTTAAGTCAATCTTAGAGAACACAGCCGCTCCCCGAAATTGATCAAAAAGATCATCAATCCTCGGCAATGGATACCGATTCTCGATAGTCAACTTGTTCAGCTGACGGTAATCGATGCACATTCTCGTAGTGCCATCCTTTTTCTTCACAAACAAGACCAGTGCACCCCAAGGTGATACACTCGGCCAAATGAAACCACGATCAAGCAACTTCTGAAGTTGCGTCTTCAGCTCTTTCAACTCCTTAGGTGCCATTCGATAAGGAGTAATGGAAACTAGAGTTGTATTCTCATACAGCTCAATTCCAAACTCCACCTCTCGGTTAGGAGGTAATCCAGGCAACTCCACCGGAAACACCCCAGGAAACTCTCGCACAGTCCTGATATCTTGAACTCGCAACTCCTTAGAGCTAGGATTCATCACAAAGGCTAGGTAGGCTTCACAACCTTGCCTCAGCATCCGACTCGCCTCCAATGTAGACACCACATTGGCAAGAAACTTCACATTCTCACCAACCACCACTACCTCATAATCATCCGCAAGCTTCAACGAAACTCGCTTGTTCTCAAAATCCACCACAGCTTGATGTTCAACAAGCCAATCCATACCAAGGATTACATCAAAACCATAGAAAGGCAATTCCATAAGATCAACATGAAAAACATGGTCTTGAACAACCAAGGGACATCTTCTATAAAACTTTCGTGTCACAACGGTCTCACCAAAGGAACTAGTTACACGCATACCAACATCCAAAGACTCAACAGGCAAACCAAGCAATTGAGCATGTTCACGCAATATGTATAAGTGTGTAGATCCAGAATCAATCAAGGAAAGTAATGACAATGATTGCAAAGTGAAGGTTCCTGCGATCACATCCGTGTCATTTCTCCCCTCTCGCTGCGCATACACTCGAGCCTGACCACCACCCTCAGGTTGGACAGCCACCACATGCGCCACATTCCTTCCACCATCCTCTCTACACTGGAAGTTACCACGGCCGCGCCCACGACCTCTCTGTGGTGCAACAACTCCAGGAGCACGTCCCTGACCACCACCGGCCAACAAAGGACACTCCCTCCTCATGTGGTCTGCCGAACCACAATTCCAGTACGAATTACCAGCTACAACAACAGGAGCCTGAACCTCCCTCGCTGCTCGAGGACAATCACGCCTCAAATGGCCACGCGATCCACACGCCCAGCATGTGTTCTAATCAGCTCTCGCCCTGTCTCTCTGAACAGGCGCACCATGCCCTCCACCACCACGCCTAGCCGAAGACTAATATCTCTTATCTCGTCCTCTCTTGTTCTGTCCTCCACCGGAACTATACTCAGCAGCTCGCTTGCCCGAGCCAGAACCAACACTCCTGGAAGACAAACCCAGGTTCTGTTCAATATCCTTTGCTCTACCCACCAGTACATCAAAATCAGTGTACTCAGCTGCAAGCATATAGGTCTTTACGTCCATCACTAAACCATATCGGAAACGTTCACACCTCTCCCTTTCATCAGGGACAAGCTCAAGTGCGTACTGACTGAGACGGACAAACTGGATCTCGTACTCAACTACTGTCATGCTCCCTTGAGTCAGAGACATGAACTCTCTTTTCTTTTCATCCATGTATCGTACACCCAGATACCTCCGCTTGAACGCGTTCAAAAAGAACGTCCAAGTCACATCAACTTCCTCCATTCCGGAGATAGCAGTCGTCCACCAGGTATACGCATCATCATGTAACAATGATACCATGCATCCTAGCTTCTACACATCATTGCAGTTCATTTGTCCCAATATCCTCTTGGTACTTTCCAACCAAGATTCGGAACCCTCAGCAGACAAACCCCTGAACTCAGTCCCTCCCAGACTGCGTAAACGTTCCAAAGGTAGTCTAGCATTAGCATCTCCCTGATGCCCAGCTCCATGAGCTCCAGCTACTGCCGCCTGAAAGGCTCCTGCAATAGCTTGTATCAAAACTGTCATATCAGGAGCAGCTTGCCCCTGTCCAGCTTCAGGTCCAGCGACCCCAGCACCAACACCAACATCAGCTCCTTCACCTCCAGCACCACCACCACCAGGTGGTCCACCACCAGGAGGAGGAGGTAAATCCACTACATTATCAGCATTATCTTCATTCTCGTTCTGAGCCATAGCTCGCGTATTAATCCTCGTCTCTCTACGAGGTCCCATTCACTAAACAATGCACTAACACAAATGCAATAAACATAATTAGGCCCAACAAGGTAAGTAATCCAAGAACTCAAGCTCATTTTTCAAAAACAATTCATTTTATTAGTTTTGATATGGCAATGGGTCCCTCTAACATGCTTCAACACCGCATAGCATCACAATTGCAACATATTTCACAATTCATACATCAAACTTTCACTTAAAAAGCATACAAAGAAATCATACATATATCACCCACATAACCATTAAAAATTACTCGAGAACTCAGCTCTGATACCACCAAATGTAACCCCCTTAGCCCGGCCTAGACGGTTGACCCGAACTACGAAGATTACACGGGGAAAACCAAATTCAACCCAAAAGTCAACCTTGATTAACGACCCTTTTTTTTCTTTTTAATCTTGTCTAGATGCATATTAACCCTAGGCGTAGCCTTGAGAAAAACATACTTGAAAAGCACAGCGATCAGAAAACATTAAGGGACTCAATTGCACAAATTACAACATTTAGAGACCAAAATGTAAATTCTGGAAATTTAGAGGACTTAACTGATTTTTAAGTTACCATTATGAAATTAGTCATATTACATGCTTCCCTGTCAAATTTCACCTTAAACGGACATCTCGAACTCAAGCAATTGCATAAACAAAAATCAGGACCAAAACGTAAAGCTTGCAAACCTTAAACCATTCAAATCAGTGCCCAACGGTCACCTATTTCGGAACGGGGGTTGACCGTTCAGGAACGCGGGTTCGTTTCGAGACCTGTTTCAAAACAGGGCTTGACAGTGGCAAATCTGTTTCAAAACGCCCTCTACCCGTTTCGATACACGAAGGCCATTACAGGCCCCCGTTTCGAAACGGTAGTGCCCGTTCCGATACGGACTGCCCAGAAAGTGCAGATTTTGCTGGTTTAACATATAATTAACCACTCAAACACATCCCTATGACCTCCTAATCATGCTAACAAGTCATCATGCATACAAGGAACATGTTTGCATCATCAAAACACAATCATGGCATCAATTAGGAAAAACCACAAATCTATAGGCATGCATCCTAATGTTGGAAACCAACCAACCACCAAATCACCAAAGCAAACACCAAATGGCCAATTACAAGTCCAAAACATCATAGGCATCATGCCAAACTCAGGGAGTCCAAAACATCTCCCAAAACACAACCTAGGTTCCCATTGCCAAATACCAAAAGCTAATAATGTTGTAAAAATGGTCACCATACATGAGCTTAGCCTTCCCTTGGATTCTTAGCCTCCTTGCTGCCCTTAAGCACTTCAATTCTCTGCATTATTGGTTCAAGAAAGAGAGCGTAAGCACAAATGCTTAGTGAGGCATGCTCTAAAGAAACAACACAATAATGCACTTTATAAAACACCTTTCAAAGGCCTTTAAAATCATAAACATCATTTCTCATGCAACAATGCATCCTCAACAAGCATCTCATGCTTCAATAACATCAACATGTCATAAACAACAAGCATCTCATGCTTCATTAACTTCAACATGTCATATTGGCTTTTAAGTGATAATCCATAACCATTTTCAACCTAAAACACAATCGGATACGCGGATTACAAGCGTTGTCCCATACGCTTCATACACACTACCAAACATACAAGGTGGAGTTTATCGGTACAATCACAACCCCTCAACACCCGTGATGGAGTTTAACGGTACAATCACAACCCCTCTACATCACTCATTGGTAGTTGTATAACATCACTAACGAGAACACGGGACACACAACACAAGATCCACACATGGACTTTTAACCACCATTGTGATCTTAAACATCTCATTAGTGCACTTGGATGGAGTTTACGGTACAATTACAACCCCTCAACATCCAAGGCGACTTAATTCAATGTGCACCCAATCCTATAGTCGGCTAACTATATCCGATTCAAGTACTTTAAAACAAAACATCACTTGCCAATATACATCATTTATCATCAACATTCCACTGTTTTAAAGCATTAATCAATGTCGTTAAACCATCATGCATCACTATGCATCAAAACCACATTTATCAATATCAAACCAATGATCTCTTACCTTGAGCATCCTTCAACACATGGCTTTCAAAACCAGCATTAATCATGCTAAAACATGCTTTCAAAACAGAATTTAAACATGCAAAATAAACACATTGCATCCAACCATCTCATGGTTCATCAAAGAGAGAGTTTTTCCGAAAACTTACTCTTGAGCTTAGTTAAGTTGCTTAGACTTAAACTAAGCTCCCAAAACCTTCAAACATTGGTTTCAAAGCTGAAAACCAAACTTCACTCACCAATTCCGTTTCGCAAGCTTGCCGAAACACCGTTCAAGCCTCCGGATCTACACCACAAGGATCCGAAGATGTCTCCCCTGTTTTAAACACATCAAAGCAGAGGATCAATGCATCACCATGCATTAAAATCTTCAGCTATTTCACCTAAACTCGCTGCTCACATCAAATCTAACATTTTGGCTACCAAACACAACCGAAATCACTACCAAACTCATCCACAACATTACCCATCCAAGATCCATCACTTCTAAACATTCTTAAACATCAATTAACATCCAAAAAGGATCTAAACTCGTCCTTATACCTCCAGCTATAACAGAGCAACAAGATCACCCCAAAAACCACCATTTTCACATGTAAAAACTTAGGAAAATCAACCTATTCGGGATTGCATTGATCAAACCTCAATTACACATCATTAAACATCCAAAATACTTTAAAAAGACATCTCAAAACAGAGCCCAAACATTCATTACGAATTTCTTCAAGATTAAATCCAAATCTTGAGTTTTAAGCCAAAATCAAGATCATAACATCAAAACCTTTTATAAAACTTAATTTAAGGATTGAGAACTTGGGAATTTCAATAAAGAACTGAATATTTAGAGGAGAAGAACATTCTTACCTCTAAATGTAGAATTCTCCTTGTTTAGAGCCAAAATCCTTGAAAATTCAATAAGCAAATGAAGAGGATTTGATGTAGTAAAGCTTAGGAATCAATTGATGATTGAAACCTCATCATTTAGAATGAAAATCAAAAGAAAATCTGTTGTGGAAATGTGTTTGGCTGAGGGAATTTTGAGAGAAAATGAGATGCGAAAATTTTAGCAAAAGTTAGTTAAGAAAACTAAAATATGGTTTTCCCTCTTTTCTTTAAATTAATTAAACATTAAATGAGTCATTAAAATTAAGAAAAATCTGGAGAAATCCTTCCTTGGGTAAATTAGCTCCTTAAAGATTCAAAGTTTCAATCCTTACAAAACAGTCACCACTGAACTTTTCAAAAATTACATTTTAGTCACTATTTCGAAATGTCACAGTTCCAAACTTTATTTTGTAAAATTGATTTCACCACTCTCTTATATATATTAAAATAGGATTTTTAGATATTTTTCCATATTTTTAATGCATCCCGAACTAGGCTTCCCTAAAACCACCTTTTATATTCGAACCAAAAATCAGACCGGTCCGGTTCAGACCCTAAACTTCCAAGCCCAAAATTGGGGTGTTACAGGGCTGCCTCTGGCAGTATATCGCAGCGGTTGACTGACCCATTGTTTTTTCCTGTCAGCCACTTGGTGTTTCGCTTACAGATCTCTTTCTGGATCTTGTTGTAGTGAGCCTTCGTCAAATAGGATTCCCACTCTTTGTCCGGGTTATCACTGACTTCTATGCTGTAAAAGTTGTTGATCATGTCAGCTGTGAACTTGATACCTTCTCCACGGACATAAACGAAAGGGCTTGCCGGTGCCGGTCTATGGGCGTAGAACTCTCGCAAATGGTTGTTGTTGATTCCTTCTGGCTGCCGTGCGAACTGGTCCCAAACCATATTATGGATCCTTTTAAAAAGGGAGGGCTCCAAGCCAAAATCCCCATCAGATTGAGTATATTGGAAACCCATCTCCTCCCATATTTGCCACTCTCTATAGTATTTCTTGTAGGTTTCCTTGACAGCTAGGTTCAAGAACCTTTTGTAAGGGGTTTTGTAGGTGGCGGCGGGCTGCTGTGATGAGGCCATAGTTTGTGAGATGGTTGTATTTCCTAACGAAATAAAGAAAAGAACGTGAACGAATATAAAGCAAAGGTAAATATTGGAAGCAAAGATTGCAAAAAGAATTCAGAGTGAAGGAGAAAGCAATGTGAAGAACGGGGAGAGAATAGTTGGCCTTATAGAGCCGCTTCTCTCCACTGCCTTGGCGGGCACACTGTCAATAGGCGGAAATTATTGCGGCGCGAATAACAGGATTCTATCTGTTACACAGATATATGTTCTACTCGTTGTGGCAAATATAGCCGTTGCAGCTAGCCGTTATAAAGCCACTAGTCGTTATGCTCGTCTGCCTTGGGTTGCCTTGGCCGATAGGTTGGCCTCTCCTTTATTCTTTCATCTTTCTTTATCTTTCCTTCATTCCTAACCTGAAATAAATTAAATACAAAATTTTAATAAAAATAACTGAAAATTAAATCTATTCCTAATGCATAAAAAATTAAAATTTTTTGTTATGTCGGGCTGCGCTTTTCCCAAGCATAACCACTCCCTAAGGGCTTAATGTTTGACTATTCATCCGGACATGTCCTTCCCCTCCTCAGGTGGATGTTGCTGCTGCCCTGGCGGGTGATACACCAAAGAAAATAAAGAGGCATTTTTTTGCAAATAGATAAAAAGAGATTTAATGTGCAAAAACTAAAATAGAACTACAGAAATTCAAACGTATTACTGTTGCCAATCCCCAGCAACGACGCCAAAAACTTGTAGAGCTTCTAGGTGTTCTCTATTTATGAGCGCAAGTGCACACTCTTGTCAATATATGATATAAAAGATATCATCTCCCACAGGGATTGGAGCAGCTCCTATGGATGATTTCCTGCACAAAGATTTAGTAAATGCACCATTAAATCTCACGATGTGGAAATATAAAAACACAAGTAAAAGTAAAGATAGTGATGAGAGGAATGATAGAGAGAGATTTATGCGATAGATTGGGTAAGACTAATGCAACTCAGTAGCATTTGGACTGCATTGTAAAGTCTGAGTATGTTTGTGCTGCCATGAATTGCTACCTCGGTGGGTCTGGCGGGCGGCAAACTACGACCCTGTGACGTGGCCGCAGCAGGTCACTACCACTGCAGGAGTGTACTATCTCGGATGGTGGAACGGAAAGAGGTCCTGGCGGCAAGTCTGGCAGACATTCCAAGTACGGTGGGATAGTCGACAGTGATCCCTCCTATTTCTAGGTTAGGATGCTCGAACACTCACGTGATGTAGGCAATACCTAGAAATCTCAGCGTAAACCTAACACTGGCAAGTCCATTCGATTGATGATCCCTCTTAGCCGTTGAAACTTGCGGACTGATGTAGAACCAAGTTAGTCACGCCTTTGCATGTTGTGACCGTGCTTAACCCTTTCGTGATCCTTGCACTTTCGTGCCCGACAAATGAATTTTCTCTCAACTAACTGGTGTAGATTAATTGAAAGAACAATTAGCATAGATTAAGCAAACTTTGGAATTTTATTGAAAACAACTCAAAACTAATACAATTGTTTCTCACAAACTACTTTACATGCATGCGCCTTAAACCCTAGGAGAGTTGGGTCGCGACCCCCAACAACTCCAACCTATCTAGCAACATCTCCGTAGTGCGGCTGCTCAGGCTCGCATCCCCTCACCCTCGTCATGCCCCAATACCCTCACATACATTGGGTATATATAGGGCTCATGGCCTAAGTTTGAGTCCTCCTTGAAGTAAGAGTTCTAAAAGTAAATTACATTAAATACAGACTCCTTTTTGACTTAAATATGGACTCTTTGGATGTTGCCTTCTTCCGCAAGTAAGGAAAAGTGCTCCTACTTATTGATCTTGGATCAGCTCTATCGGCCGCTACAGGCTTCAGAAAATTGCAAGACTGGGCTTATTGGGCTTAGGAAATTTCCCTCTTTAAATCACGACCCATCTTGGCTAAGTCGGTGTAACTCCTGCCGGGCGGCACGTGGTGGCAATGTTGTTTTGACAGCGTCCTTGGCGGCATCTGGAACTGCTTCAGTACAGCTCCTTTTGTTCCAACTTTCCTGTTCTCTCTTGTCCTCTCCTCTCCTCTCCTAGCTATAGCACCTGAGAATATAAACTAAACTAAAACAGTAACTTTTCACAACCAAACATAACAGATATCGTCTCCCACAGCGATTGGAGCAGCTCCTATGGATGGTTTCCTACACAAAGATTTGGTAAATGCGCCATTAAATCTCACGATGTGGAAATATAAAAACACAAGTAAAAGTAAAGATTGTGATGCGAGGAATGATAGGGAGAGATTTAAGCGATAGATTGGGTAAGACTAAGCAAACTTTGGAATTTTATTGAAAACAACTCAAAACTAATACAATCGTTTCTCACAAACTACTTTACATGTGTAACACCCCAATTTTGGGCTTAGAAGTTTAGGGTTTGAACCAGATCGGTCTGAAAAATGGTTCGAATATAGAAGGGAGTTTTAGGGAAAGCCTAGTTCGGGATGTTTTAAAAATATAGAAAAATATCTAAAAATTCACTTTTAATATATAAAGGCGATTGGTGAAATCAATTTTACAAAATAAGGTTTGGAAATACTACATTTCGGTATAGTGACCAAATTGTGATTTTTGCAAAGTTTAGTAGTGACTGTTTTGTAAAGGATTGAAACTTTGAATCTTTAAGGAGCTAATTTACCCAAAATGTTTTTCTCCAGATTTTTCCTTAATTTGGGTGATTTAATTAATTTTTTAATTAAATGAAAGGAAGGTGAAAACTACTTTTTAACTTTCATAACTACTTTTCCTAATTTTCTCTCATTCCTTTTTCTCTCAAAATCCCATCATCCAAAAACATTTTCTCCAGCAACTTTCACATTGATCTTCACTTCAATTGATGACATTTCCATCATCTATTGGTTCCTAATTAATCTTGCATCAAATCCTTTTGATTTCCACATTGCATTTTCATGGAATTTTGCCCAAATCAAGGAGAAATCATCATTTAGAGGTAAGATTGTTCTTCTCCTCTAAACACTCAGTTCTTTACTGAAATTCCCAAGTTGTCAATCCTTTGTTAAAGATTTATGAATGGTTTTAATGTTAGAAACAAGATTTTGGCTTAAAACTCAAGATTTTGGAAGAGATCTTGAGGATTTTCGTTGTAATTGGTTGGGCTCTGTTTTGAGGTGGTTTTATAATGTATTTTGGATGTTAAATGATGTTAGAAAAGAGGTTTTATAAATCCAATCCCGAATAGGTTGTGATTCTTGAGTTTTTGCTTGTGAAAATGGTGGTTTTTGGGGTGATTTTGGTGTTCTGTTATAGTTGGAGGTATAAGGACGAGTTTAGGATTGTTTTTGATGTTAATTGATGTTTATAAATGGTTAGAAGTGATAGATCTTGGTTGGGCTTTGCTTTGAAAGAGTTTGGAGGTGATTTCGGTTGCTTTTGGAAGCCGAAATGAGGTTCTTTTTGTAGAGCAGCGAGTTTAGGTTGTATTGCTGGTGATTTTAATGCATGGTGATGCATTAATCCTCTGTTGTTATGTGTTAAAAACATGGGAGAATGATACGGAAGCGATAGAGGTGGCGTTGGAGGTTTCAGACGCTTGGGAGACTTGTCGGCTAGCATAGTTTTGTGTATCGGTGAGTGGAGATGGTTTTCAGCTTTGAAACGAATATTTGGAGGTTTTGGGAGCTTAGTTTAAGTCTAAACAACTTAGCTAAGCTCAAGAGTAAGTTTTCGGAAAAACTCCCTCCGATGTGCTAAGTTATGGTTTGATGCATTAGTTAGGAAATGCATGTTTAATTACTGTTTTGAAAGCATATTTTAGCATGGTTTATGCTGGTTTTGAAAGCCATGTATTTAAGAATGCTCAAGGTAAGAGATCCTTGGTTTGACATGTTATTAATTTGGTTATGATGCATGGAGATGCATGATGATAAGTGGCTTTGATTAATGCTTAAAACAGTAAATTGATGATGGTATTTGATGTATATTGGCAAGTGATGAAATGGTTTCTAAGTATTTGAATCGGATATAGTTAGCCGGCTATAGGATTGGGTGCACCGTAAGTAGAGTCGCCTTGGATGTCGAGGGGTTGTGATTGTACCGTAAACTCCATCCAAGTACCCTAGCGATTGAGGAACTTGGCGTCACCACGATGGAGGATGGCTCTCGTGGGTGGACTTTGTTAAGCGTCACAACGGTGGAGGGTTGCTCCCGTGTGTGAGCTTGGTTAAGGTGATTACAATGGTTGAGGTAGCTCCCATGTCTAAGCCTTGTGTTGTGTCCTGGCTCTCGCTAGTGGGTTATACAACTACCGATGAGTGATGTTGAGGGGTTGTGATTGTACCGTTAAACTCCATCACGGGTGTTGAGGGGTTGTGATTGTACCGATAAACTCCACCTTGTAACGCTGGTAGTTTGTATGAAGCGTGTGGGACAACGCTTGTAATCCGCGTATCCGGTTGTGTCTTGTGTCGAATTGGTTATGAACTATCACTTGAAGCCAATATAACGTATTTGATTGTAACGAAGCGTGAGATGCTTGAAAATGTTGCAAGGTAGCATGAGAAAATGATGAGCATGTGGTTTAAAAGCTTTTTTGAAGTATTTTCTAAAAATGGCAATATATGAGTAAGAAATGTGTCTCATGTACCAATGCTTGAGATGTTGAATGTGATGAGAAATGCATATGAGATAATAATTTTGTGAAATGCTTTTGTATATCAAGCATATGTGGCCTTGCCATGAGATTTGCATAGGTTGTATGCATGTGTTAGCTAGATGGTACATGTGGTTTTAAAAATGGAGGTTTGCTTATGCAAATGGGTTTTGAGTTTATGAAATTCTTTTGAGTAACAAGCATGTGTGGCTTTGCCATGAGTTTTGCATTTGTTGAATGCATGAGATAGATAGAAGGAACATATGGTTTCCAAAAAGGTATTTTGCTTTGAAATGATCATCAAGCATGAGAAGAGTATAGTGTGAAGTGGAAGTGATTTCAAAGGAAATTGGTTTAAACTTTGCATGAAGTGATTGTGCATGGAAAGATTTAAATGGTAGAAATTGCAAGGATGTTGTTTTGGGGTGAGTTGTTTGGTGTTTCATAGTTAAATGTTGGTTTTCTTGTTGAGCAATGCATGTTTTAAAGCAATGGTTTTTCAAAGGAAATTTCCAATCAATACTTTGGGTTTTTGAGTTGTGATTACATTTTAAGATGGTTTTATGATCGGCTGCATTGATGATGTTTTGGTTTTGAGCATTCCTCACTAAGCATTATGTGCTTACGCTCCTCTTTGTCCATCAATGCAGATATTTGAAGTTGGGACAACAAGAAGCAAGGGATTCAAGAAGAGCTCTACTTGAGAAGTATGTTTTGGTTTATAGCTATAGATAATAAAGGCAATTGGGGGAAAGAGTCTTATATGTTGATGTGTAATGAGATTGTTCATTTGAGCATGTTCGGTTTATGGTTCGATACCTGTTGGTGATTGTTTTGTGATATTTGGATTTTCATCTTCATATTTGATATAGCTAAGTTCCTTGTTTAAAAGCAAGATCATGTGTTGAGCGTAGTAATTGAGTAGGTGTGCTTAAAACTCGTAATGTATCCAGTTTTTATTGCAATATGATGGCTTAAATGCTTGGCATGTTGTTGATATGTTGTGGAATGGTTTAAAGTATGTTTGATGGTGTTTGGATGTGTAAAACCAGAAGTTTTTGCTGTTTCTGGGCAGGGTGTATCGAAACACCCTTAGTTGTTTTGAAACGGGTGCCTGAAATGGCTTGGGCGTTTTGGAACGGCTAGAAGTGTTTCGAAACACTTTGGCTATTGGAATGCCCTGTTTCGGAACTAGTTTCAGAACGGGCGGGTGTTTTGACTTGGTGTTTCGAAACACCCTTAGCTGTTTCGAAACGGGTGACTGTTAGACACAGGTTTGAATTGCTCTGAAGTCTGCATGCTTTACATTTTAGTCCTGAATTTTGTAAAGGCAATTGCTTGAGCTTGAGATTTCTTTTTAAGCTGAAATTTGGCAGAGAGGCTTGTAATATGTTTAATTAAGGTTCGGTAAAGCTAAAATCTTCAAAGTCCTTATATTTTCCAAATTTTACATTTTGGTCTCTAAATGTGTATTTCTTGCAATTGAGTCCTTAAACATTTTCCGATCGCTGTGTTTTTCTCTTCCAAGGTTCTTGAGCATTCACATAGGCTTAATACGCATCTAGAAAAGATAAAAGAAAAAAAAGGGTCGTTAATCAAGGTTGACTTTCGGGTTGACTTTGGTTTTCCCCGTGTGATCTTCGTAGTTCGGGTCTAACGCCTAGGCCGGGATAAGGGGGTTACAACATGCATGCGCCTTAAACCCTAGGAGAGTTGGGCCGCAACCCCAAACAACTCCAACCTATCTAGCTACATCTTCGTTGTGCGGCTGCTCAGGCTCGCATCCTCTCACCCTCGTCATGCCCATATACCCTCATATACATTGGGTATATATAGGGCTCATGGCCTAAGTTTGAGTCCTCCATGAATTAGGAGTTCTAAAAGTAAATTACATTAAATATGGACTCTTTGGATGTTTCCTTCTTCCGCAAGTAAGGATAAATGCTCTTACTTATCGATCTTGTATCAGCTCTACCAGCTGCTACAGGCTTCAGAAAATTGCAAGACTGGGCTTAGGAAATTACCCTCTTTAAATCGCGACCCATCTTGGCTAAGTCGGTGTAACTCCTGCCCGGGCGGCACGTGGTGGCAATGTTGTTTCGGCAGCGTCCTTGGCGGCATCTGGAACTGCTTCAGTACAGCTCCTTTTGTTCCAGCTTTCCTGTTCTCTCTTGTCCACTCCTCTCCTCTCCTCCCCTAGATATAGCACCTAAAAATATAAACTAAACTAAAACAATAACTTTTCTCAACTAAACATAAAAGATATCGTCTCCCACAGGGATTGGAGCAGCTCATATGGATGGTTTCCTGCACAAAGATTTAGTAAATGAGCCATTAAATCTCACGATGTAGAAATATAAAGACACAAGTAAAAGTAAAGATATTGATGCGAGGAATGGTAGGGAGAGATTTAAGCGATAGATTGGGTAAGACTAATGCAGCTCAGTAGCATGTGGACTGCATTGTAAACTCTGAGTATGTTTTGCGCTGCCATGAATCGCTGTATCGGCGGGTCTTGCAGGCGGCAAACTACGACCCAGTCTCACAGCCGCAGCAGGTCACTACCATTACAGGAGTGTACTGTCTCGGCAGGTGGAACAGAAAGAGGTCCTGGCGGCCAGTCTGGCAGACATTCCAAGTTCGGCAGGATAGTCGACAGTGATCCCTCCTATTTCTAGGTTAGGATGCTCAAATACTCACGTGATGTAGGCAATACCTAGCAATATCAGCATAAACCTAACACAAGCAAGTCTATTCGATTGATGATCCCTCTTAGCTGCTAAAACTTGTGGACTAGTGTAGATCCAAGTTAGTCACGCCTTTGCATGTTGTGACCGTGCTTAACCCTTTCGTGAGCCTTGCACTTTCGTGCCCGACAAATGAATTTTCTCTCAACTGACTGATGTAGAATAATTGAAAGAACAAAGAGCATATATTAAGCAAACTTTGGAATTTTATTAAAAAACAACTCAAAACTAATACAATTGTTTCTCACAAACTACTTTACATGCATGCACCATAAACCCTAGGAGAATTGGGCCGCGACCCCCAACAACTCCAACCTATCTAGCTACATCTCCATTGTGAGGCTGCTCAGGCTCGTTTCCCCTCACCCTCGTAATGCCCCTATACCTTCACATACATTGGGTATATATAGGGCTCATGGCCTAAGTTTGAGTCCTCCTTGAAGTATGAGTTCTAAAAGTAAATTACATTAAATGCAGACTAATTTTTTACTTAAATATGGACTCTTTCGACGTTGCCTTCTTCCGCAAGTAAGGATAAGTGCTCTTACTTATCGATCTTGTATCAGCTCTACCGGCTGCTACAGGCTTCAGAAAATTGCAAGACTGTGCTTAGGAAATTGCCCTCTTTAAATCGTGACCCATCTTGGCTAAGTCGGTGTAACTCCTGCCCGGGCGGCACTTGGCGGCAATGTTGTTTCGACAGCGTCCTTGGCGGCATCTGGAACTACTTTAGTACAACTCCTTTTGTTCCAGCTTTCCTGTCCTCTCCTAGCTATAGCACCTGAAAATATAAACTAAACTAAAACAATAACTTTTCTCAACCAAACATAAAATATTCAATAAAAACATGGTAAAAGAGAAGATATTGTTATAATGCATGCAATGCACCTACATATGCCTAAATGAGCTTAAGAACATCAATAATACGGGTAGGAATGTGTACAAAATATAGAACTTATGAACACTCTACAGATATCAAAATCGATATAACAACATCAAAATCTATATTCGACTTCAATATGGATGACAACAATGAGATATCCATGGAATTCAATAATCAGTTGAGGAATATAGCTTATCTGATCGATGGCAACGATTCGATATCTTTAGAACGAAGAAAAAGCAAGGCTTAAAATTATCTCCAATGGAGGTGCTTGCTTAGATAAAGATGAAGATAGCTCTGGAGATGATTCCTTTTCAAATCTCAGTGAGTTTCTATTCCTTATTTCCTTTATTTTACAATATACTTAAGCTATGGAGCTTTCCTTCAATTCTCAGACAATCCCACATAGGCAAAATTTAATTGAGGAGGGGCTAATCGCAAGATTAGTTTCTCAATTCTCACCATATTATGGTTTTGCTCACCAACTTGCATTTTCTTCAATATAGTCACTAAATAGGTTTCAATAATATTCAATAGAATCCAATGACAATATTTTAACTTAATCAGGGTCCGATGTTCATAATTAACTAGTCGATACAATATTTAGACTTTATCAATGTAAAAATCTCCGATCACCGAAACCCAATTCTAACTAGACCGAATTTCGGAGTGTTACAGTTGGAGTTGGTAGAGTGGAGATTCCGAGGAAACCCTAGCTAACAAAAGCAAATTCACCGAATACAAAACAGAGAAAAACCATAAAAAAAATTAACATGATGAGGTTTAGACAGCAAGTAAAAAAGGGGAGAAGGCCCTTTTAATTGTACCATATAATTGGGCAAGCTACGTGAAAGGCCATTGTTAAGGATTTTGGGAATTTTGATTTTTTTGAGTTTTGAGAGATTTAGCGATCTCGCTTATATATATGTGTGTGTGGACAACTGGCATGGGCTAGGCTTTTGTATTGGTACGAGGCGCTTCCTCTTTTTCTTTCCTGTACAAGACATTGGTCGAATTTCAGGTTTGGTCATTCTATTCAATTTAAATGACATAATTTGATCCTTTATTTTTACAATGTCGTCGTTAAATATTTCTAATATAAATTACACAGATTTCCATTAAAACCATCTTTCTAACCCTAAAAGATATATTTTATTCTAAATGAATTATTTAAAGTAAAAGTTCATTTCCACACACAACAGAAATATCATAGGGGTTCTATACTTAAACTAATTATTTACATTATAGAAATTCAAGAACCAAATTATATAAACTCGATTGTTCCATGGTAAATTATGGTATGTGATTCAATCACCATAATGTGCAGGGTGCATGAATTTGTTCAGATTTAAAGCTAACATATATATACTATCTCGTAATCATATTAGAATACTCGAAAAAGTATATGAACTAAAATACACATTTAAGTATAATATAAGGGTTGAAACCATAGTTTCACCTAAGGTAATACGTAGTCACTTATGACAATCTCAGTCATCCATTTATTTCAATTTAACTATCCAAAAAAATGCAAAATTAAACTATTATATGTGATGTAAGAGGATCTTTATATTATACAATGTTTAATATAAAATTAAATGTTTTGACAATATTTAAAATATTCTTATTCTAAAAATCTAAATATCAAATTTACCGTACAAAATTAATTATGTTGTATCCAAGTATAAATGTAGTTTATATCTACAACTTGTATATATATACCGTTCAAAATTGTAGTTTATATATATAACTAAAAAATCTCTATATCTAAATTTATTTTGATTTCAATTAAAAGAATTTCCTAAGACTTTTTCACTCATATATTACTTTTAACACGTGTGGTGTATGGAACACACGTTACATTTGAAATATTATATATCAAAATAAAAATATTAATAAATGATTCAATAGTGTCAAATTTTGGGCATTAAATAATTCACTTTTTCTTGTGTGAAAAACTCTGTAATTGTGTTGAAAAGCTCTTTCTCGAAATCATCATGAAAATAATCTTCACTCGTAGTTCTTTTTGTTTAGATTTGGTTTTATTTTGGTCATCCAAATTAAAAAAAAACTTTTCTGGTCACTTACTTTTGAAAACGTTTCTGTTTTGGTCATTGGACCGTTAACTTCCGTTATAAAAAAATTAATTTCTAATTTAACCTCTAAAATTTCAAAACTTTATTTTTCACCATCTTCCCCAACATAAACAAAAAGACATACTTGTCCAACTCACTTCCATCATTGAGATTACTCGAACCTTTGTAACCCCCTCGACCCGGCCTAGCCGATAGACCGAACCGAACGGATCACACGGGGAATATTGAAGTAAACCGGGAAGGTTTACCTCAATAAACGACCCTATTTTTTTTCTTTTTATCTTGTCTAGATGCAAGTTACATTCATATGTGATCAACAAGCAGCAGACTAAAAGACAAAATGAGCATTCATCAATTATTGCTAATTTTGGTTTTAAGGACCATAAATGTAACACCCCAATTTTGGGCTTAGAAGTTTAAGGTCTGAACCAGACCGGTCTGATATTCGGTTCGAATATAAAATGAGGTTTTAGGGAAAGCCTAGTTCGGGATATTTTAAAAATATAGAAAAATATCTAAAAATCCTCATTTAATATATATAAGAGAGTGTTGAAATCAATTTTACAAAATTAGGTTTGGAAATACTATATTTCGGTGCAGTGACCAAAATTCAATTTTTGCAAAGTTTAGTAGTGACTGTTTTATAAAGGATTGAAACTTTGAATCTTTAAGGAGCTAATTACCCAAAATGTTTTTCTCCAGATTTTTTCCTTAATTTGGGTGATTTAATTAATGTTTTAATTAAATAAAAGAAAAGGGAAACTACCTTTTGATTTTCATAACTACTTTTTCCTAATTTTCTCTCATTCCTTTTTCTCTCAAAATCCCATCATCCAAACATTTTTTCTCCAGCAACTTTCACATAGATTTTCACTTCAATTGATGAGATTTCCATCATCTATTGGTTCCTAATCAATCTTGCATCAAATCCTTTTGATTTTTCACATTGATTTTCATTGAATTTGGCCCAAATCAAGGAGAAATCATCATTTAGAGGTAAGATTATTCTTCTCCTCTAAATACTCAGTTCTTTACTGAAATTCCCAAGTTGTCAATCCTTTATTCAAGTTTTATAAATGGTTTTAGTTTTAGAAACAAGATTTTGGCTTAAAACTCAAGATTTTGGAAGAGATCTTGAAGATTTTGTTTGTAATTGATTGGGCTCTGTTTTGAGGTGGTTCTCTAATGTATTTTGGATGTTAAATGATGTTAGAAATGAGGTTTTATCAATTCAATCCCGAATAGGTTGTGTTTCCTAAGTTTTTGCTTATGAAAATGGTGGTTTTTGAGTTGTTTTTGGTGTTCTGTTATAGATGGAGGTATAAGGACGAGTTGAGAGTTGTTTTTGATGTTAATTGATGTTTAGAAATGACTAGAAGTGATGGATCTTAGCTGGCTTAAGTTTTGGAAGAGTTTGGAGGTGATTTCGGTTGTGTTTGGTAGCCGAAATGTTGGGTTTAGATAGAGCAACGAGTTTTGGAGTGTTGGCTGAAGATTTCAATGCATGATGATGCATTAATCCTCTGCTTTGATGTGTCTAAAATAGGGGAGACATCTTCGGACACTTTCGGAGTTGATCCAGAGGCTTAATCGGCATTTCGACAAGTAAGCGAAACGAAATTGGTGAGTGAAAGTGATTTTCCAGCTTTGAAATGATTATTTGGAGGTTCTGGGAGCTTAGTTTAAGTCTAAACAACTTAGCTAAGCTCAAGTTTAAGTTTTCGGAAAAACTCCCTTGGATGTGCTAAGATGTGGTTTGATGCATTAGTTATGAAATGCATGTTTAATTTCTGTTTTGAAAGCATGTTGTAGCATGATTAATGTTGGTTTGGAAAGTCATGTATTAAAGGATGCTCAAGGTAAGAGATCCTTGGTTTGACATGTTATTAATTTGGTTATGATGCATGGAGGTGCATGATGTTAAGTGGCTTTGATTAATGCTTTAAAACAATGAATTGATGATGATATTTGATGTATATTGGCAAGTGGTGAAATGGTTTTAAAGTACTTGAATCGGATATAGTTAGCCGGCTATAGGATTGGGTGCACCGTAAGTAAAGTCGCCTTGGATGTTGAGGGGTTGTGATTGTACCGTAAACTCCATCCAAGTACCCTAACTATTGAGGTAAGATCACAACGGTGGTTGAAATTCCGTCTGTGGATCTTGTGTTATGTGTCCCTTACTATCGTTAGAGGAATTATACAACTACCGATGAGTGGTGTTGAGGGGTTGTGATTGTACCGTTATACTCCACCACGGGTGTCACATCAAGGGAGGGATTGCTCTTGAGTGTGAACCTTGTGTAGTCCGGTAGTGTGTATGAAGCGTGCGGGACAACGATTGTAATCCGCGTATCCTATTGTGTTTTGTGTTGAAATGGTTATGAACTATCACTTGAAAGCCAATATATTGTATTGAATGTAATGAAGCATGAGATGATTGAAAAAGATGCAAGGTAGCATGAGAAAGAGATGTGCATGTCGTTTACAAGCTTTGTTAAAAGTGTTTTTTTTAAATGCATTATTGTAATTGTTTTGTTTAGAGCATGCCTCACTAAGCATTTGTGCTTACGCTCTCTCTTACCAATAATGCAGATAATTGAGGTGCTTTGGGCATCAAGGAAGCTAAGTGCATCCAAGGAAAATCCAAGGTCACGTATGATGAAGTTTTCATACCCTATTAGTTTTGATAAATTGGCAATGGGAACCTAAGTTTTGTTTTGGGAGATGTGTTGAACTCCTTAAGGTTGTGGCATGTTTGCCTTTATTGGTTTGAATTGTAAATGGCCTTTAAATGCTTGATTTGAAGTTTGTTTGCCCTTTTGGTTTTGATAATAGGAAGCATGCCTCTAGTCTTGTGAAATTTCATGTTTGGTGATATGAATGTGTTAGGGTGTCCTAAACATGTACCATTTATGTATGTTGACTTGTTGACATGATTAGGGAGTCATTAGATGGTGTTTGAATGGTTTTATGCATGAAAAACCAGACTTTGCTGTAGTTTCTGGGCAAACCGTATCAAAACACCCTCTGGCGTTTCGGAACGGGGGCCTGTAATGGCCTTCGTGTTTCGAAACGATTGGGGTTGTTCCGATACGTTTTGGCTACTGGAGAGCCGTGTTTCGGAACCAGTATCGAAACGGAAGAGTGATGCCCCGCGTTTCGATACGGATTGTAAGTGTTTTGAAACAAGTGACCGTTGGGCACTAATTTGAATGGTGCTGAAGTTTGCAAGCTTTACATTTTAGTCTCGAAAGTTGTGTTTGCAATTGTCTGAGTTTGAGATGTCCAATCATGGTGATTTTTGGCAGGGAAGCGTGTAACATGACTAATTTCATATTGGTAACATAAAAATCAGTAAAGACCCTCTAATTCACAGAATTTACATTATGGTCCCTATTCTTGTAATAAGTGCAATTGAGTCCCTGTTTGTTATTCGGCCGCTGTGCCTTTCTCAAATAAGCTTTATGGGAACTCACTTAGGGTTAATGTGCATCTAGACAGGATTAAAAAGAAAAAAAAAAGTTGTGAATCAAGGTTGACTTTCGGGTTGACTTTGGTTTTCCCCGTGTAACCTTCGTAGTTCGGGTCAACCGTCTAGGCCGGGCTAAGGGGGTTACATTTGTTGGTATCAGAGCTTGGTTCTCGTGTAATTGGGAATTGTTATGTGAGTGATGTATGTGTCTTTGCATGATGAGCCTTTTAGGTGAAAGAATGTTTTATGAATTGTGATGCATAGTTGCAATTTTGATGCTATGCTATGTTGAAGCGTGTTAGGGGAACCCATTGCCATATCAAAACTAATGAAAGGAATTGTTTTTGGAAAATGAGCTTGATTACTTGGATTACTTACCTTGTTGAGCCTAATTGTGTTTATTGCATTTGTGTCAATGCATTGTTTTCTTTGTAAATGGGGCCACGTCGATGGTGGTGGATTTACCTCCTCCTCCTGGTGGTGGACCAGCTGGTGGTGATGGTGGTGCTGGAGCTGGTAATGCTGGTGCTGATGCTGGGGTCGCTGGACCTGAAGGTGTGTAGGGGCACGCTACTCCTGACATGACTGTGTTGATTCAGGCTATTGCTGGAGCCTTTCAGGCAGCGGTAGCTGGAGCTCATGGAGCTGCGCATCAGGATGATGCTAATGTGAGATTGACTTTGGAGCGTCTTCGCAGTCTGGGAGGGACTGAGTTCAACGGTTTGTCTCCGGAGGGATCAGAGTCTTGGTTGGAAAGCACCAAGAGGATTTTGGGGCAAATGAACTGCAATAATGTGCAGAAGTTGGGTTGTGTGGTGTCACTGCTGCATAGTGATGCTTATATGTGGTGGACGACCACTATCTCTGGAATGGAGAACAATGATGGAACTTGGACATTTTTCCTGAATGCGTTCAAGCGGATGTATCTGGGTGTGCGATACCTAGATGAGAAGAAAAGAGAATTTATGTCTCTTTTGCAAGGCAACATGACGGTAGCTGAGTATGAGATCCAGTTTGTTCGCCTTAGTCAGTATGCACCTGAGCTGATTCCTGATGAGCGGGAGAGGTGTGAACGTTTCCGTTATAGATTGGTGACGGACGTGAAGACATATATGCTTGCGACTGATTATACCGATTTTGATGTGCTTGTGTGTCGAGCGAAAGATATCAAGCAGAACTTGGGTTTGTCTTCCAGAGGCGTTAGTTCTGGCTCAGGAAAAAGAGTCGCTGATCATAGTTCTAGTGGTGGACGGAACAAGAGAGGACGAGATAAGAGGTATCAGCCTACTGCTAGGCGCGGTAGTGGAGGACATGGTACGCCTGTTCAGGGAGATAGGATGAGGGCTGATCAGAACACGTGCTGGACGTGTGGATTTCGTGGCCATTTGAGGCGAGATTGTCCTCGAGCAGCGAGGGAGGTTCAAGCTTTTGTTGCAGCGACAGGTAATTCAAGTTGGAATTGTGGTTCGGCAGACCACATGAGGAGGGAGTGTCCTTTGTTGACCGGTGGTGGTCAGGGACGTGCTCCTGGGGTAGTTACACCTTAGAGAGGTCGTGGGCGCGGCCGTGGTAACTTTCAGCGCAGAGATGATGGTGGGAGGAATGTGGCGCATGTTGTGGCTGTTCAACCTGAGGGTGGTGGCAATGGCTCGAGTGTATGCTCAGTGTGAGGGAAGGAATGATACGGATGTGATCGCAGGTACCTTTACTTTGCAATCCTTGTCGTTAATTTCCTTGATTGATTCTGGATCTACACACTCGTACATATTGGGTGAACATGCTCAAATGCTTGGTTTACCTGTTGAGTCTTTGGATGTTGGTATGCTGTGACTAGTTCCTTTGGTGAGACGGTCGTAACAAGGAGGTTGTTTAGGAGGTGTCCTTTAAAAGTGCAAAACCATGTTTTTCTTGTTGATCTCATGGAATTGACATTCTATGGTTTTGATGTGATCCTTGGTATGGATTGGCTAGTTGAACATCGAGCTGTGGTGGATTTTGAAAGCAAGTGAGTTTCGTTGAAACTTGCGGATGATTACGAAGTAGTGGTGGTTGGTGAGAATGTGAAGTTTCTTGCCAATGTGGTGTCGATGTTGGAAGCAAGTCGGATGTTGAGGCAGGGTTGCGAGGCTTACCTAGCTTTTGTGATGAACCCTAGTTCAAAGGAGTTGCATGTTCAGGATATCAGAACCGTACGAGAGTTTCCTGGAGTATTTTCGGAGGAATTACCTGGATTACCTCCTAACCGAGAGGTGGAGTTTGGAATTGTGTTGTATGAAAACACAACTCCAGTGTCCATTGCTCCTTATCGCATGGCACCTAAGGAGTTGTAGGAGTTAAAGACGCAACTTCAGGAGTTGCTTGATCGTGGGTTCATTCGGCCGAGTGTGTCACCTTGGGGTGCACTGGTCTTTTTTGTGAAGAAGAAGGATGGCACTATGAGAATGTGCATCGATTATCGTCAGCTGAACAAGTTGATCATCAAGAATCGGTATCCTTTGCCGAGGATTGATGATCTTTTTGATCAGTTTCGTGGAGCGGCTGTATTCTCTAAGATTGACTTAAGGTCAGGGTACTACCAGCTTAAGGTGAAGGATGTGGATGTGCCAAAAACAGCCTTCAGGACGAGGTATGGGCATTATGAGTTCCTTGTAATGCCGTTTGGCTTGACGAATGCTCCTGCAGCTTTCATGGACATGATGAATAGAGTGTTCCATGAATACTTGGATAAGTTTGTTGTGGTGTTCATTGACGATATCCTTGTGTACTCTCGTACTGAGGAGGAGCATGAAGGTCATTTGAGGGTTGTGTTGCAAGCGCTTCTGGAAAATCAGCTTTATGCTAAGCTGAGCAAGTGTGAGTTTTGGCTAAAGGAAGTTGTGTTCCTTGGTCATGTGGTTTCGGCTGAGGGAATTCGTGTTGATCCTCAGAAGATCGAGGCGGTTATGAATTGGAAGCCTCCTATGTTTGTTCATGAAGTCCGTATTTTCCTTGGGTTAGCGAGATATTACCAGAGGTTTGTGGATGGATTTTCAAAGATTGATGCACCTTTGACAAAGTTGTTGCAAAAGGATGTCAAGTATGAGTGGATGGAAGCAAGACAACAAGCTTTTGAGAAGCTTAGGGCAGCTTTGACGCAAGCTCCAATCTTTGTTCAGCCTAAATCAGGAAAAGAGTTTGTGGTATATAGTGACGCATCCTATGTTGGTTTGGGATGTGTGCTAATGCAGGAGGGTAAGGTGGTGGCTTATGCATCACGACAATTGAAGGTGAATGAGCACAATTATCCTACGCATGATATTGAGTTAGCTGCGGTGGTTTTTGCTTTGAAGATTTGGAGACATTATCTGTATGGTGATAAGTGTACTGTGTACACAGATCACAAGAGTTTGAAGTATCTGATGTCGCAGAAAGAGTTGAATCTTAGGCAACGACGTTGGGTGGAGTTGCTTAAGGATTACGATCTAACGATCGAGTACCATCTGGGAAAAGCTAATGTTGTGGCGGATGCCTTGAGTAGGAAGGTGGCAGTGGAGTTAAGGGCTATGTTTGCTAGCTTGAGTATTTCGCAAGATGGGGGTCTTGTGGCTGAATTGCAAGTGAAACCATCTTTGATTCAGTTGATAAAGGATAAGCAGTTGTTGGATGATTCTTTGGTGCCTCATGTTCAGGATATTGCTGAGGATAGATCATCGGATTTCTGTTTTAATGATGATGGAGTTTTATGTTTTGGAAGTCGGGTAGTAGTGTCGAATGATGCGGAGTTGAGGCGTACTATTTTGACTGAAGCTCATAGTAGTCCTTTTGCTATGCACCCTGGTAGTACGAAGATGTATCGTGATTTAAAGGATGAGTACTATTTGGTGGGATTGAAGAAAGATGTTGCGGAGTATGTGAGTAAGTGCATGATTTGTCAGCGGGTTAAGGCTGAGCATCAGGTTCCTTCAGGATTGTTGCAACCGTTGAGGATTCCTGAGTGGAAGTGGGAAACGATTACCATGGACTTTGTGTTTGGTTTGCCTTTGTCGCCATCGAAGAAGAATTCGGTGTGGGTGATTGTTGATCGCCTTACAAAGTGTGCGCATTTCTTGCCAGTGCATACTACGTATACTTTGGACAAGCTTGCAGAGCTGTACATTGCTGAGATTGTGTGTTTGCATGGTGTGCCAAAGTCTATAGTGTCGGATAGAGATCCGAGGTTTACATCGCGTTTTTGGGAGTGTTTGCACCAAGCTTTGGTTACGCGGTTGAATTTCAGTACTTCTTATCATCCACAGTCGGATGGTCAGTCGGAGCGTGTTATCCAAGTGCTTGAGGATATGTTGAGGTGCTGCGTTATTGAGTTCCAAGGCTCTTGGGAGAAGCGTTTGCCTTTGGTGGAGTTTGCTTATAACAATAGCTACCAGGCAAGTATTCAAATGGCACCTTATGAAGCCTTGTATGGGAGGAAGTGCAGAACTCCTCTTGGCTGGGCTGAAACAGGTCAGAAGTTGGTGTCGATGCCGACTTTGTTGAAAGGAACCACCGAGAAGGTGAAGCTCATTTGTGAACGGTTGAAGGCAGCTTCTGATCGACAGAAGTCTTACGCGGATTTAAAGCGTAAGGAGATTGAGTTTGTGGTGGGTGATCGTGTGTTTTTGAAGGTTTCGCCTTGGAAGAAGTTGATGAGGTTTGGCCGGAAGGGTATGTTGAGCCCTAGGTATATTGGACCATACGAAGTGATTGAACGTGTGGGTCCTGTTGCGTACAAACTGAGGTTACTGCAAGAGTTGGAAAAGATACATGATGTGTTTCATGTCTCTATGCTTCGGAGGTATAGATCGGATCCTTCGCATGTTATGCATGTGGAGGAAGTGGAGTTGAACCCAAATTTAACCAATGATGAGGAGCCGGTTGAAATTCTGGATTCGGACAGTAAAGTTCTTCGAGGTAAGACCATTGAGTTGGTTAAGGTGTTGTGGAGGCATCGTGGTGTTGAGGAAGCCACGTGGGAAAGAAAGGATGACATGAAGAAGCAGTTTCCTTACCTTTTTCCTCCAGGTAAATTTCGAGGACGAAATTTCTTAAGAGGGGGAGAGTTGTAACACTCCAATTTTGGGCTTAGAAGTTTAGGGTCTGAACCAGACCGGTCTAATATTCGGTTCGAATATAAAAGGAGGTTTTAGGGAAAGCCTAGTTCGGGATGTTTTAAAAATATAGAAAAATATCTAAAAATCCCCATTTAATATAAATAAGAGAGTGGTGAAATCAATTTTACAAAATTAGGTTTGGAAATACTACATTTCGGTGTAGTGACCAAAATGCGATTTTTGCAAAGTTTAGTAGTGACTGTTTTGTAAAGGATTGAAACTTTGAATCTTTAAGGAGCTAATTACCCAAAATGTTTTTCTCCAGATTTTTTCCTTAATTTGGGTGATTTAATTAATGTTTTAATTAAATAAAAGAAAAGGGAAACTACCTTTTGATTTTCATAACTACTTTTTCCTAATTTTCTCTCATTCCTTTTTCTCTCAAAATCCCATCATCCAAACACTTTTTCTCCAGCAACTTTCACATAGATTTTCACTTCAATTGATGAGATTTCCATCATCTATTGGTTCCTAATCAATCTTGCATCAAATCCTTTTGATTTTTCACATTGATTTTTATGGAATTTGGCCCAAATCAAGGAGAAATCATCATTTAGAGGTAAGATTGTTCTTCTCCTCTAAATACTCAGTTCTTTACTGAAACTCCCAAGTTGTCAATCCTTTATTCAAGTTTTATAAATGGTTTTAGTGTTAGAAACAAGATTTTGGCTTAAAACTCAAGATTTTGGAAGAGATCTTGAAGATTTTCGTTGTAATTGATTGGGCTCTGTTTTGAGATGGTTCACTAATGTATTTTGGATGTTAAATGATGTTAGAAATGAGGTTTTATCAATTCAATCCCGATTAGGTTGTGTTTCCTAAGTTTTTGCTTATGAAAATGGTGGTTTTTGAGGTGTTTTTGGTGTTCTGTTGTAGCTGGAGGTATAAGGACGAGTTGAGAGTTGTTTTTTATGTTAATTGATGTTTAGAAATGAATATAAGTGATGGATCTTGGCTGGGTTAAGTTTTGGAAGAGTTTGGAGGTGATTTCGGTTGTGTTTGGTAGCCGAAATGTTGGGTTTAGGTAGAGAAGCGAGTTTTGGAGTGTTGGCTGAAGATTTCAATGCATGATGATGCATGAATCCTCTGCTTTGATGTGTCTAAAACAGGGGAGACATCTTCGGACACTTTCGGAGTTGATCCGGAGGCTTAATCGGCGTTTCGGCAAGCAAGCGAAACGAAATTGGTGAGTGGAAGTGATTTTCTAGCTTTGAAACGATTATTTGGAGGTTTTGGGAGCTTAGTTTAAGTCCAAACAACTTAGCTAAGCTCAAGTGTAAGTTTTTAGAAAAACTCCCTCGGATGTGCTAAGATGTGGTTTGATGCATTAGTTATGAAATGCATGTTTAATTTCTGTTTTGAAAGCATGTTGTAGCATGATTAATGCTGGTTTTGAAAGTCATGTATTAAAGGATGCTCAAGGTAGGAGATCCTTGGTTTGACAAGTTATTAATTTGGTTATGATGCATGGAGGTGCATGATGTTAAGTGGCTTTGATTAATGCTTTAAAACAGTGAAATGATGATGATATTTGATGTATATTGGCAAGTGGTGAAATGGTTTTAAAGTACTTGAATCGGATATAGTTAGCCGACTATAGGATTGGGTGCACCATAAGTAAAGTCGCCTTGGATGTTGAGGGGTTGTGATTGTACTGTAAACTCCATCCAAGTACCCTAACGATTGAGGTAAGATCACAACGGTGGTTGAAATTCCGTCTGTGGATCTTATGTTATGTGTCCCTTACTCTCGTTAGAGGAATTATACAACTACAGATGAGTGGTGTTGAGGGGTTGTGATTGTACCGTTATACTCCACCGCGGGTGTCACATCAATGGAGGGATTGCTCTTGAGTGTGAACCTTGTGTAGTGTAGTCCGGTAGTGTGTATGAAGCGTGTGGGACAACGCTTGTAATCCGCGTATCCGATTGTGTTTTGTGTTGAAATGGTTATGAACTATCACTTGAAAGCCAATATATTGTATTGAATGTAATGAAGCATGAGATGATTGAAAAAGATGCAAGGTAGCATGAGAAAGAGTTGTGCATGTGGTTTACAAGCTTTGTTAAAAGTGTTTTTTTTTAAATGCATTATTGTAATGGTTTTGTTTAGAGCATGCCTCACTAAGCATTTGTGCTTACGCTCTCTCTTACCAATAATGCAGATAATTGAGGTGCTTTGGGCATCATGGAAGCTAAGTGCATCCAAGGAAAATCCAAGCTCACGTATGGTGAAGTTTTCATACCCTATTAGTTTTTAATAAATTGGCAATGGGAACCTAAGTTTTGTTTTGGGAGATGTGTTGAACTCCTTAAGGTTGTGGCATGTTTACCTTTATTGGTTTGAATTGTAAATGGCATTTAAATGCTTGATTTGAAGTGTGCTTGCCCTTTTGGTTTTGATAATAGGAAGCATGCCTCTAGTCTTGTGAAATTTCATGTTTGGTGATATAAATGTGTTAGGGTGTCCTAAACATGTACAATTATGTATGTTGACTTGTTGACATGATTGGGGAGTCATTAGATGGTGTTTGAATGGGTTTATGCATGAAAAACCAGACTTTGCTGCAGTTTCTGGGCAAACCGTATCGAAACACCCTCTGGCGTTTCGGAACGGGGGCCTGTAATGGCCTTCGTGTTTCGAAACGATTGGGGCCGTTCCGATACGTTTTGGCTACTGGAGAGCCGTGTTTCGGAACCAGTATCGAAATGGAAGAGTGATGCCCTGCGTTTCGATACAGATTGTAAGTGTTTCGAAACAGGTGACCGTTGGGCACTGATTTGAATGGTGCTAAAGTTTGCAAGCTTTACATTTTAGTCCCGAAAGTTGTGTTTGCAATTGTATGAGTTTGAGATGTCCAATCATGGTGAATTTTGGCATGGAGGCATGTAACATGACTAATTTCATATTGGTAACATAAAAATCAGTAAAGACCCTCTAATTCATAGAATTTACATTATGGTCCCTATTCTTGTAATAAGTGCAATTGAGTCCCTATTTTTTATCCGACCGTTGTGCCTTTCTCAAATAAGCTTTATGGGAACTCACTTAGGGTTAATGTGCATATAGACAAGATTAAAAAGAAAAAAAAGGGTTGTGAATCAAGGTTGACTTTCGGGTTGACTTTGGTTTTCCCCGTGTAACCTTCGTAGTTCGGGTCAACCGTCTAGGCCGGGCTAAGGGGGTTACAATAAAGCAAACACAATACATTGCAAGGGTATTTTACCAAATTTGGTTTACCAACCTTTAATTAAGTTCATTACATGCATCTCTATCGAAACTCAACTCAAATTAACTATTAGAACTCATTCAATTGCATATATGACAAACAGGGACCAAATCGCAAAGAAATAGAACTTCAAAAGATTCCAAAAACTGCCATAACATCTAGCCGTTTCGGAACAACAAGCCTTGTATCAGAACGGGTGTATCGAAAATGGAGCACCTATTTCGAAACGCGGACTCGTACCGAAACGACCCAAGACCTGTTTCGGAACATGGGTTCACAGTTTCAAAACGTACCAAAACGGATCTCCCCGTTTCGATACCCCAAGGCATTTTCTATCCTCAGTTTCGAAACAAGCAAGGGTGTTTCGAAACACCTGGGCCTATAATGTTTAATTTTGCTGGTTTAACTCGAGTCTAATCATCCGAAACTAATCCAACATATACATAAACATGCTTGCAACTCAAATGCACCTCAACAATCATAAATTCATGGCAAAAGCATCATCAAAGCATCACTATCAACATCAATGATATCTAAAGGCATGCTTCCTAAGAAAAACAAGCACCAAAATGTCAAATCTCAAATCCAAACAATTACCAACACTCAAAGGCCATTTACATACCCAAATTCGCATACCAAACTTTTACCAGAACTGAAAATACCAAAACAACCAACTAACAAGAGACGAGACACGCACAAGGTTTCCACCCGGGAGCTACCCTCAACTATTGCAACCTTAACGTTTCTCAATCGTTAGGGTACTTGGATGGAGCTTTCAGTACAATCACAACCCCTCTACCCCTCTACACTTTAAAAACCAATGATCTCAAAGATTTCGGGATTAATATGATTAAGACTCTATTTCAACATCATAAACCTTTCAAAACTCAATTAGAAACCATCTCAAACAAACCAAATCAAAACAACTCCAAAAATCTCATTAAATCATATTTTTCAACAAGATTTCATAATTTTATCAAAACCACAATGAAACCTCAACCAAAAACATAGATAAAGAGTCAAATATCTTTGGAATTTGATTAAAGAAGCTTGATTAGAGGGTTAGCATGAAATTTACCTCCAATCCTTGCTTCTCTTCTAATTTGGCAAGTTTAGCTTTCAAGAATCTTGAAGAAATTTGAGAGAAATCACAAAGGAGAAGTTGAAAATCAAGAGAGGAAAGAAAGTGAAGGAAATCTTGGAATTGAGAGAAAATGGAGAGTGTTTGGCTGAAGTGAAAAGGAGAGAATGAAATTGATCGTCAAAATCGCTTAACCAAAATACTTACCTCTTTAATTAAACCAATAAAAGTCATTTTAATATTTAATAAATCATTTAAAACACATGCCAAAATAGAGAAAAAGCTTAATTGCCAATTAGCTCCCTAAAGATTCTAAGATTTTGACTCTTTTTGAAAAATACTCTTTTTCCACAGTTTTAAAACTTTACATTTTGGTCACAACCCAAAATGTATACTTCCCAAAACTTGTTTTGTCAAATTGATTAAACCAACCTCTTAAATATATTTTTAGAGAATTTTAAGAATTTTTATCATATTTTTATCCCATCCCGAACCTTGATTTCCCTGAACCACCTTTAACGATTCGAACCATCGATTACCGCTTCCACTAGCCTAACCCAACACGCAAAACACCTAGGCCCAAAACCGAGGCATTACAATCTCTCTTGCCTTCATCCTCGAAATCAATATCTTGTTCATGGGTCCATGTGACAGGGACAGCTAAGCCTAACAAAAAGGAATGGGAAAGATAAGGAATGCCTTCCGAGTCAAGAGGGTCCATCAAAAGACAAAGATGCTTAGATCATGTTATCATGGGAGGAATTTCCACCTAGTATTTTGTTAAGTGGATCAATCGAATTGAAAATGGCCAAGAGAGGGGTGAATTGGTTTTTTAAAATTGAAGGGAGTGAATTGAAAATGTAGAAATTGAAGACAAGACAATTTATAGTGGTTCAAGCTTAGAACAAGCTCTACATCCACTACCTTAGCTCCCACTAAGGATTTTCAAGCAATTTCACTAGAAATTTGTCCTCTTTTCTCGGATTAAGAGGAAACCTTACAATCGGTTAATCTTTCTACCCAAAGATTAACCAAGACTCTCTACAATACAAAGATTGTTGGCAAATGAAAAATAAACCTCACAAGGTAGAATATTTGCCCCAAATTACAAGTTCTCTCAACCCAAATTGATAAAAGATGAATAGAATGAAAATCACTAAATTGGGTACAAGGTTTTGACTCTAATAGCTCAAGAATGGATTGGATTTTTGCTTTATTGTTGTTCACTTGTTCAATAGTTGGTACTGTAGCTTTAATGACTTGTTTTATACTTCTTCATTGAATTCTAGCCGTTTCGGTGGTTGGCATCATTATTAGAGCCGTTGGGCTCCCTTTTTCCCACCATAAATTTAGTTTTGCAACTTGCTGTTTCAAAACACTCAGGCACGTATCGGTACCTGTCTAAAAATAGAAAGAGTCGTTGTGTGTAATAAAGAGGGTGTATCGAAACACTCAAAGGCGTATAGAAATGGTTAGGGGCCGTATCAAAACGGCTATAGGCCATATCGAAACGGTGTTGCTCACAAATGAATCTGCCAAAACTTGAATCGAAACACCCAATAGTAGGGGTGTTCATGGTAGGTTGACCATACCGTTTAGCTTAAACGGTTGTTAACCGTTATAGCGGTTATTATTCGTAACTTAATCATTACTAACCATTAAGAAACGGTTAAGCATTAATTTTTTAAATGGTTAACCATTATAGTAGGTAACCATTAAGGAACAGATCAGTTACATGTTAACATGTAACCTATTACGATTTTCATTTCAAATGTTCATTATTTCTTTTTTAGAATAATAAATATATATCTCCGATAAATATTGTATTATTTTTTTAAAAAAAATTAACTTAAATAGAGAAATTTTAAACACAAACTTTATACTTAGTTAAAATAAAGTACATATAGGTTAACCATTAACCGTATTTTTTAGCGGTTCGGTTAACCAAAACCGTTTAACCTTAACAGTTAGGTTAATTAATCTATAAAATGAACAATTATAACGGTTAACGGTTACGATTAACGGTTACGGTTTATTTTGCACACCCCTACCCAATGGGTGTATCGAAACGGGTAACAAAAATTTAAATATTTTTCAGATTTTAATAACTAACAAGTAACGGCTATATCATTAAATGGTCAGATTTGAAAAATCTTAACCCTCAAATCGATACGAGTAAGGCCATATCGAAACGCTATTTAAAATATTAAAGCCCAGATGGAGGTCGTATCGAAATGGACAAGGACGTATCGTAACGTCGGTCTCAAAACGGGAATTTCCATATCAAAACGGAATTTTCTAGTAAGCTCTTAAGATCAAGACGTATCGAAACGCCTGAGCGATTTTGTACAATTTGACTTTAAAAACACTTAGAAATTTTTATGGACTTTAAGTTTTGACTTTAAAACATTTTAAGACTAAAATATACTTGTCCAATATGAGTCTTTTGAGTACTTAAAAATTTATTTACTTTGCAATTAGGTCCTTAGACTATTTGCTATATCAAAATCAAACATTGGTTTTATAATTTCCCCCTTTTGATATAACAAAAACAAAGTAAATTTTGAAGTAAACTCCCCCTAAGTTTAAGCTATGTTTTGAAAAGATTTTAAAAATTTTAGCTTAACCTCTTCTCCCCCTTTTTATTAGATCAAAATCATAATAAGCAACATAAAAGGAATAACATAATTCAATGAGGAAATAAGAAATATAAAGCAAACAACTTAAATTTCATTAAGCATTAAAGCATAAGAGTTCAAAGCAAATAGAAATCCAAACCTAAATCCTAAAAGCATAATTCAAAAAACAAGAAATCAAAGCATAGGTCCTAAAAGGGAATAACATAGATAGGTGCATAAAAAGGGAAATCATAAATGAGATGATATGCAATGAGATGCAAATGGATATGGCTCGTCGTCATCTTCATCAATAACATTGCTCCTTCGAAATTGCCTCCACTCTCCATAAAAGCTGGTAAAGGAGATGTCCATCGATGTTTGTTGAGTTTCAACCAAAGTAAGTCGATTCTCAACATTTTGAACTCGTGCCTCCAAGGATGTGAAAACGAGTATCAATAGCGGCAAAATTAGAGGTCATGGAAGTATCCAACGAAGCAATGTTGGTTTGCAAGTTATTGAATTGCTCGGTGAGAAAAGTCATGAGAGTTTCATTTTTGGGTGGAGCAACTTGAGCTTGAGGCTCGGGGGCAGCAACATGAGGAGGATTCTCAACACGAACCCAATCTCCATCCATGTAGTGAAATTTGCAACGGATAAGAGTTCTCTCATCAATGGGATCCTTGAGAGATTCTGGAAAATCAAGAGAACAATCGATCCTAATTTCGAGAACAAATATGTAGAACTAATGTAAAACTCAACAAAATAACTCAATGCAGTTCAATATGTGAATGAAGTAACAAGATCCGAGTTACGATTTTGGACAAGATACACCATCTCGGCAAACATGAATTGGCAAAGATTTGGTTGACGTTCCTCACGAAAACAACGAAGCCAAAAGTCGTCGACTTGGTGGATGTGTGAGAACTTTCCTCTGGATGGATGAAACCACCAAGAGACCATGAGATGAAGAATGCGATCGTGAGCATCAAGGATCGTAACGGAGCCACCAAGAGTATGTCCCAAAGAGTTTTCATCCGAAATACCCTCATCTTCAAACCCAAAAACATTAACTAAAGTTTGAGTATCAATTTGAAACTTCTTCCCCATATTGTAGGATTCAATGGCAATTACTTGAGAATGACCGGTATTGGAAATACACCGGGCATTGGCATAAAAGAGAAGAACCATGTTACGGTACAAAGTACCGGGTAAGCTCAAAAAGGTCATGAAATTCCAATGCCTCAATAAAGGAAGATAATGAAATTCAAAATGTTCATAATCCAAAAAGGGTAAAGAAGTAACAGGTTCACGTCGGATTTGATGATCTTGAAAAAGTTTGAAGTTGTTATGGGCTTCAATGGTTCGAAGACTCTTTTGATGAAGAAGAGTGAGGTTGGGACGAGAAGAGTCGTCAACGTTGTTTGAACTTCCCCCAGCCTCATCAATTCTTGATCTCTTTCTAGAACCCATATTTAAAATATGTAAACAAATCAAGGTACAAAACACATGTATGCATAAATCAACCAAATTCAAACCAATAGTCAATCAAATATTCAAGGTATTGATAAAAATCTATACAATATATTATAAAAACATATATAAATATAAAACAAATTTTTGGTAAAAAGAATTTCGAAAAACAATATAGAAAGATATACGGTATATTTATATATTCGAATAAAAAAATTTCAATTTTGAAAGAATTTTTGCAAAATCTACAAAACGCATACTATATATATGTTTTATATACAAGAATTACTTTAAAACGATATAAAATTTGAAACGAAATTGAAAAGGAAAATAAAAGAGTTTTATACCTTGAGATGGGATTATGGATGAATGGAGGATGATAATGCACCAAACTGTTGAATTTTCTTAGACTTGATTTGATAATCAAAAGCCCTTAAAGATTTATGTGAAAAACAATGGGATTTGATGGGTATTTATAGGAGAAAAATCTAGGGTTGGGGTTTTGAAAGAGTTTGTATTTAATAAAATGTGGTTGAAAGTTGAAAAACCCCTTTTAATGCCCTTTTTAGGCTGTTGCAGCTACGCGTATTGATACGCCACTTGGCGTATCGAAACATGAGTATCGTAACACTTCAAAACCGTACTGAAACACGCGTCCGTATCGGTACAAGTATAAGTCGTACCGAAACATGATCGATGCCCTATCGAAACGCTTTCTAGCTGTTTCAATACAGATTTTACCAGAAACAAATTTGGGTATCTTTCCAAGAGCCCGTATCGAAACACCTTTACTTGTTTCGATACACCCGAGCTAGAAAATGCACTCTGGGCAAGAAATACTGAGCTCGTATCGAAACACCTACTTCTGTTTCGATATAGTACTAGAAAATGCATTTTTGAACTGAAAAAAAGGTCAAAAATTGAATTTTAATCGATCCTAAATGCATGTGAATGATGAATGAGCAACATTTATGGACTAAAACAGATAAATACTCCCCCTAGCAACAAGCATAGATGCATCAAGAAGCAATATTTCATCAACATGATCATCATTCCATTTCAAGCAAATTTTTGACATTCAAGGGCTCTAAAAAGTCAAGATAGGCTAGTTAGACCTAACTCTCTCCTAAGAGTCCAAAAACGCTCTTTGTCTAATTGCTTTGTAAAGATATCCACTATTTGGTTTGAAGTATCAACATATTCTAGAACAACATCATTCTTTAAGACATGATCCCTAATGAAATGGTATCTTATCTCTATGTGCTTGGTTCTAGAATGTTGGATGAGATTCTTAGTGAGACATATGGCACTAGTGTTGTCACACTTAAGGGGTATGGTGCCTACATCAATTTCATAGTCTAGAAGTCGTTGCTTCATCAAAAGGACTTGAGCACAACAACTTTTGGCCGATATATATTCCGCTTCGGTGGTAGATAAGGTTACATTATTTTGCTTCTTAGAGAACCAAGATATGAACATACTACCTAGGAATTGGCAAGTGTCGGAGGTACTTTTTCTATCTATCTTACAACCCTCATAATCCGCATCGGAATAAGCATGTAGGCTAAAGAAAGAGTCTCTAGGATATCAACTCCCTAAACAAAGTGTGTCTCTAAGGTATCTAAAGATTCTCTTAATGGCTACAAGGTGTGATTCTCTAGGGCTAGTTTTGAACCTAGCACACAAGTAAACACTAAACATGATATCGGGTCTACTTGCGGTAAGGTAAAGCAAAGAGCCAATCATAGAACGATAAAGCTTTGAATCAACATACTTACCTCCTTCATTTTTGTCAAGCTTAATTAATAAGCTCATTGGAGTGGCTTGGGGCTTCACATTCTCCAAGCCAAACTTCTTGAGCATATCATTGATGTACTTAGCTTGATTGATAAAGATGACATCCTTCCTTTGCTTGATTTAGAGCCCTAAAAAGAATGAGAGCTCCCCCATCATGCTCATCTCAAACTCGCCTTGCATTAACTTAGAAAATTCTCGACAATAGAACTCATTAGTAGAACAAAAGATAATATCATCAACATAAATTTGTACTACTAAGATGTCATTGTTATTTCTTTTAATGAAAAGTGTAGGGTCCACCTTGCCTTTTTCAAAACCTTTTTCAACCAAAAAGTTTGAAAGCCTTTCATACCAAGCTCTATGAGCATATTTCAAACCATATAGAGCTTTAGTTAGTTTAAGAACATGGTTTGGATAAATTGGATCTTCAAAACCATGTGGTTGATCAACATACACTTCTTCATTAATAAAACCATTTAAAAATGCACTTTTAACATCCTTTTGAATAAACTTGAATTCATGATAACATGCAAATGCAAGAAGCATCCTAATGGCTTCCATTCTAGCTACGGGTGCATGGATTTCATCAAAATTGATTCCCTCTTCTTGAGTATAACCTTGAGAAACAAGTCTAGCCTTGTTCCTCACTATGTTACCACTCTCATCTAGTTTGTTTCTAAAGACCCATTGAGTCCCTATAGTAGACTTATTACTAGGCCTATCAACTAATGTTCAAACTTTACTCCTCTCAAATTGATTAAGTTCTTCTTGTATGACCAATATCTAAAAATCATCTTTTAATGCTTCTTTGATATTTTTAGGCTCAATGCATGAAATGAATGCAACATTATTAAGCAATCTAAGAAAGGATCTAGTGGTTACCCCCTTGGATGGATCACCCAAGATTTCACCATCTTTGACAAAGTTGAGTTCCCTTGGGTAGCTCACGTCCTTTTCTCCAAGATTCATGTCCTTCAAGGATTCTATGGGAGGATCTTGTGCTTCTTCTTCTTTGGTTGGAACCTCATCTACCTTTGATTGTCCACCATCATTGGCTTCAATGATTCCTACATCATCATCATCACAAGAATCCTTCCTCGGAAGGAGGTTATCATCAAAAAACACATGAATAAATTCTTCTACATCTAAGGTTATTTTGTTAAACACTCGATAGGCTTTAGAGTTTAAAGAATATCCTAAAAATAGCTTCATCACTTTTTGCATCAAATTTACCTAAATGATCTTTTCCATTGTTTAAAACAAAACCCTTGCATCCAAAAGGATGAAAATAGCTAATGTTAGGCTTCTTTGATTTTTAAAATCTCATAAGGATTTTTCTTTAAAATTGGCCTAATCATTACACGATTTATAATATAACAAGCGGTGTTTGTGGCTTTCGCCCAAAAATACTTGGGTAAATTGTTTTCATAAAGCATGGTTCTAGCCATCTCTTCTAAAGTACGATTTTTTCTCTCAGCTACCCCATTTTGTTGAGGAGTGCGAGGTGCGGAAAAATTGGGGCTAATACTATTAGAGTTACAAAAATCCTCAAAACCTTGATTTTGAAATTTCGTTCCATATTCACTTCTAATATGAATAATATTTTGACCAAGGTCATTTTGAGTAACTTTTGAAAATGTGGTGAATTTTTCTAAAGTCTTATCTTTTGTACTTAAAAAGAGAACCCATATGTATCTAGAGAAATCATCAACTAAAACATAAGCATATGATTTTCCACCCAAGCTAGTTGTCCTAATAGGCCCAAAGAGATCCATATGGATCAAATGTAAAACTCTACTGCTTGAAACATCATTAATGGATTTAAATGAAGTTAGTTTTTTTACCTTTAGCACAAGCATCACAAATTTTATCTAAGGAGAATTTTAGCTTAGATAAACCTATAACTAGATTTTGGGAAACCAATTTCTCTAAAACACTTATGCTAGCATTCCTAGTTTTCTATGCCATAACCATGCATCATTTTCATTTTGAGCAACCAAATATGCATGTGATGTATGAATGTCATCTAGATGCACCATGTATATGTTACCTATGCGATGACCAATGAGCATTATCTTATTTGTTTTAATGTTCACAATTTTGCAACCATTAACATCAAAAAGAACATTAAAACCTTTATAATATAATTGACTAATGCTCAAAAAGTTATGCTTTAGACCATTGACATATAACACATCTTCAATAAAAATAGAAGAGAGATTACCAATGAAACTTATACCCTCAATATGGCCTTTTGAGTTGTCACCAAATGTCACCACTCCACCACTTTTTGGCTTTATCACCATGAATCTATTGAAACCCCCTTAGCCCGGCCTAGACGCCCGACCCGAACTAAGAAGATTACAATAGGAAAACCAAAGTCAACTCATTAAAGTCAACCTTGATTAACGACCTTTTTTTTCTTTTTATCTTCTCTAGATGTACAACATTAACATATGTGTTCAGCAAGATCATTAGGAAGAAACGGCACAACGATCAGAGTTAAATTAGGGGTTCAATTGCATACAAACGTCTTTTAGGGACTAATTTGTAAGTTTTCAGAATTATAAGGATTAGACAGGTTTTAAAGTTACCAATCCAAAATTAATCATATAATATGAAAACATGTCAAATTTCATCTTAATCAGATCACCTAAACTCATTTAATTAAGCATTCAAGACTCAGGGACCAAAACGTAAGAAAACAGAAACCTGAAACAATTCAAATTCAATTCCAACGGTCGGGTGTTTCGAAACACAAGACCATGTATCGGAACGGTCGTTTCGAAACCAGGTTGACTGTTTCGATACGCGGGTGCGTTCCGAAACCCGTATCGAAACAAAGCTTTCCAGTAGCAAAAGGTTCCGGAACGTTCCTACCCGTTCCGAAACACCATGACCATTCCAGGCCACCGTTCCGAAACAGGTAAGGGCGTTCCGATACGCCTTGCCCTGCAACTTCACAAATTTCTGGTTTTTCTCACATAATCATCTCCGAAAACAGTCCAATTCATGTCACAACATACATACAATATGAAAAACCATCAATGGCCAACATTACGAAGCACAAGCTAAAACATAGCATCATTCATGCAAGTATTAGATCTATAGGCATGCTTCCTAGTCTTCAAAACCATACAAAAGCTAAAAGCCACATTCAAGAACAACTCAAACCTCAAAGGCCTTTTACAAACAAAAACAAGCAAACCAAACATGCTTAAGGTGTCCAACACCCCCAAATACTAACACGAGTAGAAATCCCTCCCATTGCCTCTTATTACACCAAGGTGAAACTACATACTTTTCTTAGTCAAAAGCTTGGATTCCACTTGCTAACATGCTGCCTTGAAAGCTCAATTTTCTGCATTGATGAAACAAATTAGCGTAAGCACAAAGCTTAGTGTGGATCGCTAAAACAACATTCATCAATGCATTCCATAAAACCATTGCATTACTGTAACCTCCTTAGCCCGGCCTAGACGGTTGACCCGAACTACGAAGACTACACTAGGAAAACCAAAGTCAACCCGAAAATCAACCTTGATTAACGACCCTTTTTTTTCCTTTTTAAACTTATCTAGATGCACATTAACCTTAAGCGTACCCTTGGGAAAAACATACTTGAAAACCACAACGATCAGATTATATTAAGGGACTCAATTGCACAAATTACAACAATTAGGGACCAAAATGTAAATTCTGGAAATTAAGAGGACTTAACTGATTTTTAAGTTACCAATATGAAATTAATCACATTACATGCTTCCCTGTCAAATTTCACATTAAATGGACATCCCAAACTCAAGCAATTGCTAAAACGATTTCCAGGACTAAAACGTAAAGCTTGCAAACCTTTAAACCATTCAAATCAGTACCCAACGGTCAACTGTTTCGGAACGAGGGTTGACCGTTCCGAAACACGGGTTCGTTTCGAGACCTGTATCGAAACAGGGCTTGGCAGTGGTCAAACCGTTTGGGAACGTCCTGTACCCGTTTCGAAACACGAAGGCCATTTCAGGCCCCCGTTTCGAAACGCTAGTGCCCGTTCCGATACGGACTGCCCAGAAAGTGCAGAATTTGCTGGTTTAACACACAAACAACCACTTAAACACACTCCAATGACCTCCTAATCATGCCAACAAATCATCATACATACAAGGTACATATTTGCATCATCAAACACATTCATGGCATCAATTAGGAAATACCACAAGTCTAAAGGCATGCACCGTAGCATCCAAAACCAACCAACCATCAAAACACCATTAACATACTTTAAGCCATTTCCCAACATATCAACAACATGCCAAGCATCATAACCACCAATTTACATTAACAACAAGATACAATCAAACCTTAGGTGCACCAACTCATTCAACACATCAACACTTGGTCATGCTTTTAAAACAAGAAGCATAGCATAACAACTTATGAAGAAGATTCAATTATGGCAAAGTGATCAACAACCAAGTTCAAACCATGAACCGAACTTGTTCAACATACACAATCTCATTACTTATCATTATAAAAGATTTACCCACCCATTGACTTTATTATCTATAGCTATAAACCAAGACATACTTCTCAAGTGGAGCTCTTCTTGAATCCCTTGCTTCTTGCTGTCCCAACTTCAATTGTCTGCATTGATGGACAAAGAGAAGCGTAAGCACATAATGCTTAGTGAGGAATGCTCAAAACCAAAACACCATCAATGCAGCGAATCATAAAAACCTTCTTAAAAAGTAGATGCAATTCAATAAACCCAAGCATTGTTTGAAAAACCTCTTTTGAAACAACATGCTTTAAACCATGCCTTGCACAACATGAAATCCAACCTTTAGCTTAGAAAGGCTAAACCACTTTCCCAAAACACATTCTTGTAAAACCATTAATTAAACCCTTCCATGCATGAACACTACATGCAAAGTTAAACTCAAATATCTTGGAAAACAATTCCACTTCACATCATACTTCCTCATGCTTGATGATCATTTCAAAGCAAAACCTTTGGAAAACCATTTGTTCCTTCTAACAATCTCATGCATTCAACAAATACAAAACACATGAACTACCAAAAAGCACATTTGCATTACATGCCTTTCTAGACAAGTCTTCACAAGACTTCAATGCACTAAAGAGATTCCATGCACTCATGCAACATTCACAATAGATGATAAACACTTGTTCAAGCTTAACAAGTAATACATGCACTCTCAAACCATTACACACTTACCATGCAATCTTGCATCATTTCAAGCATCTCTTGCTTCATTTCATTCAAGAACATTAAATTGGCTTTCAAGTGATAATTCACAACCCATTTCAACTCAAGACACAATCGGATACGCGGATTACAAGTGTTGTCCCACACGCCTCATACACACTACCGAACAACACAAGGTGGAGTTTACCGGTACAATCACAACCCCTCAACACCCGTGATGGAGTTTAACGGTACAATCACAACCCCTCAACATCACTCATCGGAAGTTGTATAACTCACTAGCGAGAGTCGGGACACATAACAAGGCTTACACATGGAAGCTACCTTAACCATTGTAATCACCTTAACCAAGCTCACACACGGGAGCAACCCTCCACCGTTGTGACGCTTAACAAAGTCCACCCACGAGAGCCATCCTCCATCAAGGTGACATTTAACAAGGTTCACCCACGAGAGTCATCCTCCATCGTGGTGGCACTTAACAAAGTCCACCCACGAGAGCCATCCTCCATCGTGGTGACACCCACTCTCTCAATCGCTAGGGTACTTGGATGGAGTCTACGGTACAATTACAACCCCTCAACATCCAAGGCGACTCAATTCACGGTGCACCCAATCCTATAGCCGGCTAACTATATCCGATTAAAGTAACCAACAACCACTTACATCACTTGCCAATACACATCAATTACCATCATCAATTCATTGTTTTAAAGCATTAAACGAAGCCATTAAACAACATGCAACACTATGCATCAATTCCACATTTCCAATGTACAAAACCAAGGATCTCTTACCTTGAGCACCCTTCAACACATGACTTTCAAAATCAGCACTAACCATGCTAAAACATGCTTTCAAAACAGAATTTAACATGCAAATCAAATACATTGCAACCAACCATCTCATGGTTCATCCAAGAGTGAGAGTTATCCCGAAAACTTACTCTTGAGCTTAGTTAAGTTTCTTAGACTTAAACTAAGCTCCCATAACCTTCAAACATTGGTTTCAAAGCTGAAAATCCAACTTCACTCACCGGTACACAAAACTAAGCTAGCCGACAAGCCTTCCAAGCATCCGAAACCTCCAACGCCACCTTTATTGCTTTCGAATCATTCTCCCCTGTTTTAAACACATAACAACAGAGGATTAATGCATCATCATGCATTAAAAACACCAGCAACACAACACAACTCACTGCTCTACAAAAATCTAACATTTCGGCTACCAAACACAACCGAAATCACCTCCAAATTCTTCCAAAACATAACCCAGCCAAGATCCATCACTTCTAACCATTTCTAAACATCAATTAACATCCAAAATGAACCCAAACTCGTCCTTATACCTCCAGCATTAACAGAACACCAAAATCACCCCAAAAACCACCATTTTCATAAGCAAAATCTTAGGAAACATAACCTATTCGGGATTGCATTGTTCAAACCTCATTTACACATCATTAGACATCCAAAATACATTTAAAATCCACCTCAAAATAGAGCCCAAACAATCACCACGAAATTCTTCAAGATTTGATCCAAATCTTGAGTTTTAAGCCAAAATCAAGATCACAACATTAAAACCTTTCATAAAACTTAATTTAAGGATTGAGAACTTGGGAATTTCAATAAAGAACTGAATATTTAGAGGAGAAGAACATCCTTACCTCTAAATGTAGATTTCTCCTTGTTTAGAGCCAAAATCCTTGAAAATTCAATAAGCAAATCAAGAGGTTTTGATGTAGAAAGGATTAGGAATCAATTGGTGATTGAAACCTCATCATTTAGTGTGAAAATCAATAGAAATGTTGCTGTAGAAATGTGTTTGGCTAAGGGAATTTTGAGAGAAAATGAGATGAGAAAGTTTTAACAAAAGTTAGTTATGAAAAACTAAAATATGATTTCCCTCTCTTCTTTTAATTAATTAAACATTAATAAAATCATTAAAATTAAGAAAAAACTGGAGAAATCCTTCCTTGGGTAAATTAGCTCCTTAAAGGTTCAAAGTTTCAATCCTTACAAAACAGTCACCACTGAACTTTTCAAAAATTACATTTTAGTCACCATTTCGAAATGTCACACTTCCAAACCTTATTTTGTAAAATTGATTTCACCACTCTCTTATATATATTAAAAGATGATTTTTAGACATTTTTCTATATTTTTAATGCATCCCGAACTAAGCTTTCCTTAAAACCACCTTTTATATTCGAACCGAAAATTAGACCGGTCCGGTTGAGACCCTAAACTTCCAAGCCCAAAATTGGGGTGTTACAATTACCATTTGCAAACTCATGCCTTTCTTAAAACATGCCCATCTAAGCATCAATGCACTGATCAAACCACATGCTTTTAACATCATTAAAATAACAGCAAAAACCTTTTGCTCATGCTTAAACCAAGCATCACATGCATTCTAGCATAAACCACAAGCATCACATGCTCAAATCATTAATCAACAACATTATATTGGTATGCAAGTGATCCATTCTCAATAACACCAAAACCAACTCAAATGACACAATCGAATACGCGGATTACAAGCGTTGTCCCACATGCTTCATACACACTACCGGACTACACAAGGCTCACACACGAGAGTAACCCTCCATCGTTGTGACACCCGTGGTGGAGTATAACGGTACAATCACAACCCCTCAACAACACTCATCGGTAGTTGTATAATTTCACTAACGAGAGCACGAGACACAAAACACAAGATTCACACACGAAATTAACATCCATCGTTGTGATCTTAACCTCAATCGTTATGGTACTTGGATGGAGTATAAGGTACAATCACAACCCCTCGACATCCAAGGCGACTTTATTCACGATGCACCCAATCCTATAGCCGGCTAACTATATCCGATTAAAGTAACCAAAAACCATTTTCATCACTTGCCAATATAATCATTTAACATCAATATTCCATTGTTTTACAAGCATAAACATAATGCCATTTCCACAAGCATAAACATGCTTAACATCATATGCACTTATCACATAAAACCAAGGATCACTTACCTAGTGCATCCTTAACATAATGGCCTTAAGATCCAACATTAACCATGCTTAAATCATGCTTTAAAATAGTAGATAAAATCACATTTACAACAAGTGCATTTTCTAACAAAAACATAGCACCTTCCGAGAGAGACTTTCGAATCACTTACTCTTGAGCTTAGCTAAGTGTTTCAAACTTACACTAAGCTCCCAAGACCATGCTCAAAGCGTTACAAAGCTGGAAAATCCATTTCCACTCACCGATACACGAAACCTCATTTGTCGACGCAAAAATTACCCTTTCGGAGCCTCCAAAATCACCTCGTTTGCACCCGGATCAAGATCCCCTATTTTCACATCATCAAAACAGAGATCTAAATGCATTAAAATAAATTTCAACAACATCAACTAGCACAAACTCGCAGCTCACCCAAACTACACCAATTTACCCATCCGAAATAATCGAAAACTCAATCGATTGCTTCATAAACAATGCCCAGCCAACATACTTCACTTTCAACCATTTATAAACATCAAAACACATCTAAAAACAACGTAAACCCATCCTTATAACTCCAGCAAGCATAATTCCACCATTTCACCTCAAAAACTCATTTAAAACTATCAAGAAACTCAATGATATCAAGGATTTCAAGATCTATATTATCAAAACCTCATTTCAACATAATAACCAACTTGAAACTCAATTAAAAACAATCCAAAACAGAGCTTAACAAAACAAATCCGAAAATCAAGATTTTAATCATATTTTTACAAGATTTTGATCTCAAATCAAAACTATAATGAAAACTCAACCAAAAACATTAATTAGAAGCGAAAGATCTTGGGAATTTCAAAAAAGAACCTTGATTAGAGGTTGAGAATGAGATTTACCTCCAATCCTTGCTCTCCTCAATGAATGACAAGTTTTCCTTAGCAAAAATCTTGAAGAACTTGAAAGGATTCTTGAAAATTGTTTAGGAAATATTGAGAGAGTGTTTGGGAGAAAAGAATTCTGGAGAAAATGAGTTAGAATTGTGTTTGGCTGAAAATGAGAAGAGAAAGGTAGTTACGTGATGGAATCTCACTAATTAACTACTTAATTAATTAAATAAAATAAAAGCCAATTAAAAACTATTTAATTAAAACCATTTTAAACACATGTCATATTAAGGAAAAGGATAAATTGCCATAAAGCTCCCTAAAGATTCTAAGATTTTGGTTTCTCCTTCAAAAATTGCATTTTTCCATAGTTTTGAAACTTCACAATCTGGTAACTACCCAAAATGTACCACTTCCGAAACTCTTTTTGCAAAATTGATTTGACCAACCTCTTAACATATTTTTAGAGGGTTTTAGCAATTTTTACCACATTTTTATCCTATCCCGATCCTTGATTTCCTTAAATCACCTTACGCGATTCGAACCGTTTTCGACTGGTCCAGTCTGATGTCTAAAACACCTAGGCCCAAAACCAGGGTTTTACAACTCTCCCCCACTTAGGAAATTTCTTCCTCGAAATTTTACCTGAAGGAAAAAGGTGTGGAAACTGCTTCAGCATGTCCGCCTTGCTTTCCCATGTGGCCTCCTCAACTCCTCGGTGTCACCACAACACCTTCACAAGCTCTATCGTCTTGCCACGAAGAACCTTGCTGCTCACATCCAGAACCCTCACTGGTTCATCATCATATGAAAGATACGGATTCAACTCTATCTCCTCAACAGGTATCACATGCGAAGGATCCGATCTGTACTTCCGTAACATCGAGACATGAAACACATCATGTATCTTTTCCAGCTCCGAAGGCAATCTCAACCGATATGCCACATGACCAAATCGCTCCATAACCTCGTAAGGTCCAATGAACCTTGGGCTAAGCTTACCCTTACGCCCAAATCTCATCACCTTCTTCCAAGGCGATACTTTCAAAAATACACGTTCGCCAACCGCGAACTCAATCTCTTTACACTTCAAATCCGCGTAAGACTTTTGCCTATCCGATGCTGCCTTCAAACGCTCACAAATGAGCTTCACCTTCTCGGTGGTTCACTTTAACATAGCTAGCATCGAAATCAACTTTTGCCCAGCTTCTGCCCAACAAAGAAGGGTTCTCCCATACAAAGCCTCGTATGGAGCCATTTGAATACTTGCCTGGTAACTATTATTATACGCAAACTCAACCAATGGCAAGTGCTTCTCCCAAGAACCCTAAAAATCTATCACACAACATCTCAACATGTCCTCAAGCACCTGGATCACACGTTCCGACTGTCCATCCGTCTGAGGATGATAGGAAGTACTGAAATTCAACCATGTACCCAAGGCTTGATGCAAACATTCCCAAAATCGTGATGTAAACCTTGAATCCCGATCCGACACAATGGACTTTGGCACATCGTGTAACCGCACAATCTCAGCAATGTACAGCTCAGGCAACTTATCCAAGGTATAAGTAGTATGCACATGCAGGAAATGTGCAAACTTCGTAAGCCGATCAACAATCACCCAAACTGAATTCTTCTTCGACGGTGACAATGGCTACCCATACACAAAATCCATGGTAATTCTCTCCCACTTCCAATCTAGGATTCCCAGAGGCTGCAACGACCCATAAGGAACTTGATGTTCAGCCTTCACTCGCTGACACACCATGCACCTACTAATGAACTCAGCCACATCCTTTTTGAATCACGATACATCTTCGTACTACCAGGATGCATAGCAAAAGGACTACTATGAGCTTCAGTCAGAATAGTGCGCCTCAACTCAACATCATTTGGCACCACTATTCGACTTCCAAAGAACAGAACACCATCATCATTAAAACTGAAATCCGAAGGCTTACCCTCTGCAATGTCTAGAACATGAGGGACAAGAGAATCATCAAGCAACTGCTTATCCTTGATCAACTGAATAAGAGAGGGTTTCACTTGCAATTCAGCGTTAAGACCACCATCACGCGATATGCTCAAGCGAGCAAACATCGCCCTCAACTCCACAACCACTTTCCTTCTCAAAGCATCGGCCACAACATTGGCCTTTCCTGGGTGATACTCGATCGTCAGATCATAATCCTTAAGCAACTCCACCCAACAACATTGCCTAAGATTCAACTCCTTCTGAGACATAAGATACTTTAAGCTCTTATGATCCGTGAACACAACACACTTCTCGTCGTATAGGTAATGCCTCCAGATCTTCAAAGCAAACACAACAGCCGCAAGCTCAAGATCATGCGTAGGGTAGTTACGCTCATGCACCTTCAACTGTCTAGATGCATAGGCCACCACCTTACCCTCCTTCATCAACACGTAGCTCAAACCAACAATGGACGCATCACTAAAGAGCACAAACTCCTTGCCAGACTCAGGTTGAATCAAGACAGGAGCTTGCGTCAAAGCTTCCTTCAACTTCTCAAAAGCTTGTTGCCTCACATCTGTCCACTCAAAGCGAACATTCTTCTGCAACAACTTGGTCAAAGGTGCGGCAATCTTCGGGAAACCCTCGACAAGTCTTCGGTAATACCCGGCTAAACCAAGAAAACTTTGTACCTCTATCACTGACTTAGGAACCTTCCAACTCATCACAACCTCTACTTTGTGTGGATCAACATGAATACCCTCAGCTAATACAACATGTCGTAGGAAGACCACCTTCTTAAGCCAAAACTCACACTTACTTAGCTTGGCATACAACCGGTTCTCCAACAGTGCTTGCAAAATGATTCTCAAGTGTCTACCATGATCCTCCCCGGTACGAGAGTACACAAGGATATCATCGATGAACACCACCACAAACTGATCCAAGAATTCATGGAATACACGATTCATCATGTCCATGAAAGCTGCAGGTGCGTTGGTCAAACCAAACGACATCACTAAGAACTCGTAATGCCCGTACCTTGTCCGAAAAGTTGTCTTAGGTACGTCCACATCCTTCACCTTTAGCTGGTAATATCCTGACCTCAAGTCTATCTTGGAAAACACTGAGGCTCCCCGTAACTGATCAAAAAGATCATCAATCCTAGGCAAGAGATACTTGTTCTTGATCGTCAACTTGTTCAGTTGCCGATAATCTATGCACATTCGCATCGTCTCATCTTTCTTCTTTACAAACAAGACCGGTGCACCCCAAGGTGACACACTCGGCCGGATGAACTCTCGATCCAACAACTCCTGCAGTTGCGTTTTCAACTCCTTCAGCTCTTTAGGTGCCATGTGATAAGGAGCAATGGACACCGGAGTCGTATTCACATACAACTCGATACCAAACTCAACCTCCCTGTTTGGTGGCAACCCAGGCAATTCTTCTAGAAAGACACCCGAAAAATCGCAAACGATTCGGATGTCCTATACATGTGCATCCTTGGTACCATGATTCATCATATAGGCAAGGTAAGCCTCACAACCCAACCTCATCATACGGTTTGCTTCCAAAACCGAAATCACATTCGACAAGAATTTCACATTCTCGCCCACTATCACCACCTCATAATCATCGGCGAGCTTTAGGGTGACCCGCTTGACATCAAAGTCAACCACCGCTCTATGCTCAGTCAACCAATCCATACCAAGGATCATATCGAAACCGTAGAAGGGTAACTCCATTAAATCCACAGGAAAAACATGACCTTGCACAGATAAAGGGCATCTCCTATATAACTTCCTAGTGACTACGGTCTCACCAAAAGAACTAATCACTTGCATTCCTACTTCGAGCAATTCAACAGGTATATCAAGAAAATGCGCATGCTCACTCAAGATATAAGAATGTGTAGATCTAGAATCAATCAAAGCCAGCAATGATAAAGACTAAAGAACAAAGGTACCTGCGATAACATCGGTATCATTACGCTCTTCGCGCTGAGCATAGACCCTCCCAGGACCGCCTCCCTCAGGCCGAACTGCCACTACAAGAGCAATGTCTCTCTGGCCCTCGTCTCTCCTCTGAAAATTCCCTCGGCTGCACCCACGGCCTCTCTGAGGTGCAGCCGCAGCAGGTGCACGCCCTTGGCCTCCACCGGCCGACAAGGGACACTCTCGCCTCATGTGATCCGCCGATCCACAATTCCAGCATGAATTTCCTATCACCACAACGGGAGCCTGCACCTATCTCGCTGCACACAGACAATCTCGCCTTAGGTGGCCTCGAGAACCACACGTCTAGCACGTGTTCTGATCATCCCTCATCCTATCTCCCTGATCAGGTGTACCACATCCACCATTACCTCGCCTAGCAGCAGGCTGGTATCTCCTGTCTCGTCCCCTTTTGTTCCGTCCACCACCGAAACTAGACTCAACTACTCTCTTCCCAGAGCTAGAACCATTTTCTCGAGATGAGAGACCCAGATTCTGTTCAATATCCTTGGCCCGACACACAAGCACATCGAAGTCGGTATAATCTGCAGCCAACATATAGGTTTTCACTTCTTGCACCAATCCATACCGAAAGCGATCACAATGATGCCTCTCACTCAGTATCAGATCAGGGGCATACTGGCTCAAGCGTACAAACTGGATCTCGTACTCAGCCACAGAAAGGTTGCCATGAACTAGCGACATAAACTCGCGTTTCTTCTCGTCCAAGTATCTCACCCCCATATACTTCCTCTTAAAGGCACCCTTGAAATACTCCCAATCCACTTCAGTGGGTTCCATACCGGCAGTGGTAGTCATACACCAGCTATAGGCATCGCCTTGCAGCAAAGAAACTCCGTATCACAGCTTGCGCGCATCGTTGCATCCCATTTGATCCATAATATGGATTGTGCTCGCTAACCAGGCTTCAGACGCCTCGAGAGACATCCCATAGAACTCAACAGATCCTAGGCTCCTCAACCTCTCCAAAGGTAAACCTGCATGCCCAGCTGCAGAGGCATGTACATGCGCTTCGGCTACTACAACCTGAAACGCCCCGGTGATTGCCTGAACCAACGACGTTAGATCACCCAAACCTGGACTAGCATGTCCTTTTTTTTCTTGCTCCCCACCTCCAGGTGGTGGCGGAGGAGGTAAATTTCCACCAGGAGGGACATCAGCCCCTTGCTCACCCTGGTCACCCTGCTCAGCCGCAGGCACTATCGTATTCGATTTTAGCTCTCTCCTCGGTCCCATAGTGCTATTTTTAACAAGGCATAACAAATAAACAAAACAAACCATTTAGGCCAGCCTCAAGCATGGATCCAAGTTCACAAAAACATTTAATCAGTGTAATAAGGCAATGGGCACCCCGATTTCCCTCAAACATAACATAGCATACAATGACACATCATGCTCATCATGCTTTCCATCATCCAAAAACAGCACATAACAACATCGCATCATCCACATACAATCATATTCATCTCACATACGGTTCACATCATTCAAGCATGGCATAAGCTCCAATATTCAACCAAGATCATGTTTTTCAATCACATACGTCAATACATATCAATTTCACATACCATCATCTCCAATTCTTTCATAATCTGGCTCTAATACCAACAAATGTAACCCCCTTAGCCCAACCTAGACACCCGACCCGAACTAAGAAGATTACACGGGGAAAACCAAAGTCAATTTGTTAACCTATGTATTCAGCAAGACAATTAGGAAGAAACGGAACAACGATTGGAGTTCAATTAGGGGTTCAACTGCATACAAACGGAACTAAGAAGATTAACGACCCTTTTTTTTCTTTTTATCTTCTCTAGATGCCCAACATTAACCTATGTATTCAGCAAGACAATTAGGAAGAAATGGAACAACGATTGGAGTTCAATTAGGGGTTCAACTGCATACAAACTTCTTTTAGGGACTAATTTGTAAGTTTTCAGAATTATAAGGATTAGACAGGTTTTAAAGTTACCAATCCAAAATTAATCATATAATATGCTAACATGTCAAATTTCATCTTAATCGGATCACCTAAACTCATTTAATTAAGCATTCAAGACTCAGGGACCAAAATATAAGAAAATAGAAACCTAAAACAATTCAAATTCAATTTCAACGGTCGGGTGTTTCGAAACACAAGACCCTATATCGGAACGGTCGTTTTGAAACCATGTTGACTGTTTCGATACGCGTGTGTGTTCCGAAACCTGTATTGAAACAAAGCTTTCCAGTAGCAAAACGTTCCGGAACGTTCCTACCCGTTCCGAAACCCCATGACCATTCCGAGCCACGGTTCCGAAACAGGTAAAGGCGTTCCGATACGCCTTTCCCTACAACTTCACAATTTTCTGGTTTTTCTCACATAATCATCTTCAAAAATAGCCCAATTCATGCCACAATATACATACAATATGAAAAAGCATCAATGGCCAACATTACGAAGCACAAGCTAAAACATATCATCATTCATGCAAGCATTAGATCTATAGGCATGCTTCCTAGTCTTTAAAACCATACAAAGCTAAAAGTCACATTCAAGCACAACTCAAACCTCAAAAGCCTTTTACAAACCAAAACAAGCAAACCAAACATGCTTAAGGTGTCCAACACCACCAAATACTAACACGAGTAGAAATCCCTCCCATTGCCTCTTATTACACCAAGTTGAAACTACATACTTTTCTTAGTCAAAAGCTTGGATTCCACTTGCTAACGGGCTGCCTTGAAATGTCAATTCTCTGCATTGATTAAACAAATGAGCGTAAGCACAAGCTTAGTGAGGATCGCTAAAACAACATTCATCAATGCATTCCATAAAACCATTGCATTACCATTTGCAAACTCATGCCTTTCTTAAAACAATCCCATCTAAGCCTCAATGCACTTATCAAACCACATGCTTTTAACATCATTAAAATAACAGCAAAAACCTTTTGATCATGCTTAAACCAAGCATCGCATGCATTCTAGCATAAACCACAAGCATCACATGCTCAAATCATTAATCAACAACATTATATTGGCTTGCAAGTGATCCATTCTCAATAACACCAAAACCAACTCAAATGACACAATCGGATAGCGGATTACAAGTGGTGTCCCACACGCTTCATACACACTACAGGACTACACAAGGCTCACACACGAGAGTAACCCTCCATCGTTGTGACACCCGTGGTGGAGTATAACGGTACAATCACAACCCCTCAACACCACTCATCGGTAGTTGTATAATTCCACTAACGAGAGTACGGGACACAAAAACACAAGATTCACACACAGAATTAACATCCACCGTTGTAATATTAACCTCATTCGTTAGAGTACTTGGATGGAGTATACGATACAATCACAACCCCTCGACATCCAAGGCGACTTTATTCACGGTGCACCCAATCCTATAGTCGGCTAACTATATCCAATTAAAGTAACCAAAAATCATTTTCATCACTTGCCAATATAATCATTTAACATCAATTTTTCACTGTTTTACAAGCATAAACATAATGTCATTTCCACAAGCATAAACATGCTTAACATTATATGCACTTATCACATAAAACCAAGGATCACTGACCTAGTGCATCCTTAACATAATGGCATTAAGATCCATCATTAACCATGCTTAAATCATGCTTTAAAACTGTAGATAAAATCACATTTACAACAAGTGCATTTTGTAACAAAAACATAGCACCTTCCGAGAGAGACTTTCGAATCACTTACTCTTGAGCTTAGCTAAGTGTTTCAAACTTACACTAAGCTTCCAAGACCACGCTCAAAGCGTTACAAAGTTGGAAAATCAATTTCCACTCACCGATACACGAAACCTCATTTGCCGACGCAAAAATAACCCTTCTGAAGCCTCCAAAATCACCTCATTTGCTCCCAGATTAAGATCCCTTGTTTTCACATCATCAAAATAGAGATATAAATGCATTAAAATGCATTTCAACACCAGCAACTAGTACAAAATCGCAGCTCACCCAAACTACACCAATTTACCCATCCGAAACAACCGAAAACTCAATCGATTGCTTCCTAAACAATGCCCAGCCAACATACTTCACTTCCAGCCATTTATAAACATCAAAACACATCTAAAAAGAACCTAAACCCATCGTTATACCTCCAGCAAGCATAATTCCACCATTTCACCTCAAAAACTCACTTAAAACTATCAAGAAACTCAAGGATCTCAAGGATTTCGGGATCTATATTATCAAAACCTCATTTCAACATAATAAAAAACTTGAAACTCAATTAAAAACAATCCAAAACAGAGCTTAACAAAACAAATCCGAAAATCAAGATTTTAATCATATTTTTACAAGAATTTGATCTCAAATCAAAACTATAATGAAAACTCAACCAAAAATATTAATTAGAAGCCAAAGATCTTGGGAATTTCAATAAAGAACCTTGATTAGAGGTTGAGAACGAGATTTACCTCCAATCCTTGCTCTCCTCAATGAATGACAAGTTTTCCTTAGCAAAAATCTTGAAGAACTTGAAAGGATTCTTGAAAATTGTTTAGGAAATATTGAGAGAGTGTTTGGGAGAAAAGAATTCTGGAGAAAATGAGTTAGAATTGTGTTTGGCTGAAAATGAGAAGAGAAAGGTAGTTACGTGATGGAATCTCACTAATTAACTACCTAATTAATTAAATAAAATAAAATTCAATTAAAAACTATTCAATTAAAACAATTTTATACACATGTCATATTAAGGAAAGGCTAAATTGCCATAAAGCTCCCTAAAGATTCTAAGATTTTGGCTTCTCCTTCAAAAATTGCATTTTTCTACAGTTGTGAAACTTTACAATTTGTCACTAACCAAAATGTACCACTTTCGAAACTCTTTTTGAAAAATAGATTTGACCAACCTCTTAAACATACTTTTAGAGGGTTTTAGCAATTTTTACCACATTTTTATCCTATCCTGATCCTTGATTTCCTTAAATCACCTTAGGCGATTCAAACCGTTTTCGACCGGTCCGGTCCGATGTCTAAAACATCTAGGCCCAAAACCAGGGCGTTACATCTACTTTTGTCACCGGTCATGTGTCTTGAGCAGCCACTATCAAGGTACCAAGTGTTTTGACTTGAAGCTTTGATCTTGTAGCAATGTTCCCCCTACAAACAAAGATTGGTTCTTGATTTTTGGTACCCAAATCATTTTGGGTCCATGTGAGTTAGCTCTCAAGTACTTGGTTCCCATAGGAATCTAAGAAGCAATAGCATTAATATCATTAGAAACTACTAGTTCCTTAGGAACTCATACATTTCTAACCCTTTTACCTTTAGGATGCCTTTTAGAGCCTCTTTGTTTGTAGCCATTAAAGTTCCTCTTCACTTAGTTGGGTTTTGAAGAACTTGTTTTTTCAAAATCTTGTTTCCCAACTACGTTTAGAGAAGCCTTAAGCTTATTCACCACTTTGTGGTGATCATCATGAACTTTTGAAAGAAGATTGTTCAAATCAACATTTCCATTTTAAAAATACTTTAAATCATATTGTAAATTCACAATCTTTTTTAATTTTATGAATTGGTTGTAGAAAGAGAATCGTTTTGGTTTTTCAAATCGGAAATAATTTTTTTGTTTTTCAAAACCGATTCCTTATATTTTTCTACCAACTCATCATATGTAAAATAGAAAGTAGATGAGTTGGGGTTTACCTTAGGATCATCATCAATAGCCATGAAGCAAAGATTAGCTACTTCGTGCTCCTCTTCATCGGATGATGATTCTTCATCACTCCAAGTAGCAACGTGGGCTTTGTGCTTTTTCTTCTTATCGAACCCCTTCTTTTTTAGTTGAGGACATTCCGATCTTAAGTGCCCCGGCTTCTTGCACTCATAACAAATGAGTTGATTATTTTCTTCTTCTTTCTTCTTGTTTTTGAAGTCTTTTCTTCTTTGGAATTTTCTACCCCGGTTTGACTTCATGAACTGAGAGAATCTCTTGGCTATCATAGCCAATTCCTCAAATTCATCCTCACTAGAATTGTTTTCCTCTTGAGATGCCTTGAGAGCAATTCCATGCTTCTTCTTCTCTACCTGTTGCTTCTCCACTCTTTTCTCTTCTCTTTTATTTTCTTCTTCCCTTCCTTGCTTCATGATCTCATGAGTAAGGAGAGATCCCACCAACTCATCAAGCTTCAAAGTCTTCAAATTCTTGGCCTCAATGATTGTGGTTCTCTTACCATCCCATGATTCGGGAAGAGATTAAAGAAGCTTCCGGACTAGCTTGTCTTCAGGAATGATCCCATCAAAGCCCTTGAGACCATTTACAATGACGGTAACCGACCAAACATCTTGGAAATGCTCTTATTCGGCTCCATCTTAAAATTCTCATAACACAAATTAAGGATCCCAATCTTAGTCTCCTTTACATCGTTGGTGCCCTCGTAGGTGGTCTCTAGCTTGTCCCACACCTCCTTTGCACTTTTGCAAGATGAATTTTTTTGCATACATATCGGGTCCAAGTATACAAAACATGATGTGAAGAGCCTTGCCATTCACTTGAAGTCCTCTTCGATCTTCATCGGTCATTTCCGCTCTTCTTTTCGGAACTAGCCTTTCTTCTTCATCTCTCTTCATCGGAATTATTGGCCCATCTTTCACTACATCCCAAAGGACATAGTCATTAGACTTGATAAATAGCCTCATTCTATTTTACTAATAGGGATAGTTATCCCTATTGAAACATGGCGGCTTTGTGATCGATTGTGACACAATGAAGTTTTGGCCGGAGGTAGATGCCATGGCTTGATTGATATTTTTTAGGATCTTCTCTTGTGTATGTGAGTCCCTCAAAGAGTTAGGTTCTGATACCAAATTTTAAGTGGATCAATCGAATCGAAAATGGCCAAGAGGGGATGAATTGGTTTTTTAAAATTGAAAGGAGTGAATTGAAAATGTAGAAATTGAAGACAAGACAATTTATAGTGGTTCAAGCTTAGAACAAGCTCTACATCCACTACCTTACCCCCCACTAAGGATTTTCAACCAATTTCACTAGAAATTCGTCCCCTTTTTCGGATTAGGAGGAAACCTTACAATCAGTTAATCTTTCTACCCAAAGATTAACCAAGACTCCCTCAAATATAAAGATTGTTGGAAAATGAAAAATAAGCCTCACAAGGTAGAATATTTGCCCCAAATTACAAGTTCTCTCAACCCAAATAGATAAAAGATGAATACAATGAAAATCACTCAATTGAGTACAAGAGTTTGACTCTAATAGCTCAAGAATGGATTGGATTTTTGCTTTGTTGTTGTTCACTTGTTCAATAGTTGGTATTGTAGCTTTAATGGCTTGTTTTTATACCCCTTCATTGAATTATAGCCGTTTCAATGGTTGGCATCATCATTAGAGCCGTTGGCTCCCTTTTTCTCACTATAAATGCAGTTCTGCAACATGCTATTTCGAAACACTCAGGCCCGTATCGATACCTGTCTAAAAATAGAAGGAGTTGTGTGTAATAAAGAGGGTGTATCGAAACGCTCGACGGCGTATCGAAACAGTTAGGGGTCATATCAAAACGGCTATAGGATGTATCGAAACAGTGTTGCTCACAAATGAATCTGCCAAAACTTGTATCGAAACACCTAATGGGTGTATTGAAACGGGTAACAAAAATTCAAATATTTTTCAGATTCTAATAACTAACAAGTAACGGCTATATCATTAAATGCTCAGATTTGAAAAATCTTAACCCCCGTATCGATACGGGTAAGACCGTATCGAAACGCTATTTAAAATACTAAAGCCCAGATAAAGGCCATATCGAAACGGACAAGGCCGTATTGAAACGCCAATCTCGGAACGGGAACTTCCGTATCGAAACAAAATTTTCCAGTAAGCTCTTAAGATCAAGCCGTATCGAAACGCTTGGGGGTATCGAGACGCCTGGGCGATTTTGTGCAATTTAACTTTAAAAACACTTAGAAAATTCTATAGGGTTTAAGTTTAAACTTTAAAACATTTTAAGTCTAAAATACACTTGTCAAATGTGAGTCTTTTGAGTACTTAAAAATTTATTTACTTTTCAATTAAGTTCTTAGATTATTTGTTATATCAAAATCAAACATTGGTTTTATATATTAATCGTCAACTCTCGGACTTAATAGTGGATCACCAAACATATCAGCTATATCTGGAGAATCTTGGGGAAGCAACAGCTCGGGAGATGCTTCTTCTGCGAGGTTGCAATTAGGATCCAGCTGAACTGTTTCCATCTGTGAAAAGTACACAAAAAGAGTGAGATAAACTCAATAGCAAATAGCTAACAGATAAAGATAACATATGGGCACAAATTAACCAGGAATCTGTTATATGCTCAAGAAAAAATCACCAAATATCATACTTATTAAAAACCACTGAGAACTTTAAACCATCAGGCATAAAAAAGATCGGCATTTCGAGTTTGGAAGCGAAAGAACATCACTCGATGAAGGTGAAATATAGTGAAAAGTTCCAACAGATGGATGTAGAGCTGAAGAATTCGTAGATGAAACATTAAAATAATCGAATACTAACAAAGAAAACACTAACACCCCCACGAATACGAGCAGTATAAAGATTCAATCTTGGGGGTAAAAAACAAAAACTTGTTCTCTGAAACTAAAAACCTAAACATCAATCTAGTTGTCCAGGCTCGTTAGAGGAAATTATATTACGTCAAACATCATGCTCAAAGTGCAGAACCTGGAGGACTGTCTAATTAAAAACCCCTAATCATCAAAACCCAGATACAAACAACCAAGACTCTCCTTCCATTGACATATTTAGTGGTTCTAGATGATGTGTGGAGCATGGAAGTCTGAGATTGTTTTGACATGGTAAGATATAATATTGTTACTTTGGGGAAGATGGTGAAAAATAAAGTTTTGAAAGTTTAGGGGTTAGAAATTAATTTTTTTATTAACGGGGTTAACAGTTCAGTGACCAAAATAGAAATGTTTTCAAACGTAAGTGACCAGAATAGTCTTTTTTAAATTTAGGTGACCAAATAGAACAAAACTTAAACAAAAAGGACCACAAGTGAAGATTACCCAAAAATTTAATTTTTACATATAATTGTCCAACCTCCAATTCTTATTAAGTTGCCAAACTCATTGTAGTTCTAACGTAGAACATTTTCATAATGAGGGAAAATATTTTTCTCAAAATCAATCATTTTTTCTGATTATAACCTTTGATAATCAATTTAATTTTGACATTTTTCAATGAATTTCACGAAAACATCTATCTCATTCAATCCACCAATATATTCACCTCGTTCCCTTATTAACCATTTTGAAATCTCCACCCAAACACCATGATATCTCTCAGGTGGTCAGTAAGTCATATAAGGTTGCACGTATTGCTACTTGTTCCTCTTTCACACATGAAGCATAAATGCCAATTATACCACAATCCCACTCCTCATCTCGCCACCTCCCTCGCACCAAGACAAAAGTATGTTCAACTATAGATTCAACCATGTGAAATTTATCTACTTCCCACACGACAAAGATACCCCTGATCTACTAATAGACAATGAAAAACAAAATCAAACCTGTCCAAAACACATATTTTGTTAACCACTTACATAGAAACAACTTCCATCTTTGTCTCTTGAAAAAAAACGCAGACCTTAGTCCCCTAGTGTTTTAGGACAGTACCCTCGTCAGATTCTGTTATTGAGCCCTTTCACGATTAGCAATCATGTGTTCGATGTCTTTTACAACGTCTTCTTCATTTTCAATTGTCTTCACTCCAATTATTTTTATCCAACTATCTCCACAATAGTGTTAGAAGCGAAAGTGGGCACTCGGTATAATATATAACTCGAATATATTATAAACGAACCAAAGCACTAATTACTAGCTTTTGCAAGTTTGATACACAATGATTTTTTTTTTCACGCACACACAATCACCAATTTGTTTCTCACTTTCTTGTGTTTCTTGTGCATTCTCAATACACACAAGTTCACTCCTATTTATATTGATGTTAACTGACTTAGTTAAGTTTCTAGAGACTAATCCTAGATTTTGCTAGCTATTACCATTTGCTTTAGTTAATTCCACATGATTCATGATTTGAAGCCACACGGTGATATTTATCACCATTACCTTAGTTGCTAAATTATCTTGAATTTTCCACAATTTAAAGGAAACTTCAAGATTGTTTCCAGCACATTTGGTTTCAATTCCAATGCAAGTCGTGAAGTTTCCACACAAATATTGGTCTTGCCGACATAGATGGGTTTGGTTTCTAACACTCCCTCTCAAACCCAACCTTCATTCCGAGCTTTTCTTTTAGTCTGTGAAATGTTTATATTTTCAATGACTTCGTAAAAATATCTGCTAATTGATCTTCAATTCTGCAGTAGACTAACTCCACATTTTTGTTCTTCATATGTTCTCGTATGATGTGATACTTTGTATCGATATGCTTTCTTTGGCTATGGGAGACATGATTCTTTGCATGAGATATAATGGACTTGTTGTGAACATATATTGTAGTGGGTCCTTCTTGTGAAAAATTTAGCTCGTCAAAAATATTCTTCAACTAGATTTCTTGATAGGTGCATGTTGCAGCGGCTATGTATTCTGCTTCACATGTTGAGAGAGCTTTCATTTGTTGCTTCTTTGATGACCATGAAAATGTTGCAAAGATGATATGAAATAGATATCGAGAAGTACTCTTTCGATCATCTATGTCTCCCTCGTAATCAATGTCGGAATATCCAACTAACTTTGAATTTGGTGAATGTTTGTAGAATAATCCATGATCCAACGTACCTTTGACATATCTCAAAATTCTCTTTGCTGCAATCCAGTAATCTTATTTTGGATTCTCCATGAATTTGCTTACTAGTCTCATAGCGTATGTTATATCTGGTCGTATAATATTTAGATACCTTAAACTTCCAATGATGCTTTTGAACAATGTTTTATTCACCAACTCTCTTGTTGAATCAACACTTAATTCCATGCTTGTTTATGTAGGAGTGGCTACCGGCTTGCAATCTTTCATTCTGAATTTGCTTAAGATTTGCTCTACGTACATCTTTTGGGATGAGAAATTCCTTCTTCCATTTGCTTCACCTCAACTCCAAGAAAGTAAGACATCTCGCCAATCTATGTCATTTCAAATTCTTTAGTCATAGCTTTCTTAAAATCTTGAAACATATCTTGGTTGTTTCCAGTGAAGATCACGTCGTCCACGTATAAGTACACGATCATGATATCACCATCTTTATTTTTCTTTTTATATAAGGTATGTTCAAATGTACTCTTTATGAACCCATTTTTCTGAAAATATTCATCTATTCTTGTGTTCCATGCTCTTAGTGCTTGCTTCAATACATATAAGACTTTCTTCAAGCGGTATACCTTATCTTCATGTCTTTGTTTAATGTACCCAGACGGTTACTCAATATATACTTCTTTTTCTAAGTAATCATTTAGAAATGCCGACTTCACATCCATCTGATAAATATTTCATTTGTTTTGTGCTGCAACTGCTGTGAGAAGTCTGATAGTGTCAATCTTTGCTACTAGAGTGAATACTTCATTATAATCTATTCCTTGTCTTTTCTTGTAGCCTTTTCCAACTAGTCTCGTCTTGTATTTCTCTACTTATCCTTCTTTATTGGTCTTCGTCTTGTACAGCCACTTGAATCCAATTGGATTATGTCCTTCTGTTAGACTTGTGAGCTCCCACGTATCATTTCTTTCTATCGATGCAATTTCTTCATCCATAAAATTCTTCCACTTGTCATCTTTGATTGCTTCTTCGTATGTTATTGGATCATTGCTTGCAAGTAAACAAAAAAGTGAAATATTTTCAGTTTGATAATCCTTGTAGCTTTTTGGTGCTCTTCTTTTCCTCATAGATCTTCGAACATCGGTCAGTTGTACTTCATGACTTGCTGTTTTGGTATTATTTCTTGATGAAGACGGTTCATTCAAATTTTGTTGAGGACCTTGATCATCACCGTGTTCATCTTGGTTGATGAAGTTGTCATCATCTTGATCTTCGTTAAAAAATAGTCCTTCAACTTTCTTTTCTTTTGTGCTCCATCTCTAGTGCTCTACTTCATCGAACTCAACATCTCTTGAGATTATCAACTTCTTGTTTAAAGGATTATACAGGCTGTAAGCCTTACTTCGTTCATTATAGCCAATAAAGATACACTTCTCTCCTCTGTCATCAAGCTTTTTTCTAATCTGCTCAGGTACATGGGCATATGCGATGCATCCAAAAATCTTGAGATGGTCAATTCCTGGTTTTCTACCGCTCCATGCTTCGTTTAACATCATGTTACTCACACTCTTTGTTGGGAAACGATTTAACAAGTAAATTGTACATCGAACTGCTTCAGCCCAAAAATTTCTTGGTAGATGCTTGCCTTTTACCATTCTCCTTGCCATGCTGAGAATACTGCGGTTCTTTCTTTCCGCAACTCTATTTGTTTAAGGCGTGTATCTAACTGTTAACTGATGAATGATACCATGCTCTTTGCAAAAATCTTCAAATAACTTTACTATATACTCGCCTCCTCTATCGGATCTATGTATCTTTATGTATTGGCCGCTTTGTTTTTTCGCCATTGCTTTGAATTCTTTGAATTTATTCAATGCTTCAGATTTTTCTTTAAGAACATATATCCAACATTTTCTGCTATAATCATCAATAAAAGTCAGGTAGTATGGTTTCCTCCAAGTGATGGTATGTCAAAAGGACTGGCTATGTCAGTGTGGACTATCTCCAATTGTCTTCTTGCTCCCTAGGATTTTCCAACTTCAAAGCTTTGACTGTGTTGTTTTCCTTTGATGCAGGCCTTGCACAATTGATTTGGAGGATTGATTTCGAGTAATCCATTCACCATCTTTGCTTTTGACAATAACTTCAAGCTAGAAAATCCAAGATTCCCATACCTCAAGTGCCACAACAACGAATCGTCCTTGATTGTAGTCTTCATGCACTTTACTTCTCCTGACTCAATGTCAATAGTGAAGAGACGATTCCGCGTCATATTGACTTGGGCAACCAATTTTTCATTTCTATTCTTGATAGAAAGCGAACGATTCTTCATCTGCACTTCATATCATTTTTCCAATAGTTGGCCAAGGCTGATGATATTGCTCTTCATAGCTAGTACATAGTAGACATTTGATATATATTTTTTTCTCCATTTTTCCACGTAATCATAACTTTACCTTTGCCTTTGACTTCAACGTGCAAGTCTTCACCAAAAACTACTCGTCCATAGATCGTTTCGTTTAACGCCACAAAGAACTCCTTTCGACCACACATATGATTACTAGAACAATTATCGAGATACCAAATATTTTCCTTTGATTCTTCGTTTCCTTTATAAGTGATGAATACATGAGATTCTTCAGTGTTTTCTTCTTCAGCTGTTGCTACATTAATTCTTTCTTCATGCTTTGGAGTTGATCTACACTCGTTACTATAATGACCATACTTATTACAATTATAACATTGTAACTGATATTTATCTCCTTGTTGATATCTGCCTCTTCCTCGACCTCTATATCCTCATCCACGACTTGGTGATTGGTAATTTTCATTTGCTTGGTTGCTAACATATGAGCGTCCGCCACGTCTACGTGTTCCTCGTCCACGATATCCACCATATTTTCTTCTGCCTCGTGTGTAGCTGATGCTAGCTCCGCCTTCATTGACGTGGAACTTGTTTTGAAGGACTTGCTCCAGATTTTCACTCTCTTCATTTAGCTTCATTTTCTGCTCATGGACTTGGAGTGATCCCACAAGCTCATCGATAGTCATTTGAGTTAAATATTTTGATTCTTCTATTGCAACAACCACGTAATCAAATTTACGTGCCAACGATCCTAAAATTTTCTCCATTAGTCTAACCTTGCCGAGTGTTTCGCCAGTTCTTTTCATTTCATTTGCTTTTGCAAGTTTGATACACAACCAAATCACCTTGCCTTTTCTCACTGGCGCACGCAATGATTTTATTTTTGTTTTTTCACGCACACACACTCACCAATTTGTTTCTCACTTTCTTATGTTTCTTGTACATTCTCAATATACACATGTTCACCCCTATTTATACTGATGTTAACCAACTTAGTTAAGTTTCTAGAGACTAATCCTAAATTTTGCTAGCTATTACAATTTGCTTCTAGTTAATTCCACATGATTCATGATTTGAAGCCATGTGGTGATATTTATCACCATTACCTTAGTTGCTAAATTATCTTGAATCTTCCACAATTTAAAGGAAACTTCAAGATTGTTGCAGGCACATTTGGTTTCAATTCCAACTCAAGTTGTGAAGCTTCCACACAATTCTTGGTCTTGCCGACATAGATGGGTTTGGTTTCTAACACATAAGAATAGATTTCTCTTTAATTTCGGGCCAAATTAAATATGTAACCTCATTTGACATACCTAAAGTCTCATTCGGATTCAATTCCTTCGTCACTAGGTTAGCAACCTCATCCATTGATTTAAACTATGGCTCATATGATGGTCCAACCACTCGTAGATCCCTTTGATTCGTGTTTTCCCACAATTCATCATCCTGCCATACCAAGGGCTCCTCACCCAATCTTGGCTTATTCCTCGCATTGTTTATCTCGCCCATATATTTCCCTTCCTCCTTACCCTCCACATAAAAGAAGCTTCAACATGTTGATCATCACAATCAGTGGATGTACAATCAACTTCACAACAATTTTGGGGGGATCTGATTAATAGTTCAATTTCCTTAACTCAAATCTGAAATGTGTTATCCCCCACATAAAAATCAACAATTTCATGACTCACTGTTTCAATCATGGGTGAAGCCACGTGGGTGCTAGCAAAGGCCAGGCCCCATGGTCCACACTTACGATACATTCTTTTCTTAATGGGTAAACTACACAAATGACCACTGAACTATGAGTTTGGTGTCAAAATGACAACTATATTATTTTTTGCTGCAAGTGCACCACACAACTATTTAAATGGTTCCATTTTAGCCACGAGCCGTTAAAAAAACGAAAAAGTTGACGGAACTGTTAAAAAATTGGTATAATTACACATTTGGTCCTCTATATTTATACAATATATCAATTTAGTCCTAATTTTAATCTAATAAAATTAATTAATTATTCAATAAGATGGTGACACGTGTCACCACCTTATTGGAAGTGGAAAAATGTTAATATGAAGACTGCTTCCAAGGGGAATCAAACTTGGGACCTTAGAATGCAAGGGGTAGGTGCTTGCCATTAGGCCAATCACTTTTTTTGTGCTATGAGATACAATCTTTAATATATATTTAAATAGTATTAGTGCCCAGAAAAATTGAACGTGGAAACAAGAACAAACTTACCGATTTGTGTTTTGCCTGTTGTTCGACTCTCTAAGGTGGCTATTGTGCTTGCTGTTTATGCAAACTGGGAATTCGCTAGAATTAAAGGCATTGGATGGGGTTGGGCTGGTGTTATTTGGCTCTACAGTTTAGTCACCTACTTCAGAATAATCTCAAGTTCATAACCCGGTACGCCTTAAGCGGAAAGCCTGGGATAATCTTCTTCAGAATAAGGTATGCAAAATCTTCCTTGAATGGAAACTGAAACAATGAATGGTTGTTGTTTTTCTCTTGTTGATATTGACTAGCCCTTTCACATTTGTACACATAACATAGACCGCTTTCACAACAAAGAAGGATTATGGAAGGGAAGAGAGGGAGGCACAATGGGCCACGGCGCAACGTACCCTTCACGGATTGCAGGCTCCCTGTAACGCCCCGGTTTTGGGCTTAGAAGTTTTGGGTTTTGGACCGGACCGGTCGGGTTGCGGTTCGAATAAAAAGGTGATTTTTAGGAAAGCCTAGTTCGGGTTGCATTAAAAATATGGAAAAATGTTCTAAAATCCTCTTTTATTATATATAAGAGAAAGGTGAAATCAATTTTGCAAAATGAGGTTTGGAAGAGTGACATTTTGGGTTAGTGACCAAAATGTAATTTTTGAAAACTGTGTGACTGTTTTAAAAAGGATTGAAACTTTGAATCTTTAAGGAGCTATTTACCCAATGGGAGTTTCTCCAGATTTTTCTAAAATATTAAAAGATTTATTAAAGGTTTTTAAATAAAAGAAAAGTGGATGGAAGATATTTTGCCATTTCCAACTAACTTTTCCATTTTCCATTTTCCTTTTTCTCTCATCTTTTCTCTCAAACCAAACACATTTTTCTCCAGAGCTTTTCCTCTGATTTTGTCCCCTAAATATCACATTTCAATTCTCTTTTGATCTCTAATCATCTCTTCAACAAAACCTCACCATTTGCTATTTGGATTTTCAAGATTTTGGTTCCAAAAAAGGAGAAAACTCAAGTTTGGAGGTAAGAACGTCCTTCTCCTATGAACTTTAGGTTCTTTAATTAAATTCCCAAGTTCTCAATCCTTAATTTGTGTTTTATAAAAGGATTTATTGATTTGTTCTTGATCTTGGCTTTTAAATGCAAGATTTGCTTGATTTTGTTGAAATTTCGTATGATCTGATTGGGCTGTGTTTTGAGGTGTCAAATTGATGTTAAATGAATGTTAAATTGATGAGAAATTGAGGTTTTATCAATGCAATCCTGAATAGGTTGAATTTCCTAAGTTTTGCTTGAGTTTTTTGTTGTTTTTGGAGTGATCTTGGTGATCTGTTATAGCTGGAGGTATAAGGACGTGTTTGTGATCATTTTGGATGTTAATTGATGATTAAAAATGGTTAGAAGTGATGGATCTTGGCTGGGTTAAGTTTCGGAAGTGTTTGGTGGTGATTTCGGTTGTGTTTTGTAGCCGAAATGTTGGATTTGTGATGAGCAGCGAGTTTAGTTGTGTTGCTGGTGTTTTTAGTGCATTATGATGCATTAATCCTCTGATGTTATGTGCTTGAAACAGGGGAGGAAGATCCGTGAGCATTAGAGGTGGTGTGGAAGGTTTCGGATGCTTGGAAGGCTTGTTGGCTAGCCTTGTTTTGTGTATCGGTGAGTGAAGTTGGGTTTTCAGCTTTTAAACCGAGGTTTGATGGTTTTGGGAGCTTAGTTTAAGTCTAAACAACTTTGCTAAGCTCAAGAGTAAGTAAATGGATTTCTCTCTTGGTTTGTGTTGTGAATTGGCTTTTAAAGTATTTGTGATTGTTGGATGCAATGCATGTGGTTTGCATGTCTTAAATTCTGTTTTGAAAGCATATTTTAGCATGGTTTTATGCTGGTTTTGAAAGCCGTGAGAGAAGGATGCTCAAGGTAAGAGATCCTTGGTTTTGTACATTGAAATTGTGGAATTGATGCATGGTGTTGCATGTTGTTTAATGGCTTTGTTTAATGCTTCAAAAACAGTGGATTGATGATGGTAAATGATGGTTTTTGCATTATGTTTATGCTTGTAAATCAATGGATTTATGTGGTAAGATGGTTGTATTGGCAAGTGATGAAAGTGGTTCTTGGTTACTTTAATCGGATATAGTTAGCCGGCTATAGGGTTGGGTGCACCGTGAATAAAGTCGCCTTGGATGTGGAGTGGTTATGAGTGAACCGGTAACTCCATCCAAGTATCCTAACGAGATGGTCAAGAACACCATGGTGGTTGAAATTCCATGGGTGGGTCTTGTGTAAGCAAAGGTAATAATGGTGGTTAAAATTCCATTTGAGGACCTTGTGCTTGTTAAGATCACAATGGTGGTGTAAAGTCCATGTGTGGATCTTGTGTAGGGTGTCCCGGATCTCGTTAGTGATGTTATACAACTACCAACGGAATATGTCAAGGTTATATGGTGGTTAAAATTCCATATATGGGAACCTTGGGAATGTCAAGGTTATATGGTGGTTAAAATTCCATATATGGGAACCTTGGGAATGTTAAGGTTATATGGTGGTTAAAATTCCATATATGGGAACCTTGTGAATGTTAAGGTTATATGGTGGTTAAAATTCCATATATGGGAACCTTGTGAATGTTGAGGTCATATGGTGGTTAAAATTCCATATGAGGACCTTGTGTGTGGTAAGGTCAAATGGTGGTTAAAATTCCATTTGGGGACCTTGGGTTGGTAGTGTGTATGAAGCGTAGGGGACAACGCTTGTGATCCGCGTATCCGATTGGATGTTGAGTTGAAAAGTGGATTTGGTTTATCACTTGGAAGCCAATATATGTTCTTGAATATAATGAAGCATGTGATGCTTGAAATGATGCATGGTTGCATGAGACATGTATAATGTATTATGAATGCATGATTACTTGTTAGTTTGAACAGGTGTTGGTTATCTATTGAGAATGGTGCATGTGTGCATGAAATCTCTTTAGTGCATTGAAGTCTTGTGAAGACTTGTTTTTAAGGCATGTGATGCAAAGGTTGGTGATGCGGTTCATATGTTGTATTTGTTTAATGCATATGGTAAATTGAATGAGTAAGTGGTTTTAAGGGTTTCTTGCTTTAAAATGATATTCAAATATGAGCAAGGTATGATGTGAAGTGGAAGTGTTTTCCAAAGTTTTGAATTTAACCTTGCATGTGTCGTTTATGCTTGGATTGGTTAAATTGTTGATTTTGCAAGTTGTGCTTTGAAAGGGTTTTCTTAGCTCTTCTAAGCTAAGGGTTTGTTTTTCATGTTTGAGCAATGCATGATGTTATGCATGTTGTTGAAAAGGGTTTTCAAACTTGCTTTGGTTTATTGAATCGAGTTTGCTTTTAAAAGTGGTTTTATGACTCGCTGCATTGATGGTGTTTTGGTTTTGGGCATTCCTCACTAAGCATTATGTGCTTACGCTCCTTTTTGTCCATCAATGCAGACATTTGAAGTTGGAGCAGCGAGAAGCAAGGGATTCAAGGGGGAACTCCACTTGAGATGTATGTCTCGGTTAATAGCTATAGATAATAAAGGCAATGGGGGAAGAATCTCTTATATTGTTGTTTAGAGAGGATTTGTATGTTGGACAAGTTTGGTTTATGATTTTGAACTATGTGGTGTAAGCTTGCAACGTTTGAATCTTCTTATGCTTAAGTTGTTATGCTATGCTTCTTGTTTGAAAAGCATGATTGAGTGTTGGATGTGTTGAATGAGTTGGTGCATCTAGGGGTGGTTTTGTATCTAGATTTTAATGCAAATTGGTAGGTTTGATGTTTGGCATGTTGTTGATTTATTGTGGAATGGTTTGGAGCATGTTTGATGGGGTTTAAAGGTGTTAAAACAGGCCAAACTGTTGTTTCTGGGCAGGGTGTTTCGAAACACCCTTGCCTGTTTCGAAACAGACCCTTGTTTTGGCTAGGGTGTTCCTGAACAGCCTAGCCCATTTCTGAACACTTTGGCTACTGCCAAGGGGTGTTCCTGAACGGCCTAGACCCGTTTCTGAACACCTGATGGTTTGCAAGCCTTACGTTTTAGTCCCGTTTCTTGTTTGTGCAATTGCTTGAGTTTGAGATGTCCGTTTGAGTTGAAATTTTGCAGAGAGGCATGAAACATGACTAATTTCATAATGGTAACTTAAAAATTGGTAAAGTCCTCTTAATTTTCAGAATTTACAATTTGGTCCCTAATTTCGTATTTTGTGCAATTGGGTCCCTTATCGTTTTCCGATTGCTGTGATTTTTGAGTATGCTTATCTCAAGAGTATGCCTAGGTTAAATGTGCATCTAGACAAGTTTAAAAAGAAAAAAAAGGGTCGTTAATCAAGGTTGACTTTTGGGTTGACTTTGGTTTTCCCCGTGTAATCTTCGTAGTTCGGGTCAACCGTCTAGGCCGGGCTACGGGGGTTACATTTGGTGGTATCAGAGCTGAGTTGCGAATGATTGGGGAAAATGATAAATTGTTGTAATCTGTGTTTGATGTATATCCTAATGTGTGGTGGAAAGCTGGTTGAAACACGTGTTTCTGAGCAAATTGTTGATGCTTTTAGCATGCTTTTTGGTTATGAATCTTTACTGAGTTAATGTGGATTTGTGCTGATGTTATGCTGGTGATGTGAGCTGATTTTATGTATGATGAAAGTGTGATGGGTATGATATGTTGATATTATGCTGTTGCGAGTGAATGTTGTTTGTTGAGAGCATGATCAAGGTATGTGGATTGATATGCTCGATGTTGTGATATCCATGTTTTTATTAACTGTTATGTCATGTAAAAGGGGAGAATTCGGGATACCCATTGCCTTATTATTATAGCTATTGTGTTATTTTGGAGTTGGAGTTTGAATCCTTGCTTAAAGCTGGTCTGATCAATTTGTTTGTTTTGTTATGATTGCTTGTTGTTAATAGTATGGCGAAATCAATGAGAGAATGGCAGTTGGGTGAGATGGTTGCTGCTTTAGAGCAGGTTGTTAAGGCGTGGAATTCACCTTTTAGTGGAGGTGTTTCGTCTCAGTCTTCAGTGCCTGGAGTTGAGGTAGTAAGGCAGGAGGAAGAAGTTGGTTCTGTGATGAAAAGTTCATCACCTGTTGTTCAGGAGGTGTTGGGAACATCTCAGGCTGTGGAAAAAGTGAAGTCAGTAGACGTGCTGGTGGTGGGATGTGTGGGTTTGTCGAAACAGCGTTTACATGATTTGGGAGCTGTGGAGTATCATGGTTCGTCACCTGAGACGTTTGAGGCCTGGTTGGCCGATGTAATTCTGATTTTGGATCAGGAAGGTTGTGATTATGCCTGTAAGCTGGGAAGTGTTGTCACATTGATGTTGGAGGACGCATGTGCCTGGTGGACATCTGTGGCGGTGGCATCGCACATCCACGATATAGATTGGGACTTCTTTGTGTCTGCCTTTTATGAAAGGTATCTTGGAGGGAAATTCCCAAGGGTTAAGCAATGTGAAGGTAGTGCAAATCGGGGGCAAGTGCTGCTTGATCAGGGAGTGGAAGCTCAGCTACCGGTGTGTGACCGTTGTGGAAGGCGACATGTTGGAGAGTGTTGGGGCACATGTGCTTGTTGGAACTGTGGTTCTAAAGAGCATGTGAATCGAGATTGTCCTCTTGTGGTAAAGTCAGCTTCAGTGGTAGCAAAAGGGTCTCTGAATGGTCGTGGGCACGGCCGAGGCAAAGTTCGAAGGTGGCAGGAAGAGCAGAAAGTTGTGAGGAGTTTGGGAAATGAAATCTGTTGGAAATGTGGGTCTGTTGGACATATGAGGCGTAATTGTTTGAAGTTGGCCCGGAATAGCCAGGGAGCTTTGCCGTAAGGAGATGGTGGTGACCTTAGTATGTTAGCTGATGCTACAGTGGTGCGGCTGGAGAATGATGGTTCTGCGAGGAAGAGAGCTCGTCTGTTGAAGCTTCGGGGCAGTAAAGTGTTTTCAGGTAACCTTGCTAAGTAACCTTTGCTCTAGTGTCCTAGTTTGGTTTTGGTTTGGTTTTTCCTTGCGTAGAGGGTATGGTTTCGTTGCTAGCATGTTGAGGTAGTTGTTGTTGTTTTGAAAACAACTTTAGTGTGAAGAGGGCCTTAGCGAGTATCTTGTGGTTAATGGTTGATGAATGATGGAGTTGGTCAAGTTGGAAGTGAGATAGAAGGTTGTTTTTAGACAGATTCTGAGGATGTTATTGGTGGGTGTGAACTGACATACATGCATAGTTAAAATCATTTGTTATATGCTATATTATATATGTGCTGGTCCATGCATACATGTGACATGACATTAGAGGTTTTGCATACATGTACATCAGGCATTGTAGGGCATATTGGTGACCATGCATACGAACGTTCACACTCGCTAATAACTAATCGAGTCTGTTAGTGTTGTGATAGAGTTAGGTTGGATGATGGGTTTTTAGAGGTTGTTTTGGTGCTAGGAAATGTTAGAAGTTGTGGAGGGTATTAAGCGAGCTGTTAGTAATAGTGAGTGCGGTATAGCATGTTGGTAGAAGGAAAGTGTTTGCTGCTTAATGGGCTTAGTGGTGTGGCGGTGAGGAGATTGCTGGTTGCAGTCAGAACCGATCAGGTGGTTTTGAATGGCTAGTTGAAGTGGTGGTTCCTTGGTGTTAAGTGATGTTGCAGGTTAGTGGTTGTGTTCCCAAAGTGCTGAGGCATCTTAGCATTGATGTTGTGGTAGAAGGGTTGTTTAGGTAGGTGAGGGTTCGTAGTAACCTTCGAAGAGTTGAGAAGCTGAGTTGTATGTTGGGCGATGTTCTAATAAGGCAGGTGTTGTGGTCAAAGATTGAAGTGGAAAGGCAGTGAAAGATCGAAGGCCGTTGTTGGTTGGATGGGTTCTTGTGGGAAGTGGTTGGCTGGTTATGATCAAGTGAATTCCTTTTGAAGTCAGCTGGTGGTGTAAGGAACGGCTGGCGGAGTCAAGGTTGGGGTCTTGTGATGTGTTTTTTTTCGGATGTTAGGTGAGTAGTCCTGGTGAATGGTTAGGGTAATGATAACGGCAGATGTGAGGGAATGTCAGCTTTACTTGGAGAAGTTTGGGTAAGCAGTTGGTGCTTATGAATTTTTTTGCTTGTTGTGGTAATCTTTGGAAGTGGTTGAGTAGTTTTACAAGGAGTTTTAGAAGTAGTGAAGGTTGTGGATCACTTGGTGGCTGAACTGGATTGGTTGGTGTCCTTGTGCGAGCCTTGTGATTTAAGAACATCAAGGTGTTTAAAAGTCCTTGGATGATTCTTGTTAAGAACAACATGGTGTTTAAAAGTCCATGGTTGGTTCTTGGTTATGAGTTAAAGTGTTGTATGCTGTAAAAGTTGGAGGTTCTTCAGGTTGTTGTTGGGGCTATGAGCAGTCTGGAAGTGTGAAAAGTTAAGATGTGGTTAACATCTGAGTGTTCTGGAATTCGTGAACAGTGTGTGGTGGTGTTGAGTTTGGGTGAAGTGGTGGTGAGAGTGTTCAGTGGTGGTTAAGTCTCCTGTGTTGCTTTGTGGGTTGTTTTGGGGAAGTTTGGTTGTGCTCTATCCGCCGGTTGAAATTTCGAGGACGAAATTTCCTAAAGGGGGGAGAGTTGTAACACCCCGGTTTTGGGCTTAGAAGTTTTGGGTTTTGGACCGGACCGGTCGGGTTGCGGTTCGAATAAAAAGGTGATTTTTAGGAAAGCCTAGTTCGTGTTGCATTAAAAATATGGAAAAATGTTCTAAAATCCTCTTTTATTATATATAAGAGAAAGGTGAAATCAATTTTGCAAAATGAGGTTTGGAAGAGTGACATTTTGGGTTAGTGACCAAAATGTAATTTTTGAAAACTGTGTGACTGTTTTAAAAAGGATTGAAACTTTGAATCTTTAAGGAGCTATTTACCCAATGGGAGTTTCTCCAGATTTTTCTAAAATATTAAATGATTTATTAAAGGTTTTTAGATAAAAGAAAACTGGAGGGAAGATATTTTGCCATTTCCAACTAACTTTTCCATTTTCCTTTTTCTCTCATATTTTCTCTCAAACCAAACACATTTTTCTCCAGAGCTTTTCCTCTGATTTTGTCCCCTAAATATCACATTTCAATTCTCTTTTGATCTCTAATCATCTCTTCAACAAAACCTCACCATTTGCTATTTGGATTTTCAAGATTTTGGTTCCAAAAAGGGAGAAAACTCAAGTTTGGAGGTAAGAACGTCCTTCTCCTCTGAACTTTAGGTTCTTTATTGAAATTCCCAAGTTCTCAATCCTTAATTTGTGTTTTATAAAAGGATTTATTGATTTGTTCTTGATCTTGGCTTTTAAATGCAAGATTTGCTTGATTTTGTTGAAATTTCGTATGATCTGATTGGGCTGTGTTTTGAGGTGTCAAATTGATGTTAAATGAATGTTAAATTGACGATAAATTGAGGTTTTATCAATGAAATCCCGAATAGGTTGAATTTCCTGAGTTTTGCTTGAGTTTTTGGTTGTTTTTGGAGTGATCTTGGTGATCTGTTATAGCTGGAGGTATAAGGACGTGTTTGTGATCATTTTGGATGTTAATTGATGATTAAAAATGGTTAGAAGTGATGGATCTTGGCTGGGTTAAGTTTCGGAAGTGTTTGGTGGTGATTTCGGTTGTGTTTGGTAGCCGAAATGTTGGATTTGTGATGAGCAGCGAGTTTAGTTGTGTTGCTGGTGTTTTTAGTGCATTATGGTGCATTAATCCTCTGATGTTATGTGCTTGAAACAGGGGAGGAAGATCCGTGAGCATTAGAGGTGGTGTGGAAGGTTTCAGATGCTTGGAAGGCTTGTTGGCTAGCCTTGTTTTGTGTATCGGTGAGTGAAGTTGGGTTTTCAGCTTTTAAACCGAGGTTTGATGGTTTTGGGAGCTTAGTTTAAGTCTAAACAACTTTGCTAAGCTCAAGAGTAAGTAAATGGATTTCTCTCTTGGTTTGTGTTGTGAATTGGCTTTTAAAGTATTTGTGATTGTTGGATGCAATGCATGTGGTTTGCATGTCTTAAATTCTGTTTTGAAAGCATATTTTAGCATGGTTTTATGCTGGTTTTGAAAGCCGTGAGAGAAGGATGCTCAAGGTAAGAGATCCTTGGTTTTGTACATTGAAATTGTGGAATTGATGCATGGTGTTGCATGTTGTTTAATGGCTTTGTTTAATGCTTCAAAAAAAGTGGATTGATGATGGTAAATGATGGTTTTTGCATTATGTTTATGCTTGTAAATCAATGGATTTATGTGGTAAGATGGTTATATTGGCAAGTGATGAAAGTGGTTCTTGGTTACTTTAATCGGATATAGTTAGCCGGCTATAGGATTGGGTGCACCGTGAATAAAGTCGCCTTGGATGTGGAGTGGTTATGAGTGAACCGGTAACTCCATCCAAGTATCCTAACGAGATGGTCAAGAACACCATGGTGGTTGAAATTCCATGGGTGGGTCTTGTGTAAGCAAAGGTAATAATGGTGGTTAAAATTCCATTTGAGGACCTTGTGCTTGTTAAGATCACAATGGTGGTGTAAAGTCCATGTGTGGATCTTGTGTAGGGTGTCCCGGATCTCGTTAGTGATGTTATACAACTACCAACGGAATATGTCAAGGTTATATGGTGGTTAAAATTCCATATATGGGAACCTTGGGAATGTCAAGGTTATATGGTGGTTAAAATTCCATATATGGGAACCTTGAGAATGTTAAGGTTATATGGTGGTTAAAATTCCATATATGGGAACCTTGTGAATGTTAAGGTTATATGGTGGTTTAAATTCCATATATGGGAACCTTGTGAATGTTGAGGTCATATGGTGGTTAAAATTCCATATGAGGACCTTGTGTGTGGTAAGGTCAAATGGTGGTTAAAATTCCATTTGGGGACCTTGGGTTGGTAGTGTGTATGAAGCGTAGGGGACAACGCTTGTGATCCGCGTATCCGATTGGATGTTGAGTTGAAAAGTGGATTTGGTTTATCACTTGGAAGCCAATATATGTTCTTGAATATAATGAAGCATGTGATGCTTGAAATGATGCATGGTTGCATGAGACATGTATAATGTATTATGAATGCATGCTTACTTGTTAGTTTGAACAAGTGTTGGTTATCTATTGAGAATGGTGCATGTGTGCATGAAATCTCTTTAGTGCATTGAAGTCTTGTGAAGACTTGTTTTTAAGGCATGTGATGCAAAGGTTGGTGATGCGGTTCATATGTTGCATTTGTTTAATGCATATGGTAAATTGAATGAGTAAGTTGTTTTAAGGGTTTCTTGCTTTAAAATGATATTCAAATATGAGCAAGGTATGATGTGAAGTGGAAGTGTTTTCCAAAGTTTTGAATTTAACCTTGCATGTGATGTTTATGCTTGGATTGCTTAAATTGTTGATTTTGCAAGTTGTGCTTTGAAAGGGTTTTCTTAGCTCTTCTAAGCTAAGGGTTTGTTTTTCATGTTTGAGCAATGCATGATGTTATGCATGTTGTTGAAAAGGGTTTTCAAACTTGCTTTGGTTTATTGAATCGAGTTTGCTTTTAAAAGTGGTTTTATGACTCGCTGCATTGATGGTGTTTTGGTTTTGGGCATTCCTCACTAAGCATTATGTGCTTACGCTCCTTTTTGTCCATCAATGCAGACATTTGAAGTTGGAGCAACGAGAAGCAAGGGATTCAAGGGGGAACTCCACTTGAGATGTATGTCTCGGTTAATAGCTATAGATAATAAAGGCAATGGGGGAAGAATCTCTTATATTGTTGTTTAGAGAGGATTTGTATGTTGGACAAGTTTGGTTTATGATTTTGAACTATGTGGTGTAAGCTTGCAACGTTTTAATCTTCTTATGCTTAAGTTGTTATGCTATGCTTCTTGTTTGAAAAGCATGATTGAGTGTTGGATGTGTTGAATGAGTTGGTGCATCTAAGGGTGGTTTTGTATCTAGATTTTGATGCAAATTGGTAGGTTTGATGTTTGGCATGTTGTTGATTTATTGTGGAATGGTTTGGAGCATGTTTGATGGGGTTTAAAGGTGTTAAAACAGGCCAAACTGCTGTTTCTGGGCAGGGTGTTTCGAAACACCCTTGCCTGTTTCGAAACAGACCCTTGTTTTGGCTAGGGTGTTCCTGAACAGCCTAGCCCGTTTCTGAACACTTTGGCTACTGCCAAGGGGTGTTCCTGAACGGCCTAGACCCGTTTCTGAACACCTAATGGTTTGCAAGCCTTACGTTTTAGTCTCGTTTCTTGTTTGTGCAATTGCTTGAGTTTGAGATGTCCGTTTGAGATGAAATTTTACAGAGAGGCATGAAACATGACTAATTTCATAATGGTAACTTAAAAATTGGTAAAGTCCTCTTAATTTTCAGAATTTACAATTTGGTGCCTAATTTCGTATTTTGTGCAATTGGGTCCCTTATCGTTTTCCGATTGCTGTGATTTTTGAGTATGCTTATCTCAAGAGTATGCCTAGGTTAAATGTGCATCTAGACAAGTTTAAAAAGAAAAAAAAGGGTCGTTAATCAAGGTTGACTTTCGGGTTGACTTTGGTTTTCCCCGTGTAATCTTCGTAGTTCGGGTCAACCGTCTAGGCCGGGCTACGGGGGTTACACTCCCGGAACCGAAGAAATCTTGAATGACAAGAGCAGCTACCGAGAGTTGTCGGAGATCGCCGAACAAGCCAAGAAGCGAGCTGAAGTCGCAAGGTGATGATAATATGTTGTTTCACTAGCTTTATTTCAATATAATGAACAATCATGTTATAACTTTGTATGTCTGGTTTTACTAGGTTGAGGGAGCTCCATACACTGAAAGGCCATGTCGACTCAGTTGTGAAACTCAAAGGACTCGACATAGAGACCATCAATCAGAACTACACGGTGTGAGAAATGCCATGGCTGAAAATTGGAAATTAGCAATATCCAATAATTGTTTTCTTTATTAGTTGCTTCTGTAATAACAGAGTGACAAATGTTAAGGACAGGCTTAATAGCAGGTTCTTTTTTGTCACTATCAATGCAATAAAGAAAATTTATTCTTCCATTTAATGGTTGAAGGAATATCTCAGTAATTCCAAATCTAGTTTGATTATTTTCCAGTTTCTTTTCCTTCTTTATTTGTCCATGCATCTTCTTTCTGGCCTAAAGCTCATTCATACCGTCAGAACAAGCTTATTCATACAACTCAGTAAGTTTGTTCTTGTTTCCACATTAATTTTTCTGTGCACTAATACTATTTAAATATATATTAAAGATTGTATCTCATAGTACAAAAAAAGTGCTTGGCTTAATGGTAAGCACCCACTCCTTGCATTCCAAGGTCCTAGGTTTGATTCCCTTTGGAAGCAGTCTCCATTTTAACATTTTTTCACCTCCAATTGGGTGTGATTAATTAAATAAAAATAATTAAAGACTTCCAATAAGACCATCTTATTGAATAATTAATTAATTTTATTAGATTAAAATTAGGACTAAATTGATATATTGTATAAATATAGAGGACCAAATGTGTAATTATACCAATTTTTTTAACAGTTCCGTCAACTTTTTCATTTTTTTTAACGGCCTGTGGCTAAAATGGAACCATTTAAATAGTTGTGTGGTGCATTTTCGGAAAAAAATAATATAGTGGTCATTTTGACACCAAACTCATAGTTCAATGGTCATCTGTGTAGTTTACCCTTTCTTAATTTGGCCCCTGTAGAATTTTAAATTATAATGCATTTTACTTGTTTCAATATTATAGAATGGTGTTGTCTTAGTGGTAAAGTGTGAACATGAAATTAAGTTTATTTTACCTGAAGTTAGTCAATCGAATCCTATTGATGATGTTTTTCGGTATTTTATTCTTTTTAGGCTTAGGTGTAAGAAACCCTTGAATTTTTGAAAAAATTAATTAAACCCCTGAACTTTTTGCACTCAATAAAGTTCTTGAACAAAGAAATTGAATTAATTAAGTCAGTTGACCAATTTTGACCAGTAAATCTTTACAATTATTTCTTTAGATATTACTGACACAAGATACACTATAGTTCTATCATTTTGCATTTACAGATTTCTTCATATATATATAATACATTCTTTTAGAACTTTTAAATATTTTTTACATAACATAATTTTTTTTGAAAATGTTGAGTCGAGACACTGTGAGAAAACGTACTACAACAACATGTCCAAAAAAAACAATCAAATGGTCAAAATTGGTTCAATGGCTTAATTGATTCAATTTCCTGGTCCAAGGGCTTAATTGGGTGCAAAAATATTTAGGGGATACACTCATTGCATCCAAGGCATTTTATACCCTTAAGCTTTTCTTTATTTTCGTCCCCCTTAACTTTTAATTCCTAGCTTCGCCCCTAGTTTCATTCATCGTATACCCCCTTTCAAAATAATTCGGTTCTACAGTCATTGCATCCAATCGCACAAATTTGCCCTATATTGATGCCAAGTTGATAAAAGATTCTATCGACTAGGCATGAATGACATGCTGCCAATAGAAAGCTCTTAGGATATTTGTTTTGATATAATAATTAAAAATTAGTTTTAGACTAAATTGAAAAGATTTTAAAAATAGTTTTAAGTCCAAACAACTTGAAATTATGTTTAATAAAGTTTTCAAAAGGTTTTTGAAGGATTTAACACGTTTTAAATAGCTAAACCTGAGATTTCTTAAGTCTCATATCGATATATCCTCAACCGTACTCCTGAACCAACCCATAACAGAAACGCTCACAACGTTCCTTCTCAGTGGGAACTAACTCAAAAGCATACTGACTCAGACGTACGAACTGCACCTCATAGTGGGACACGGTCAAGCTACCCTGAACTAGAGCCATAAACTCTCTTTTCTTCTCATCTAGGTATTGAGGACCTAGGAACCTCTTACGGAAAGCAACCCTGAAGAACTCCCAAGTTCTCTCGGCGTCTGGCATACCCGTAGTGATAGTAGTTCACCACGTGTAGGCATCCCCATGAAGCAAAGAGATAATGCAACCAAGCTTATGCGCTTCAGAACACTCCATCTGACTCAAAATACGAACTGTTCTATCAAATTATGCCTCTGAACCCTCGGTTGACAATCCACAGAACTCAACCCCGCCCAAGCTATGGAGTCGCTCTAACGGTAAAACCAGAACTTGCACCCTGAGACGGTGCTGCAACCCGAACACCCGCTAAAGCTATCTGAATAGATCCTGCTATAGCCTGAATCAATGGATTCACAACAATACTTGCTTGTCCCTGACCAGCCTGAGGTCCAACACCTTCCACATTCACTCTACCCCCGAAGAAGGAGGAGGAGGAGGAGGAAAGTTCTCTCCTCGCACATCCTCAACATTCTCAATCCGCTCAACCCTCGGATTATCCATTCTTGGCCTTCCCTTCGGTCTCACCATGCGAACAGATGCAAAGCTAAACAACAAACACAACAAGTGAAATGATTTGGAGTCAGCAAGGAACAAGGTCCAAGGTGCTCAAGTCCTTAAACTTAAAATTACTTACAATAATAGTATACTAGCAATATGTGCTTTTAACTATTTCTCAACCAATACAAAGATAGCCACAAGCATGCTTACAATCACCATGCAATCACGATCAACAAGCTTACACCATAAAACTTACCTCACTTACCTTTCGGCTTGCGGAAACGAAATGAACCTAGGCAAAACCTAGGCTCTGATACCAACAAATATAACATCTTCGTCCCGGCCTAGCCAACAGACCAGACCGAACGGGTTACACGGGGAAAATCGAAGCGAAACCCGTTAAGGCCTCACTCCGATTAACAACCCTATTTTTTCATTATTTATCTTGTTTAGATTATCATCTTTAGTCCTATGTATGGAGGCAACAACGGATAAACGAAAGCGGAAACACAAACCGAACAAAAAGCATATAATAATTTAAACTAACCAAGTTGCGTATTCGTCAAATTCATACACATGAGGAAAAACTATCAAAAAGGTCACATATAAACTCATCTAGGTAGCATAAAAGCCATGGGGACTAAAACGAAACATTTAGAAACCCTCGAAGATGTCTTTTTACAGTTTAACTACCTGCGTTTCGAAACATGCATGCTCGTTCTGAAACGTGGGCTTCATTTAAAAAAAACATCAAGCCGTTTCGAAACGGTCCCACCTTGTTCCGGAACGGGAACCTCCAGTGGCCAAACGTACCGGAACGACCCTATATGGTTCCGAAACAGGAACCTCCAGTGGCAAATCATACTGAACCGGCACCAGCCCTATTCCGATACGGATACACCTAGAGCATCGACCGTTCCGAAACCATATCGAGCGTTCTGAAACGCCTGGGCACAGTTTGGCCCGAAAACATAATTTGACATCTCCAAACGTTCCCAAACTTGCCCCAAAATAACACAAACCACATGGCATCTCAAAATACAATCAAACTAGAGGCAAGACACCCTAAGCGACCTCAAACATGCATACCATCAACAAGATGAATTTCATGTCCAAAGCACATAAGAGCACTTAGCATTCAAAAACGCCAACAAGCCAAAAGCTAAATCAAAGCATAAACCATCAAGGCATAAGGCAATACAAGCCCAAAACAACTAAGCAAACTTGTCTAAAGCAAGAGACATGCCAACAACACCTTAAAACACAAAGGTCATATCTTATTGCTTAATACTAATTATTGAAGTCTAAACTCATACTTGAGCAAACCAAACTCCCTTGGATTCTCCCTTGTTTCCCGAGCTACTTCGTAAGGCTAAGAGTCTGCATTGTTGGAAAGGAGAGCGTAAGCGTTTAAGCTTAGTGAGAGATGCTCAGAACGGTAGCTACAATAATGTAGTTTTAAAACGTAGTTTGCTTGAAAACCAAAACCATTTCCAAACCATTTCCACAAGCTTGAACACATAACAACATACATTTACCTTCACGTGCATTTACCGAATGCAACCACAAGCCATAGGCTTACCACATGCTCATTCTCATAACGCACGCAAAGTAACCAACAATGCATAAGCATAATAGAAGAAATCAACAACATGCTGAACATGAGAATTAAAGCATAATGGGTATATTGATATTCATCGTTTTTACTCAGATATGCGGATAGTTTCTCAAACCCACTAGATACTTCCGGTGGAATCTCACATCACCGTACTCACTCGTCTAGCAAAACATAACTTTCGGTGGAATCTCACATCACCGTACTCCTCCTTAGTGGAATCTAGCATCACTAAGGCCACGCGCGACTTTAACCTCGAGTGTACTCTAATCCTATTGATCGATCAATTATATCCGATAACAACTCAACACGTGTCAATATACTCATTTACAACCACAAGCATTACCGATGCTTGAACCACTTACCATGTCCAAACTTCCATGCAAAGCATGTACTCACGATGCAAGTATAAACACAAGTCATAAGTCTCAACATGTATAACAATGCAAACTAACACATTACCAATATGACATGTTCACATTGTATCAAGAATCATAAAACACTGATTAATTGCATAAAACCCTTAAAACTTACTCTTAAGTTTGGATTGGTCTTTCAAGCTCAATCCAAACTCCCAAAACATTCCCTTAACCACGTTAAGGCTTTTAAAATCGATCCACTCACCAGCCAACACACAAACGATGTTCAAGATGTCGAATCAAGCATCCGAACTACCCGGATTTCCATCCACAAAGCCCGAATCTGATTCCTCTATTTTAAGCAACCCAAAACTGAACATTAGAACACTAATACACTCACAAACACAGCAAAAACCTGGAACTCAACAATCTTGCAACAACACCCATCGATTCAAGCCCCAAATTTTACTCAATACATATCAATTTAGTCTCAAACTACTTGTAGCCATACCCAACAAATTTACCATGAGAAATCTACCTTTTAACATCCCTAAACATTAACCCAGAGCTATCAAACCTTCAGCTGTCATTTAGACCCAAAACTCATCCAAAAACTCAAGATTTTCAACTTCCAAAATCACTCACAATACGCATTTCGAGTTTCCCATAACAACCCATCCTTTTCATGTTATTTTAGCAATAAAACAAAGTTAAAACATGCTCAAACTCAGCCATAGTCAACCCCAACAAAAACCCATAAACTTCCTTTCATTTCAAACCAAACTTTAAAAATCAAAACATGTTTAAACCATAGGTTTTGCAAAAATCTCAACATTTATGACTCAAGGAAGATGAAACCAAGTTAAGAAATCAATTACCTTGAAGAAATCACTTGGATTGAGAGCTTAGGGCAATGGAATAGTAAAATGGGCTTAGGAGAGGTTTTGAACGTGAAAAACAAGTTGGAGAAGATGATAGCTTTTCAAAAACCCTTTTTAGAACTACAAAATCTCTTTTTTGCTCATTCTCTTTTAAAACACTTTTAGGTGTGTGTCAAAAATAATTTTTCTCCAATTTAAATTTTAATCCGACTCGGCTTGACTAATTCGATTATCTCACGGCCCTAAACTCGGGCGTTACAAATAAACTAACATCCAATTTCAAATGTGATCATCAAGAAAAACACAGATAACTAATTATCAACCAAATCGTCGCGTTGCAAAGATAATTAATAAATTTAATAATAAATAAAATTATTGAATTGAAAACAAGAGAACCTTAATGAATCCAATTTCCTTGGCATTGCTACGGAAGCACTCTCTGCCTCAAATACCTATTATCTACAGTTATCATATGCTTTCGGTACAAAATAAAACCCATATATACTTGTAGAAGATAGCACAAAAGGGAATACACAACCATACTTTCAACAAAATTTATCTGCAATAAAATAACCTTCATGTGAGCAAAAGAAACATTCAACAAAAGTATATCTAAAGCACCTTCCATAGACAAAATGACATCACAATTCGACTGATTAAAACATTAAGGAAACACAATTACAAAAAACATCAGAAATTTACGAGTGTAACCAAAAATAGAAAACTACAAACCCGTTCTAGTGCATAAAAAACACCAAAATCAAAGAGTGAAACCTTGTATTTCATTAACTTTAGCTAATAAAATATAGGACATAAGCATGCAAGATAACAAAGCATATTAACAAAAATACAAAGTACCCTTCATATAACTCTTGGGTAATTTCAACTAAATCAACAAATCAGAGAAACGTTCATCTTTTCTAAAACAAACGTACATATTACAACATTCCAAAGAGGAGAAACTGATTACCATCCAACATAACACTGCAACTAAAGACTTGAATTTTTTTCATCTAGGAACCCAAAATCTTAAAATCTAGAATAAGCAACAAAGGAATGACTACCGTAACATCTTAAAATATTGTAAACTGAACAAGTTCAAGCAAGGGAAACACATAAACAAAATGAAAGGGGAATTATACCGGAACCGAACATGAATAGAAAGCTACTACTTGTTAGACCTGGGACCTGGGATTTTTACTTCCGTTTTTGTGGACAACTTTGATTAAACGGTGAAGAGGGAAACCCGAAATTTGCTGCTGCTTCACTTGGAGACAAACAGGGGAAACCCAAATTTTGTTGCTGCTTCACTTGGAGACAAACGATGAAGGGGTGAGAGACGACTGAGATGAGGGGATTTAGGGATTCTGTGGGTTTGTTTTGAGGATCGGGTGAGGGAAGTGAAAGAGGTATTAGTCGATATCAAAACAGTGAGTTTTATTCTCTATTGCGGCGTTTGTAAACGCCACTAAAGTACTAAATATTGCGGTGTTCGGGTTAAAAAAGCCACTTAACCTACGAGCATTTGTGGCGCTGGTGAGTAAAACGCCACTAACGTATGAAAATTTGTTGATATAAGCCCTATTGCAGCGTTTGTAAAATAAACGCTGCTAAAAAGCGATATATCGCGGTGTTTCTCATAAAATGCTACTATAGGTACATAAATATTGCGGCACGTTCACATTTACGTCGCTATATACTAAGTTTGAGGTAGTGATGATATGAATTTTATTTTATTCTCTTAGAAATTTATTTAATCTTTATATATATATATATTCATGGAGTATTATCTTGAATACGTACAATGATCACAAATTTTTTATCAACGTTATTAGTCACAATAAATTATTTTTTAATTATATTTAAAGTTGATATATTTCATATATATTGATATAATAGGATTCAATATCATTTAAATATATATTTGATTTAAAACATCATATATTAAAGTGGATATTTTATCTCTTTTTAAAATAGATTTAAAATTTTCAAATATTTAAATCTTAAAGCAAACTATTCAATTACCAACAAAATTATTTCCGATATATTTTTTTATTTTGATCTAAATTTATATCATAATCATATAAATTTAAAACTTTTCCCTAGCTGCTCTTTAATTTTTTTCCTAGCCGCTCTCTAAATTTTTCTCCAATTTTTTCATTAGCCGCTCGGCAATTTTTCCCCCTAACACTTCAAGTTTTATTTTGTAGTCGGCGACGACATCAATTTTTCTGTCAGTTTTTTTTACTCCTTCAGTCGTTTTGGTCGTTCTTTATTTTATGTTTTTATCAGGGTTAAATTTGACGCCGCCACGACTGATTAAGATGGCGCTTATTTGTAATCATGCTTATCTTCTCTGCTTTAGACATTCGGTTTGAATTTGGATACGCGGTTTGCGCTTGTGAAGAGTTTTTTACGGTGCTTGGCTCTGATTTGTGTTTTCTCGATGGTCTATCAATAACAACATCCCCTTTTGTGGTTCGTTTTGCCGATGCAGTCAGGTTTCGTATGTATTTTTCGATCGAGTATTTAGATGAGTTTATACCTTGTCATGTATGGTTAATGTATGATCTAAAGTGGCCAATTTTAAGGAAAAGTCCAAATTATGTATTTAGTTTACAATAATAGTTTGTAAATTCTTATTGTAATTTGGGTATTTTCTCGTTAATAAAACTAGTGGCTTCTTTTCAAAAAAATTACGAACAAAATTTGTCTGCCCATTTTGGGTGCTCTTTTCTATGCCTAATACTAAAAAATAAATTTTAAACTATAACCCTAGAATATAAATTTTAAACCCTAAAAAATATACCATGCACTCAATTCCCTAAACCCTATCATAAACACTAACCATAAATCATAACACTAAACTCTAAACCTAATTTTTTTGGGAATATAAATCAAACCAAAAAATACGGAAGATTTTTATTCCTCAATTACACTTTCATACCCTACATTTTAAAATAATAATAAATATGTTTGAAATTTGACTTTTTATTTTTACGAAGAAAACCCACCCACATAATGTTGCAGTTATTGTCTTATAGAGACTTGAAACTGGGACATGGGCACCGAGGGTTTACACCCAACTATCATACCAATACTTGGGGTTTAAAGTGTGACATGTGGGTATATTAATAAAAGAAACTGTTTTTTATTTGATTTATTCTTTTTGGTATTGTCAGGATAAACATAAAATTTTATATCATGGGTACTAATTTTTAGGAAGTTCTGTTAAAAAAATATAAGGGTGTAAAATTATAAAATTATAGGAAGAACAAAATTAGATTATTAATAATAAATTAAAAAAAATACCTAAACACATGAGAATCTAAAATTTTAAAAGGTGCGACTGCACCTAGCACCCACATGGTCACTAGGAGAGTTGAATCGGTCGTTTCGGTTAACGACCGAACTATCAAAAATTCATTAACTGGACTTTTTTTCGAAAATTTTTAACCGAACCGAAAATTATTCGGTTAATTCGAAAACTGATTAATTCGAAATTTGTTACAAATTTTTGGGTAAATTACACAAATGATAACTAAATTATGTTAAAAATAATCTTTTTAGCCACTAAACTTTCAGAAGTTATAAAACAACCATTAAACTTATCGAACTATTACAAAATGGTCATTGATTCATTGCACGTTATAAATTATTGATAAAAATTGAACAGTTTAATGATCATTTTTTTACTAATTTAATAAATTTAATGATCATTTTGTGCTAATTTGGTAAAGTTTAATGACCATTTTATAATATATCAAAAAAATTAATGACCATTTTATAATTTCTAAAAGTTTAATGACCAAAAATAATTATATAAATCAAGGTAAACACATATCGAGGCAACATCCAACATGATAAGATTTTTAAAAGGACACATGCATATCTAGCATTCATCAACAAGGCCAAAAACTAAACAAAAACATAAATCATGCTTAATATCCACCAAAGGAGTCAAAGGCCAAAATAAAACATGCTTCAACGTTTAGACAATATAAAAACATCAACAAATAAGAAGACTTAGGAGTTTCAACACCAACTCCATAACAACGAGCCTAGCATTCCCATTATCTAAGCATTATTACAAACATAAAAACCATACTTGAGCTGTAACCCCCTTAGCCCGGTCTATACGGTTGACCCGAACTACGAAGATTACACGGGGAAAGCCAAAGTCATCCCGAAAGTCAACCTTGATTAACAACCTTTTTTTCTTTTTAATCTTATCTAGATGCACAATTAACCTTAAGCGTACCCTAGAGAAAAACATACTTGAAGAGCACAGCGGTCGGAAAGCAATAAGGAACTCAATTGCACAACATACAAAAGTTAGGGACCAAATTGTAAATTCTGGAGAGATGAAGGACTTAGCTGATTTTTAAATTACCAATATCAAATTAATCATATTACATGCTTCCCTATCAAATTTCATCTCAATCGGACATCTCAAACTCAAGCAATTGCAAATACAAAATTCAGGACTAAAACGTAAAGCTTGCAAACCTTAAACCATTCAAATCAGTGCCCAACGGTCATCTGTTTCGGAACGGGGTTGACCGTTCCGAAACGCGGGTTCGTTTTGAGACCTGTATCGAAACAGGGCCTGGCAGTGGCCAAAACGTTTCGGAACGACCTCTACTCGTTTCGATACACGAAGGCCATTACAGGCCCCCGTTTCGAAACGCTAGTGCCCGTTCCAATACGGATTCCCAGAAAGTACAGAATTTGCTGGTTTAACACACATTTATCCACTCAATCACATTCTAATGACCTCCTAATCATGCCAACAAGTCATCATACATATAAGGTACATATTTGCATCATCAAAACACATTCATGGCATCAATTAGGAAAATCCACAAGTCTATAGGCATGCATCCTAATATCCAAAGCCAAACAACCATCAAAGCATCAAAACAAGCACCAAATGGCCATTTACAAGTCCAAATCATTTAAGGCATCATGCCATAACTAGGGAGTCCAAAACATCTCTCAAATCACATCATAGGTTCCCATTGCAAAATATCAAAAACTAATAATGTTGTGAAAAAGTCACCATGCATGAGCTTAGCTTTCCCTTGGATTCTTAGCCTCCTTGCTGCCCTCAAACACCTCAATTATCTGCATTATTGGTTCAAGAGAGAGAGAGAGCGTAAGCACAAATGCTTAGTGAGGCATGCTCTAAAGAAACAACACAATAATGCATTTAATAAAACACCTTTCACAAGGCCTTTTCACACATAAACATCATTTCTCATGCAACAATGCATACACATCAAGCATCTCATGCTTCTTTAACATCAACATGTCATATTGGCTTCCAAGTGATACCATAACCATTTACAACATAAAACACAATCGGATACGCGGATTACAAGCGTTGTCCCATACGCTTCATACACACTACCGAACACACAAGGTGGAGTTTACCGGTACAATCACAACCCCTCAACACCCGTGATGGAGTTTAACGGTACAATCACAACCCCTCCACATCACTCATCGGTAGTTGTATAACATCACTAACGAGAACACGGGACACTCAACACAAGATCCACACATGGACTTTTAACCGCCATTGTGATCTTAGACATCTCGTTAGTATACTTGGATGGAGTTTACGGTACAATTACAACCCCTCAACATCCAAGGCGACTTTATTCACGGTGCACCCAATCCTATAGTCGGCTAACTATATCCGATTCAAGTACTTTAAAACCAACACATCACTTGCCAATATACATCATTTATCATCAACAATCCATTGTTTTAAAGCATTAATCAAAGCCATTAAACCATCATGCATCACTATGCATCAAAACCACATTTATCCATAACAAACCAAGGATCTCTTACCTTGAGCATCCTTCAACACATGGCTTTCAAAACCAGCATTACTCATGCTAAAACATGCTTTCAAAACAGAATTTAAACATGCAAATTAAATACATTGCATCCAACCATCTCATGGTTCATCAAAGAGAGAGTTTTCCCGAAAACTTACTCTTGAGCTTAGTTAAGTTGATTAGACTTAAACTAAGCTCCCAAACCTTCAAACATTCGATACAAAGCTGGAAATCCAACTCCACTCACCAATTCCGTTTCGCAAGCTTGCTGAAACGCCGATCAAGCCTCCAGATCACCACCACAAAAATCCGAAGTTGCCTCCCCTGTTTTAAACACATCAAAGTAGAGGATTAATGCATCATCATCCATTAAAATCTTCAGCCATTACACCTAAACTCGTTGCACTCACCAAAACTAACATTTCGGCCACCAAACACAACCGAAATCACTTCCAAACTCTTCCTCAACATTACCCAGCCAAGATCCATAACTTCTAAACATTCCTAAACATCAATTAACATCCAAAAAGAACTTAAACTCGTCCTTATACCTCCAGGTATAACAAAACACCAAGATCACCCCAAAACCCACCATTTTCACAAGTAAAAACTTAGGAAAATCAACCTATTCGGGATTGCATTGATTAAACCACAATTACACATCATTAAACATCCAAAATACATTTAAAATCCATCTCAAAATAGAGCCCAAACAATCACCACGAATTTCTTCAAGATTTGATCCAAATCTTGAGTTTTAAGCCAAAATCAAGATCACAACATTAAAACCTTTTATAAAACTTAATTTAAGGATTGAGAACTTGGGAATTTCTGTAAAGAACTGAGTATTTAGAGGAGAAGAACATCCTTACCTCCAAATGTAGATTTCTCCTTGATTAGAGCCAAAATCCTTGAAAATTCAATAAGCAAATGAAGAGGATTTGATGTAGAAAGGATTAGAGACCAATTGATGATTGAAACCTCATCGTTTAGTGTGAAAATCAAAAGAAATGTTGCTGTAGAAATGTGTTTGGCTGAGGGAATTTTGAGAGAAAATGAGATGAGAAAGTTTTTAAGAAAGTTAGTTATGAAAAGCTAAAATATGGTTTCCCTCTCTTCCTTTAATTAATTAAACATTAAATGAGTCATTAAAATCTAAGAAAAATATGGAGAAATCCTTCCTTGGGTAAATTAGCTCCTTAAAGATTCAAAGTTTCAATCTTTACAAAATAGTCACCACTGAACTTTTCAAAAATTACATTTTAGTCACCATTTCGAAATGTTGCACTTCCAAACCTTATTTTCTAAAATTGATTTCACCACTCTCTTATATATATTAAAAGAGGATTTTTAGATATTTTTCCATATTTTTAATGCATCCCGAACTAGGCTTTCCCTAAAACCACCTTTTATATTCGAACCGAAAATCTGACCGGTCCGGTTCAGACCCTAAACTTCCAAGCCCAAAATTGGGGTGTTACAACACTCCCCCCTTAAGAAATTTCTTCCTCGAAATTTACCTGGAGGAAAAAGATACGGAAACTGCTTCTTCATGTCATCCTTCCGTTCCCACGTGGCTTCCTCAACACCACGATGCTTCCACAACACCTTTACCAACTCAATGGTCTTGCCTCGAAGAACTTTACTGTCTAAATCCAGAATTTCCACCGGCTCCTCATCATAGGTCAAGTCTGGATTCAACTCCACTTCCTCCACAGGCATAACATGCGAAGGATCCGATCGATACCTCCGAAGCATAGAGACATGAAATACATCATGAATCTTTTCCAACTCTTGCGGCAATCTCAGCTTGTACGCAACAGGACCCACACGCTCAATCACCTCGTATGGTCCAATGTACCTAGGGCTCAACTTACCCTTTCGGCCAAACCTCATCACCTTCTTCCAAGGCAAAACTTTCAAAAACACATGGTCACCTACCGCATACACAATCTCCTTACGCTTCAAATCCGCATAAGACTTTTGTCGATCAGAAGCTGCCATCAAGTGCTCACAAATGAGCTTCACCTTCTCGGTGGTTCCTTTCAACAAAGCTGGCATTGAAACCAACTTCTGACCTGTTTCAGCCCAACAAAGAGGAGTCATGCACTTCCTCCCGTACAATGCTTCATAAGGTGCCATTCGAATACTTGCCTGGTAGCTATTGTTATAAGCAAACTCCACCAAAGGCAAATGCTTCTCCCAAGAGCCTTGAAACTCAATCACACAGCACCTCAACATATCCTCCAGCACTTGGATAACACGCTCAGACTGTCCATCCAACTGTGGATGATAAGAAGTACTGAAATTCAGTCGTGTACCCAAAGCCTGATGTAAAGACTCCCAAAAACGCGATGTAAACCTCGGATCTCTATCCGACACAATCGACTTTGGCACACCATGCAGCCGCACAATCTCAGCAATGTACAACTCTGCAAGCTTGTCCAAAGTGTACGTAGTATGCACAGGTAAGAATTGAGCACACTTCGTAAGGTGATCCACAATCACCCACACCGAATTCTTCTTCGATGGTGACAAAGGCAAACCAGACACAAAGTCCATGGTAATCCTTTCCCACTTCGACTCAGGAATCCTCAATGGTTGCAACAACCCAGAAGGAAACTGATGCTCAGCCTTAACTCGCTGACAAACCATGCACTTGCTCACATACTCAGCAACATCTTTCTTTAAACCCACCCAATAGTACTCATCACGAATATCACGATACATCTTAGTACTACCAGGGTGCATAGCAAAAGGACTACTATGAGCTTCAGTCAAAATAGCACACCTTAACTCAGCATCATTGGGCACTACTATCCGACTCCCAAAACATAAAACTTCATCATCATTAAAACAGAAATCCGATGGCCTATCCTCAACAATATCCTGAACATGTGGCACCAAGGAATCATCCAACAACTGCTTATCCTTTATCAACTGAACCAAGGATGGTTTCACCTGCAATTCAGCCACAAGACCGCCATCTTGCGAAATGCTTGTAACCCCCTTAACCCGGCCTAGACGGTTGACCCGAATTAAGAAAGTCACACGGGGAAAACCAAAGTCAACCCGAAAGTCAACCTTGATTAACGACCCTTTTTTTTCTTTTTAAACTTGTCTAGATGCACATTAAGCCTAATTGTGATCACACAAACATCATACCAAAAGATCACAAACATCAGAGATCAAACAGGGACTCAATTGAACAATTTACAACTTTAGGGACCAAATTGTAAATTCTGATAATTATAAGGACTTAATCCAAATTGAAGTTACCAACTCGAAATCAATCAAGTTTCATGCTTCTCTGTGAAATTTCAGCTCAAAAGGACTTCCCAAACTCATACAATTGCACAATCAAGTTTTAGGACCAAAACGCAAACATTAAAAACATATAACTGCCAATGTCAGCCCCCAACGGTCACCCGTTCCGAAACAGGCATAGCCCGTTTCAAAACGCGGGGCCGTTCCGAAACAGGCATAGCCCGTTTCGAAACGGGGGTCTGGCAGTGGCCTTTCCGTTTCGGAACGTCCCCTCCCGTTTCGGACGCCTGGGCACGATTAAAGCACCCGTTCCGAAACGGTAGGTGCTGTTCCGAAACACCCTGCCCAGATTGCTCCAAAACTCCACTTTAAACATGCAATTACACAACCAACCATGCTCCGAATGTCACCAAACTTTACCAGCATGCAATTCAACATATATATAACATATTAGCATCATCAATTCAACCAAACATCATCATATGCAAAAAGCCCCAATTCTAATGGCATGCTTCCTACACAAGCTAGATATTCAAGCACCGAACTTACAAAACAAGCATATAAAGATCCAATCCAAAGACCAACAATCTTAACATCAAGAAACATACTTAGGGAGTGCAAAACACCTCCCAAAACATACACATGGTTTCCCCATTGCCAAATCACCCAAAAGCTAAAATGTTTAACAAAAACCTTCCATACATTGAGCTTTACTTGCACTTGAATTCTTGCCCTTCTTGCTGCCCTCAAAAGGTCTCTAATGCTCTGCATTATTGAATTAAGGAAAACGAAGAGAGCGTAAGCAAAAGCTTAGTGAGGAATGCTCTTAAAAACCATCCAATAATGCAACTTAAAACATTTACAAAACATGCTTCAAATCCACATTTGCTCATGCTCAAAACCTTACTTAAAACAAGCAATTTCATGCTTCAACATACACATTAAAAACAAGCATCTCATGCTTCATAATATACTTAACATGTCATATTGGCTCAAGTGATACATTTCATTTCTTAAAACAAGTTCATCAACTTCCCAAGGACTTTTAAACACCTTGGTCCCAAGGACTTTTAAACACCTTGGCCATGGACTTTTAAACACCATGAAGTATCACATCAAGGACTTTTAAACACCTTGATCCCAAGGACTTTTAAACACCTTGGCCTATGGACTTTTAAACACCATAGAAAAGGATCACCTAAGGACTTTTAACCACCTTAGTGTCCACAACATGAACCATCCAAGGACTTTTAACCACCTTGATGTTCATAAGTAACAAGGCTCACTCAAGGACTTTTAACCACCTTAGTGACCTCAACATTTTAAAACCTCACTTGCCAATATACATCATTTTCATCACTTACATCACTGTTTTAAAGCATAAAACCAAGCCATATTCATCATGCATTTAAAAGCATTAAACCACATCATTTCAATGTACAAAAGCAAGGAACTCCTACCTAGAGTTACCTTCAACATATGGCTTACATCACCAGCAAAAACCATGCTAAAACATGCTTCCAAAACAGTATGTAAAACATGCAAATAATCATTTTGCATCACAACAAAATCATGGCCACCACTAGAGAGAAATTCCGAAAACTTACGCTCGAGCTTAGCAAAGTTGTTTAGACTTAAACTAAGCTCCCAAGACATTGGTTTCAAAGCCGAAAACCCAATTTCACTCACCGATTCCACTTCGCCACTTGCCGAAGTACCAAATCAAGCCTCCGGATCAACAACTCTTGGATCCAAAGATGCCTCCCCTGATTAAACACATTAAAGCAGAGGTTTAATGCATCATCAAACATCAAAAGCTTCAATGAAAGCACTCAAACTCGCTGCTCTCATTCATACACCAATTTCGGCCACCAAACACAACCGAAATTGCATCAAAACCACTTCTCAACAAAGCCCAGCCATAAACCAGCAAAACCTAACATCCATCAACACCATTTAACATCTAAAAACAACCTACAAACATCCTTATACCTCCAGCAACAACAGATCCACAAGATCACCACAAAAACATCCAAGAAACACAAGCTAAACTTAGGAAACACAACCTATCCGGGATTGCATCAATCAAAACACATTTCCTTATCAATTTAGAGTTCATTTAACATCAAAAACACATCTCAAATCACAGATTAATCAGATCTAACGAAAAATCATGAAAACCATCAAATCTTGCATTATAAGCCAAGATACAATTCCAAACTCAAAAGCCTTTAATTAAACATCAATTAAGAGTTGATAACTTGGGAATTTCAGTAAAGAACTGGTAGTTTAGAGGAGAAGGACGTTCTTACCTCCAAACTTGTGTTTCTCCACTTTTTGGAATGAAAATCCTTGAAGAATCAAGAAGCAATTGAAGAGGTTTTGAAGATATGTTGATTAGGAATCAAATGAGAGTTAAAAGGAGAGATTTAAGTGAGAAAAACAGAATCAAATCTCTGGAAATGGTGTGTTTGGTTTGAGAGAAAAAGAGAGAAGAAAATTGGAAGTTAGTTGAGAAAATTGTCAAATGAGCTTTTCCCTCCTTTTGATTCACTTTAAAATCAGAATTAAAACTCTAAATATCTTAGAAAAATCTGGAGAAATCACCTTTGGATTAATAGCCCCTTAAAGATTCAAAGTTTCAACTCTTTATAAAATAGTCACAAAACTTTCAAAAATTACATTTTGGTCACTAGCCAAAATGTCATACTTCAAAAACCCATTTTTCAAAATTGATTTCACAGTTCACTTAATTATATTAAAAGATGATTTTAGAACATTTTTCCATATTTTTAATGCAACCCGAACTAGGCTTTCCTAATTTCACCTCTTAAGATTCGAACAGGACTTTGACCAAACCGGTCAACGCCCAAAACTTCTAAGCCCAAAACCGGGGCGTTACAATGCTCAAGCTAGCAAACATAGCCCTCAACTCCACTGCCACTTTCCTACTCAAGGCATCCGCTACAACATTAGCTTTTCCCGGATGATACTCGATCGTCAGATCGTAATCTTTAAGCAACTCCACCCAACGTCGTTGCCTAAGATTCAACTCTTTCTGAGACATCAAATACTTCAAACTCTTGTGATCCGTGTACACAGTACACTTCTCACCATACAGGTAATGTCTCCAAATTTTCAAGGCAAAAACCACCGCAGCTAACTCAATGTCATGCGTAGGATAATTGGACTCATGCACCTTCAACTGGCACGATGCATAAGCCACTACCTTACCCTCTTGCATCAATACACACCCCAAACCAACGTAGGATGCGTCACTGTACACCACAAACTCCTTCCCTGATTCAGGCTGAACCAAGATAGGAGCTTGCGTCAAAGCTGCCTTCAACTTCTCAAAAGCCTGATGTCTCGCTTCCTTCCACTCATACTTGACATCCTTCTGTAACAACTTCGTCAAAGGTGCAGCAATCTTCAAAAATCCATCCACGAACCGCCGGTAGTATCCTGCCAAACCAAGGAAACTACGGACTTCATGAACAGACTTAGGAGGCTTCCAATTCATCACTGCCTCAATCTTCTGAGGATCAACACGAATCCCCTCAGCAGAAACCACATGACCAAGGAAAACAACTTCCCTAAGCCAGAATTCACACTTGCTTAGCTTACCATAAAGCTGATTCTCCAACAAAGCCTGCAACACAATCCTCAAATGTCCCTCATGCTCTTCCTCAGTACGAGAGTACACGAGGATATCATCAATGAACACCACAACAAACTTATCCAAATATTCATGGAACACTCTATTCATCATGTCCATAAAAGCTGCAGGAGCATTCGTCAAACCAAACGGCATCACAAGGAACTCATAATGCCCATACCTCGTTCTGAAGGCTGTCTTTGGCACATCCACATCCTTCACCTTCAACTGGTAATACCCTGACCTTAAGTCAATGTTAGAGAACACAGCCGCTCCCTGAAATTGATCAAAAAGATCATCAATCCTCGGCAATGGATACCGATTCTTGATAGTCAACTTGTTTAGCTGACGATAATCGATGCACATTCTCATAGTGCCATCCTTTTTCTTCACAAACAAAACTGGTGCACCCCAGGGGGACACACTCGGCCGAATGAAACCACGATCAAGCAACTCCTGAAGTTGCGTCTTCAGCTCCTTCAAATCCTTAGGTGCCATTTGATAAGGAGTAATGGACACTGGAGTTGTGTTTTCATACAGCTCAATTCCAAACTCCACTTCTCGATTAGGAGGCAACCCAGGCAACTCCTCCGGAAACACACCAGGAAATTCTCGCACAGTCCTGATATCTTGAACTCGCAACTCCTTAGAGCTAGGATTCATCACAAAGGCTAGGTAGGCCTTACAACCTTTTCTCAGCATTCGGCTCGCCTCCAAAGTAGACACCACATTGGCAAGAAACTTCACATTCTCACCAACCACCACTACCTCATAATCATCCGCAAGCTTTAACGAAACTCGTTTGTTCTCAAAATCCACCACAGCTCGGTGTTCAACAAACCAATCCATACCAAGGATTACATCAAAACCATATAATGGTAGTTCCATGAGATCAACATGAAAAACATGGTTTTGCACTACTAAAGGACATCTTCTTTACAACTTCTGTGTCACAACGGTCTCATCAAAGGAACTAGTTACACGCATACCAACATCCAAAGACTCAACAGGTAAACCAAGCAATTGAGCATGTTCATGCAAAATGTATGAGTGTGTAGATCCAGAATCAATCAAGGAAAGTAATGACAAGGATTGCAAAGTGAAGGTACTTGTGATCACATCCGTGTCATTTCTCCCCTCTCGCTGTGCATACACTCGAGCCTGGCCACCACCCTCAGGTTGGACAGCCACCACATGTGCCACATTCCTTCCACCATCTTCTTTGCGCTAGAAGTTACCACGGCCGCACCCTCGACCTCTCTGTGGTGCAACGACACCAGGAGCACGTCCCTGACCACCACCAGCCAACAAAGGACACTCCCTCCTCATGTGGTCTACCGAACCACAATTCTAGCACGGATTATCGGTCACTGCCACAAGAGCCTGCACCTCTCTCGCTGCCCAAGGACAATCACGCCTCAAATAACCACGCGATCCACACGCCCAGCATGTGTTCTGATCAGCTCTCGCCCTGTCTCCCTGAAAAGACGCACCATGACCTCCACTACCACGCCTAGCAGAAGACTGATATCTCCTATCTCGTCCTCTCTTGTTCCGTCCACCACACCTCTAGAAGACAAACCCAGGTTCTGCTCAATGTCCTTCACCCTACTAACTAGCACATCATAATCCGTATAGTCAGCAGCAAGCATAAAGGTCTTTACATCCGTCACCAAACCATACCGGAAATGTTCACACCTCTCCCGCTCATCAGGGATAAGCTCAAGTGCGTACTGACTGAGACGGACAAAATGGATCTCGTACTCAGCCACCGTCATGCTCCCTTGCGTAAGATACATGAATTCTCTTTTCTTTTCATCTAGGTACTGCACACCTAAATACTTTCGCTTGAACGCGTTCAGAAAGAACGTCCAAGTCACATCAACTTCCTCTATTCCGGAGACAGTGGTCGTCCACCAGGTATACGCATCATCATGTAACAGCGATACCACACATCCTAACTTCTGCACATCATTGCAGTTCATTTGTCCCAATATCCTCTTGGTACTTTCCAACCAAGATTCGGAACCCTCAGTAGATAAACCTCTGAACTCAATCCCTCCCAGACTGTGCAAACGTTCCAAAGGCAATCTCGCATTGGCATCACCTTGATGCCCAGCTCCATGAGCTCCAGCTACTGCCGCCTGAAAGGCTCCAGCAATAGCCTGTATCAAAACTGTCATGTCAGGAGCAGCTTGCCCCTGCCCAGCTTCAGGTCCAGTGACTCCAGCACCAACACTAGCTCCATCACCTCCAGCACCACCACCACCGGGCGGTCCACCACCACGAGGATGAGGTAAATCCACAACATTATCGACATTCTCCTCGTTCTCGTTCTGAGCCATAGATCGCGTATTAACTCTCGTCTCTCTACGAGGTCTCATTCACTAAAACAATGCACTAACACAAATGCAATAAACATAATTAGGCTCAACAAGGTAAGTAATCCAAGCACTCAAGCTCATTTTTCAAAAACAATTCATTTCATTAGTTTTGATATGGCAATGGGTCCCTCTAACATGCTTCAACATCACAACTGCAACATACTTACAATTTACAAATCAAACTTTCACTTAAAAACATATCATGTAATCATGCATACATCACCCACACAACCATTCTCGTTTACTCGAGAACTAAGCTCTGATACCACCAAATGTAACCCCCTTAGCCCGGCCTAGACGGTTGACCCGAACTACGAATATTACACGGGGAAAACCAAAGTCAACCCGAAAGTCAACCTTGATTAACGACCCTTTTTTTTCTTTTTAATCTTATCTAGATGCACAATTAACCTTAAGCGTACCCTAGAGAAAAACATACTTGAAGAGCACAGCGGTCGAAAAGCAATAAGGAACTCAATTGCACAACATACAAAAGTTAGGGACCAAATTGTAAATTCTGGAGAGATGAAGGACTTAGCTGATTTTTAAATTACCAATATCAAATTAATCATATTACATGCTTCCCTGTCAAATTTCACCTCAATCGGACATCTCAAACTCAAGCAATTGCAAATACAAAATTCAGGACTAAAACGTAAAGCTTGCAAACCTTAAACCATTCAAATCAGTGCCCAACGGTCATCTGTTTCGGAACGGGGTTGACCGTTCCGAAACGCGGGTTCGTTTCGAGACCTGTATCGAAACAGGGCCTGGCAGTGGCCAAAACGTTTCGGAACGACCTCTACCTGTTTCGATACACGAAGGCCATTACAGGCCCCCGTTTCGAAACGCTAGTGCCCGTTCCGATATGGATTGCCCATAAAGTGCAAAATTTGCTGGTTTAACACACATTTATCCACTCAATCACATTCTAATGACCTCCTAATATTGCCAACAGGTCATCATACATATAAGGTACATATTTGCATCAACAAAACACATTCATGGCATCAATTAGGAAAATCCACAAGTCTATAGGCATGCATCCTAATATCCAAAGCCAAACAACCATCAAAGCATCAAAACAAGCACCAAATGGCCATTTACAAGTCCAAATCATTTAAGGTATCATGCCACAACTAGGGAGTCCAAAACATCTCCCAAATCACATCATAGGTTCCCATTGCCAAATATCAAAAACTAATAATGTTGTGAAAAAGTCACCATACATGAGCTTAGCTTTCCCTTGGATTCTTAGCCTCCTTGCTGCCCTCAAACACCTCAATTATCTGCATTATTGGTTCAAGAGAGAGAGAGCGTAAGCACAAATGCTTAGTGAGGCATGCTCTAAAGAAACAACACAATAATGCATTTAATAAAACACCTTTCACAAGGCCTTTTCACACATAAACACCATTTCTCATGCAACAATGCATACACATCAAGAATCTCATGCTTCTTTAACATCAACATGTCATATTGGCTTCCAAGTGATACCATAACCATTTACAACATAAAACACAATCGGATACGCGGATTACAAGCGTTGTCCCATACGCTTCATACACACTACCGAACACACAAGGTGGAGTTTACCGGTACAATCACAACCCCTCAACACCCGTGATGGAGTTTAACAGTACAATCATAACCCCTCCACATCACTCATCGGTAGTTGTATAACATCACTAATGAGAACACGGGACACTCAACACAAGATCCACACATGGACTTTTAACCACCATTATGATCTTAGACATCCCGTTAGTGTTTTGGATGGAGTTTACGGTACAATTACAACCCCTCAACATTCAAGGCGACTTTATTCACGGTGCACCCAATCCTATAGCCGGCTAACTATATCCAATTCAAGTACTTAAAAACCAACACATCACTTGCCAATATACATCATTTATCATCAACAATCCACTGTTTTAAAGCATTAATCAAAGCCATTAAACCATCATGCATCACTATGCATCAAAACCACATTTATCCATAACAAACCAAGGATCTCTTACCTTGAGCATCCTTCAACACATGGCTTTCAAAACCAGCATTAATTATGCTAAAACATGCTTTCAAAACATAATTTAAACATGCAAATTAAATACATTGCATCCAACCATCTCATGGTTCATCAAAGAGAGAGTTTTCCCGAAAACTTACTCTTGAGCTTAGTTAAGTTGATTAGACTTAAACTAAGCTCCCAAACCTTCAAACATTCGATACAAAGCTGGAAATCCAACTCCACTCACCAATTTTGTTTCGCAAGTTTGCCGAAACGCCGATCAAGCCTTCGGATCACCACCACAAAAATCCGAAGTTGCCTCCCTTGTTTTAAACACATCAAAGTAGAGGATTAATGCATCATCATGCATTAAAATCTTCAGCCATTACACCTAAACTCGCTGCTCTCACAAAAACTAACATTTCGGCCACCAAACACAACCGAAATCACTTCCAAACTCTTCCTCAACATTACCCAGCCAAGATCCATCACTTCTAAACATTCCTAAACATCAATTAACATCCAAAATGAACTTAAACTCGTCCTTATACCTCCAGCTATAACAGAACACCAAGATCACCCCAAAAACCACCATTTTCTCAAGTAAAAACTTAGGAAAATCAACCTATTCGGGATTGCATTGATTAAACCTCAATTACACATCATTAAACATCCAAAATACTTTTAAAAACAATCACCACGAATTTCTTCAAGATTTGATCCAAATCTTGAGTTTTAAGCCAAAATCAAGATCACAACATTAAAACCTTTTATAAAACTTAATTTAAGGATTGAGAACTTGGGAATTTCAGTAAAGAACTGAGTATTTAGAGGAGAAGAACATCCTTACCTCTAAATGTAGATTTCTCCTTGATTAGAGCCAAAATCCTTGAAAATTCAATAAGCAAATGAAGAGGATTTGATGTAGAAAGGATTAGGGACCAATTGATGATTGAAACCTCATCATTTAGTGTGAAAATCAAAAGAAATGTTGCTGTAGAAATGTGTTTGGCTGAGGGAATTTTGAGAGAAAATGAGATGAGAAAGTTTTTGAGAAAGTTAGTTATGAAAAGCTAAAATATGGTTTCCCTCTTTTCCTTTAATTAATTAAACATTAAATGAATCATTAAAATCTAAGAAAAATCTGGAGAAATCCTTCCTTGGGTAAATTAGCTCCTTAAAGATTCAAAGTTTCAATCCTTACAAAACAGTCACCATTTCGAAATGTTGCACTTCTAAACCTTATTTTCTAAAATTGATTTCACCACTCTCTTATATATATTAAAATAGGATTTTTAGATATTTTTCCATATTTTTAATGCATCCCGAACTAGGCTTTCCCTAAAACCACCTTTTATATTCGAACCGAAAATCAGATCGGTCCGGTTCAGACCCTAAACTTCCAAGCCCAAAATTGGGGTGTTACATGAGCTTAGCAAGAACACCAAGAAACTCCTCCCTTACTCACTTTCGCCCCAAAAGCCTCTAACAATCTACATTGTTGGAAAAAGAAAGTGTAAGCTTAAAGCTTAGTGAGCGGAGATTTAAAACACAACAACAATGCAGTTTTAAAACATAAATATTAGTTTGGGAAACAAAACCATTTAAGTAAGAGATGAAGTAAACACAAGCATAGACCAAACATGGTTTGTACATGAACAACCATTCTCTGTGGGACTACACATCACCGTTCACAACAACTAGCAGTTTTCCGATGGGACCACACATCACCGTACTCTTCTACTAGTTAGTACCGGTGGGACTTCATATCAACGTATATAACAACCAACCATCGCGTGAGGCTTGACATCAACAACGACTACACAACAACATTAAAACAGAGAGTAAAGGCAATCCACGTTTCACACAACAACACAATTAATCGCACACACCAACACTTAATGAAACAAGACAAATTAGCAAACTTACACTTGGGTTTAGGTTAGCCCTTAAGGCCCCACCCAAACCCCACAGGAATCCACTTTGATATCATTTAAAACTTCAAAACATTTTCACTCACCGATAGAGCCCGAACGAAAGCTGAAACACTGTTCTCAAGCCTCTGTAGTACCCGGTATCGTGCCCAAAGTACCCGAAATCGTTTCCCCTATTTCTAACCAACCAAAAACAAGTTATTACTTCCCTAATCTTCCATAAATGCACTGTCAAACATCAATTCACAATTCTATAACATTCCCTCAACGATTCAAAGCCGAAAATCATCAAAATATCATCAAATCCGTTCTTCAGTAAAGCCCAGCAATAACCCATCAAATTAAACATAAAAAAAACACCAAAATTATCTAAAAACATCCAACCTAGGTCCGTATACCTCCAGCCCTTGTTTTACCACATAACTAAGGCAAAAACATCACTTTTTCACCTTCAAAAATCACCCACTGCACCTAGTTTCGGGTTTTATGGGTTTAAGCTACTTATTAACATTATTTAGAAACCAAAATTAGTTCAAAAACACCCCACCAAACACCCATTAAAAACCCATACGAAAATTTTACAAACCCATCTCTTTTCCATCAAAACTTTGGAACCCTAAGTAAAAAATCAATACTTTGCTAGATTTTTAAAAAGGTAAGATTCAATAAACAAAAGCCAAGGTAAGAGTGATGATTACCTTTGGAAACTTCTATGGAAACCTTTGAGCCAAAGGAGAGGTGGTGGAGAGCTTTTTGAAGAAAGTTTAGCTTTAGGTTTTCTTTTTGAAATGAAGATAACACTCAAATCTCAAAATCCCCTTTTCAAATTCATTAATGGCGTTATTGTAAATAATGACATGTTTTTATAAAATCAGCATTTTAATTTAATTTTAACTCGAAACTAGTCCTAGATCAACACCGATAACTCTCGGCCCCTAAACCGGGGCATTACAGTTCCTTTCAGGTCGGGTTCATTTCACGTCATGTTCATTTCAGGTCGGGTCAAAATAGGTCGGGTCCAAATCAAACAATTGACGGGTTCATTTCAGTCCGGGTTCATTTCAGGTCGGGTGCATTTCAGGTCGGGTTCCTTTCAGGTTGGTTTCATTTCAGGTCAGGTTAATTCGAGTTTCAAATTCGTATTAAGTTTGAGTTTTGATATAAATAGTCGATAGACTTTGATTTGGTCATTTATTTCGAGTTGATTATTTAACGTGTTTCACAAACACGAATCACATTAAAAATAAATATAAGGCACTAGAATGAACAAAAATATCATCAAATGATTTATATCTAAAATATTGGAATAAATTACAAAAATTAATAAGGGTATGTTTCTGTGGAAAATAAGATTTTAGGGACTAAAATGAATAAAAATATCACCATATTAAAAATATTGGGCTAAGTTAGAAAAGATGAATAGGGGTCAATTTGGAATAAAAATAAAATTTTAGGGACGATAATGAACAAAAAAATCTATATTAAAATTAAAGACATTGGACTAAATCAATGACTAGATTTAAAGAAATTGGACTAAATCGATGACTAAAATATAAATTAAAATCAAAGGTATTGGACTAAACTAAAATTGAGACTAAAATGAATCTAGCTAAAACTAAAGAATAAAAAAAACTAATTGTAAAGCTCATCAACTAATAATGACTTAAAATGAAAATAACCCTTAAAAATGGGTGGGATTTTCCCCCTCTATTTTTTAAACTTAATTGTTTACTTAATTTCAAATGAAATTGAAAGATGGGAAATGGTCAAATGAGAATTGGATGTTGGGTGAGACTTGGGATTGGGAATTAGGATTGATTTGGGCTAAAAAAATGTTAATTTGGATTAAAAATTAAATTTTAGGGACTATAATAAATTTGACTAAATTGTCAAAAATATAAATCAATAAGAGACAATTTTGACTAAAAATTAAATTGTATGGACTATAATAAATAAAAAATATTATTCGACTAAATTACCAAAAATAAGAATATATATAAGTCAAATTCAACTAAAAATATATATGTATATGTATATGTGTGTATATATATATGTAGATATATACATATATATATATATATATATATATATATATATGTATATATACTGAAACACACACATGTATACATACATACTAAAACACACATATATGTATGTATTTAAGTTTTAGTATATATATATGTAAGTTTTAGTATGTATGTATGTATGTATGTATGTATGTATACATCTATATATGTATATATGTATAAACATATATGTATGTAAGTTTTAGTATGTATATATTGTTATATATATATATATATATGTAAGTTTTAGTATGTATATATTGTTATAATTATATATATATATATATATATATATATATATATATATACTAAAACTTACATATTTGTATGTATACATGTATACCCCTAAACAATACACATAAACTTCAACCCTTAAATCTTATAATCACTAATAATTAGTGTACAAGCCTAATCCTCTAATCCTTAAACTAATCCCATAACCCAAAATAATTAAGTTGACACATTTACCCCTAAACTCCAAACATGAATCTCTAAATCTTACATGCAATATTCACTAATAATTAGAGTGCAAGCCTAATCACATAATCCCTAAACTAATCTCACATCCCCAAACAATCAACTTGACACATTTACCCCTAAACCCTAAACATAAACCCATAAATCTAACAAACGAAATAAATTGAAACATAAAATGGACAAATCCGAAAATAAATTAAAACTAAATTATTAATTAGAGCCCAAATTGCAAACGAATCAAATTATTTAACCCAATTAATTACCAAATCAAATTTAAAGCAAACCAAAAAGCTTAATAATTAATCAATTTATGAAGCATGGCCTTTGAATGAAATCTAATGAAACTAAACCAAAAGTTAGGACTAAAAAGAAACAAACTAAAATATAAAAAACCTAAACCCTAACCATCTAATTAAGGAAGGACCTAAAGGGTAATTAACCCCTAAATAAAAAAACTCGGCCTCCCCGCCAAATTTTGTTTGGAATTTAGCGGCAACTCCCCTATCAATCAAAAAAGACTTTTCCCCCATTAATTCAAAAAAAAACTTTCTCCCTAAACTAATTTTTTTTTATTTTAATAGTATAATTAAATTTTTTAATAAAATATTTTTTAATTTAATGATCACAATTAACAAATTGATTTAAATTTTGAATAAGTTGTTTTAAATTCATCCATAAAATAAATTTAAGTATGTTAATTCTTATTAAACTTCACAAATAATTTATATTGAACGAGTTAGTACTAAATTAATTTAATAAATTAATAGTTTACATTTATCAACACATAATATTTTACATTTATCAACACTTTAAATTTATCAAATCATAGACTTCCTCAACTATATGTCAGGTAAATATCAAGTCATGTCAATATCAATTCAGGTTCAAAGCAGGTCGGGTCAATTAACAGGTCGAATTCAAAACATGTCGGGTCCAAAACAGGTCGGGTAATATCGGTTATCTGCCAGATCAGTCTCGGGTTCGAGTTCGGGTTCGTTTCAGTCGAATGTAGGTCGGGTTTCGGGTCCACAGTAAAAGGTCCTATTCGGGTTCGAGTCGTTCTCGGTTGGATGCAGGTCGGGTTCGGTTACTACAATAACAGGTCCAACTCGGGTTCGAGTCAACAACAGTCAGTTACAGACTGGGTTCGAGTCATCAAATTCTCGGGTCAAACCAAGTTCTGACTCGAGCAGGTTTCAATCAGGTTTCAATCAGGTATTCAGGTCGGGTCAGCTTTTTACATCCCTACCCCTAATGGTCACTGAGTATAGTGTTTGGTGCTAGCACCTTCACTGCCTCCAGACCTAGCCCTGGGCTAGGGCAATAAAGGCACCCGCTCAAGGCCCACAACTTAAGGAAATTACATGTTCGTAATTTTTTTGAGTTATATTTTGTTGTTAAGGGTCTAATATTTTTCTAATACTTGTTATTAGGGGCCTAATTTTTTTTCAAGGGCTAATTTTTTCCAATATTTATTATTAGGAGTCTACTATTAAAATTCATTTTTTTCTAATACTTGTTATTAGGGGCCCGATTTTTTCCAATATTTATTATTATGGCGTACTCTTAAAATTTAATTTTTTCGACATTTGTTATTGGAGACCCAATTTTTCAATACTTGTTATTATGAATCTACTCTTAAAATTTATTTTTATTACTTTCTATTAGGGACAAGGATTTAAATAGTGGTATGCAACCACAACAACGACAGTTATATAACGGTAGTGGTACCATTCGAAACGACGATACCTACAACCGTTATGTTCACAATAGAGTATGTCATTAAAAAATTTCACAACCATGATACTTTTAGTGACCAAGATAACATATGTAATGTCCGCAACCACGATAAACATAACGCAACCATCACTACAACTACAACTACAATTTAAATCTTTAATTTAGGGTCCATCTTTTAGATTCGGACCATAAAAGCCCAGGACCGGCCCCGACTGCCTCCAACTGGATGCTTGAATCTTTATGTTCAAGTTGAAAAGATTTTAGAAAGTTTTTTTTATTATTGAAATGAAGATTAAACAAAGTGTCTAGCGATTGTTAGGCTTACAATAGGGTCCGAATCCATTTGCTTGGCCAAAGTGTGAGCTGACTAGTTTGCTTCACAGGGAATCCAAAGGAATTCGATCATCCATAGTTTTTGGCGAAAAAGATAAATCGTACGGACCAAAGAGAGAGAGCTATGTTTAGCGTCAGGATCATTAGAGTCACGACTTGAGAGCTATCCGATTAGACCTGGAGGAGTTCAAAACCGTGCCTCCAAGCTCAAAAGTCCCAAGATTCTTTTAATTTAACACGTTAATTTTTGAACTTATAGCTTCACAAACTTTGCAACTTATTAACCTCGAAAGTGCTTATTGACTTGGTTCTATCATGTGTTCATACATCTGGTCAGAGTAATTGCAAATCTGAAATATAAACTCGAGCACATATGACATGTGTTAGAATATCGTTAATCCAAAAAATAATAAATCAATAAAATATAAATCTTATATTGAAATATTGAACGAACATAAGAAGAGATAAAGATACACCATATCTAAAACCAAACCGATTGGGAATAAGTTGAGGCCTGTAGCTACACAGTTTCCTCAAGACAGATTTTCGGCCACTCCTTGGTGCTTGAGATTTTTGGTTATCTGTCTCCCAGGATACATCAACTAGATGATCAGTTAGAATAACACAACTGTAGAGATCACGAACTACAACTTTGACGTCTCCTATCACCAAAAACTACTTTTAAAAGTCACAGAGTAAAACAATAGAACATTCTTTATGTTTTGAGTTGTGGAAACTTTTGACCTAATGGAGTATTTATGATTTTGAGAATTAATGAGCCTTTAAAGAGAAATTTACAATATTACTGTATGAATTAAAGGAAACTTTAATATTTATCATATTAATTCTAAAACAAAATTTGGCAAATATATGCTCTTATTGGAGGAAATATTTGGGGTTAAATAATCCCAAGCCCACGGAGGGCCAGACCGGTCCGGAAATTCACGTTACCCACGTTGTGCATCGTTGCACATTTACTAACCAACATTTGGTTCCACATTTTTCCTTAACAATGTTTGTATCAATTTCTCATTCAAAGCTCCAAAATTATCATTTTTTTTCGAACAATCCCCATATGAATGAAATTGATCATTTAATCAAAAAACATTTTGACTAGATGTGGTGATAGAATCTACGATCGATAGCTGCATAGGATAGGTAGGTTTCCTCCTTTGAACCTTCAATTGTGAAAGTATATTTACTTTACTAGCTGACTAGTAGACGTGATGTCCTTGAATTGTTCTGCCGTTTTGTGTAAACGATGATATACTTCACACAACTACCTCTTTGAAAGAGTATTAGTTCTGGTCGTGAACATCACCTGGTTCTGCAAGACTTTGAAAGAACTATGCCCACTAGTCTCCTTGAAGTGACCCCACTTTACTCTCACATAGGTGACTCATGTTGCTCGGCTCACTGAAGCACACAATGGTCATTAAAAGCTTTGCTTAGCCTATTCCACTTTTATCATTGTTTTCATCATAGGAACGAACCTGGGGATAAGTACCCAACAGTGACCGCACAAGGTCTATGCAATTAGTTTGTCCTTTTGAACCTAGATCTTGGGATCTCCAGTCAGCTAAGTAGGGTTTCCCTTCACATGACCCCTTAAATTTTCTGGGCTATAGTCATATTCCTTTTGGAGTTTCTCAACTTGATCTCGATTTAACCTTTTGGTTGGTGGATCTACAATGTTATCTTTTGATCTTACAAAACCAATAGAGATAAATCAATTTGAGACCATTTGTTTAATGGTATTGTGTCGATGACGCATATGTCTCGACTTACCATTATACCTAAAGCTTCGTGCTCTACCAATTTATGAATATTGTGGGCACATGCGTTTTCCATTCATGAATATCCTTTAAGAAATTCTGAAACCATTTGGGTTCTTTTCTAGACTTGTCTAGAGTTACAAACTCGGATTCCATTATGGATCTAGTTGTTAATGTTTGTCTTGAGGAATTCCATGACATAGCTCCTCTTTTCAATGTGAAACATATTCACTTGTGCCTTTGGTATCTTGAATATCAGATATCCAACTGGAATCAGAGAATCCTTCTAAATAATAGGAACTTTGGAATAATGCAGTTTATAGTCTTAAGTATATCTAAGATATCTCAATACTCTCACAATCGCTTTCTAGAGATTTGACCTTGGGTTGATTGTGAATCTGCTTAAATTTATTACAATGAAAGCAATATCTGGTCTAATACAGTTCATTTAGATTGTCTATGACCTTTGCATATTTCATTTAGTTAATAGTTGGACAAATGTTGACTTGTATTCAATGGAGTTCTGGCTATGCTGGAAACATCCTTTTCAAACTTCTCTTGTCCACGTAGTGTGAGTATGTCAATATGAGACCATGATCATTATATTTGGATGCCCAAAATCAAATCAGTCGGTTTCATATTTTTCATGTCAATCTTGAATTTTACATGTCTTTGGTATGTTTATCATTTCATTGTTACTTATAACAATGAGTATGCCATCAACATACGTTCATATATCCTAATGTTGGTAGGTTTGACATACACACACTGTCACACTTATTTGTCATCGTGACAATATTTTAGTTTCAAGGTTTTGCTGAACATCTGGACTATCTTCATTGATAGTCTTTAAAGTTCCTTTCGTTGAACTTGGATCAACTTCCTTAGTTATACAAGGAAGTATATTTTCAAAGAATGATGCATTATTTGATTCCATTACCATATTCTTGTGAATCTCAGAGTTCTTTGATTCGCATACAATAAACTGATATACGTTTTTCTGATCTATATAGCCAATGAAAATACAATCTACCATTTTGAGACATATTTTCATTTACTTTGGTAATGAGGTCATTACTTTTGCAAGACACCCCACATTTTCAAGTAGTTATATAAAAGTTTAGTTATCTTCCATAACTCGTATGATAGCTTTCCTTTTTTATTGTGAGAAACCTTATTTAAAAGGTAATTAGTTGATTTAATAACTTCTCCCCACATGGCAGACACATTTTAAAGTTCCAATTCTTTTCAGAAGTTATCTTCAAAATTATTGTACCCTTGGATGTTGCAGCATTACTCACATAGAGTTTCTCCTCAACATTAATAAATTTATTAAGTTTGAGTTTTAACATCCTGCTTATAGAGAACAATTTCTCTATAGTATCTTTGCTTTTAAGCAAATTCTCATAACACTAGTTTGTCACAAATGACTCACAAGGAAGTTATTGAAGTCATTCCAAGCAGCTATTAGCTTTTCAAATGACTAACGCCTACATGGATTCACTAATTAACATTCCTTTAGTGAGAATATCGCGAGTGATCAATTAATGTCACAACCTTTGATTCACAACAATTTCGAATCAACCATTAAGAATTGGATAACTAAGAATTTCTTAGCACTAACATCTTCCATTTTGTATTTATGGTCCAATGACCCTTACAATTCTTTAGCCATTTTTAAAATATTGTACACTTTATAACGTGCATCAGACTAGGCTTTGAGAATGTAATTTGGAATCATCGCTTTCGATTTAGTAACCAATGTTACTTCCAATAACAAATTCTATTAGAATAGATTTGTACACTTTGTTTGAAAGGAGATCAAGTAAACTCGTTAAAATGCCGGAAGTTAAATTCACGAAAACAAATTTATTTACAAGATCTCAATTTGCAAATGGAACAGATTCTCAATAAATAAATTCAACAATTTATTTCTGTTAAGTTGATCAAATGATGGCTAATCACCAAGAGGGGGTGAATTGGTGGAATAAAAATTGAAGGGTGCAAATGGATAATTTAAAAATGAAGACAAGGCAATTTTAGAGTGGTTCAAGCTTCGAACAAGCTCTACATCCACTACCTCAGCACCCTACTGAGGATTTAACCAATTCACTAACTTGAATTCGTCCCCTTTTCTCGGCATAGGAGGAAACCATACAAATCGATCAATCTTTTTACCCAAAGATTGATCCAATATCACTCTTTTACAAAGGAAGATTGGCAAACTTTGATTGTACATCTCAAAGGCTAATTGTTTACCCAATTACACATAAACACTCCTCAAAGTCTAAAAAGATTTACAATAAAAAATTTCAAATGAGTTGGGTACAAGAATTTGACACTAAATGTACAAGGGTTTGGATTGAATGCTTTGATGTTGCTTGAAGGTTCAATTGTTGTTGCTGCAGCTTTGGAGACTTGTTTTTATACCGCATCATTGATTTCTAGCCATTTGGGTGGTTGAGATCATCAATAGAGCCGTTGGGGCTCTCTCTTCCCTCTATAAATTTTGTTCTACAACTACCCGTATTGGAACACGAGGCCCTTGTATCGAAACAGACACTAAAAAAAGAAAGAGTCTTTGTGTGTAAAAAGGGCCCGTATCGAAACAACTATAGGTTGTATCGAAACAGTAACATGCAACAAGAGGGTCGTATCGAAACGGAAACAAATTGTATCGAAACGTTTTGAAACTGTAAACTTCTTTTTCGAAACAACATAGGGGTGTATCGAAACACTTAACTAAATCTTCAAAAGTTTGTTTCTGACAATATGTATATGTTTTATACAAAAATGAATTAAAAAAACCTATAAAATTAAACAATAATTTAAAATAAAAAAGAAAGGTTTTATACCTTGATATGGGATAATGGATGAATGAGGGATGATTGATGCGCCAAATTGCTTGCAAAGCTCTAGCCTTGATGTGAAGATTGGAAACCCTAAAAAAATTTTATGTTTTGATGTGAAAAATCAAGGGATTTGAAGAGCTAATATAAGGGATTTTTGCTAGGGTTTGAGAGAAAAAAGAGAGTTGGTGTTTTAATTAAAGTTTGATACTCTTTTAAAGCCATTTAAAGCAATATGTGCGACCGTGTTTCGATATGCCACTTGACGTTTCGGTACCAGACTCGTTTTGATATAGGGTGACTCTATTTCAGAACAACACCTCGAACCCGTATCGAAACGTGAAGAGCTCGTTTCGATATGATTCACTACTGGAATCATTTCAAATTAAGCCCGTATCGAAACAGATTTAGTTGTTTCGATACACCCTTGCCAGAAAATGAATTTTGGGCAGTTTCATGTCCAAAGAGCCAACTTAGATTGAGCCTAAATGCATGTAAATGATATATGAGCATGTTATATGAATTAAAACTGATGCATACTCCCCCTAGAAACAAGCATAGATGCATTAAGAAGCAAAATCACTTAAGCATGATCATTATTCAAAATTCGAGAAAATTTTGGCCATTTGGGACCTAAAAGGGTCAAGGAAGGCTGGTTAAATCTAACACTCTCCTAAGGGTCCAAAAACGATCATTATCTAAAGGTTTGGTAAATATATCCGCTAATTGGTTCAAGGTATCAACATATTCTAGAACTACATAATTTTTCAAGACATGATCTCTAATGAAATGATGTCTAATTTCTATATGTTTGGTTTTAGAGTGTTGGATGAGATTCTTAGTGAGACAAATGGCACTAGTGTTGTCACACTTAAGGGGTATGATATCTACTTTAACACCATAGACTAAGAGTTGTTGCTTCATCCAAAAGACTTGAGCACAACAAATCCCTAAGGATATGTACTCCGCTTCGGTGGTAGATAAAGCTACTTTTTTTGTTTCTTAGAGAACCAAGACACGAGCATACTACCTAAGAATTAACGTGTTCCGGAGGTACTTTTCCTATCTATCTTACACCCCCCATAATCCCCATCAGAGAAGGCATGAAGGTTAAAAGAGGAGTATCTAGGATACCAAAGACTTAAACAAGGTGTATCTCTAAGGTTTCTAAATATTCTCTTAATGGTAACTGAGTGTGATTCTCTAGGACTAGCATGAAACCTAGCACACAAGAAAACACTAAACTTGATACCGGGTCTACTTGCAGTAAGGTAAAGCAAAGATCCAATCATAGAACGATAAAGCTTGGAATCAACAAACTTACCTCCTTCATCCTTGTCAAGCTTAATTGATGAGCTCATAGGAGTGGCTTGAGGCTTTACATTCTCCAAGCCAAACTTCTTGAGCATATCCTTGTTGTATTTAGCTTGATTTATGAAGGTGTCATCTTTCCTTTGCTTGATTTGAAGCCCCAAGAAAAATGAGAGCTCTTCCATCATGCTCATATCAAATTCACATTGCATTAGCTTAGAAAATTCTTGGCAATAAAATTCATTAGTAGAACCAAAAATAATATCATCGACATATATTGAACTACTAAAATGTCATTGCCATATCTTTTAATGATAAGTGTAGTATCCACCTTGCCTTTTTCAATTAAAAAGTTTAAGAGTCTTTCATACCAAGCTCTAGGAGCTTGTTTCAAACCGTATAAAGCTTCTGTTAGTTTAAAAACATGGTTTGGAAAGTTTGGATCTTTAAAACCGGGTGGTTGTTCAACATACACTTCTTCATTTATAAAACCATTTAGAAAAGCACTTTTTACATCCATTTGAAAAAGCTTGAAATCATGATAGCATGCAAATGACGAAGCATCCTAATAGCTTCCATTCTAGCTACGGGTGCATATGTTTCATCAAAATTAATTCCCTCTTCTTGAGTGTAACCTTGAGCAACAAGCATAGACTTGTTTCTCACTATATTACCACTCTCATCTAGTTTGTTCATAAAAAACCCACTTAGTTCCTATAGTAGATTTATTACAAGGCCTATCAACTAATGTCTATGCTTTACTTCTCTAAAATTGATTAATCTCCTCTTCCATAGCCAATATCCAAAAATCATCTTTTAATGCTTCTTTGATATTTATAGGCTCTATGCATGAGATAAATGCAACATGATTCATATGTTTGGGAGAGGATCTAGTAGTTACCCCCTTGGATGGATCACCCAAGATTTCACCACCTTTGACATAGTTGAACTTCCTTGGATATGTCACCTCCTTTTCCTTAAGAGCCAAGTCCTTCAAGGCTTCAAGAGGTGGATCTTGTGCATCATCTTCTTTGGTTGGAATCTCACCCACCTTTGATGTTTGTCCTCCATCAATGGCTTCAATGATCCCTACATCATCATCATCACAAGATTCCTTCCTCGAAAGGAGGTTATCATCGAAAACAACATGTATAAACTCTTCAACAATCAAAATTCTTTTAGTAAATACACTGTAGACTTTAGAGTTTAGGGAATACCTCAAAAATATTGCTTCATCACTTTTAGCATCAAATTTACCTAAGTTGTCTTTTCCATTGTTTAAAACAAAGCATTTACAACCAAAAGGGTGGAAATAGCTAATCTTAGGCTTTTTGAATTTTAAAATCTCATAGGGTGTTTTCTATAAAATAGGCATAATCATTACTCTATTAATAATATAACAAGTCGTATTAGTGGCTTCCGCCCAAAAATACTTAAGTAAGTTGTTTTCGCAAAGCATTGTCATAGCCATCTCTTCTAAAGTTCTATTTTTCCTCTCAACTACCCCATTTGTTGAGGAGTGCGAGGAGCCGAAAAATTATGGCTAATACCATTTTCATTACAAAAATCTTCAAAGCCCATATTTTGAAACTCGGTTCCATGATTACTTCTTGTAACCCCCTTAGCCCCGCCTAGACGGTTGACCCGAACTACGAAGATTACACGGGGAAAACCAAAGTCAACCTGAAAGTCAACCTTGATTAACGACCCTTTTTTTTCTTTTTAACTTTGTCTAAATGCATATTAACCTTAGGTGTACTCTAGAGATAAACATACTCAAAAATCACAGCAATCGGAAAACAATAAAGGACTCAATTGCACAATATACAAATTTAGGGACCAAAATGTAAAATCTGGAAATTAAGAGGACTTAACCAATTTTTAAGTTACCATTATGAAATTAGTCATGTTTCATACCTCTCTGCCAAATTTCACCTCAAACGGACATCTTAAACTCAACAAATTGCACATACAAAAATCAGGACTAAAACGTAAAGCTTGCAAACCTCAAAACCATTCAAATCAGTGCCCAACGGTCAAGTGTTCCGAAACGGGTCTAGGCCATTCAGAAACACCCCTTGGCAGTAGCCAAAGTGTTTCGAAACACCTCAGCCCGTTTCGAAACACCCAGGCCAAAATATGCACCTATTTCGAAACAGGTAAGGGTGTTTCGAAACACCCTGCCCAGAAACAGCAGAAAAGTCTGTTTTACACTCTTTCGACCCACCAAACATGCTCATAAGACCTCCATGTCATGCCAACAAGTCATCAAACATTAAAGGAACATATTTGCATCATCAAAGCTCAATCATAACATCATTTAGGGAAAACCACAAGTCTATAGGCATGCATCCTAAAATGAAAAGCAAGCAATCATCAAATCTCCAAAACAAATACCAAATGGCCATTTACATGTTCCAACATCATCATAGGCATTAAACCAACTTAGGGAGTCCAAAACATCTCCCAAAAACACAACCTAGGTTCCCATTGCCAAATACCAAAAGCTAATAGTGTTGTGAAAATAGTCACCATACATGAGCTTAGACTTTCACTTGGATCCTTGACCTCCTTGCTGCCCTTAAAGCACTTCAATGCTCTGCATTATTCGTTCAAGAAAGAGAGAGCGTAAGCACATATGCTTAGTGAGAAATGCTCTAATGAAACAACACAATAATGCAATTTGTAAAAACACCTTTCCAAGGCCTTTAGTTTCAAAACATCATTTATCATGCATCTATGCATACAAACCAAGCATCTCATGCTTCAATACATCAACATGTCATATTGGCTTTCAAGTGATAATCCATAACCATTTGTCAACTCAAAACACAATCGGATACGCGGATTACAAGCATTGTCCCATACGCTCCATACACACTACCAACACACAAGGTGGAGTTTACCGGTACAATCACAACCCCTCGACACCCGTGATGGAGTTTAACGGTACAATCACAACCCCCTCCACATCACTCATTGGTAGTTGTATAACATCACTAACGAGAACACGTGACACACAACACAAGATCCTCACATGGCATTTTAACCACCATTATGATCTTAGACATCTCGTTAGTGTTCTTGGATGGAGTTTACGGTACAATCATAACCCCCTCAACATCCAAGGCGACTTTATTCACGGTGCACCCAATCCTATAGCCGGCTAACTATATCTGATTCAAGTACTTTTAAACCAACACATCACTTGCCAATATACATCATTTATCATCATCAATCCACTGTTTTTAAGCATTAAACAAAGCCATTACATAATCATGCATCACTATGCATCAAACCACATTTATCAATGTCCAAAACAAGGATCTCTTACCTTGAGCATCCCTCAACACATGGCTTACAAAACCAGCATTAAACATGCTAAAATATGCTTTCAAAACAGAATTTAAACATGCAAAACAAACACATTGCATTCAACCATCTCATGGTTCATCAAAAAGAGAGTTTCTCCGAAAAACTTACTCCTGAGCTTAGCTAAGTTGTTTAGACTTAAACTAAGCTCCCATAACCTTCCAAGATTGGTTTCAAAGCAGAAAACCAAACTTCACTCACCGATTCCGTTTCGCAAGCTTGCCGAAACGCTGATCAAGCCTCCAGATCAACACCACAAGGATCCGATGATGTCTCCCCTGTTTTAAACACATCAAAGCAGAAGATTAATGCATCATCATGCATTAAAATCTTCAACCAAAACACCTAAACTCGCTGCTCTCATCAAAACTCACATTTCAGCTACCAAACACAACCGAAATCACATCCAAACACCTCTACAACATTACCCAGCCAAGATCCATCAAATCCAATCATTCTTAAACATCAATTAACATCCAAAAAGGACCTAATCACGTCCTTATACCTCCAGCTATAGCAGAACATCGAAATCACCCCAAAAACCACCATTTTCTCAAGTAAAAACTTAGGAAAATCAACCTATTCGGGATTGCATTGATTAAACCTCAATTAAAATCATTTAGACATCCAAAATACATCAAAAAGACATCTCAAAACATATCCCAATCATCTATTACGAATTTGTTCAAAATTAAATCCAAATCTTCCATTTTAAGCCAAAATCAAGAGCACAACATTAAAACCTTTAATAAAACTCAATTTAAGGATTGAGAACTTGGGAATTTCAGTAAAGAACTGAGTATTTAGAGGAGAAGGACGTTCATACCTCTAAATGTGAGTTTCTCCTTGTTTAGAGCCAAAATCCTTGAAAATTCAATAAGCAAATGATGAGGATTTGGTGTAGAAATGATTAGAAACCATTTAGAGATTGAAATCTCAACTTTAGGTGTGAAAATCAAAGAAAAAGTGGTTGTGGAAATGTGTTTGGCTGAAGGAAAATTGAGAGAAAATGAAATGGGAAAATTTTGGCAAAAGTTAGTTATGAAACTAAAATATCTCTTTTCCCTCTTTTCTTTTTATTAAATCACATTAAATGAGTCTTTAAAATTTAAGAAAAATCTGGAGAAACTCTCCCTTGGGTAAATTAGCTCCTTAAAGATTCAAAGTTTCAATCCTTTTAAAACAGTCACCAACTTTTCAAAAATTACATTTTAGTCACTAACTTGAAATGTCATATTTCCAAACCCCATTTTGTAAAATTGATTTCACCACTCTCTTATATATAATAAAAGAGGATTTTTAGATATTTTCCATATTTTTAATGCATCCCGGACTAGGCTTTCCCTAAAAAACACCTTTTATATCCGAACCGTAATTTAAACCGGTCCGGTTCAGACCCTAAACTTCCAAGCCCAAAATTGGGGTGTTACAACTCTCCCCCCCCTTAAGAAATTTCGTCCTCGAAATTTACCTGGAGGAAAAAGGTACGGAAACTGCTTCAACATATCATCCTTCCGCTCCCACGTGGCTTCCTCAGCACCACGATGCTTCCACAACACCTTTACCAACTCAATGGTCTTGCCTCGAAGAACTTTACTATCCGAATCCAGAACCTCCACCGGTTCCTCATCATAGGTCAAATCAGGATTCAACTCCACTTCCTCCACAGGCATCACATGAGAAGGATCCGATCTATACTTCCGAAGCATAGAAACATGAAACACATCATGAATCTTTTCTAACTCTTGCGGTAACCTCAACTTGTACGCAACAGGACCCACACGCTCAATCACCTCGTATGGTCCAATGTACCTAGGGCTCAACTTACCCTTTCTGCCAAACCTCATCACCTTTTTCCAAGGTGAAACTTTCAAAAACACACGGTCACCCACCGCATACTCAATCTCCTTACGCTTCAAATCCGCGTAAGACTTTTGCCGATCAGAAGCTGCCTTCAATCGCTCACAAATGATCTTCACCTTCTCGGTGGTTCCTTTCAACAAAACGGGCATCGAAACCAACTTCTGACCTGTTTCAGCCCAACAAAGAGGAGTCCTACCATTCCTCCCGTGCAAAGCTTCATAAGGTGCCATTTGAATACTTGCCTGATAACTATTATTATAGGCAAACTCCACCAAAGGCAAATGTTTCTCCCAAGAACCCTGAAACTCAATCACGCAGCACCTCAACATATCCTCCAACACCTGGATAACACGCTCAGAATGTCCATCCGACTGCGGATGATAAGATGTACTGAAATTCAACCGTGTACCCAAAGCCTGATGCAAACACTGCCAGAAACGCGATGTAAACCTCGGATCTCTATCCGACACAATCGACTTTGGCACGCCATACGGCCGCACAATCTCAGCAATGTACAGCTCCGCAAGCTTATCCAAAGAGTACGTAGTATGCACAGGCAAGAAATGCGCACACTTCGTCAGGCGATCCACAATCACCCACACCGAATTCTTCTTCGATGGCGACAAAGGCAAACCAGACACGAAGTCCGTGGTAATCCTCTCCCACTTCCACTCAGGAATCCTCAACGGTTGCAACAACCCTGAAGGAAACTGATGCTCAGCCTTAACTCACTGACATACCATGCACTTGCTTACAAACTCAGCAACATCTTTCTTTAACCCCACCCAATAGTACTCATCACGAAGATCACGGTACATCTTAGTACTACCAGGGTGCATAGCAAAAGGACTACTATGAGCTTCAGTCAGAATAGCACGCCTCAACTCAGCATCATTGGGCACTACTATCCGACTTCCAAAGCATAAAACTCCATCATCATTAAAGCAGAAATCCGATGGCCTATCCTCTGCAATATCCTGAACATGTGGCACCAAGGAATCATCCAACAACTGCTTTTCCTTAATCAACTGAATCAAGGATGGTTTCACTTGCAACTCAGCCACAAGACCACCATCACGCGAAATGCTCAAACTGGCAAACATAGCCCTCAACTCCACAGCTACCTTCCTACTCAAGGCATCCGCTACAACATTAGCTTTACCCGGATGGTACTCGATCGTCAAATCGTAATCCTTAAGCAGCTCCACCCAACGTCGCTGCCTAAGATTCAACTCTTTCTGAGACATCAGATACTTCAAACTCTTGTAGTCCGTGTACACAGTACACTTCTCACCATACAGGTAATGTCTCCAAATTTTCAAAGCGAAAACCACCGCAGCTAACTCAATGTCATACGTAGGATAATTGCGCTCATGCACCTTCAACTGACGCGATGCATAAGCCACCACCTTACCCTCTTGCATCAACACACATCCCAACCCAACGTAGGACGCGTCACTATACACCACAAACTCTTTTCCTGATTCAGGTTGAACCAAAATAGAAGCTTGCGTCAAAGCTGCCTTAAGCTTCTCAAAAGCTTGTTGTCTCGCTTCCGTCCACTCATACTTAACATCCTTCTACAACAACTTTGTCAAAGGTGCAGCAATCTTTGAAAACCCATCCACGAATCTCCGGTAGTACCCCGCCAAACCAAGGAAACTACGGACTTCATGAACAGACTTAGGAGGCTTCCAATTCATCACTGCCTCAATCTTCTGAGGATCAACACGAATTCCTTCAGCAGAGATCACATGACCAAGAAACACAACTTCTCTAAGCCATAACTCACACTTGCTCAGCTTGGCATAAAGCTGATTCTCCAACAAATCCTGCAACACAATTCTCAAATGCCCCTCATGCTCCTCCTCAGTACGAGAGTACACGAGAATATCATCAATGAACACAACAACAAATTTATCCAAGTATTCATGGAACACTCTATTCATCATGTCCATGAAAGCTGCAGGAGCATTCGTCAACCCAAACGGCATCACAAGGAACTCATAATGCCCATACCTCGTCCTGAAGGCTGTCTTTGGCACATCCACATCCTTCACCTTCAGCTGATAATACCCTGACCTTAAGTCAATTTTAGAGAACACAGCTGCTCCTCGAAATTGATCAAAAAGATCATCAATTCTCGGCAATGGATACCGATTCTTGATAGTCAACTTGTTAAGATGACGGTAATCAATGCACATTCTCATAGTGCCATCCTTTTTCTTCACAAACAAGACCGGTGCACCCCAAGGTGACACACTCGGCCGAATGAAACCACGATCAAGCAACTCCTGAAGTTGCGTCTTCAGCTCTTTCAACTCTTTAGGTGCCATTCAATAAGGAGTAATGGACACTGGAGTTGTGTTTTCATACAGCTCAATCCCAAACTCCACTTCACGATTAGGAGGCAAAACAGGAAACTCCTCCGGAAACACACCAGGAAACTCTCGCACAGTCCTGATATCTTGCACACGCAACTCTTTAGAGCTAGGATTCATCACAAAGGCTAGATAGGCTTCACAACCCTGCTTCAGCATCCGGCTCGCTTCCAAAGTGGACACCACATTGGCAAGAAACTTCACATTCTCAGCAACCACCACTACCTCATAATCATCCGCAAGCTTCAACGAAACTCGCTTATTCTCAAAATCCACAACAGCTCGATGCTCAACAAGCCAATCCATACCAAGGATTACATCAAAACCATAGAAAGGCAATTCCATAAGATCAACATGAAAAACATGGTCTTGCACAACCAAGGGACATCTTCTATAAAGCTTCCGAGTCACAACAGTCTCACCAAAAGAACTAGTTACACGCATACCAACATCCAAAGACTCAACAGGCAAACCAAGCAATTGAGCATGCTTACGCAATATGTATGAGTGTGTAGATCCAGAATCAATCAAGGAAAGTAATGACAAGGATTGCAAAGTGAAAGTACCTACGATCACATCCGTGTCATTCCTCCCCTCCCTCTGAGCATACACTCTGGCCTGACCACCACCCTCAGGCTGAACAGCTACCACATGAGCCACATTCCTTCCACCATCCTCTCTACGCTGGAAATTACCACGGCCGCGCCCACGACCTCTCTGTGGTGCAACAACTCCAGGAGCACGTCCCTGACCACCACCGGCCAACAGAGGACACTCTCTCTTCATGTGATCCGCTGAACCACAGTTCCAGCACGAATTACCGGTCACCACAACAGGAGCCTGTACCTCCCTCGCTGCTCGAGGACAATCACGCCTCAGATGACCACGCGATCCACATGTCTAACATGTGTTCTGATCACCTCTCGCCCTGTCTCCCTGAACAGGCGCACCTTGCCCTCCACCACCACGCCTAGCTGAAGACTGATACTTCCGATCACGTCCTCTCTTGTTCCGTCCGCCACCGGAACTAAACTCAGCAACTCGCTTGCCCGCACTAGGACCAGCTCCTCTAGAAGATAAACTCAAATTCAACTCAATGTCTTTTGCTCTTCTAACTAGCACATCAAAGTCAGTGTACTCAGCAGCCAGCATATAGGTCTTTACATCCGTCACCAAACCATAACGGAAACGTTCACACCTCTCCCGCTCATCAGGGATAAGCTCAGGTGCATACTGACTGAGCCGGACAAACTGAACCTCGTACTCAGCCACTGACATGCTCCCTTGAGTAAGAGACATGAATTCCCTTTTCTTTTCATCCAGGTACCGCACACCCAGATACCTCCTCTTGAACGCGTTCAGAAAGAATGTCCAAGTCACATCAGCATCCTCCATTCCGGAGATAGCGGTTGTCCACCAGGTATACGCATCGTCATGCAACAATGATATTACACAGCCCAGCTTCTGCACTTCACTGTAGTTCATTTGTCCCAAAATTCTCTTGGTACTCTCCAACCAAGACTCAGAACCCTCAGCAGACAAACCCCTGAACTCAGTCCCTCCCAGACTGCGCAAGCGTTCTAGAGGTAGTCTAACATTAGCATCTCCCTGATGCCCAGCTCCATGAGCTCCAGCTACCGCCGCCTGAAAGGCTCCAGCAATAGCCTGAATCAGCACTGTTATGTCAGGAGCAGCTTGCCCCTGCCCAGCTTCAGGTCCAGCGACCCCAGCACCAGCACCAACTCCCTCACCCCCAGCACCACCACCACCCGGTGGAGAAGGTAAATCCACAACATTTTCTGCATTCTCTTCGTTCTCATTTTGAGCCATAGCTCGCGTATTAATCCTCGTCTCTCTACGAGGTCCCATTCACTATACTATGCAATCACAAATGCAATAAACAAAGTCAGGCTCAGCAAGGTAAGCAATCCAAGTACTCAAGCTCATTTCCAATTTAAAACAAATCATTTCATTAGCTTTGATATGGCAATGGGTCCCTCTAACATGCTTCACCACAGCATACACCACAATTGCAACATTTTTACAATTCATACATCATACTTTCACTCAACAAATATACATGCAATCATACACATATCACCCACATAATCATTCCCAAATACTCGAGAACTCAGCTCTGATACCACCAAATGTAACCCCCTTAGCCCGGCCTAGACGGTTGACCCGAACTACGAAGATTACACGGGGAAAACCAAAGTCAACCCGAAAGTCAACCTTGATTAACGACCCTTTTTTTCTTTTTAACTTTTTCTAAATGCATATTAACCTTAGATGTACTCTAGAGATAAACATACTCAAAAATCACAGCAATCGGAAAACAATAAAGGACTCAATTGCACAATATACAAATTTAGGGACCAAAATGTAAAATCTGGAAATTAAGAGGACTTAACCAATTTTTAAGTTACCATTATGAAATTAGTCATGTTTCATACCTCTCTGCCAAATTTCACTTCAAACGGACATCTTAAACTCAACCAATTGCACATACAAAAATCAGGACTAAAACGTAAAGCTTGCAAACCTCAAAACCATTCAAATCAGTGCCCAACGGTCAAGTGTTCCGAAACGGGTCTAGGCCGTTCAGAAACACCCCTTGGCAGTAGCCAAAGTGTTTCGAAACACCTCAGCCCGTTTCGAAACACCCAGGCCAAAATATGCACCTGTTTCGAAACAGGTAAGGGTGTTTCGAAACACCCTGCCTAGAAACAGCAGAAAAGTTTGTTTTACACTCTTTCGACCCACCAAACATGCTCATAAGACCTCCATGTCATTCCAACAAGTCATCAAACATTAAAGGAACATATTTGCATCATCAAAGCTCAATCATAACATCATTTAGGAAAAACCACAAGTCTATAGGCATGCATCCTAAAATGAAAAGCAAGCAATCATCAAATCTCCAAAACAAATACCAAATGGCCATTTACATGTTCCAACATCATCATAGGCATTAAACCAACTTAGGGAGTCCAAAACATCTCCCAAAAACACAACCTAGGTTCCCATTGCCAAATACCAAAAGCTAATAGTGTTGTGAAAATAGTCACCATACATGAGCTTAGACTTTCCCTTGGATCCTTGACCTCCTTGCTGCCCTTAAAGAACTTCAATGCTCTGCATTATTGGTTCAAGAAAGAGAGAGCTTAAGCACACATGCTTAGTGAGATATGCTCTAATGAAACAACACAATAATGCAATTTGTGAAAACACCTTTCCAAGGCCTTTAGTTTCAAAACATCATTTATCATGCATCTATGCATACAAACCAAGCATCTCATGCTTCAATACATCAACATATCATATTGGCTTTCAAGTGATAATCCATAACCATTTTTCAACTCAAAACACAATCGGATACGCGGATTACAAGCGTTGTCCCATACGCTCCATACACACTACCAACACACAAGGTGGAGTTTACCTCCACAATCACAACCCCTCGACACCTGTGATGGAGTTTAACGGTACAATCACAACCCCCTCCACATCACTCATTGGTAGTTGTATAACATCACTAACGAGAACACGGGACACACAACACAAGATCCTCACATGGCATTTTAACCACCATTATGATCTTAGACATCTCGTTAGTGTTCTTGGATGGAGTTTACGGTACAATCACAACCCCCTCAACATCCAAGGCGACTTTATTCACGGTGCACCCAATCCTATAGCCGGCTAACTATATCCGATTCAAGTACTTTTAAACCAACACATCACTTGCCAATATACATCATTTACCATCATCAATCCACTGTTTTAAGCATTAAACAAAGCCATTACATAATCATGCATCACTATGCATCAAACCACATTTATCAATGTCCAAAACAAGGATCTCTTACCTTGAGCATCCCTCAACACATGGCTTACAAAACCAGCATTAAACATGCTAAAATATGCTTTCAAAACAGAATTTAAACATGCAAAATAAACACATTGCATTCAACCATCTCATGGTTCATCAAAAAAAGAGTTTCTCCGAAAAACTTACTCTTGAGCTTAGCTAAGTTGTTTAAACTTAAACTAAGCTCCCATAACCTTCCAAGATTGGTTTCAAAGCAGAAAACCAAACTTCACTCACCGATTTCGTTTTGCAAGCTTGCCGAAACGCTGATCAAGCCTCCGGATCAACACCACAAGGATCCGATGATGTCTCCCATGTTTTAAACACATCAAAGCAGAAGATTAATGCATCATCATGCATTAAAATCTTCAACCAAAACACCTAAACTCGCTGCTCTCATCAAAACTCACATTTCGGCTACCAAACACAACCAAAATTACATCCAAACACCTCTACAACATTACCCAGCCAAGATCCATCAAATCCAATCATTCTTAAACATCAATTAACATCGAAAAAGGACCTAACCACGTCCTTATACCTCCAGCTATAGCAGAACATCGAAATCACCCCAAAACCACCATTTTCTCAAGTAAAAACTTAGGAAAATCAACCTATTCGGGATTGCATTGATTAAACCTCAATTACAAATCATTTAGACGTCCAAAATACATCAAAAAGACATCTCAAAACATAGCCCAATCATCTATTACGAATTTCTTCAAAATTAAATCCAAATCTTGCATTTTAAGCCAAAATCAAGAACACAACATTAAAACCTTTAATAAAACTCAATTTAAGGATTGAGAACTTGGGAATTTCAGTAAAGAACTGAGTATTTAGAGGAGAAGGACGCTCATACCTCTAAATGTGAGTTTCTCCTTGTTTAGAGCAAAAATCCTTGAAAATTCAATAAGCAAATGATGAGGATTTGGTGTAGAAATGATTAGAAACCATTTAGAGATTGAAATCTCAACTTTAGGTGTGAAAATCAAATGAAAAGTGGCTGTGTAAATGTGTTTGGCTGAAGGAAAATTGAGAGAAAATGAAATGGGAAAATTTTGGCAAAAGTTAGTTATGAAACTAAAATATCTCTTTTCCCTCTTTTCTTTTTATTAAATCACATTAAATGAGTCTTTAAAATTTAAGAAAAATCTGGAGAAACTCTCCCTTGGGTAAATTAGCTCCTTAAAGATTCAAAGTTTCAATCCTTTTAAAACAGTCACCAACTTTTCAAAAATTACATTTTAGTCACTAACTTGAAATGTCATATTTCCAAACCCCATTTTGTAAAATTGATTTCACCACTCTCTTATATATAATAAAAGAGGATTTTTAGATATTTTTCCATATTTTTAATGCATCCCAAACTAGGCTTTCCCTAAAAACACCTTTTATATCCGAACCGTAATTTAAACCGGTCTAGTTCAGACCCTAAACTTCCAAGCCCAAAATTGGGGTGTTACACTTCTAATATGTGAAATTTTAAGATCAAGATCATTTTGGGTAATTTTTGTAAATGTAATAAAATATTCTAAAGCATCATCCTTAGTACTTAAGAATAGAACCCAAGTATATCTAGAAAAGTCATCTACTAATACAAAATGCATATGACTTACCACCCAAGCTCATAGTTCTAATAGGCCCAAATAAATCCATGTGGATTAGTTGTAATACCCTACTAGTCGAAACATCATTAATGAGTTTAAATGAGGTTCTCTTTTGTTTACCCTTAGCACAAGCATCACATATTTTATCTAATGAAAATTTTAGTTTGGGTAAACCTCTAACTAGATTTTGGGAAGCCAATTTTTCTAAAACACTTATGCTAGCATGCCCAAGTTTCCTATGCCACAAACATGCATCATTCTTATCATGTGCAACTAAACATGCAGGGGATGAATGTATGTCATCTAAATGCACTATATAAATATTTTCTATGCGATGACCAATGAGCATTAATTCATTTGTTTTAATGTTCACAATTTTACATCCATTTTATCAAAAAGAACATCAAAATATTTATCACAAAGTTAACTAATGCTCAAAAGATTATGTTTAAGACCATTAACAAGTAAGACATTTTCAATAAGATAGATGAGAGATTACCAATAGAGCCAATACCCTCAATGTGGCTTTTGGAGTTGTCACTGAAAGTTATGACTCCATAATGCTTTAGCTTGAGCTCTATGAATCTACTCTTGTCTCTGGTCATGTGTCTTGAGCATCCACTATCAAAGTATCATGTGTTTTGGCTTGAAGCTTTGGCCTTGTAGCAATGCTCCCTCTACAAACAAAGATTAGTTCTTTGATTTTGGTACCCAAACCATTTTGGGTCCATAAACGTTTGCTCCCAAAAACTTGGTTCCCTTAAGAATCCAAGATGAAATAGCAACAACATTGTTATAAGTTACAAGTTCCTTAGGAACCCATGCAATTCTAATATTTTTAGCCCTAGGATGCCTTTGAGAGCCACTTTGTTTGTAGTTAAAATCATTTTTCTTTACATATTGGGTTTTTGAAGAAGTTCCCTTGTTAAAACCATTTTCCCAATAGCATGAGAGGTTTTAAGATTATCCACTTCCTTATTGTGATAATCTTGGAAATCGAAAAGAATTTTTTCAACATTAAGATTTTTCTTTTTAAGCTCATTTGAAAGATTTATCAAATATAAATTTTTTTTTCAATTCAGAATTGGTTTTTAAAAGAGACTCATTTTGAGATTTTAAATCGGAAATAGTTTTCTTGTTTTTCAAAATAGACTGTTTGTATTTCTCAACCAATTCATCATAAATATTTTGTAACTCATCGTATTCATCATAAGTAAGAGATGAGTTAGAGTTTACCATGTGATCCTCCTCAAAGTCCATGAGGTAAATATTTATCACTTTATCCTCTTCCTCGGATGACTCATCCTCACTCCAAGTTGCCCTTTGAGCCTTGAGCTTGTTCTTCTTCCTAAAGCTCTTCTTTCTCAATTGAGGGCAATCGGTTCAGATATAGTCGAGCTTCTTGCACTCATAACAAATGAGTTGATCATTTTCTTCCTCTTTTCCTTTATTCCTAAAGTCCCATCTTCTATTAAATTTTCTTCCTCGATTGGACTTCATGAATCGAGTGAATCGTTTGGCCAACATGGCCATCTCTTCATCCTCCTCCTCACTAGAATCGCTTTCGTTGTATGACGCTTTGAGTGCGATTCCTAGCTTCTTCTTTTCAACCTCTTTCTTTTCTACCTTTTTCTCTTTCTTCTTCTTTTCTTCTTCTCTCCCTTGCTTTATAATCTCACGGGTGAGTAGTGATCCAACAAGGGCGTCTAGCTTGAGAGTCTTCAAATCTCGAGCTTCGATGATGGTCGTCCTCTTGCCATCCCAAGACTCTAAAAGAGAGTAGAGTAGCTTCTGAACTAGCTTATCTTCGGGAATAACTTCACTGAAGCCCTTTAGTCCATTGACAATGATCGAGAATCGATCAAACATCTTGGAGACACTTTCATCGGCTTCCATTTTGAAGTTTTCATAACTCAAATTGAGCAACCCGATCTTTGTCTCCTTGACGTCATTTGTTCCTTCATATGTAGTCTCTAGGGTGTCTCATACTTCTTTATCACTTTCGATTGAAGACACCTTTGAATATATGTCAGGACCGACAACACAAAAGATTATGTGCAAGGCTTTGTCGTTGACTTGCAAACGTCTTTTATCTTCATCGGTCATTTCGGCTTTGGTCTTCGAAACAAGCCTCCCTTCACCATCTCTCTTCATTGGAATTGTAGGACCGTCTTCTACCACGTCCCACACCATGTAGTCGTTTGATTTGATAAAGAGTCGCATCTGGTTCTTCCAATAAGGATAGTTATCCCCATTGAAGAATGGTGGTTTGGTGGTGCATAGAGACTCGTAGAGGTTTTGGCCGGAGGTTGATGCCATAGCAAGATGTCGATTGAAGTGCACTTGATCAAACTCTTCCAAGATCTACTCAAGAGGGTGTTAATCCTTTCAATGAGTGTAGCTCTGATACCATTTGTTGAGTTGATCAAATGATGGTTAATCACCAAGAGGGAGTGAATTGTTGGAATAAAAATTGAAGGGTGCAAATGGATAATTTAAAAATGAAGACAAAGCAATTTTATAGTGGTTCAAGCTTCGAATAAGCTCAACATCCACTACCTCAGCACCCTACTGAGGATTTCAACAATTCACTAACTTGAATTCGTCCCCTTTTCTCAGCTTAGGAGGAAACCTTACAAATCGATCAATCTTTCTACCCAAAGATTGATCCAATATCACTCTTTTACAAAGAAAGATTGGCAAACTTTTATTGTACCTCTCAAAGGCTAATTGTTTACCCAATTACACATAAACACACCCCAAACTCTAAAAAGATTTATAATGAAAAATTTCAAATGAGTTGGGTACAAGAATTTGACACTAAATGCACAAGGGTTTGGATTGAATGCTTTGATGTTGCTTGAAGGTTCAATTGTTGTTGTTGTAGCTTTGGAGACTTTTTTTTATACCTTCTTATTGATTTCTAGCCGTCTGGGTGGTTGAGATCACCAATAGAGCCGTTGGGGCTCTCTCTTCCCTCCATAAATGCTATTCTACAACTACCCATATCGAAACACGAGGCCCTTGTATCGAAACGGACACTAAAATAAGAAAGAGCCTTTGTGTGTAAAAAGGGCCCGTATCGAAACAGTTATAGGCTGTATCGAAACGGTAACATACAACAAGAGGCCACATCGAAACAGAAACAGATTGTATCGAAACATTTTGAAACTTTATACTTCTGTTTCGAAACATCATAGGGGTGTATTGAAACAATTAACTAAATCTTCAAAAGTTTTTTTCTGACAAGTAACGATTAGTTCATTTAATGCCCAATTTTAAAATTACATAACCCTTGTATCGAAACGGGTATATGCCGTTTTGAAATAACACTAAAAAATCAAAAGCCCATATGAAGGCTGTATCGAAATAGGAATAGCCCGTAACGAAACAGATCCTTCCTGTGGCAAAACGTATCGAAACACTTTGAGGGTGTTTCGAAACGCCTGTGCAATTTTGTATATTTTGGCTTTGAAACACTTGGAAAAGTTTATGGGGTTTAATTTTTTATTTCAAAACATTTTAAGTGTAAATTTCACTTGTCAGAGGGAAGTATTTTGATTACTTAAAAAATTATTTACTTTGCAATTTGGGCCTTGAATTATTTGTTATATCAAAATCAAATATTAGTTTTACAATTTCCTTTTAGAAGATAGAATCATACTAAATTCAACGATTCATTTCCTTTTACAAAATTGAATCATACTAGATTCCCACGAAAATAAATTCAACGATTTATTTTCCTTATAGAGTTAGAATCATACAAGATTCCCTCAAAAATAAATTCAACGATATATTCCCTTAACAAGTTAGAATTAAAGCAAGATTCTAAGAGAGAAATAAGTTCTGTGATTTATTTCCCTTTATTGTTATATATTATATTAAATGACGGGATTATAAGCACTAAAAACCCGAAACAGAGATATCAAGGCAACTCAATTTTGTTAAAAAAATAGAAATCAAAAGGAAATAATCATTTGATTTTATTTTTTTAATTTTCTAGTTTGGAAGGGAGATCGAGTAAACTCGTTTAAACGACATGAATTAAATTTCCAGAAACAAATTTATTTACTAGATCTCAATTTCCAAGATTTCATCTGGATATTTTGTTCGTCTCTATAAAATTTCTCAAAGAAAATAATTAGTACGAGAATGAAATCCAGATGTTCCCAAAACCACAAACAATAATAATTATCACATTTATAATTATTATTAAGGCAAAAAAATATGAAACGATATTTTTTTCATGCCATATTTAATATTTCATATTAAAAGGCCAAAATTATTTAAGGTAAAAAATACCATAATAATATTTCCAACATAATATCATATATATATATATATATATATATATATATATATATATATATATAGGGATAGGATTCATTTATACAATGTAAAACTCTTAAAGTTTTACACGTTTTTTGGACCGTTTGATGAGTGAAACGAATGGATGAGATTAACAGTAAATATGTGAAGATTATCACTTGGAAAAAAAGAGTATGGAGTTAATCTGAGCCATTCATTCCCCCCATCTAACAATTCAGAAAACGTGTAAAACTTAAAGAGTTTTATATTGTGTAAGTTGATCCTAACTTTTATATATATATATATATATATATATATTAAACCATAAGGTATAACGGTGTAGTATGCAATATTTTATTAGTTATAAAAACCAATAAATCATGCCTTAATTAAAGCATGCCATGTAAATATATATACAGAGAGGGAGAGGGGGAGGGGGAGAGAGGGGGAGATCAACTTTCACAATGTAAAACTCTTTAAGTTTTACACGTTTTCGGGATTGTTAGATGGAGAAAATGGGTGGCTCAGATTAACTCCTTACTCTTTTTTTCAAAGTGATAATCTTCACATCTTTGCTGTTAATCTCATCCATTCGTTTCACTCATCCAACGGTCCAAAAAACGTGTATAACTTAAAGAGTTTTACACTGTGTAAACGAATCCTACTCCATATATATATGGGTTAGGATCAACTTACACTATGTAAAATTCAATTACTTTTACACAGTTTTTTGGACCGTTAGATGATGGTAATTAATGGCTCAGATTATTTCCTTATCTTTTTTCCTAAGTAATAATCTTCACATTTTTTACTGTTAATCTCATCCATCCATTTCATTAATCCAATGACCATAAATTAGTGTAAAACTCAATGAGTTTTACATCATGTAACTTGATCCTATCCATATATATATATATATATATATATATATATATAATGCGTTTTCAACTTTTAGTTCAATGTCATTGGGTTGGGTACATTTTCCTCATTTCATCTTTTAAATATATATGTATATATAGAAAATTCTACAACGTGCGACGAACACCGATAAACACCACTAATGATGAACACCGATGAACACCATTAAATTAATTAATAAAAATTTAAAATTTTAAGGACCCATCATATAATTAATAATTATTTTTAAAAATTCAATTAAATTATTTTTATATAGTAAAATTTTATTTTTTAATAAGGGTAAACTATATATTTAGTACCTCAACTATTTTCGTATTTCTATTGAACCCTCATTATTTAAATGTTATTTTAATTTGACTCTATTCTTTATAAAAAATAATTTAACCCTTAACCCTCAACATAAAACCATAAACTATTAAACCTTAAACCCTTAAACTCTTAAACATATACCCTAAACCATATACCATTAAAAATAATTTCACCATCATCGATTCAATTCAATTCAATTCAATGTATTGTTGAATTTTGCTAAAAAATTCAATTAAATTATTTTTTACATATATCGAAATTAATTAAACATGAATCTCCTAAAATTAACATTATCATCTTATTTGAAATGAAGAGACCATCACAATTAATCACAATAATCGATTATGGTGAAATTATTTTTAATAGTGATTAATTCATCGATTATTGATCGTCGAACCAATTCTTAGTATCTACCCCAAGGGCAATCATTTGTCAATTTAGTTAGAAGTTGCAGATTTAATAACTTTGCCTTCTGGTTTGAGTAGATTTGCACACAATACGGATTCGCAGTCATCGACCAAATTGATCGTCGAACTTCCATTACAAAAGGTCTTTTCTTATAGCGATCACATTTATCCTTGTTCTTTTCACTTTATTCAATGGATTTATCAATATGAATCATATTTATATGATTTGATTCCTTGTTCGGCCTTTTTTCTGTTACAATATGTAAATTCGCATTTGAAAGCATCGATTCAATTCATCGATTATCGATTTAATTCATCGATTATTGTGATTAATTGTGATGGCCTCTTCATCTCAAATAAGATGATAATGTTAATTATAGGAAATTCGGGTTTAATTAATTTTGATATATGTAAAATATAATTTAATTGAATTTTTTTAGCAGAATTCAACAATTCATTGAATTGAATCGATGATGGTGAAATTATTTTTAATGGTATATGGTTTAGGGTATATGTTTAAGGGTTTAAGGTTTAATAGTTTAAGGTTTTAGGTTGAGGGTTAAGGGTTAAATTATTTTTTTATAAAGAATAAAGTCAAATTAAAATAATATTTAAATAATGAGGGTTCAACAGAAATACGGAAATAGGCGAGGTACTAAATATATAGTTTACTCTTATTAAAAAAATAAAATTTTACTATATAAAAATAATTTAATTGAATTTTTAAAAATAATTATTAATTGTATGATGGGTCCTTAAAATTTTAAATATTTATTAATTAATTTAATGATGTTCATCGGTGTTCATCATTAGTGGTGTTCATCGGTGTTCGTCGCACGTGGTAGACTCATCCTATATATATATGATTTAATGTGTTGGTGTTGTGGTTTAGTATATATATGTATTTATAGTATGATATATGTATACATTATATTATTGTTTTATGTCGTATATAATATATGCATATATTATATAATTTATATTATGTGTGTTATATACTTTGTGTTATGTTATGTGTTATATATATATATATAGAGAGAGAGGGGGGTTAAGATCCACTTATACTATGTAAAACTTAACTAGTTTTACAATAGTTCATGGCCATTTGATGGGTGACCCCATTAAAATTTTTAAAAGTTTGGTGACCAAAATGAACGTGCACTAAAAATTCGATGACCACTGGTGTACTTTATAAAAGAAAATAATGCGTTTACAACTAAACGATTAGGCAATATTAACGTATTGCATTTAATTTTTTTAATTTCTACTCTCATATACAATAATGGTTAATGTCATGTTTCATACTTAATTAAAAGCTAAAATTATGACATTTGGTGATTATAGGAATATCAAAATAGAAACAAAACTTTTAACGGTAATAAAAAAAAAAAACATGACTTTTACCATTATATTGCCATTGAAGAACGCACTAAGTGCTGTGAATTTACATTCGTATGTAAGCGTTGGTGATTTCATTGGTATTCATTTACTCCGGCAAATTGAAACCCGGTAATCGTTCACCACTATTGTCCCGGAATTTGTTCATCATGAATTAGATCTCGTAAAAAAAATGTCCGAAGATTATTAGAATATCGTTAAACAAAAAATAATAATTCAATAAAATATAAATCTTATATTAAATATTGAACGAACAGAACAAAAAAAAATACAACATATCTAAAATTAAACAGATTGAGAATAAGTTGAGGCATACAGTTATACAGTTTTTTTAAGACATATTTTCAGCCACTCCTTGGTGCTTAAGATTTTTGGCCATGATACAGTAGCACAACTGCAGAGATCACAAACTACAAAAAACTACTTTTGAAAGTCATAGAGTAAAACAATAGAAAATTCTCTTTGTTATGAACTGTATAAAACTTAAATGGTTTACACCCTTTTTATAGGAGTTTCACGAGAGTATAAGCGGAAACTTTTGACCTAATGGAACATGTATGATTTCGAGAATTAATGAACCTTTAAAGAGCAGTTTCTAATATTACTATATAAATTAAAGGAAATTTTAATATTTACATTTTTAATTTTAAAACAGAATTTGACAAATATATGCTCTTATTTGAGAAAATATTTAGAGTTAAAATATCCGCTAACTCACGGAGGGCCAGATCGGTTCGGAAATTCACGTTACCCACATTGTGCATCGTTGCACATTTACTAACATTTAATTTCACATTTTTTCTCAACAATGTTTATATGAATTTCTCATCCAAAGCTCTAAAATTAACATTTTTTTCAACAACATGAACAATCAATAACCACCTGAAATGGTTTGAGCGGTCGATTTGTATAACTAATCATGACTTGAAACTGCTTAATTGAAGTCTGATACTCTGATCATCTGAGCAAATTATGAAATGTTAGCTTCTTCCTGTGATCAGATGAGTGTATAGAAGGAAAATGATGGGCGGCAATGCTTTATTAAAGGAGGATAAGCTTAGAGAAGACTGTACAAGTACAACAGCATGAAAATGGGTATATATTTCATATTGCTTCAAAAACAAAAAGGAACAAAAACCCAGATCTCATTTCAACTTCATAATAACAATAGTATTCAAAGTTGAAAACCCAGAAAGCTGTTACTGGTAGTTTCCTTTCTACCATGATGGTTTGGGCATAGACATCCAAGAACAGTAGGCACAAACAAGCATTTGAGACATATAAACATAAACAGCAAACGATAAACTCATCAACATCAAATCCTTCCAATCACCTTTCCGTTTCGGACTCATGTTTTCCTTCAACCCTCGGCCAAACTTCTGCACGCCTGGAAAAACTCCAGAAAACGGCAACTGCCCCTTCTCCTTATGTTCCTCCTTTGCTGCTGATCTCTCCATGTGTTCATCGTTTTGACAGGATGAAACAACGAGAATTCTGGGTCGACAGTGCCGGGTCCTGCTTTTCAGATGCTGAAACGGACCATTTTTGTAGTGAAAAATATAGTTCACGCATTGAGTTGCCATTGATGTGAATCGGGATTTTGGAAGAAGAGTGGAGTATACAAGATTGGTTTTTGATGCATGGCGTGTTTGACTCAACTTCAGGGTCAGGGAAAAGATAAGCGCGGTCGGTGTCACTGTAATGCAGCTTTGCAAGAAAATATCTGAAGGCGAATGTTTACCTTAGAAATTGGAGTTCGAAGGGAATGGATAAGACTGGCCCAGTGGACAGTGCTTAGTGCTTACTCGATTACTTTTGCTCTAGGTTTTGGGCCTTTTCAAAGTTTCCTGGCTCATCCAATATGAACCTTTAAGGGCGGGTATCAAACTCGAGTAGAAGTGCCAACCAGGCCTGTTTGTAAAATTTGGGTCAACTGGTTTAGTAACTCATTTAAGGTTTAGTATTTTAGGGGTTTAAGTATAACACTTTTGAATTTAAGTGGTGTGGTTTGAATTTAGGATTCAGGGTTGGATTTACGGTTTATATGTTAAAACTTAAATACCTAACTATATTACCCTAAAATCTAAACCCCAGCCTTAAACCCTAAATCCTAGCCATAAACCCTAAAACATAAACCCCAGCCTTAAACCCTAAATCCTAGCCATAAACCCTAAATCCTAGCCATAAACCCTAAATCTTAGCCATAAACCCAAAATTGTAAACCATACACTTAAACCCTTAAACACTAAAAACAAAATCATGTCTCTAAAACCCTAAAACTAAGACACTTATGAAAACTTTTCATTTATATATGGGAAAATATTTCATATATTGATCGTAAAAAAATTATTTTTTAGAAGTAAGTCGAATTTAAGGTCTAGATGTTTAATTTCGTATTTAAGGTTTATTGTTTTATATTTTAGAGTTTTGAATTTAGATGTTAAGATTATAATTTAGGGTTTAGAGTTTATGGACCATAGTTAAGAAATTTAGGGTTTAAGGTTGGAGATTTAAATTTGTATATTATTGAGATTAAATAGATATTCTTATAAAAGAAAATCACATTTACAATGTATTAAATATTAATTCTATCTATTAATTTTTATCCATGTGATACAACTTGCTCAAAGAAGAATGGTTTTTGTATAGCTTGTATGTGTCTTATGTGTTCAAAATTTGACATGGCGTCCAATACTTGCTTTTGAGCAGGATGGGGGGAGACAAAGTCATAAAATTAGTTTGGGGTAAAGTAAATATATTCGAACCAACAATAATAGTATATTTCTTTACTTTTAATCATTCTGAATATTTATTAAAATAAATTTAATAATTAATTCATCGTACTCTGTTGACCCATATTGAAATGTTATGTGATGGCGAACCTATGCATAATGTCACGGACCAACTTCCTACGACCGAGCAAGCCGCACCCATAGGTGCTTAACTTAACGCACCACGTCCTTCACCCGATCGAGGGACCCGAGTAGTTGCAAACACCACACACCAAGGGGCCATACACAACGCCCTTTGTGGTGTCCACATCCGAGAGAGCCGAGCTGGGGCACTTCCAGCGCACCATGGGGCCATGTCAAGCACCCCATGTGCTGCCCACGAGAGTAGGACCCAAGGGGGCACGTCACACGCACCCGAGGGGGCTTTGCTGAACACCCTCCATGCCGCCCAAGCCATGGAGCCCGAGTCAGCACCCGACGTGCACACCAAGGAGGTCGAGTCTGCACCCGATGTGCACATCGAGGGGCCTAGGGGAAGCCCATTCGAGTTGCCCACACCCCTAGGGCCCGATTTAGCACCTAGCATGCTAAAGAGGGGGTTTTGGACAAGCCAACCGGGCCTAGCAATGCCCAATCCGCCCAAGAGACCAAGACCCATCATTAGTTGTCATCCATTGACCAACACGCATGGAAAGATATCATTCATGGAGCCATATTCGAGGAAAGTCTTCCTTGACAACAAAGCAATGATGTCATAGCCTTTGTATCTTAGGCAAGTTTGTTTATATTAGAGTGTTGCCATGTTTAGGAGGATAAGATTCATCCATAGCCCTTGGATCGAATCGCTAGAGACCGTTAGATCGAGAGGGTCAAGGCTATAAATAGAGCCCTTCCCTCACCATTGTATTCATCCACAATTTTTGAGTTCTTGAGTAAGAGTTTAGCAATTTCTCTTCAATCTATGTCTTGCCAATTGTTCTTGTCTTGCCTAGCCATCATCACCATTTTCCCACAAAGCTTCCGCCGCGTCAAGTTCTAAGCGCTCTAGCTTAGATATTCGAAGGTTGACTTAGTCCTCGACTTAAGATCGACGACTAAGGCCGCGCGGGTTAGCGAGTCAAAACTAGCCCCGTGACAAGTGGTATCAGAGCCATTTTCCGCATCCGTACAAGTCAAAAGGTGGCGCAAGAAAGAAAGATCGTTGCGATAAAGATAAGCGTTGAATCATCAAGCGTCTTGTTTGAAAGCGAGGTGAGCAAATCACAATTGTGTGATCTTTTTACTAATAAGCCGTGGTTTTGTTATCTTTGCAGAGACAACCATGATGCCAAAGGTTGCCCAATAGAGAGGCCACTAAAGTGTTGGATTTGTAGAGTTCCACATCGAACGGGTGAGTGCTCAGAGATCAGCAGCTTTGCCGCCCACAAGAGGAGAGTTGGGATACAGTTAGAGTGCTTTCGATGCAATGGGCCACACATGTGTTACGATTGCCTGCACCGAACCAAGCAGTCCAAGGTACAGGTCGAGCCCGACGAGACCGAGGCTTTGAAGCTTGATTCGAGCTGCAAAGAGCTACCAATGGGTCCGGTAGATGCGTTCGAGGAGCAAGGCTTGCCCGATGAGACCGAGGCCACGAAGCTTGCTTCCTTGTTCGGCAAACCGCCAGTGAGTATGGTGGTTGAGGCGTCAAAATTAGAGAGTGATGTCTTGATGAGCAAAAGGTTGCCAAGGGGCAACGAGTCCACAAAACCGTGGGAGAAGCCTGGTTACGTGGAGTATTCCAGTGACGACGATGAGCCAACAAGTGACGTGCTTTCTACCAACCATGGAGACGATGGTGCAGATGAGATCAAACATGGGTCATTTTTGGGCTCAATTGAAGTCGAGAGCGACTATGAGGAAGAGGAACCTATGTTTGTAGACATAGTGTTTTCCGACATAAAGCTAAGTGCACTAGTGGATCCAAGTGCATCTTCAGTGCTCATATCCGAGCAAGTTGCCGAGTGGTTAAACCTTCAGGTTGAGAAGGTAAAAGAACAAGTTAAGACACTCAATTTCAATGACGAGCCAATTGCGAGAATCACAAGGGATGTGTACCATCAAATTGGCGATTGGCGAGGCACAACAAACATCAAGGTATTGTCTTGTGATTTTCTTGAAGAATATGAAGTTGTTATTGGATTATCATGTTTGGAACAAATTGATGCACTTTCCTTGTCAGAAGTTGAGGAAGGGTGTGTTGCAGATCCACACCAACAAGGCGTTGACTCGTTGAGCCACGATGAGGGAGACAAGACCAAGGCATCACCAAGCATTCACGAAGGAGTGCGTGAATCCAAGACATCAAATGATGACGAGACCATGGTAAAGTCCATGGAAGTCCCCGAGGCAATAGGACAAGTCCTTGATGAGTCCGAGGAGGTAGGGGCATTCGAAGTCCTTACCTTCGCAAGTGCCAACACCATCGAAAGAATCCTCTTAGAGAAGGGAGTTCCGATTGCTCGAGAGAGTCGAGTGCTCAACGAGTCCGAGAAGAGATACTCGGATCTTGAGAAAGAAGTGATTGTCGTAGTGCACTTCCTACATGTATGAAGACATCGGTTACTTGGGTCAAGGTTTGCTGTCATTTCCGAGAATCCTTTGAATAATTATTTTATAATCCAAGGAAAGCTGTCTCGTAAGCAGGTTCATTGGCAAAGAATCCTTGCAAAATTCGACTTCACTTGGAAGTGCAACCCAAGGTTGTCGAATGACGTAGCCAATGCCCTAAGCCGAGGGTACGAGGTGGAGCGTGCCAAGAACCCACCAAAGAGTGAGGTGGTTCGTGAGTTTGAGCCAAGTTCGAGTGTTGTGCCACCATCCAAAGGCCAACATCGGATAGAATCCTTTGAGTTTGGCGAAGTGAATCAAGCCAAAGGGGATGAGCGAGAGACGGTGTTGCTAGACTACACCAAGCCGTTCGAGTCCAACGATGTAGCACTTGTCATCGAGAAGTTGCCGATGCAAGTGAAGCATCCAATTGCTTTCAAGAATAGAAAGCTGAGTGAGTCCGAGGAAGTGATGCTCGAGAGCATTGACGAGGGGCCAATTCATGCCAACAACACTTGCCCTGGGTATCGACAAGGCATAGTGGATCGAGTCGACAAGAACCTTGAGTCCGAGGTAAGTGATTCTTTATATGAAGAATCAAGTCTAACCCATGGTCATTTGGATGATTGTAGGATGCCTACAAGATTGAACGAGGATCCGAATCAAGTCATGGGGCGAGCAGCTATCCTAGTCAAGCCGTGCGACAAGGATAACGAGGAATCGAGTGAGGAGGTGGTTGGAGCAAGCCGAGAGCCTCCAACCTTCATCCAAGCCGAGGGACAAGTGCTAGAGAGCACCGAAGTGGGGCTATTTCATGACCCCGCTATCATCACTTGCCTTGAGTATCGACAAGGCGTAGTGAAGCCACCAGACGAGGACATTGTGTCCATGGTAAGCGAGCCAAACTCTTATTAAAATTCGAGTCTAACTTGCTCTGTTTCCATTAACAGGTTGCTTGGGAGATCAAGCAAAGAGCCGAGTCGAGCCATGGAGCAAGTAGGCGAGAAGGCCTATGAGATGGAGTTACCATTGAGAGAACGAGTGGACCTTGCCATCATTCCTAAGCCGTTGGACGAGGATGCCGATGGCCAAGAGTAGAGCAAGCCGAGCCAAGCAAAAAGCAAGGAGAACATCTCCTTTGACGAGGAGGCACCACTCATCGAGACAGATCGAGAGCCAAGGCACGAAGGCCTTGCACTTTGCAGGAGAGTTCCCTTATCCGAGCGGGAACATGACGAGGAGCTGAGGCCGTTAGAGGACGAGACGAACGAGACTCATCATCTATTGACGAGGGCGTCGATAGATTCAATGGGGGAGAATGTCACAGACCAACTTCTCACGACCGAGCAAGCCGCACCCATAGGTGCTTACCTTAACGCACCACGTCCTTCACCCGACCGAGGGACCCGAGTAGTTGCCAACACCACACAACAAGGGGCCATGCACAACGCCCTTTGTGGTGTCCGCATCCGAGAGAGCCGAGCTGGGGCACTTCCAGCGCACCATGGGGCCATGTCAAGCACCCCATGTGCTGACCACGAGAGTAGGACCCAAGGGGGCACGTCACACGCACCCGAGAAGGGGCCTTGCCGAGCACCATCCATGCCGCTCAAGCTATGGAGGCCAAGTCAGCACCCGACGTGCACACCAAGGAGGCTGAGTCTGCACCCGATGTGCACACTGAGGGGCCTAGGGGAAGCCCATACGAGTTTCCCACATCCCTAGGGCCCGATTTAGCACCTAGCATGCTAAAGAGGGGGTTTTGGACAAGCCAACCGGGCCTAGCAATGCCCAATCCGCCCAAGAGAACAAGACCCATCATGAGTTGTCATCCATTGACCAAGACACATGGAAAGATATCATCTATGGAGCCATATTCGAGGAAAGTCTTCCTTGACAACAAAGCAATGATGTCATAGCCTTTGTATCTTAGGCAAGTTTGTTTATATTAGAGTGTTGTCATGTTTAGGAGGATAAGATTCATCCATAGCCCTTGGATCGAATCGCTAGAGACCGTTAGATCGAGAGGGCCAAGGCTATAAATAGAGCCCTTCCCTCACCATTGTATTCATTCCACACTTTCTGAGTTCTTGAGTAAGAGTTTAGCAATTTCTCTTCAATCTTTTCTTGCCAATTGTTCTTGTCTAGCCTAGCCATCATCACCATTTTCCCACAAAGCTTCCGCCGCGTCAAGTTCTAAGCGCTCTAGCTTAGATATTCGAAGGTTGATTTAGTCCTCGACTTAAGATCGACGACTAAGGCCGCAATGGTTAGCGAGTCAAAACCTAGCCCCGTGACAATAATAAGAAGTGAGGGAAGTACAAGGCCGTGTGGAAGATTGAGTCTGAGTGGGAAAGGGATAATGGGGGACATTCGATCAGTCAAATAATTTTTTTTGAGTTGGTCGAATTGAATAGTCATATTTTGTAACTCAAATTTTATTTAATTATTTTAGTCGAGCCGAGTTCGATTTTATGTTTAAATTTAATTGTAAATCGTTATAATGTTATAGTACTAATTAATTTCTATTAAAATGATTTCCTATAACTATATACAATACACATGTATATTTCTTCACATGTGATATATATTTGTTAGATATAATTAAGAGACTCGACTCAAAATTAAAAACTAATCCATTAATTACTAAAAATTTCTAATTATTTGAATTTTCATTTATAACTCAAATTTTATTTAATTTTTTAACCGAGTTGAATTTATGAAATTTAGTCAAAACGAATTGAAGATTTTCACATCAAAACAAATCGAATAATTTAATTTCTTCAAGTGAAATTTTACCCTCCCAAAGGGATGACCCATGAAGTCATGTTTTCTTTGTTGTGTAACGTTCCTTGTTCTGTCATAATCACCTGGGCCTATGAAACATGCTGACTTGTTCACGCACATGCAATCCTCGATCTCCGTGTGGCCTGAAGGGATTCAGCCTAATTTGGATTAATTTTCGGTTCATGATTATTCAAGATTTTATCCTGACTAATCCGAATCTACTCATGTTATATATATGGCTTTAGTAGGTAGTCTCTTAGTGAGAAATTTTTGCATGCACAAAACATCGAACTTGAGACATGCTTAAGTGATACTAAACTGCCTACCATTTAGACTAATCTCCTATGATTTGTATATAATAAGATTCTTTAATACAAACATATACTAACATAAATTTGTGTAGACTTCACATTGCTTATTCTTTGGTAATTCACTACAAACAATAAATATGTTTATAACGACCCAAATTTTGGGTTAGTAACTCATATATTGAATTCAGGTTTGAGTATTATTAGGTTAAGGATTGATTCATGGAATTGTGATTGTGAGAGAATAAGGATGATAAATTAAAGAAATAAAGTTCATAAGGCTAAAGTGAAAACAAGGAAAAAGTTAGACTCTTTAATGAATTATATTACCCAAAAGTTATGAGATATTTGTCTAGGATAAATAATAACCTTTGGATAAGATGAGAATTCTCATGTTAAATCCTAGCCATTAGTTTTAAGGTGAGATGTGTGGTTATTATTTAAAGTTGAATAAAAATTTGATGAGGCTTATATATATTGGAAAAAGGATGAGAAAAGGCTATCATCTTTTCCCCATGGTAGATGGCAACAAGAGAGAAAATGGAGGTAAGAGTTTCAAAGTTTATTTTTTAATTCCTTTCATTTTACTTGGATTTTAGGTTGCCCTGTGAAATACAAAAATGTTCCTCGTCACTTTTATCTTCATGGTGAGTATAATATTAAAGGTTTTTAATTAAGTTTTGGAAAACCCCATATTCCTTGGAAACCCAAAAGTGAGAAAGCTTGAGTTAAGTTAGAGAAACATAAATTGAGGGTAAATGGTGAAAGGAAAGGAGTTTATGAGTTGGGTTTTGGATTAAAACTTAAAGTGTAGATTTTCTTAAGAGAAAGAGCTTATTGTGGGATTTAAGATACTTGGTTTTCCTTAAAGAGAGATTCGAGCTTAGTATGAGTAGTTAAATTATTAAGTTATCTTTATTAAATAATTGGGAGGATAGTAATGCATTTTTTTTCTTCACTCAATTGAATTGTGCAAGAGACTTGGAGTTGCTTCACATTCAATAGAGGAAGATGGAACATTGAAGGAAGCTTATCTAAAGTGCCATTTCGAGATTTTTAGCATAAGGTCAGTACACCTCGAACTTCTAATGCTTCATGAACATCATAAATGTGATCGCTTTCCGTGTTAGTGTATGCAAAATAGGTAGATGATAAATAAGCATATTTAGAGACCGGTATTATAAGACTTGATATATATGTGATGCAAGATTACGTTGAGAATATTTTGAGACTCGTATGAGCTTTAGAGACCGTGTATGGTCGCATCGGATATTCCTATAATTGTTTGATGACTGAACTAAGTTATATATTGTGATGCTTTGGTGCTAGTGCATGAAATTGACATGAATGATGAAATTATGCTTAAGAGACTAATAGCGGTAATATTTGATTTAAAAGACATAAAGTTGGTAATGGATATTAAATGATTAAATTCGTTAGTAAACAAACCCTAATGACTTTTTTCACCTTTAAGGATTAGATAAAGCATTGTAACGCCGTATTTCGCAGAAATGGTACGAACCTATGTGTAGTGTATCCATACAAGTTTCGACCATATCGGTATGGGTCGACTCGCACCGGTACTTGGGAAAATAAGGATTTCCAGTAAGCAATGTCAATATCGGTACACGTATGAGTACCGTTACTCATGGGTAACGTATCGATACTCGTGTTCGAGTACATGTACTTGCTGAGCTGAATAATCTATAATGCTAGTTAAAGATGGAAATCAACGTGGAAGATTAGTGAATTGATTCATGCCTTAAGTAATGAGATAATATATATTAATGGAGATAATTAATGAGAATGATTAATGTACTCCTCCGTAATGTATTAACAACTCGGTAAACTTAGGGTGACTTGTTGTATTAGTAACCATAGGGGATCCTTGGTGGATCGCGAGATGTTGTGTGCCAATTGAGGGCACTTGTTTTGTTGAGTCACATTTGATTGATGAGATCCAGATACCTAGAGAGCGTGTTGCAACACCATGGTTAGAGATACCGAATGAAGGTTACTGATGTTGTGTGACCTGAGCCTCATTCGAAGATACTCAAGGGAGGATTTCGAGTATGTGTGTATGTTCCGATGCTGTGTAACCTGGCCTCACCTAGTGTGTATGTTCCGATGCTGTGTGACCCGGGCTCACCCATGGAGAGAGAGTTCGTTCCCGAGGCTGTGTGACACCTGACCTCACTCTAGGTTTGTGGTTATGACAGTGTGTGCTTTTGCCCGGATGATTTGGTGAGAGCTCTGGTATGGTTGGGCCTTGTGTGCCATTTATGATGACTTGCATGATGAGAGCATGTGTTTAGGTGAATAATGGTAGTGCCACATGTTTATTTATCTCTTCTTATTGCTCGTACTAGCTTGCATGTTTATATTTATGATTAGCATGAAGTATAATGTTGAGTGGATCAAATGAAAGTGATTTGGCCAAGAAGGGGGTGAATTGGCTTTTTAAATTTGGAGGGAGCAAACTGGAAATTGAAAAATGAAGAACAAGACAAATTATAGTGGTTCAAGCTTCTAACAAGCTCTACATCCACTATCTTAGCTCCCACTAAGGATTTTCAACAATCTCCACTAGATGTTCTTCCTCTTTTCTAGGCAAAGGAGGTAACCTTTACAATCGGTCAATCTTAATACCACAAGATTGACCCAAAAGACTCTCTTTATAGAGAAGATATTTGGCAAATAGAAATATCTTTCACAAGATTGAAAATTTGCCAAATTACAATCAAACACTCTCCCAAAATTGAACTAATGATGTACAATAAGAATTATAACAAGTTGGGTACAAGATATGACTCTTATGAAGCACAAAGTTTTGGAATATAGCTTGGATATTGCAAGTAGGTTCAATAGTTGTTGTTGGTGCTTTGGATGCTTGATTTTATATCCTTGCATTGAATTCTAGCCGTTTGGGTGGTTGTGGTCATCAATAAAGACGTTGGAGCCTTTATTTCCCACCATAAATGCAATTCTACAATCTACCGTATCGATACTCGAACAAGGGTATCAATACCTGTCTCAAAACAAAAAGAGCCATTGTGCACATTTAAGAGGGGCGTATCGATACGCGTATGGGCGTATCGGTACGGGTATAGTGTAAAACAAGTTGCATATCATTGCTCGTATACTGTATCGATACCGAATTTGCTTACTGGAATCCTGGATTGAACTTCACCAAAAAGTGTATCGGTATGCTGAATGAGCGTATCGATACAGTTAAAGGTCATATTAAAATTTGGGATTCTAATAACTGACAAGCAACATTCAAATCATTAAATGAAAAGATTTTGTAAACATCATCAAACCGTATCGATACGGGTATGATCGTATCAGTATGCTATCTCTTAAAAACTTGCCTAGATGAATATCGTATCGATATGAGGTTAACCGTATCGGTACACTTTTAACGATTAAAATTCCAGTGAAAGAAAACTGTATCAATACCGTTTAAGCGTATCGATATGCCTAGGCGTAGAATTGAAGATATAACAATAAATCACAAGATATAATCAAAGCATAATAAGCAACATAATATCATTAAAGAGCAAATTAAAATCCGAAGCAACAATAGTTCAACATAACTTCAAACTTAAATCCAAGCTTAATCCTAAAAACAAAAATCAAAGCATAGGGTTCCTAACATAAAGGTGCATAAAAAGGAAATCCTAATATGATATGTAATGAGATGATATGCTCAAAAACTACTCGTCCCTATCGTCTTCATCCTCGTCATCTTCGTCTTCATCATCAATGTTGGCTTGAGATTCCCGAGTATAATTGAGCCAAACACCATGAAAGGTGGTGAGAGAGACATCCATAGAAGTTTGTTGTTGTTCAAAGGCCTTGACTCGATCCTCCAATGATGTAAAGCGAGTATCAATGGCCGCAAATCCGGCATCCATGTTATTCCTTAAGGATGTGAATTGCTCATTGATATACGCCATGAGTCCATACATGGAAGTTTGAGCTTGTTGCACTTGTGGACCTTGTGGAGCGATCGAAGGAGGTTGATCCTCTTGAGGAGGAGGGCGAGCAACAAGAACCCACTCATGATTAATGTACTCAAAGTGAGCACGAGTAAAGGAGTGTTCGTTGATTGGCTTGCCTATAGGCTCGTCAATATCATGGGAACAATCGATCTCCAAGGAATGGAACAAGAAGCTCAAAGCCGTGCCATAGAAAAATGACTTGACTTGATCGGTACGACGATGTTAAACAAGATAAACCAAGTCAACAAATATAATTTGGCAAAGATTTGGACGCTTACCCTCTAGGAAACAACGGAGCCAAAAAGCATCAACTTGGCGAATGGTAGAGAATTTCCCACTGGAAGGACGAATCCACGAAGAGATGGAGGATACGGTCATGGGCATCAAGGACGGTAACGGAGGAAAGCTGGGAATGCCCTAAGGAGTGTTCATCATCAATTCCCAAGTTTTCAAACCCAAAAACATTGCATAAAACAATTTGATCAATTCGAGACTTTTTGCCCATAAGATAGGACTCAATAGCAATGACTCTTTCTTTAGCTTGGTCAAGGATACCCCAAGCATTGGCAAAGAAAATCAAAACAAGATTTCGATACACAATCGGGCGAACACATAGAAAATGTATAAACTTCCATTGTTTTAACAACCCAAAATATTTGAACTTAAAACGATCAGAGTTTAGAAAAGGGATTGAAACAACTCGTTCATCCCGGATTGGAAAATCTTGGTATTGTTTATAATGGGCCATAACCGAAGGGGATTGAAAACTATTTTGAATAATAAAACCAAGGTTCAGTTTAGTAATACCCTCATTTTTCAAATTGGGATTGGATGAACTAGAAGCCGAATCTTTCCTTTGTCTCTTTTCGGTGCCACAATATCTTGAAAAACATCAAAAACATTCGAAAACAATGTATGTAATTATCATCATATTCGATCCAATGAATATTCCAATAATTCAAGGTATTGATAAAAATACTATATATTGTTGGTTAAAATTATATACAAGTAGAAAAATAAATTTTGGTAAAAAGATTTTAGAAAAAACGGATTTGGAAAATATATAATATATTTTTATATTCGAATAAAAAATATTCAGATTTTATATTTTTTTAACAAAAACTTCAAAACCCATATTATGTATATATAATTTACAAAAAACCAAGTTAAAAACTATAAAAAAATTAAAACGAAAATTAAAAAAATAAATAAAAAGAGTTTATACCTTGAGTTATAGAGAATGGATGAATGAGGATATGAGAATGCACCAAATTACTAGCAAAGCTTGGCTTTGATGTTTTGATGAAAAACCCTCAAAGAATTTAAGGTTTTGTGTAAAAAATTAGAGAGATTGAGGGGGTTATTATAGATAGGTTCGACTAGGGTTTACAAAGAAAAGTGAGATTTGATTTTTAATTAAAGATGAACTCTTTAATGCCCAATTTAAAGCTCCAGCGAATAACGTATCGATACACTAACTAGGCGTATCGATCCACCGTATCGGTATGGTTTCCAAACTATATCGATATACGTGACCGTATCGATACAATGATGATTGTATCGTTGCCCATTGAAGCACCCGTATCGATACACTTATAGCCGTATCCCCTTTGCCAGAAAATGTATTTTGGACAAGAATAAGTCTAAAAATCCAACTTTGAACAACCCTAAATGCATGTGAATGATGTATGAGCAAGATATATGAACAGAAACTGATGCATACTCCCATAGCAACAAGCATAGATACATTAAGAAACAAATTAACATAGTCAAGATCATCATAGAATTTCAAGCAAATTTTTTGTCACAAAAGGGCCCTAAAAGGTCAAGATAGGCTAGATAGACCTAGCTCTCTCCTAAGGGTCCAAAAACGCTATTTGTCTAATAGTTTGGTAGAAATGTCCGCTAGTTGGTTCACGGTGTCAACATACTCTAGAACAACATCATTTTTCAAGACATGATCTCTAATGAAATGATGTCTAATTTCTATATGCTTGGTTCTAGAATGTTGGATGAGATTCTTAGTGAGACATATGGCAGTAGTGTTGTCACACTTAAGAGGTATGATACCTACATCAACTATATAATATAGAAGTCGTTGCTTCATCCAAAGGACTTGAGTACAACAACTTTTGGCCGATATGTATTCCGCTTCGGTGGTAGATAAGGCTACACTATTTTGGTTCTTCAAGAACCAAGATATGAGCATACTACCTAGGAATTGGCATGTTCCGGAGGTACTCTTTCAATCTATCTTACATCCCCCATAATCTGCATCGGAAAAGGCATGCAAGTCAAAGGATGAGTCTCTAGGATACCAAAGATCTAAACAATGTGTGTCTCTAAGGTATCTAAAGATTCTCTTAACGGCTATAAGGTGTGATTCTCCATGACTAGTTTGAAACTTAGAACACAAGAAAGCTCTAAACATGATATCGGGTCTACTTGCGGTAAGGTAAAGCAAAGATCCAATTATAGAATGATAAAGCTTAGAATCAACACACTTACCCCCTTCATCTTTGTCAAGCTTAATTGATGAGCTCTATGGAATGGCTTGCGACTTTACATTCTCCAAGACAAACTTCTTGAGCATATCCTTTATGTACTTATCTTGATTGATGAAGATGCCATCCTTTGAGCCCCAAGAAAAATGATAACTCCCCCATCATGCTCATCTCAAACTCACCTTGCATCATCTTAAAAAATTCTTGGAAATAAAATTCAATCGTAGAACCAAATAAAATATCATCAACATAAATTTGAACTACTAATATGTCATTGCCATTTATTTTAATGAAAAGTGTAGTATCCATGTTGCCTTTTTCAAAACCTTTTTCAACAAAAATATTTGAAAGCCTTTTATACTTAGCTCTAGGAGCTTGTTTCAAACCATATACATCTTTTGTTAGTTTGAAAACTTGGTTTGGAAAACTTGGATCTTCAAAATCGGGTGGTTGTTCAACATACACTTCTTCATTTATAAAACCATTTAAAAATGCACTTTTAACATCCATTTGAAAAAGCTTGAAATCATGCAAATGCAAGAAGCATCCCAATTGCTTCAATTCTAGCTACAGGTGCATATGTTTCATCAAAATCAATTCGCTCTTCTTGAGTGTATCCTTGAGCAACAAGTCTAGCCTTATTTCACACTATGTTACCACTCTCATCTAGTTTGTTTCTAAAAACCCATTTAGTTCCTATAGTAGATTTATTACTAGGCATATCAACTAATCTCCATACTTTACTGCTCTCAAATTGATTAAGCTCTTCTTGCATGACCAATATCCCAAAATCATCTTTTAATGCTTCTTTGATATTTTTAGGCTCAATGCATGAAATGAATGCAACATGGTTTATTAATCTAAGAGAGGATCGAGTAGTTACCGCCTTGGATGGATCACCCAAGATCTCACCACCCTTAACATAGTTGAGTTCCCTTGGGTAGCTGACTTCCTTTTCCTATATTGTCATGTCTTTTAAAGCTTCAATGGGAGGATCTTTTGTTTCTTCCTTGGTTGGAACCTCATCCACCTTTAATGATTGCCCACCATCAATGGCTTCAATGATCCCTACATCATTATCATCACAAGAATCCTTCCTCGGAATGAGGTTATCATCGAAAATCACATGAATAGACTCTTTTACAACTAAGCTTCTTTTGTTAAACACTCGATAGGCTTTAGAGTTTATTGAATATCTTAAGAAAATAGCTTCATCACTTTTTGCATCAAATTTACCTAAATGATCTTTTTCATTGTTTAAAACAAAACACTTGCATCCAAAAGGATGAAAATGGCTAATGTTAGGCCTTTTTTACTTTAAAATCTTATAAGGAGTTTTCTTTAAAATTGTCCTAATCATTACACGATTTATGATATAACAAGCGGTTTTTGTTGCTTCCGTCCAAAAATACTTAGGTAAATTGTTTTCGCAAAGCATGGTTCTAGCATTTCTTCTAAAGTACGAATTTTCCTCTCAATTACCCCATTTTGTTGAGGAGTTTGAGGTGCGGAAAAATTGTGGCTATTACCATTAGAGTTACAAAAATCCTCGAAACCTAGATTTTGAAATTCCGTTCCATGGTCACTTCTAATATGAGTTATGTTTTGACCAAGGTCATTTTGTATAACTTTTGAAAATGTGATGATTTTTTCTAAGGCCTCATCTTTTGTACTTAAAAAGAGAACCCAAGTGTATCTAGAGAAATCATCAACTAAAACATAAGCATATGATTTTCCACCCAAGCTAGTTGTCCTAATAGGCCCAAAGAGATCAATATGGATCAATTGTAAAACACTACTAATTGAAACATCATTAATGGATTTAAATGAGGTACATTTTTGTTTACCCTTAGTACAAACATCACAAATTTTGTCTAATGAGAATTTTAGCTTAGGTAAAGCTCTAAATAGATTTTGGGAAACTAATTTCTCTAAAACACTTATGCTAGCATATCCTAGTTTCCTATGCCACAACCATGCATCATTTTCATCACTAGCAACTAAACATGCATGGGATGTATGTATGTCATCTAGATGCACCATATAAATATTACCTATGCGATGACCAATGAACATTATTTCATTTGTTTTAATGTTCACAATTTTACACCCATTAATATCAAAATGAACATTAAACTCTTTATCACACAATTGACTAATGCTCAACAAGTTATGCTTAAGACCATTGACAAACAAGACATCTTCAATGAGAATAGATGGGAGATTACCAATAGTGCCAATACCCTCAATATGGCCTTTGGAGTTGTCACAAAATGTTACTACTCCACCACTCTTTGGCTTGAGCTCCATGAAACTACTCTTGTCTCCGGTCATATGTCTGAGCATCCATTCTCAAGGTACCAAGTGTTTTGACTTGAAGCTTTGGCCTTGTAGCAATGCCCTCTACAAACAAAGATTAGTTCTTGATTTTTGGTACCCAAACCATCTTGGGTCCATGTGAGTTAGCTCCCAAATACTTGGTTCCCTTAGGAATCCAAGAAGAAATAGCATGTATATTATTAGAGACTACAAGTTCTTTAGGAACCCATACACTTCTAATCCTTTTAGCTTTAGGATGCTTTTGAGAGCCTCTTTGTTTGTAGCCATTAAAGTTCCTCTTCACATAGTTGGGTTTTGAAGAACTTCCTTCTTCAAAGCTTGATTTCCCAACTACGTTTAGAGAAGCTTTAAGCTCATTCACCACCTTGTGGTGATCATCATGAACTTTGGAGAGAAGATTGTTTCAATCAAGATTGTTTAGAGAAGCTTTAAGCTCACTCACCACCTTGTGGTGATCATCATAAACTTAAGGTATCTCCATCGTTATGCATGATTAACGTATGTGATACAAGTATGGATAATCCACTCTCGAAGTCGTTCAATGGATGCACTTTAGTTGGAGGACCCTTTGTTTGCTTTAAAGGAATCTTGTTGATACTTAGGAAGTATCATCGTCCTTCTCAAGGGCATTTCTCGGAGATAGTGGACTCGAGATCCATTAGCTCTATGAGTGTGACCAAGATGAGACGTTTTTGTAAAGTTTGATAAAGATGTATTCTAAAAAGTTGTTATACCTTAGATATAGATTTGGTTAATCAAGTGGGACACTAGCTTATGTTGTCGAGATGTGATTGAGGCTTTGAGCCCTCGAGGGAACCAACCTTTGATAATAACATGTTGAATCATGTCCTTCTATCGTGATTTTCGATCATTTTGAGAATGACACAATGGGGTAGTGAGACATGTTTAACATGTGTGATGGATGTCAATGTAGAGAGTTCAGCGCTTGAGAGCTTTAGGAATGTCAAAGTATTCGTTTATGCTTCTTGGAGAAGTCGCTAAGACTTTCTCCCTGTCAAGGACGTGAGTAGACGTAGAGGTAAGGTCAAGTTTGGTATCGGTGCCCATCGCTTTTGTAGAAGGACACCGACCTAATTGAGAAAGTCATAGGTTTAGTTGAGAGGGCATAACTTAAACGAGGTTTCTTTTGTCTGAGTGTTTCACCCAAGGGTGAATCAAACTTGTTCGCTAATAAGAAGTTGGTTCGTTTAAATGATGCATGAACTGTCGACAGTTGCTATGTGACAGCGGAGAACCGTTATCCGCCCTCTAAGGAGGATGGGTTGTTAACAGATTTTGGAGTACATGTCTGTTTTTCGATGTTAGTTCGAGAATGAAATGCTTAAGGCTAATGTGTTAAAGACTAAAAATTTGGAAATGATTTTTAGAATGAGCTTTTATCTCTCTAAGACATGTGTGAATGCACGAGGATTTCTATGTTGACGTACGAGAGGTTTCAACGATGTTAAGGTGGGGACCATCGAATTGTCTCTCAAACATAAATTTGATGTTTTGCGTGACATGTGTGAATGCACGAGGATTTTGGAAATGGGAATGATGATAATGTAATTACCAAAATGCCCTTATATGTTGGAAAAGCTAATTACCCACGTGATTAGCTAATGAGATTTAAGGCTTTAGACTTCCCAAATTCTTTTGATTGGAATCACAGTTTCCTTGGAATGAAATGAAGAACATTAGTGGAGATTTGAGTTGCTCGAGACCGCTATGTTGTGATAGTGGTGCTGACTCGATTAGAATCAAGTAAGAATTTAAAATCCTTGAGGATTTTTGTTATTTTGGCAATGATGTATTTTGTGCGAGAAGAGGGAAGGTTGTGTCTACCATAACATCGAGAAATTTTGAGTACTATCGCTAGGGAAATTGAAATTTGGAACAACGACGTTAGTCGAAGTAATTAACAACCTTTGATCGCGTGATCGGTCACCACCTAAGTGGAGTGAGCTTGAAGAATGAGGGACTGCACGGAGTTCAGTTTGAGTTTGAGTATTATGATGTTATGTGGGAGTACCGATACTAGCTCTATGCAGTATTGGTACTCGAATCATCTAGTATCGATACAGACTAGTATGTACCAATAGACATGTGTTTTATTAGTTAATCTCAGAGTTGAGTATTGATTAGCTTTGGAAACCACGGGAAGTAACACCCGATTGTAATTAAATGGGTACAATGTTATGATTATATGTAAGTTCGATTATTTTTCATGACCTCAAGATCTTCTTAAGTGTGCTTTAGAGAATGATGTATCGATGTAAGAGATTTTTCTGGTGAGCATAGTGGTCAATACATCGTGCTTTCCCGGAGTGACAGTTTGTATCAAACTTTCACCGTATGTATTGGGAGATAATAGTGGGATGTGTGTCTGAGTTCATTGATATGTGTTTGACTCGCCCCCAATTGGGAGTCAACCATCGAGTTCCCTAGTTAATAGGGATACTTCAAGTTTTTCTCAGTAGAAATTAAATAGAACGGTCATGGATTTTGTAAAGGAATTGCGAGTGCACAGTTTCGATGAGATTACATTTTGAATAATGGTATATTTCTTGGCAAGTATCATTCGTTATTTTTGGCAAATACAAAATCCAGGTGGAAAGTATACTTAGATTGTTTGTGGTTTGGGTTGTACCACACTACGGTGTGTACATGCTACCTTTTGATACGAGATTCGAGGTTCCTGATGGAGCCTTATCCCTTGGTGGGATATCACACGGTCACAGATCCTAGTGAGTCTACAGATGACGTGTTTCCAGACACGGTATAGTTTTGAGTAAGAGATTCCATTGCGTTAACTGAGTTAGTGTGAGTTGTAGTAGTTATCGATGCGAGTTATCATGTCAAGTTTAAGATTAGTGCTTGAGACTAGTTGAGATGTTGTTCACTTTTAGAAGTCTTGTGCCGAGTAAGCAACGTTATTGATAAAGGATGCCAACAGAGATTGAGTCACCTACGGGTATTCACCATGAGAGAAATCGTTTTGTTTCGGTTATAGTGGTTGATTGGACCTCAATTTCTTTTAATCAATTGAGGGTGTAGAAGAATTTTGTTGTGCATTCACCCTTTTAGGTCACATTACGTAAGTAAGATTTCCTTGGTGACGTATTCGCAAAGGAGGTAACCTTTACAATCGATCAATCTTACTACCCAAAGATTGACCCAAAAGACTCTCATTACAAATAAGAAATTTGGAAAATAGAAATATCTCTCACAAGAATGAAAATTTGCCCAATTACAATAAAACACTCTAAAAACTTGAACTAATGATATAAATTAAGAATTACAACAAGTTGGGTACAAGATATGCCTCTTACGAAGCACAAAGGTTTGGAATATAGCTTGGATGTTGCAAGTAGGTTCAATAGTTGTTGCTAGTGCTTTGGAGGCTTGCTTGTATATCCTTGCATTGAATTCTAGCCGTTTGGGTGGTTGAGGTCATCAATAGAGACGTTGGAGCCTTTATTTCCCACCATAAATGCACTTCTGCAACCTACATGATCGGTACTCGAACAAGGGTATCGATACATGTCTCAATAGAAAGAGCCGTTGTGCATATTTAAGAGGGGGTATCGATACTCGTATGGGCGTATCGGTATGAGTATAATGTAAAACAAGGGGCACATCGATACTCATATACTGTATCGATACAGAATTTTCTTACTGGAATCCTTGAATGAACTTCACCAAAAAGTGTATCAGTACGCTGAATGAGCATATGGATACAATTAACGGTCATTTTAAAATTTAGGATTCCAATAACTGACAAGCAACGTTCGAATCATTAAATGAAAATATTTTGTAAACATTATCAAATTGTATCGATACAGGTATGACCATATTAGTACACTATCTCTTAAAAACTTGCACAGATGAATATCGTATCGATATGAGGTTAACCATATTGGTATACTTTTAACGATTGAAGTTCCAGTGAAGGAAAACCGTATCGATACTGCTTAAGGGTATCGATATGCCTCGGCGTAGAATTGAAGTTAGGCTTTAAAATACTTAGAAAATTTTTGAACACTTTAAAAGTTTTGACTTGAAGGATCTTTTAGTTCAAAAAGCTTGTCAATTGAGTGAGTCTTTGAAGTACATAAAAATTTATTTTATTTGCAAATAAGCCTTTATACAATTAGTTATATCAAAATCAATTGAAGGATAAATTTTTAAGTATTGAAAACTTTGAAAGACTTACTCCCCCTTAATTTAATATAGGTTTTCAAAAATTTATGTTTTACACTTCTCCCCCCTTTTTGTTAGATCAAAGTCAATGCATGAATAGGAAATATAAACAAGATATAACAATAAAGCACAAGTCAAAGCATAATAAGCAACATAATAACATTAAAGAGCAAATTAAAATCCAAAGCAAAAATAGTTCAACATAAATTCAAACTTAAATCCAAGCTTAATCCTAAAAACAAAATCAAAGCATAGAGTTCCTAACATAAAGGTGCATATAAAGGAAATCCTAATATAATATGTAATGAGATGATATGCTCAAAAACTACTCGTCCCCATCGTCTTCATCCTCGTCCTCGTCGTCTTCATCATCAATGTTGGCTTGAGATTTCTGAGTATGATTGAGCCAAGCACCATGGAAGTCGGTGAGAGAGACATCCATGGAAGTTTGTTGTTGTTCAAGGACCTTGACTCGATCCTCCAATTATGTAAAGCGAGTATTAATGGTCACAAATCCGACATCCATGTTATTCCCTAAGGATGTGAATTGCTCATTGTGATACGCCACGAGTCCATGCATGGAAGTTTGAGCTTGTTGGACTTGTGAACCTTGTGGAGCGATCGGAGGAGGTTGATCTTCTTGAGGAGGAGGGCCAGCAACACAAACCCACTCATGATAAATTTACTCAATGTAAGCACGAGTAAGGGAGTGTTCGTCGATTGGCTTGCCTAGAGGCTCGGCGACATCCTGTGAACAATCGATCTCCAAGGAATGGAACAAGAAGCTCAAAGTCATGCCATAGAAAAAGGACTTGACTTGATCGGTGTGACGATGTTGAACAAGATAAACCAAGTCGGCAAACATAATTTGGCAAAGATTTGGGTGCTTACCCTCTCAGGAACAACGGTGCCAAAAAGCATCAACTTGGCGAATGGTAGAGAATTTTCCACCGGAAGGACGGATCCACTAAGAGATGATGAGATAGAGGATACAATCATGGGCATCAAGGACGGTGACGGAGCCAAGTTGAAAATGCCCCAAGGAGTGTTCATTATCAATTCCCAAGTTTTCAAACCCAAAAACATTGCATAAAACAGTTTGATCAATTCGAAACTTTTTTCCCATAAGATAGGACTCAATAGCAATAACACTTTCTCTAGCTTGGTCATGGATACATCAGGCATTAGCAAAGAAAATCAAAACAAGATTTTGGTACACAATCGGGGGAACACTTAGAAAGTGTTTAAACTTCCATTGTTGTAACAACCCAAAATATTTGAACTTAAAACGTTCGAGTTTAGAAAAGTGATTGAAACAACTCGTTCATCCCAGATTGGAAAAGCTTGGTATTGTTTAAAATGGGCCATAGCCGAAGAGGATTGAAAACTATTTTGAAGAATAAAACCAATGTTCAGTTTAGTAATACCCTCATTTTCCAATTTGGGATTGGATGAACTAGAAGCCAAATCTTTCCTTTGTCTCTTTTTCGGTGCCACAATATCTTGAAAAACATAAAAACATTTGAAAACAATGTATGCAGTTGTCATCATATTCGATCCAATGAATATTCTAATAAGCAAGGTATTGATAAAAATACTATATATTATAGGTTAAAATTATATACAAGTATAAAAGTAAATTTTGGTAAAAAGATTTTTGAAAAATGGATTTGAAAAATATACTGTATATTTTTATATTCAAATAATAAATTTTCGAATTTTAAATTTTTTAACAAAAACTTCAAAATCCATATTAAGTATATATATTCTACACAAAACCAAGTTAAAAACTATAAAGAAATTAAAATGAAAATTAAAAAAAGAAAAGAAAAAGAGTTTATACCTTGAGTTATGGAGAATGGATGAATGAGGAGATGAGAATGCACCAAATTACTAGCAAAGCTTGGCTTTGATGTTTTGATGAAAAACCCTTACAGAATTGAAGGTTTTGTGTAAAAAATTAGAGAGATTGAGGGGATTTTATGGATAGGTTTGGCTAGGGTTTGGAGAGAAAAGTGTGATTTGATTTTTGATTAAAGATGGACTCTTTAATGCCCGATTTAAAGCTCCAGAGAACACCGTATCGATACGCTGACTAGGCGTATCGATCCATCGTATCGATATAGTTTCCAAACTGTATCGAAACGCGTGACTGTATTGATACAGTGATGACTGTATCGTTGCCCATTGAAGAACTCGTATCGATACACTTATAGCCGCATCGATACCCCTTTGCAGGAAAATATATTTTGGACAAGAATAAGTCCAAAAATCCAACTTTGAACAACTCTAAATGCATGTGAATGATGTATGAGCAAGATATATGAACAGAAACTGATGCATACTCCCCCTAGAAACAAGCATAGATACATTAAGAAACAAATTAACATAGTAAAGATCATCATAGAATTTCAAGCAAATTTTTTGCACAAAAGGGCCCTAAAAGGTCAAGATAGGCTAGATAGACCTAGCTTTCTCCTAATGGTCCAAAAACTCTCCTTGTCTAATGGTTTGGTAAAAATGTCCGCTGGTTGGTTCAAGGTGTCAACATACTCTAGAATAACATCGTTTTACAAGACATGAGCTCTAATGAAATGATGTCTAATTACTATGTGCTTGGTTCTAGAATGTTGGATGGGATTCTTCGTGAGACATATGAAACTAGTGTTGTCACACATAAGGGGTATGGTACCTACATCAACTACATAGTCTAGAAGTTGTTGCTTCACCCAAGGGACTTGAGCACAACATCTTTCGGCCGATATTTATTCCGCTTCGGTGGTAGATAAGGCTACACTATTTTGTTTCTTAGAGAACTAAGATATGAGCATACTACCTAGGAATTGGCATGTTCCAGAGGTACTCTTTCTATCTATGCTACATTCCCCATAATCTGCATCAGAAAATGTAACCCCTTCGACCCGGTCTGGGCGAGAGACCGAACCGATCGGATCACACGGAGAATATTGAAGTAAACCGGAAGGTCTACCTCAATAAACAACCCTATTTTTTATATTTATTTTAATCTTGTCTAGATTTTCATTAGGATCCTAAGTGTTTAACATCGCAACGGAACAATTTACAACTTGATCAAAAAACGAATTGAGACTCAATTGCATTCAAATACGTTTTAGGGGCCCTTTTGTAATTTTATCACAATACAGGGACTTATCCACTTTTATAGTTACCAACCTTTAATGAAACGTATTTCATGCTTCACTGCCAAAACCCATCTAAAAATAATCATTCATGCTCATTTAGTTGCATACACGATATTTAGGGACTAAAACGTAATGATTCAGAATTTCAGAATATTCCAACAACTAACATAACCGCTTGCTGTTTCGGTACATGCAAGCCCTCTATCGAAACAGTTGTATCGAAACAAGTTCCCATGGCTTGGAACACGGGCCCGTATCGAAACACCCTTTGAGGTGTTTCGGAACAGAGGTTTCCAGTGGCAAAATATATCGGAATAGACCTCTCTGTTTCGAAACCCTTTGGCCATTTTAGGCTCACTGTTTCGGTACAGGCTCGAGTGTACCAAAGCACATGGGCCTGCAATGACACTTTTTTCTGGTTTTTCACATTTTAATCCATACTAAACCATTCCAACATGCTTCCAACATGCATACAACATATTTAGAACATCAAACCACAACATATATGGCAGAAACAACATCATAGCAGGTCCATAGGCATCAAGAGAATATATATACATGCAACATATGCACAAATAGCCACTTAGAAGTCAAAACATAAACCAAGGCATAAACCAAACATTAAAGGCCATCTAGAAGTCATTAAGGGCATTCAAAACTTGCCACAAAGCAGGGAGTTTCAAAACACATCTCCCAACCAACATGGTATCCTCTCATTGCAAATTATTATTACTAATGAGAAAATGTAAAACCATACTTGAGCTTAACCACACTTCTTTGAATTGTTCTTGCCTCTTTGCTGCCCAAGCAAGCTAATTCTCTGCATTGTTAGAAAAAGAGAGCGTAAGCACAATTGCTTAGTGAGGGATGCTCAAAACAAATCAACACAATAATGCATTTTCAAACCATTTCTCATTTAGAAAGCTCTATCTCATCATGCTCATTCTATCTCATGCTTGAAATCATTTAAATCACATTTACCATCTATCTCATGCATTCAACAAATGCATACTTTCAAGGCAAAACCTCACATGCTTAAATCTCTTAAAGCGTTTCTCAAATCATAATCTCACATGCAAAACACAATGCATAAAAATCATTTATAAATCAAGGTACATGTGAATCTCATAATCAATCTCATATATTGGCATTTTAACAACATTACTCGGATATGCAGATAACTTGACTAAATGTCAAGTCCTACCTCGGTGGAATTTCACATCACCGGATTCTCATGGCGGCATCTCTCATCGCCACAAAGCTTGGGTGTTTCACCAAGACCTACCGTGGTGGAATCTCTCATCACCACACTCTCACTTTGGAATGAGATGGCACTACCCCCATTGCCCAAACCAAAGAGCACGTACGAATTTTGTATATTATAATGCACTTCTCATCCTATTGGTTGAATAATTATATCCGGTAACAATAATCTCATATGATGCCAATATCTTCATTTTAACATCATTACCTACTATTTTTCAATGCATCAATCTAAAACATTCTCATCCTATTTCAAAAGCAGGTACAATGCATAACATTTTCTCAAATAGTTCTATCTCATGGGATTATTAAAATCATCATTTAACTTTTGAAAACATGCATAAAATAGTAGGTATAAATCTATCTTCAAAACAGAGCATGATCATAAAACCAATGGGACAATAACCGAGAAACGAGAGTGAAACATCTCATACTTACTTCCAGATTTAGGTTAGTGTTTTAAACTCAACCTAAACCCCCAAACCTTGCTTTCAAGCCTTTGAAAGACTTTTAAAACCAATTCCACTCACCGACAACGCCACGCTCGCTTTGCCGAAGCGTAATCAAGCTCCCGGAGCTCCCAGAACTTCACCAATCCCGTCCGTTGTATTCTCCCTTGTTTAGAAAACACAAGAACAAAGGATTAATGCATCTCTATGCATTAAAATCACCAGCAAGCTAAGCTACCTTGATGCTCTGTCCAAAAACACCAAAACGACTATCCGAAACAACCGAAAATACCTTCGATTACTCTCCAAACTTTACCCAGACAAAATATAACACTTCTAACCACTTTTACTCATCAATTAACATTTAAAAACAACCTAAACCCATCCATAATCCTCCAACAACACCAGAACCTCAAAACCCAAAATCTAGCCATCTACAACTAGAGATCCAAACCAATTCGGGATTATTACGATAAAACCATTATTTCAACATCATTTAACATCCAAATATTATTTAATAACAACCTTAAATCAAGGAAAACAGTAGCAATACAAAAATCACAAAATCTCAACATTAAACTTCAATTTAACCAAATTTCCATGATTAATCTATCAAAATAACTTAGAAAACATATGTAAATGATTGATAACTTGGTATTTCGTCCTCGAAATTTTTACTTGGAGGAAATAGATGAGGAAACTACTTCTTCATGTCATCCTTTCTTTCCCACGTGGCTTCTTCAACACCACAATGTCGCCACAAGACCTTGACTAACTCAATGGTCTTACCACGAAGAACCTTGCTGTCTGAATCCAAGATCTCAACTGGTTCTTCATCATAGGAAAAATTCGGATCCAACTCAATCTCTTCAACAAGCATAACATGAGACGGATCTGATCTATACTTACAAAGCATGGATACATGGAAAACACCATGTATCTTCTCTAACTCGGAAGGCAACCTCAACCTATAAGCAACATGTCCAACACGTTCTAGCACCTCATACGGTCCAATAAACCTTGGACTCAACTTACCTTTCCGGCCAAATCTCATCACCTTTTTCCAAGGTGACACCTCCAGAAACACCTTATCTCCCACATCATGCTCAATCTCCTTACGCTTCAAATCAGCGTAAGACTTTTGCCGATCCGAAGTCGCTTTCAACCTCTCACTAATTAGCTTCACTCTTTCCGTGGTGCCCTTAAGCACATTAGGCAAAGAAACTAACTTCTGCTCTGCTTCCGCCCAACAAAGAGGCGTTCTACACTTCCTTCCATACAAGGCCTCATAAGGAGCCATTTGAATACTCGCTTGATAACTGTTATTGTAAGCAAACTCCACTAAAGGCAACTGTTTCTCCCAAGAGCCTTGGAAATCAATGATGCAACATCTCAACATATCCTCCAACACTTGGATAACTTGTTCGGACTGTCCATCCGTTTGAGGATGATACGATTAACTGAAATTCAAACGCGTGCCCAACGCTTGATGAAGACACTCCCAAAACCATGCTGTGAAACACAGATCTCGATCCGAAACAATGGAATTATGTACTCCATGCAACCCCATAATCTCAGAGATGTACAAATCCGGCAACTTATCTAACGTATACGTAGTATGCACTGCCAAAAAATATGCACACTTCGTAAAACGATGAACAATCACCCAAATGGAATTCTTTTTGGACGGTGTCAAAGGCAAACCCGTCATGAAATCCTTTGTGATTATCTTCCATTTCCATTCTAGAATCTTCAAAGGTTGCAACAATCTAAAAGGAAATTGATGCTCAGCTTTTATTCGTTGACAAACCATGCACTTACTAACAAAACCAACAACGTCTCTCTTCAAACCAACCCAACAATACTCATCCTTCAAGCTACGATACATCTTTGTACTACCAGGATGCATAGCAAAAGGACTGCTATAAGCCTCAGTCAGAATAGTGCGCCTTAGCTCAACATCCTCCGGCACAACTATTAGACTCTTAAAACACAAAACACTATCATCGTTGAAACAAAAGTCCGTTGGATTTCCTTCTGCAATGTCCTGAACTTGCGGTACCAACGAATCATCTAACAACTGCTTATCCTTAATCAAATCCACCAACGAGAGTTTCACTTGCAATTCAGACACTAAAACACCATCTTGATACATTCAACCGAGCAAACATAGCCCTTAACTCAACACCCACCTTCCTACTTAAGGCATCAACTACAACATTAGCCTTCACCAGATGGTAATTGATCGTCAAGTCATAATCTTAAGCAACTCAAGCCTCCTTCATTGCCTAAGATTCAACTCTCTTTAGGACATCAAGTACTTGAAACTTTTGTGATCTATGTACACCGTACACTTTTCACCATAAAGGTAATGCCTCCAGATTTTCAAGGCAAACCGCATAGCAGCCAACTCGATGTCATGCGTAGGGTAATTACGCTCGTGCACCTTCAATTGTCGAGATAGATAAGCTGAATTTTCAGAGATACTTTGCATAAAGATCGGAGTCTAGGAAGACCATGAAAAAGTCAAAGGAAGGTCAAGGACAAGGAATCGATAAGGAGGAATAAAATAATGAATTAAAAGAGATTTATTTCTTTTATGAAGTTATGTCCTACTCTAACTTATCCTCCTATTCCAAGAAGAAGTCGACAAGGCCATGCTCTTTAAAGGCCAAGGCCTAGCCGCCATAAAGAGACATCGAGGGAGAGAGAGAGAGAGATTCGGTAGAGAATTTAGAGTGCATGTTATTTCGATTATGAACTAAATCTTCTTTTAGGCTAGGGTCATTTTGTTTAGTTTTTCTGAGAAGACGATTGTAATTTGTTTAGGTTTTTGTTAATGTAAATTAAGTTCAAGGTTTGCTTATTCTTGGTGTTTACTTATTCTTGTAATTGAATCTGGAGAGGATATTGCGATTTCATCTATTTGTCTAATACCAGAAGATTTAGACTCACGAAACGAGTAAGCATGGTCTTTATCCCAATCGGTGAAGAATAATTCGACTTAGGGATAAGTACGAGTTTCAACGGCTAAGAGAAGCGTAAGATTGTTTGGTGTTCACCCTTGGTTCACGCTGGGAGGTATTATCAAGGCCTGCACATCAATAGAGTTTTGACTTAAGGATAAGAAGGAACCATTGAAGAACGTTTTGCCGAACCTTGGAGGTTGTCGCTAAATTGCCCAGGTAGTAGCTGTCTTTTTTGCCGCGGCAATAGTTTTGTCCATTACTGAGGCAATCAAGTTGATCTTTCCTTTCAAAATCGAGACAGTTTCATTCAACTTCCACACTACGACACAACATAATCTGGACTACTCTATCATCATATTTACTCAATATCTTAATTTGCTTGTTTTATTTATTTTAGTTGTTTTTTCTACCATACCATTACTTGTGTTTTCAATTTTCTACAATGTGAGACGATAATCTCTGGAAGTAGCACCAATCCCTATGGAGACGATATCTTTTATACTATAACTTGGCAACGTGTATACTTGCACTAAAATTGCAACATCGAATACGTGCAACAAGTTTTTGGCGCCGTTGCCGGGGATTGGCAATAACGACTTTGTTTTTATTTTCTTGCACTTTTATTTTTACATTTTGTTGTTCAGTTTCTCAAGGGATAACAAAATTTGGTTTTTCATTGGTTTATGACCAGAGCAAATCCAACAAGTCCAGAATATCCCCTTGACCTGGCGATTGAACGTACCTATCGTAGACTCAAACAGAAACTGAAAGCAATAATGGTAGTTGCAGTCCGCAATAACAATGCCAACGACAATCAGAATGCCGCAGCAGGAGATGGATCAATTCTTCAACCTCAATTTGCTCAAGCAAGAAACTTAACTGTATGAGATTACTTAGAGGAAGATCTCAATAGGCTGAAGCTAGGAGTTGTCACACCTGCAATCGAAGCTGCTCACTTTGAATTAAAACTCGTAATGTTCAACATGATCAATACAAATGGTAAATTTGGCGGCTCGACAACTGAAGATACTGGATAACACCTTAAATCCTTCCTGGAGATTTGCAATTCATTTTAAATACAAGGAGTCCATGAAGATATTTTGAGGCTAAAATTGTTCCCCCATTCATTGAGGGATAGGGCGAAAGCTTGGTTGAATAGTATTCCAGCCAGATCTATAGGATCTTGGAATGACCTATGTCGTGATTTCCTTGCTCGATTTAATCCTACAAATTTGACTGATAAGTTACGTAATGAAATCACTTCTTTTCGGCAGGTAGATGATGAATCCATGTACGAGGCTTGAGAGCGATACATAGAGCTTTTACACAAATGTCCCTTACACGGATTCCCATTATGGACACAAGTGACAATGTTTTACAATGCAGTAAACACACCGACAAGGATGATGCTAGATGCCTCGGCAAATGGAATACACCTAGACAAGCCACTCGAAGAAGCAATGGAGATCCTGGATAGGCTTACTAAAAATGGCTATAAGTTCCCAACAGCCAGAAAAGGAGGAGTCAGACGTCATGCCACCATAAACGAACTTGAGTCATCAGATTCAATTCTCTCACAATTGGCCACCTTAACCAATTTGGTTAAGAACATGAAACGACCAAGCAATACACAGGAGGTCAAGGTAGTAGGTTCATTATGTGAATTATGTAATGGTAACCATGATTCTTTTGAATGTCAACAAAATCAAGAGTTTAGTTTTTATGTTGGAAACTACAGCCGAAACAAAAATATGATATCCAACACTTACAATCCGACCTGGAAGAAACATCCAAACTTCTCATGGAGCAATCTAACAATGCCCTCAACCATAACAACTAGAATGCTCCAGTATTGGGATTCCAACAGAACATGCCTCGACAACCAATGCCTCAGCAATTGATGTAGCAACAATGGCCTCAGCAATTGATGTAGCAACAATTGCCTCAGCAATCGATGCCCCAGCAACAATCCATTCATCCAGTTCTTTGGAAAACTCCCTAAATGCTTTCATGTCTCAAACTAGTGCATATATGGCTAATACTAATAAACTCATAAAGAAAACTGATGCTTTTATGGACATGACTGAGATGAGAATGCAAAACCATGAAGCAACGTTGAAATCATTGGAAACTCAAGTTGGGCAATTCGCTCAAATCCTGAACTCAAGACCAATGGGCGGTTTACCCAAAGATACTGAAGTCGCAAGAGGAACAACTCATGAGCAATGCAAGGCAATCACCACACAAAGTGATAAGCAACTCAAGGAACCCCGAGTTCACGAAACAGAGGAGACAAAATCAAAGGAGCTGATTGCCTCGGCAATGCAAGACAACATTGCCTTGGCAATGCCAGACAACATTTCCTCGGCAATGCCCAACAACATTGCCTCGGCAATACCTGAGAAAGACACCGAGGAAAACAAGAAGGCGTCTGAAGGTCCTGATTCAATGCCTCAAATCAAATTCCCATGCAAGGAACGAATTAATGACATTTGAATCCTACCACCGTTCCCATAAAGGTTGAAACGACAAAAAAAAGAATACAAATTCAAGAAGTTCCTCAACATCTTGAAGCAAGTCCACATAAACTTGCCTTTGGTAGAAGCAATTGAGGAAATGCCGAACTACACCAAGTTCCTTAAAGACATTTTCTCTAAGAGAACAAGAATAGGGGAATTTGAAATCGTTGCTGTAACGGAAGGATGTATGGCCATGCTACACAACTGAATGCCACCTAAGCTAAAATATCCCGGCAGTTTCACCATACCAAGTGCGATTAGGAATCACTATGTCGGGAAGGCACTATGTGTTCTTGGAGCAACCATAAACCTTATGCCAAAATCAGTCTTCCAACGATTGGGAATAGGGAAGGCGAGACCTACTACAGTGATGTTACAACTTGTGGATAGATCTTATGTTCATTCAGAGGGAAAATTTGAGGATATCCTGGTAAGAGTTTATAAATTTATTTTCCCTGCTGACTTCATTGTTTTGGACTATGAAGAAGATGAGTTTGCACCTATTATCCTTGGGAGGCCATTCCTAGCTACGGGAAGAACCTTGATCGACGTTGAGAGAGAACTCCCCATGAGGGTGAATGATAAGCAAATCAAGCTGAATGTTTTTCACACCCTTAAGCAACCCAATGATCTAGAAGAATGTCAAGTCATCGATGCCATAACCGAGTTTGACCTGGATACAAATTGTCTAAAAAAATGGCCTCAGCAATGCTTGTGAAAATTGCCTCGGCAATGACTGGGAAAATTGCCTCGACAATGCCTGTGACGACTGCCTCGACAATTACTTTGACAACTACCCTGACCCTGAAGAGCAAGAAGGATCGAACGACGTTGTGCAGGAAGAAGCCAACTGAATAGCTAGTCATCCAGGTAAGTATTTGGAACCATTAGATTACTCAGGGGAAGAAAGAAAAATTACAAAACCTTCTAACGAGCAACCACCGGTTCTTAAATTGAAACCTTTGCCAGAGCAATTGAAATATGTTTATTTGGGAACCAACAACACATTTCCTGTAACCATCTCTTCTAAGTTGCAGCTCGAATAGGAACAAAAATTGATCGGCATGCTAAAGCTGCACAAAAAGGCAATAGGTTGGACAATTGCCGATTTGAAGGGAATTGGCCCGGGGATTTGTATGCACAAAATCCTTTTGGAGGATGATCATAAACCAACAATTGAGACACAAAGGAGACTTAACCGAGTCATGAAAGAGGTAGTAAGGAAAGAAATCATCAAATGGCTTGATGCCGGTATCATCTAGACACTACATGGGTAAGTCCGGTGAAATGTGCACCGAAAAATGGAGGTAAGCCCTTTTATTATTTTCTTGATGGTTATTCAGGGTATAACCAAATTGCCCTAGCACCATAAGATCAAGAAAAGACCACCTTCACATGCCCATACGACACTTCTGCCTTTCGAAGGATGCCTTCCGGACTATACAATGCCCCGACAACTTTCTAACGATGCATGATGGCAATTTTCTCCGACATGGTAGAAGATTTCCAAGAAATCTTTAAGGGCGATTTCTTGGTATCTGGAGATGATTTCGACAATTCCCTAGGCAATTTAGAGAAAGTATTCAAAAGATGCGAAAGCAAAGATCTCGGCCACAAGATCTCCTTCAAGGGAATTGAAGTTGAGAAAGAAAAGATTGCATTGATCGAGAAACTACCCCCACCAACTTTAGTCAAAGGAATCTGAAGTTTTTTGGGATACACAGGTTTTTATAGGATATTCACTGATTTTTTTTTCTAAAATCACTAAACCTCTGTGTAACCTGCTTGAACAGGATAGAGCCTTTGACTTTAATGACTCATGCACTAAAGCATTCAAGACACTAAAATAGAAGCTTGTGACTGCACCCATAGTGATTCCACAAGATTAGACAATGCCTTTCGAACTCATGTGCGACGCAAGCGATTTTGCAATAGAAGCAGTCTTTGGTCAAAGAAAAGAAAGATCTTCCATGTGATCTAATATGCTAGTAAAACTCTTAACGAAGCCCAAATCAACTACATAACCACAAAGAAGGAATTACTAGCAGTAATATTTGCTTTTGACAAGTTTCGACCATACCTAATCGAAATAAAGATGCATGTTCACACTTACCACTCAGGAATCAAATACCTGTTTTCCAAGAAAGATGCCAAGCCTCGCTTGATTCTACTATTACAAGAATTTGACAATGAAATAAAAGACAGAAAAGGTACTGAGAACCATGTTGTTGATCACTTATCACGATTAGAACAAAGAGAGAAAGATGCCACTCCCACAGAAATCCAAGAAACCTTCACAAACGAGCAGTTTCTCATTGCCTCGACAACCCTAGAAGGCACTACCTCGACAACCCAAATAGGCACTGCCTCGGCAACACAGATGGGCACTGCCTGGACAATTATCGATAGCATTGCCTTGACAATAACTTCGGCAACTGATGTAGCACGTTTTTCAAGATTTTTGGCATAAGGTTAGTACACCTCAAACTTCTAATGATTCATCAACATCATAAATGTGATCGCTTTGCGTGTTAGTGTATGCAAAATAGGTCGATGATAAATAAGCATATTTAGAGACTGGTATTGTAAGAATTGATACATGTATATATATATATATATGGTGCAAGATGACGTTGAGAATATTTCAAGACTCGTATGAGCTTTAGAGACCATGTAAGGTCGCATTGGATATTCCTATAATTGTTTGATGACTGAACTAAGCTATATATTATGATGCTTTGGTGCTAGTGTATGCAATTGACATGTTCGATGAAAATTATGCTGAATAGATTAATAGTAGTAATATTTGATTTAAAGGGCATAAAGTCTGTAATGAATATTAAATGATTAAATGTGTTAGTAAACAAACCCTAATGTCTTTTATAAGCTTTAAGGATCAGATAAAGCAATGTAAAGTTGTATTTCACATAAATGGTATGAACCCATGAGTAGGGTTTCAATGCGAGTTTCGGTCGTATCGGTATTGGTGGACCCGTATCGGTATTGGTGGACCCGTATCGGTACTTGGGAAATTGAAGATTTCTAATAAGCATTGCCAGTATCGGTACACTTATGAGTATCGATACTCATGGGTACCGTATCAATACTCATGTTCGAGTACTGGTATTTGTTGAGCTGAATAATCTATAATGCTAGTTAAAGATGGAAATCAACATGGAAGATTAATGAATTGATTTATGCCATAGTTAATGAGATAATGTAGATTAATGGATATAATTAATGAGATAATGGAGATTAATGGAGATAATTAATGATAATGGTTCATGTACTCCTCCAATAATGTATTAACAACCTTGTAAACTTTGGGTGACTTGTTGTATTAGTAATCATAGGGGATCCTTGGTGGATCATGAGATGTTTTGTGCCAATTTAGAGCACTTTTTTGGTTGAGTCACCTTTGATTGATATGATCTGGATACCTAGAGAGCGTGCTGCAACACCATTGTTAGAGATATCGAATGAAGGTTACTGATGCTGTGTGACCCGAGACTTATTCGAAGATACTTGAGGGAGGATTTCAAGTATGGGTGTATGTTCCATTGCTGTGTGACCCGGCCTCACCCAGGGTATATGTTCCGATGATGTGTGACCCGACCTCATCTAGAGAGAGTGTGTACGTTCCATAGGCTGTGTGACACCGAGCCTCCCTCCAAGTTTGTGGTTATGAATGTGTGTGCTTTTGCCCGGATGATTTGGTGAGATCTGGGGTATGGTTGGGCCTTGTGTGCCATGTATGATGACTTGCATGATGAGAGCATGTGTTTAGGTGACTAGTGGTAGCGCCACATGTTTATTTATCTCTTCTTATTGCTTGTACTAGCTTTCATGCTTATGTTTATGATTAGCATGAAGTAGTGTAGAGTAGTTGTATACCACTGAGCTTTGTAAGCTCAACGCTTGGAATCGTTGTTTCCGTGCGTAGGTTGGTAGATCAATCGGGAGCTCGAGAAGCATTATCTGTTTGGGATTGTAGCAAATGGTGATTGCCAGAGTACGATACTCGTATTTAGTGGGCTGAGTATTCATAGGACCTTTCATGGCCGAGTCTATAACTTTATTTTGAAATATTATTTTGATATACAATGTATAAAGTTGGAGCTCCTATTTTGTAACGCAATTTATACTTCTTATTTATTTACATAAATTATAAATGGTTTAATGTTTTTATATGATGTCTAAATCTATGATTTAAAAATGAAATTTTTGTCCGGTCGGATTTTCGGTGACCTGAATGTAGCGCTTCGGATTTGGATCGAGATTGAGGTGTTACAACTATTATTAAAATTAAATTGAATAAGTTATCGAAAGTTACTTAAGATGTTACTAATTGATGGGAAAAATGACCCTACAATCACACCTTAGTATTTATGTAAGAGGTCCACTATGTTATAGTTACTAACTCTCTTTAATAAGACACGAAGAATCTACATTAGTCTGTATAAATTTTCCCACAATCAAATCATTTCAAAATACTACTATTACAACTAAGGTTCTGAAAACACAACTTTTTATATTACTTATAATTAACTCAAACCATCTAAAATAATTTTCAACAACTTTATATGAAAAATCATTAACTTCTATAACCAAATCTATATCAACTTATCATTATTATCATCATTAATTTTTTAAGTAAAAGTTGTCATTTTTATCTTTATATAACAACCATTCTTTGCAAGAAAATTAGAGAAACCTTTTATTTTTATTAGTTAAAAGGGTTACTCACTCTCTTTACAAGTGCAAGACAGAAAAAGATAGTAATATATAAATTCCATTTAAAAACTCTCATGTAACGCCCCGGTTTTGGGCTTAGAAGTTTTGGGCGTTGACCGGTTTGGTCAAAGTCCTGTTCGAATCTTAAGAGGTTAAATTAGGAAAGCCTAGTTCGGGTTGCATTAAAAATATGGAAAAATGTTCTAAAATCATCTTTTAATATAATTAGATGAACTGTGAAAACAATTTTGGAAAATGAGGTTTGGAAGGTTGACATTTTGGCTAGTGACCAAAATGTAATTTTCGCAAATTTGGTGGCTGTTTTAAAAAGGATTGAAACTTTGAATCTTTAAGGAGCTATTTGCCCAAAAGTGAATTCTCCAGATTTTTCTAAGATATTTTAATCCTAAATTCTGATTTTAAAGGTTTCATAAAAGGAGGGAAACTCATTTTTTACTATTTTCTTTCCTAACTTCCTATTTTCTTCTCTCATTTTCTCTCCAACCAAACATTTCTTTTTCCAGAGATTTTGATCTGATTTCTTCATCTAAAATCATCCTTTCAACTCACAATTGATAGCAAATCATTGTGTCATCAAAACCTACTCAATTGCTACAAGTTTCAACAAGGTTTTCATTCCAAAAAGTGGAGAATCACAAGTTTGGAGGTTTGAACGATTTCTCCTCTGAACTTTAAGTTCTTTAATGAAATTCCTAAAGTTTTCAATCCTAAATTTATGTTTAATTAAAGGTTTTCAAGTAGATTTGTGGATCTTGGCTAATTATGCAAGATTTTGATGTTTTCACTTGATTTTCGTTAGATCTGAGTAATCTGGGTTTTAAGAGGTGTTTTTGATGTTAAATGAACTCTAAATTGATAAGGAAATGAGTTTTGATCAATGCAATCCCGGATAGGTTGAGTTTCCTAAGTTTAGCTTGTGTTTTAAGGTGGTTTTTGAGGTGATCTTGGTGATCTGATGTTGCTGGAGGTATAAGGATGGTTGTAGGTTGTTTTTAGATGTTAAATGGTGATGATGGATGTTAGGTTTTGCTGGGTTATGGCTGGGCTTTGTTTAGAAGTGGTTTTGATGCATTTTTCGGTTGTGTTTGGTGGCCGGAAATGGAGGTTGGATGAGAGCAGCGAGTTTAGGTGCTTTCATTGAAGTAATTGATGCATGGTGATGCATTAATTTACTGCTTTGATGTGTTGAAACAGGGGAGGCATCTTTGGATCCAAGTTTGGTTGTTTCGGAAGCTTGATTTCGTGCTTCGGCAAGTGGCGAAGTGGAAATCGGTGAGTGCAATTATGGAAATTGGATTTCAGCTTTTTAAACCAAGGTTTGAAGGTTTTGGGAGCTTAGTTTAAGTCTAAACAACTTTGCTAAGCTCAAGTGTAAGTTTTCGGATTTTCTCTCTAGTGGTGGCCATGATTTTGATGTGATGCAAAATGATGATTTGCATGTTTTAATTACTGTTTTGAAAGCATGTTTTAGCATGGTTTTTGCTGATGATGTAAGCCATATGTTGAAGGTAACTCTAGGTAGGAGTTCCTTGATTTTGTACATTGAAATGATGTGGTTTGATGCTTTGAAATGCATGATGGAATGGCTTGATTTAATGCTTTAAAACAGTGGATTAAATGATGAAAATGATGTATATTGGCAAGTGATGTTTTTAAAATGTTAAGGTCACTAAGGTGGTTAAAAGTCCTTGAGTGAGCCTTGTTACTTATGAACATCAAGGTGGTTAAAAGTCCTTGGATGGTTCATGTTGCGGACACTAAGGTGTTTAAAAGTCCTTAGGTGATCCTTTCTATGGTGTTTAAAAGTCCATAGGCCAAGGTGTTTAAAAGTCCTTGGGATCAAGGTGTTTAAAAGTCCTTGATGAGATTCAATTCATGGTGTTTAAAAGTCCATGGCCAAGGTGTTTAAAAGTCCTTGGGATCAAGGTGTTTAAAAGTCCTTGATGAGATACTTTCTATGGTGTTTAAAAGTCCATAGGCCAAGGTGTTTAAAAGTCCTTGGGGCCAAGGTGTTTAAAAGTCCTTGGGAAGTTGTTGAACTTGTTTTATGAAATGGAATTTGTCACTTGAGCCAATATGACATGTTAAGTATGTAAGAAGCATGAGATGCTTGTTTTGATATATAATATGAAGCATGAGATTGCTTGTTTTAAAGTGTGCTTTGAGCATGTGCAAAGGGTGATTTTAAGCATGATTTATAAATGGTTTTAATTGCATTATTGAATTGTTTTTAATGAGCATGCCTCACTAAGCTTTTGCTTACGCTCTCTACGTTTTCTTAATTCAATAATGCAGATCATTAGAGTACCTTAAGGGCAGCAAGAAAGGGCAAGCAATCAAGTTCAAGTGAAGCTCAAAGTATGAAGGTTTTATAAGTGCAATTTAGCTTTTGTATGTTTTGGCAATGGGGGACCAATGTGTATGTTTTGGGAGGTGTTTGAGGCTCCCTAAGTATGTTGAATGTTGATGTGTTTGCTGGTTTTTGCATTGGAACCATATATGCTTGTTTTGGAAATTTGGTGTTGAATAGCTAGCTTGTTAGGAAGCATGCCATTAGTATTTGGGGCTTTTCATATGTGTTGGTTATATGTTGAATTGGTGCTGCATTTATGGTCCTTGCATGTTGGTAGGCTATGTGGTATGATTTGGTGTTGTTTAATTGAGGTTTGATGCATGTTTGTTGCTGTTTAAAGTCGATTTCTGGCAGGAGTATCGATACTCGAGCTTGCGTATCGATACGCAAGAGCCAAATCTGCAGATTTCTGGCCATGCGTATCGATACGGGTTGGGTATCGATACTCGTCCAAGTTTCTGTTTTCCCCGTGTATCGATACGACTCCAGGCGTATCGATACGCGACCGTTAATTTGGTTGAAAGTATCTTTTTATGTTTTGTTTTGTTTACATTTTGGTCCTGAAATTTGTTTGTGCAATTGTATGAGTTTGGGAAGTCCTTTTGAGCTGAAATTTCACAGAGAAGCATGAAATCTATTTAATTTCAAGATGGTAACTTCAAATTGGGTTAAGTCCTTATAATTATCAGAAATTACAATTTGGTCCCTAAAGTTGTAATTTGTTCAATTGGGTCCCTGTTTGATCTCTGATGTTTGTGATCTTTTAGTATGTTGTTTGTATGATCACACATAGGTGTAATGCGCATCTAGATAAGATTAAAAAGAAAAAAAAAGGGTCGTTAATCAAGGTTGACTTTCGGGTTGACTTTGGTTTTCCCCGTGTGACTTTCTTAATTCGGGTCAACCGTCTAGGCCGGGTTAAGGGGGTTACATTTGGTGGTATCAGAGCTGAGTTCTCGAGTAATTGGGAATGTATGTATGCATGATTGAAGTATGTATGCTTTGTATGCTTGTTGTTTGAAAGCATGTTCAGTGGGTTGAGTTGTTGATGCAACTGCGTTGTATGTTGTGATGTTGCATGCTGAGGGTACCCATTGCCAAACAAAAGCTAAAGGAAAGATGTTGTTTTGAAATGAAATTGAGCTGAATACTTGGATTGCTTACCTTGCTGGGCCTGATTTTGTTTTTATTTGTGTTGTGATTGCATGATAAAAGTATGGCACCACGTAGAGAGTTAAGGAGTAACGTGAGAGCTACGGCTCCTAATGAGAACGAGAATGAGGAAAGTGCAGTTCTACCTCCTCCACCTGGTGGTGGTGGAGCTGAGGGAGGTGGAGCTGAAGCAGCGGCTGATGCTGGAGCTGCAGGACCTGAGGTTGGTCAGGGGCAAGCTATGCCTGATATGTCTGCTTTGGTACAAGCTATTGCGGGTGCTTTTCGAGCAGCAGTAGCTGGAGCTCAGGGAGCTGGGCATCAGGGAGATGCTGGAGTCAGATTGCCTTTGGAGCGTCTGCGCAGTCTTGGAGGGACTGAGTTTAGAGGTTTATCAGCTGAGAGTTCTGAGGCTTGGCTTGAGAGTACCAAGCGTATCTTGGGTCAGATGAGCTGCACGGACGTGCAAAAGCTGGGTTGTGTTGTGTCCTTGCTGCAGGACGATGCTTATACATGGTGGACGACTACCATTTCTGGTATGGCTGAAGCTGATGTTACCTGGACATTCTTTCAGAATGTGTTTAAAAGAAGATATCTGGGGGTGAGATATCTGGATGAGAAAAAGCGGGAATTCATGTCTCTTACCCAAGGGAGCATGAGTGTAGCTGAGTACGAGGTACAGTTTGTACGGCTCAGTCAGTATACACCGGAGCTGATACCTGATGAGAGGGCTAGGTGCGAGAGGTTTCGTTACGGTCTTGTGACGGATGTTAAGATGTATTTGCTGGCCGCCGAGTATGTTGATTTTGATGTGTTGGTGGGCCGAGCAAAGGATGTTGAGTTGAACCTGAGTTTGTCTGCTAAGGGAGCTGGCAAGCGAGTTGCTGAGTATAGTTCCGGAGGTGGACGGAACAAGAGGGGACGCGATCAGAAGTATCAGTCCTCAGTCAAGAGGGGTGGTGGTGCACCTGTTAGAGGTGGTTATGCTAGAGCTGATCCTAGTGCTTGTTGGATCTGTGGTTCCCGTGGTCACTTGAAGCGTGATTGTCCTCGTGCTGAGAGAGTGGCACAAGCTCCTGTTGTGACAGCTGGTAATGCTGGTGGAAATGGGTGCTGGAATTGTGGTTCTGCGGACCACATCAGGCGAGATTGTCCGAGGTTGGCTGGTGAGCAGGTGCGTGCTCCTGTTGTTGCTGCACCGCAGAGAGGTCGTGGGCGCGGCCGTGGTAATTTCCAGAGGAAAGAGGAAGGTGGCCGAGGGGTAGCTCATGTTGTAGCTATTCAGCCAGAAGGTGGAGGCCAAGCGAGGGTGTATGCTCAGAGAGAGGGCAGGAATGATGCGGATGTGATTGCAGGTACCTTTACTTTGCAGTCCTTGTCATTGCTTTCTTTGATTGATTCTGGATCTACGCATTCATATATTCTTCGTGAGCATGCTGAATTGCTTGGTTTGCCTGTTGAGTCTTTGGATGTTGGTGTTCGGGTCACTAGTTCTTTTGGTGAGACTGTTGTGACTCGAAAGTTGTTTAGAAGGTGCCCTTTGGTTGTTCAAGAGCATGTTTTTCATGTTGATCTTATGGAGTTGCCCTTTTATGGTTTTGATGTGATCCTTGGTATGGATTGGCTTGCTGAGCATCGTGCTGTTGTGGATTGTGAGAATAAGCGTGTTTCGCTTAAGCTTGCGGATGATTATGAAGTTGTGGTGGTTGGTGAGAATGTGAAGTTTCTTGCCAATGTTGTGTCATCTTTGGAGGCGAGCAGGATGCTGAGGCAAGGTTGTGAAGCTTATCTAGCTTTTGTGATGAATCCTAGCTCTAAGGAGTTGAGGGTGCAAGATATCAGGGTTGTAAAGGAGTTTCCTGGTGTTTTTCCTGAGGAGTTGCCTGGTTTACCTCCTAACCGCGAGGTGGAGTTTGGAATTGAGCTGTATGAGAATACAACTCCTGTGTCCATTACTCCATATAGAATGGCACCTAAGGAGCTGAAGGAGCTGAAGACGCAGTTGCAAGAGTTGCTTGATCGTGGTTTTATCCGGCCGAGTGTGTCACCTTGGGGTGCTCCTGTCTTGTTTGTGAAGAAGAAAGATGGCACGATGAGAATGTGCATTGATTACCGTCAGCTGAACAAGTTGACTATCAAGAATCGGTATCCTTTGCCGAGGATTGATGATCTCTTTGATCAATTTCGGGGAGCAGCTGTGTTCTCTAAGATTGACTTGAGGTCAGGGTATTACCAGTTGAAGGTGAAAGATGTGGATGTGCCTAAGACAGCTTTCAGGACAAGGTATGGGCATTATGAGTTCCTTGTGATGCCGTTTGGTCTGACAAATGCTCCTGCTGCTTTCATGGACATGATGAATCGTGTGTTTCATGAATACCTGGACAAGTTTGTTGTGGTGTTCATTGATGATATCCTCGTGTACTCGCGTACTGAGGAGGAACATGAAGAGCATCTGAGGATTGTTTTGCAAGCTTTGTTGGAGAATCAGCTTTATGCTAAGTTGAGTAAGTGTGAGTTCTGGCTTAGGGAGGTGGTGTTTCTTGGGCATGTTGTTTCTGCTGAGGGGATTCGTGTTGATCCTCAGAAGATTGAGGCGGTGATGAGCTGGAAGGTTCCTAAGTCTGTTCAGGAGGTCCGTAGTTTCCTTGGTTTGGCGGGATACTACCGAAGGTTTGTGGATGGTTTTTTCCAAGGTTGCTGCTCCTTTGACGAAGCTGTTACAGAAGGATGTTAAGTATGAATGGACGGAAGCGAGACAGCAGGCTTTTGAGAAGCTTAAGGCGGCTTTGACGCAAGCTCCTATCTTGATTCAGCCAGAATCAGGGAAAGAGTTTGTGGTCTACAGTGATGCATCCTATGTTGGTTTGGGGTGTGTGCTGATGCAGGAGGGTAAGGTTGTGGCTTATGCGTCGCGGCAGTTGAAAGTGCATGAGCGCAATTACCCTACGCATGATATTGAGCTGGCTGCAGTGGTTTTTGCTCTGAAGATCTGGAGACATTATCTGTATGGTGAGAAGTGTACTGTGTACACAGATCACAAGAGTTTGAGGTATCTGATGTCTCAGAAGGAGTTGAATCTAAGGCAGCGTCGTTGGTTGGAGTTGCTCAAGGATTATGATCTGACGATTGAGTACCATCCTGGAAAGGCCAATGTTGTTGCGGATGCCTTGAGTAGGAAGGTAGCTGTTGAGCTGAGGGCGATGTTTGCTAGCTTGAGCATATCGCGTGATGGTGGTTTTGTGGCTGAGTTGCAAGTGAAGCCATCTTTGGTTCAGTTGATCAAGGATAAGCAGTTGTTGGATGATTCCTTGGTGTCTCATGTTCAGGATATCGCGGAAGGTAGACCTTCGGATTTCTGTTTCAATGATGATGGTGTGCTGTGTTTTGGGAGTCGAATAGTAGTGCCTGCTGATGCTGAGTTGAGGCGTGCTATTCTGACTGAAGGTCATAGTAGTCCTTTTGCTATGCACCCTGGTAGTACTAAGATGTATCGTGATCTTCGTGATGAGTACTATTGGGTTGGTTTGAAAAAGGATGTTGCAGAGTTTGTGAGCAAGTGTTTGGTGTGTCAGCGAGTTAAGGCTGAGCATCAGTTTCCTTCGGGGTTGTTGCAACCGTTGAAAATCCCTGAATGGAAGTGGGAGAGGGTTACCATGGATTTTGTATCTGGTTTACCTTTGTCTCCGTCAAAGAAGAATTCGGTCTGGGTGATTGTGGATCGCCTGACGAAGTGTGCACATTTCTTGCCTGTGCATACTACGTTCTCTTTGGATAAGCTGGCAGAGCTGTACATTGCTGAGGTGGTGAGGCTGCATGGTGTACCTAAGTCGATTGTGTCGGATAGGGATCCGAGGTTCACATCGCGTTTCTGGCAGTGTTTGCATCAGGCTCTGGGTACAAGGTTGCATTTCAGTACATCCTATCATCCTCAGTCGGATGGTCAGTCTGAGCGAGTTATTCAGGTTTTGGAGGATATGTTGAGATGCTGCGTGATTGAGTTCCAAGGTTCTTGGGAGAAGCATCTGCCTTTGGTTGAGTTCGCTTATAATAATAGTTATCAGGCGAGCATACAGATGGCACCTTATGAGGCTTTGTACGGGAGGAAGTGTAGGACTCCTCTTTGTTGGGCTGAAACTGGTCAAAAGTTGGTTTCGATGCCTGCTTTGTTGAAAGGGACCACCGAGAAGGTGAAGCTCATTTGTGAGCGGTTGAAGGCTGCCTCTGATCGGCAGAAGTCTTACGCGGATTTGAAGCGTAAAGAGATAGAGTATGCGGTGGGTGACCGTGTGTTCTTGAAGGTTGCGCCTTGGAAGAAGGTGATGAGGTTTGGCCGGAAGGGTAAGTTGAGCCCTAGATACATTGGTCCATATGAGGTGGTTGAGCGTGTGGGTCCTGTTGCGTATCGGTTGAGGTTACCTCAGGAGTTGGAGAAGATTCATGATGTGTTCCATGTTTCTATGCTCCGGAAGTATAGATCTGATCCTTCGCATGTGATGCCTGTTGAGGATGTGGTTTTGAATCCGGATTTGACCTATGATGAGGAACCGGTGAAGGTTCTGGATTCGGATAGCAAGGTTCTTCGTGGCAAGACCATTGAGTTGGTGAAGGTGCTGTGGAAGCATCGAGGTGTTGAGGAAGCCACGTGGGAGCGGAAGGAAGACATGCTGAAGCAGTTTCCTTATCTCTTTCCTTCAGGTAAATTTCGAGGACGAAATTTCTTAAGGGGGGGAGAGTTGTAACGCCCCGGTTTTGGGCTTAGAAGTTTTGGGCGTTGACCGGTTTGGTCAAAGTCCTGTTCGAATCTTAAGAGGTTAAATTAGGAAAGCCTAGTTTGGGTTGCATTAAAAATATGGAAAAATGTTCTAAAATCATCTTTTAATATAATTAGATGAACTGTGAAAACAATTTTGGAAAATGAGGTTTGGAAGGTTGACATTTTGGCTAGTGACCAAAATGTAACTTTCGCAAATTTGGTGGCTGTTTTAAAAAGGATTGAAACTTTGAATCTTTAAGGAGCTATTTGCCCAAAAGTGAATTCTCCAGATTTTTCTAAGATATTTTAATCCTAAATTCTGATTTTAAAGGTTTCATAAAAGGAGGGAAACTCATTTTTTACTATTTTCTTTCCTAACTTCCTATTTTCTTCTCTCATTTTCTCTCCAACCAAACATTTCTTTTTCCAGAGATTTTGATCTGATTTCTTCATCTAAAATCATCCTTTCAACTCACAATTGATAGCAAATCATTGTGTCATCAAAACCTACTCAATTGCTACAAGTTTCAACAAGGTTTTCATTCCAAAAAGTGGAGAATCACAAGTTTGGAGGTATGAACGATTTCTCCTCTGAACTTTAAGTTCTTTAATGAAATTCCTAAAGTTTTCAATCCTAAATTTATGTTTAATTAAAGGTTTTCAAGTAGATTTGTGGATCTTGGCTAATTATGCAAGATTTTGATGTTTTCACTTGATTTTCGTTAGATCTGAGTAATCTGGGTTTTAAGAGGTGTTTTTGATGTTAAATGAACTCTAAATTGATAAGGAAATGAGTTTTGATCAATGCAATCCCGGATAGGTTGAGTTTCCTAAGTTTAGCTTGTGTTTTAAGGTGGTTTTTGAGGTGATCTTGGTGATCTGATGTTGCTGGAGGTATAAGGATGGTTGTAGGTTGTTTTTAGATGTTAAATGGTGATGATGGATGTTAGGTTTTGCTGGGTTATGGCTGGGCTTTGTTTAGAAGTGGTTTTGATGCATTTTTCGGTTGTGTTTGGTGGCCGGAAATGGAGGTTGGATGAGAGCAGCGAGTTTAGGTGCTTTCATTGAAGTAATTGATGCATGGTGATGCATTAATTTACTGCTTTGATGTGTTGAAACAGGGGAGGCATCTTTGGATCCAAGTTTGGTTGTTTCGGAAGCTTGATTTCGTGCTTCGGCAAGTGGCGAAGTGGAAATCGGTGAGTGCAATTATGGAAATTGGATTTCAGCTTTTTAAACCAAGGTTTGAAGGTTTTGGGAGCTTAGTTTAAGTCTAAACAACTTTGCTAAGCTCAAGTGTAAGTTTTCGGATTTTCTCTCTAGTGGTGGCCATGATTTTGATGTGATGCAAAATGATGATTTGCATGTTTTAATTACTGTTTTGAAAGCATGTTTTAGCATGGTTTTTGCTGATGATGTAAGCCATATGTTGAAGGTAACTCTAGGTAGGAGTTCCTTGATTTTGTACATTGAAATGATGTGGTTTGATGCTTTGAAATGCATGATGAAATGGCTTGATTTAATGCTTTAAAACAGTGGATTAAATGATGAAAATGATGTATATTGGCAAGTGATGTTTTTAAAATGTTAAGGTCACTAAGGTGGTTAAAAGTCCTTGAGTGAGCCTTGTTACTTATGAACATCAAGGTGGTTAAAAGTCCTTGGATGGTTCATGTTGCGGACACTAAGGTGTTTAAAAGTCCTTAGGTGATCCTTTCTATGGTGTTTAAAAGTCCATAGGCCAAGGTGTTTAAAAGTCCTTGGGATCAAGGTGTTTAAAAGTCCTTGATGAGATTCAATTCATGGTGTTTAAAAGTCCATGGCCAAGGTGTTTAAAAGTCCTTGGGATCAAGGTGTTTAAAAGTCCTTGATGAGATACTTTCTATGGTGTTTAAAAGTCCATAGGCCAAGGTGTTTAAAAGTCCTTGGGGCCAAGGTGTTTAAAAGTCCTTGGGAAGTTGTTGAACTTGTTTTATGAAATGGAATTTGTCACTTGAGCCAATATGACATGTTAAGTATGTAAGAAGCATGAGATGCTTGTTTTGATATATAATATGAAGCATGAGATTGCTTGTTTTAAAGTGTGCTTTGAGCATGTGCAAAGGGTGATTTTAAGCATGATTTATAAATGGTTTTAATTGCATTATTGAATTGTTTTTAATGAGCATGCCTCACTAAGCTTTTGCTTACGCTCTCTACGTTTTCTTAATTCAATAATGCAGATCATTAGAGTACCTTAAGGGCAGCAAGAAAGGGCAAGCAATCAAGTTCAAGTGAAGCTCAAAGTATGAAGGTTTTATAAGTGCAATTTAGCTTTTGTATGTTTTGGCAATGGGGGACCAATGTGTATGTTTTGGGAGGTGTTTGAGGCTCCCTAAGTATGTTGAATGTTGATGTGTTTGCTGGTTTTTGCATTGGAACCATATATGCTTGTTTTGGAAATTTGGTGTTGAATAGCTAGCTTGTTAGGAAGCATGCCATTAGTATTTGGGGCTTTTCATATGTGTTGGTTATATGTTGAATTGGTGCTGCATTTATGGTCCTTGCATGTTGGTAGGCTATGTGGTATGATTTGGTGTTGTTTAATTGAGGTTTGATGCATGTTTGTTGCTGTTTAAAGTCGATTTCTGGCAGGAGTATCGATACTCGAGCTTGCGTATCGATACGCAAGAGCCAAATCTGCAGATTTCTGGCCATGCGTATCGATACGGGTTGGGTATCGATACTCGTCCAAGTTTCTGTTTTCCCCGTGTATCGATACGACTCCAGGCGTATCGATACGCGACCGTTAATTTGGTTGAAAGTATCTTTTTATGTTTTGTTTTGTTTACATTTTGGTCCTGAAATTTGTTTGTGCAATTGTATGAGTTTGGGAAGTCCTTTTGAGCTGAAATTTCACAGAGAAGCATGAAATCTATTTAATTTCAAGATGGTAACTTCAAATTGGGTTAAGTCCTTATAATTATCAGAAATTACAATTTGGTCCCTAAAGTTGTAATTTGTTCAATTGGGTCCCTGTTTGATCTCTGATGTTTGTGATCTTTTAGTATGTTGTTTGTATGATCACACATAGGTGTAATGCGCATCTAGATAAGATTAAAAAGAAAAAAAAAGGGTCGTTAATCAAGGTTGACTTTCGGGTTGACTTTGGTTTTCCCCGTGTGACTTTCTTAATTCGGGTCAACCGTCTAGGCCGGGTTAAGGGGGTTACATCTCATGTATTTTATAGACTAGAATTCAATAAACGTTTTAAATTAATTTGATTTCTTGACAACAAATGACCAAGTTAAAACTTTAAACCCAAGAGCTAAAAAAAATATAAGGATTAACTACTGGGTCGATCACTTATGTTTCCCCACAGTACAAAGTTGGTCACTAATTTTCTAAAACGACCAGTAAGGTCACTTACGTTTTTTATCTGTAAACATTTGGTCATTGAGACGTTTTTTGTCGTTAAAATTAAACGAAAGGCTGATCTAGCACAATAAAAATGGATAAATTACCTAGATAGTCCCTAAACTATTACTTCACTTCTATTTTGACCGCCGAAATAAAAACAATTTGTAAAACTTCACATTTAATCCTCCATATTTACAATTTTTTTATTTCTTCTCCCTCCACCATCTTCCATATTCTTCTCCATCTAACCAAAATGAAAACAATGCGAGAATGAGGGGTTTTAGTTCAATAAGAGCATCTAGTGATTTTAAGGAGAAAGTGTAACCCCCTCGATCCGGCCTGGCCAATAGACCGAACCGAATGTATCACACGGGGAATATTGAAGAAAACCGGAAAAGCTTAACTCAATAAACGACCCTTTTTATCATGTCTAGATGCAACTTAGGTTCCTATGTGTATGCACACAAGCTGCAGATAAAACAACATCACAATCGCCCATCGAGTATAACCAATTTAAGGATTAGGGGCCATTTTGTAAATTTGACAAATTGTAAGGGTTATTACCAAATTCGAATTACCAACCCTTAATTAAATTCATTTCAAACTTCTCTATGAAATCTCAGCTCAAAACAACAATTAGAGCTCATTTAATTGCATACATGTTCAACAGGGTCCCAAATGTAAGAAAACAGGAACTCAGAATATTCCAAAAACTGTATTAACTACCAGCCATTTTACAACAATGAGTCCTATATCGGAACGATCGTTACAAAACACAGCTGACCGTTTCGATAAGCAGGTTCGTTTCGAAACCCTTTAAGACTCGATTCGGAACAAGGTTTCACAGAGGAAAACGTTTTGAAACAGGCCTCCCCGTTTCGAAACAGCAAGGCAATTTTAAGCCCCCGTTTCAAAACAGGTAAGGGTGTTTCGAAACAATTGGGCCTGCAATGTTTTTAGAAGCTGATTTAACTCAATTTAAATCTTCCGAAAGCATCCCGACATATACTCAAACATGTATACATCACAAATATACATCAATCACTAAGCATACAAAGCAAAGGCATCTTCATAGCATCGTAAACAATAATAAAGAGACTAAAAGCATGCTTCCTAGAAGAAGTATACACCAAAAGGTCAAATGCAATTCCAAGCATAAACCAAAACTTTGAGGCCAATTACACAACAAAATATGCATACTAAACTTGCTCCAAAACAGAAAATACTAAACCAACAACATTCATAGTATCAGACACCCCCATTGCCTTTATTACACTAGTTCATGAACTCAATATACTTTTAAAGCGTGTCTTGGTAGAATTCCTTGTAGACGCTGCCTCCAAACACCTAATTGTCTGCATTGATGAACAAAGAGAGCATAAGCATACAAGCTTAGTGGGGATTGCTCAAAACCACAAACATCATCAATGCAAAAAACCACTTTTCGCACTTTCCAAAACCATCATGCTTCATTTGACAAAGCATGCACTTTATCATCAAAACCATTGTATTAAACATCATGCAACATGATACAAATAAACCCAGCAACTAAACCATTGCTACTCATATTCCAAACCTTCCAAGCATAAACCCCTTTATGCTAAGCTTAAACCAAAACATGCATATTTCAAATTATGCATTAACAACATTTTCCACAATATTTCATTTTATTATATTGGCTCACAAGTAATAAACAACGTACTCAAAAAAATATCGGATACACGGATTACCAAGGGTTGTCCCACACCCTTCATACACTCTACATGCATCTCAAGGCTCACACACGGGAGCAACCCTCCACCGTTGTGACACCTGTGGTGGAGTATTCGGTATAATAGCCACCCCTCAACACCACTCATCGGTAGATGTATAACCCACTAACAAGAGACGGGACACACACAAGGTTCGCAGCCGGGAGCTACCCTCAACCGTTGCAACCTTAACAATCCTCAATCGTTATGGTACTTGTATGGAGTTTTGGGTACAATCACAACCCCTCAACATCCGAGGAGACTTGTTTATAGTGCACTCAATCCTATAGCTGGCTAACTATATCCGATTTCATTTATAAAACTCTTTATACAACATCACTTGCCAATATAATCCACATTTCATGCACACCTTACTATTTTACAAAGCATTCATGATAGCCATAACTCAAGCATTAAACCATGCTTCAAAAACTCATGCATCAACACATGCATACAAGGATCACTTACCTAGTGCCTTCTTAACCCACATGGCACCATCAAACACATTTTACATACTCAAAACATGCTTTAAAATAGTAGGTAAATGCAATTAAAATCAAGTGCAACCAAAGGCCTAAACTAGCACAATCTGGGAGAGAAATTCACTTTACTTACTTCCGAACTTAGTAAAGCGTTTCAAGCTCTTACTAAGTTCTCAAAACCTTTTCCAAAACGTTTCCACGCTGGAAAACCAAGTTCGACTCACTGACTCGCGAAACTACACTTTCCGATGCAACTATCGATCGTCTGAAGCCTCCAAAATAACTTCGTTTGATTCTGGATTACTATCCCATGTTTTCAACTTATTAAAACATAGGTTCAATGCATTAAAATGCATCCAAAACACCCGCACTATAAAGAAAACCCGCAGCCCTTCTCTAAAGCATCAAAACACCCATCCGAAACAACTGAAAACTCAATCGATTGACCTCTAACCTTAGCCCAGCCATTACTCAACACATTTTAGGAATTAATCAACATCTAAAAACAACCTAAAACCATCCTTATACCTCCCACAACTCGGATTCCACAAGAACACCCTAGAAACCCAACCAAAAACACTTCAAAAACCAAGGATCTCAAGGATTTCAGGATCTCTATGATTAAGGCTCCACTTCAACACCAAAAACCTTTCAAAACTCATTTAGAAATCATCTCAAACAAGCAAAATCAACCAAACTCCGAAAATCACATTTTAAATTACTTTTCTTTCAAGATTTCAATATTTTATCAAACTAACAACAAAACCTCAATCGAAAACATTAATAAAGAGAAAAATATCTTTGGAATTTCATTAAAGAACCTAGATTAGAGGGTTAGCACGAAATTTTCCTCCAATCCTTGCTTCTCCTCTAATTTCCCAAGATTAGCTTGAAAGATCTTGAAGAAAAATGAGAGAATTCACCAAGGAAAAGTTGGAAATCAAGAGAGAATTTGAAAATAAAGAAAATCTGGAAATTTGAGAGAAAATGGAGAGTGTTTGGATCAAGTGAAAAAGAGAAATGAAAAGATCGTCAATATTTTTGTTAAACGATTAACTACCTTTCTAATTAAATCAATTAAAAGCCTTTTTAATTTTTAATAAAACATTTAAAACACATGCAAAATTAGAGAAAATGCCTAATTGCCAAATAGCTCCGTAAATATTATAGGATTTTGACTCTTCTTGAAAAACACACTTTTCCCAACTTTTAAATCTTTACATTTTGGTCACTACCCAAAATGTATACTTTCGAAAACTCGTTTTGTAAAAATGATTTAACCAACCTCTTAAATATAATTTTAGAGGATTTTAGGAATTTTTATCATATTTTTATCCCATCCCGAAACTTGATTTCCCAAAACCACCTTTTAACGGTTCGAACAACCGACACCGGTTCCATCGGCCCAACCCGACTTGCAAAACACCTAGGCCAAAACCGGGGCGTTACAACTCTCCCCCACTTGAGCTTTCATCCTTGAAATTTTACCTAAAGGAAAAAGATGCGGAAATTGCCTCATCATGTCTGCCTTACTTTCCCACGTGGCCTCCTCAACTCCCCGATGTCGCCACAACACCTTCACAAGCTCAATCATCTTGCCACGAAGAACTTTGCTACTCAAATCCAGAATTCTCACTAGTTCCTCATCATAGGATAAATTAGGATTTAACTCAATTTCCTCAACTGGCATCACATGCGAAGTATCCGATCTATACCTCCGCAACATAGAAACATGAAACACATCATGGATCTTTTCCAACTCGGGTGGCAACCTCCACCGATAAGCCACAGGACCAACTCGCTCCACAACCTCGTATGGTCCAATAAACCTTGGACTGAGCTTTCCCTTATGTCTGAATCTCATCACCTTTTTCCAAGGTGATACCTTAAGGAACACGCGATCTCCAACTACAAACTCAATCTCCCTACGCTTTAAATCCGCGTAAGATTTCTGACGATCCGGTGCAGCCTTCAACCGCTCACATATGAGCTTCACTTTCTCAGTTGTCCCCTTAAGCATATCCGGAAAGGAAAGCAACTTCTGCCCCGCCTCAGCCCAACAAAGAGGCGTTCTACATTTTCTCCCATATAGGGCCTCATACGAAGCCATTTGTATACTTGCCTGAAAACTGTTATTATAGGCAAACTCAACCAAAGGCAGATGCTTTCCCAAGAACCTTGGAAATCAATCACACATCATCGCAACATATCCTCTAGCACCTGGATAACTCGTTATGACTGTCCATCCGTCTAAGGATGATATGAAGTGCTAAAATTCAACCGTGTACCCAACGCTTGATGCAAACATTCCCAAAACATCGATGTGAACCTCAGATCTCTATCTGACACTATGGACTTGGGAACACCATGCAAACGCACAATCTCAGCAATATACAACTCATCTAACTTATCCAACGTATACGTAGTATGCACAGCCAAGAAATGCGCACACTTCGTGAGACGATCCACAATCACCCATACAGAGTTCTTCTTTGATGGTGTTAAAGGCAAACCGGATACAAAATCCATCGTAATCCTTTCCCACTTCCACTATTGTATCCTCAAAGGTTGTAACAAACTGGAAGGAAACTGATGCTCAGCCTTCACACGCTGGCAAACCATACACTTGCTTACAAAATCAACAACATCCTTTTTCAACCCCACCCAATAATACTCATCATTAAAGCCACGAAACATCTTAGTACTACCAGGATGCATAGCAAAAGGACTTCTATGTGCCTTAGTCAAAATAATGTGCCTCAAATCAACATCTTCTGGCACCACTATTCGACTTTTGAAACATAGAACCCCCATCGTCATTAAAATAGAAGTTTGTTGCCTTACCATCAGCTACGTCTTGAACATGAGGCCCCAACGAATCATCTAGCAATTGTTTCTCCTTGATTAGCTGAATCAAGGAAGGTTTCACTTGTAACTCGGCTATCAAGCCACCATCACGCGATATACTCAGCCGAGCAATCATAGCTCTTAGCTCAACAACTACCTTCCTACTCAAGGCATCGGCCACAACATTGGCCTTTCCAAGATGATACTCAATCGTCATATCATAATCCTTAAGCAACTCCAACCATCTTCGTTGCAAACCACACATAAGATACTTCAAACTTTTATGGTCGGTGTAAACCACACACCTTTCACCATAAAGGTAGTGTCTCCAAATCTTCAAAGAAAACGCCTTTGCAGCGAGCTCAAGGTCATGCGTAGGATAGTTGCGCTCATGCACCTTCAACTGCTTAGACGCATAAGCCACAACCTTTCCACCTTGCATCAATACGTAACCCAAACCAACATATGATGCATCACTATAGACTACAAACTCCTCACTCGATTCTGGTTGAATCAAGATAGGAGCTTGCGTCAAAGCTTCCATCAACTTCTCGAAGGATTGTTTTCTAACATCCATCCACTCAAATCGAACATTCTTTTGCAACAATTTAGTCAAACGTGCTGCAATCTTAGAAAAACTTTCAACAAACCACTGATAATATCCAACAAACCCAAGGAAACTTTGCACTTCCGTCACTGATTTTGGCGTCTTCCAACTCATCACCGCCTCGACTTTGTGTGGATCAACCCGAATACCTTCGGCTGACACCACATGTCCAAGGAAAACCACTTCCTTGAGCTAAAACTCACATTTGCTCAGCTTAGCATAAAGCCGATTCTCTAACCGCACTTGCAACACAATCCTCAAATGCTTATCATGATCCTCTTCGGTACGCGAGCACACAAGAATATCATCGATAAACACTACCACAAACTGATCCAGAAACTCGTGGAATACCCTATTCATCATATCCATGAATGCAGCCGGTGCATTCGTCAACCCAAACGACATCAGTAGAAACTCATAATGGCTATACCTAGTCCAGAAAGTTGTCTTAGGTACATCCACATCCTTAACCTTTAGCTGATAGTACCCATACCTCAAATCTATCTTTGAAAACACCGAAGCACCACATAACTGATCAAACAAATCATCGATCCTCGACAAAGGGTACTTGTTCTTAATCGTTAACTTGTTCAACTACCGATAATCTATGCACATAAGTATTGTACCATCCTTCTTTTTCACAAATAAGACCGGCGCACCCCAAGGTGAAATACTCGGCCTTATGAATCCTCGGTCAAGCAACTACTGAAGTTGCATCTTCAATTCCTTCAACTCCTTAGGTGCCATGCGATAAGGAGCAATGGACACCGGAGTCGTATTCTCGTATAACTCTATACCAAAATCAACCTCTCGGTTTGGTGGCAACCCAGGTAACTCTTCCGAAAGGACACCCGAAAACTCACATACGGTTCGTATGTCCTGCACTCGTACTTCTTACATACCAGGATTCATCACATATGCCAAGAAAGCTTTGCAACCCAACTCCATCATCCGACTCAGTTCAAGAGCCGAAATTTCATACTACCTCGTAATCATTCGCAAGTTTCAGGGTAAGTCGCTTAACATCAAAATCCACCACAGCTCGGTGCTTAACCAACCAATTCATTCCAAGAATTACATCAAAACCATAAAAAGGCAGTTCAATCAAATCAACTGAAAACACATGACCCTGAACAGATAATGAGTATCTTCTATACAATTTCCGTGTAACAATAGTCTCACCAAAAGAACTTCTTACTTGCATTCCTATATCTAGCATCTCAATAGGAATACCAAGCAAATGCGCATGCTCACTCAAGATGTATGAATGCGTAGATCCAGAATCAATCAATGCTAACAAAGATAAGGATTTCCAGGTAAATGCACCTACAATCACATCGGTGTCGTTACGTCCCTCGCGATGTGCGTACACCCTCGCATGACCACCTCCCTCTAGCTGAACAACAACTACATGGGCCACACCTCTCTGGCCATCCTCTCTCCTCTGAAAGTTGCCACGGCCGCGCGCACGACCTCTCTGCTTTGCAGCAACTGGTGCACGACCCTGACCACCTCCCGCCAACAGGGGACACTCACGCCTCATGTGATCAGCAGCTCCGTAGTTTCAACATGAATTAGCCCCAACCACAGGAGCCTGCACCTCACAAGTCGTACGGGGACAATCCCGCCTCATTTGCTCACGAGAACCACATGTCCAACATGTGTTCTGCTAAAACCTCGGCATGTTGCCCTGAGCTGGCGCACCTTGCCTAGCCACATGCTTATATCTAAGGTCCCGGTTTATCTTATTCTGCCCACCACTATGGACAACATCATCAGCTCTCTTGCCCAAACTGGAACCACCCCCACGCGAGGTCAGACCCAGGCTCTGCTTTATGTCATTGGCCCGAGTCACCAGCACATCAAAATCTGTATAATCAGTTGCTAGCATGAACGTCTTCACGTCTTGCACCAGGCCATACTGGAAACAGTCACAATGATGCATATCACTCGGCACCAACTCCGGAGCATACTAGCTCAGTCGTACGAACTGGACCTCGTACTCAGCCACAGTCATGTTCCCTTGAACCAGAGACATGAACTTCATTTTCTTATCGTCCAAGTATCTAACTCTGAGATACTTTCTCTTAAAAGAAGACTGGAAGAACGTCCAATCCACCTCTTCTGGCTCTAATGTCGCGGTCCCAGTCGCCCACCATGTGTACACTTCACCATGCAATAACGACACTGCACAACCCAGCTTCCATGCATCATTGCACCCCATATGATCCAATATCCAGATCGTACTGGCCATCCAAGCCTCAGGAGATAAACCACGAAATTCTACTCCTCCTAAACTACTCAAGCACTCCATTGGCAATCCTGATTGCCCTGCAGCAGGCGCTTGTACATGCCCCCAGCCACAACAGCCTGGAATGCTCTCGTCATTGCCTGCACTAAAGGAGTCAGATCTCCCAACACCAAACTAGCCTGTCCTTGTTGTTCCTGTTCCCCACCCTAGGTTGTGGTGGCGGAGGAGGTAGATTTCCACCACGCAGAACCTCGTTCTCCTTGTCACGTTACCCGTCAGTAGGAGCAACTGCCCCCGAACGTAACTCTCGTCTCGGTCCCATTGTGCTAGATAACATTAAAGCATGAACATAAAACAAACAAAGATCAGGCCAGCTCTTAACAAGGATTCCAAGACTTCCAAAACCAATTTAAAACATTTCACTAGGTAATAAGGAAATATGCATCCCAATTCCCCCCCCCCCCAACATAGCATAAAGCATACTACATGCATAACACAACCATCATGCGACTCAAGCATCAAGATTCAGCCCAATCAAACATCGCAGAACCACTCACATTCATATTCAATCATCATATATACCACATCATTATCACATACTTAACATTAATATGTTTTAACATTCACCGATCAAAACATATTTCACCAAAATCACATATTCACTTCACATGTGCTTACCAACAACTTATCATCATCCCAATCTTTCAAAACCTGGCTCTGATACCACCAAATGTAACCCCTTCGATCCGACCTGGCTGATAGACCGAACCGAACGGATCACATGGGGAATATTGAAGTAAGCCGAGAAGGTTTACTTCAATAAACGACCCTTTTTATCATGTCTAGATGCAACTTAGGTTCCAATGTGTACGCACACAAGCAACGGATAAAACAACATCACAATTGCCCATCGAGTATAACAAATTTAAGGATTATAGACCATTTTGTAAATTTGACAAATTGTAAGGGTTATTACCAAATTCGAATTACCAACCCTTAATTAAATTCGTTTCAAACTTCTCTGTGAAATCTCAGCTCAAAACAACCACTAGAGCTCATTTAATTGCATACATGTTCAACAAGGTCCAAAATGTAAGAAAACAAGAACTCATAACATTCTAAAAACTGTATTAACTACCAACCGTTTCGAAACAGTGAGCCCTATATCGGAACGGTCATTTGGAAACACAGCTGACCGTTTTGATACGTGGGTTCGTTTCAAAACCCTTTAAGAATCGATTTGGAACAAGGTTTCACAGAGGAAAAACGTTTTGAAACAGGCCTCATCGTTTCGGAACATCAAGGCAATTTTAATTCCCCGTTTCGAAACATGCAAGGGTGTTTCGAAACACCCGGGCCTGCAATGTTTTAAAAAGCTGACTTAACTCGATTTAAATATTCTGAAATCATCCCGACATATACCCAAATAAGTTTACATCACAAATATACATCAATCACTAAGCATACGAAGCAAAGGCATCATCATAGCATCGTAAACAATAATAAAGAGACTAAAGGCATGCTTCTTAGAAGAAGCATGCACCAAAAGGTCAAATGCAATTCCAAGCATAAACCAAAGCTTTGAGGCCAATTACACAACCAAATATGCATACTAAACTTGCTCCAAAACAGAAAGTACTAAACCAACAAGATTCATAGTATCAGACAACCCCATTACCTTTATTACACTAGTTCATGAACTCAACATACTTTTAAAGCGTGTCTTGGTAGAATCCCTTGTAGACGCTGCATCCAAACACCTAATTGTCTGCTTTGATGAACAAAGAGAGCATAAGCATACAAGCTTAGTGAGAATTGTTTAAAACCACAAACATCATCAATGCAAAAAACCACTTTTCTCACTTTCCAAAACCATCATGCTTCCTTTGACGAAACATGCACTTTATCATCAAAACCATTGTATTAAACATCATGCAACATGATACAAATAAACCCAGCAACTAAACCATTGCAACTCATATTCCAAGGTTTCCAAGCATAAACCCCTTTATGCTAAGCATAAACCAAAATATGCATCTTTCAAATTATGCATTAACAACATTTTCCAAAATATTTCATTTTATTATATTGGCTCACAAGTGAGAAACAATATCCTCAAAAACATATCAGATACACGGATTACCAAAGGTTGTCCCACACCCTTCATACACTCTACCGACATCTCAAGGCTCACACACAGGAGCAACCCTCCACCGTTGTGACACCCATGGTGGAGTATTCGGTACAATAGAAACCCCTCAACACCACTCATCAGTAGATGTATAACCCACTAACGAGAGACGGGACACACACAAGGTTCGCACCTAGGAGCTACCCTCAACCGTTCTAACCTTAACAATTCTCAATCGTTAGGGTACTTGGATGGAGTTTTCGGTACAATCACAATCCCTCAACATCCAAGGTGACTTGTTTATAGTGCACTCAATCCTATAGCCGGGTAACTATATCTGATTTCATTTATAAAACTCTTTATACAACATCACATGCCAATATAATCTGCATTTCATGCACACCTCACTGTTTTTAAAAAGCATTCATGATAGCCATAGCTCAAGCATTAAAACATGCTTCAAAAACTCGTGCATCAACACATGCATACAAGGATCACTTACCTAGTGCCTCCTTAAACCACATGGCATCATCAAACACATTTTACATACTCAAAACATGCTTTAAAAAAGTAGGTAATTGCAATTAAAACCAAGTGCAACCAAAGGCTTAAACTAGCACAACCCGGGAGAGAAATTCACTTTACTTACTTCCGAACTTAGTAAAGTGTTTCAAGCTCTTACTAAGTTCCCAAAACCTTTTCTAAAACGTTTCCATGCTGGAAAACCAAGTTCCACTCACCGACTCGCGAAACCACACTTGCCGACACAACTATCACATGTTTTCAACACATTAAAACATAGGTTCAATGCATTAAAATGCATCCAAAACACCAGCACTCTAAAGAAAACCCGCAGCCCTGCTCTATAGCATCAAAACACCCATATAAATCAACCGAAAACTCAATAGATTGACCTCTTACTTCAGCCCAGCCATTACCCAACACATCCAACACATTTTAGACATTAATCAACATCCAAAAACAACCTAAAACCATTCTTATACCTCCCACAACTCGGATTCCACAAGAACACCCGAAAAACTCAATCAAAAACATTTAAAAAACCAAGGATCTCAAGAATTTCGGGATCTCTATGATTAAGACTCCACTTCAACACCAAAAACCTTTCAAAACTCATTTAGAAATCATCTCAAACAAGCCAAATCAACCAAAGTCCAAAAATCACATTTTAAATCACTTTTCTATCAAGATTTCAATATTTTATCAAACTAACAACAAAACCTCAATCGAAAACATTAATAAAGAGCCAAATATCTTTGGAATTTCATTAAAGAACCTAGATTTGAGGGTTAGTACGAAATTTACCTCCAATCCTTGCTTCTCTTCTAATTTGTTAAGATTAGATTGAAAAATCTTGAAGGAAAATGAGAGAAATCACCAAAGAAAAGTTGGAAATCAAAAGAGAATTTGAGAGTGAAGAAAATTTGGAAATTTGAAAGAAAATGGAGAGTGTTTGACTCAAGTGAAAAAGAGAAAAGAAAAGATAGTTAATATTTTTGTTAAACGATTAACTACCTTTCTAATTAAATCAATTAAAAGCCTTTCTTAATTTTTAATAAAACATTTAAAAAACATGCCAAATTAGAGAAAATTCCTAATTGCCAAATAGCTCCCTAAAGGTTCTAAGATTTTGACTCTTATTGAAAACACACTTTTCCCAACTTTTAAATCTTTACATTTTGGTCACTTCCAAAAATGTATACTTTCAAAAACTCGTTTTGTAAAATTTATTTAACCAACTTGTGAAACCAATAAATTGATTTTGATATAACAAAGGATTTAGGGACTAAACTGAAAAAGAGAAAATGAATTTTTAAGTCCTCAAAACCACTCTATGTGTTTAAAGAAAAAAGTATAAGTCAAAACCTCAACTTGTCAAATACTTTCTAAGTGTTTACCAAGCTAAAACAGTGATTTTCGAGTCACCGTTTCGGAACGGGCTTTGGGCGTTTCGAAACGTTTTGAGTCTGTTAACCTCTATTTCGGAACGTGTTTCGAAACAGATGAAGAATAACGGAACAGTTTGAACCGTTTCGACACGACAGTATCGAAACGACCTCAAACGTTTCAAAACGGCATTCAAACTTGGTTTTAAAATATGACCATTGAAGTTTTATAACTGAATTTAAAATTATCGTTAAGGCGTATCGAAACGCTTCTAAGTCGTTTCGATACAGGCTTTGAAAATAGCAAAATGTTTCAAAACGAGTTTCGAAACGGGCTCTTAGCGTATCGAAATGATCGTGCCCGTTTCGGTACGGTCTATTTATTACACCCCAACGAATCTTTCTATTTTGGTCTGTTTCGAAACATGGTCGGGCGTTTCAGAACGGGTAGTTGCAGACTACATTTATGGAGGGAAGATAACATCCCAACGACTATTTTAATGAAGGCAACAACCCCAACGGGTAGAATTCAATGACAAGGTATAAAAGGGACCTCTAAAAGCTCCAGCAACAACCATTGATCTCCAAAGAATTATCCAAACATCAAATCCAAGCATTTGTGCAAAAATCCCATATTTCTTGTAAACCCCAATTGTGAACTTTGTAATTTCCATTCTCATATGTTCAATTGGGTTGAGTGCTTGTAAAAGGGCTATATGTTGTATTGAGAGATACTAGTCTTAGCCTTTATCTTCTTTGTATTTCTTGAGTGAGGATTGGGTCAAATTTTGGGTAGAAAATTTGACCGGTATTGTAAAGGTTACCTCCTTAGCCTAGAAAAGGGGAAGAGCAATTAGTGGATTGTTAGAAAATCCATAGTAAAGCTAAGGTATTGGATGTAGAGTTCAATTGGAACTTGAACCACTCTAAAATCCCTTGTCTAGCAATTTTTATTTTTCCATTCCACCACCAAAAGTTCTAAAAATTCAATTCACCCCATCTCTTTGCTTATATCGTTTCATTGATCAAACTAACCTAAAAGAAAGAACAATAACTACAAACAAAGTAGCTCATATAGGCATAATATAAGTAAAAGAGTTAAAAGTGTATGGGTTCCTAAGGAACTTCTCAAGTCTAATAATATTGATGCCATGTCACCTTGGATTCCTAAGGGAACCAAGCTTTTGGGAGCTAACACTCGCGGACCCAAAATGATTTGGGTACCAAAATTCAAAGCTTAATATCTTTGTTTGTAAGGGGAGCATTGCTACAAGGACAAATCACAAAGTCAAAACTCTTGGTACCTTGATAGTGGATGCTCGAGGCACATGACCGGAGACAAGAGTCGATTCTTGGACTTAAAGCCAAAAAGTGGAGGAGTAGTGACATTTGGTGACAACTCCAAAGGCCACATTAAAGTTATTGGATCCATAGGTTGTAACCCCCTTAGCCCGGCCTAGACGGTTGACCCGAACTATGAAGATTACACGGGGAAAACCAAAGTCAACCTGAAAGTCAACCTTGATTCACGACCCCTTATTTTCCTTTTTGATCTTGCCTAGATACATATAAACCCTAAGTGAGTACTCACGATATTCGATAGAGAAAGGCACAGCGATCGGATTTCAAAAAGGGACTCAATTGCACAAAATACAAATTTAGGGACCAAAACGTAATTTCTGAAATTTAGAAGGTCTTTACTGATTTAAAAGTTACCAATATGAAATTAGTCATGTTACATGCTTCTCTGCCAAATTTCAACTTAATTGAACATCTCAAACTCAAGCAATTGCAACTTAAACATTTGGGACTAAAATGTAAAGCTTGCAAACTTCAGCGCCATTCAAATTAGTGCCCAAGGGTCACCTGTTTCGAAACACCCACCTGTCGTATCGAAACGCAGGATCGGAACGGTGTTGACAGTTTCGATACGCGGGTTGGTTCCGAGACTGGTTCCGAAAGGAGGCCTTCTAGTGGCCAAATCGTTTCGAAACATCCCTTAGCGTTTCGGAACACGAAGGCCATTTCAGGCCCCCGTTTCGAAACACTAGGGGGTGTTTCGATACGGTTTGCCTAGAAACAGCAGCAATTGCTGGTTTTTCATGCACAAACTCTATCAAACACATCCTAATGACTTCCCAACCATGCTAACAAGTCAACATACATATGACGTACATATTTAGAACTCCTAAACACATTCATGGCATCAAGCATGAAAACTCACAAGTCTAGAAGCATGCTTCCTATTAACAAAACCAATTAGGCAACCAAACTTCAAATCAAACATTTAAGGCCATTTACAATTCAAATCAACCAAGGCACACGTGCCACAACCTTAGAGAGTTTAATACATCTCCCAAAACAAAACCTAGGTTCCCATTGCCAAATTATCAAAACTAATAGTGTACGAAAACTTCACCATACATGAGCTTGGATTTCCTTGGACACACTTAGCTTCCTTGATGCCCTTAAACACCTCAATTATCTGCATTATTGGTAAAAGAGAGCGTAAGCACAAATGCTTAGTGAGGCAAGCTCTAAATAAAACCAATACAACAATGCATTTTTAGAAAACACTTTCAACAAAGCTTTTAAACCACAAGCTCATCTCTTTCTCATGCTACATTACATCATTTTCAAGCATCTCACGCTTCGTTCATTTAAATACATTATATTGGCTTTCAAGTGATAGTTCATAACCATTTCATCACAAAACACAATCGGATACGCGGATTACAAGCGTTGTCCCACACGCTTCATACACACTACCGAACTACACAAGGTTCACACTCAAGAGCAATCCCTCCATTGATGTGACACTCGTGGTGGAGTATAACAGTACAATCTCAACCCCTCAACACCACTCATCGGTAGTTGTATAATTCCACTAACGAGAGTAAGGGACACATAACACAAGATCCACACCCGGAATTTACAACCACCATTGTGATCTTACCTCAATCGTTAGGGTACTTGGATGGAGTTTACGGTACAATCACAACCCCTCAACATCCAAGGCGACTCTACTTACGGTGCACCCAATCCTATAGCCGGCTAACTATATCCGATTCAAGTACTTAAAAACCATTTCATCACTTGCCAATATACATCAAATACCATCATCAATTCACTGTTTTAAGCATTAATCAAAGCCACTTATCATCATGCATCTCCATGAATCATAACCAAATTAATAACATGCCCAACCAAGGATCTCTTACCTTGAGCATCCTTCAATATATGGCTTTCAAAATCAGCATTAATCATGCTAAAACATGCTTTCAAAACAGAAATTAAACACACATTTCATAACCAATGCATCAAACCATAACTTAGCACATCCCATTGAGTTTTTCCGAAAACGTACTCTTGAGCTTAGCTAAGTTGTTTAGACTTAAACTAAGCTCCCAAAACCTCCAAATAATCGTTTCAAATCTGGAAAACCATCTCCACTCACCAATTACGTTTCGCCTTGCTCGCCGAAACTCTAACTAAGCCTCTGATACTCCCGAACCAACACCAAAAGTGTCCGAAGGTGTCTCCCCTATTTACAACACATAAGAGCAGAGGATTAATTCATCATCATGCATTAAAATCATCAACCACTTTTCCTAAACTCGCTGCACCACCTAAACTCAACATTTCGGCTACCAAACACAACCGAAATCACCTCCAAACTCTTCCAAAACTTAACCCAGCCAATATCCATCACTTCTAATCACTTCTAAACATCAATTAACATCTAAAACAAACATAAACTCATCCTTATACCTCCAGCTTTAACAGAACACCAACAACACCCCAAAAACCACCATTTTCATAAGCAAAAACATAGGATACACAACCTATTCGGGATTGCATTGATAAAACCTCATTTCTAAAATCATTTAACATCCAAAATACATTAGAGAACTATCTCAAAACAGAGCCCAATCAATTTCAACGAAAATCTTCAAGATCTCTTCCAAAATCTTGAGTTTTAAGCCAAAATCTTGTTTCTAACATTAAATCCATTTATAAAACTTTAATAAAGGATTGACAACTTGGGAATTTCAGTAAAGAACTGAGTATTTAGAGGAGAATAATAATCTTACCTCTAAAGAATTTGATTTCTCCTTGATTTGGGCAAAATTCCATGAAAATTCAATGTGGAAATCAAAAGAATTTGATGCAAGATTGATTAGGAACCAATGAGTGATGGAAATCTCATCAATTGAAGTGAAAATCTATGTGAAAGTTGCTGGAGAAAAAGTGTTTGGATGATGTGATTTTGAGAGAAAAAGGAATGAGAGAAAATTAGAGAAAATGTAGTTATGAAAATCAAAAGGTAGTTTCTCCTTTTCTTTTATTTAATTAAAACATTAATTAAATCACCCAAATTAAGGAAAAATCTGGAGAAAAACATTTTGGGTAATCAGCTCCTTAAAGATTCAAAGTTTCAATCCTTTACAAAACAGTCACTACTAAACTTTGCAAAAATTGCATTTTGGTCACTACACGGAAATGTAGTATTTCCAAACCTTATTTTGTAAAATTGATTTCACCACTCTCTTAAATGTATTAAATGAGGATTTTTGGATATTTTTCTATATTTTTAAAGCATCCCGAACTAGGCTTTCCCTAAAACCTCCTTTTATATTCGAACCGTTTCTCAGACCGGTCCGATCAAACCCTAAACTTCTAAGCCCAAAATTGGGGTGTTACAACTCTCCCCCTCTTAAGAAACTTCTTCATGTCATCCTTTCTTTCCCATATGGCTTCCTCAACACCACGATGCCTCCACAACACCTTAACCAACTCAATGGTCTTACCTCGAAGAACTTTACTGTCCGAATCCAGAATTTCAACCGGCTCTTCATCATAGGTCAAGTCTGGATTCAACTCCACTTCCTCCACAGGCATAACATGCAAAGGATCGGATCTAAACCTCCGAAGCATAGAGACATGAAACACATCATGTATCCTTTCCAACTCTTGCGGCAACCTCACCTTGTACGCAACAGGACCCACACGTTCAATCACCTCGTATGGTCCAATATACCTAGGGCTTAACTTACCCTTCCAGCCAAACCTCATCACCTTCTTCCAAGGTGAAACCTTCAAAAACACACGGTCACCCACCGCAAACTCAATCTCCTTACGCTTCAAATCCACGTAAGACTTCTGTCGATCAGAAGCTGCCTTCAACCGCTCACAAATGAGCTTCGCCTTCTCGATGGTCCCTTTCAACAAAGCGGGCATCGAGACCAACTTCTGACCTGTTTCAGCCCAGCAAAGAGGAGTTCTGCACTTCCTTCCATACAAGGCTTCATAAGGTGCCATTTGAATACTTGCCTGGTAGCTATTGTTATAAGCAAACTCCACCAAAGGCAAATGCTTCTCCCAACAGCCTTGGAACTCAATCATACAGCACCTCAACATATCCTCAAGCACTTGGATAACACGCTCAGACTGACCATCCGACTGTGGATGATAAGAAGTACTAAAATTCAACTACGTACCCAAAGCTTGGTGCAAACACTCCCAAAAACGCGATGTAAACCTTGGATCTCTATCCGACACTATAGATTTTGGTACACCATGCAAACACACAATTTCGGCAATGTACAACTCTGCAAGCTTGTCCAAGGTATACGTAGTGTGCACAGGTAAGAAATGCGCACACTTCGTAAGGCTATCCACAATCACACACACTAAATTATTCTTTGATGGCGACAAAGGCAAACCAGACACGAAGTTCATGGTAATCCTTTCCCACTTCCACTCAGGAATCCTCAACGGTTGCAATAACCCTGAAGGAAATTGATGCTCAGCCTTAACCCGCTGACAAACCATGCACTTACTCACATACTCTGCAACATCTTTCTTCAAACCCACCCAGTAGTACTCATCCTTTAAATCACGATACATCTTTGTACTACCAGGATGCATAGCAAAAGGACTACTGTGAGCTTCAGTCAGAATAGTACGCCTCAACTCCGCATCATTTGGCACTACTATCCGACTTCCAAAACATAAAACTCCATCATCATTAAAACAGAAATCCAATGGTCTACCCTCAGCAATATCCTGAACATGTGGCACCAAAGAATCATCCAACAACTACTTATCCTTTATCAACTGAACCAAAGATGGTTTCACCTGCAATTCAGCCACAAGACCGCCATCTTGCGAAATACTACAGCTGGCAAACATAGCCCTTAACTCCACTGCCACCTTCCTGCTCAAGGCATCCGTTACAACATTAGCTTTTCCCGGATGGTACTCGATCGTTAGATCATAATCCTTAAGCAACTCCACCCAATGTCGCTGCCTAAGATTCAACTCCTTTTGTGACATCAGATACTTCAAACTCTTGTGATCCGTGTACACAGTACACTTCTCACCGTACAGATAATGTCTCCAAATCTTCAAAGCGAAAACCACTGCAGCTAACTCAATATCATGCGTAGGATAATTGCGCTCATGCACCTTCAATTGTCATGATGCATAAGCCACCACCTTACCCTCCTGCATTAGCACATATCCCAAACCAACATAGGATGCGTCACTATATACCATAAACTCTTTTCCTGATTCAGGCTGAACCAAGATTGGAGCTTGCGTCAAAGCTGCCTTAAGCTTCTCAAAAGCTTGTTGTCTTGCTTCCGTCCACTCATACTTGACATCCTTTTGCAACAACTTCGTCAAAGGTGCAACAATCTTTGAAAATTCATCCACAAACCTCCGGTAATATCCTGCCAACCCAAGGAAACTACGGACTTCATGAACAGACTTAGGAGGCTTTCAATTCATAACCGCCTCGATCTTCTGCGGATCAACACGAATTCCCTCAGCCGAAACCACATGACCAAGGAACACAACTTCCTTCAACCAAAACTCACACTTGCTCAACTTAGCATAGAGCTGATTTTCCAGAAGAGCTTGCAAGACAACCCTCAAATGACCTTCACGCTCCTCCTCAGTACGAGAGTACACAAGGATATCGTCAATGAACACCACAACAAACTTATCCAAGTATTCATGGAACACTCTATTCATCATGTCCATGAAAGCTGCAGGAGCATTCGTCAAGCCAAACGACATTACAAGGAACTCATAATGCCCATAGCTCGTCCTAAAGGCTGTTTTTGGCACATCCACATCTTTCACCTTAAGCTGGTAGTACCCTGACCTTAAGTCAATCTTGGAAAACACAGCCGCTCCACGAAACTGATCAAAAAGGTCATCAATCCTCGGCAAAGGACACCGATTCTTGATGGTCAACTTGTTCAGCTGACGATAATCGATGCACATTCTCATATTGCCATCCTTCTTTTTCACAAACAAGACCGGTGCAACCCAAGGTGACACACTCGGCCGAATGAACCCACGGTCAAGCAACTCCTGAAGTTGCGTCTTCAACTCCTTAGGTGCCATGCGATAGGGAGCAATGGACACTGGAGTTGTGTTTTCATACAGCTCAATTCCAAACTCCAGCTCTCGACTAGGCGGCAATCTAGGTAACTCCTCCGGAAACACTCCAGGAAACTCACGAACAGTTCTGATATCCTGAACGTGCAACTCCTTTGAACTAGGATTCATCACAAAGGCTAGATAAGCCTCGCAACCTTGCCTTAGCATTCGACTCGCTTCCAATGTAGACACCACATTGGCAAGAAACTTCACATTCTCACCAACCACCACCACTTCGTAATCATCCGCAAGTTTCAGCGAAACTCGCTTATTTTCAAAATCCACTACAGCTCGATGTTCAACAATCCAATCCATACCAAGGATTACATCAAAACCATAGAATGGCAATTCCATGAGATCAACAAGAAAGACATGATTTTGCACTTTCAAGGGACATCTTCTATACAACTTCCGTGTTACAACTGTCTCACCAAAGGAACTAGTCACACGCATACCAACATCCAAAGACTCAACAGGTAAACCAAGCATTTGAGCATGTTCACGCAATATGTATGAGTGTGTAGATCCAGAATCAATCAAAGAAAGTAATGATAAGGATTGCAAAGTAAAAGGTACCTGCGATCACATCCGTATCATTCCTTCCCTCACGCTGAGCATACACCCGAGCCTGGCCACCACCCTCAGGTTGAACAGCCACAACATGTGCTACATTCCTCCCTCCATCATCTATGCGCTGAAAATTACCACTACCGCGCCCACGACCTCTCTAAGGTGCAACTACACCAAGAGCACGTCCCTGACCACCACCGGCCAACAAAGGACACTCCCTCCTCATGTGGTCTGTCGAACCACAATTCCAACATGAGTTACATATCGTTGCAACAGGAGCCTGAACCTCCCTCGCTGCTTGCGGACAATCTCGCCTCAAATGGCCACGAGATCCACACGTCCAGCACGTGTTCTGATCAGCCCTCATCCTATCTCCCTAAACAGGAGTACCATGTCCTCCATTACCACGCCTAGCAGTAGACTGATACCTCCTATCTCGTCCTCTCTTGTTCCGTCCACCACAAGAACTATGATCAGCAGCTCTTTTTCTCGAGTTAGAACTACCGCCTCTGGAAGACAAACCCAAGTTCTGCTCGATGTCCGTCGCTCGACACACAAGCACATCAAAATCTATATATTCAGCCGCAAGCATAAAAGTCTTCACATCCGCTACCAATCCATAACGGAAACGTTCACACCTCTCCCACTCATCAGGGATTAGCTCAGGTGCATACTGACTAAGGCGAACAAACTGGATTTCGTACTCAGCTACCGTCATGCTGCCTTGCACAAGAGACATAAATTCTCTTTTCTTCTCATCTAGGTATCGCACACCTAGATACTTCCGCTTGAACGTATTCAGGAAAAACGTCCAAGTTACATCATTGTCCTCCATTCCAGAGATAGTGGTCGTCCACCACGTATAAGCATCATCATGCAGCAGCGACACCACACAACCCAACTTCTGCACATTATTGCAGTTCATTTGCCCCAAAATCCTCTTGCTGCTTTCCAACCAAGACCCAGATCCTTCCGGAGATAAACCTCTGAACTCAGTCCCTCCCAGACTGCGAAGATGTTCCAAAGGCAATCTCACATTAGCATCATCCTGATGCGCAGCTCCATGAGCTCCAGCTACTGCTGCCTGAAAGGCTCCAGCAATAGCCTGAATCAACACAGTCATGTCAGGAGCAGCTTGCTCTTGCACACCCTCATGTCCAGTGACCCCAGCACCAGCACCAACACCAGCATTATCACCTCCAGCACCACCACCACCGGGTGGTCCACCACCAGGGGGAGGAGGTAAATCCACAACATACTCACCGTTCTCATCATTCTCATTCTCATTCTCATTCTGAGCCATAGCTCTTGTATTCATTCTCATATCTCTACGTGGCCCCATTTACAAAGAAAACAATGCACTGACACAAATGCAATAAACACAATTAGGCTCAATAAGGTAAGTAATCCAAGTACTCAAGCTCTTTTTTGAAAACAATTCCTTTCATTAGTTTTGATATGGCAATGAGATCCCCTAACACATCCAACATAGCATATCATCACAATTGAGGCCGTGCATCACTATTCATACAACATTCTTTCACCCAAAAGGCAAATCATGCAAATATACATACATCACCCACATAACAATTCCCAATTACACGAGAACTAAGCTCTGATACCACAAAATGTAACCCCCTTAGCCCGGCCTAGACGGTTGGCCCGAACTACGAAGATTACACGGGGAAAACCAAAGTCAACCTTGATTCACGACCCTTTTTTTTTCCTTTTTGATCTTGCCTAGATACATATTAACTCTAAGTGAGTACTCACGAGATTCAATAGAGAAAGGCACAGCGATCGGATTTCAAAAAGGGACTCAATTGCACAAAATACAAATTTAGGGACCAAAACGTAATTTCTGAAATTTAGAAGGTCTTTACTGATTTAAAAGTTACCAATATGAAATTAGTCATGTTAAATGCTTCTCTGCCAAATTTCAACTTAATTGAACATCTCAAACTCAAGCAATTGCAACTTAAACATTTGGGACTAAAATGTAAAGCTTGCAAACTTCAGCACCATTCAAATCAGTGCCCAACGGTCACCTGTTTCGAAACACCCACCTACCGTATCGAAACGCAGGATCGGAACGGCGTTGACCGTTTCGATACGCGGGTTGGTTCCGAGACTGGTTCCGAAACGAGGCCTTCCAGTGGCCAAATCGTTTCGAAACATCCCTTAGCGTTTCGGAACACGAAGGCCATTTCAGGCCCCCGTTTCGAAACACTAGGGGGTGTTTCGATACGGTTTGCCCAGAAAAAGCAGCAATTGCTGGTTTTTCATGCACAAACTCGATCAAACACATCCTAATGACTTCCCAACCATTCTAACAAGTCAACATACATATGAGGTACATATTTAGAACTCCTAAACACATTCATGGCATCAAGCATGAAAACTCACAAGTCTAGATGCATGCTTCCTATTAACAAAACCAATTAGGCAACCAAACTTCAAATCAAACATTTAAGGCCATTTACAATTCAAATCAACCAAGGCAAACGTGTCGCAACCTTAGGGAGTTTAATACATCTCCCAAAACAAAACTAGGTTCCCATTGCCAAATTATCAAAACTAATAGTGTACAAAAACTTCACCATACATGAGCTTGGATTTCCTTGGACACACTTAGCTTCCTTGATGCCCTTAAACACCTAAATTATCTGCATTATTGGTAAAAGAGAGCGTAAGCACAAATGCTTAGTGAGGAAAGCTCTAAATAAAACCAATACAACAATGCATTTTTAGAAAACACTTTCAACAAAGCTTTTAAACTACAAGCTCATCTCTTTCTCATGCTACCTTACATTATTTTCAAGCATCTCACGCTTCGTTTGTAACACTCGTGTTTTAGGGTTAGGAGTTAGTCGCGTGAGTTGGTTCGAGTTGGTAAAATCGATTTTAATCAATTTGACCTTAGTCTTGATTTAATTGAGATTTAAAATAAAAAGGGTGGTGTTTTTGTAAATATGTGGAAAAAGGGATGACAACCTTTTTGAAATTAAAAGAACAAAAAAAAGACTTCATCTTTCCCCTTTTTCTTCATTCTAACGTGAAACCCAACTAAACCCCTCCCAAACCCCAAACTTTACTATTCCATTCAATCTCTCCATTGATTCAAGGGCTTTTTCAAAGGTAATGTCATATTTAAATTCTCCTCATCATCCTCTTCATTTACATAGTCTTAGATTTTAAAACTATCCATTTTTGTATTTTTGAAGTTCAAAGAAAATTTGGATTTTTAATGGGTTTTTCAATTGCTTTTGAATTTTTGAGTTGGGTTTTGGTTTAACCTCATCCAAATACACTTAATATCTTGAAATGGTAGGATTTGGGTGAAAACCCGAAGTGGATCTTTGGGGCAATTTTTGAAGTGTCAAAATTTGGGTTTTTGGTGTGTTTTAGGGTTGAGTTGAAGGGCTGATGGTATAAGGGTATTAGGAAGTGTTTTGGAACCTTTTAGATGACATTTGGGTGTTAGAAATCATGGTTTTCAGCTGGGTTTTGGGGGAGCTCGAAAATGGAGGTTTTGAGGTTAATTGGGTTTGAAATTGGTGAAGTTTGGCTTGTGTTTATGGGTTGGAGTTTGAGACTGAATTTAGCATTGAATTGGTGAGTAATGATTATGTTTTGATTGGTTAGAAGCAAGAGGAGACATCGGAGAAGCATCGGGACCGAATCCGGGAATCGAAGAGGCTTGATTTGCTTGCTTGGTTTGCTAAGGAAGGGTGGTGAGTGAATCTTTAAATTGATTTAAAGTTGGTTCAAGTGTGTGTTGTGGAGGTCTTGGAATGAGTTTGGTAGACCATTCCAAGGTAGAAGTCAAATTGGTAGTTTGACCTCTTGTTTGTAATGAGCTTTGATTTCCAAATGCCTATCTTGATCTTGCATAGTATGTGTTGACCTTGAATGTATATTCATTGTTGTGTATGATGATAGTTGAATGATATGAATGATGATTAATGTGACGTGGTTTAAAGAATTGGCACTAGTTAACTTATCGGGTGTAAATGATCGATCATTAGGATTAGTGTGCACACGTTTGAGTCAAAACGCGCGTGGCCTTGATGGCGTTGAGTCATCAAGGAGGAGTACGGTGATGTAATATTCCACCGGAAATTTATTGATATTATACGTAATGATGAGTGGAATCTCATCCGTAGGTCATGTGGTGATGAGTGGAATCCCACCCATGCAAGGTCCGATGATGAGTGTAATCCCACCGAGGTAATGTTATTGTCGAGAGTAAATCCGCACATCCTAGTAAACTAATAGTGACCAATGAAATTGCTCTTATGATTATGATGTTGGGACATTTGATTTATATTGTTGAGCTTAATATGATGTAAGATGTCATATTTATGACTATTGAAAGACTAGCTAGGTTGCCTTGTTGTTGCGTATATACGTTGTGTTCGACCTTAAGGATTACATGCTTGAGCCCTGCATTGTTGTTGATTTTGATTTTAGAGCATCCTCACTAAGCTTATAGCTTACGCTCTCATTTTCAACAATGCAGATCATTAGCGTGGTGTTAGCAAGGAGCAAGGCGGAGGGGCTTTCCAAGTGTAGTTGCTCAAGTATGATTTAGTAATTAAAGTGGTAGTTTAGCAATGGGGCTACTATGTTTTTGTATGAGCGTGTATGACTCCTAAATGTTGTTGATGTTCATGTTTTGGCTTGGATTTGTAAACCATGCTTGTTTTGATGAGGCTATGCCTTTGATGGTTTATGTTGTTTTGGTTGTGTATGCAAACCTTGTATGTGTTGACTTGCGCCTTCTGGCTTTTTGAACTCTTAAGTATGCCCGTTTATGCAAAATGTATCCCTTGTGTGAATGCCATGATGTATATGTGTATTTGTTCATCCAAATTGCTTACATGTTAATTCATGGTTGTAAAATGTTGCATGAGTGGTTGTATGTGGCTAGGGGAGTCCCAATATGCATTTAGAGTTTGAGTCTTGTTGGTTTTTGCTAAAATTTGAGACTTGCAGAGCAGGGCGTATCGGTACGCCTGAGGGCCGTATCGATACGGTCTTGCCTGCAGGACTCAGTTTGGCTGGGCGTATCGATACACGTGGGTGTATCGGTACGATTTTTGCTCACTGGAATTCTGAGATTTTGGGGAGTTTTTGGCGTATCGGTACGGTATTGGGGAGTATCGGTACGGTTTCATCTCGTTGACCGCGAGATGTTGACTGAGAAGGGCGTATCGACACGCTCAAGGGATGTATCGATACGGTCTTCCCTGAGTTGACTATTTGAGTTTACCTAGTCAAGGCGTATCGATACCCTTGATTGGTGTACCGATACGGCCTGCCTTGTATGTGTAAAATGAACAGTTTAATGTATGGGTTGAGACTCGAATGTGTTTCTTACTTGATGTTTTCCGTTGACGTGATCACTTAGGAGTTAATAAGCCTTTAGACAAGATTAAAATGGAAGAAATTTTCTAGGGTTGCTAACTGAGGGGGAACCCTAACGGGTTTCGCTTCGATTTTCCCCATGTAGCCTACTCAGACCGGCCATCCGGCCAGACCGGGACGAGGGGGTTACATTTGTTGGTATCAGAGCCTGAGGTTACCGAGACCTCGGGCAGGTAAGTGAGGTAAGTTGATGTATTAAGCATTTGATATGTCTTGGTATATGCTTTGCCATGTAATCCTATTGTTTGGTCGCTCATATGATGATTGGAAGCATGAATTGTTGCGTTTGGTGTAATGTCTAGTGCCCATTGCTACTATTACTTAATTTAAAAAGGTTTTGTAAAGGAAAGTACTTGAGCACAGTTGGACCCTTGCCTTTGCTAACTTAATCCTTATCTGTTTGTTGTTGTAATTATTATCTTGCTAGCTGTATCATGAGACCACGTGGGAGGCCTAGGATGGTTCAGCCGAAACTAAGGGCACAAGCTCCGGGGATTGAGCAGATTGGAGGGGCGCAGGCTCCTCAACCTCCTCCTCATCAAGAGGGAGGTGAGGCGGGAGCCGAGGGTCTTGGACCTCAAGTAGGCCAAGGACCGGCCGGAATTGATTTAGCTCCCTTAGTTCAGGCGATAGCTGGGGCTTTCCAGGCTGCAGTGGCTGGGGGTCAGGCAGCGGCACAACCCCAGGGAGAGGGTACTGGTTTGCCTTTGGAGAGACTCCGCAGTTTGGGAGGTGAAGAGTTCAGAGGGTCGACACCGAAGAGGTCTGAGATGTGGTTAGAGAAGACCGTCCGTATCTTGTCACAGATGGGATGTACTGGGGGACGCAAGTTAGGGTATGTTGAGTCCTTGCTTTAGGGTGATGCCTACACTTGGTGGGTCACCATCAATACGGGTATGGAAGAGGCTGAGATCACTTGGGAGTTCTTTGAGTCAACATTCCGTAAGAAGTCTCTGGTCCTCGATATCTCGATGAGAAGAAAAGGGAATTTATGGCCTTGCTTTAGGGGAGTATGTCTGTGACCGACTACGAGATTCGATTTGTTAGGCTGAGTCAGTACGCGTCTGAGCTTGTTCCTTCTGAAGTGGAACATTGTAACCGTTTCCGTTATGGGTTGAATGAAGAAATAAAGAGGTACACACTAGCTTCGAACTACACTGATTTTGATGTCTTGGTCGCTAGGGCCAAGGACTTCGAGCACAGTTTGGGCTTGACCAAACGATCTGGTGGTTCTAGTTCTAGCAAGAGATCTAGTGATTTTGAAAGAGGTGATGCCAAGAGGCATCGGGACAACCGGCATCACTATGACCATAGACGTGGTGGAGGTAACCACGGTAGTGGCCAACAGGGCCAGAGGGCTGGTGGGAAGTTGCCCACATATGCTACTTGCGGGAGGAACCACACCGGGGAGTGTTGGGGGAATTTCCACTCGTGTTGGAGTTGTGGGGCTAGGGACCATATTAGGCGTGACTGTCCACATCAGGTGGGGCAGGTACCAGCTCAGGCTCCTGCTAGAGCCAATGACTTTCAGAGAGGTTGCGGGCGCGGTAGAGGTAACTTCCAACCGAGGAACGATGGCCAGAGAAACATAGCACACGTAGTTGCAGTCCAGCCAGAGGGCGGAGGCCAGGCCAGAGTTTACGCTCAGCGTGGGGATCAGCATGACACAGATGTGATCGTAGGTAACTTCTCGATACAGTCTTTGGGTTTGCTTTCTTTGATTGACTCCGGGTCTAAACATTATTATATTCTGAGTGAGCATGCACAGTTGTTGAAATTGCTCTTGAAATATTAGAGGTAGGAGTAAGTGTTACTAGTTCCTTTAGGGACACGATAGTAGTTAGAAAAATGTACAGAAGGTGTCCGTTGATGGTTCAGGGACATGTGTTTCCAGTGGATACGATAGAGCTACCTTTTTATGGCTTTAATATAATTCTGGGTATGAACTGGCTCACTGAGCATAGAGCTAGGATAGACTTTGAAACTAAGAGGATTTCTTTGAGACTCTCAGATGATTATGAGATAGTGGTGGTGGGTGAGAACATGAAGTTCTTGTCCAATGTAGTTTCAGTTTTAGAGGCTAAGAAATTTGTTGAGTTGGGTTGCGAAGCATATTTGGCCTATGTGATGAATCCTAACATGAGTGAGGTCAGACCTCAAGACATCCGGACAGTGTGTGACTTTCCTAGTGTGTTTCCGGAAGAGTTGCCGGGTTTATCGCCTGATAGAGAGGTAGAGTTCACTACTGAGACTTATTCTGATTCATCTCCTGTTTCGATTGCTCTGTATCGTATGGCACCGAGAGAACTGAAAGAGTTGAAGACTCAGTTGCAAGAGTTGACAAATAGAGGTTTTATTCGACCTAGTTCTTCACCCTGGGGTGCACCAGTTTTGTTTGTGAAGAAGAAAGATGGAAGCATGAGAATGTGTATAGATTACATACAGTTGAATCAGTTAACAGTGAAGAACAAGTCTCCGTTGCCGAGAATTGATTGTTTGATAAGTTGAGAGGGGAATCAGTCTTTTCGAAGATTGACTTGAGATCCGGCTACTACCAGCTAAAGGTAAGAGAGGTTGATGTACCGAAGACGGCCTTTAGAGCTAGGTATGGTCACTATGAGTTTTTAGTCATGCCTTTTGGGTTGACTAACGCACCAGCTGCTTTCATGGATATGATGAATAGGATTTTTCATCAGTACTTAGATCAGTTTATAGTTGTTTTTATAGATGACATCTTAGTTTATTCGCGTACCAAGGAAGACCATGACCGGCACTTGAGATTAGTTTTGAAGATTTTGTTAGATAATCAGTTGTATGCGAAGTTGAGCAAGTTTGAGTTTTGGATCCGAGAGGTAGTCTTCCTAGGGCATGTAGTGTCATCCGATGGGATTAGAGTTGATCCAAAGAAGATAGAGGCCATTGTTGAGTGTAAACAACCGAAGTAACAGAGGTACGTAGCTTTCTAGGCTTAGCTGGATACTATAGAAGATTCGTAGAAGGTTTCTCGAAGTTAGCCGCTCCATTGACACAGTTACTTCAGAAGAGTGTTCAGTTTGAGTGGACAGATGCAAGACAGAGAGCCTTTGAGAAGTTAAAAGAAGCTTTGACCCAAGCACCGATCTTGATACAGCCAGTCTGGGAAGGACTATGTAGTTTACAGTGATGCTTCCTATGTAGGCCTAGGTTGTGTTCTTATGCAAGATAACAGAGTAGTGGCTTATGCCTCAAGACAGTTGAAGACTCACGAGCGTAACTATCCTACCCATGACATAGAGTTAGCTGTAGTTGTGTTTGCTCTGAAGATTTGGAGACATTACTTGTACGGTGAGAAATGCACAGTGTACACGGATCACAAGAGTTTGAAGTACATCATGACTCATCGAGATTTGAATATCAGACAGCGTAGGTGGTTAGAGTTGCTAAAGGACTATGATCTTACGATTGAGTACCATCGGGGTAAGGCCAATGTAGTGGCCGACGCTTTGAGTAGAAAGGTAGCCGTAGACTTGAGAGCCATGTTTGCTAGATTGAGCTTGTCCGGAGATGGTGGCTTGGTAGCCGAGCTTCAGGTTAGACCTACACTGGGTCAGTTGATTAGGGAAAAGCAGCTCCAAGATAGATCTTTGGCACCTCACGTGCAAGATGTGGCCGAGGGTAGATCTTCATACTACACTTTCAGTACCGATGGGGTCTTGTGTTTCAAGAATAGAATAGTTGTGCCAGAAGACAGTGACTTGAGACGTACGATCTTGACAGAAGCACACAGTAGTCCGTTTGCTATGCATCCTGGAAGTACGAAGATGTACTGTGATTTGAAGAATGAGTACTTTTGGGTTGGTTTGAAGAGAGATGTAGCCGACTTCGTGAGCAAGTATATGGTGTGTCAGAGAGTGAAGGCGGAACATCAGGTTCCCTCAGGTTTGTTGCAACCGTTGAGAATTCCGGAATGGAAATGGGAGAACATTACCATGGATTTTGTTTCGGGTTTGCCTTTGACTCCTACGAAGAAGAACTCAGTTTGGGTTATAGTAGATCGCTTTACGAAGTGTGTTCACTTCTTGGCAGTCAATACCACTTATACTTTAGATAGATTGGTTGATATGTATATTGGTGAGATTGTTAGACTGCATGGTGTGCCGAAGTCTATTGTGTCCGATAGAGATCCGAGGTTTACATCTCGATTTTGGGAGTGTCTGCATACAGCTTTGGGTACCCGTTTGAATTTCAGCACGTCTTATCATCCTCAGTCAGATGGTCAGTCAGAGAGAGTTATACAGATTCTAGAGGATATGCTGCGTTGTTGCATCATTGATTTTCAGGGTACGTGGGAGAAGCATTTGCCTCTTGTTGAGTTTGCTTACAATAATAGCTTCCATTCGAGTATTCAGATGGCTCCGTATGAGGCCTTGTATGGTAGGAAGTGTAGAACTCCAGTTTGTTGGGCCGATGTGGGACATAAATTGTTACCTATGCCGGATTTGCTCAAGGGGACCACCGATAAGGTGAAATTGATTTGCGATCGATTGAAGGCTGCTTCGGATAGGCAGAAGTCCTATGCCGACTTGAAGAGGAAGGAAGTTGAGTTCTCAATGGGTGAGAAGGTATTCTTGAAAGTGTCTCCGTGGAAGAAAGTAATGAGATTTGGCCGAAAAGGGAAGTTGAGTCCTAGGTTCATAGGACCGTATGAGATTGTGAAGAGGGTTGGTCCAGTTGCTTATCAGTTGCGTTTGCCATCCGAGCTAGAGAAGATACACGATGTATTTCATGTTTCGATGCTCCGTAAGTATAGGTCTGATCCATCACATGTTATGCATGTAGAAGAGATTGAATTGAATCTGGATTTGACTTTTGAGGAAGAACCGGTTGAGATCCTAGCTTCTGACAGTAATGTGTTGCGGGGAAGATCGATTGAGTTAGTGAAAGTGCGGTGGCAATCTCGAGGGGTGGACGAGGCCACTTGGGAGAGGAAGGAGGATATGGAGAGGCAGTTTCCGTATCTCTTTCAGTCAGGTAATTTCGGGGACGAAATTCCTTCAGTGGGAGAGAGTTGTAACACCCGTGTTTTGGGGTTAGGAGTTAGTCGCGTGAGTTGGTAAAATCGATTTTAATCAATTTGACCTTAGTCTTGATCTAATTGAGATTTAAAATAAAAAGGGTGGCGTTTTTGTAAATATGTGGAAAAAGGGATGACAACCTTTTTGAAATTAAAAGAACAAAAAAATGACTTCATCTTCCCCCTTTTCTTCATTCCAACGTGAAACCCAACTAAACCCCTCCCAAAACCCCCAAAGTTTACTAATCCATTCAATCTCTCCATTGATTCAAGGGCTTTTTCAAAGGTAATGTCATATTTAAATTCTCCTCATCATTCTCTTCATTTACATAGTCTTAGATTTCAAAACTATCCATTTTTGTATTTTTCAAGTTCAAAGAAAGTTTGGATTTTTAGTGAGTTTTTCAATTACTTTTGAATTGTTGAGTTGGGTTTTGTTTTAACCTCATCAAAACACACTTAATACCTTGAAATGGTAGGATTTGGGCGAAACCCCGAAGTGGGTCTTTAGGGCAATTTTTGAAGTGTCAAAAATTGGGTTTTTGGTGTCTTTTAGGGTTGAGTTGAAGGGCTGATGGTATAAGGGTATTAGGGAAGTGTTTTGGAACCTTTTAGATGCCATTTGGGTGTTAGAAATCATGGTTTTCAGCTGGGTTTTGGGGGAGCTCGAAAATGGAGGTTTTGAGGTTAATTGGGTTTGAAATTGGTGAAGTTTGGCTTGTGTTTATGGGTTGGAGTTTGAGACTGAATTTAGCATTGAATTGGTGAGTAATGATTGTGTTTTGATTGGTTAGAAGCAAGAGGAGACATCGGAGAAGCATCGGGACCCAATCCGGGAATCGAAGAGGCTTGATTTGCTTGCTTGGTTTGCTAAGGAAGGGTGGTGAGTGAAACTTTAAATTGCTTTAAAGTTGGTTCAAGTGTGTGTTGTGGAGATATTGGAATGAGTTTGGTAGACCATTCCAAGGTAGAAGTCAAATTGGTAGTTTGACCTCTTGTTTGTAATGAGATTTGATTTCCAAATGCCTATCTTGATCTTGCATAGTATGTGTTAACCTTGAATGTATATTCATTGTTGTATATGATGATAGTTGAATGATATGAATGCTGATTAATGTGATGTGGTTTAAAGAATTGGCACTAGTTAACTTACCGGGTGTAAATGATCGATCATTAGGATTAGTGTGCACACGTTTGAGTCAAAACGTGTGTGGCCTTGATGGCGTTAAGACATCAAGGAGGAGTACGGTGATGTAATATTCCACCGGAAATTTATTGATATTATACGTGATGATGAGTGGAATCCCATCCGTAGGGCATGTGGTGATTAGTGGAATCCCACCCATGCAAGGTCCGGTGATGAGTGTAATCCCACCGAGGTAATGTTATTGTCGAGAGTAAATCCGCACATCCGAGTAAACTAATAGTGGCCAATGAAATTGCTCTTATGATTATGATGTTGGGACATTTGATTTATATTATTGAGCTTAATATGATGTAAGATGCCATATTTATGACTCTTGAAAGACTAGATAGGTTGCCTTGTTGTTGCGTATGTATGTTGTGTTCGATGTTAAGGATTACATGCTTGAACCCTGCATTGTTGTTGTTTTTGATTTTAGAGCATCCTCACTAAGCTTATAGCTTACGCTCTCATTTTCGACAATGTAGATCATTAGCTTGGTGTTAGCAAGGAGCAAGGCGGAGGGGCTTTCCAAGTGTAGTTGCTCAAGTATGATTTAGTAATTAAAGTGGTAGTTTATCAATGGGGCTACTATGTTTTTGTATGAGCGTGTATGACTCCTAAATGTTGTTGATGTTCATGTTTTGGCATGGATTTGTAAACCATGCTTGTTTTGATGAATGCTTGTGTTGATGAGGCTATGCCTTTGATGGTTTATGTTGTTTTGGTTGTGTATGCAAACCTTGTATGTGTTGACTTGTGCCTTATGGCTTTTTGAACTCTTAAGTATGCCCGTTTATGAAAAATCTATCCCTTGTGTGAATGCCATGATGTATATGTGTATTTGTTCATCCAAATTGCTTACATGTTAATTCATGGTTGTAAAATGTTGCATGAGTGGTTGTATGTGGCTAGGTGAGTCCAAATATGCATTTAGAGTTTGAGTCTTGTTGGTTTTTGCTGAAATTTGAGACTTGCAGAGCAAGGCGTATCGGTACGCCTGAGGGCCGTATCGATATGGTCTTGCCTGCAGGACTCAGTTTGGCTGGGCGTATCGATACACGTGGGTGTATCGGTACGGTTTTTGCTCACTGGAATTCTGAGATTTTGGGGAGTATCGGTACGGTGTTGGGGCGTATCGGTACGGTTTTATCTCGTTGACCGCGAGATGTTGACTGAGAAGGGCGTATCGTTACGCTCAAGGGCTATATCGATACGGTCTTCCATGAGTTGACTGTTTGAGTTGACCTAGTCAAGGCGTATCGATACCCTTGATTGGTGTACCGATACGGCCTGCCCTGTATGTGTAAAATGAGCAGTTTATTGTATAGGTTGAGACTCGAATGTGTTTCTTACTTGATGTTTTCCGCTGACGTGATCACTTAGGAGTTAATATGCCTTTAGACAAGATTAAAATGAAAGAAATTTTCTAGGGTTGCTAACCGAGGGGGAACCCTAACGGGTTTCGCTTCGGTTTTCCCCGTGTAGCCTTCTCGGACCGGTCATCCGGCCAGACCGGGACGAGGGGGTTACATCGTTCATTTAAATATATTATATTGGCTTTCAAGTGATAGTTCATAACCATTTCAACACAAAACACAATCGGATACCCGGATTAAAAGCGTTGTCCCACACATTTCATACACACTACCGGACTACACAAGTTTCACACTCAAGAGCAATCCCTACATTGATGTGACACCAGTGGTGGAGTATAACGGTACAATCTCAACCCCTCAACACCACTCATCGGTAGTTGTATAATTCCACTAACGAAAGTAAGAGACACATAACACAAGATCCACACACGGAATTTTCAACCACCGTTGTGATCTTACCTCAATCGTTAGGGTACTTGGATGGAGTTTACGGTACAATCACAACCCCTCAACATCCAAGGCGACTCTACTTACGGTGCACCCAATCCTATAGCCGGCTAACTATATCTGATTCGAGTACTTAAAAATCATTTCATCACTTGCCAATATACATCAAATACCATAATCAATTCACTGTTTTAAGCATTAATCAAAGCCACTTATCATCATGCATCTCCATGCATCATAACCAAATTAATAACATGCCAAACCAAGGATCTCTTACCTTGAGCATCCTTCAATATATGGCTTTCAAAACCAGCATTAATCATGCTACAACATGCTTTCAAAACAGAAATTAAACATGCATTTCATAACCAATGCATCAAACCATAACTTAGCACATCCGAGGGAGTTTTTCTGAAAACTTACTCTTGAGCTTAGCTAAGTTTTTTAGACTTAAACTAAGCTCCCAAAACCTCCAAATAATCGTTTCAAAGCTGGAAAACCATCTCCAATCACCAATTACGTTTCGCCTTGCTCGCCGAAACTCTAACTAAGCCTCTGATACTCCCGAACCAACACCAAAAGTGTCCGAAGGTGTCTCCCCTGTTTACAACACACAAGAGCAGAGGATTAATGCATCATCATGCATTAAAATCATCAGCCACTTCTCCTAAACTCGTTGAACCACCTAAACTCAACATTTTGGCTACCAAACACAACTGAAATCACCTCCAAACTCTTCCAAAACTTAACCCAGCCAAGATCCATCACTTCTAATCACTTCTAAACATCAATTAACATCTAAAACAAACATAAACTCGTCCTTATACCTCCAGCTTTAACAGAACACCAAAAACACCCCAAAAACCACCATTTTCATAAGCAAAAACTTAGGAAACACAACCTATTCGGGATTGCATTGATAAAACCTCATTTCTAACATCATTTAACATCCAAAATACATTAGAGAACTATCTCAAAACAGAGCCCAATCAATTTCAACGAAAATTTTCAAGATCTCTTCCAAAATCTTGAGTTTTAAGCCAAAATCTTGTTTCTAACATTAAATCCATTTATAAAACTTTAATAAAGGATTGACAACTTGAGAATTTCAGTAAAGAACTGAGTATTTAGTGGAGAAGAACAATCTTACCTCTAAATGGTGATTTCTCCTTGATTTGGGCAAAATTCCATGAAAATTCAATGTGGAAATCAAAAGGATTTGATGCAAGATTGATTAGGAATCAATGAGTGATGGAAATCTCATCAACTGAAGTGAAAATCTATGTGAAAGTTACTGGAGAAAAAGTGTTTGGATGATGGGATTTTGAGAGAAAAAGGAATGAGAGAAAATTAGAGAAAAGGTAGTTATGAAAATCAAAAGGTAGTTTCTCATTTTCTTTTATTTAATTAAAATATTAATTAAATCACCCAAATTAAGGAAAAATCTGGAGAATTTTTTTTGGGTAATTAGCTCCTTAAAGATTCAAAGTTTCAATCCTTTACAAAACAGTCACTACTAAGCTTTGCAAAAATCGCATTTTGGTCACTACACCGAAATGTAGTATTTCCAAACCTTATTTTGTAAAATTGATTTCACCACTCTCTTAAATATATTAAATGAGGATTTTTAGATATTTTTCTATATTTTTAAAGCATCCCGAACTAGGCTTTCCCTAAAACCTCCTTTTATATTCAAACCGTTTCTTAGACCGGTCCGATCAAACCCTAAACTTGTAAGCCCAAAATTGGGGTGTTACATAGGTAATCACTCTACTATTCTCATTGAAAATGTTTTATATGTCGATGGTTAAAACACAATTTATTGAGCATTAGTCAATTGTGTGATAAAGGGTTTAATGTCTTATTTGATAAAAATGGGTTCAAAATTGTTGACATGAAATCAAATAATAAAATGCTCATTGGTCATCGCATAGGTAATATATACATGGTGCATTTAGATGACATTCATACATCCCATGCATGTTTTTTTGCACAAAATGAAAATGATGGATGGCTATGAGATAGGAAACTAGGACATGCTAGCATTAGTGTTTTAGAAAAATTAGTTTCCCTAAATCTAGTTAGAGGTTTACCCAAGATGAAGTTTTCAAATGATAAAATATGTGATGCATGCTCTAAGAGTAAATAACATAGATCATCCTTTAAATCCATTAATGATGTTTCTACAAGTAGGTGTTTACAACTAATTCACATGGATTTATTTGGGCCTATTAGAACTATGAGCTTGGGTGGTAAATCGTATGCATTTGTACTTGTTGATGACTATTCTAGATTTACTTGAGTTCTATTCTTAAGTACTAAAGATGAAGCTTTAGAAAAATTCATCACGTTTTCAAAATTAACTCAAAATGATCTTGAACTTAAAATTTCTCATATTAGAAGTGATCATGGAACAAAGTTTCAAAATCTAGGTTTAGAAGAGTTTTGAAATGAAAATGGTATTAGCCACAATTTTTTGGCTGCTCAAACTCCTCAACAAAATGGGGTAGTTGAGAGGAAAAATAGAACTTTACAAGAAATGGCTAGAACCATGCTTTGTGAAAACAATTTACCAAAATATTTTTAGGCGGAAGCCACAAACACCGCTTGCTACATTGTAAATCGAGTAATGATTAGGCCACTTTTAAAGAAAACACCATATGAGATTTTAAAATCTAAAAATCCTAACATTAGCTATTTTCATCCATTTGGTTGCAAGTGCTTTGTTTTAAATAATGGAAAAGACAACTTATGTAATTTTGATGCTAAAAGTGATGAAGTTATTTTCTTAGGGTATTCTTTAACCTCTAAAGCCTATCGTGTATTTAATAAGAGAACTTTTGTAGTAGAAGAGTCTATTCATGTTGTATTCGATGATAACCTCCTTCCGAGGAAGGAATCTTGTGATGATGATGATGTAGGAATCATTGATGCCTTTGATGGAGGATAAACTTCAAAGGAGGATGAGATTCCAACTAAAGATGAGGATGCACAAGATCCACCTCTTGAAGCCTTGAAGGACTTGGCTTTTGAGGAAAAGGAAGTGAGCTACCTAAGGGAGTACATCTATGTCAAAGGTGGTGAAATCTTGGGTGATCCATCCAAGGGGGTAACTACTAGATCTTCTCTCAAACTCATGAATCATGTTGCCTTTATCTCATGCATTGAGCCTAAGAACATTAAAGAAGCATTAAAAGATAATTTTTGGATTATGGCTATGCAAGAAAAGTTAAATCAATTTGAGAGAAGTAATGTATGGACATTAGTTGAAAGGCCTAGTAATCAATCTACTATAGGAACTAAATGAGTATTTAGGAATAAACTAGATGAGAGTGGTAACATTGTGAGAAACAAAGCTAGATTAGTTGCTCAAGGTTACACTAAAGAAGAGGGAATTGATTTTGATGAAACCTATGCACCTGTAGCTAGAATGGAAGCTATTAGGATGTTATCATGATTTCAAGCTTTTTCAAATGGATGTTAAAAGCGCATTTTTAAATGGTTTTATAAATGAAGAAGTGTACGTGGAACAACCACCGGGTTTTAAGGATTCAAAATTTCCAAATCATGTTTTCAAACTAACTGAAGCACTTTATGGTTTAAAACAAGCTCCTAGAGCTTGGTATGAAAGACTTTCAAACTTTTTGATTGAAAAAGGTTTTGAAAAAGGTAAGGTGGACATTACATTTTTCATAAAAAGGTATAAAAATGACATCTTAGTAGTACAAATATATGTTGATGCTATTATTTTTGGATCTACAAATGAGTGTCAATGCAAAAAGTTTGCTAAGTTAATGCAAGGTGAATTCGAGATGAGCATGACGGGGGAGCTCTCATTCTTTTTGAGACTCCAAATCAAGCAAAGGAATGATGGCACCTTCATCAATCAAGCAAAGTACGTGAATGATATGCTCAAGAAGTTTGGCTTGGAGAATGCACAGCCTCAAGCCACACCAATGAGCTCATCTACAAAGCTTGACAAAGATGAAGGAGGTAAGTGTGTTGGCTCTAAGCTTTATCGCTCTATGATTGGATCTTTGCTTTACCTTACCGCAAGTAGACCAGATATATTATTTAGTGTTTGTGTGTGTGCTAGGTTTCAAGCTAGTCCTAGAGAGTCTCACCTTATAGCCGTTAAGAGAATCTTTAGGTACCTTAGAGATACTCCTTGTCTAGGTCTTTAGTACCCTAGAGACTCAACCTTTAACCTTCATGCTTATTCAGATACAGATTATGGGGGTGTAAAATCGATAGGATGAGTACTTCGGGAACATGTCAATTCCTAGGTAGTATGCTCATATCTTGGTTCTCTAAGAAACAAAATAGTGTAGCTCTATCTACTATTGAAGCCGAGTACATATCCTTAGGGAGTTGTTGTGCCGAAGTCCTTTGGATGGAGCAACAACTCTTAGATTATGGTATTAAAGTTGAAACCATACCCCTTTAAGTGTGACAACACTAGTGCCACATGCTTAACCAAAAATCCCATCCAACACTCTAGAACAAAACATATAGAAATAAGGCATCATTTCATTAGAGATTATGTCCTTAAGGAAGATGTTGCTATAGAGTTCGTTGACACCTTAAACCAACTAGCGGACATTTTTACCAAGCCTTTGGATAAGGAGCGTTTTTGGTCCCTTAGGAGAGAGTTGGGTCTAACTAGCCTATCTTGACCTTTTAGGACCTTTTTGTGCTTAAATTGCTTGATATCTTGAAAAATGCCATGCTTATGTGTTTTTCTGATCCTAATCTCATCCATGCTTATAGTTAAGGGGAGTATGTTTATGTTTGTACATGTTATTCCTGCTCATTCACATCATTTATACATCTAGGACTTCATGAAATTCATTTTTCTGCAATATTAGAGCCTCATCTGCACCTCCAAGCCTAGGCGTATCGAAACGGGTCAATCTGCTTCGATACGGTGCCTTAAAAGAGTGATCTATGACCAGGGTGTTTCAAAACGCCTAGAAGGGTTTCGAAACGATTTGCCTCTACCAAGAAGTGTATCGAAAAGAGTTTCGATACGGGTCAACATGTGGGATTTGATACGGTCAAAGCCGTATCGGAACGGTCAACAGGACTCGAAACGACAGTCAACATTTCGATACGCACGTTTCGAAACAATCGTGCATGTTCCAAAACGGCTCTGCAGACACCTTTAAAAAGGGCCTTAAATGATAAAGTTGCTTTTAAATTAAAACTCCTAAAAACCGTAAAACCCTAACCCGATTTTTCCCTATAAAAACCCTCTAAACCTCATTGTTTTTCATCAAATCTTGAGAGCTTTTACTCACAAACTCAAGTCTAAGCAAGCTTCAACAATTTTGGGCAAGTTCCTCAATTCATTCATCCAAAATCCCTATTTAAGGTATATTTTCATCCTTTTCTTTGTCCTTTGATTTTATTCGAATTTTAGGTTAGAAAACATTAATTTTGTATAGATTATATGTTTTGCAACTTGGGTTTTTCAAAACTTGTAAAAAAAATTCAAAATCTTAAATTTTTTTGTTCGAATATAATAATTTTTACTCTTATTTTTTGTTTGTTTTGCATTTTTTTTTTGGTATATATTGTTTTTAAAAGTGTTGTTCTTTAAAACCTAAATGGGATTTGTCATTGGATTGAATTAAGGATGTTCATGCATACACTTAGATTTTTAAAATTGCTTGCTTTATGTTTTTAAGAATTTTTCATGGACAACGTTAACAAGAAACGCAAGACGTCTCAAACGGGTGAAGCGTCAAACCAAGCCAATATTCGTCCTAACCTCACCCAACTTTTTTCTCAAGAGTCTTCGAACACAAGAGATGAAGGATCGGTTTTCTTTCGTCAAGGATATAGCCGTTCGTCGAGAGCATGTTGTTGATATCCCATTCCTTGACTCCGAGCGTTTTGCTTTCCGCTATCTAGAGTGTTTGCAAGAATGGAACTTCATGGCTTTCTTGAACATACCAGATATTACCTACAAGCACATGGTCCTCCTTCACTTATGGCTAGAGTGCTTTCGCTGAGAAGAACGGCCGAATCTTGTCAAAATTATGTTCGCCAAGATGGTCCATAATGTGAAGATTCGTGAAACCGAAGCTCTTACTTCCTTCACTTATGGGACTGTTTTAAGCTATCTCTTTAGTACCGTCAACTTTGATTGCTCCTATGATTCTCCGGAACCCCGCAAGAACAAGATTGGTGAATCTTCTCTCCATAAGTCCGGGTTCCGCTACTCGCTTTGCCAATGGGAACGTGTTGATAGGCACGACCTTCCAACTCATGTTGAGCCACCACCTCAAGCTCCGGGTCCTAACAATGAAGCTCTTATGGCTTTCCTCACCTAGCGGCTCAACACAATGGATACAAACATAGCTTCGGGATTTGGTGCTCTCAATACCCGTTTGCAATCCGTAGAGGATTATCTCACCGCTCTTGAGAATCAACATCAATCGATGGACTTGTCATTCTCTACCTTCTATGGTCAATAGATGACCTTTCGTCGTGCTCAAGCTAAAAACGATGATGATTCTTCGAATGTTGATGGTGACGATGGTGACAAGGCTTAGGGTCTTCATTGCATATCATATTAGTTTATCATATTAGGACTAAGTTTGCACCTTTTCTGTTTTATTTATGCTTTATGAACCTATGCTTTGATTGCTTTGGTTGGGATTGAGCTTTAAACTCTATTGCTTTAAGTTTTATGTTTGGTTATTTGAACTTTATGAATCTATATTATGATGTTTGGTTTATTGCTTTTAACCTTGTTTCTTCTCTTGATGAGCCTTGTTTATTATTCTTTTTGATCTAACAAAAAGGGGGAGAAGTAATATAAGAGCCAAAATCTTTTTTAAGTCGGTTTTGAGTTTTAAAACTTGAATTTCAAATCTTTTCAAAACTTTCAAACCCATCTTAAATTGAGGGGGAGTTAGAACATCTTCAAGATTTCAAAACTCTTAAAAATTCTAACTTGGTTTTGTTATATCAAAAAGGGGGAGATTGTGAAACCAATAAATTGATTTTGATATAACAAAGGATTTAAGGACTAAATTGAAAAAGAGAAAATGAATTTTTAAGTCCTCAAAACCTCTCTATGTGTTTAAAGAAAAATGTATAAGTCAAAACCTCAACTTGTCAAATATTTTCTAAGTGTTTACCAAGCCAAAACAGTGATTTTCGAGTCACCGTTTTAGAACGGCCTTTGGGCGTTTCGAAACGTTTTGAATTTGTTAAACTCTGTTTTGGAGCGTGTTTCGAAACGGATAAAGAACAATAGAACGGTTTGAATCGTTTCGATACGGCAGTATCGAAAAGACCTCAAACGTTTCGAAACGGCATTCAAACTTGGTTTTAAAATACGACCGTTGAAATTTTATAACTGAATTTAAAATTATCGTTAAGGCTTATCGAAACGCTTCTAAGCCGTTTCAATACAGGCTTTGACAGTAAAAAAATGTTTCAAAACGAGTTTCGAAACGGGCTCTTAGCATATCAAAACGATCGTGCCTGTTTCGGTACGGTCTATTTATTACACCCCAACGACTCTTTCTATTTTGGTCTTTTTCGAAACAGGGTCGGGCGTTTCGGAACGGGTAGTTGTAGACTACATTTATGGAGGGAAAATAACATCCCAACGGCTATTTTAATGAAGGCAACAACCCCAACGGCTAGAATTCAATGAGAAGGTATAAAAGGGACCTCTAAAAGCTCCAGCAACAACCATTGATCTCCAAAGAATTATTCAAACATCAAATCCAAGCAATTGTGCAAAAATCCCATATTTCTTGTAAACCCCAATTGTGAACTTTGTAATTTCCATTCTTATCTGTTCAATTGGGTTGAGTGCTTGTAAAAGAGTCTTAGCCTTTATCTTCTTTGTATTTCTTGAGTGAGGATTGAGTCAAATTTTGGGTAGAAAATTTGACCGATATTGTAAAGGTTACCTTTTTATCCTAGAAAAGGGGAAGAGCAATTAGTGGATTGTTGGAAAATCCTTAGTGAAGCTAAGGCAGTGGATGTAGAGTTCAATTGGAACTTGAACCACTCTAAAATCCCTTGTCTAGCAATTTTTATTTTTCCACTCCACCACCAAAAGTTCTAAAAATCCAATTCACCCCCTCTTAGCTTATATCGTTTCATTGATCCACTCAACACAACCTCTTAAATATAATTTTATAGGATTTTAGGAATTTTTATCATATTTTTATCCCATCTCGAACCTTGATTTCCCTAAACCATCTTTTAACGGTTCGAACAACCAACATCGATTCCATCGGCCCAACCCGACTTTCAAAACACATAGGCCCAAAATCGGGGCGTTAAAGAAACAGTTAAGTTTACATACAACATGATGAATTTTGTTAAAATATAACGAATGAAACATTAGATATTTATTTTGTCGAACAATTTAATTTGATAACTAAATTTAATATTCACTTTCATTTACATCGTAAACCATTAATTTAATCAAATTACGTCATTCAACTTTTATTATTAAGAAACTAAATCAATTATACTAACATGTTAAATAATTATAACGAAAAACATAAATTAACACTTTCACTTCATATATTTTTCACATATCATTATCAAATAATATTTTATTAATTAACTTTAATATTTTTTTCTCTAAGAACATTTTGAAACATTTCATTTAAAAAATTCAAAGGAAGCTCACTCATTGTTGTCCCAGTTCGAGCACTAGTTTTGTACGGTGTGTGTGCCTTATTAAAAAAAGACTAAGAAAGTCGAACAGATGCTACATTGTATCACATTAGTATATTCAAAAAAAAATCAAAGGAAAAATAATTAAATTTCGTATAATCCTAACAAAAAAATAAATTCTCAATTAAACATTATTTATTGATGATATGTGAAAAATATGTTAAATAAAAGTGTCGATATTATATTTTTTGGCTAAAGGGGTAAAATTGCTCCTGTAGTAAATCAAAACCGGCAATGTTGCCCTTACTTTTTTTGCATCAATTTTATCCTCGAAGTCATTCAATTGCATAGATTTTGTCCTTTGACCGACGTTGAACGTTACAATGCTGACATGGCAATTAACAGTGCTGATGTGGCAAGTCCACTATGTTGATGTGTCGGTCAATGATGCTGATGTGACAATACACATGTGTTGATAACGTGACAAAAGGGCTAAATTGATATTTTTAACCGACTTCGAGGGCATAATTAATTTTTACCGAGTTCAGAAATATCTATGTTAGCCAAATAAAAAAAACTTAAACACTAAAATAGAAAAGAAATATATAAATTAAACCAAATAATTAAAAAAATAAAATTCAAGAATTAATTTAAAGGTGTTTTCCAATAGAAAAGTCCATGGGCAGATGTATTTGAAAAAGTGTGGGTGCACTTGACCCCACTACACTTTTTCAAACCCCATTACAATGTATAAAAAATTACAAATTTTTATTAAAAATATTAAAATTTATCCTACTTGATTTTTAATTTTTTGAGGTATGGGATCAACAATATTATGACAATATATAATAACTATAATGTAGGAAGCAATCATACAATAAGATCAAACATAAAATAAAACAAATAACCTTATTACAAATAACCCCATTAGTCTTTGCAATGTCCTTTACAAGATTATATCTAAAATGTTGGTTATGCGGATACAAGAGGTCCTTCACCTTTGCATAGATGAGGCCCAAAGCGCATTTATTCCTGGGCGCCTCATTACAGATAACCTTATTGCAGCGTATGAAATTATTCACTCCTTCCAACACCGGAAACATGGCCGTCGAGGTTCCTTTGTTCTAAAGCTTGACATGAGCAAGGCTTACGACCGCATGGAGTGGCGTTTTATTCAAGAAGTGATGGGTAAGATGGGCTTTGCAGAGTCTTGGATCAGTCTAATTGGGAGATGTATTTCCTCAGTGTCTTATGCCATAGTTATTAACGGTTGTGTGAGCTCTCGATTTTTCTCCAGCGAGGGGTATTCGGCAAGGGGACCCACTCAGCCCTCTTCTTTTCCTGATCTGTAGTGAGGGTTTATCAGCTCTCCTTCGAAGTGCTGTACAGAGAGGGGCCTTAAGTGGTGCTAAGATTGCGAGGTCTGCTCCAGTGGTTTCACACTTATTATTTGCTGATGATTCTCTGATCTTTGGTGCAGCATCAGTCAATGAAGCCTTAACCATCAAGGATTTGTTATCGATTTACGCGGGGGCTTTAGGACAGCTGGTTAATTTTTCTAAATCGGGCTTATTTTCAGTGCGAACGTTGACGAGGGAACACGCATTAATATTCGTCGGCTGTTGGGTATTTCCAGTACTTCTAGTCCAGAGAAGTACCTGGGCCTTCCTATGGTGGTGGGCAGAAACAAAAAACAGGCCTTCTTTTCGATTTATGATAGGGTTGATGGGCGGATTGATAATTGGGCTACCAGGCCTCTTTCTGTTGGTGGTAAGGAAGTCTTCATTAAATCCGTTCTCCAAGCTATACCTTCCTACACTATGTCATGTTTTCTTCTTCCTAAAACATTCTGCAAGGCTCTTGAAGCTAAGGAAGCTAGATTTTGGTGGCAAAAGGATAAAGCTAAGCGAGGCATCCACTGGTGTGATTGGGCTTCTTTATGTGATCTCAAAGAAGACGGTGGGATGGGCTTTAGAGATTTGTGCAAATTTAATATTGCATTGCTCGCCAAACAGGGCTGGAGACTTGTAACGAGGCCCAATTCCTTAGTTGTGAGGATCATGCGGGCCAAGTATTTCCCCGGTTCGTCATTTATGCAGGCTCGGTTGGGCTCTCAACCATCGGCTATCTGGCGCAGTATATGGTCTTCGCGAGGTCTTTTAGAATTGGGCTTGAGATGGCAAGTTGGGTCAGGCCAAGGTATTTCTATCTGGGATGATGTCTGGTTACTTGGTCATCCACCGCGGAAAATTCAAACCCCGAGGATTATGGGCCTTAATTGGGTCTCGGAGCTTATGGTTCCTAATTCTACAGACTAGGATATGGACCGTATCCTAGCCCATTTTACCTTGGAAGATGCAGAGGATATTCTGGCCATTCCCACCTTCCCTCATCCTCAGCCGGACGTACAGGTTTGGTCCGACGAGCATACCGGTGAGTACTCCGTTAGGAGTGGCTACCGTCTCCTTCAGCAAGGAACCACTAATCCAGGTTCCCAGGTTTCGTTCTATAAGCAGTTATGGGGGATTAAATGCCCATCTAAAATACGAATTGGTATATGGAAATTTGCGCATAATTTTATCCCTACCAAGCTTAATCTTTGCATTAAACGGGTGGCTACAGACCCATCGTGTTTCAGGTGTAATAACGGAGTAGAAAATTGTGAACACTTATTTCGTGACTGTTCTTACGCTTCTAATGTTTGGAGGAAATTACAGATAAACTGGCCTACCGAAGTTTCGTCTTTCAGTTTTAAAGACTGGCTATCTTGGCTATTTGACAACAATTGCATGAGACGAAGGACAGAGATAGTTATTACATTATGGGCCATTTGGCAATCTCGAAATAAGTTATGGCATGAAGGTTTTCATCAAAGAGAAGAAGGGTTAGTTACCTTTGTTCAGGGTTTTCTGCTGGAAATCGAAGGCACCCATCGGATTCACCGTGTGCCGCCTTCTCCAGTAGTGAAACGGTGGCAACCCCCCCTCGCATCAACAGCAAAAATCAATGTGGATGCGGCTTACTCAAAAGCTCAGAAAAGATCGATTTCAGGGGTTGTTATTAGGGATTCAGAGGGTTACCTGCTGGGTGCATGTCATCGGCGAAAGGAGCGGGTCCAATCGGCGTTCGCAGCGGAGGCTCTCGCGGTCGTAGATGGCTTGGTCTTCGTAGCTGAGTTGGGCTTTCACACGGTCGTTGTTGAAAGCGATTCGAGATCTGTCATCCAACGGGTCGAATCGCCTTTGCAGGATACATCCGAAATGGCCCCGATTATTCACCGTGCGAAGATGCTGAGAGCACGTTTTTCCCAGTGCGGGTGTTGTTTCGCCCATCAGAGTGCAAACAACGCGGCTCATAGCTTAGCGCAGCTGGGGTTTGAGGCGTCGGTGGATGAATCTTGGATAGAAGAGGCTCCGGCGTCCGTGGAGCGGCATGCAGAAGAAGATCGACGTTTCCTCATCCCTCCATAGTTTCTATGATTTTCCAAAAGTTATGAATGGGGTTTCTCAATTTTCATTTCCCCAATTTTCTCCGTCGTCCAGTATCGGGGTTGTGGCTGGATTGTATTGTCGTTTCAATTCCCAAACAGTTTGTATCTGGATACTTCTTTTATTTCTATTAAATAAAACACAACTGGCTGTTTTAATAAAAAAAAGAGTCTTTGAACCATATTAATATAAAATTGGATAGTATTGTATTTTGAGTTTTCCTATAAAAAGTTAAATATTTAAAAGCTAAATTCTTGACTTTCCGTCTACTCATAGAAATTAATATTCCATAGAAGAAATTCTTACCATATAAGAAACTCTCACCATAGTCCATAGAAGAATTCAATTATATTTTATCAATACTTACTAGTACAATCTGCATACAAGAAAGAATTTGAAGACCTAATCTAAAGTAAGTCTTTTTTTTCTTCCCTAAATTTCTCCTAAAATAGTTTTAATTGATATTCTAAAATTCAATCTATAATTTTTTATATTTTTTTGTCTGTAACTAAAATAGTAATTGAGTCTTGACATCTTGAGGTATATGCTAATTAATATAGTTTAATTGATATATTATTTTATAATTGTAGAATGAAAAGAAATCATGAAAATACCTTGTTTAAGTATTTTGCATCAAGACAACCTTCAGAAGAAAAATTAACTCCTTCACAAGAGGAATTAATTGGTACTTTAGATATTAAAGAAAGTAAACCATCTAAATATGCAAGAGTTGATTTAAGCTCTCTCTCTTCTGACCCTGGACTTGCAAATGGTTTATTGTTGACATTGTAACGGAAAGATCAAAATATTGCAAATGCTATGGAACTTGTCCAGGTTAGTAAGCATCAGTTGCAAGACATGAGAAATATTAGTTGGGAGTCATTATTAAACAAGGTATCATCATTTTGCTTGACTCATGATATTTCTATTCCAAACATGAATGGTCATTTCTTTATAGATGAGAGATCAACGCAAAAAGCTCATCAAATAACAAATATCCATCGTTATCATGTTCAGATTTTTTTATACAACTATTGATCTTCTTCTTTAAAAATTTAATAATCATTTTAATGAGGTAACCGCAAATATCCTACTTTGTGTGTCTTGTTTTAGTCTCAAATATTTATTCTCTCCTTTTAATAAGTAGGAGTTGCTCAAATTAGCTCAATTGAATCCAGTTGAGTTTTCTAAAGATGATCTTGGAACACTTAATCTTTAATTTGAGAATTACATTGTCGACGTGCGTGCAAATAAAAAGAATTTGTGAACTAAGGAGTTTATTTGAGCTATCTTGCATGTTGGTTGAACATGAGAAGCATGTTGTTTACCCTTTAGTGTATTTACTTCTAAAGTTGGCCTTAATCTTACCAATTGCGACATTAAGTGTTGAGCGAGACTTTTCTTCTATAAATTACATCAAAAATAAATGCACAATCGAATGGGTGATCGATGGATCAATGATTGTTTGGTTACATTCATAGAAGATGATATGTTTGAAAATGTAACTAATGAAGATGTAATGCAATTTTTTCAAGAGATGAAACTTCGTCGAGGCCAATTCTATTTTTTATATAATTTTAATAATTTATAAATAATATAAAGGTGCACTTAAAGCTTTATTTCAAATTATTTGATTTTTTTAACATGATCTGAAATTGACCCCATCATACAAAAATTCTGTCTCCACCCATGAATAGGGATGGGCACGGAACCCGAATCCGACGGGTTTCGACCTGACCCGATTCGATAGGGTCGGATTTTTAAAAAAAAATTCAGGTTCGGGTTGGGTTGGGTCGGGTCGGGTGGAGTTTATAAAATGCTCGGTTTCGGGTCGGGGTCGGGTTTGGGGGAAAAAACACCCTACCCGACCCGACCCGGGTACTTAAATATTTTATTTATTTATATTATATTATGTATTTTACAATTATACCCCTTTCTTTAATTTTCCCCCAATTCCCCCTCTAGATCCACAGTCTCAGACTCTCAGTTTTCATTTTTTCACGTGTTTGAAGCCCTAAATCCCTAATCCTCTAATTCTTTCCATCGCAAATCACTCATCAGGACTCAGGAGATCGCAAATCTTCCATCGTCGCCGTCGGCCGCTCGCTCTTGGAAGTTTGAAATTATTTGTCCCAACTCCCCCAATTCTCATAAACTCACTGTCAAGGTTTGTCCCAACTCCCAACCAATTTATTTGTTTGTTTTTTTAATGTTTGGAGATTGAATTTGGTTTGGAAAGTTTAAGGTAGGGTAGTTGACTGAATTTATGGTAGAAGTTTGAAATTGAGTGGTAGAAGTTTAAGGTAGGGTTAACATAAAAGTGTGAAATACTAATTATGTATCCGAGTTCTATGTTACTCGGATTCGGGTGAGAATATTAGTGTTTCTCATGTGTATGATCAAGTTTTCCCAAAGTTTTGAAGAATAATTCTTAGAGGTCACATTCTCGTAACCATGTGTAAGACACGAGCGTTAAACCGATATGTTTGTAACATAACATGTATATGGTTAGATTTTTTTCCCCGAAGTTATATCTTCGTATCGATTTGTAAGATAAGAGCATCGGAAAGCTATACTTTTAACAAAAATGAAAATTCAGAGTAACATAGTTGGAATTAGCCCCACCTTTGATCTTGAAATTTAGAAGATTAGTGTGAATAACTCTGTTTTGTAGGTGAGTTCACCTTATGGACACATTTATCACATCAATTTGAAGGTCTTAAAATTGCATTTTTTTAATCTAAATTGCAGGTCTTAAAATTGCACCGGTTTGTTTGTTTTGTTATTGAGATTTGCTGGAATTACAATGCTTTATGACTTTGAAAACTTAGTTATAACTTATAATGTGAAGCTTGTTTAATGTTTACAAATATGACTCTTGGTTGTTAAGGAAATTTTCGATCAAAAGTGATGCAAATGGTTAAAAAGATGCAGTTTTGGAATGTGTTAAATAGTGCAGTTTTGAAATGTGTAAATGCAGTCTAGAAAATGAAATATGCAGTTTTGGAATGTGCTAAATAGTGCAGTTTTGAAATGTGTAAATGCAGTCTAGAAAATGAAATATGCAGTTTTGGAATGTGTTAAAAAGATGCAGTTTTGGAATGTGTTAAATAGTGCAGTTTTGAAATGTGTAAATGCAGTCTAGAAAATGAAATATGCAGTTTTGGAATGTGTTAAAAAGATGCAGTTTGGAATGTGTTAAATAGTGCAGTTTTGAAATGTGTAAATGCAGTCTAGAAAATGAAATATGCAGTTTTGGAATGTGTTAAAAAGATGCAGTTTTGGAATGTGTTAAAAAGTTGCAGAATTGAACTAAAAACATGCTGAATAGAGTTAAAAATGTGCAGTAAAACAGTTTTAAATGTGCAATTTTTATGTGTAAAATAGTGCAGTCTTCTTAAGCCTAAATTAAATTGTTTTGAAAATGTTTTGAGTTATGAAGAGCTTATGGACTGTTTTTGAATAGTTGAAAGTAAATGGACAAGATTTGAATGACTTAATGTTTGTGGGTGAATTAATTTTGAATGGTAATTTGGAGCTGATCTTATGAACTGAAAACAAATATGTATTTGCATTCTTTGAATCATATTTGTAGGCTGGGATTTTCATTGAGTGGCATGTACTTTTTGTAGTCAGTATAGTTTCTCTTTAATTGAAGGGGTAGTTACAAATGTACCATGTGAATTACTAATATTTACATGGTTTATCACTTATAACATTTTACAATACTTTTGACATTGTTTATATAGGAAATGTCTAATGTGAGACAAAACTCCAGTACGTCATCTCCAACTTTCAATTCTCCTGAATTATCAACTGAAGGAAATCCATCACCATCCTCAGCGGGAGACACAAATCCTACATCAAGTTAACCTAATGTGGTGATTGAAGATAATGTGTCAAAGAAAAGTAGCTCATCGAAGTTAAAATCTATAGTGTGGGAGTACTTTAAAAAGGAAAAGATCAATAATGAGTGGAAGACAGTTTGCAATTATTGCAAGAAAAAGTTCAATGGTGATTCAAAGAATGGTACAAGCCATTTGCGTGATCACATGAGAAGGTGCAATAAGCGAGGCCAAGTAGACATTCGACAGCAAGTTCTAGTTGCTAATAAAAGAAAATCGGATGGAAAAGTGACAGTGAAGGCGGCCTCATTTAATCAAGATGTTGCAAGGAGGGAGCTTTCTAAAGCAATAATCATGCATGAATATCCTCTATCTATAGTGGATCATGTACAATTCAGAAAGTATTGCTTTAATCTACAGCCTTTGTTTGAAATGCCTTCACGCAAAACAGTAAGGCGTGATATTTTTGATATATTCGAAGAGGGAAAGATGAAAACAAAGTCCATGTTAGAGGCTAGTGAAGGACGAATTGCAATCACAACTGATATGTGGACTGCAGATCACCAAAACAAAGGATAAATGGCTATTACTGCTCATTACATTGATTCCTCCTGGACTTTACAAAAGCGAATCATAAGGTACTTTTTAAATATGTTTTTTTATCAATTAGTTAGATTTTAATATGAGTCGGTATTTATATATTTTAATTATTGTTTAAATAGGTTTGAATATGTGCTAGCACCACATACTGCAGATGTTATTCCTTCTACTTTGATGAAATGTTTTCTTGATTGGAACATTGATAGGAAACTTACATGTATCACAGTTGATAACTGTACTACGAATGATCTTGCAATTAGGTTGTTAGTTGATAAATTGGGAGGTGGAACACTGTTGCTTAATGGGTCATTCTTTCACATGCGTTGTTGTGCACATATATTGCATTTAATTGTTAAAGATGGAATGAATGTGCTTGGAAGTGGTATAGAAAGAATCCGTCAGAGTGTCATCTTTTGGAGTGCTACTCCAAAAAGATGGGAAAGGTTTGAAGAGGCAGCACGTCAATTGCGGATTCCGACCATAAACATGTTATGTGGTGATGTTCGTACACGGTGGAATTCGACATTTTTTATGCTTCGGACAGCTCTACCTTATAAGGATGTTTTTTCACGTTGTGTGCAATTACATCAGGATCCTTTGTACAAGAGCTTACCAACCAAAGAAGATTGGGTCTTTGCAACGGAAATTTGTGAAAAATTTAAGCTGTTTTATGATATTACTGAAGGCTTTTCAGGAACGAAATATGCAACAGCTAATCTTTACTTTCCGAGTATTTGCAAGATTAGAGTGTCATTGAATGAATGGAAAATGCATACTAATGACACTATTTCGAGCATGGCAAACTGCATGTTGGAGAAATTTGAGAAGTATTGGAGTAATGTGAATGGTATTATGGGTGTTGCTACACTTTTAGACCCAAGGTACAAAACACCTCTATTGGAGTACTACTTTGAGAAGATTTTTGGGGTTGCTGTTGCTGAATATGAAGTTGAAAAGATTGTGCAACTTTGTCGGGATTTGGTCTCAGAGTATGAAGAAAAAACGAATTCTTCAATGAATTATTCTCAATCTTCATGCACTACATCTTCATCTAGTGTTCCGGTTACTTTGTGAGATCAAAGTGAGTTTGAAGCTTATCTATCAAGGAAGAAACAAAAGAAATTATATGTAAAATCTGAGTTGGATCGTTACTTGGAATTAGAGCTTCTTCCTAGCACGCCAGAGTTTGATATATTGAATTGGTGGAAGATAAATGGGCCACAATTTCCTATACTCAAAGATATTGCCAGAGATATTTTTGCTATACCAGTTTCTACCGTTGCTTCAGAGTCTACGTTTAGTATCGGAGGGAGATTAGTGACTGCACATCGTAATAGACTCCTTCCATCAACGGTAAAAGCTTTGGCATGTTCTCAAAATTGGTTATGGGCCGAAGAAGGTATAAATATGCGTATGTGTATTTTTGTTATTTTTTACCTAATGTTTACATATGATTTCTTATTATATTTTTTTATATATGTCATTTTAGAATCAAATTCAAGTGAAGCATACTTTAATGAAGATGGTGAAATCGAGCAAGAAGAGATAATGGTAATATCAAATTTATATTTATTTATTTTATTACAATCTTGTATATATATATATATATTGATTTATGAATTTATGATATAGGATTTGGATGGTTAGACGAGATTGAAGAATATGAGGTCGATGACAAGTGACTATGGAAGCTTTTTTCATTGGATGTTTATGTTTGAATGATCATGTCTCGTTTTGTTTGCCTTCAAGTTTGAACTTTAAATTTATATTTGTGTTTGAACTTTGAATTTATATTTGTGTTTGAACTTTGAATTTATATTTGTGTTTGAACTTTGAATTTGTGTTTGTGTTTGAACTTTGAATTTGTGTTTGTGTTTGTGTTAGAACTTTGAATTTGTGTTAGAACTTTGAATTATGGACTTCTAATTATAATTATGTTGTGTTTGAATTTTTTTTTGTTATAATTGTTTTTTATTTTATTTTTTCATTTTTTTAATAATAAAATTATTTCGGGTCGGGTTTGAAGTCTTAATATCGGGTCGGGTTCGGGTCGGGTGATATAGGCTTTCACCCCGGGTCGGGTCGGGTGGCGGGTGGAAGGTGCAAAATGTCGGGTCGGGTTCGGGTGGGCCGAAAATCCGACCCTACCCGACCCGTGCCCATCTCTACCCATGAAAGCCTAAAAATTTCGTAATCATTAATTTATTATAGTAATCCCAAAAGCCAAAACGGCATAAAATAAATAATCATGTGTGTTCTAAGTCCAGCTCTACCCAGCAGCTTGAGCTGGGGTGACATTACCTTGTCCCATTGTTCCTTCTTCGCTGCGACGTTTAATAATAATTAATAGCTTAGTTACTAAGAATAAGCAAGGGCGTATTTAAAAAATTTCTATTTACAGGATTACAAAAACCCTAAGCGCAAAAAAAGCAAAGGCGACTACGAGGGAGGATGTTCTCGAACGCGCTCCACGCTCTCTCAAAATACCCCCATTCTACAAAACTCTCGTCCCTCAGGCGGCGCTTTGACCATTCCGGGCCGGTCTTCGCGTTTGGTTCCTTCAAGGGCCGACGGTCACCGGTGCAGCGGAGGGCGACTCCGACTGGAGGTTTGGACCAGGGGAATGAAGTATAGACGGGACGGTCAGAGTTTGGGGTTGCTGTTTTCGAGATCTTCTCAGATCTACTGTCGTCGACGACAAAGGCCTCTTGCCGTAGATCCGTGGTGACGGTAAGAGCTATCAACCGGTGGTGGCCTACGATCGGCTTGCCTCAACTCATCTACCGTCGAATCTGGTCCAGGAGGAGATCTCTTCTCCTCGGTCGTCGGCCTCCTCTCTTCCTATGGCTGGCCTTCTCACGTCGGATTTCGGCAGTCATCTCAAGGAGACGCAGAGCCTGCCTATTAATGTGCGCAGTGACGGACGTCGGTCAGGGTGTGGACGCCGGTTTCGCTCTAGTGTATGGCTTCCGGAACGGTAGACGAATCTGGATGATAGGGTGGGTTGGCAGCTCTTCAAACAGTTTCCGACGTATGCTTCGTTTTGCCGGAATGGTATCGCCAATCGCCTTGCACAAGTAGAAGGTCAAAGACAGGGGCAACTTCATCCTTCCACTAGGGCAGTACCTCCTGTACCCATGTACAAGTTTTTGTTTGACTTTTATCCATTTCAAGCTCAATTTATCCTATTATCGTGGGATGTGGATTACGTCTTCCTTTTATTGAAATGAGTTGTATCATGGTTTTGGAAAGGTCGATGGGACCTGGACTGCTGTTGGAAGTTGGGTGTTGAAGTGGTGTAGTTTTGGATGGGATCCGGGTGGCCTCTCTCCCCCGGTTGTGATACGATCCTTGCGGAGTCGGTTTGTGATTGATGTTTATGCTAGGGAGGGGCATAGACATCAAGGTCATGGTCCTCCATCGCTTTATGATCGAAGTTGTTATCCAGGTTTTAGGTCCCTTAGGTGCTGTGTTTTTTCATTTTGCTTTGTAGTTTCTTTCGCAGAATGGTTGCCCAGCGTGAATAGATGGTTTTCGGTCTCGCTGCTCCTCCACGCTCTTGTTTGTGGATCATCGAAATACTTTCCTTGATAAGGACCATAGTTATGGAAGCCTGCCTCTGGATAGAGCTCTCAGCCGCTGCGTCGGTGGTTGTTACGCTCACGGGTCCGTGGAAGAAATATTTTGTCCCAAGTAATTTGCGTCCATGCTGGTTACGTATTGCCGTAGGTTCCTTCGCTGTTGACGATGGCCCCGGCTTGCTCCTTTCCCTCTGCAAGGGTTGCTTTGTTCATGTCTCGGTTGTTGGTTTTAAGTTGGCTCATGTTTCCTTTTGCCCTTGGGCTCGGATGTTTTGCTTTCTTGTTGACGGTTTTTCTTTTTCCTGTGTGTTTGGTGGCTTTCATGTCACGTCTTGGATGTTATGTTTCCTTTTTTAGTAATGAAATCGTTCCTCTTTGATAAAAAAAACAAAAACCCTAAGCGCGACAACCTTGTTTTCACTCTAGAAATATAGAGCACAACTCTTTACTCTTCAACTTTGTTTAACAGGCAACAGTACTGGTTTTTATGTTGATTGCCGACTGTCAGATTTTTCTTTTAATTTTTAATAAAAATAACTTAACCTTTGTGGTACGCTTTTCTTTATCTTTGTGGCACGTTTTTATATGCTTTGTGGCACGTTTATCTTTATCGTTTGACATGTTTTTCGTTTTTTTGTCGGTTGTTTGGCTGTTCTTTTTGTTTTATGTTTTTTCAGGGTTGGATTTGACGACGCCACGACTGATTAAGATGACGCTTATTTGTAATCTTGTTGATCTTTCCTATTCTGGACCATCAGATTAAATTTGGATACGCGGTTTGCGTTCGTGGATAGTTTCTCACGACACTCGGCTCTAATTTGCGGTTCCCGTTGGCCTTTCAATAGTTTAATCCCCCTTTCTAGTTCGTTTGACGATGCAATCATATTTTTTCGTACCTTTTTTCATTTAAGTCTTTTGGTTGGGTTTTTAACCTTTTCCATGTGTGGTCCTTGTATGATCTAAAGTGGCTAGTGTCAATGTTATAGGAATAATGTAGAAATTATGTATTTAGTTTACGATGAAGTTGTAAACCCTTAGTGTAATTTTTGATATTTTCTCTTCTTAATAAAACTAGAAGCTTCTATTCAAGAAAAAAAGCAAGGGCGTATCGAGTGTATGTCATTTGACTTACCATAAAATAAATTAAGGCCTTGGTTGGCAATTAGCGGATTGCATTAGCTGATAGCTGATTGCATTACCTTATTTGAGTAGCAGATTGTATTATCTGATTGTATAAAAGTGTTTGGTAAAATTAACTGATAGTTGATAGTTGTTAGATTATTTAAACAAGTAAAATGACATATAAGAACATGTTTATATTCAATACTTGTTTGAATAGTTTATTAGTTATCAATATTTTGTATCTAATTATTATTAATTAGATCTATAAAATTATTTTTAATAGAACTTTTCTAAACATATTCAAATGATTTATATATTAATTTATTATTTATATAAATATTTTAATATAATTTAATTAATTAATAAATTTAAATACACATATAAATATGTGATAATAAAAAAAAGTAAATAGGATTAGCTTATAAATAGGGTGAGAAAATATTTAATTTAGGTTATTTTAATATTTTTAGTAATAGGTAAGGGTAAAAGAGTCTTTACAACTATAATATCAAACCCCTAATCTCAAAAAGCTCCTATTATGAGTTTTTCAAAATTAGCGGTTTCACTCCAATCCGCTCTTTCAATCCGTTATTTACCAAACAATAATATTAGCAGATTTGACTGGTCAAACCTCTAATTATACCTTAAACCTCTAATTTTTGCCCAAACCTCTCTTTACCAAACAGGGCCTAAGTTTTCAAATTTAAAATTATCATATAATGACTTTAATGCTTTGGAGGATTTTTTACACCGTGTCACTCTTTTCTTATTAACAAATTATTTTATGAATATTCTTTGCCATGTTACTAATGATTTCAACCATAAAAAAATCACTTACATCACTTTTTTATATATTGTTTTATGTGCACTCATATTTTTAAACCATTTTAAAAAATAGTTATTTAGAAGTTTCAATTTGATGGACTAATGATATGGTGAGAAATAGTGATTAAAACCATGGCTAGCGTGGTGAGAAGTTTCATAGAATAATTTATCTTGTTCATGATTTTCCCTTGACACCATATACTTACTCTTACACGTTTCATTTTTCGTGCGTGTTTTTCTTTTTATCATTTGACACATAACTTTTTCTTTGGGTTAATTATTGGGATGATCACTTATGTTTCTCCCCCGTAAAAAGTTCGTCATCGATTTTCAAAAACGACTAGTAAGGTCACTTACGTTTTCGATCTGTAAACTTTTGGTCACTGAGACGTTTGTTGCTGTTAAACTTAAACGGGAGGTTGATCTGACACAATAAAAAATGGATAAATTACTTAGATAGTCCTAAACTATTACTTCACTTCTATTTTGACCACCGAAATAAAAACAATTTGTATAATTTCACATTTAATCTTCCACATTTATAAATTTTTTTATTTCTTCTCCCATCCACCATCTTACATATTCTTCTCCATCTAACCGAATTAAAAATAATTAAACAAATATTTTTATACAATTTTTTTATCTCTACTTCTGTTGTACAAATAAACCCTAAAACTACAAAATACAAGTTTATTCATCAATTATAGTAAAAAGTTATACAATAAATACATGACACGTAACATTTTGTAGTTTTCAATGTCCCTTTGTAATTTAATTTTTTTCCAGCATAAATTAATTAATTTCCGACACTTTAAATTTTTAATTTACTTCTGTTCAGTCCATCAACATGTATTATTATTATTATTATTATTATTATTATTATTATTATTATTATTATTATTATTATTATTATTATTATTATTATTATTATTATTATTATTATTATTATTATTATGTGAGCGTTTTTTACTTACCTTTTAAGCTTAAAATTTATATTTTATTATTTAACATTTTTACTAGAATCTTGATCTTTCAAAACTATTTAATTTAAGATTTTCATCTTTGATAAAAATATACCTTAGTCCCTGAAATTTTACCTTATTTACAATTGGGTCCTTATAAAATTATCACAGTCAAAGACAAATGAAATCTATAACTAATAAGTACATGTGAACCGGTCTCCAATGGTTCATATTTAAACTTCTTACTCAAAGGGACCAAAATTCAACTTTCCACCCATCTCTCTTTCTTATTTGCCTGTTCTCTACGACACAATGAAAGAATATAGAGAGGTATCATCTCCCCCCTTTAATATCCCATATGTGCATGGAAAATATGAAGCCTTACAAAATTACATGATTATATATTTTCTTTTTCTACATTAAAGTAAAAAATATTCATGTTATCTTTAAACCTCATCAACTCGTCTAAAACTAACGAGACTTGTAATATATAATTAAAAATGAACTAGAATTCCATATTCATGTTTAAACTTTTTGACAAAATTATCATTTTATCCCTTATACGTTGAAACTTTACAGTTTTGACACTATTATAAACACTTTGTCATATTTCATTTAGTTCAATATTACTAATTAAAGTAATAATAGGTTCAATATTCGATATCAAAATCATCTTATCCCTCTGAAGTGAAAAGCATTCCGTTCCAACCATATACTATAGATGAAGGCGTTCCAGGAGAGCGTGAGGATGATAGAGAGGAGGGACTTTCCCTTGAATCGAGCAGTAGCCCAGGTAAGTTCTGCAGACCAATCCAGGATAGGCCGAGAGATATCACAGAGTTGCAAGAGGTGCATCCAAACAGTTTGAGAGAAAGGACACTCAAAGAATAAATGGTTCCTTGATTCAGCATCGGAGCCATAAAGTAGGCACACATTAGCCACCGAGAGTCTCATTTTTTGAAGCCTATCATACGTGGGAAGGCAATCTAGGATTGCCATCCAACTGACAATGGCATGCTTATGTAGGGGGAACCATACCAACCTATGCCATGTAACATTTGCTTTCTTCTCACGGATCATCTCCCAGATCCATCTAGGCCAAGAAGCAATGGGCCGTAATTTCAAAAGATTTTTTATAATCCAGCTAAGATCAGGTTTGAGCACCACATGCCAGAAGTCATCAGTTTTCAGGACATATTCCTTAATCCATGCCACCCACAAGGAACCTTGGTTTGGGAGGGTGTTACGAGTAAGGGTAAGAAGGCATACAATAGACCAACAATCCATGTTTTTAAGTTCTTGGCCTCCTTCAGACTTAAGGGAGCAGATTTGTTTCCAACCCACGCATGCACCCTTTGCAGACTGATTTGAACATTTCCAGAAGAAGCGAGAGTAGAGTTGCTCAATCCTTTTAAGCAGTACTTTAGGGAGAGGAACCTGTTTGCACCAATAGTTTCTGACACTATAGAGCACAAACTGAATAAGCTGAAGACACCCTCCGTAACTAAGATGTTTCCCTAATCAAGACTTCGAGTTATCTGCAATTTTGTCTATCAGAGGGGCACAATCTTTGATAGTGAGTATCCTGGTTACCAGAGGAATGCACAAATATCGCACATGTAGTTTTCCAGTCACAAAGCCCGAGTTCATAGTAATGTCAGCAAGGCATGAGGGGTGAATACCTGATACATACAATTCAGACTTGGCATCGTTGAGCTTCAGGCTAGAATATTTGTAAAAGACTTCCAAAGTACTTAGAATGCCAAGAATCGAATCAAGGTCACCTTTGCAGAAAATCAAGAGATCATCTGCGAAGCATAGATGGGTGAGGCCGATGCGCTTACACTTGGGGTGATATTTAAAAATACCTTGATTAGCAGCATTATTCAAGTGCGAAGATAGGATATTCTTCACCAAGACGAATAAGTAGGGGGATAAAGGGTCACCATGTTGAACCCCTCTCTGACCCTTGAAAAATCCTACCAAGGTTCCATTAAAAGAGATGGAAAAGCGAGAGGTGGTGATGCAAGTAGTGATCCAATCTTTAAACTGTGCAGGCAAACCAATTGCTTCGAGGACCTTTAGGAGAAAGGACCAGTAAGTGGATTCGGCCTTTTGAAGGTCAACCTTAAGGGCACATCCTGGAGAAAAGGGAAGATCTATTGTAACCCTTTACACGTTCTTGAGCAAGAATGATGTTATTTGTGATACTTCTGCCTTGTATAAACGCATATTGGTTTAAAGATACCATATTAGGGAAGTATCAACCAGCCTAGAGACAAGGAATGTAACCCCTTCGACCCGATCTAGATGATAGACCGAACCGAACGAGTCACACGAGGAATATTATAATAAACTGGAGGTTTACCTCAATAAACAACCCTATTTTTTCATTTTATCTTGTCTAGATGCTCATTGTGGTCCTAAGAGTTTAGAATCGCAGCGGAACACTCATAACTCGAACAGACATCAATTGAGACTCGATTGCATTCAATTACAAATTAGGGAGCATTTTGTAATTTTAACAAAATACAAGGACTTCTTCACTTTTTTAAGTTACCAACCCTTAATTAAACATATTTCATGCTTCTATACCAAAACTCAGCTCAAAATAATCATCCATGCTCATTTAATTGCATACAAAACATTCAGAGACTAAAACGTAAGAAAATAGAATTTTAGGATATTCCATCAACTAACATAATAGCCTGCTGTTTCGGTACAAGTTAGTCCTGTATCGAAGCATGCATACCGAAACAGGTTCACATGGCTCGAAACACGGGCCCGTATCGAAACACCCTTTGAGGTGTTTTGGAACAGAAGCTTCCAGTAGCAAACTATACCGGAACAAGCTTCCCCCATTTCGAAACCCTTAGGCCATTTCAGGCTAATCGTTTCGGTACAGGCTCGAGTGTACTGAAACACCTGGGCATGTAATGACACTTTTGCTGGTTTTTCACACTTTAATCCACACTAAACCATTCCAACATGCTTTCAACATGCATACCACATATTTAGGACATCAAACCTCAACATACATGGCAGAAACAACATCATAGCAAGTCCATAGGCATTAAGGGAATCTATATGCAGGCAACCTATGCAAAAATAGCCACTAAGAAGTCAAAACACAAACCAAGGCATAAACCAAACATTAAAGGCCATTTACAAGTTATTAAGGGCATTACAAACATGCCTCAAAATAGGGAGTTCCAAAACACAATCTCCCAAACACAAAGCATCCTCCCATTGCCAACTATTATAACTAACAAGCAAATATAAAACCATACTTGAGCTTAATCCAAATCCTTGGAAACCTTTTTGCCTCTTTGCTGCCCACACAAGCTAATTCTCTACACTGTTGGAAAAATAGAGCGTAAGCACAATTGCTTAGTGAGGGATGCTCAAAACAAACCAACACAACAATGCATTTTAAAACCATTTCTCATTTAGAAATCTCTGTCTCATGTTTGAAATCATTTTCAAAGCAAAACCACATCATTTAAAACCACATGTACCATCTATCTCATGCATTCATCACAATGCAAAATCTCAAGGCATAGCCTTACATGCTTAAATCTCATAAAACATTTCTCAAATCATATTCTCATATGCAAAACGCAATGCATAAATCATTTATAACCAAGGTACATGTGAATCTCATAATCAAACTCATACATTGGCATTTTAGCAACATTACTCGGATATGCGGATAGCTTGACTAAATGTCAAGTCCTACCTTGGTGGATCCTCACATCACCGGACTCTCATGGTGGCATATCTTATCGCCACAAAGCTTGGGTGTTTCACCAAGACCTACCCCGATGGAATCTCACATCATCGGACTCTCACTTTGGAACAGGATGGCACTACCCTCATTTCCCGATCCAAAGAGCGCGTGCGAATTTTGTATATTATAGTGCACTTCTCATCCTATTGGTCGACAAATTATATTTGGTAACAACATTCTCATCCCATGCCAATATATTCATTTTAACATCATTACCTACTGTTTTTCAATGCATCAATCTAAAACATTCTCATCCCATTTCAAAAGCATGTATAATGCATATCATTTTCTCAAATAGTTCAAGCTCATTGAAACATCAATTCTATCTCATGCGATCTTTAATGTCCAAATTTCATTTCTTAAAACATGCATAAAACAATAGGTATAAATCTATCTTCAAAACAAGAGCATGATCATAAAATCAATGGGACAAAACCGAGAAACTTCACCAAACGTGTCCTTTAAAGACTATTAAAAACAAATCCACTCACCGATTAGTGTTTCAAACTTAATCTAAACCCCCAAACCTTTCTTTCAAGTCCTTCAAAGACTTTTAAAAACAAATCCACTCACCAATCACGCCTCACTTGCTTTGCCGAAGTGAAATCAAGCTTCCGAAACTTCACCAAACATGTCCGATACAAACTCCCCTATTTATACCACACAAAACAGAGAATTAATGCATCTCAATGCATTAAAAACACCAGCAACAACTGTCATTTCGCTGCTCTACCCAAAAACACCAAATCGCCCATCTAAAACAGCCGAAAACACCTTCGATTACTCTCCAAACTTTACCCAGCCAAAATCTAACACTTGTAACCACTTTTAATCATCACTTAACATTAAAAACAACCTAATCCCATCCATAAACCCTCAGCAACACCATAACCTCAAAACTTCACCCAAAACCCCAAATTTAGCCATCAACAACTAGAGATGCAAACCAATTCGGGATTAATATGATAAAATCTTTATTTTAATATCATTTAGCATCCAAATCATAACTAAAATCAATCTCAAACCATACAAAATAATAGAAATTCAGAAATCCTTAGAAATCAATTTTTAAAGCTTGATTCATCAATTTTCATCAATTAAATTACAAAACATTGTTAATAACCATATTTAGAGAGCCAAAGACGAGAATTTCATTAAAGAACCATGATTAGAGGAGTTAAACAAAATTTACCTCTAACCTTTGCCTTTTCCTTCAAATGACAAGATTTTTTTAGAAATCTTTCAAGATTGCTTTGAGAATAATGATGGAGAAGCTTAGAAAATCATTTGTGAAACAAAAAGAAGTTAAAAGATGAAGATCTCTGGAGCATTAGAGAGGAAATAGAGTGTTTGGCTGATTGGAAAATGAGAGAATGAAAGTTACGTTAATTAGCCTTTTAGGAATTTCATTTTAATTCTTTTTTATTAAATCATTTAAAATGGTCAAATTAAAGGAAAATGTTCATTAATTAAATGATATCTCCTTAAAGATTCTATGTTTTGGCCCTATTTCAAAACAGTCCTTAAAGACAGATATTTGCACTTTTTACAAAATAGTCACTAATCCGAAATCTGGATCTTCCAAAAGCCATTCTCCAAAATTGACTTTACCCAACCTTTCTACATTTTTTTAGAAGAATATCGAATTTTTTCTCATAATTTTATCATACCCCGAACTATGTTTTCCCTGGACCGTCCCTGAAAACTCGGATATCTAGTTTAGGTTCTACTAACTTCGAACCAATGCTAAAAGCTTCTAGGCCCAAAATCGGGGAGTTAAAAGGACTTTATTAATGGTTTTATAAACAGCTGAGTAGCATGAAATTGGTCGGAAGTCCTTAGGTTTAGAAGCATTTTCCAACTTCAGGATCAATGCAATAGTTGTGGCATTGAAAGTTGGAAGGAGGCAAGCGGTCTGAAAAAAGTGTTTGATAGCTCTGAGAAAGTCTTCTCCAACAATATCCCATGCAGCTCAGAGAAATCCCACTGTGTAGCCATCAGGCACAGGGCTTTTATCAGCAACCTGTGTAAAAAGAGCAACTTTGATTTCAGAGTCATTGATAGGTTGAGATAATGAGGTAGCAACTTTGTAGGGATAGTGTATTGCACAAGATCATATAAGAGTTCAACATCACAATCTTGGACACTGTCATCTTTGCTGCCAATTAAACCAGTGAAGAATTGAATCATCTCAAAAGCCATATCATCAAACGTTTCAAGACGATTACCTTCTTCATCTACAAGCAATCGAATGGTGTTTTTTTTGCACTTAATCGTCACTACATTATGAAAGAACCTAGATCCAAAGTCCCCTTCTAAGGTCCATAAGACTTGATCCTTTTGCTTGAGAAAGGAGGTTTCAGCTTCCTCAAGTGCAGTTAGCTCATTTTGCAATGATCTTTCAGCAAGAATGTCAACAGTATTCCCAGACAGATTTGAGAGTTGCATAGCTTCAAGTTGTTTCCATTTCAAAATAACATGCCCAGGCCAATCATAAAACTAGGACTTGTTGAACTCTCTCAATTGAGCCTTGAGCCTTTTCAGCTTGCCAAAGAGCATTTGCATAGAGTCTTCCTCAATATCAACTCCCCAAGAAGGTGCAACAACATTTTGGATGTCTGAGTGTTTGGTCCAAAAGTTGAAGAACCTGAAGGGTTTTGGCCTATCCGTGGGGTTCTCTTTGGTAGGCCAAACCATGCTAGGGCAGTGGTCAAAGAGGCTCGGAGCCAATAACTCAACAAAAGATATGGGAAAGGCTAGGATCCAAGAGGAGTTGATTAGTACTCTGTCCAATTTCTGAGTTAGAAATCTCTCATCTTGTTTATTAGACCAAGTGTGCACATGTCTACTATAAGGGTGATCAGTAATCTCAATATCATCTAAACAATCCCAAAAATCAACCATATCAGAGGTTAAATAATATCCCAATCTAGAAGAATCGGAGCTCCCTTCAGCACTAAGAAAGGTATTAACATCTCCTGCAACCAGCCATGTGAGATCACCAATACTGGCTGCAACAGTCTTAAGCTGATCTCACAGATTTTTCCTAGCAGAGCCATCATTGTTCCCATAAATGGCAGTGATAACAATTTCTTTACCAAGAATATGTAGCTTAAAAGAAATGTGTTAAGTTGATCACACAATTGCAAATGACCAAGAGGGGGTGAATTGGCAATTAAAAATTTAAAGGGAGGAAAGGAGCAAATGAAAAATTGAGACAAGGGAATTTAGAGTGGTTCAAGCTTCTAACAAGCTCTACATCCACTACCTTAGCTCCCACTAAGGATTTTCAACCAATCCGCTATTGATTCTTCCCCTTTTCTTGGATTAGAAGGCAACCTTACAAACTGATTAAGCTTTCTACCCAAAGCTTAATCAAATTCACGCACAATTACAAAGAAAGAAAGGCAATCTAAAGTGTATCTCTCAATAGAATAATTAATTGCCCAATTACAAACAAACACTCCCTAAACTTGAAAGAAAGATAAACAATGAAAATTTTACAAGTTGGGTAGACAAATTTGATTCTATAAGCTCGAGGGTTTGGAATAATTGCTTGGATGTTGCTTAAAGGTACAATAGTTATTGTTGTAGATTTGGAGACTTGTTTTTATATCATCTCATTGATATCTAGCCGTTTGGGTGGTTGAGATCATCGATAGAGCCGTTGGGGCTCTCTCTTCCCACCATAAATGTTATTCTGCAACTACCCGTATCGGAACATGAGGCCCTGTATCGAAACGGACACCTGAAAAAGAAAGAGCTATTGTGTCTAAAAAGGGACCCGTATCGAAACGGCTATAGGTCGTATCGAAGCAGTTTGAAACTATAAAATGTCTTTAAGTGTAAAAATGGGGCCGTATCGAAACGGCTATAGGCTATATCGAATCGTTTTGAAACTATAAATTAGTGTTTTGAAATAGCAAAGGGGCGTATCGAAACACTTAACCAATTTTTCAAAAGTTAGGTTCTGACAAGTAACGACTTGGTTATTTAATGCTCGATTTTAAAAATACTTAACCCATGTATCGAAACGGGTATGAGCCGTTTTGAAACAACACTTAAAAATCAAAAGTCCAGATGAAGTTTGTATCGAAACGAGCAAGCCTATTTCGAAACCCTTGTCTCGAAACAGATTTGTCCGTATTGAAACAGATGTTTCTAGTGGCAAAACGTATCGAAACACTTTGGGGCTGTTTCAAAATAACTGGGCAATTTTGAGTATTTTAGCTTTGAAACACTTAGAAAAATATATGGGATTTAAGTTTTGACTTCAAAACATTTTAAGTATAAATTTTACTTGTGAAATGTGAGTCTTTTGAGTACTTAAAAATTTATTTACTTTGCAATTTAGTCCACTTTTTGATATAACAAAACCAAAGTAAATTTTTAAGTAAACTCTCCCTAAATTGAAGCTAGGTTTTGAATTTTTTTTAAAAAAATTAGCTTAACCCTTCTCCCCTTTTTTGTTAGATCAAAATCAATGAAGGAATATAATCATGAGATAAAGCAATATAGCACAAGATCCAAACAAAGCATAATTAAGGCAACATAATTTCATTAAGCATAATTAAACAAAGCAAAATAATTCCACAATATCCAAACATAATATCCAAACTTAATACTTAAAAACAATAGATCAAAGCATAGGTCTTAAAGCAAAAACATAGATAGGTGCTTAAATAGGGAAATCCTAAACTAGATGATATTCAATGGAATGAAAAGATCTAAGGCTCATCGTCATCTTCATCTTCATCATTGGCGGTGCACCTTCGAAATTGTCTTCATTCTCCATAGAAACCGGTAAAAGTCATGTCCTTTGAGGCTTTTTGAGTTTCAACCGAAGTGAGTCGATTTTCAACACTTTAGATATGTCCCTCCACGGAAGTGAGACGAGTGCCAAGAGTGGCAAAACCCGAGTCCATGTGGGTTTGCAAGCCATTGAATTGCTCGGTAAGGAAAGTTATGAGGGTTTCGTTGTTTGGTGGAGCAACTTGAGGTTGAGGTTCGGGGGCCGCAACTTGAGGAGGATGCTCGACACAAATCCACTCCCCATTAATCAAATGAAATTTGCAACGAAGAAGCATGCGCTCATCGATGGGATCCTTGAGAGATTCCAGAAAGTCAAGAGAGCACTCGATCCCCAACTTTGAGAACAAGTAACTCAAGGAGGTGCCATAAGTGAAGGAAGTGACCAGATCCGAGATGCGGTTTTGAAAAAGATGCACGATCTCGACAAACATTGTTTGGCAAAGATTTGGCCGACTCTCCTCACGAAAGCAATGAATCAAAAAATCGTCGACTTGCCGAATGTGATCATGAGCATCGAGGACTGTGACAGAGCCACCGAGAGTATGTCCCAACGAGTTCTCATCCGAAATCCCATCATCTTCAAATCCAAAGACATTGACTGAGGTTTGTGGATCAACCCGAAACTTCTTCCCCATGAGGTAGGATTCGATGGCTATCACTTGAGAATGATCGGCATTGGAGATACACCGGGCATTGCCATAGAAGAGAAGAACCATGTTACAGTACAAAGTACCGGGTAAGCTAAAAAAGGGCATGAAATTCCAACGCCTCAATATTGAAAACATTCAGAATCCAAAAAGGGTATAGAGAAAATACGCTCACGACGGATTGCATGATCTTGAAAGAGCTTGAAGTTGGTATGGGCGTCTTTGTTTTGAAGACTCTTTTGATATAGTAGAGTGAGGTTAGGATGAGAAGAATTTTCATCGATTTTAGAACTTCCACCATCCTCATCGATTTGTACTCTCTTCTTAGAACCCACATTCGAAATTTGGAAATAAATCAAGACACAAAAATACATATATGCGTAAATCAACAAAATCAATCCAATAGTCAAGGTATATAAAAATCTATACAATATAGTTTAAAAACATACATAAACATAAAATAAATTTTTGGTAAAAAGAATTTCGAAAAAAAGATTTGAAAATATACGATATAATTTTATATTAGAATCAAAAGATTCATATTTTGAAGATTTTTTTGTAAAAACTTGAAAACCCATACTATATGTATATGTTTTATACAAAAATTAATTAAAAGCAACCAATAATATTAAACAAAAATTTAAAATAAAAGGAAAAGGGTTTATACCTTGATATAGGATAATGGATAATTGAGGGATGATTAATGCACCAAATTGCTTGCAAAGCTTTAGCCTTGATGTGTAGATTGAAAACCCTCAAAAATTTAGGTTTTGATGTGAAAAATCAAGGGATTTGAAGAGTTTATATAAGGGATTTCAGTTAGGGTTTGAGAGAAAAAGAGAGTTTGTATTTTAATTAAAGTTTGATACTCATGTAAGGCTATTTAAAGCAATCTGCGTGGATGCGTATCGATACGCCACTTGGCGTATCGGAACGGGGTCTCAAAACACTTTCGAGCCGTTTCGGTACGAGACTTATTTCGATACAGGTTGACCCTGTTTCAGAAAAACACCGCGAACCCGTATCGAAACGCGAAGAGCCCGTTTCTATAATATTCGTTACTTTAATTGACTTAGATCGAGCCCGCAGCAAAATATATGTACCTGTTTCGATACACCTTTGCTAGAAAATACATTTTGGGCACTTAAGGGCTCTAAAAGGTCAAGATAGGTTAGTGTTTGTGCGTGTGGTGTACTAGAAGTGATACACAAATGTGGTGCAAGTATACACGTCGAACAAGTAATACAATGATAAGTGAGTATCGTCTCCACAGGGATTGGAGGTGTTTCGAGATGAGTTTAAGCACACAAGTGTCACGAAATGTAAATAGAAAATGCTATGGCAAATCAAGACAGAGAGATAAATGTTGTAGTAATTAAATATAAAAGATAGCATGCTGAAATCGGTAGACTTAACTGGTCCTCTTACGTATGCGAAACTCACTTGGGAATGAACGGCTGGGTTGTCTGGTTAACCTATGCTTTAGCTCTTAACTAGGGTTTACCTCTCTAGCTTACTCTATGCTCGGAAGGATTTACTCAAGTTTCTCCTCAACTATCTCTAGCAAGAAAACTGGGAGTAGGAAATGCTACAGCAATACCTCTCAGCGCAAACTCTATCACTCCCCCTACCCATAAAGTTCTATCCTTTTTAGACGTTGAAACCCATCACTTATCTCTAAGGTGGGTTAGAGTTATGCCTCTTAGCATCCAACTCCATTTTCTATGAAGGTCAAAGATAGCTCTCTCGACCACTAACCTCAACTCACACCTAAAGAAAGGCCAACTCTTGAAGGCTCTTACAACCCTAAACATTTAAAAACATAGATAAAGCATAGATAGAAACAAGAGATAAATAAACATGCATTAAAGAAACTAAAACATAGATCATCCGAATAGCCCAAGCCACCTAAAATCAGTTCATGGTTGGGCAATAAACATCCAAAGTATCTTCATTTGTACAACCCATTTTCCAGATATAAAAGAAATGCTAAAGCAACAGAAAGGGAAGAAGAAACTCCCGATCCGAGATGGACTGCAATTGGGAAGAAGAAGAAAGGAAAAGAGCCACCTTTGCTTTCTCTCCCTAGCCTTTTGTCACCTTTTTTGCACTCTCCCTTTAAAGAGGGTCTCATATCCTTTATATAGTGGGGCTCCTAGGGTTTTGTGCCATAATATTCTTTGACGTCCTGGGAATATTCCCTATGCATGTGGGGCACAATCAGACAAAAAAAGAGGCTCGCACATGTGGGCTCTTGGCGTGTGCGCGTTACTTTGTCCTTTTCTTGCGCCCAGAATTGATGTCTAACTTGTTGTAGCATTGTTCTTCCTTTCCCTGCTTCACACCAGCTTCAACTTGCACAACACAACACCATCACATACCCTTCACGCAACATCTAATCTTGTGAAATTACGCCAAACCACCAACAAGAAGAGATGTATGCAACTATATGCTCTAAATGCACCTATATGCTATGAATTGACCTTGAGAACAAACAAATACCTAAGTAAAAAGGTGTAAAATATAAGCAATTTGGCAAGTTATCATACCCCCAAACTTAAGCTATTGCTTGTCCTCAAGCAATGCATAGAGAGAAACAGAGAAAATGTTGTGGTAAAAATTTAGCTCAAGGTAGATACTATGACAAAATTTCAGCCCTCGGAAATGGAAGGCTTTAATACTTAAGACATAATTGAGATTTTATGAATGATTCCCTAGGTCAAGATCCTTTTGTTAGTGTGTGCGTGATTGCATACAACTTAGGCTTAACAGAGCTAGAAAGATTTCTTAATAGAACTCAAGTTCATCCTAGTGTTTGAACTATTTTAGCACAAAATTTTACTCCCATAAGTGAATTGTTTTTATAGAGGGGTGCCATCTCATCACATCTACCACCCCTCACTCTAGACGAGCAGGGGGCATACCTCTCATCCACGAGCTAGTAGGTAGAGTCATCCCATGACAACTTTCATTCACTCATTTGATGTTGTTGCCGTTTATTTAAGCTTGGTTTCCAGGCAATGCACACAAAGTGGAGTGTTCTTCTAAAATATGTCGTAGCATTTATTCGCAGTTTAATATATTCAATAAGCACTAGGGAGATTAACTAAGCATTTATCGCTTCATTTTTCTTTATATAAGATCATTAAGTTCAATATCACAAGGATACGCATAAGTTCTAAAAAAAAGTTTCTCTAACAATCTTAAACCTAAGGTGCATACAATCGTGTAACAAAACAAAGATCAAAAATCAAACCCTAGAGTTAATTCTACCAATCTCAATATTCATACCTGTCAATCCATAGCAATAAAAAATTGTTCATCATCGTGCATCATTAATTTATTCATACAACTATCATAGAGGTAAACAAAATCCCATAGCATAATTTATGTTTCTACCTATTAATGCAATACAAATGACTAACAAAAGGGCACTAGCACCCCTAAACTTAAAGAGTGCAGTGTCCTCAATGTAATAGAAATAAAATGAAATGCAACTAATTACATGCGATGCATGATGAAGAAGTGCCTTACTTCTTGGTGGTGGTGGTCTTTGTGGCTTTGTGCTTGATGCTGGAGGACTTGAGTGAGGTGATAGGAGGGTCAACCTCGTCCAGCTCTGGTGGTGGGGTCTGTTCTGGCTTGGCTGGAGTTCCTTGATTGGTGGAACTTGTGTTTGATTCATTCTCCTCAGCCGGTGTGCTCCAAACTGTTGGGTTTTTCGACGCTCGATTCGAACAACCGATTATGCTCGCCAAGTTGTGGAGAGGTGAATTTTTGGGTGGAAGGGTTTAGGAAGCTAAAAGAATAAAGACACGATGATTTATAGTGGTTCAACCTTCTAACCAAGGTCTACATCCACTACCTTAGCTTCCTACTAAGGATTTCACAATCAATCCACTAATTGATTCGTCCCCTTTTCTAGGATTAGGAGGAAACCCTTTACAACCCTCGAAGCTTTCTACCCAAAGCTTGAAGGAAAACCCTCTTTACAAAGAGAAACAAATAAGCAAACTTGAACCCTCTAATAGGTGTTTTGTTTGCACAATGAAGCACTCACCCAAAACCTAAACACTTGAGCAAATTTAACAATGTAAGCTCACTAGTGTTGTCTAAGCAATAAATGAACAAATAAAGCTCTAGACAAGTTTTTCACTCATAACGTTGTGACAATTGAAGCTCTTCTCAATCTTGATGCTTGGAGGTCTTATTTATACTCCAAATTGAGTTCCTAGCCGTTTATGGCCGTTGGGGATGTTTCATAGCCGTTGGGGATACAAAATAGCCGTTTATTTCCCACAAAATGCAATTCAGCAGCCTAGTGTATCGATACACTATCCCCTGTATCGATACGGTCTTGAAAGTCTGATATAGCCGTTGAGCTTTCTGCTGATGCGTATCGATACGCATGCCTGGCGTATCGGTACGGTCCTGCAAATTCAAATGACCGTTGGGAATTGACCGTTGGGCGTATCGGTACGCGATACCACCGTATCGGTACGCGACTAGCCGTTGGGCTATTTAAAACCATACCGTATCGATACGTGTAAACGTATCGGTACGGGTTTTAGACACCGTATCGATACGCTTGACGTATCGATACGGGTTTTAGCTACTGGAACTCTATTTGCCTGAAAACCTCAAGACGTATCGATACACTCAGATACAGTATCGATACGGTCACTTGGAATGCATGGTTTTGACCGCTTTAAACGTATTTTAAGTCCATTCCAGAGCTTTAAAAACCCTTGAACATATTTTCAAGTTGTTTTTGACTAAAAACATATTTTAAATTCTTTTCAATTTAGTCCAAAACATTTTTCAAATATTATATCAAAACCTTAGTTCTACAATCTCCCCCTTTTTGATATAATAAAACCAACTTGAAAAATTGTTTGGGATCTCCCCCTTTGATTTTAAAAATGTGAATGAGAGATTTAAAATATGAAACCAAAATAAAGCTCCCCCTTATTCTTTTGAAAATTCAATTTTTCAAACCATTTCTCCCCCTTTTTGTTATATCAAAAAGAATTTAAAATGACATTTAAGTTTACGATAACATAGGAGGCAAAAAAAATTTTGACACTTTAAAATTTTGGTTTAAAATTGGCTCCCCCTTACTCATAGCATCATCAGAATGTTAGTCCAACATTTATGAATATCTAGTTGAATTAAAAAAAATAAATCAAATAAAATTAAAAACAACTAGAAATTTTTACCAACACTTGAATCCAAGGGAGGATGTGAAGCCTTCCTCTTCAAGTGTTCTTCCTTGTGTGCATGGAGCTCCCCCTTAATGTTTGACTCGTTGAACACTCTCCATCACACCTAGCAAAAGACAATCAAGTGATTTTTGGTATCCAAATTGCTTTGGATCCATAAACGTTAGTAGCACAAAATTTAGTCCCCTTAGGAATCCATTTTTCAATTTCATCCCTTTTAGTTGAAGTGGTTAGTCCTTTTGGGACCCAAACACTTCTAAAACATTTTCCATTAAAAAATCTAGGGGCACTAGATTGTCTTACATAAAAATTTGATTTTCCAAAATTGTTTTTCTTTTCAAGTTCTTTGGAAATCAAATCTTTTTCCTTTTTGAGATCATCGACTTCTTTTTGATGATCTCTTTCCATCGTTTGAAGCAAGTTTTGTAAATCTAAAACTTTAAGTTCAAAATCTTTGATTTTTGCTTCAAACTCTAAATTGGTTTTAGAAAGCAAATCATTTTCGGTTTTCAACTTTGAAATCAATTTTTTATTTTTCGAAAATGAAGCCTTGAATTCAAAAACCAATTCATCATAGGCTTCTTGTAACTCATCAAAAGAATATGAATTTGAACAAGATGAGTTAGAAGTTACCTCCCCCTCATTGAGGGCCATCATGCATAGGTGGGCTACTTCATTATCGGTGGAGTCTTCATCACTCCAAGTGGCCACATATGCTTGTTTTGAAGATGATCCCTTCTTTTTGGATTTGTGGGAATCCTTCATCTTCTTCATCGATTCATGCTTGGATTTTTCCATTTTGCTCTTCATGAATCGTGCGAGCTTGTTGAAGAGATAGTTCATCTCTTCATCTTCACTATCCTCCTCACTTGAATCTACGTGATAATTTGTGGAGGATTTGAGAGCCATGGCATTGAAGCCAAGTCTCTTGATTTTCTTCTCTCCCATAGCTCTAATTTCTTCCCTCCTTTTCTCATCCTCTTTATTCTTCTTCATGATTTGATGAGTAAGAAGTGACCCCATGAGTTCATCAAGCTTCAAATTTTTTAAATTTTTGGCTTCGATGATGGCGGTCCTCTTTGAGTCCCAAGACTCGGGAAGTGAGTAGATGAGCTTTCGGACAAGTTTTTCTTCCGGGATGGCTTCTCCATAACCTTTAAGACCATTGATGATGGTGGAGAATCTATCAAACATCTTTTCGATGTTCTCTTCCGGATCCATTTTGAAGTTTTCATACTCTAAGGTGAGGAGCCCAATCTTGGTCTCCTTGACTTCATTAGTCCCCTCGTATGTGACTTCAAGCTTGTCCCATACCTCCTTGGCATTTTCACAAGAAGACATCTTCTCATAGATGGTTGGGCCAAAAGCACAAAAGAGCATGTGCAAGGCTCTACAATTAAGCTCCATCTTCTTGCGATCGTCGACACTCCATTCCGCTTTGCTTCCTTGAAGCACGAACGGACCATCTTCAACTATGTCCCATAGCTTGTAATCTCTTGCCTTCAAGAAGAATTTCATCTTTGTCTTCCAATGGGCATAGTGATCTCCGTCGAAGAAGGGCGGTATGTTGATGGATTGCGACATTTTGAGCCGGTTGGTGAAATGTTGATCGAGCTTGCCGGATCTTCTCAATAGGATGTGAATCCCCTTCAATTGAGCCAAGCTCTGATACCAATTGTTGGGTTTTTCGACGCTCGATTCGAACAACCGATTATGCTCGCCAAGTGGTGGAGAGGTGAATTTTTGGGTGGAAGGGTTTAGGAAGCTAAAAGAATAAAGACACGATGATTTATAGTGGTTCAACCTTCTAACCAAGGTCTACATCCACTACCTTAGCTTCCTACTAAGGATTTCACAATCAATCCACTAATTGATTCGTCCCCTTTTCTAGGATTAGGAGGAAACCCTTTACAACCCTCGAAGCTTTCTACCCAAAGCTTGAAGGAAAACCCTCTTTACAAAGAGAAACAAATAAGCAAACTTGAACCCTCTAATAGGTGTTTTGTTTGCACAATGAAGCACTCACCCAAAACCTAAACACTTGAGCAAATTTAACAATGTAAGCTCACTAGTGTTGTCTAAGCAATAAATGAACAAATAAAGCTCTAGACAAGTTTTTCACTCATAACGTTGTGACAATTGAAGCTCTTCTCAATCTTGATGCTTGGAGGTCTTATTTATACTCCAAATTGAGTTCCTAGCCGTTTATGGCCGTTGGGGATGTTTCATAGCCGTTGGGGATACAAAATAGCCGTTTATTTCCCACAAAATGCAATTCAGCAGCCTAGTGTATCGATACACTATCCCCTGTATCGATACGGTCTTGAAAGTCTGATATAGCCGTTGAGCTTTCTGCTGATGCGTATCGATACGCATGCCTGGCGTATCGGTACGGTCCTGCTAATTCAAATGACCGTTGGGAATTGACCGTTGGGCGTATCGGTACGCGATACCACCGTATCGGTACGCGACTAGCCGTTGGGCTATTTAAAACCATACCGTATCGATACGTGTAAACGTATCGGTACGGGTTTTAGACACCGTATCGATACGCTTGACGTATCGATACGGGTTTTAGCTACTGGAACTCTATTTGCCTGAAAACCTCAAGACGTATCGATACACTCAGATACAGTATCGATACGGTCACTTGGAATGCATGGTTTTGACCGCTTTAAACGTATTTTAAGTCCATTCCAGAGCTTTAAAAACCCTTGAACATATTTTCAAGTTGTTTTTGACTAAAAACATATTTTAAATTCTTTTCAATTTAGTCCAAAACATTTTTCAAATATTATATCAAAACCTTAGTTCTACACAAACTCTACCGACAGTACGTTTGCTTCTCGTCCTCGTAGACGGGGTAATGTTTAGGATCTGTGTAGATGATTGTGCTGGGCTAGACTGTGTGCACTTGTCATCTTCTGATTCAACTTTCACAGGGTTGACAGGCTCAACGGACGGCTCCTTTGCTGGGGCAGGTTTTGCTGTTCTTTTTCTCTTCTTAGTCAGTGTGCTTGTTGTAGCATCTGTGTCCTGGTTCTATGAGGAAGGCTGGGTCTGAGTAGGGCTCTTGTTGGAGATTGGTGTCTTTTGGGTAGTGGGAGGAGGTTCCTTCGCCTATGCCTTTAGTGTAACACCCCAATTTTGGGCTTGGAAGTTTAGGGTCTGAACCGGACCGGTCTGATTTTTGGTTTGAATATAAAAGGTGATTTTAGGGAAAACCTAGTTCGGAATGCATTAAAAATATGGAAAAATATCTAAAAATCCTCTTTTAATATATATAAGAGAGTGGTGAAATCAATTTTACAAAATAAGGTTTGGAAGTGTGACATTTCGAAATAGTGACTAAAATGTAATTTTTGAAAAGTTTAGTGGTGACTGTTTTGTAAGGGTTGAAACTTTGAATCTTTAAGGAGCTAATTTACCCAAGGAAGAATTTCTCCAGATTTTTCTTAATTTTAATTACTCATTTAATGTTTAATTAATTAAAAGAAAAGAGGGAAAACCATATTTTAGTTTTCATAACCAACTTTTGTTAAAATTTCCCCATTTCATTTTCTCTCAAAATTCTCTCAGCCAAACACATTTCCACAACAGCTTTTCTTTTGATTTTCACTCTAAATGATGAGGTTTCAATCATCAATTGATTCCTAAGCTTTTCTACATCAAATCCTCTTCATTTGCTTATTGAATTTTCAAGGATTTTGGCTCTAATCAAGGAGAAATCTACATTTAGAGGTAAGGATGTCCTCCTCTAAATACTCAGTTCTTTACTGAAATTCCCAAGTTCTCAATCCTTAAATTAAGTTTTCTAAAAGGTTTTAATGTTGTGATCTTGATTTTGGCTTAAAACTTAAGATTTGGATTAAATCTTGAAGAAATTCGTGATGAATGTTTGGGTTCTGTTTTGAGATGTCTTTTTAATGTATTTTGGATGTTTAATTGTAACGCCCCGGTTTTGGGCTTAGAAGTTTTGGGCGTTGACCGGTTTGGTCAAAGTGATGTTCGAATCTAAAGAGGTGAAATTAGGAAAGCCTAGTTCGGGTTGCATTAAAAATATGGAAAAATGTTCTAAAATCATCTTTTAATATAATTAAGTGAACTGTGAAATCAATTTTGAAAAATGGGTTTTGGAAGAGTGACATTTTGGCTAGTGACCAAAATGTAATTTTTGAAAGTTTTGTGACTGTTTTTTAAAGAGTTGAAACTTTGAATCTTTAAGGAGCTATTATTCCAAAAGTAGTTTCTCCAGATTTTTCTAAGATATTTTGAGATTTATTCTGATTTTAAAACATATCAAAAGTGGAGGGAAAGGCCATTTGGCTATTTTCTTAACTAACTTCTCTATTTTCTTTCTCTCATTTTCTCTCAATCCAAACACTTGTTTTCCAGAGAGTTGTTTCTGATTTTCTCACCTAAAATCCTCCTTTCAACATTCTTTTGATTCCTAATCAACATATCTTCAAAACCTCATCATTTGCTAGTTGATTCAACAAGGTTTTTGATTCCAAAAAGTGGAGAAACACAAGTTTGGAGGGGAGGCATCTTTGGATCCAAGTGGTGGTGATCCGGAGGCTTGATTTGGTGCTTCGGCAAGAGGCGAAGTGGAATCGGTGAGTGAAATTGGGTTTTCGGCTTTGAAACCAATGTCTTGGGAGCTTAGTTTAAGTCTAAACAACTTTGCTAAGCTCGAGTGTAAGTTTTCGGAAATTCTCTCTAGTGGTGGCCATGATTTTGTTGTGATGCAATGTGGTTATTTGCATGTTTTGATTACTGTTTTGAAAGCATGATTTAGCATGGTATTTGCTGTTTTGAAAAGCCATATGTTAAAGGAAGCTCAAGGTAAGAGTTCCTTGTTTTTGAACATTGATTAAATGTGGTTTGATGCTTTTAAGTGCATGATGAATATGGCTTGGTTTAATGCTTTAAAACAATGGATTAATTGATGAAAATGATGTATATTGGCAAGTGATGTTTTGAAAAGGTTGAGGTCACTAAGGTGGTTAAAAGTCCTTGAGTGAGCCTTGTTACTTAAGAACATCAAGGTGGTTAAAAGTCCTTGGATGATTCTTGTTACGGACACAAAGGTGTTTAAAAGTCCTTGTGTGGTCCTTTCTATGGTGTTTAAAAGTCCATAGGCCAAGGTGTTTAAAAGTCCTTGGGCTCAAGGTGTTTAAAAGTCCTTGAGGTGATTCAATTCATGGTGTTTAAAAGTCCATGGCCAAGGTGTTTAAAAGTCCTTGGGGTCAAGGTGTTTAAAAGTCCTTGAGGTGATCTAATTCATGGTGTTTAAAAGTCCATGGCCAAGGTGTTTAAAGTCCTTGGGGTCCAAGGTGTTTAAAAGTCCTTGGGGTGAAAGTTGATGAGCTTGTTTTCCAAGAAATGAAATGTATCACTTGTGGCCAATATGACATGTAATGAAATGAAGCATGAGATGCTTGTAAAAGTATGCTTTTGAGCATGTGTAAATGATGATTTGAAGCATGATTTATAAATGTTTTGTTAATGCATTATTGGATGGTTTTATTGAGCATTCCTCACTAAGCTTTTGCTTACGCTCTCTTCCGTTTTCTTAATTCAATAATGCAGAGCATTAGAGTACTTGAGGGCAGCAAGGAGGGCAAGCATCCAAGTGGAAACAAAGCTCTAAGTATGGAAGGTTTTCTAAATACATTTTAGCTTTTGGTAATTTGGCAATGGGGGACCAATGTACATGTTTTGGGAGATGTTTTGAACTCCCTAAGTATGTTAAATGTTGTTGAGAATGCTGGTTATTGTGGTTGGCCTTTATATGCTTGAATTGGAAGTTTATGCTTGAATAGCTTACTTGTGTAGGAAGCATGCCTATAGATTTGGGGCTTTTCATATATGTGGATGTTTTGATGAATTGTTGATGCAAGTATGTCTCATATATGTTGAATTGCATGTTGGCAAAGTTTGGTGGCATTTGGAGCATGATTGGTTGGTCAATTGCATGTTTAAGTATGCATTTTTAGGCAATCTGTGCAGGGTGTTTCGGAACAGCACCTACCGTTTCGGAACGGGTGCCTTAATTGTGCCCAGGCGTCCGAAACGGGAGGGGCCATTCCGAAACGGAAAGGCTACTGCCAGACCCCCGTTTCGGTACGCGTTGCGGAATGGCCCCGAGTTTCGAAACGGGCTATGCATGTTTCGGAACGGGTGACCGTTGGGGGCTGACATTGGCAGTTATATGTTTTGGAATGTTTGCGTTTTGGTCCTGAAACTTGTTTGTGCAATTGTATGAGTTTGGGAAGTCCTTTTGAGCTGAAATTTTACAGAGAAGCATGAAACATGATTAATTTCAAGATGGTAACTTCAATTTGGGTTAAGTCCTTATAATTATCAGAATTTACAATTTGGTCCCTAAAGTTGTAAATTGTTCAATTAAGTCCCTGTTTGATCTCTGATGTTTGTGATCTTTTGGTATGATGTTTGTGTGATCACAATTAGGTCTAAAGTGCATCTAGACAAGGTTAAAAAGAAAAAAAGGGTCGTTAATCAAGGTTGACTTTCGGGTTGACTTTGGTTTTCCCCGTGTGACTTTCTTAATTCGGGTCAACCGTCTAGGTCGGGTTAAGGGGGTTACATTTGGTGGTATCAGAGCTGAGTTCTCGAGTAATTGGGAATGTATGTATGCATGATTGAAGTATGTATGCCTTGTATGCTTGTTGAGTGAAAGCATGTTTAATGGCTTGTGATTTTGATGCAATTGAAGTATGTGCTGTGATGTAGCATGTTGTGGGTACCCATTGCCAAATCAAAGCTAAAGGAAAGATGTTGTTTTGAAATGAAATTGAGCTTGAATACTTGGATTGCTTACCTTGCTGGGCCTGACTTTGTTTTATTTGTGTTGTGAATGCATGGTAAAAGTATGGCACCACGTAGAGAGTTACGAGGTAATGTGCGAGCTACGGCTCCTAATGAGAACGAGAATGAGGAAAACACGGGTAGTGCGGTGTTACCTCCTCCTCTACCTGGTGGTGGTGGTGCTGGGGCTGAGGAAGCTGGAGCTGCAGCTGGCGCTGGAGCTGCTGGACCTGGGGCTGGTCAGGGGCAAGCTATGCCTGATATGACGATGTTAGTGCAAGCTATTGCTGGTGCTTTTCAAGCAGCAGTAGCTGGGGCTCGTGGAGCGGGGCATCAGGAAGATGCTGGTGTTAGACTACCTTTGGAGCGTTTGCGCAGTCTTGGTGGGACTGAGTTCAGGGGTATGTCTGCTGAGAGTTCTGAAGCTTGGCTAGAGAGTACCAAGCGAATCTTGGGCCAGATGAGTTGCACTGATGTGCAGAAGCTGGGTTGTGTTGTGTCCTTGCTGCAAAAGGATGCGTATACGTGGTGGACAACCACTATTGCTGGGATGACAGAAGCTGATGTGACTTGGACATTCTTTCAGAATGTGTTCAAGCGGAGATATCTTGGTGTGAGATATCTTGATGAGAAGAAGCGTGAATTCATGTCTCTTACCCAAGGGAGCATGAGTGTGGCTGAGTATGAGGTGCAGTTTGTGCGACTCAGTCAGTATGCACCGGAGCTGGTACCTGATGAGCGGGCAAGGTGCGAGAGGTTCCGTTATGGTTTAGAGACGGATGTAAAGATGTATTTGCTGGCCGCCGAGTATGATGATTTTGATGTATTGGTGGGCCGAGCCAAGAACGTTGAGATGAACTTGGGTTTATCTGTGAGAGGTGCTGGAGTAAGTGCTGGGAAGCGATCAGCTGAGTTTAGTTCCGGAGGTGGACGGAACAAGAGGGGACGTGATCAGAAGTATCAGTCTTCAACTAAGAGAGGTGGTGGTGCACCTGCTAGAGGAGGCAATGCTAGAGCTGATCCGAGTGCTTGTTGGATCTGTGGTTCACGTGGTCACATGAAGCGTGACTGTCCTCGTGCTGAGAGAGTGGTGCAAGCTCCTGTTGCGGCTGCTGGTAACGGGTGCTGGAGTTGTGGTTCCGCAGACCACTTGAGGCGTGATTGTCCTAGGTTGGCTGGTGATCAGGTGCGTGCTCCTGTTGTTGCTGCACCGCAGAGAGGTCGTGGGCGCGGCCGTGGTAATTTCCAGAGGAGAGAGGAAGGTGGTCGTGGAGTGGCTCATGTTGTGGCTATTCAGCCTGAGGGTGGAGGCCAAGCGAGGGTGTATGCTCAGCGAGAGGGCAGGAATGATGCGGATGTGATTGCAGGTACCTTTACTTTGCAGTCCTTGTCATTGCTTTCTTTGATAGATTCTGGATCTACGCATTCATACATTTTGCGTGAGCGTGCTGAATTGCTTGGTTTGCCTGTTGAGTCTTTGGATGTTGGTGTTCGAGTCACTAGTTCTTTTGGTGAGACTGTTGTGACTAGGAAGCTTTATAGAAGGTGTCCCTTGGTTGTTCAAGAACATGTTTTCCATGTTGATCTTATGGAGTTGCCCTTCTATGGTTTCGATGTGATTCTTGGTATGGATTGGCTTGCTGAGCATCGTGCTGTTGTGGATTGTGAGAACAAGCGGGTTTCGCTTAAGCTTGCGGATGATTATGAAGTTGTTGTGGTTGGTGAGAATGTGAAGTTTCTTGCCAATGTGGTGTCTACCTTGGAGGCGAGCAGGATGCTGAGGCAAGGTTGTGAAGCTTATCTAGCTTTTGTGATGAATCCTAGCTCTAATGAGTTGAGGGTGCAAGATATCAGAGTTGTGAAGGAGTTTCCTGGTGTTTTTCCTGAGGAGTTGCCTGGTTTACCTCCTAACCGCGAGGTGGAGTTTGGAATTGAGCTGTATGAGAATACAACTCCTGTGTCCATTAATCCCTATAGAATGGCACCTAAGGAGCTGAAGACGCAGTTGCAAGAGTTGCTTGATCGTGGTTTCATCCGGTCGAGTGTGTCACCTTGGGGAGCACCGGTCTTGTTTGTGAAGAAGAAGGATGGCACTATGAGAATGTGCATTGATTACCGTCAGCTGAACAAGTTGACTATCAAGAATCGATATCCTTTGCCGAGGATTGATGATCTTTTTGATCAATTTCGGGGAGCTGTTGTGTTCTCTAAGATTGACTTGAGGTCAGGGTATTATCAGTTAAAGGTGAAGGATGTGGATGTGCCTAAGACAGCTTTCAGGACAAGGTATGGGCATTATGAGTTCCTTGTGATGCCGTTTGGGTTGACAAATGCTCCTGCTGCTTTCATGGACATGATGAATCGTGTGTTTCATGAATACCTGGACAAGTTTGTTGTGGTGTTCATTGATGATATCCTTGTGTACTCGCGTACTGAGGAGGAGCATGAAGAGCATTTGAGGATTGTTTTGCAAGCTTTGTTGGAGAATCAGCTTTATGCTAAGCTGAGTAAGTGCGAGTTCTGGTTAAGGGAGGTAGTGTTTCTTGGGCATGTGGTTTCAGCGGAGGGGATTCGTGTTGATCCTCAGAAGATTGAGGCGGTGATGAATTGGAAAGTTCCTAAGTCTGTTCATGAGGTTCGTAGTTTCCTTGGTTTGGCGGGATACTACCGAAGGTTTGTGGATGGTTTTTCCAAGATTGCTGCTCCTTTGACGAAGCTGTTGCAAAAGGATGTTATGTATGAGTGGACGGAAGCGAGACAGCAGGCTTTTGAGAAGCTTAAGGCGGCTTTGACGCAAGCTCCTATCTTGATTCAGCCTGAATCAGGGAAAGAGTTTGTGGTTTACAGTGATGCATCCTATGTTGGTTTGGGGTGTGTGCTGATGCAGGAGGGTAAGGTGGTGGCTTATGCATCACGGCAGTTGAAAGTGCATGAGCGCAATTACCCTACGCATGATATTGAGCTGGCTGCAGTGGTTTTTGCTCTGAAGATCTGGAGACATTATCTGTATGGTGAGAAGTGTACTGTGTACACAGATCACAAGAGTTTGAGGTATCTGATGTCTCAGAAGGAGTTGAATCTTAGGCAGCGGCGTTGGTTGGAGTTGCTCAAGGATTATGATCTGACGATTGAGTATCATCCTGGAAAAGCTAATGTTGTTGCGGATGCCTTGAGTAGGAAGGTAGTTGTTGAGCTGAGAGCCATGTTTGCTAGCTTGAGCATAACGCAAGATGGTGGTCTCGTTGCTGAGTTGCAAGTGAAACCCTCTTTGGTTCAGTTGATCAAGGATAAGCAGTTGTTGGATGATTCCTTGGTGTCTCATGTTCAGGATATCGCGAAGGGTAGACCTTCGGATTTCTGTTTCAATGATGATGGTGTGCTGTGTTTTGGGAGTCGGATAGTAGTGCCTGCTGATGCTGAGTTGAGGCGTGCTATTCTGACTGAAGGTCATAGTAGTCCTTTTGCTATGCACCCTGGTAGTACTAAGATGTACCGTGATCTTCGTGATGAGTACTATTGGGTGGGTTTGAAAAAGGATGTTGCGGAGTTTGTGAGCAAGTGTTTGGTGTGTCAGCGAGTTAAGGCTGAGCATCAGTTTCCTTCAGGGTTGTTGCAACCGTTGAAAATCCCTGAATGGAAGTGGGAGAGGGTTACCATGGATTTTGTATCTGGTTTACCTTTGTCTCCATCGAGGAAGAATTCGGTCTGGGTGATTGTGGATCGCCTGACGAAGTGTGCGCATTTCTTGCCTGTGCATACTACGTTTTCTTTGGATAAGTTGGCAGAGCTGTACATTGCTGAAATTGTGCGGCTGCATGGTGTGCCTAAGTCGATTGTGTCGGATAGGGATCCGAGGTTCACATCGCGGTTCTGGCAGTGTTTGCATCAAGCTCTGGGTACAAGGTTGTATTTCAGTACATCCTATCATCCTCAGTCGGATGGTCAGTCTGAGCGAGTTATCCAGATTTTGGAGGATATGTTGAGGTGCTGCGTGATTGAGTTCCAAGGTTCTTGGGAGAAGCATCTGCCTTTGGTTGAGTTTGCTTATAACAACAGTTATCAGGCAAGTATACAGATGGCATCTTATGAGGCTTTGTACGGGAGGAAGTGTAGGACTCCTCTTTGTTGGGCTGAGACTGGTCAAAAGTTGGTTTCAATGCCAGCTTTGTTGAAAGGGACCACAGAGAAGGTAAAGCTCATTTGTGAGCGGTTGAAGGCTGCTTCTGATCGGCAGAAGTCTTACGCGGATTTGAAGCGTAAGGAGATAGAGTATGCGGTGGGTGACCGTGTGTTCTTGTAGGTTTCGCCTTGGAAGAAGGTGATGCGGTTTGGCCGAAAGGGTAAGTTGAGCCCTAGGTACATTGGACCATATGAGGTGGTTGAGCGTGTGGGTCCTGTTGCGTATCGGTTGAGGTTACCTCAGGAGTTGGAGAAGATTCATGATGTGTTCCATGTCTCTATGCTCCGGAGGTATAGATCTGATCCTTCGAATGTGATGCCTGTGGATGAAGTGGAACTGAATCCGGATTTGACCTATGATGAGGAACCGGTGAAGGTTCTGGATTCGGATAGCAAGGTTCTTCGTGGCAAGACCATTGAGTTGGTGAAGGTGCTGTGGAAGCACCGCGGTGTTGAGGAAGCCACGTGGGAGCGGAAGGAAGACATGCTGAAGTAGTTTCCTTATCTCTTTCCTTCAGGTAAATTTCGAGGACGAAATTTCTTAAGGGGGGGAGAGTTGTAACGCCCCGGTTTTGGGCTTAGAAGTTTTGGGCGTTGACCGGTTTGGTCAAAGTGCTGTTCGAATCTAAAGAGGTGAAATTAGGAAAGCCTAGTTCGGGTTGCATTAAAAATATGGAAAAATGTTCTAAAATCATCTTTTAATATAATTAAGTGAACTGTGAAATCAATTTTGAAAAATGGGTTTTGGAAGAGTGACATTTTGGCTAGTGACCAAAATGTAATTTTTGAAAGTTTTGTGACTGTTTTTTAAAGAGTTGAAACTTTGAATCTTTAAGGAGCTATTATTCCAAAAGTAGTTTCTCCAGATTTTTCTAAGATATTTTGAGATTTATTCTGATTTTAAAACATATCAAAAGTGGAGGGAAAGGCCATTTGGCTATTTTCTTAACTAACTTCTCTATTTTCTTTCTCTCATTTTCTCTCAATCCAAACACTTGTTTTCCAGAGAGTTGTTTTTGAATTTCTCACCTAAAATCCTCCTTTCAACATTCTTTTGATTCCTAATCAACATATCTTCAAAACCTCATCATTTGCTAGTTGATTCAACAAGGTTTTTGATTCCAAAAAGTGGAGAAACACAAGTTTGGAGGGGAGGCATCTTTGGATCCAAGTGGTGGTGATCCGGAGGCTTGATTTGGTGCTTCGGCAAGAGGCAAAGTGGAATCGGTGAGTGAAATTGGGTTTTCGGCTTTGAAACCAATGTCTTGGGAGCTTAGTTTAAGTCTAAACAACTTTGCTAAGCTCGAGTGTAAGTTTTCGGAAATTCTCTCTAGTGGTGGCCATGATTTTGTTGTGATGCAATGTGGTTATTTGCATGTTTTGATTACTGTTTTGAAAGCATGATTTAGCATGGTATTTGCTGTTTTGAAAAGCCATATGTTAAAGGAAGCTCAAGGTAAGAGTTCCTTGTTTTTGAACATTGATTAAATGTGGTTTGATGCTTTTAAGTGCATGATGAATATGGCTTGGTTTAATGCTTTAAAACAGTGGATTAATTGATGAAAATGATGTATATTGGCAAGTGATGTTTTGAAAAGGTTGAGGTCACTAAGGTGGTTAAAAGTCCTTGAGTGAGCCTTGTTACTTAAGAACATCAAGGTGGTTAAAAGTCCTTGGATGATTCTTGTTACGGACACAAAGGTGTTTAAAAGTCCTTGTGTGGTCCTTTCTATGGTGTTTAAAAGTCCATAGGCCAAGGTGTTTAAAAGTCCTTGGGCTCAAGGTGTTTAAAAGTCCTTGAGGTGATTCAATTCATGGTGTTTAAAAGTCCATGGCCAAGGTGTTTAAAAGTCCTTGGGGTCAAGGTGTTTAAAAGTCCTTGAGGTGATCTAATTCATGGTGTTTAAAAGTCCATGGCCAAGGTGTTTAAAGTCCTTTGCGTCCAAGGTGTTTAAAAGTCCTTGGGGTGAAAGTTGATGAACTTGTTTTCCAAGAAATGAAATGTATCACTTGTGGCCAATATGACATGTAATGAAATGAAGCATGAGATGCTTGTAAAAGTATGCTTTTGAGCATGTGTAAATGATGATTTGAAGCATGATTTATAAATGTTTTGTTAATGCATTATTGGATGGTTTTATTGAGCATTCCTCACTAAGCTTTTGCTTACGCTCTCTTCCGTTTTCTTAATTCAATAATGCAGAGCATTAGAGTACTTGAGGGCAGCAAGGAGGGCAAGCATCCAAGTGGAAACAAAGCTCTAAGTATGGAAGGTTTTCTAAATACATTTTAGCTTTTGGTAATTTGGCAATGGGGGACCAATGTACATGTTTTGGGAGATGTTTTGAACTCCCTAAGTATGTTAAATGTTGTTGAGAATGCTGGTTATTGTGGTTGGCCTTTATATGCTTGAATTGGAAGTTTATGCTTGAATGGCTTACTTGTGTAGGAAGCATGCCTATAGATTTGGGGCTTTTCATATATGTGGATGTTTTGATGAATTTTTGATGCAAGTATGTCTCATATATGTTGAATTGCATGTTGGCAAAGTTTGGTGGCATTTGGAGCATGATTGGTTGGTCAATTGCATGTTTAAGTATGCATTTTTAGGCAATCTGTGCAGGGTGTTTCGGAACAGCACCTACCGTTTCAGAACGGGTGCCTTAATTGTGCCCAGGCGTCCGAAACGGGAGGGGCCGTTCCGAAACGGAAAGGCTACTGCCAGACCCCCGTTTCGGTACGCGTTGCGGAACGGCCCCGAGTTTCGAAACGGGCTATGCCTGTTTCGGAACGGGTGACCGTTGGGGGCTGACATTGGCAGTTATATGTTTTGGAATGTTTGCGTTTTGGTCCTGAAACTTGTTTGTGCAATTGTATGAGTTTGGGAAGTCCCTTTGAGCTGAAATTCTACAGAGAAGCATGAAACATGATTAATTTCAAGATGGTAACTTCAATTTGGGTTAAGTCCTTATAATTATCAGAATTTACAATTTGGTCCCTAAAGTTGTAAATTGTTCAATTAAGTCCCTGTTTGATCTCTGATGTTTGTGATCTTTTGGTATGATGTTTGTGTGATCACAATTAGGTCTAAAGTGCATCTAGACAAGGTTAAAAAGAAAAAAAAAGGGTCGTTAATCAAGGTTGACTTTCGGGTTGACTTTGGTTTTCCCCGTGTGACTTTCTTAATTCGGGTCAACCGTCTAGGCCGGGTTAAGGGGGTTACATTAATGATATGTAATTGAGGTTTAAACAATGAAATCCCGAATAGGTTGATTTTCCTAAGTTTTTACTTGTGAAAATGGTGGTTTTTGGGGTGATCTTGGTGTTCTGTTATTGCTGGAGGTATAAGGACGAGTTTAGATCCTTTTTGGATGTTTATTGATGTTTAAGAATGTTTAGAAGTGATGGATCTTGGCTGGGTAATGTTGTGGATGAGTTTGGAAGTGATTTCGGTTGTGTTTGGTAGCCAAAATGTTAGATTTGATGTGAGCAGCGAGTTTAGGTGTAATGGCTGAAGGTTTTAATGCATGATGATGCATTGATCCTCTGCTTTGATATGTTGAAAATAGGGGAGACATCTTTGGATCCTTGTGGTGTTGATCCGGAGGCTTGAACGGCGTTTCGACAAGCTTGCGAAACGGAATTGGTGAGTGGAATTGGGTTTTCAGCTTTGAAACCAATGTATGAAGGTTTTGGGAGCTTAGTTTAAGTCTAAGAAACTTAACTAAGCTCAAGAGTATGTTTTCGGTGAAACTCTCTCTTTGATGAACCATGAGATGGTTGGATGCAATGTATGTAATTTGCATGTTTAAATTCTGTTTTTGAAAGCATGTTTTAGCATGATTAATGCTGGTTTTGAAAGCGATGTGTTGAAGGATGCTCAAGGTAAGAGATCCTTGGTTTGACATTGATAATTGTGGTTTTGATGCATAGTAATGTATGATGATTTAATGGCTTTGGTTAATGCTTTAAAACAGTGGATTGTTGATGATAATTGATGTATATTGGCAAGTGATGTATTGGTTTTAAAGTACTTGAATCGGATATAGTTAGCCGGCTATAGGATTGGATGCACCGTGAATTAAGTCGCCTTGGATGTTGAGGGGTTGTAATGGTACCGTAAACTCCATCCAAGTACACTAACGAGATGTCTAAGATCACAATGGTGGTTAAAAGTCCATGTGTGAATCTTGTGTTGTGTGTCCCGTGTTCTCGTTAGTGATGTTATACAACTACCGAAGAGTGATGTGGAGGGGTTGTAATTGTACCGTTAAACTCCATCACGGGTGTTGAGGGGTTGTGATTGTACCAGTAAACTCCACCTTGTGTGTTCGGTAGTGTGTATGAAGCGTATGGGACAACGCTTGTAATCCGCGTATCCGATTGTGTTTTGAGTTGAAAAATGGTTATGGTATCACTTGGAAGCCAATATGACATGTTGATGTTAATGAAGCATGGGATGCTTGTTGTTTATGACATGTTAATGTTAATGAAGCATGAGATGCTTGTTGTGTATGCATTGTTGCATGAGAAATGATATTTTGTGTTTAAAGGCCTTTTGAAAGGTGTTTTATAAAGTGCATTATTGTGTTATTTCTTTAGAGCATGCCTCACTAAGCAAATGTGCTTACGTTCTCTTTCTTGAACCAATAATGCAGAGAATTGAAGTGCTTTAAGGGAAGCAAGGAGGCTAAGAATCCAAGTGAAGACTAAGCTCATGTATGATGACTATTTTTACAACATTATTAGCTTTTGATATTTGGCAATGGGAACCTAGGTTGTGTTTTTGGGAGAGGTTTTGGACTCCCTAAGTGTGGCATGATGCCTTTGATGTTTTGGGAGTGTAAATGGCCATTTTGGTGTTTGCTTTGATGATTTGATGCTTGGATGGTTTTCAATATTAGGATGCATGCCTATAGATTTGTGGTTTTTCCTAATTGATGTTGTTAATGTGTTTTGGCGATGGAAGTATGTTCCTTATATGAATGATGATTTGTTGGCATGATTAGGAGGTCATAGGGATGTGTTTGAGTGGTTAATTGTATGTTAAACCAGCAAAATCTGCACTTTCTAGGCAGTCCGTATCGGAACGGGCACTACCGTTTCGAAACGGGGGCCTGTAATGGCCTTCGTGTATCGAAACGGTAACAGGGCGTTCCGAAACGGATTTTCCACTGTCAAGCCCTGTTTCGAAACAGGTCTCGAAACAAACCCGCGTTTCGGAACGGTCAACCCCCGTTCCGAAACAGTTGACCGTTGGGCACTGATTTGAATGGTTAAAGGTTTGCAAGCTTTACGTTTTAGTCCTGAATTTTGTATATGCAATTGCTTGAGTTTGAGAAGTCCGTTTAAAGTGAAATTTGACAGGGAAGCATGTAATATGATTAATTTCATACTGGTAACTTAAAAATCAGTTAAGTCCTCTTAATTTCCAGAATTTACATTTTAGTCCCTAAATGTTATAATTTGTGCAATTGAGTCCCTTAACGTTTTCCTATCGCTGTGCTTTTCAAGTATGCTTTCCTTGAGGGTACGCTTAGGTTTAATATGCATCTAGAAAAGTTTAAAAAGGAAAAAAGGGTCGTTAATCAAGGTTGACTTTTGGGTTGACTTTAGTTTTCCCCGTGTAATCTTCGTAGTTCGGGTCAACCGTCTAGGCCGGGCTAAGGGGGTTACATTTGGTGGTATCAGAGCTGAGTTCTCGAATATTTGGGAATGGTTATGTGGGTGATATATGTATGATTGCATGATATGCTTTTTAAGTGAAAGTTTGATGCATGAATTATAAAGTATGTTGCAATTGTGATGCTATCCTATGTTGAGGCATGTTAGAGGGCCCATTGCCATATCAAAACTAATGAAATGAATTGTTTTTGAAAAATGAGCTTGAGTGCTTGGATTACTTACCTTGTTGAGCTTGATTATATTTATTGCATTTGTGTTAGTGCATTGTTTAGTGAATGGGACCTCGTAGAGAGACAGTGATTAATACACGAGCTATGGCTCATAACGAGAATGATGAGAATGCTGATAATGTGGTTGATTTACCTCCTCCTCCTGGTGGTGGTGGTGCTGGAGGTGATGGAGCCGGTGTTGATGCTGGTGCTGGGGTCGCTGGACCTGAAGCTGGGCAGGGGCAAGCTGCTCCTGACATGACAGTTTTGATACAAGCTATCGCTGGAGCCTTTCAGGCGGCAGTAGCTGGAGCTCATGGAGCTGGGCATCAGGGAGATGCTAATGTTAGACTACCTTTGGAACGTCTGTGCAGTCTGGGAGGGACTGAGTTCAGGGGTTTGTCTACTGAAGGTTCCGAATCTTGGTTGGAAAGTACCAAGAGGATACTGGGACAAATGAACTGCAATGATGTGCAAAAGTTGGGATGTGTGGTATCGCTGTTACATGATGATGTGTATACCTGGTGGACGACCGCTATCTTTGGAATGGAGGAAGTTGATGTGACATGGACGTTCTTTCTGAATGCGTTCAAGCGGAGGTATCTAGGTGTGCGATACCTGGATGAAAAGAAAAGAGAGTTCATGTCTCTGACACAAGGAGCATGACTATGGCTGAGTACGAGATCCAGTTTGTCCGTCTCAGTCAGTACGCACCTGAGATTGTCCCTGATGAGCGGGAGAGGTGCGAGCGTTTCCGATATGGTTTGGTATCGGATGTAAAGACATATATACTTGCAGATGAGTATACTAATTTTGATGTGCTGGTTAGTAGGGCGAAGGATATTGAGCAGAACCTGGGTTTGTCTTCCAGGAATGTTTGTTCTGGCTCGAGCAAAAGAGCTGCTGAGTATAGTTCCGGTGGAGGACGAAACAAGAGAGGACGAGATAGGAGATATCAGTCTTCGGCTAGGTGTGGTGGTGGAGGGCATGGTGCGCCTGTTCAGGGAGACAGGGCGAGAGCCGATCATAACACATGCTGGGCGTGTGGATCGCGTGGCCATTTGAGGCGTGATTGTCCTTGAGCAGCGAGGGAGGTACAGGCTCCTGTTGTTGTAGCTGGTAATTCGTGCTGGAATTGTGGTTCGGTAGACCACATGAGGAGGGAGTGTCCTTTGTTGGCCGGTGGTGGTCAGGGACGTGCTCCTGGAGTTGTTGCACCACAGAGAGGTTGTGGGCGCGGCCGTGGTAACTTCCAACGCAGAGAGGATGGTGGAAGGAATGTAGCGCATGTGGTGGATGTCCAACCTGAGGGTGGAGGCCAGGCTCGAATGTATGCGCAGCGAGAGGGGAGAAATGACACGGATGTGATCGCAGGTACCTTCACTTTGTAATCCATGTCATTACTTTCCTTGATTGATTCTGGATCTACACACTCATACATATTGCGTGAACATGCTCAATTGCTTGGTTTGCCTGTTGAGTCTTTGGATGTTGGTATGCGTGTAACTAGTTCCTTTGGTGAAACCGTTATGACACGAAAGTTATACAGAAGATGTCCCTTGGTTGTTCAAGATCATGTTTTTCATGTTGATCTTATGGAATTGCCTTTCTATGGTTTTGATGTAATCCTGGGTATGGATTGGCTTGTTGAACATCGAGCTGTAGTGGATTTTGAGAACAAGCGAGTTTCGTTGAAGCTTGCGGATGATTATGAGGTAGTGGTGGTTGGTGAGAATGTGAAGTTTCTTGCCAATGTGGTGTCTACATTGGAGGCGAGTCGGATGCTGAGGCAAGGTTGTGAAGCTTACCTACCCTTTGTGATGAATCCTAGCTCTAAGGAGTTGCGAGTGCAAGATATCAGGACTGTGCGAGAGTTTCCTGGTGTGTTTCCGGAGGAGTTGCCTGGATTCCTCCTAATCGTGAGGTGGAGTTTGGAATTGAGCTGTATGAGAATACAACTCCAGTTTCCATTACTCCTTATCGAATGACACCTAAGGAGTTGAAAGAGCTGAAGACGCAACTTCAGGAGTTGCTTGGTCGTGGTTTCATTCGGCCAAGTGTGTCACCTTGGGGTGCACCGGTCTTGTTTGTGAAGAAAAAAGATGGCACTATTAGAATGTGCATCGATTACCGTCAGCTGAACAAGTTGAATATCAAGAATCGGTATCCATTACCGAGGATTGATGATCTTTTTGATCAATTTTGGGGAGCATCTGTGTTCTCTAAAATTGACTTAGGTCAGGGTATTACCAGTTGAAGGTGAAGGATGTGGATGTGCCAAAAACAGCTTTCAGAACGAGGTATGGGCATTATGAGTTCCTTGTGATGCTGTTTGGTTTGAGGAATGCTCCTGCAGCTTTCATGGACATGATGAATAGAGTATTCCATGAGTATTTGGACAAGTTTGTGGTGGTGTTCATTGATGATATCCTCGTGTACTCTCGTACTGAGGAGAAGCATGAGGGGCATTTGAGGATTGTGTTGCAGGCTTTGTTGGAAAATCAGCTTTATGCTAAGTTAAGCAAGTGTGAGTTCTGGCTCAGGGAAGTTGTGTTCCTTTGTCATGTAGTTTCTGCAGAGGGGATTCGTGTTGATCCTCAGAAGATTGAGGCGGTGATGAATTGGAAGAATCCTAAATATTTTCATGAAGTTCGTAGTTTCCTTGGTTTGGCAGGATACTATCGGAGGTTTGTGGATGGATTCTCTAAGATTGCTGCACCTTTGACGAAGTTGTTGCAGAAGGATGTTAAGTATGAGTGGACGGAAGCGCGACAGCAGGCTTTTGGAAAGCTTAAGGCAGCTTTGACGCAAGCTCCTATCTTGGTTCAGCCTGAATCAGGAAAAGAGTTTGTGGTGTATAGTGACGCGTCCTACGTTGGTTTGGGATGTGTGTTGATGCAAGAGGGTAAGGTGGTGGCTTATGCATCGCGTCAATTGAAGGTGCATGAGCGCAATTATCCTACGCATGACATTGAGTTGGCTGCGGTGGTTTTTGCCTTGAAAATTTGGAGACATTACTTGTATGGTGAGAAGTGTACTGTGCACACGGATCATAAGAATTTGAAGTATCTGATGTCTCAGAAAGAGTTGAATCTTAGGCAACGACGTTGGGTGGAGTTGCTTAAAGATTACGACCTGACGATCGAGTACCATCCGAGAAAAGCTAATGTTGTAGTGGATGCCTTGAGTAGGAAGGTAGCAGTGGAGTTGAGGGCTATGTTTGCCAGTTTGAGCATATCGCGAGATGGTGGTCTTGTGGCTGAATTGCAAGTGAAACCATCCTTGGTTCAGTTGATAAAGGATAAGCAACTGTTGGATGATTCCTTGGTGCGACATTTTCAGGATATTGCTGAGGATAGACCATCGGATTTCTGCTTTAATGATGATGGAGTTTTATGTTTTGGAAGTCGGATAGTAGTGCCCAATGATGCTGAGTTGAGGCGTGCTATTCTGACTGAAGCTCATAGTAGTCCTTTTTCTATGCACCCTGGTAGTACTAAGATGTATCGTGATCTTCGTGATGAGTACTATTGGGTGGGTTTAAAGAAAGACGTTTCTGAGTATGTGAGGAAGTGCATGGTTTGTCAGCGAGTTAAAGCTGAGCATCAGTTTTCTTTTGGGTTGTTGCAACCGTTGAGGATTCCTGAGTGGAAGTGGGAAAGGATTACCATGGACTTTGTGTCTGGTTTACCTTTGTTGTCATCGAAGAAGAAATCGGTGTGGGTGATTGTGGATCGCCTGACGAAGTGTGCGCATTTCTTGCATGTGCATACTACGTATACTTTGGACAAGCTTGCAGAGTTGTACATTGCTGAGATTGTGCGGCTGCATGGTGTGCCAAAGTCGATTGTGTCGGATAGAGATCCGAGGTTTACATCGCGGTTCTTGCAGTGTTTACATCAGGCTTTGGATACACGGTTGAATTTCAGTACTTCTTATCATCCACAGTCGGATGGACAGTCTGAGCGTGTTATCCAAGTGCTGGAGGATATGTTGAGGTGTTGTGTGATTGAGTTTCAAGGCTCTTGGGAGAAGCATTTGCCGTTGGTGGAGTAGGCATATAACAATAGCTACCAGGCAAGTATTCAAATGGCACCTTATGAAGTTTTGTACGGGAGGAAGTGTAGGACTCCTCTTTGTTGGGATGAAACAGGCCAGAAGTTGGTTTCTATGCCAGCTTTGTTGAAAGGAACCACCGAGAAGGTGAAGCTCATTTGTGAGCGCTTGAAGGCAGCTTCTGATCGACATAAGTCTTACGCGGATTTGAAGCGTAAGGAAGTTGAGTATGCGGTTGGTGACCGTGTGTTTTTGAAAGTTTCGCCTTGGAAAAAGGTGATGAGGCTGAAGGTTTTAATGCATGATGATGCATTGATCCTCTGCTTTGATATGTTGAAAACATGGGAGACATCTTTGGATCCTTGTGGTGTTTATTCGGAGGCTTGAACGGCGTTTCGGCAAGCTTGCGAAACGGAATTGGTGAGTGGAATTGGGTATTCAGCTTTGAAATCAATGTATGAAGGTTTTGGGAGCTTAATTTAAGTCTAAGCAACTTAACTAAGCTCAAGAGTATGTTTTCGGTGAAACTCTCTCTTTGATGAACCATGAGATGGTTGGATGCAATGTATGTAATTTGCATGTTTAAATTCTGTTTTTGAAAGCATGTTTTAGCATGATTAATGCTGGTTTTGAAAGCCATGTGTTGAAGGATGCTCAAGGTAAGAGATCCTTGGTTTGACATTGATAAATGTGATTTTGATGCATAGTAATGCATGATGATTTAATGGTTTGGTTAATGCTTTAAAACAGTGGATTGTTGATGATAATTGATGTATATTGGCAAGTGATGTATTGGTTTTAAAGTACTTGAATCGGATATAGTTAGCCGGCTATAGGATTGGGTGCACCGTAAATTAAGTCGCCTTGGATGTCGAGGGGTTGTAATTGTACCGTAAACTCCATCCAAGTACACTAACGAGAAAGGTAAGATCACAATGGTGGTTAAAAGTCCATGTGTGGATCTTGTATTGTGTGTCCCGTGTTCTCGTTAGTGATGTTATACAACTACCGATGAGTGATGTTGAGGGGTTGTGATTGTACCGGTAAACTCCACCTTGTTTGTTCGGTAGTGTGTATGAAGCGTGTGGGACAACGCTTGTAATCCGCGTATCCGATTGTGTTTTGTGATGTAAATGGTTATGGATTATCACTTGAAAGCCAATATGGCATGTTGATTTTATTGAAGCATGAGATGCTTGTTGTGTATGCAAGATTGTATGAATAATGAAGGTTATGTGATGAAAAGCTTTTGTTAAAAGTGTTTTTATAAAAAGCATTACTGTGTTGTTTCTTTAGAGCATGTTTCTCTAAGCAATTGTGCTTACGCTCTCTTTCTTGAACCAATACAGATAATTGAAAGTTTTGAGGGCAGCAAGGAGGCTAAGAATCCAAGGGAAAGCTAAGCTCATGTATGGTGATGTTTTCACAACACTATTAGTTTTTGATATTTGGCAATGGGAACCTAGGTTGTGTTTTGGGAGATGTTTTGGACTCCCTAATTGTGGCATGATGCCTTTGATGATTTGGATTTGTAAATGGCCATTTTGATGCTTATTTTGGTGTTTTGATGGTTGGTTTGTTTTGGATATTAGGATGCATGCCTATAGATTAGTGGATTTCCTTGATTGATGCCATGAATGAGTTTTGGTGATGCAAACATGTACCTTATAAGTATGATGACTTGTTGGCATGATTAGGAAGTCATTGGGATGTTTTAGAGTGGTTAAATGCATGTTAAACCAGCAATTTCTGCAGTTTCTGGGCATCCCGTATCGATACACTCACAGGCGTTTCGAAACGGGGGCCTGTAATGGCCTTGGTGTCTCGAAACGGCTGTTGACCGTATCGAAACGGTTTGGCCACTGGAAGGCCCTGTTTCGAAAGAGGTCTCGAAACGAACCCGCGTTTCGGTACGGTCAACACCGTTTCCAAACAGGTGACTGTTGGGCACTGATTTGAATGGTTTTTGAGGTTTGTAAGCTTTACGTTTTAGTCCTGTAATTTGTATTTGCAATTGCATGAGCTCGAGATGTCCGATTAAGGTGAAACTTGACAGGGAAGCATGTAATATGACTAATTTAATGTTGGTAACCTTAAAATCAGTTAAGACTTTCAAATTTCCAGAATTTACATTTTGGTCGCTAAGATTGTGATTTGTGCAATTGAGTCCCTTATTATAGTTTGATCGCTGTGTTTTTCACGTCTGTGTTTCTCAAGAGTTCACTTAGGGTTAATATGCATCTAGACATGTTTAAAAAGAAAAAAAATGGGTCGTTAATCAAGGTTTACTTTCGGGTTGACTTTGGTTTTCCCCGTGTAACCTTTGTAGTTCGGGTCAACCGTCTAGGCCGGGCTAAGGGGGTTACATTTGGTGGTATCAGAGCTGAGTTCTCGCGTAAACGGGAATGGTTATGTGGGTGATGTATGTGTGTTTGCATGATGTGCCTTTTTAAATGAAAGTATGATGTGTAAATTGTAAAGTATGTTGCAATAGTGATGTTATGTTATGTTGAAACATGTTAGAGGAACCAATTGCCATATCAAAACTAATGAAAGGATTTGTTTTTGGAAAATGAGCTTGAGTGCTTGGATTACTTACCTTGTTGATCCTAATTATGTTTATTGCATATGTGTCAGTGCGTTGTTTTGCTTGTAAATGGGGCCTCGTAGAGAAATAAGGATGAATACGAGAGCTATGGCTCAGGATGGGAATGAGGAGAATGTCGATAATGTTGTGGATTTACCTCCTCCCCCTGGTGGTGGACCACTTGGCGGTGATGGTGCTGGAGGTGAGAATGCTGGTGTTGGTGCTGGTGCTGGGGTCGCTGGACCTGATGGTGTGCAGGGGCAAGCTGCTCCTGACATGTCTGTTTTAATACAGGCTATTGCTGGAGCCTTTCAGGCAGCAGTAGCTGGAGCTCACGGAGCTGTGCATCAGGGTGATGCTAATGCGAGATTACCTTTGGAACGTCTTCGCAGTCTGGGAGGGACTGAGTTTAGAGGTTTATCTCCTGAAGGTTCTGATTCTTGGTTGGAAAGCACCAAGAGGATTTTGGGACAAATGAACTGCAATGATGTACATAAGTTAGGTTGTGTAGTATCGCTGTTACACGATGATGCGTACACGTGGTGGACGACCACTGTCTCCGGAATGGAAGAAGTTGATGTGATTTGGACGTTCTTTCTGAACGCGTTTAAGCAGGAGTATCTAGGTGTGCTATACCTGGATGAAAAGAAAAGAGAATTCATGTCTCTTGTTCAAGGAAGCATGACGGTGGCTGAGTACGAGATCCAATTTGTCCGTCTTAGTCAGTACGCACCTGAGCTTATCCCGGATGAGCGGGAGAGGTGTGAGCGTTTTCGATATGGTTTGGTGACGGACGTAAAGACCTTTATGCTTGATGCTGAGTACACGGATTTTGATGTGCTGGTGAGTAGGGCAAAGGACATTGAGCAGAACCTGGGTTTGTCTTCCAGGGGTGTTAGTTCTAGCTCGGGTAAGAGAGCTGCTGAGTATAGTTCCGGTGGTGGACGGAACAAGAGAGGACGAGATAAGAGGTATCAGTCTTCTGCTAGGCGTGGTAATGGAAGGCATGGTGCGCCTGTTCAGGGAGACAGGATGAGAACTGATCAGAACACGTGCTGGACGTGTGGATCGCGTGGCCATTTGAGCCGTGATTGTCCTCGAGCAGCGAGGGAGGTTCAGGCTCCAGTGGCAGTGACTGGTAATTCGTGCTAGAATTGTGGTTCGGCAGACCACATGAGGAGGGAGTGTCCTTTGTTGGCTGGTGGTGGTCAGGGACGTGCTCCTGGGGTTGTTGCACCACAGAGAGGTCGTGGGCGAGGCCGTGGTAACTTCCAGCGCAGAGATGATGGTGGGAGGAATGTGGCACATGTGGTGGTTGTCCAACCTGAAGGTGGTGGCCAGGCTCGAGTGTATGCTCAGCGAGAGGGGAGAAATGACACGAATGTGATCGCAGGTACCTTTACTTTGCAATCCTTGTCATTACTTTCCTTGATTGATTCTGGATCTACACACTCATACATATTGCGTGAACATGCTCAATTACTTGGTTTACCTGTTGAGTCTTTGGATGTTGGTATACGTGTAACTAGTTCCTTTGGTGAGACTGTTGTGACACGGAAGTTGTATAGAAGATGTCCTTTGGTAGTGCAAAACCATGTTTTTCTTGTTGATCTCATGGAATTGCCATTCTATGGTTTTGATGTAATCCTTGGTATGGACTGGCTTGTTGAACATCGAGTTGTGGTGGATTTTGAGAACAAGCGAATTTCGTTGAAGCTTGCTGATGGTTATGAGGTAGTGGTGGTTGGTGAGAATGTGAAGTTTCTTGCCAACGTGGTGTCTACATTGGAAGCAAGCCGGATGCTGAGGCAAGGTTGTGAGGCTTACCTAGCCTTTGTGATGAATCCTAGCTCTAAGGAGTTGCGAGTTCAAGATATTAGTATTGTGCGAGAGTTTCCTGGTGTGTTTCCAGAGGAGTTACCTGGATTGCCTCCTAGTCGAGAGGTGGAGTTTGGAATTGAGCTATATGAAAATACAACTCCAGTGTCCATTACTCCTTACCGAATGGCACCTAAGGAGTTGAAGGAGCTGAAGACGCAACTTCAGGAGTTGCTTGATCGTGGTTTCATTCGGCGGAGTGTGTCACCTTAGGGTGCACCGGTCTTGTTTGTGAAGAAAAAGGATGGCACTATGAGAATGTGCATCGACTATCGTCAGCTGAACAAGTTGACTATCAAGAATCGGTATCCATTACCGAGGATTGATGATCTTTTTGATCAATTTCGGGGAGCGGCTGTGTTCTCTAAGATTGACTTAAGGTTAGGTTATTACCAGTTGAAGGTGAAGGATGTGGATGTGCAAAAAACACCTTTTAGAACGAGGTATGGGCATTATGAGTTCCTTGTGATGCCGTTTGGTTTGACGAATGCTCCTGCAGCTTTTATGGACATGATGAATAGAGTGTTCCATGAGTATTTGGACAAGTTTGTTGTGGTGTTCATTGATGATATTCTTGTGTACTCTTGTACTGAGGAGGAGCATGAGGGGCATTTGAGGATTGTGTTGCAGGCTTTGTTGGAGAATCAGCTTTATGCTAAGCTGAGCAAGTGTGAATTCTGGCTTAGGGAAGTTGTTTTCCTTGGTCATGTGGTTTCAGCTGAGGGGATCCGAGTTGATCCTCAGAAGATTGAGGCGGTGATGAATTGAAAGCCTCCTAAGTCCGTTCATGAAGTCTGTGGTTTCCTTGTTTTGGCAGGATACTACCGGAGGTTCATGGATGGATTTTCAAAGATTGCTGCACCTTTGACGAAGTTGTTGCAGAAGGATGTCAAGTATGAGTGGACAGAAGCGAGACAGCAGGCTTTTGAGAAGCTTAAGGCAGCTTTGACGCAAGCTCCTATCTTGGTTCAGCCTGAATCAGGGAAAGAGTTTGTGGTGTACAGTGATGCATCCTATGTTGGTTTGGGGTGTGTGTTGATGCAAGAGGGTAAGGTGGTGGCTTATGCATCACGCCAGTTGAAGGTGCATGAGCGCAATTATCCTACGCATGATATTGAGTTAGCTGCGGTGGTCTTTGCTTTGAAAAATTGGAGACATTACCTGTATGGTGAGAAATGTACTGTGTATACGGATCACAAAAGTTTGAAGTATCTAATGTCTCAGAAAGAGTTGAATCTTAGGCAACGACGTTGGGTGGAGTTGCTTAAAGATTACTATCTGACGATCGAGTACCATCCGGGAAAAGCTAATGTTGTAGCGGATGCCTTGAGTAGGAAGGTGGCAGTGGAGTTGAGGGCTATGTTTGCCAGTTTGAGTATTTCGTGAGATGGAGGTCTTGTGGCTGAATTGCAAGTGAAACCATCTTTGGTTCAGTTGATAAAGGATAAGAAGCTGTTGGATGATTCCTTGGTGCCACATGTTCAGGATATTGCTGAGGATAGACCATCAGATTTCTGTTTTAATGATGATGGTGAGTTGAGGCGTGCTATTCTGACTGAAGCTCATAGTAGTCCTTTTGCTATGCACCCTGGTAGTAAAAAAATGTATCTTGATCTTAAGGATGAGTACTATTGGGTGGGTTTGAAGAAAGATGTTGCTGAGTATGTGAGTAAGTGCATGGTTTGTCAACGAGTTAAGGCTGAGCATCAGTTTCCTTCTGGGATGTTGCAACCATTGAGGATTCCTGATTGAAAGTGGGAAAGGATTACCATGGACTTTGTGTCTGGTTTTCCTTTGTCGCCATCGAAAAAGAATTCGGTATGGGTGATTGTGGATCGCCTTACGAAGTGTTCTCATTTCTTGCCTGTGCATACTACGTACACTTTGGACAAGCTTGCTGAGTTGTACATTGCTGAGATTGTGCTGCTGCATGGTGTGCCAAAGTCTATTGTATCGGATAGAGATCCGAGGTTTACGTTGCGTTTCTGGGAATGTTTGCATCAAGCTTTGGATACACGACTGAATTTCAGTACTTCTTATCATCCACAGTCGGATGGACAGTCTGAGCGTGTTATCCAAGTGCTGGAAGATATGTTGTGGTGCTGTGTGATTGAGTTTCAGGGTTCTTGAGAGAAGCATTTGCCTTTGGTGGAGTTTGCTTATAACAATAGCTACCAGGCAAGTATTCAAATGGCACCTTATGAAGCCTTGTAAGGGAGGAAGTGCAGAACTCCTCTTTGTTGGGCTGAGACAGGTTAGAAGTTGGTTTCAATGCCAGCTTTGTTAAAAGGAACCACTGAGAAGGTGAAGCTTATATGTGAGCGATTGAAGGCAGCTTCTGATCGACAGAAGTCTTACGCGGATTTGAAGCGTAAGGAGATTGAGTTTGCGGTAGGTGACTGTGTGTTTTTGAAGGTTTCGCCTTGGAAAAAAGGTGATGAGGTTTGGCCGAAAGGGTAAGTTGAGCCCTAGGTACATTGGACCATACGAGGTGATTGAACGTGTGGGTCCTGTTGCGTACAAGCTGAGGTTACCGCAAGAATGGGAAAAGATTCATGATGTGTTTCATGTCTCTATGCTTCGAAGGTATAGATCGGATCCTTCGCATGTTATGCCTGTAGAGGAAGTGGAGTTGAATCCAGACTTGACCTATGATGAGGAGCCGGTGGAAATTCTTGATTCGGACAGTAAAGTTCTTCGAGGCAAGACCATTGATTTGGTAAAGGTGTTGTGGAAGCATCGTGGTGTTGAGGAAGCCACGTGGGAAAGGAAGGATGACACGAAGAAGCAGTTTCCGTACCTCTTTCCTCCAGGTAAATTTCGAGGACGAAATTTCTTAAGGGGGGGGGGAGAGTTGTAACACCCCAATTTTGGGCTTGGAAGTTTAGGGTCTGAACCGAGACGGTTTATTTTTCGGTTCGAATATAAAAGGAGTTTTTAGGGAAAGCCTAGTTCGGGAATGCTTTAAAAATATGGAAAAATATTTAAAAATCCTCTTTTAATATATATAAGAGAGTGGTGAAATCAATTTTACAAAATAAGGTTTGGAAGTGCAACATTTTGAAATAGTGACTAAAATGAGATTTTTGAAAAGTTCAGTGGTGACTGTTTTGTAAGGATTGAAACTTTGAATCTTTAAGGAGCTAATTTACCCAAGAATGATTTCTCCAGATTTTTCTTAGATTTAAATGATTTAATTAATGTTTAATTAATTAAATGAAAAGGAGAAAACCAATTTTTAGATTTTCAAAACTAACTTTTCTTAAAACTTTCTCATCTCATTTTCTCTCAAAATTCCCTCATCCAAACACTTTTCTCCAGCATCTTTTCCATTGGTTTTCAATTCAATTGATGAGGATTCAATCAACAATTAATTCCTAATCCTTTCTACATCAAATCCTTTTGATTTGCACATTGAATTTTCAAGAAAATTGGCTCAAAACAAGGAGAAATCAACATTTAGAGGTAAGGTTGTTCTTCTCCTCTAAATATTAAGTTCTTTACTGAAATTTCCAAGTTGTCAATCCTTAATTTAAGTTTTATAAATGGTTTTAATGGTAGAAGCTTGATTTTGGCTTAAAACTCAAGATTTGGATGGAATCTTGAAGAATTTCGTGGTGATTGTTTGGGCTATGTTTTGAGATGATTATTAAATTTATTTTGGATGTCTAATGATGTGTAAATGAGGTCTTATCAATGCAATCCCGAATAGGTTGAATTTCCTAAGTTTTTACTTATGAAAATGGTGGTTTTTGGGTGATCTTGGTGTTCTGTTATAGATGGAGGTATAAGGACGAGTTTAGGTTCATTTTGGATGTTAATTGATGTTTGGAAATGGTTAGAAGTGATGGATCATGGCTGGGTTATGTTTTGGAAGAGTTTGGAGGTGATTTCGGTTGTGTTTGGTAGCCAGAATATAGGCTCTAGGTAGAGCAGCGAGATTAGGTGTAATGGCTGAAGATTTTAATGCATGATGATGCATTAATCCTCTGCTTTGATGTGTTTAAAACAGGGGAGACATCTTCGGACACTTGTGGTGTTTATCCGGAGGCTTGATCGGCGTTTCGGCAAGCTTGCGAAACGGAATTGGTGAGTGAAGTTGGGTTTTCAGCTTTGAAACCAATGTTTGAAGGTTTTGGGAGCTTAGTTTAAGTCTAAGCAACTTAACTAAGCTCAAGAGTAAGTTTTCGGGAAAACTCTCTTGTATGAGCCATGGAGTGGTTCGATGCATTTGTTGATAAATTGCATGTTTAAATTCTGTTTTGAAAGCATGATTTAGCATGGTTAATGCTGGTTTTGAAAGACATATGTTGAAGGATGCTCAAGGTAAGAGATCCTTGGTTTGGTATGTTGAAAATGTGGATTTGATGCATAGTGATGCATGTTGTTAAATGGCTTGATTAAATGCTTTAAAAACAGTGAATTGTTGATGATAAATGATGTATATTGGCAAGTGATGTGTTGGTTTTAAAGTACTTGAATCGAATATAGTTAGCCGGCTATAAGATTGGGTGCACCGTGAATAAAGTCGCCTTGGATGTCGAGGGGTTGTAATTGTACCGTAAACTCCATCCAAGTACACTAACGAGAAAGGTAAGATCACAATGGTGGTTAAAAGTCCATGTGTGGACCTTGTATTGTGTGTCCCGTGTTCTCGTTAGTGAGCTTATACAACTACCGATGAGTTATGTTGAGGGGTTGTGATTGTACCGTTAAACTCCATCACGGGTGTTGAGGGGTTGTGATTGTACCGATAAACTCCACCTTGTGTGTTCGGTAGTTTGTATGAAGCGTGTGGGACAACGCTTGTAATCCACGTATCCGATTGTGTTTTGTGATGTAAATGGTTATGGATTATCACTTGAAAGCCAATATGACATGTTGATTTTATTGAAGCGTGAGATGCTTGTTGTGTATGCAAGATTGCATGAATAATGAAGGTTATGTGATGAAAAGCTTTGTTAAAAGTGTTTTTATAAAAAGCATTGTTGTGTTGTTTCTTTAGAGCATGTCTCACTAAGCAATTTTTCTTACGCTCTCTTTCTTGAACCAATAATGCAGATAATTGAAGTGTTTGAGGGCAGCAAGGAAGCTAAGAATCCAGGGGAAAGCTAAGCTCATGTATGGTGATGTTTTCACAACACTATTAGTTTTTGATATTTGGCAGTGGGAACCTAGGTTGTGTTTTGGGAGATGTTTTGGACTCCCTAATTGTGGCATGATGCCTTTGATGATTTGGATTTGTAAATGGCCATTTTGATGCTTATTTTGGTGTTTTGATGGTTGGTTGGTTTTGGATATTAGGATGCATGCCTATAGATTAGTGGATATCCTTGATTGATGCCATGAATGAGTTTTAGTGATGCAAATATGTACCTTATAAGTATGATGACTTGTTGGCATGATTAGGAAGTCATTGGGATGTTTTAGAGTGGTTAAATGCATGTTAAACCAGCAATTTCTGCAGTTTCTGGGCAACCCTTATCGATACAGTCATAGGCGTTTCAAAACGGGGGCCTGTAATGGCCTTGGTGTCTCGAAACGGCTGGTGACCGTATCGAAACGGTTTGGCCACTAGAAGGCCCTGTTTTGAAACAGGTCTCGAAACGAACCCGTGTTTCGGTACGGTCAACACCGTTTCGAAATAGGTGACCGTTGGGCACTTATTTGAATGGTTTTGAGGTTTCTAAGCTTTACGTTTTAGTCCTAAAATTTGACAGGGAAGCATGTAATATGACTAATTTAATGTTGGTAACCTTAAAATCAGTTAAGACCTTCAAATTTCTAGAATTTACATTTTTGTCCCTAATATTGTGATTTGTGCAATTGAGTCCCTTATTATAGTTTGATCACTGTGTTTTTCACGTATGTATTTCTCAAGAGTTCGCTTAGGGTTAATATGCATCTAGACAAGTTTAAAAAGAAAAAAATGGGTCGTTAATCAAGGTTGACTTTCGGGTTGACTTTGGTTTTCCCCGTGTAACCTTCGTAGTTCGGGTCAACCGTCTAGGCCGGGCTAAGGGGGTTACAGGCTACCTGTAATCATCGTTAGAATTTTGCAAAGAATTCTAAAAACAAACAGGCAATGTTCATCAAATATTCTTACACATTCAACAAGTAACATATATGCTTACATTTTCAGGCATTAAAGAAAAAAATTTCAAAGTCATATTTCATACTTTTTCCCAAGATTAAGTTCAATTTTTATTAGGTGTGAAAATAATTTAGTCGGCTATCCTATCATAGGCACAAGTCATAGCAAACTTTTCTTTTCCGATTATTACTCAGGCAAGTACAATGCAACCTACATGCACCTAAAGATGCCTAAAAAAATATGATGCGAGAGATATCCCCCCCAAACTCGAGATGGGCATTGCCCTCAATGCACAAAACAAATAAAATACAAAATACAAGAAAAATACAAGTTAAAGATAAAAATAAACGGAAATAAAAATAAATGAAACGAAAGAAAATAAACTAAAAGTTTGCTGCGGGGTGGGAGGAGGCAGGATTATTGTCAGTTGAGGAGGAGGAAGAAGTGTGGATGATGAAGCGGCGGCCGACAGATGCCTTGGCGGCTGTTCTAGTAGGTGAGATTTTTGCTTTCTATGGTGGTTGGACTCTCTTTAGTGTATGTTGTGGCTCTTCTTGCAGTTTGGCAGGAGAAGCGTCTGAATGTGCATCGTCCTCGTCTGACTCTGTCTCGAAATCCACAAGTTCTTCGGCTATTATGTGCTGCTTCCTCTTCCTGGTTCCTTCCTCTATGGATGATGTCGAAGGGATGAATGCCATTGGGATGGTTGTTGTTGCTGCAACCACTGTTGTTTCTGACTCATGCGGTGGCTGCTCGATCTCCTCTGATGAGGAGGTGTCTACCACTGTGTTTGTTGTGCAGACAGGGGAGAGATTCTGATGGTGCCTCTTAGGGGAGTCTGCCACTGTGTTGGATGGGGTGGCGGCTGAGTAGGTTGGAGAATGCGTAGGAGAGGGCACTTGGCGATCAGTCTGGCGGGCAGCGGCGGCTGGTGGAGTTCTTTTTACTCGGGCTGCTGCTGCAAGTTCCTCAGGATAGGGTGGCATGGTGGGTACATCACCGGGAAATTTCTGCAGAAAATAGGTCACAAGGGCTTCTTGGGCCTCCCCCACAAAATTCATGAAGGCCAACTGCTGCTGCTCTATCCGTTTTTTGCTTTCTAGAAGTGTGTGCAGCAGCGGGAGGACTTCTTTGTCTGGGGCAGCGTCAGTACTGCCGGGGGCAGCTGAAGTTTCGAAATGTGTGGCTGAAGGCTGGCTCGGTGTTACTGGCTCTTTGTCCGCATCCTGCATCATCTGAATGCGGACCTTTTTGGTTCAGCCCTCTTTGGCAGTTGTAAGCTCATCTGTGGGTTCTGCCGGGACGCGAAAGTTGGTGCAGAGACCTGTGATGAGGGATGGGAAGTACAACATGCCCTTCTTCTTCTTGCAGCAGTTGTAGATTTCCGTGCTGATAATTTCACCTACGTTGATCGGCTGGTTCATCAGGATACTGTGAATTAAAGCGAGATGCGGCCGATCAATTGTTGAATTGCGGGATGTGGGCAGTAGATGCCTTTTCACAAATGTTTTCCATAACATAGCTTCGGGCAGCAGGTGGCGACGCTGAACATATCCCAAATATTTGCCCCCCAGTCATGGTGTGTTGGGCTTGTAGAGTTGGCCTTGATTTCCTCATAGTTGGAAGTCGTCAGTGACTGCCTCCAATCCTCGTGAGGGTTTTCATTAATATTGAGGCTGTAGTAGCTGTTGATGACAGCAACGTTGAGTTTGACCGACTCCCCGCAGACGTAGACGAACGGCTTCTCCGGGCAGGGCTGATGAGAGTAGAATTCCCTAACGATAGTGATGTTCACTATCTCGAGCTGCTGAGCGAACATCTCCAATCCCTTGTAGTGGATTGTTCAAAACAAGGCGGGCTCTAAACCACGGTCTCCCGTCTGCCACGTGTAATGGAATCCTTGTTCCTCCCATACTGCCTGCTTGGAGAATTTTTCTTTGTATCTCTCCTCGTCCTCCTTGAAGCAAAACTTCTTATAAATGAGTTTTTGGGTTGATGTTGAGGCCATGTGAACGGTTGTATTTAATTCAAACTAGAAATAAAAATTTTGAGAGAGCAAGGGAATCATATAGAAGATAGCAAAAAGGTGAAAGCAAAGTAAAATGAAGTGAGTGAGAGGTGTATATATAGGGGCTGTGGAGAAGTTTCGAGGCGGCATTAAATGCTCAACTGTTCGACTTTCTAGCGCACGTTACGTATTTTTCTGCCCGTTAATTTCGGAGCAGTTGGCAGCTAGGCGTTGAAGGTCAACTAGCCGTTATGCGTTGCTGCGCTAGCGGCTGTCTCGGCAGAATGGTGGGCGGGCTTCTTGCTGGGTCTCCTTCCTAATTGTAAAATTAATGAATTGATTTTGATATAACAAATGATTTAAGGACTACATTGAAAAAATGAATTTTTAAGTCCTCAAAACCTCTCTTTGTGTTTAAAGAAAAATGTCCAAGTCAAAACTTGAACTTATCAAAAAAATTCTAAGTGTTTACCAAGTCAAAATAGTGATCTTCGAGTCACTGTTTAGGAACGGCCTTTGGGCGTTTCGGAACATTTTGAAACTTTTAACCTGTGTTTCGGAACTAGCTTTCCCATTTCGATATGGGTGTATCGAAACAGCCATTCGTGTTTCAAAACGGATGAAGAACAACGGAACAGTTTGAACTATTTTGATACGGCTGTATCGAAACGACCTCAAACGTTTTGAAACAAATTTCAAACTTGGTTTCAAAATATGACCGTTGAACCTTTTAACTAATTTTTTAAGATATAGTTAAAGCGTATTGAAACGCTTCTGAGCCGTTTCGATACAGGTTTTGACAGTGGCAAATTGTTTCGAAACGAGCTTCAACACGTTTCGGAACAAGCTCTTAGCGTATCGAAACGATCGTGTATGTTTCGGTAAGGCCTATTTACTACACCCCAGCGGCTATTTCTATTTTGGTCCGTTTCGAAACAGGGTCGGACGTTTTGGAACGGGTAGTTGCAGACTGCATTTATTGAGGGAAGATAACATCCCAACAGCTATAATAATGAAGACAACAACCCCAACGACTAGAGTTCAATGAGAAGGTATAAAAGGGACTTCTAAAATCACCAACAAAAACTATTGATCCAAAATGAAATATCCAAATATGAAATTCAAGCTATTGTGCTAAAATCCTATATTTTCTTGTAAACCCCAATTGTAGAACCTTGTATTTCCGATCTTATTTGTTCAATTGGGTTGTGTGCTTGTAAAAACGGCTACATTTGTTTTGAGAGATACTAGCTATTAGCCTTAAAATTCTTTGTAATCTTTGAGTGAGGTTTGGGTCAATTTTTGGGTAAAAAAATTGATCACTTTGTAAAGGTTTTCTCCTAAGCCTAGAAAAGTGGAAGATCAACTAGTAGAGGTGTTGGAAAAATCCTTAGTGGATGTAGAGTTCAATTGGAACTTGAACCACTCTAAGTCTCTTGTCTAGCAAATTTTTATTTTCCCCTCCACCACCAAAATTTCTAAAAATCCAATTCACCCCTATTGGCTTAAATCAATTCTACGATCCACTCAACAATTGGTATCAGAGCCTACCTCTTTGAAGGATTAACAACCACAAGAGGAGTTCCTAGGAGAGTGTGATCTATTCTTAAGACAAGCCATGGCATCTACTTCAACCTCCAACCTCTATGAGTCATAATCAACCACTAAACCACCCTTCTTCAATGGAGGCAACTACCTATATTGGAAGAATCAGATGCGTCTCTTCATCAAGTCAACGGATTACATGGTTTGGGATGTAGTGGAAGAAGGCCCCTACATTCCGGTTAAGAGAACCGATGAAGAAAGACTAGTTCCAAAAGTAAAGTCAGAGATGACCGAGGAAGATAGACGAAAGATGCAAGTCAACGACAAAGCTCTACATATCATATTTTGTGCACTTGTTCCGGATATCTACTCAAAGGTTTCATCTATCGAAAGCACGAAGGAAGTTTGGGATACTTTGAAGATGACTTATGAAGGCACTAGAGATGTGAAAGAGACGAAGATTGGGTTGCTAAACTTGAGTTATGAGAATTTTAAGATGGGCCCCGATGAGAGCGTCTCAAAGATGTTTGATCGGTTTTCGATCATCGTCAATGACCTTAAAGGATTCAGTGAAGTAATTCCTGAAGATAAGCTAGTGAGGAAGCTTCTATACTCTCTCCCGAAGTCTTGGGATGGTAAGAGGACGGCCATCATTGAAGCAAAGAATTTGAAAACTTTGAAGCTTGATGAGCTTGTTTGGTCTCTTCTTACAAACGAGATTTTGAAGAAATGAAGAGAGGAAGAGAAGAAGAAGGAAGAGAGAAAGATGGAGAAGCATGAGGTAGAGAAGAAGAAGAAGCTAGGAGTTGCTCTCAAAGCCTCTCTACAAGAGGAGAGCTCATCTAGTGAGGAGGAAGACTTTGAGGAATTGGCTATGATAGCCAAACGATTCTCACAGTTCATGAAGTCCAACCGAGAGAGAAAATTTCAAAGAAATATGGACTTTAAGAACAAAAGCAAAGAAGAAGAGACGAATCAAATCATTTGCTCAGAGTGCAAGAAGACGGGTCACATACGTTTCGATTGCCCTCAACTCAAGAAGAATAGCTTTGAGAAGAAGAAGAAGCTCAAAGCCAAGATTGCTACTTGGAGTGATGAGGAGTCATCCGAGGATGAGGAACATGAAGTGGCCAACCTTTTCCTCATGGCTCTTGAGGAGGATTCTTCTATGGTAACCTCTAACTCATCTACTTTTGATTTTACATATGATGAACTTCTATATGCTTATGATGAGTTGCAAGAGGTATATGATGAGTTGGTTGAGAAATACAAGGAGTCGGTTTTAAAAAATAAGAAAATGATTTCGGTTTTAAGGACCCAAAATGACTCCCTTTCTAAAACCAACTCGGAATTAGAAAAGAAGGTCTTGGTTTTACAAAATTCCTCAAATGAGTTTAAAAAGAAATCAAATGATTTAAATGACATTCTTGAAAAATACCATGTTTACCACCAAGAAGAGGTGTGTAATCTCAAAGCTTCTCTAACCAATGTTGGGAAAAACCATTTTGAAAAGCATCTTCTTCAAAATCACATAATGTGAAGAGAAACTTTGTTGACCACAAACAAAGAGGCTCTCATAAGTATCATAAGAACAAGAATGTTAGAAGTGTATGGGTTCCTAAGGAACTTGTACTTTCTAACAATATTGTAGCCATTTCATCTTGGATTCCTAAGGGAACCAAGTATTTGGGAACTAACACTCATGGACCCAAAATGATTTGGGTACCAAAAATCAAAGCATAACTCTTTGTTTGTGGGGGGCATTGCTACAAGGCCAAAGCACAAAGCCTAACTCATGGTACCTTGATAGTGGATGCTCGAGGCACATGACCGTAGACAAGAGTCGATTCATGGATCTAAAGCCAAAAAGTGGAGGAGTAATGACATTTGGTGACAACTTCAAAGGCCATATTGAAGGTATTGGCTCTATAGGTAATCACTCTACTATACTCATTGAAAATTTTTGTTTGTCAATGGTCTAAAACACAATTTATTGAGCATTAGTTAATTGTGTGATAAAGGGTTTAATGTCTTATTTGATAAAAATGGGTGTAAAATTGTTGACATTAAATCAAATAAAATAATGCTCATTGGTCATCGCATAGGTAACATATATATGGTGCATCTAGATGACATTCATACATCTCATGCATATTTTGTTGCTCAAGATGAAAATGATGCATGATTATGGCATAGGAAACTAGGATATGCTAGCATTAGTGTTTTAGAAAAATTAGTTTCCCTAAATATAGTTATAGGTTTACCCAAGATTAAGTTCACAAATGATAAAATATGTGATGCATGCTCTAAAGGTAAACAACATAGATCATCCTTTAAACGCATTAATGATGTTTCTACAAGTAGGTGCTTGCAATTAATTCATATGGATCTATTCGGGCCAATTAGGACAACTAGCTTGGGTGGAAAATCATATGCTTTTGTGCTTGTTTATGATTACTCTAGATATACTTGGGATCTTTTTTAAGCACCAAGGATGAGGCTTCAGAAAACTTCATCACATTTTAAAAAATAACCCAAAATGATCTTGAACTTAAAATTTCACATATTAGAAGTGATCATGGAACGGAATTTCAAGATATGGTTTTTAATGAATTTTGTAATGAAAATGGCATTAGCCATAATTTTTCGGCTCCTTGAACTCCTCAACAAAACGGGGTAGTTGAGAGGAAAAATAGAAGCATTAAAAGATGATTTTTGGATTATAGTCATGCAAGATGAGTTAAATCAATTTGAGAGAAGTGAAGTGTGGAAATTAGTTGAAAGGACTAGAAATCAATTTAACGCCATGGTTTTGGGCCTAGATGTTTTAGACATCAGACCGGACCGATCGAAAACAGTTCAAATCGCGTAAGGTGATTTAAGGAAATCAAGGATCGGGATAGGATAAAAATGTGGTAAAAATTGATAAAATCCTCTAAAAATATGTTTAATAGGTTGGTCAAATCAATTTTACAAAAAGAATTTCAGAAGTGGTACATTTTGAGTAGTGACCAAATTGTAAAGTTTCAGAACTGTGGAAAATGTGATTTTTAAAGGAGAAGCCAAAATCTTAGAATCATTAGGGAGCTTTAAGACAATTTAGCCTTTCCTCAATATGACATGTGTTTAAAATGGTTTTTAATTAAATAGTTTTAATCGGCTTTTATTTTATTTGATTAATTAGGTGGTTAATTAGTGAGATTACATCACGTAACTACCTTTCTCTTCTTATTTTCAGCCAAACACAATTCTAACTCATTTTCTCCAGAATTCTTTTCTCCCAAACACAATCTCAATATTTCTTAAACAATTTTCAAGAAATCCTTTCAAGTTCTTCAAGTTTTGTGAAGCAAAAACTTGTCATTCATTGAGGAAAGCAAGGATTGGAGGTAAATCTCGTTCTAAACCTCTAATCAAGGTTTTTTTATTGAAATTCTCAAGATCTTTGGCTTCTAATTAATGTTTTTGGTTGACTTTTTATTATATTTTTGATTTGAGATTGAAATCTTGCAAAAATAAGATGAAATTCTTAATTTTCGGAATTGTTTTGGTAAGCTCTATTTTGGATTGATTTTAATTGAGTTTTGAGATGGTTAATATGTTGAAAAGAGGTTTTTGAGGTGATATGGTGGAATCAAGCTTGCTGGAGGTATAAGGATGAGTTTAAGTTGTTTATAGATGTGTTTTGATGTTTATAATTGAATGGAAGTGGTGTATGATGGCTGGGCTTGGTTTAGGAAGCAAACGGTTGAGTTTTCGGTTGTTTCGGATGTGTAAATTGGTGTAGTTTAGGTGAGCAACGAGTTTGTGATTTGTTGCTGGTGTGGAAATGCATTTTAATGAATTTAGATCTCCTTTTTGATGATGTGAAAATAAGGGATCTTGATCCGGGAGCAAACGAGGCATTGTTGGAGGCTCCGAAAGATTAATTTTCGTGTCGGTGAGCAAGGCTACGCGTATCGGTGAGTGGAAATGGATTTTCCAGCTTTGTAACGCTTTGAGCGTGGTCTTGGGAGCTTAGTGTAAGTTTGAAACACTTAGCTAAGATCAAGAGTAAGTGACTCGAAAATCTCTCTCGGAAATGTGCTATGTTTTGATGGAAATGCACTTAAGTTAAATGCGGTTTTGATTAATGTTTTAAAGCATGTTTTAAGCATGGTTAATGTTGGATTTTTAATGCCATTATGTTAAGGATGCACTAGGTAAGTGATCCTTAGTTTTATGTGATAAATGCATATGATGTTAAGAATGTTTGTGCTTGTGGAAATGACATTGTGTTTATGCTTGTAAAATAGTGGAATATTGATGTTAAATGATTATATTGGCAAGTGATGAAAGTGGTTTTTGGTTACTTGTAATCGGATATAGTTAGCCGGTTATAGGATTGGGTGCACGGTGAATAAAGTCGCCTTGGATGTCGAGGGGTTGTGATTGTGCTGTAATCTCCATCCAAGTACCCTAACGATTGATGCTAAGATCACAGCGGTGAATGGTTTAATCCCGTGTGTGAGTCTTGCGTTATGTGTCTCGTACTCTCGTTAGTGAAATTATACAACTACCGATGAGTGATGTTAAGGGGTTGTGATTGCGCCATTAATCTTCATCACGGGTGTTGAGGGGTTATGATTGTGCCATTGATCTCCACCTTGTGTAGTCCGATAGCATGTATGAAGCGTGAGGGACAACGCTTGTAATCCGTGTATCCGATTGTGTCATTTGTTTTGGTATGGTATGAGGATTATCACTTGAGAGCCAATATAATGTTAATGATTAATGCTTAAGCATGAGATGCTTGTGAATGATGTAAGAATGCACGTGATGCTTGGTTTAAGCATGAGCAAAGGAATTTTCTGTTGTTATAATGATGCAATATGCACGTGGTTTTAAAAGTGCATTGAATGCTTAAATGAGAAAGTTTAAAAGAAAGGCACGAGTTTGCAAATGATGTTTCAATGATTAAATGAAATGCATTGATGAATATTGTTTTAGCGATCCTCACTAAGCTATATGCTTACGCTCATTTGTTTCATCAATGCAGAGAATTGAGCTTTCAAGGCAGTCCAAAAGCAAGGGGATTCCAAGAGTTTTGATTAAGCAATGTATGTGGTTCACCTTTAGTGTAATAAGTGGCAATGGGTGGGATTTCTACTCTTGTTAGTATTTGGTGATGTTAAGCACCTAAAGCATGTTTGGTTTGCTTATTTTGGTTTGTAAATGGCCTTTGAGGTTTGATTTGTGCTTGAATGTGGATTTTAGCTTGTGTATGGTTTTGAAGACTAGGAAACATGCTTATAGATCTAATGATTGCATGAATGATGCAATGTTTTAGTTTATGCTTTGTTATGTTGGTCATTGATGCTTATACATGTTGTATGTATGTTATGGCATGAAGTGAAATGATTTCAGAGGTGATTATGTGAGAAAAACCAGCAAATTGTGAAGTTGCAGGGCAAGGCGTATCGGAACGCCCTTACTTGTTTCGGAATGGTGGCCTGGAATGGTCATGGGGTTTCGGAACGAGTAGGAATGTTCCGGAACGTTTTGCTACTGGAAAGCATTATTTCGATACAGTTTTCGGAATGCACCCGCATATCGAAACGGTTAATCTGGTTTTGAAACGACCGTTCCGATACAGAGTCTTGTGTTTCGAAACACCTGACCGTTGGAATTGAATTTGAATTGTTTCAAGTTTCTATTTTCTTAAGTTCTGGTCCCTGAGTCTTGAATGCTTAATTAAATGAGTTTGGAAGATCCGTTTATGATGAAATTTAACATGTTGGCATATTATATGATTAATTTTGGATTGGTAACTTTAAAACTTATTTAGTCCTTATAATTCTAGAAATTTACAAATTAGTCCCTAAAAGACATTTGTATGCAATTGAACCCCTATTTGAGTTCCGTTTGCTGTGTCGCTTCCGCTGAAATGAATTGTTAATCATATAGGTTAGTAATGTGCACCTAGAAAAGATAAAAAGAAAAACAAGGTCGTTAATCGAGTTTTACTCTTACGAGTTGACTTCGGTTTTCCCTGTGTAATCTTCTCGGTTCGGGTCGGGCGTCTAGGCCGAGCTAAGGGGGTTACATTTGTTGGTACCAGAGCCAGGTTACGAAAGAATTGGGGATGTTGGTATGTGAAATTGATATGTATTGACATATGTTGTTTGAAAAGCATGATTTTGGTTGAATTTTGGAGCTTATGCTATTCTCGATTGATGTGAATGGCATGTGAAATGAATATGATTGTATGTTGATGATGCGATGTTGCTATGTGCTGATTTTGGATGATGGAAAGCATGATGAGCATGATGTGTCAATGTATGCTATGTATTGTTTGAGGGAAATTGGGGTGCCCATTGCCTTATTACACTAATTAAATGTTTTTGTAAACTTGGATCCTTCTTGAGGCTGGCCTAAATGGTTTGATTTGTTTTTGTTGTTATGTTTTGTTAAAAATAGCACTATGGGTCTGATACAAGGGTGTTGATGGTGAAAACAACATTCCTCGTTCATTCACGGATCTAGGATAATAGCAAGCAATTCTCTGCAATAGAAACAAACATGATGTTGAAGTTAGATATTTTAAACAAAAAAAAGAAACAAAAAAAATCAGAATTGGGAGAGAAGAAAGTTGCAGAAATTTTAGGGTAATTTGAACGATGAAGATGGAGTTCTTCAAGCATTCAACAACGGTAGCAACGTTCTTGGAATTTGACACGATGAACTCGAAAGAACCTGCATAATCTGTTATACAAACCCGAATCGAATCTGTTCTTCGTAGCCGGAAAAGATGAACAAACTCCAAGGAAGAACTCGAACAATCTATTGAACGAACCCAAACCTTATCTTGAATTTGTTTGAATACGGACTTGGACCCTTCAATTATCGAACAATTGAGAACCCGAAGTATCAAAGAAAAAGTTCTAAAAAGAACCAAATTTGAGAGAAAATCTCAAAAAGTAATTTATTCATTAAAGAGTCTAACCTTTACAAAGTGTAATTCGGCTTATATATATAGTAGCATAAGAGAAGTTGGCCGAATCCTATATGTGGCTATTATTTGCCAACTCAACAATTAAAATTAAGAAAGAAAATAACTTCTACAGGGGCGATAAATTATCCTAGCCATACATTCCAAGTGTGGGGCACCAAAAGGAATTAAAGCACATGTTAATTGTGCATGAAAACTGAAATTCAAAGCACACCCCCCTTGTGCTTATCCGCACATGCGTGAATTTCAAATGGAATTGGTGCACAAGCATGGGATTTCATGCATTAATTCTGCTGCATGGAAATTTTACGTGGCTCACGTGCAAGCAACATTCGGCTGCATCTCCCAATGGGGCCCTTAGCCGAAAATAGAGAAAGGAGTGAAACCCCAATGCGGTCATTCATGGCTCATGCAACTCGATCACACTTGATCCTATCAACAAAGTTAGAAATATTATAAGTCATGTCAAACTAATCCAACACACGTAACATATTATATACATACATAAACACACATAATAAATAATATAAGTATAAGAAATGTTACACATCAGTATGTAACAAGTGAAAAAGAAAACTTCCCTGAAAGGTTGAAGTTGCATCGTTGGGTGGCATAATCGTGCTCACATCATCCCTCCCTTCTTTAATGCGATTTGTCCCCAAATCGACCCTCATTTCAAAAGGGAACAATTTCGACTTTCACTTGGCAGGGAACTTCTTTAGTCGTCTTGCTCGGCACATATGCCATCGTCTCGAACCAAGTTCTTTTACAAAGAACAAAAATGGAAATGCCTTCTTTCTTGTACCTCTCTGAATAATGCACAACATAAAGTTAGACAATGTTCATCGTGCATCCTTAAACCTGAAAAAATGACATACAAAGGCAACTCCAAGGAACAATAAGAATCTTGACGATCATCCAGAATCACAACACAAGGTTGTTCACAATCCAATGTACAACCAAAGAAATCAGCATATAAAAATGAAAAATCAATAGTTCAATGGAAAGGAACGTCAAACCGTGGTAAAGAAGGTTGCTGAATTTCTGAAAAGGACATAGATGCACTAGACATACCAACAGTAGCAACCTTGGAAAATTCACATGGCATCACCTTATTATCCTGCAAGTTAGAAGAAGAAATAGAAGAAAATGTCGAATCAGATAATACTTGTGAATTTGCTTTCTTCTTTTCGCATTTATGCCTCTCTTTGTTGGCCTTCCAAGCTGCAGTACTCACTTTCAAACGAACTTCGTCTTCATATACTTCACTTGGAGTCATAGGTGCCAAAGTTACCTTTTTGCCCTCATGAGTAAAAGAATATCAATTGGTGTAACAATCATGCCAAACTCTCTTATCATACTGTCACAATATTCCTAACAACAAATGACAAGTATCCATAGAACAAACATCACAAGTTACCTCATCCTTGTGTTTACCAATCAAAAATGATATAACAACTTGTTCGGTAACTTCAATTTCATCACTATTATTCAACCATTGTAACTTGTACAGATTGGGATGCTTTGTCGTCTTCAGTCCTAACTTATCAACCATGAGACTACTAGCAACGTTAGCACAACTACCACTATCAATAATCACAATACATACCTTGTCGTTCACATTGCATATCGTATGGAAGAGATTGTTTTGTTGCAGTACATCCTGTGCTGGCCGATCATTTAGACTTCTCTTGTCAACAAGTGCTTCATCGGTAGCAAATGTCTGTACGTTGTCATTATTTATCTCTTCATGGACAGAATGGGAACCACCCCCATCTAATCTATCCAATTGAGAATGTATGGGTTTCAATGCATTAGAAATCACTCGTTGCATCATCCGCTCTAAGGCTCGCATCTGGAGATTCAGTGGTTGTTGTTCATCAGAACCTGTCATTTTCACACAAAGAAAACAAACAAATAAACAAACGGGTTAAAGGTTAGAAATAAAAGAAAAAAAAAGTAGTCCTCACCAATCACACAGCAAAAATCCTCACTAGTCACTCTAAAGAATTTGCACTCAAGAAAATAAGGAATTAACACTCAGCACTCGTGTTTCACTCGGGAGAATACTTGAATGGCTCTTTCTGTCTCCCCTTCTGTTCTCACACGCTCTGTTTTCCTTTTCCCTCAATCTCTCGTACTTAGTTCTTTAAAGGAACTGATTCCGATGTTCAGATTCTGCAAGTGTTGTCAAATTGAAAGAAAACAACGGGTGACGGGTGAATATTGTTAGAACAAAGATGGTTAGGAGAAAAAGAAATAAATAATAATAATAAATGAAAGTTGAGAATTGGGCTAAAAAGAAGATAACAATATGAAATGAAAAAAAGGATTCTAAAAGAATAAGAATTTAGCAACTTACGCAGTAGAAATGCTTACCACCATCCTATCTCCGGAACAAACAAGAAAAGTTGATTTCGGGTGATTACAAAGCATTTCAAGGTAAGATAAACACATCCTTCAACATATCAAAACATTTCAACAATGCTGTTTTTTTCATTCTACACAATTCATCACTCTTTTTCTTTTCTTTTTTTTTTTTGAATTTCCGTATATATATTTTTTTAATTCGAAAAAAAAATTTTGGCTTTTTTTTTCCATAATTTTTTTTTCGATTTTTTTAACTTTTGTATATATATATATATATATATATTGATGTCTGGTAGTGCAGAAAGTGCTAAAATCCGACCAAAGCTCTGATACCATATGATACAAGGGTGTTGATGGTGAAAACAACATTCCTCGTTCATTCACGGATCTAGGATAATAGCAAGCAATTCTCTGTAATAGAAACAAACATGATGTTGAAGTTAGATATTTTAAACAAAAAAAAGAAAGAAAAAAAATCAGAATTGGGAGGGAAGAAAGTTGCAGAAATTTTAGGGTAATTTGAACGATGAAGATGGAGTTCTTCAAGCATTCAACAACGATAGCAACGTTCTTGGAATTTGACACGATGAACTCGAAAGAACCTGCATAATCTGTTATGCAAACCCGAATCGAATCTGTTCTTCGTAGCCGGAAAAGATGAACAAACTCCAAGGAAGAACTCGAACAATCTATTGAACGAACTTGAACCTTATCTTGAATTTGTTCGAATACGGACTTGGAACCTTCAATTATCGAACAATTGAGAACCCGAAGTATCAAAGAAAAAGTTCCAAAAAGAACCAAATTTGAGAGAAAATCTCACAAAGTAATTTATTCATTAAAGAGTCTAACCTTTACAAAGTGTAATTCGGCTTATATATAGTAGCATAAGGGAAGTTGGCCGAATCCTATATGTGGCTATTATTTGCCAACTCAAAAATTAAAATTAAGAAAGAAAATAACTTCTACAGGGGCGATAAATTATCCTAGCCATACATTCCAAGTGTGGGGCGCCAAAAGGAATTAAAGCACATGTTAATTGTGCATGAAAACTGAAATTCAAAGCACAACTCCCTTGTGCTTATCCGCACATGCGTGAATTTCAAATGGAATTGGTGCACAAGCATGGGATTTCATGCGTTAATTCTGCTGCATGGAAATTTTACGTGGCTCACGTGCAAGCAACATTCGGCTGCATCTCCCAATGGGGCCCTTAGCCGAAAATAGAGAAAGGAGTGAAACCCCAATGCGGTCATTCATGGCACATGCAACTCGATCACACTTGATCCTATCAACAAAGTTAGAAATATTATAAGTCATGTCAAAGTAATTCAACACACGTAACATATTATATACATACGTAAACACACATAATAAATAATATAAGTATAAGAAATGTTACACATCAGTATGTAACAAGTGAAAAAGAAAACTTCCCTGAAAGGTTGAAGTTGCATCGTTGGGTGGCATAATCGTGCTCACATCAGGGTCCGATGAGAGAGCTAAGGTTGAACATGATTATGCGTACGGCCGGGCAGGGTGACCAGGGTGAGCAAGGGGCTGATTTCCCTCCTGGTGGAAATTTACCTCCTCCGCCACCACCTGGAGGTGGGGAGTAGCAGCAGCAAGGACTTGTTGGTCCGGGTTTCGGTGATCTAATGTTGTTTGTTCAGACGATCACCGGGGCGTTTCAGGCTGCTGTAGCTGGAGCGCATGTACAAGCCCCTCCAGCTCGGCAGGCGGGCTTACCTTTGGAGATGTTGAGGAGCCTAGGAGATGTGGAGTTCTTTGGAATGTCTCCTGAGGCGTCAGAAGCCTGGTTAGCGAGTATGATCCGTATCATGGACAAAATGGGACGCAACAATGTGCGCAAGCAGGGATGCGCAGTTTCTTTGTTGCAAGGCGATGCCTACAACTGGTGGACGACTACCACTGCCGGTTTGGAACCCAATGAAGTGGATTGGGAGTTTTTCAAGGGTGCCTTTAAGAGGAAGTATCTGGGGGTGAGATACTTGGATGAGAAGAAACGTGAGTTTATGTCGCTAGTTCAGGGCAACCTTTATGTGGCTGAGTACGGGGTTCAATTTGTACGCCTGAGTCAGATTGCCCCTGAGCTGATACCTAGTGAGAGGCACCGATGTGATCGCTTTCGGTACGGGCTGGTACAGAAAGTCAAAACGTACACGTTGGCAACAGATTACACCGACTTCGATGTGCTTGTATGCCGTGCCAAAGACATCAAACAGAACTTGGGTTTGTCGTCTCGAGGTGTTGGTTCTAGCACTGGGAAGAGAGCAGCTGAGTATAGTTCCTGCGGTGGACGGAACAAAAGATGTCGAGATAGGAGACATCAGCCTGAGGGGAGGCGAGGTGCTCCGGGTCGAGGCGGTCAGGTTCAGGTAGGCCGAGTGAGGTCTGAGCATCATACGTGCTGGACATGTGGATCGAGGGACCATCTGAGGCGACATTTTCCTCGAGTAGCTAGAGAGGTCCAGGCTCCTATTGTGGTTACATGGAATTCATGTTGGAACTGTGGTTTTGTGGATCACATGAGGTGGGAGTGTCCTTTGTTGGCTGGTGGAGGCCAGGGACGTGCACCTGTTGCGGCTGCACCTCAGAGAGGTCGTGGGCGCGGTTGAGGGAATTTTCAGAGGAGAGACGAGGGACAGAGAGGCATTGCATATGTGGTTGCAGTTCGGCCTGAAGAAGGCGGTCCTGCAAGGGTTTATCCTCAACGCGAGGAGCGCAACGATACGGATGTTATCCCAAGTAGCTTTGTTCTTCAGTCTTTATCGGTGTTGGCTTTGATTGATTCTGGATCTACGCATTCTTATATCTTGAGTGAGCATGCACATTTGCTTGATATACCTGTTGAGTTGCTTGAAGTAGGAATGGAAGTGACTAGTTCTTTTGGTGAGACTGTAGTCACTAGGAAGTTGTATAGGAGATGCCCTTTGTCTTTGCAAGGTCCTGTTTTTCTTGTTGATTTGATGGAGTTACCCTTCTACGGTTTCGATGTGATCCTTGGTATGGATTGGTTGACTGAGCATAGAGCGGTGGTTGACTTTGATGTCAAGCGGCTCACCTTAAAGCTTGTCGATGATTATGAAGTAGTGGTAGTAGGCGAGATTGTGAAATTCTTGTCAAATGTGATTTCAGTTTTGGAAGCAAACCGTATGATGAAGTTGGGTTGTGAGGCTTACCCTGTCTATGTCATGAATCCTGGTACAAAGGATGTGCGTGTGCAGGACATCCGAACTGTTCACGATTTTCCGGGTGTCTTTCCGGAAGAATTGCTTGGGTTGCCACCAAACAGAGAAGTTGAGTTTGGTATCGAGTTGTATGAGAATACAACTCTGGTGTCCATTTCTCCTTATCGCATGGCACCTAAAGATCTAAAAGAGTTGAAAACACAACGGCAAGAGTTGTTGGATCGAGGGTTCATTCGGCCGAGTGTGTCACATTGGGGTGCACCGGTCTTGTTTGTAAAGAAGAAAGATGGGACAATGCGGATGTACATAGATTACCGACAACTGAACAAATTGACAATCAAGAACAAGTATCCCTTGCCTATGATTGATGATCTTTTTTATCAGTTCCAGGGAGCCTCAGTGTTTTCCAAGATAGACTTCAGGTCAGGATATTACCAGCTGAAGGTGAAGGATGTGGATGTATCTAAGACAACTTTTAGGACAAGGTACGGGCATTACGAGTTCTTAGTTATGCCGTTTAGTTTGACCAACGCACCTGCAGCTTTCATGGACATGATGAATCATGTATTCCATGAATTCTTAGATCAGTTTGTTGTGGTGTTTATCGATGATATCCTTGTGTACTCTCGTACCGAGGAGGATCATGATAGACACTTGAGAATCATTTTGCAAGCATTATTGGAGAACCAGTTGTATGCCAAGCTAGTAAGTGTGAGTTTTGGCTTAAGGAGGTGGTCTTCCTAGGGCATGTTGTATCTGCTTAGGGTATTCGCGTTGATCTGCACAAAGTAGAGGCTGTGATGAGTTGGAAAGTTCCTAAGTCAGTAACAGAGGTACGAAGTTTCCTTGGTTTAGCTGGGTATTAACGTAGGTTTGTTGAGGGTTTCTCGAAGATAGTTGCACCTTTGATCAAGTTGTTGCAAAAGAATGTTCGCTTTGAGTGGACATATGTGAGGCAGCAAGCTTTTGAGAAGCTGAAGGAAGCTTTGACGCAAGCTCCTGTTCTGATTCAGCCTGAGTCTGGTAAAGAGTTTGTGGTCTTATTGCTGAGTTGCAAGTGAAACAATCTCTGATTCAGTTCATCAAATATAAGCAGTTGCTTGATGATTCCCTTGTTTCACATGTTTAGGACATTACGGAGGGTAGACCATCGGATTTTAGCTTTAGTGATGACGGTGTTTTGTGCTTTCGAAGTCAAATAGTGGTGCCAAATGATGTTGAGTTGAGGTGCACTATTCTGACTGAAGCTCATAGTAGTCCTTTTGATATGCATCCTGGTAGTACAAAGATGTATCGTGATTTGAAAGATGAGTACTACTGGGTAGGGTTGAAAAAGGATGTGGTTGAATTCGTTAGTAAGTGCATGGTGTGCCAGCGAGTGAAGGCTGAACATCAGGTTCCTTCTGGGTTGTTGCAACCTTTGAGAATCCCATAATGGAAGTGGGAAAGAATTACCATGGATTTTGTATCTGGATTGCCGTTTTCACCGTCAAAGAAAAATTCGATTTGGGTGATTGTAGATCGACTCACGAAGTGTGCACATTTCCTGCCTCTGCATACTAAGTATACCCTGGATAAGTTGGCTGAGCTGTACATTCATGAGATTGTGCGATTGCACAGTGTACCAAAGTCCATTGTGTCAGATAGGGATCCGAGGTTTACAGCGCGATTTTGGGAATGTTTGCATCAAGCCTTGGGTACATGGTTGAATTTTAGTACTTCATATCATCCTCAAACGGATGGACAGTCGGAACGTGCGATCCAAGTTCTTGAGAACATGTTGAGATGATGCGTGATAGATTTTCAGGGTTCTTGGGAGAATCACTTGTCGTTGGTTGAGTTTGCGTATAATAATAGTTACCAGACAAGTATTCAAATGGCTCCATACGAGGGTTTGTATGGGAGAAGATGTAGAACCCCTCTTTATTGGGCAGAAGCTGGGAAAAAATTGATTTCGATGCCAAGTATGTTAAAGGGAACCACCGAGAAGGTGAAGCTCATTTGTGAGCGTTTGAAGGCAGCATCGGATAGGCAAAAGTCTTACGCGGACCTAAAGTGTAGAGAGATTGAGTTTGCGGTTAGCGAACGTGTGTTTTTGAAAGTATCGCCTTGGAAGAAAGTGATGAGATTTGGGCGTAAGGGTAAGCTTAGCCCAAGGTTCATTGGACCGTACGAGGTTGTGGAGCGTACTGGTCCTGTGGCATATCCGTTGAGATTGCCTCAAGATCTGGAAAAGATACATGACGTGTTCCATGTCTCGATGTTGCGGAGGTACAGATCGAATCCTTCGCATGTGATGCATGTTGAGGAGATAGAGTTGAATTCGGATCTGTCTTATGATGAGGAACCAGTGAGGGTTTTGGATGTGAGAAGCAAGGTTCTTCGTGGCAAGACGATAGAGCTTGTGCAGGTGTTGTGGCGACACCGAGGAGTTGAGGAGGCCACGTGGGAAAGCAAGGCGAACATGCTGAAGCAGTTTCCGCACCTTTTTCCTTCAGGTAAAATTTCGAGGACAAAATTTCCTAAGTGGGGGAGAGTTGTAACACCCTAGTTTTGGGCCTAGAAGTTTTAGACATCGAACCAGACCGGTCGGAAACAGTTCGAATTGCGTAAGGTGATTTAAAGAAATCAAGGATCAGGATAGGATAAAAATGTGATAAAAATTGCTAAAATCCTCTAAAAATATGTTTAAGAGGTTGGTCAAATCAATTTTACAAAAAAACATTTCAGAAGTGGTACATTTTAAGTAGTGACCAAATTGTAAAGTTTTAAAACTGTGGAAAATGTGATTTTTAAAGGAGAAGCCAAAATCTTAGAATCTTTAAGGAGCTTTAAGGCAATTTAGCCTATCCTTAATATGACTTGTGTTTAAAATGGTTTTTAATTAAATAGTTTTAATTGGCTTTTATTTTATTTAATTAATTAGGTGGTTAATTAGTGAGACTACATCACGTAACTACCTTTCTCTTCTTATTTTCAGCCAAACACAATTCCAACTCATTTTCTCTAGAATTCTTTTATCCCAAACACAGTCTCAATATTTCCTAAACAATTTTCAAGAAATCTTTTCAAGTTCTGCAAGTTTTGTGAAGCAAAAACTTGTCATTCATTGAGGAAAGCAAGGATTGGAGGTAAATCACATTCTCAACCTATAATCAAGGTTCTTTATTGAAATTCCCAAGATCTTTGGCTTCTAATTAATGTTTTTGGTTGTGTTTTCATTATAGTTTTGATTTGAGATTGAAATGTTGCAAAAATAAGATGAAATTCTTAATTTTCGGACTTGTTTTGTTAAGTTATGTTTTGGATTGATTTTAATTGAGTTTTGAGATGGTTAATATGTTGAAAAGAGGTTTTGTTGATATAGATCCCGAAATCCTTGAGATCCTAGAGTTTCTTGATAGTTTTAAGGGAGTTTTTGAGATGAGATGGTGGAATCATGCTTGCTGGAGGTATAAGGATGGGTTTAGGTTGTTTATAGACGTGTTTTGATGTTTATAATTAATTGAAAGTGATGTATGATGGCTGGGCTTGGTTTAGGAAGCAATCGATTGAGTTTTCGATTGTTTTAGATGGGTAAATTGGTGTAGTTTGGGTGAGCAACGAGTTTGTGATTTGTTGCTGGTGTGGAAATGCATTTTAATGTATTTAGATCTCTGTTTTGATGATGTGAAAACAGGGGAACTTGATCCGGGAGCAAACGAGGCGTTGTTGGAGGCTCCAGAAGAGTAATTTTTGTGTCGGTGAGCAAGGCTTCGCGTATCGGTGAGTGGAAATGGATTTTTCAGCTTTGTAAAGCTTTGAGCGTGGTCTTGGGAGCTTAGTGTATGTTTCAAACACTTAGCTAAAGTCATGAGTAAGTGATTCGAAAATCTCTCTCGGAAATATGCTATGTTTTGATGGAAATGCACTTGACTTAAATGTGGTTTTGATTACTGTTTTAAAGCATGTTTTAAGCATGGTTAATGCTGGATTTTTAATGCCATTATGTTCAGGATGCACTAGGTAAGTGATCCTTGGTTTTATGTGATAAATGTATATGATGTTAAGCATGTTTACGCTTGTGGAAATGGCATTGTGTTTATGCTTATAAAATAATGGAATATTGATGCTAAATGATTATATTGGCAAGTGATGAAATTGGTTTTTTGTTACTTGTAATCGGATATAGTTAGCCGGCTATAGGATTGGGTGCACCGTGAATAAAGTCGCCTTGGATGTCAAGGGGTTGTGATTGTGACGTAATCTCCATCCAAGTACCCTAACAATTGAGGCTAAGATCACAACGGTGAATGGTTTAATCTCGTGTGTGAGTCTTGTGTTATGTGTCTCGTACTCTCGTTAGTGGAATTATACAACTACCGATGAGTGATGTTGAGGGGTTGTGATTGTGCCAATATAATGTTAATGATTAATGCTTAAGCATGAGATGATTGTGAATGATGAAAGAATGCATGTGATGCTTGGTTTAAGCATGAGCAAAGATATTTGTTGTTGTTATAATGATGCAATATGCATGTGGTTTTAAAAGTGTGTTGAATGCTTAAATGAGCAAGTTTAAAATAAATGCACGAGTTTGCAAATGTTGTTTCAATGATTAAATGAAATGCATTGATGAATGTTGTGTTAGCGATCCTCACTAAGCTATACGCTTACGCTCATTTGTTTCATCAATACAGAGAATTGAGCTTTCAAGGCAGTCTAAAAGCAAGGGGATTCCAAGAGTTTTGATTATGCGATGTATGTGGTTCACCTTTAGTGTAATAAGTGTCAATGGGTGGGATTTCTACTCTTGTTAGTATTTGGTGATGTTAAGCACCTAAAGCATGTTTGGTTTGCTTTTTTTGGTTTGTAAATGGCCTTTGAGGTTTGATTTGTGCTTGAATGTGGCTTTTATCTTGTGTATGGTTTTGAAGACTAGGAAGCATGCCTATAGATCTAATGCTTGCATGAATAATGATATGTTTTAGTTTATGCTTTGTTATGTTGGTCATTGATGCTTATACATGTTGTATATATGTTGTGGCGTGAATTGGAATGATTTCAGAGGTGATTATGTGAGAAAAACCAGCAAATTGTGAAGTTGCAGGGCAAGGCGTATCAGAACACCCTTACCTGTTTTCGGAACGGTGGCCTGGAATGGTCATGGGATTTCAGAACAGTTAGGAATGTTCCGGAACATTTTGCTACTGGAAAGCATTGTTTCGATACAGGTTTCGGAACGCACCTGCATATTGAAACGGTCAACCTAGTTTCGAAACGACCGTTCCGATACAGAGTCTTGTGTTTCGAAACACCCGACCGTTAGAATTGAATTTGAATTGTTTCATGTTTCTGTTTTCTTACGTTTTGGTCCCTGAGTCTTGAATGCTTAATTAAATGAGTTTGGATGATTCGTTTATGATGAAATTTGACATGTTTGCATATTATATGATTAATTTTTTATTGATAAGTTTAAAACTTTTTTAGTCCTTATAATTCTAGAAATTTACAAATTAGTCCTTAAAAGACGTTTGTATGCAATTGAACCCATATTTGAGTTCTGTTCGCTGTGTCGCTTTCGCTAAAATGAATTGTTAATCATATAGGTTAGTAATGTGCATCTAGAAAAGATAAAAATGAAAAAATGTCGTTAATCGAGGTTGACCCTTACGAGTTGACTTTGGTTTTCCCCGTGTAATCTTCTTGGTTCTGGTCGGGCGTCTAGGCCGGGCTAAGGGGGTTACAATCAATCTACTATAGGAAGTAAATGGGTATTTAGGAATAAACTGGATGAGAGTGGTAACATAATGAGAAACAAATCTAGGCTAGTTGCTCAAGGTTATATTTAAGAAGATGGTATAGATTTTGATGAAACATATGCACGCGTAGCTAGAATGGAAGCTATTAGGATGTTGCTTGCATATGCATGTTATCATGACTTCAAGCTTTTTCAAATGGATGTCAAGAGTGCAATTTTAAATGGATTTATAAATGAAGAAGTGTATGTGGAACAACCACCGGATTTTGAAGATCCAATTTTTCCAAACCATGTTTTTAAATTGTCAAAAGCTTTATATGGTTTAAAACAAGCTCCTAGAGCTTGGTATGGAAGACTTTCAAGTTTTCTAGTTCCAAAAGGTTTTGACAAAGGAAAGGTGGACACAACACTTTTTTTTATTAAAAACAATGGCAAAGATATATTAATAGTTCAAATTTATGTTCATATTATATTTGGTTCTACTAATGAATTGCTTTGTCAAGATTTTTCTAAGTTGATGCAAGGTGAATTTGAAATGAGCATGATGGAGGAGTTCTCATTATTTTTAGGACTCCAAATCAAACAAATGAAAGATGTCATCTTCATCAATCAAGCTAAGTACAGCAAGGATATGCTTAAGAAGTTTGGCTTGGAGAATGCAAAGCCTCAAGCCACACCAATGAGCTCATCTACAAAGCTTGACAAAGATGAAGAAGGTAAGTGTGTTGACTCTAAGCTTTATCGCTCTATGATTGGATCATTGCTTTACCTTAGTGCAAGTAGATCGGATATATTGTTTAGTGTTTGCTTGTGTGCTAGGTTTCAAGCTAGTCCTAGAGAGTCTCACCTTATAGCCGTAAAAAGGATCTTTAGGTACCTTAGAGATACTCCTTGTCTATGTCTTTGGTACCCTAGAGACTCAACCTTTAACCTTCATGCTTATTCGGATGTAGATTACGGGGGTTGTAAAATTGATAGGAAAAGTACTTCCGGCACTTTCCAATTCTTAGGTAGTATGCTCATATCTTGGTTCTCTAAGAAACAAAATAGTGTAGCTCTTTCTACCACCGAAGCCGAGTACATATCCTTAGGGAGTTGATGTGCTCAAGTCCTTTGGATGAAGCAACAACTCTTAGACTATGGTGTTAAAGTTGAAACAATACCCCTTAAGTGTGACAACACTAGTGTTATATGCCTAACCAAAAATCCCATCCAACACTCTAGAACCAAACACATAGAAATAAGGCATCATTTCATTAGAGATCATGTCCTTAAGGAAGATGTTGTTTTAGAGTTCGTAGACACATTAAATCAATTAGCAGACATCTTTACAAAACCTCTAGATAAGGAGCGTTTTTTGTCCCTTAGGAGAGAGTTAGGTCTAACTAGCCTATCTTGACCTTTTAGGACCTTTTTGTGCTTAAATTGCTTGAATTCTTGCAAAATGCCATGCTTATGTGTTTTAATCCTAATTTCTTTCATGCTTATAGTTAGGGGGAGTATGTTTATGTTTTTACATGTTTTTCTTGCTCATACATAGCATTTATGCATCTAGGACTTATTAGAATTCATTTTTTTCTTGCATTTTAGAGCCTCATCTGCACCTCCAAGCCTAGGCGTATCAAAAGGGTTAATCTGTTTCGATATGGGTGCCTTAAAATAATGATTTATGACAACGGTGTTTCCAAACGCCCAAAAGGGTTTCGAAACATTTTTCCTCTACCAAGAATTGTATCGAAACGGCCCAAAAGCATTTTCATACGGGTTACAACGTGGGATTCGATACGGTCAAAGTCGTATCGAAACAATCAACATGATTCAAAACGTCAGTCAACGTTTCGATACGCTCGTTTCGAAACGATCGTGAATGTTTCGAAATGCGTATCTGGAAAGCTTTTTAAGGGATTTAATTGCTAAAGTTTGCTTTTCATTAAAACTCCTAAAAACCCTAAACCCGGTTTTTCCCTATAAAAACCCTCTAAACCTCATTGTTTTTCATCAAATCTTGAGAACTTTTACTCACAAACTAAAGTCTAAGCAAGCTTCAACAATTGGTGCAATTTCTTCCATTCATTGATCCAAAAATCCCTTTTTGAGGTATTTTTTCATCCTTTTCTTTTTCCTTTGATTTTATTCGTATCTCAGGTTAGAAAATATTAGTTTTGTATTGTTTTATATGTTTTGCAACTTGGGTTCTTCAAAATTTGTAAAAAAATTTCAAAATCTCAATGTTTTTTATTCGAATATATTTATTTTTACTCGTATTTTTTTACTGTTTTTTCAAAAGTTGTTTCTTCTTCAAAAAAAATTATATGTATATACGTTTTTAAAGTGTTTTTCTTTAAAACCTTAATGAGATTTTTCATTGGATTGAATTAAGGATTTACATGCATACATTTAAATCTTTATTTGCTTGCTTTATGTTTTTAGGAATTTCATGGAAAACATTAACAAGAAACGCAAGACTCAAATGGGTGAAGCTTCAACCCAAGCGAACATTCGTCCTAACCTCACCCTCCTTTTTCAAAAGAGTCTTCGAAATCAAGAGACTAAGGATCATTTCAAAATTATCAAAGATTTAGCCATTCGCCGAGAGCATGTTGTGGATATCACATTTCTTGACTCCGAGCGCTTTGACTTCCGTTATCTAGCTCTCTTGCGAGAATGGAGCTTCTTGGCCTTTTTTAGCATTTCAGACATTGTCTACAAGCACATGGTCCTGCTATTCTACTCCAATGTTGTTCTTATTGATAATGAAGATCATACCGAGGTGATTGGCATTGAATCTTCCCTTCAGGAGGTAAGTTTGCCCACGTTTGTCAAGTTGATTACTTTTGGTTGGAGTGTTTTCGCAAAGCACAACGCCCGAACTTGGTCAAAATCATGTTCGCCGAAATGGTCCATCAAGTGAAGATTCGCGAAAGCGATGCACTTACATCCTTCACTTTTGGGGCTGTTTTAGGCTATGTCTTTGGTACTCTCAATTTTGACTGTTCTTTTGATTCTCCGGAACCCCGTAAGCAAAAGATTGGTGAATCTTCTCTTATCAAGTTGAGCCTCCACCTCAAGCTTCGGCTCCTAACAATAAGGCACTTATGGCTTTCCTTACCGAGCGGTTCAACTCGATTGATACGAACATGGCTTCGGGATTTGGTGCTATCAACACTCGTTTGTAATCCTTGGAGGATCGTGTTCTTGGAAACGAGAATCGTCTTACCGCTCTTGAGAATCAACAATCATCTATGGACTTATCCTTCTCTACATTCTATGGTGATTGGAGGAACTATCGTCGTGCTCAAGCTAAAGACAATGATGATTCTCTTGATGATGGTGGTGACGATGATGATGAGGCTTAGGATTTTATATTGCATATCATATTAGTCTATCATAATAGGAATAAGTTTGCACCCTTCTATCTTTTTATGTTTTAAAGACCTATGCTTTGCTTATTTTGTTTGGGATTGAGCTTAAACTCTATTATTTTAAGTATTTATGTTTGGTTATTTGTTTCCTGAACTTAATTCTATATATATTATGTTGTTTTGTTTCTTGCTTTTAACCTTGTTTCTTCATATGATTAGCCTTGATTATTATTCTTTTTTATCTAACAAAAAGGGGGGAAGTAATATAATAGCCATTTTTTAAGTTGGTTTTGAGTTTCAAACACTTGAATTTTTAAATCTCTTCAAAACTTTAAAACCCATCTTACATTGAGGGGGAGTTAGAACGTCTTCAAGATTTCAAAATTCTTAAAAATTCAAACTTGGTTTTGTTATATCAAATGGGGGGAGATTGTAAAACTAATGAATTGATTTTGATATAACAAAGTATTTAAGGACTAAATTGAAAATGAGAAAATGAATTTTTAAGTCCTCAAAACCTCTCTATGTGTTTAAAGAAAAATGTCCAAGTCTAAATTTGAACTTATCAAAAAATTTCTAAGTGTTTACCAAGTCAAAACAGTGATTTTCGAGTCACCTTTTCAGAACGGCCTTTGGGCGTTTCGGAACATTTTGAAGTGTTAACCACTATTTTGAAACTAGCTTTCCCGTTTCGATACAGGTGTATCGAAATAGCCATTTGTGTTTCGAAACGGATGAAGAACAACAGAATGGTTTGAACTGTTTTGATACGGCTATATCGAAACGGCCTCAAACGTTTCGAAACAACTTTCAAACTTGGTTTCAAAATAAGACCGTTGAACCTTTTAACTAATTTTTTAAGATATAGTTAAAGCGTATCGAAACACTTCTAAGCCGTTTCGATACATGTTTTGACAGTGGCAAATTGTTTCGAAATGGGCTTTAACAAGTTTCGGAATAGGCTCTTAGCGTATCGAAACGATCGTGTCCGTTTCGGTACGACCTATTTATTACACCCCAACGACTATTTATATTTTGGTCTGTTTCGAAACATGGTCTGGCGTTTCGAAACGGATAGTTGCAGACTGCATTTATGGAGGGAAGATAACATCCCAACGGCTATAATAATGAAGGCAACAACCCCAACAGCTAGAATTCAATGAGAAGGTATAAAAGGGACTTCTAAAAGCACCAACAAAAACTATTGATCCAAAAAGAAATATCCAAACATCAAATTCAAGCTATTGTGCTAAAATCCCATATTTTCTTGTAAACATCAATTATAGAACCTTGTATTTCCAATCTTATTTGTTCAATTGGGTTGAGTGCTTGTAAAAAGGGCTACATTTGTATTGTGAGATACTAGCTATTAGCCTTAAACTTCTTTGTAATCTTTGAGTGAGGATTGGGTCAATTTTTGGGTAGAAAAATTGACCACGTTGTAAAGGTTTCCTCCTAAGCCTAGAAAAAGGGAAGATCAACTAGTAGAGTTGTTGGAAAAATCCTTAGTGAAGCTAAGGTAGTGGATGTAGAGTTCAATTGGAACTTGAACCACTCTAAATCTCTTGTCTACAAATTTTTATTTTCCACTTCACCATCAAAATTTCTAAAAATCCAATTCACCCCCCTCTTGGCTTAAATCAATTCTACGATCAACTCAACACTAATCCTGCTCTTTTATTATTAAACCTAAAATAAAAATAAAAATAGTTAAATAATTTCTGAAAATTAATCTAATCCTAAAATAACATAAATTCTAATCCTAATGCAAATAAAATAAAATAAAATAAAAATTTAAGTTATGTTGGGAGTGCATTTTGGTGCATCTCCCATACATAACCACTTTCTGAGGTGGTTTGGCTTTTTCTTCCCTCCTGGGGGGGTCCTCTTGTTCTTTCAGATGATGTGTTATGGGGTCCTTAAGTCTGCCCCTAAGCCTGTCGCGACAGCTGTTGCCATGCCCTGTTTCTGCACTGATCTTGACAGCTCTTGCATCCAGGCATCATTTTCCTTCCTATGAGGGTTGTAGCACGTTCATCCTTATGCTCTGGTCCTCCGCCCTCATTGTCAGCTCCCCAAGTTCCACTTCTATAAGTGTTTTGCCCGTGGCCAAGAAGGGTCGCCCAAGAATAATAGGGGCTTTCTCGTCGGCCTCACAATCTAAGATGAGGAAGTTGGCGGGGAGGATCAGGTTGCCCACCTTAACCAGGATATCTTCGATTTTCCCTCCAGTTGCACAAATGAATGATCAGCAAGTTTAAGCATTATAGAGGTCGGTTTGGCAGGTCCAATACCTAGTTTGTCGAAGACGGCCTTTGGCATCAGGTTGATGATGGCTCCCAAGTCACACAGGGCTCTGGTCTCTTGCGTGCTGCCTAGCCTGCATGGTATAACAAAGCTGCCCGAATCTGTCTGCTTGGATGGCAGGTTATTATGCAGCAGAGCCATACACTCTCCAGTGAGAGCCATTGTCTCGAATTCCCCTATCATCTTCTTCTTAGAAACCATGTATATGAGATGCTTGGCATAGTTTGGCATGCTTTGTATGGCTTCTATCAGAGGTATATTGATATGCACATGTTTCAGAATATCCAGGAACTTTCTAAACTGGTGCTAATGTGGCAGTTGCTTGAGCTTTTGGGGAAACGGTACTGGTAGACAGATGTCCTCTATGTGCTCCTTGCTTGGGGGCTTAGTCTGGGGAGGATCATCATTTTCAGAGCCGCTGTCATGGTCTGTTGATTGGGCGGCTACTGTTGTTGCTGGGGTGATAAGTGTTGGTGTTGCTGTGGCTGGCTTGCTTGTCTGGTCTGGTGGCACTTCTGGCTGTTCTACCATCCTGGTTCCATCTAACTGCTTCCCACTTCTTGCTGATATAGCCTTGCAATGCTTATACGTGGGTTTGGCGGCTACTTGTGAGCCACTAGATGATGCACCCATAGTCCGACTGTTGCAGATTTCAGTGAACTGCCCAAATTGGGTCTCCAGGTTCTTTATGGCAGCCTCCTTGTTGTTCATCTTCATCTCGGTCCTGTCCATAAAAGACTCAGTTTTTTTTCCATAAATTTATTTGTATGAGCAAGAAATTCACCATTTTGTTTCATAAAAGTTTGCACAGTAGCTTCTAGTGAATTATTGTGTTGTGGCTGTTGAGTCTGCTACCGGGATGGTTCTTCTAGTAGCCTCCCTGGAGCTGTTGAGGGTTGGTAGTTGTCTTTGGGTTGCTCTAGGAGAAGTTGGGATGGTTCCTCCAACCAGGATTATAGGTGTTCGGGGCGGGCCTTCTATTCCTCTTGTATCCTCCCATATAGTTTGGAGATGCAGTGTAGGAAGAGGAATCGTGGTCGCCCCCACATTCCCTACCGAATGGCTCAACAGCTTTTACTTCATGGACCTTCCTAGGGGATTGCACCATCTTCATCACCAGCTCCTTCAGAGTGTCAAAGCGGGCATTTACGAAATCTAAGGCTTCTACCTCATTTGCAGTTGTTGGCCGCTTTGTGCCACCTCGGTGGGCTGTCGGGTACTTGTAATCGTTTTTAGCGACTATGTTCATCAGCCGCAGTGCTTCCTCTGGAGGTCTGCCTAGGATGATCCCGTTGACCGAGGCATCTATCATCATTCACGTTGGGTAGTTAACCCCATTGTAAAATATAGATACCTGAGTCCAAGCCGGTAGACCGTGAAGCGGACAGTTATTCAGCATTTGTTGATACCGCTCTCATGCCTCATACATCAGCTCGTCATCCCCTTGTCTAAAGGCTGTAATCTCATTCTGCAGCCTATCAATGACATTGGACGGGCTGAAACGGTCTAGAAAGTCTTTACAGAGCTCCGTCAATGTATTAAAGGATTCGCCTTGGGGGTTATTCAACAAATGTTTCGCCCTATCCCTCAGTGAATAGGGAAATAGCCTTAGCCGTAGTACGTCCTGGTGAACCCCATGTATCTTGAATGCTAGCAAATGTCTAGGAACCTCGTAGATGCTACAGAGCATCTTCTGTGGTAATCCCTCCGAAGGGCCCTAGTGTATTTAGCATGTTGAACATGACGGGTTTTAGCTCAAAATGGTCTGCCCCCATCTCTGATTTTGTCACTATTGGATCGAACCTTTGGAAGTCATGTTCCAGGTAGTCCCTAGTTGTCTGCACCTGTTACGGCCTGGGCAGATCAAGGGGGTCCTGCTTCTATTTTTCTTGTGGTCCTCTGGGCAACAAGTCATGCTGCCCGCCCCTGCCATTCCTGGAATTATTTGGCGGGTCCTCGTTTACCATGGTTTCTTCCTTTTCTTTGCTCTTATCTCCTCTATTCTTCAGAATTTCCCTGATCTCCCTTTTAATCCTTCTCGTTTCACGCTCGAGATCGTCGTAAATGATAAGGTTTCCCTTAGGGTTGGCCCTGTTCATGCACTTGCAAAGGAGACGGTAAATTTTTTTATTAAAAATATAGATAAAATAAAAAGTAAATTAAAAGTGCAGAAATTAAAAAAAATGAAATTCGTTGTTACCAATCCCCGGCAACGGCGCCAAAAACTTGTAGGGAGTGTAGGTGTTCCATTTTTGTGAGAGCACAAGTGCACACTCCTGCCAAGTTATAGTATAAAAGATGTCGAATCCCACGAGGATTGGACAACTTGTCTCGTTTTGTAGTTCCTGCACAATAATAAAATAAAAGCACAAATGAATGATTGGTTGAGATAGAAAAGTAAATAAAAACACACATAATAAAGAAGGTGATCAGGTTGATAGAGTAGGTAGGGTTATGCTGCCACTTAGTGTGAAAACTGCGTTGTAAAAGATATGAGTTATTTTGTGCTGCCACGATATGCTGCCTCGGCGGGTATGGCGGGCGGCAAACTACGACCATGTCGCGCGGCCTGTAACGCCCTGGTTTTGGGCCTAGATGTTTTAGACATCAGACTAGTCGAGAACAGTTCGAATCACGTAAGGTGATTTTAGGAAATCAAGGATCGGGATAGGATAAAAATGTTATAAAAATTGCTCAAATCCTCTAAAAAATATATTTAAGAGGTTGGTCAAATCAATTTTACAAAAGGGTTTTGGAAAATGGACATTTTGAGTAGTGACCAAATTGTAAAGTTTCAAAACTGGGAACAATGTGATTTTTAAGGTGGAAGCCAAAATCTTAGAATCTTTAAGGGCTTTAAGTCAATTTGACCTTTTCTCAATATGATATGTGGTTTAAAAGAGTTTTTAATTAAATGATTTTTAATTAGGTTTTATATTAAAATAATTAAAAGGTAGTTATTGGTTTTTCAATTACGTAACTACCAAAATCCTTTCTCATTTCAGACAAACACCATTTCACTCATCTTTTTCTAGAATTCTTTCTCCCAAAGACTCTCTCAACTTTTCCTAATTCATTTTCAAGAAAACTCTCCTAGTTCTTCAAGATTTCACTAAGGAAAACTTGTCATACATTGAGAGAAGCAAGGATTGGATGTAAATCTCGTTCTCAACCTCTAATCTAAGTTCTTTATTGAAATTCCCAAGATATTTGGCTTCTAAATACTATTTTTGGTTGAGTTTTCATTATAACTTTGATTGGAGATCAAAATCTTGTGAAATTGTGGATGAAATCTTGATTTTCGGACTTGATGAGTTGGGCTCTGTTTTGTATTGATTTTTATTGAGTTCTAAGTTGATTTATATGTTAAAATGATGTGTTGATAACATAGATCCCGAAATCCTTGAGATCCTTGAGTTTCTTGGTTGTTTTAGGTGAGATTTTGGGGTGAAATGGTGGAATCTTGCTTGCTGGAGGTATAAGGTTGGGTTAGGATGTTTATTAGATGTGTTTTGATGTTGATAATTGTTTGGAAGTGATATATGATGTCTGGGCTTGGTTTAGGAAGCAATCGATTGAGTTTTCGGTTGTTTTGGAAAGGTATTTCGGTGTAGTTTGAGTGGGCAACGAGTTTATGAATTGTTGCTGGTGTTAGAATGCATTTTAATGCATTTAGATCTCTGTTTTGATGATGTGAAAACATGGGATCTTGATCCGGAAGTAAACGAGGTGGTTTTGGAGGCTCCGGAGGGGTAATTTTCGTGTCGGCGAGCAAGGCTTCGCGTATCAGTGAGTGGAAAAGAGTTTTCCAGGTTTGAAACGGTTTGAACATGGTTTTGGGGGCTTAGTGTAAGTTTGAAACACTTAGCTAAACTCAACAGTAAGTAAATCAGAAGTTTCTCTCGGATTGTGCTACGTTTTGGCTTAAAATGCACTTGATATGAATGTGTTTTGATTGCTGTTTTTAAGCATGTTTAAGCGTGGTTTAATGCTGGATTTTAATGCCACTATGTTAAGGATGCGCTAGGTAAGTGATCCTTGGGTTGCATGTGTTGAATGCATATGATTTTGAGCATGTTATGCTTGTTGAGATGGCATTGTGGTTATGCTTGTAAAATAGTGGATTAATGAGGTTAAATGGTTATATTGGCAAGTGATGTATATGGTTTTTGTTACTTTAATCAGATATAGTTAGCCGGCTATAGGATTAGGTGCACCGTGAATAAGTCGCATTAGATGTTGAGGGGTTGTGATTGTGTCGTAATCTCCATCCAAGTACCCTAGCGATCGAGGAATTAGAGTCACCATGATGGAGGTTGACTCTCGTGGGTAGACTTAGTTAAGCATCACTACGGTGGAGGAACGCTCCCGTGTGTGAGGTTGGTTAAGGTGATTACAATGGTTGAGGTAGCTCACATGTGTAAGCCTTGTTTTGTGTCTCGACTCTCGCTAGTGTGTTATACAACTACCGATGAGTGATGTTGAGGGGTTGTGATTGTGCCATTTAACTCTATCACGTGTGTTGAGGGGTTGTGATCGTGCCATTCATCTCCACCTTGTGTAGTCCGGTAGTGTGTATGAACCGTGTGGGACAACGCTTGTAATTTGTGTATCTGATTGTGTCAAATGTGATGTGTTTTGTTATGATTTATGTTTGAGATCACTTGCTAGCCAATATGATGATGGTGACTCAATGATTTAATGAGGAACATTTGTTTTGAGAAAGCATGTGATGCTTGAGAATTATTCTAGAATGCATATGATGCTTGGTTTAAGCATGAGTAAAGGTTCTTGTTGTTGTAATTAATGATGTTATGAGCATGTGGTTTTGAAAGTGATTTGGTGTTTTATAGTGCATGTTTTAAAAGAAGGCATATGTTTACAAAGGATGATGTTTTGGTTTTAAAAATGCATTGATGAATGTTTGGTTGTATAGCGGACCTCACTAAGCTTATTCCTTACGCTCATTTGTTTCATCAATGCAGAGAATTGAGCAATCAAGTCAGCCCAAGAGCAAGGGAATCCCAAGAGTTTTGGTTAAACAATGTATGTGGTTTTTCTCAAGTGTAATAAGAGGCAATGGGTGGGATTTACACTTTTGAATGGTTCAGGATGTTTTCCATTTACTTTGAGCACGTTAGATTGCTTATATTTGAGTTACTTATGGCCATTGATGTTTTGATTTTGGTTATGGATGCTGGATTTGGCTTGTTGTAGTTTTTGTGGATTATGGAGTATGCCTTTAGAACTATATTTGCATAATGGATACCATATCGTAGCTAATGCCTAAAAATGATGTGTGTTGATTTGTATCCATGATGTATGTTTGATGTGGCATGTGTTGGGAATGATTCGAGTGTGGAAATGCATGAAAAACCAGCAAAATCTGTTGTTGTAGGGCACGGCGTATCGGAACGCCCTTGCCTGTTTCGGAACAGGTGCCCGGAATGACCATGGTGTTTCGGAATGGAAGAAGGTGTTTCGGAACACTTTGGCTACTTGAAAGCCATGTTCCGATACGAGTTTCGGAACGGGCCCGAGTACCAAAACGACCAGCCCAGTTTCGATACGGGCGTTTAAATACGAAGGTCAGCGTTCCGGAATGGTTAACCATTGGCTTGTAATTTGAATTGTTTTGAGTTTCTATTTCTTACATTTTGGTCCTTGAACATTGTGTGTGCAATTGATTGTGTTAAGATGATCCGTTCGAGCTGATTTTTGACATGATGGCATGTTATATGATTAATTGAGGATTGGTAACTTTAAAATCATGAAAGTCCCTGTAATTTATGAAAATTATAGTTTAGTCCCTAAAAGTCAAATGTATGCAATTTAACCTCTATTTGAACTCCGATCGCTGTGTTGTTTCCACCATATCGCTTTGCTAATCATATAGGTTAATTTTGAGCATCTAGAAAAGATAAAAAGAAAAAGAAAAAGGGTCGTTAGTCAAGGTTGACTTCCAGATTGACTTTGGTTTTCCCCGTGTAATCTTCGTAGTTCGGGTCAAACGTCTAAGCCGGGCTAAGGGGGTTACATGGCCGCAGTAGGTCACTACCACTGCAAGGGTGTACTGTCTCGGCAGGTGGAATGGAAAGAAGTCATGGCGGCAAGTCTAGTAGATACTCCAAGTTCGGCAGGATAGTCGACACTGATCCCTCCTAGTTCTAGGTTAGGATGCTCGAGAGCTAACGTGACGTAGGCATTACCTAGCAATCTCAGCGTCAACATAACACACGCTAGTAATCTCGGTTGGTAACCCCTTTTAGCTGCTGAAACTTGTGGACTGGTGTGGAACCAAGTTACTCACGTCTCAGCACGTTGTGACCGTACTTAACCCTTTCGTGAGCCTTGCACTTTCGTGCCCGACAAATGGATTCTCTCAAACATAACTCGAAACCTAAAATAACCGTTTCACACTACTTACAACATAACCCTAACCAAAATAGAATTTAGAACATGGCGGCAGTGAAGAACACAAGAAAATGTCTATAAAAAACCTAGGATGATTTGAACTAGGAGTACAATGGGTATTTATAGACTCAAGACTAGGTTAAGTCCTCCTTAAAGTATAAGTCCTGAAAAGTAGCTTTCCGTCTTTAATATGGCTTTAAATGCCGACTTCTTTGCGTGGAATATGGACTCTATCTCGTTTGCCTTAGTCCACAAGTAAGCTTCAAAATTTCGTTTCGGTAGCCTTGGCCGCTGCTATAGACATCAGAAAATCACATGAACGCCGGTGATAGATTCAGGAGTTTTAGCTCTACAGATCACGCTCTGGTTCTCCAAACTTCTATAGTCAGCTGCCGTTGGCGGCAAGGTCGGCGACAACTCTACTCGGCAGGTATTCGGCAGCAACTTGTCTTCAGTTGAAACTGCTTCAGTACAGCTCCTTGGTAAGCTTCCTCAGCCTTGTTCCCTCAGCTCCTCGGTTCCCTCTTTCAGTTGTTAGTACATACGTACAAGAATACACTAAAACAGTATCTCTTGTTCACCAAATAAATAATAACTCATAAAAGCAAGGCGGAAACTAGAAATACTGCAAAATGTTATGTATGCACCTACTCATGTCTAAAATGTGCTTAAAAACATTAATAATAAGAGTTGGAATGTGCATGAAATATAGGACTTTTGGACACTTTACAGGGCCTTACCCATTCTCTTACTCTTTTTCTATGGTGGACATGATGTAGCATCTGTTGTCTGGTTCTGGGGAGATGGCTAAGGCTGTGCAAGGCTTTTGCTCGAGGTTTATGTTTTCTGTGAGGAAGTGGGAGGTCCTTTTTATGTGCTAGCAGGGCATCAAGAAATGCTGGAAAGTCAACACCGATGTGCGGCAACATCGCCTCGAAATAGGTGTTCATGGTATCATCTCTTTCCTTGACATACACAAAGAAGATCGCCAGGTCTGCGCGCATTTGATCCATGTCTTCCCTTAGGCGAGTGGTGGAGGCCACTAATGCAGCAACCCTTACTGCAGCAAATGTTTTTGCCCCTCCAACTAGGGTTTCTGTCGGAGCATCCTCATCAAATCCCTTAATGCTTGGGATTAGGTCTGGGGTAATGGGCCCTTTTCCTAAGTCTTGGGCGTCACTGATAGGGTCTTCAAACTCCTCCTTCTTGCGGCACAAGGCTGTGATGAGGTTTGGGAATATCAGTGGGCTGCATTTCATTTTAAAACAAGCATAGACTTCTTCCACAATGATCTTACCAACATCGATCGGTCAGCCATTCAGGATTGAGTGTAGAAGGAGAAGTCTAGGGATATTGATCGTAGATGTGTGGGATGTAGGCATAAGCCGACTTTTGATGTAATGGATCCATAGCTTGGCCTCGGGCTTGAGGCATGCACACTCGACAGATTTGTTGGACGTGTCCAACTCCTTTCCTTCAAAGCACAAATCTTACAAGACTTCTTTGATGGTCTGGGGGTCAGCATTTTCGGCAAAGGGAGTGTGCTGATCTGCCAAGTCTTTCAGCCCATAGAACTTGTTGATTTTGGCAACCGTGAACTTGATCTGGTCTCCCAGCATATACACGCTTGACTAAGTGGGGCTAGTAAGGTGAGTGTAGAACTCTTTTATGATGGGAACACAAATGTTTCCAGGATGTGGGACAAAGGGTTCCCACTCGTGCTTGGCAATAACCCCCAAGACATTATTGTTGAAGCCATGTTCCCCTTCAGTAGGAAACTTGAAGCCTTGCTCAGGAAATATTTTCCTGTCCTTGAGGAGTTGAAAGCGCTCCTTGGCCTTGTCGTCAAGAAACTTCTTGAGGAGCACGTGTTTTGGTTGCACACGGTTGGATTCTCCTTCAACTCTCTTGAAGCGAACGATGATTTTTGCAAAGAGAAGGAGAACGGGGGAGGGAATTTTGGTAGGATTTTTGGGTTGGTTTGATGCGGTGTAAGGGTTGAGAGTGTTGAAGGTTTTCGTTAATGGTGGTTTTGGCGAGCAGAGAAGACGAAGTGGAAGGGTTTTAGAGTTTTTAGAGAGAGAGTAATTGTGGATGATTGATGGTGATGGGAGTTGAAAAGAGGGCAACTGCCACGATTGGAGAGAGGGATAGATTTTTTTTGGATGTTTGTGCGGCGCGGGGTTAGTAGAGATGTAAGGGATATTTAATGAAAAGTGAAAAGTATGAGAGATAATGTGGCAGGGTAATGATGATTAGAGTTACATTTTAAAAACATGTTAAAGGGTATTTAAATTCCCTCTCTTTTTGCCATTTAAGAGTCGGCTCCCTCCAATGTTGAAAAAAGTATATTTTTCCAATTCTTGTTGTTCTCATAAAGACAAGGCCCTAATTTTCCTAGGACAAATCATCTTCGTCCATTAAACCCTGGCACGCCACCTGCACCTCTAGGGTTATCCAGGAATGAGCAGATAAAGACAAAGCAAAAGCACATAATAAAATAATGAAACTTAAAGAACAATAAATTAATTGATAAAATATGACTCAAAGATAAAGACGTGCTAAGTTATTTATGAGCAAGAAAACAATGAAATGCTACAACAAAATAAAAGTAAAAGTGAGGGATTCAAACTCTTAAGGGTCATGGAGGGACAAAGAAGATGTTTCTCGCCGGATAGGGGCTCCATTGTATATCTTTAGACGTTGTCCATTGACCTTGAAGGTTGTGTCATCATCGAGCTTTTCTATATCCACTGCACCATGGGGGTAGACATTGTGCACTAGAAAAAGGGCTGACCATCAGGAATTTAGTTTTCCTGGAAAGAGCTTGAGCCTGGAGTTGTAGAGGAGCACTTGTTGTCCTTCTGAAAAATGATGTGGCAAAAGGTGTTTGTCATGCTACTTCTTTGTCTTTTCCTTGTATAGGCGTGCATTCTCATATGCATGAGCTCTGAACTCCTCCATCTCATTTAACTCTAGAAGCCTTCTTTCTCCAGCTAGTTCGACATCCATATTAAGATTTTTAATGGCCCAATAAGCCTTGAGTTCTAGCTCAACGGGAAGATGGTAAGCTTTTCCATATAATAGTTTGAACGGAAACATTCCCAAGGGTGTCTTGTAGGCAGTATGATAAGCCCAAAGAGCTTCATCAAGTTTTGGAGACCAGTCCTTATTTTTAGGGTTGACTACTTTTTCAAGTATTTGTTTGATCTCTCGATTGGAAACTTCAGCCTTGCCATTAGTCTGGGATGATATGATGTAGCAATCTTGTGTCGCACTTATTACCTCTGTAATGCCTTAGCAATAAGCTTGTTGTCAAAGTGGATTCCTTCATCACTGATAATGGCTCTTGGTATTTCAAACCTTGTGAAGATGTTCTTGTGAAGGAACTTCATGATAGTCTTGGAGTCATTTCTCGGAGTATCTACCGCTTCAACCCATTTGGATACGTAATCCACGTCCAAAAGGATATATAGGTCTCCATAGGAGGAAGGGAATGGTCCCATGAAGTCAATTCCCCTTACGTCAAAAAGCTCCACCTCCAAGATGCCTTGTAATGGCATTTCATGCCTTGTTGAAATGTTCCTCCATTCCTTTAAGAGTGCGGGTCAATAGAATCCGGATTGGAGGACTATTGCGGCTGTCTTAGCCCCTCCAAAATGTCCTCTACAAGGAGATGAATGACAATGAAATAGTATCTCCTTGTGCTCCTCTTCGGGGACACACCTTCTAATTATCTAGTCGGCACATTGCTTGAACAAATAGGGTTCATCCCAGAAGTAGAATCTCACAACATGTCTAAACTTCCTTCGTCCCTGGCTATTCAAATCAGGAGGCAAAATACCAGTAACAAGGAAGTTAACAATATCAACATACCAAGGAATTGTTGTAAAATATAATATTTTCTCATCTGGGAATTCCTTCTTAATGTCTATTTCATCATGCTTTCCATTATTGACTTCTAGCCTAGAGAGATGGTCGGCTACTTGGTTCTCACACCCCTTTCTATCCCTAACTTCCAGGTCAAATTCTTGCAAGAGAAGTATCCACATAATAAGTCTAGGTTTAACACCCTTTTTAGTTTGTAACCCCCTTAGCCCGGTCTAGGCATTTGACCCAAACTAAGAGAATTACACGGGAAAACCAAAGTCAACTCGTTAAAGTCAACCTCGATTAGCAACCTTTTTTTCTTTTTATCTTATCTAGATGCAAATTAGGTGCTTATGTGTTTAACATTGTAGTGGATCATTCACAAATCAAGCGTAGATCAATTTCATCCATTTACAGGTTTTAGGGACCATTTCGTAATTTTCCGATTCGCAAAGACTTAAGCCATTTCAGTGTTACCACCCTTTAATTAGTTTCATTACATGCTTGCAGGTGAAATATCAGCATCATACGATCATTCAACCATCCATAATTGCGCAACAAATAAACAGGGACTAAAATGTAAACATTCAAAACTGACAGATTATGCCATTTTAACTAACTTAATGACCACGTTTCGAAACCATGCATTCTAGTAGCATTTGGTCTCGAAACGACCCTTACCCGTTTCGGAACCAAATCCCCAAATTGATCTCACATGCATTCAAACAACATAGAGCCGTATCGAAACGACCCCGAGTTTCGATACGGGTACAAAATAAAACTAAAGGTCTCAAAACGGTCTAGTAGTGTTCCAAAACATTAAGGCCAAATATGCAAGTTGTATCGAAATGGCTGCTATTGTTTCGAAACACATGCCAGAACTACACTAAAACAACAACATTTAAGCACCTTGAAACCCACCATACGTCCACCAATCATCATGCAATCATAAGTAAACATAAACCACACATCTATCCAACGCATATGCATCATCTAAGGTAACTAACATCAAGGATTGCAAAACATGATTACTCTAGAGGCATGCAACCTATAAGCAATCCACATAGAGCATCAAAATCCACAAAACAAAGCATAACAACATATAAAGGCCCATTACAAGTCTCATAAGGCAAAACACACTTGCCAAACCATGGAGTTTAAATAAACATCTCCCAAACACCGAGGTACCCTCCCATTGCCATTTCTACCTTATTAAAAGTGTCAAAACCCATACTTATAAATCGAGTGACGTCTTAGGTGAAATCCCTTCCAATTTTGCTGCCAAAAATCTCACTTATCTGCATTGTTGGAAAGGAGAGCGTAAGCACATTTTCTTAGTGAGGGAAAGCTCAATTTAAACAACAACAATGCACTTTTTCAAAACCATGTTTCCTTTAAAACATAAACACATCATATTCAACTTATTCATGCTTTTGAAACCTCAATAAAAGCATCTTTACAAACCACATGTATCATTATCTCATGCATGTCTCTGTAACGCCCTGGTTTTTGGCCTAGATGTTTTATACATCGAATCGGATCGGTTAGAAACGGTTCGAATCGTGTTAGATGGGTTAAGGAAATCAAGGATCGGGAAAGGATAAAATTATGGTAAAAATTGCTAAAATCCTCTAAAATCATGTTTAAGGGATTGGTCAAATCAATTTTACAAAAAGAGTTTCGGAAGTGGCACATTTTGGATAGTGACCAAAATGTAAAGTTTCAAAATTGTGGAAAATTGCAAAATTTGAAAAAGGTGTCAAAATCTTAGAATCTTTAGGGAGCTATGGTGCAATTACACCTTCCTTAAATTGACATGTGTTTTAAAAGTATTTTTAATTAATTAAAATAGAAATGATTTTATTTAATTAAAATTGGTTAATTGGGAAATTGAGATTTCATTTCACGTAACTAACTTTCATTTCAACAAAACCATTTTCCCAACTCTTTTCTCCAGATTTGTTTTCTCCCAAACACTCTCTTTAATTTCTAAACCAATTTCAAGAGTTCTCTTCAAATTCTTCAAGCTTTGTGAGGGAAAAACTTGTCAATCACTAAGGAAGACAAGGATTGGAGGTAAATCCCGTTCTCAACCTTCAATCTAGGTTCTTTATTGAAATTCCCAAGATCTTTGACTTCTAAATGTTGTTTTTGGCTGAGATTTGATAATAGTTTTGATATAAGATCAAAATCTTGCAAAATTATGATTTAAATCTTGATTTTCGGATTAGTGTTGATGAGCTTTGTTTTAGGTTGGCTTTAATTGAGTTTTGAGTTGATTATTATGTTGAAAAAGAGTTTTGATAATATAGATCCCAAAATCCTTGAGATTCTTAAATTTCTTGATGGTTTTAGTTGGGTTTTGAGGTGAAATGTTGAAGTTATGCTTGCTGGAGATATAAGGATGGGTTTAGGTTCTTTTTAGATGTGTTTTGATGTTTATAAATGGTTGAAAGTGATGTATGTTGGCTGGGCTTGGTTTAGGAAGCAATCGATTGAGTTTTCGGTTATTTCGAATAGGTAAATTGGTGTAGTTTTGGTGAGCAATGAGTTTGTGTTTAGTTGGTGGTGTTGAAATGCATTTTAATGCATTTGGATCTCTGTTTTGATGATCTAAAAATAAGGTATCTTGATCCAGAAGCAAACAAAGCATTTTTGGAGGCTTCAGAGGGGTGATCTTCGCATCGGCAAGCGAAGTTTCGTGTATCGGTGAGTGGAAATGGATTTTTCAGCTTTGTAACGCTTTAAGCGTGGTCTTGGGAGCTTAGTGTAAGTTTGAAACACTTGGCTAAGCTCAAGAGTAAGTGATTCGAAAGTCTCTCTCGGAATGTGCTATGTTTTTGTTGGAAATACACTTGAGTTGAATGCGGTTTTTTATTACTGTTTTAAAGCATGTTTTAAGCATTGTTGATGCTAGTTTTTAATGCCATTTTGTTAAGGATGCACTAGGTAGGTGAACCTTGGATTTGTGAGACATATTGATTTGAGTTTAAGCATGTTTATGCATGTGAAAATGGCATTTTGATTTATGCTTGTAAAACAGTGAAATAATGATGTTGAATGATTATATTGGCAAGTGATGGAAATGATTTTTGGTTACTTTAATCGGATATAGTTAGCCCACTATAGGATTGGGTGCACCGTGAATAAGGTTGCCTTGGATGTCGAGGGGTTGTGATTGTGCCGTAATCTCCATCCAAGTACCCTAATGATTGAGGCTAAGATCGCAACGGTGGATGGTTTAATACCGTGTGTGAGTCTTGTGGTATGTGTCCCGTACTCTCGCTAGTGGAATTATACAACTATCGATGAGTGATGTTGAGGGGTTGTGATTGTGCCATTGATCTCCATCACGGGTGTTGAGGGGTTGTGATTGTGCCATTAGTCTCCACCTTGTGTAGTCCGGTAGTGTGTATGAAGCGTGTGGGACAACGCTTGTAATCCACGTATCCGATTGTGTCAATTTTGTTGGTTTTGATATGGTTTGAGATTGATCACTTGCGAGCCAATATAATGTTGTTAAATAATGATTTAAGTATGAGATGCTTGTGAATTATGCTGGAATGCATGTGATGCTTGGTTTAAGCATGAGCAAAGGATTTTGCTGTTGTTTTTAATGATGCTATGAGCATGTGGTTTAAAAAGTGCATTGATGCTTTGAAGAGCATGTTTTAAAGGAAGGCATGAGTTTACAAATGATGATATGTTGGTTTTATAAAATGTATTGGTGAATGTTTGGTTTTAGCGATCCTCGCTAAGCTTTATGCTTTCGATCATTTGTTTCATCAATGCAGAGAACTGAGCAATCAAGGCAGTCCAAGAGCAAGTGGAATCCAAGCATTTTGATCTAAGCAATTTATGTGGTTTACCTTAGTGTAATAAGAGGCAATGGGTGGGATTTCTACTCTTGGTTTTGTTGATGATGTTTAACACCTTAAGCGTGTTTTGGTTTATGATTTTGGAATGTAAATGGCCTCTAATTGGTTTATGGTATTGCTTATAGTGTTTTGACTATGTTATGGCTTGTTTTCTTAAGCATGCTTGAGTAGCTAATTGTAACACCCCAATTTTAGGCTTAGAAGTTTAGGGTCTGAACCAGACCGGTCTGATATTCGGTTCGAATATAAAAGGAGGTTTTAGGGAAAACCTAGTTCGGGATGTTTTAAAAATATAGAAAAATATCTAAAAATCCTCATTTAATATATATAAGAGAGTGGTGAAATCAATTTTACAAAATTAGGTTTGGAAATACTACATTTCGGTGTAGTGACCAAAATGCGATTTTTGCAAAGTTTAGTAGTGACTGTTTTGTAAAGGATTGAAACTTTGAATCTTTAAGGAGCTAATTTACCCAAAATGTTTTTCTCCAGATTTTTGCTTAATTTGGGTGATTTAATTAATGTTTTAATTAAATAAAAAGAAAAGGGAAACTACTTTTTGGATTTACATAACTACCTTTTCCTAAATTTCTCTCATTCCTTTTTCTCTCAAAATCCCATCATCCAAACACATTTTCTCCAGCAAAATTTACATTGATCTTCACTTCAATTGATGAGATTTCTATCATCTATTGGTTCCTAATCAATCTTGCATCAAATCCTTTTGATTTCCACATTGAATTTTCAAGGAATTTGGCCCAAATCAAGGAGAAATCATCATTTAGAGGTAAGGATGTTCTTCTCCTCTAAATACTCAGTTCTTTACGGAAATTCCCAAGTTGTCAATCCTTTATTAAAGTTTTATAAATTGATTTAATGTTAGAAACTTGATTTTGGCTTAAAACTCAAGATTTGGAAGAGATCTTGAAGATTTTCGTTGTAATGGATTGGGCTCTGTTTTGAGATGATTCTTTAATGTCTTTTGGATGCTTAATGATGTTAGAAATGAGGTTTTATCAATCCAATCCCGAATATGTTGTATTTCCTACGTTTTTGCTTATGAAAATGGTGGTTTTTGAGGTGTTTTTGGTGTTCTGTTATAGCTGGAGGTATAAGGACGAGTTGAGAGTTGTTTTTGATGTTAATTGATGTTTAGAAATGATTAGAAGTGATGGATCTTGGCTGGGTTAATTTTTGGAAGAGTTTGGAGGTGATTTCGGTTGTGTTTAGTAGCCGAAATGTTGGGTTTAGGTAGAGCAGCGAGTTTTGGAGTGTTGGGTGAAGATTTCAATGCATGATGATGCATTAATCCTCTCTTTGATGTGTCTAAAACAGGGGAGACATCTTCGGACACTTTCGGAGTTGATCCGGAGGCTTAATCGGCGTTTCGGCAAGCAAGCGAAACGAAATTGGTGAGTGGAGATGGTTTTTACAGCTTTGAAACGATTATTTGGAGGTTTTGGGAGCTTAGTTTAGGTCTAAACAACTTAGCTAAGCTCAAGAGTAAGTTTTCGGAAAAACTCCCTCGAATGTGCTAAGATGTGGTTTGATGCATTATTTATGAAATGCATGTTTAATTTCTGTTTTGAAAGCATGTTTTAGCATGATTAATGCTGGTTTTGAAAGCCATGTACTAAAGGATGCTCAAGGTAAGAGATCATTGGTTTGACATGTTGGTTTTGAATAATGCTTTAAAACTGTTAAATGATGATGGTATTTGATGTATATTGGCAAGTGATGAAATGGTTTTAAAGTACTTGAATCGGATATAGTTAGCCGGCTATAGGATTGGGTGCACCGTAAGTAAAGTCGCCTTGGATGTTGAGGGGTTGTGATTGTACCGTAAACTCCATCCAAGTACCCTAACGATTGAGGTAAGATCACAATGGTGATTGAAATTCCGTGTGTGGATCTTGTGTTATGTGTCCCTTACTCTCGTTAGAGGAATTATACAACTACCGATGAGTGGTGTTGAGGGGTTGTGATTGTACCGTTATACTCCACCACGGGTGTCACATCAATGGAGGGATTGCTCTTGAGTGTGAACCTTGTGTAGTCCGGTAGTGTGTATGAAGCGTGTGGGACAACGCTTGTAATCCGCGTATCCGATTGTGTTTTGTGTAAATGGTTATGAACTATCACTTAAAAGCCAATATAATGTATCTAAATGTAAAGAAGCGTGAGATGCTTGAAAATGATGCGTGGTAGCATGAGAAAAAAGATGAGCATGTGGTTTAAAAGCTTTGTTGAAAGTGTTTTCTAAAAATGCATTGTTGTATTGGTTTTGGTTAGAGCTTGCCTCACTAAGCATTTGTACTTACGCCCTCTTTTACCATTAATGCAGATAATTGAGGTGTTAAAGGGCATCAAGGGAAGCTAAGCTCATGTATGGTGAAGTTTTTGTACACTATTAGTTTTGATAATTTGGCAATGGGAACCTAAGTTTTGTTTTGGGAGATGTGTTGAACTCCCTAAGGTTGTGGCATGTTTGCCTTTATTGGTTTGAATTTTAAATGGCCTTTAAACGCTTGATTTGAAGTTTGTTTGCCTGTTTGGTTTTGATAATAGGAAGCATGCCTCTAGTCTTGTGAAATTTCATGTTTGGTGATATGAATGTGTTAGGGTGTCCTAAACATGTACCATTTATGTATGTTGACTTGTTGATATCCTTGGGAAGTCATTTGGATGTGTTGGATCGAGTTTGTGCTTGAAAAACCAACAATTACTGTTGTTTCTGGGCAAACTGTATCGGAACACTCCCTAGTATTTCGAAACGGGGGCCTGAAATGGCCTTCGTGTTTCGAAACGCCAAGGAATATTTCGAAACGAATTTGCCAGTGGATGGCCTCGTTTCGGAACCAGTCTCGGAACCAACCCGTGTATCGAAACGGTCAACGCCGTTCCGATACTGCGTTTCGATACGGCAGGTGGGTGTTTCGAAACAGGTGACCGTTGGGCACTGATTTGAATGGTGCTGAAGTTTGAAAGCTTTACATTTTAGTCCCAAAAGTTGTGTTTGCAATTGTATGAGTTTGAGATGTCCAATTATGGTGAATTTTGGCAGGGAAGCATGTAACATGACTAATTTCATATTGGTAACATAAAAATCAGTAAAGACCCTCTAATTCATAGAATTTACATTTTGGTCCCTATTCTTGTAATAAGTGCAATTGAGTCCCTGTTTGTTATCCGACCGCTGTGCCTTTCTCAGATAAGCTTTATGGGAACTCACTTAGGGTTAATGTGCATCTAGACAAGATTAAAAAGAAAAAAAAGGTTGTAAATCAAGGTTGACTTTCAGGTTGACTTTGGTTTTCCCCGTGTAACCTTCGTAGTTCGGGTCAACCGTCTAGGCCGGGTTAAGGGGGTTACATTTGGTGGTATCAGAGCTTAGGTTCTCGTGTAATTGGGAATTGTTATGTGGGTGATGCATGTGTATTTGCATGATATGCCTTTTGGGTGAAAGAATGTTGTACGAATAGTGTTGCATGGTTTCAATTGTGATGATATGCTATGTTGGAGCGTGTTAGGGGAACCCATTGCCATATCAAAACTAATGAAAGGAATTGTTTTTGGAAAATGAGCTTGAGTACTTGGATTACTTACCTTATTGAGCCTAATTGTGTTTATTGCATTTGTGTTAGTGCATTGTTTTCTTGTAAATGGGGCCGCGTAGAGAGATGAGAATAAAAACAAGAGCTATGGCTCAGAATGAGAACGAGAATGATGAGAATGCTGAGAATGTTGTGGATTTACCTCCTCCTCCTGGTGGTGGACCACCCGGTGGTGGTGGTGCTGGAGGTGGTAATGCTGGTGTTGGTGCTGGGGTCGCTGGACCTGAAGGTGTGCAGGGGCAAGCTGCTCCTGACATGACTGTGTTGATTCAGGATATTGCTGGAGCCTTTCAGGCAGCAGTAGCTGGAGCTCATGGAGCTGTGCATCAGGATGATGCTAATGTGAGATTGCCTTTGGAACGTCTTCGCAGTCTGGGAGGGACTGAGTTCAAAGGTTTATCTCCAGAAAGATCTGAGTCTTGGTTGGAAAGCACCAAGAGGATTTTGGGGCAAATGAACTGCAATAATGTGCAGAAGTTGGGTTGTGTGGTGTCACTGCTGCATGATGATGCTTATACGTGGTGGACGACCACTATCTCTGGAATGGAGGACAATGATGTAACTTGGACGTTCTTCCTGAACGCGTTCAAGCGGAAGTATCTGGGTGTGCGATACCTAGATGGGAAGAAAAGAGAATTTATGTCTCTTGTGCAAGGCAACATGACGGTAGCTGAGTACGAGATCCAGCTTGCCCGCCTTAGTCAGTATGCACCTGAGCTAATCCCTAATGAGCGGGAGAGGTGTGAACGTTTCCGTTATGGATTGGTAACGGATGTGAAGACTTTTATGCTTGCGGCTGAATATACAGATTTTGATGTGCTTGTGAGTCGGGCGAAGGACATCGAGCAGAACTTGGGTTTGTCTTCCAGAGGCGTTAGTTCTAGCTCGGGTAAAAGAGCTGCTAATCATAGTTCTAGTGGTGGACGGAACAAGAGAGGACGAGATAAGAGGTATCAGCCTACTGCTAGGCATGGTGGTAGAGGACATGGTAAGCCTGTTCAGGGAGATAGGATGAGGGCTGATCAGAACACGTGCTGGACGTGTGGATCTCATGGCCATTTGAGGCGAGATTGTCCTCGAGCAGCGAGGGAGGTTCAGGCTCCTGTTGTAACGACAAGTAATTCATGTTGGAATTGTGGTTCGGCAGACCACATGAGGAGGGAGTGTCCTTTGTTGGCCGGTGGTGGTCAAGGACGTGCTCATGGGGTAGTTGCACCTCAGAGAGGTCGTGGGCGCGACCGGGGTAACTTTCAGCGTAGAGATGATGGTGAGAGGAATGTGGCGCATGTTGTGGTTGTACAACCTGAGGGTGGTGGCCAGGCTCGAGTGTATGCTCAGCGTGAGGGAAGGAATGATACGGATGTGATCGCAGGTACCTTTACTTTGCAATCCTTATCATTACTTTCTTTGATTGATTCTGGATCTACACACTCATACATATTGCGTGAACATGCTCAAATGCTTGGTTTACCTGTTGAGTCTTTGGATGTTGGTATGCGTGTGACTAGTTCCTTTGGTGAGACAGTTGTAACACGAAATTTGTATAGAAGATGTCCCTTGAAAGTGCAAAACCATGTTTTTCTTGGTGATCTCATGGAGTTGCCATTCTATGGTTTTGATGTAATCCTTGGTATGGATTGGCTTGTTGAGCATCGAGCTGTAGTGGATTTTGAAAACAAGCGAGTTTCGTTGAAACTAGCGGATGATTACGAAGTGGTGGTGGTTGGTGAGAATGTGAAGTTTCTTTCCAATGTGGTGTCTACCTTGGAAGCAAGTCGGATGTTGCGGCAAGGTTGCGAGGCTTATCTAGCCTTTGTTATGAATCCAAGTTCGAAGGAGGTGCGCGTTCAAGATATAAGAACTGTGCGAGAGTTTCCTGGAGTGTTTCCAGAGGAGTTACCTAGATTGCCTCCTAGCCGAGAGGTGGAGTTTGGAATTGAGTTGTATGAAAACACGATATCCTTGTGTACTCTTGTACTGAGGAGGAGCATGAAGGTCATTTGAGGGTTGTCTTGCAAGCGCATCTGGAGAATCAGCTTTATGCTAAGCTGAGCAAATGCGAATTCTGACTTAAGGAAGTTGTTTTCCTTGGTCATGTGGTTTCTGCTGAGGGGATTCGTGTTGATCCTCAGAAGGTTGAGGCGGTGATGAATTGGAAGCCTCCTAAGTCCGTTCATGAAGTTCGTAGTTTCCTTGGGTTGGCAAGATATTATCGGAGGTTTGTGGATGGATTTTCAAAGATTGCTGCCTCTTTGACAAAGCTGTTGCAAAAGGATATTAAATTTGAGTGGACGGAAGCGAGACAACAAGCTTTTGAGAAGCTTAAGGCAGCATTGACGAAAGCTCCTATCTTGGTTCAACCAGAATCAGGAAAAGAGTTTGTGGTGTACAGCGACGCATCCTATGTTGGTTTGGGGTGTGTGCTAATGCAGGAGGGTAAGGTGGTGGCTTATGCATCGCGACAGTTGAAGGTGCATGAGCGCAATTGTCCTACGCATGATATTGAGTTAGCTGCGGTGGTTTTTGCTTTGATGATTTGGAGACATTATCTGTATGGTGAGAAGTGTACGGTGTACACGGATCACAAGAGTTTGAAGTATCTAATGTCTCAGAGAGAGTTGAATCTTAGGCAACAACGTTGGGTGGAGTTTCTTAAGGATTATGATTTGACGATCGAGTACCATCCGGGAAAAGCTAATGTTGTAGCGGATGCCTTGAGTAGGAAGGTGGCGGTGGAGTTAAGGGCTATGTTTGCCAGCTTGAGTATTTCGCAAGATGGAGGTCTTGTGGCTGAATTGCAAGTGAAACCATCTTTGGTTCAGTTCATAAAGGATAAGCAGTTGTTGGATGATTCTTTGGTGCCACATGTTCAGGATATTGCTGAGGATAAACCGTCGGATTTTTGTTTTAATGATGATGGAGTTTTATGTTTTGGAATTCGGGTAGTAGTGTCGAATGATGCGGAGTTGAGGCGTACTATTCTGACTGAAGCTCATAGTAGTCCTTTTGCTATGCACCCTGGTAGTACGAAGATGTATCGTGATTTAAAGGATGAGTACTATTGGGTGGGATTGAAGAAAGATGTTGCGGAGTATGTGAGTAAGTGCATGATTTGTCAGCGGGTTAAGGCTGAGCATCAGTTTCCTTCAGGATTGTTGCAACCATTGAGGATTCCTGAGTGGAAGTGGGAAAGGATTACCATGGACTTTGTATCTGGTTTGCCTTTGTCGCCATCGAAGAAGAATTCGGTGTGGGTGATTGTGGATCGCCTTACGAAGTGTGCGCATTTCTTGCTAGTGCATACTACGTATACTTTGGACAAGCTTGCAGAGCTGTACATTGCTGAGATTGTGCGTTTGCATGGTGTGCCAAATTCTATAGTGTCGGATAGAGATCCGAGGTTTACATCGCGTTTTTGGGAGTGTTTGCACCAAGCTTTGGGTACGCGGTTGAATTTCAGTACTTCTTATCATCCACAGTCGGATGGTGTGCCAAAGTCTATAGTGTGGGACAACGCTTGTAATCCGCGTATCCGATTGTGTTTTGTGTAAATGGTTATGAACTATCACTTGAAAGCCAATATAATGTATCTAATTGTAAATAAGCATGAGATGCTTGAAAATGATGTGTGGTAGCATGAGAAAAAAGACGAGCATGTGGTTTAAAAGCTTTGTTGAAAGTGTTTTCTAAAAATGCATTGTTGAATTGGTTTTGGTTAGAGCTTGCCTCACTAAGCATTTGTGCTTATGCTCTCTTTTACCATTAATGCAGATAATTGAGGTGTTAAAGGGCATCAAGGGAGCTAAGTATATCCAAGGGAAGCTAAGCTCATGTATGGTGAAGTTTTCGTACACTATTAGTTTTGATAATTTGGCAATGGGAACCTAAGTTTTGTTTTGGGAGATGTGTTGAACTCCCTAAGGTTGTGGCATGTTTGCCTTTATTGGTTTGAATTGTAAATGGCCTTTAAACGCTTGATTTGAAGTTTGTTTGCCTGTTTGGTTTTGATAATAGGAAGCATGCTTCTAGTCTTGTGAAATTTCATGTTTGGTGATATGAATGTGTTAAGGTGTCCTAAACATGTACCATTTATGTATGTTGACTTGTTGATATGCTTGGGAAGTCATTTGGATGTGTTGGATCGAGTTTGTGCTTGAAAAACCAGCAATTACTGTTGTTTCTGGGCAAACCGTATCGGAACACTCCCTAGTGTTTCGAAACGGGGGCCTGAAATGGCCTTCGTGTTTCGAAACGCCAAGGAATGTTTCGAAACGAATTTGCCACTGTAAGGCCTCGTTTCGGAACCAGTCTCAGAACCAACCCGCGTATCGAAACGATCAACGTCGTTCCGATCCTGTGTTTTGATACGGCATGTGGGTGTTTCGAAACAGGTGACCGTTGGTCACTGATTTGAATGGTGCTGAAGTTTGCAAGCTTTACATTTTAGTCCCGAAAGTTGTGTTTGCAATTGTATGAGTTTGAGATGTCCAATTATGGTGAATTTTGGCAGGGAAGCATGTAACATGACTAATTTCATATTGGTAACATAAAAATCAGTAAAGACACTCTAATTCACAGAATTTACATTTTGGTCCTTATTCTTGTAATAAGTGCAATTGAGTCCCTGTTTGTTATCCGACCGTTGTGCCTTTCTCAAATAAACTTTATGGGAACTCATTTAGGGTTAATGTGCATCTAGAAAAGATTAAAAAGAAAAAAAGGGTTGTGAATCAAGGTTAACTTTGGTTTTCCTCATGTAACCTTCGTAGTTCGGGTCAACCGTCTAGGCCGGGTTAAGGGGGTTACACTAATGATTCACCATGGTTTGGTGTGCATGGTGAGTATGTTATATTGTTTGTTGATGCTTACATGTTTAATAGGTTAATTATAGCTTGTATGTATGATCTAAGCCTTTTTAGATGTGGTTAAATGTGTTAAGATGACATTTGGAAATGCTTTTCTGGTATGTGTATCGATACACGGTGTCGAGTATCGATACGCTAAGGCCAAAACCAAGCCTTTTGGCTTAGATGTACCAATACGATTTGCCCGCAGATCGATACGCCTAGGCAAATGTTTGAAGGTCGTTTCGATACGGGCTTGGGCGTATCGATACCTTTTCCCAAAATTTGCTACTGTCGATTTGTGTATCGATACGGGAGGAAGTGTATCGATACGGGTTAGTTAATTCAGTTAATAAAATCTTTAAAGTTCTGAATTCTGCATTTTGGTCCCTAATTAATGTTTGTTCAATTAGTTGAGTTTGGGTGATCTGTTTGGGATGAAATTTGACATGTTGGCATGTTACATGACTATTTTTGGATTGGTAACTTTAAAAACGAAAAAGTCCTAGTATTTTCTATAAATTACAATTTGGTCCCTAAAAGTCAAAAGTATGCAATCAAACCCCTAAATGAACTCTGATCGCTGTGCCATTTTCTTCTAAGTGCCTTGTTGAACACATAGGATAATAATGTGCATCTAGAGAAGATAAAAAGGAAAAAAAAAAGGGTCGTTAATCGAGGTTGACTTTTACGAGTTGACTTTGGTTTTCCCCGTGTAATCTTCTTAGTTCGGGTCGGGCGTCTAGACCGAGCTAAGGGGGTTATATTTGTTGGTATCAGAGCCAGGTTATGAAAGAATTGGGGATGATGGTAAGTGAAATTGGCATGTTTTGACGTATGTTGTTTGAAAAAGCATGATTTTGGTTGAATGTTGGAGCTTATGCCATGCTTGATTGTTATGAATCTTATGTGAGTTTGATATGGTTGTATGATGATGATGTGATAAGGATGCGTGCTGATTTTGGATGATGTAAGCATGTTGATTATGAATTGCTATTGTATGCTATGATTATGCTTGGGGAAAATCAGGGTGCTCATTGCCTTATTACACTAGTTAAATGTTTTTGTGAACTTGGATCCTTGCTTGAGGCTGGCCTAAATCATGGTTTGATTTGTTTTGTTGTTATGCCTTGTTAAAAATAGCACTATGGGTCATAGCAGAGAGCTTAGGTCGAACACGGTAGTGCCTGCGGCTGAGCATGGCGACCAGGGTAACCAAGGGGCTGATGTTCCTCCTAGTGGAAACCTACCTCCTCCGCCACCACCTGGGGGTGGAGAGCCAGAGCAACAAGGACAAGCTGGTCCAAGATTGGTTGATCTAGCGCCACTGGTTGAGGCGATCACCGGAGCGTTTCAGGCTGTGGTAGCCGGAGTGCATGTTCAGGAACCTGCAGTTGGGCTGGTGGGTTTGCCTTTGGAAAGGCTGAGGAGTTTAGGAGCTGTTGAGTTATGTGGAATGTCTCCGGAGGCGTTGAAAGCCTGGTTAGCTAGCACGATCCGTATCATGGATGAGATGGGATGTAATGATGTGCGCAAGCTGGGATGCATTGTTTCTTTGCTCCAGGGTGATGCTTATAATTGGTGGACGACCATCACGGCCGGAATGGAACCCAATGAGGTAGATTAGGAGTTTTTCAGAGGTGCCTTTAAGAGGAAGTATCTGAGAGTGAGATACTTGGATGAAAAGAAGCAAGAGTTCATGTCGCTTGTTCAGGGGAGCATCTCGGTGGTTGAGTATGAGGTTCAGTTCATACGATTGAATTAGTGCGCCCCTGAGTTGATGCCGAGTGAGAGGCATCGTTGTGATCGCTTCTGATATGGGCCAGTGCAAGATGTGAAGACTTATATGTTGGTTACGGATTATACAGATTTTGATGTGCTTGTATGTCGAGCTAAGGACATTGAGCAGAACTTAGGTCTGGCATCTCGTGGCATTGGCTCTAGCTCTAGGATGAGAGCAACTGAGTATAGTTCTGGAGGTGGACGGAACAAAAGAGGTCATGATAGGAGACATCAGCCTGATGTGAGGCGGGGTGCTCTAGGATGAGGTGGTCAGGCTCAGTGAGGCCGAGTGAGGTCTGAGCAGCACACGTGCTGGACCTGTGGATCGAGGGACCATCTGAGGCAAGATTGTTCACGTGCAGCTAGAGAGGTACAAGATATTGTTGTGGTAACAGGGAATTCTTGTTGGAACTGTGGTTCAGCAGATTATATGAGGCGCGAGTGTCCTCTGTTGGCTGGTGGAGGCCAGAGACGTGTGCCGGCTGTGGCTGCACCTCAGAGAGGCCGTGGGCGCGGCCGAGGGAATTTCCAGAGGAGAGATGTGGGTCAGCGAGACATTGCTCATGTTGTAGCAGTTCAGCCTGAGGGAGGCAGTCTTGCGAGGGTTTATGCTCAACGCGTGGAGCGCAATGATACCGATGTCATCGCAGTTACCTTTGTTCTTCAGTCTTTATCATTGTTGGCTTTGATTGATTCTCGATCCACGCATTCTTATATATTGAGTGAGCATGTGCATTTGCTTGATTTACCTGTTGAGTTGCTTGAAGTAGGAATGCAAGTGACTAGTTCTTTTGGTGAGACAACAGTCACAAGGAAGTTGTATCGGAGGTGTCCCTTATCTGTTCAGGGTCACGTTTTTCTTGTGGATTTGATGGAGTTACCTTTTTACGGTTTTGATGTGATCCTTGATATAGATTGGTTGTCTGAGCATAGAGTAGTGGTTGACTTTGATATTAAGCGAGTCACTCTAAAGCTTGCTGATGATTATGAGGTTGCGATAGTAGGCGAGAATGTGAAATTCTTGTCTAACGTGATTTCGGCTTTAGAAGCAAGACGTGTGCTAAGGTTGGGTTGTGAGGCTTATCTTGCCTATGTGATGAATCCTGGTCCAACGGATGTACATGTGCAGGACATCAGAACCGTTTGCGATTTTCCAGGTGTCTTTCCGAAAGAGTTGCCTCAGTTGTCGCCAAACAGAGAGGTTGAGTTTGGTATTAAATTGTTTGAGAATACGACTCTGGTGTCCATTGCTCCCTATCGCATGGCACCGAAAGAGTTGCTTGATAGAGGGTTTATCCGGCCGAGTGTGTCACCTTGGGGTGCACCGGTCTTGTTTGTAAAGAAGAAAGATGGGACAATGCGGATGTGTATAGATTATCGGCAACTGAACAAGTTGACGATTAAGAACAAGTACCCTTTGCCAAGGATTGATGATCTCTTTGATCAGTTCTGAGGAGCCTCAGTGTTTTCTAAGATAGACTTGAGGTCAGGGTATTACCAGTTGAAGGTGAAGGATGTGGACGTACCTAAGACGACTTTTCGGACAAGGTACGGGCATTATGAGTTCTTGGTGATGCTGTTTGGTTTGACCAACGCACCTGCTGCTTTCATGGACATGATGAATCGTGTGTTCCATGAGTTCTTGGATCAGTTTGTAGTGGTGTTCATCGATGATATCCTTGTGTAATCACGTACCGAGAAGGATCATGATAGACACCTCAGGATAGTTTTGCAAGTGTTGTTGGAGAACCAATTGTACTCTAAGCTGAGCAAGTGTGAGTTTTGGCTTAGAGAGGTAGTTTTCCTTGGGCATGTTGTATCGGCGGAGGGTATTCGTGTTGATTTGCATAAGGTTAAGGCAATAATAAGCTGAAAGGTGCCTAAGTAGGTGACTGAAGTGCGAAGTTTTCTTGTTTTAGCTGGGTATTATCGTAGGTTTGTCGAGGGTTTCTCGAAGATTGCTGCACCTTTGACCAAGTTGTTACAGAAGAGTGTTCGTTTTGAGTGGACGGATGCGAGGCAACAAGCTTTTGAGAAGCTGAAGGAAGCTTTGACGCAAGCTCCTGTCCTGATTCAACCTGAATCTGGTAAGGAGTTTGTGGTCTATAGTGATGCGTCCATTGTTGGTTTGGGTTGTGTGTTGATGTAGGAGGGTAAGGTAGTTGCCTATGCATCTAGGCAGTTGAAGATGCATGAGCGTAACTACCCTACTCATGATCTTGAGCTTGCGGCTGTTGTGTTTGCCCTGAAGATTTGGAGGCATTATCTGTATGACGAGAAGTGTGTGGTGTTCACGGATCATAAGATCTTGAAGTATCTTATGTCTCATAAGGAATTGAATCTTAGGCAACGGCGATGGGTAGAGTTGCTTAAGAATTATGATCTGTCGATCGAGTATCACTCGAAAAAGGCTAATGTTGTGGCCGATGCTTTGAGCAGGAAAATGGATGTGGAGTTGAGGGCGATGTTTGCTCTCTTGAGCATATTGCGAGATGGTGGTCTTGTAGCTGAATTGCAAGTGAAACCATCCCTGATCCAGTTGATCAAGGACAAACAGTTCCTTGATGATTCTCTTGTCCCTCATATTCAGGATATTGTAGAGGGTAAGCCTTCGGATTTCAGTTTCAATGATTATGGTGTTCTGTGTTTTCAAAGTCCAATAGTGGTGCCGAATTATGTTGAGTTGAGGAGCACAATTCTGACTGAAGCTCATAGTAGTCCTTTTGATATGCACCCTGCTGGGTGGGGTTGAAAAAGGATGTTGCTGAGTTCATTAGTAAGTGCATGGTGTGTTAGTGAGTGAAGGCTAAACATCATATGCCTTCTGGGTTGTTGCAACCTTTGAGAATCCCGGTATGGAAGTGGTTGCACAAGAGACATGAATTCTCTTTTCTTTTCATCTAGGTATCGCACACCTAGATACTTCCGCTTGAACGCGTTCAAAAAGAACGTCCAAGTCACATCATTTTCCTCTATTCCGGAGACAGTGGTCGTCCACCACGTATACGCATCATCATGCAACAGCGATACCACACAACCCAACTTCTGTACATTGTTGTAATTCATTTGCCCCAAAATTCTCTTGGTGCTTTCCAACCAAGATTCAGAACCTTCAGGAGATAAACCTCTGAACTCAGTCCCTCCTAGACTGCGAAGACGTTCCAAAGGTAATCTCACGTTAGCATCACCCTGATGCGCAGCTCCGTGAGCACCAGCTACTGCTGCCTGAAAGGCTCCCGCAATAGCCTGAATCAATACAGTCATGTCAGGAGTAGCTTGCCCCTGCACACCTTCAGGTCCAGCGACCCCAGCACCAGCACCGACGCCAGCATTATCACCTCCAGCACCATCACCGCCTGGTGGTCCACCACCAGGGGAGGAGGTAAATCCACAACATTATCAGCGTTTTCCTCGTTTTCATTCTGAGTCATAGCTCTCGTATTCATCCTCGTCTCTCTACGAGGCCCCATTTATAAAAACAATGCACTGACACAAATGCAATAAACATAATTAGGCTCAACAAGGTAAGTAATCCAAGTACTCAAGCTCATTTTCCAAAAACAACTCCTTTCATTAGTTTTGATATGGCAATGGGTCCCCCTAACATGCTTCAACACAGCATAACATCACAATTGCAACCATACATCACAATTCAAACAACATTCTTTCATCCAAAAGGCATATCATGCAAATACACATACATCACCCACACAATCATTCCCATTTACATGAGAACCTGGCTCTGATACCACCAAATGTAACTCCCTTAGCCCGGCCTAGACGGTTGACCCGAACTACGAAGATTACACGGGGAAAACCAAAGTCAACCCAAAAGTCAACCTTGATTAACGACCTTTTTTCTTTTTAATCTTGTCTAGATGCACATTAACCCTAAGCGAACACTTGAGAAACATTTACGTATAAAGTACAGCGATCGGATTCAAATAAGGGACTCAATTTCACAAAATACAAATATTAGGGACCAAAATGTAAATTCTGGAATTTAGAAGGTCTTAACTGATTTTTAAGTTACCAATATTAAATTAGTCACATTACATGCTTCCCTGTCAAGTTTCACCATAATCGGACATCTCTAACTCAAGCAATTGCAAATACAACATTCAGGACTAAAACGTAAAGCTTGCAAACCTTTACACCATTCAAATCAGTGCCCAACGGTCACCTGTTTCGAAACGGTGTTGACCGTTCCGAAACACGGGTTCGTTTTGAGGCTTGTTTCGAAACAGGGCTTGACAGTAGCCAAAACGTTTCGGAACAGCCTCCAACAGTTTCGAAACACGAAGGCCATTACAGGCCCCTGTTTCGAAACGCTAGTTCCCGTTCTGATACGGTTTGCCCAGAAGCTGTAGATTTTGCTGGTTTTTCATACCTTAAACCATTCAAACACATCCTATTGACTTCCTAACCATGCCAACAAGTCATCATACATATAAGGTACATGTTTGCAACTTCTAAACACATTCATGGCATCAAACATGGAATTGCACAAGTCTATAGGCATGCACCCTATTATCCAAACCAAGCAATCAATCAATCTCCAAAACAAGCATTAAAAGGTCATTTACAAATCCAAAACATCAAAAGCATCATGCCACAAATTAGGGAGTCCAAAACATCTCCCAAAAACACACTTTAGGTTCCCATTGCCAAATTACCAAAACTAATAGTGTATGAAAACATCACCATACATGAGCTTAGTTTCCCTTGGACTCTTAGCTTCCTTGTTGCCCTCAAACACTTCAATTGTCTGCATTATTGGTACAAAAGAGAGAGCGTAAGCACAATAGCTTAGTGAGGCATGCTCTAAAGAAAACAACACAATAATGCCTTTTTTAGAAAACACTTTCAACAAGCTTAAAAACACAAGCTTAACCCTTTTCATGCAACCTTGCATACTTTACAAGCATCTCATGCTTCATTACATCAATTCAACATATTGGCTTTCAAGTGATAATTCATACTCTTTTACAACACAAAACACAATCGGATACGCGGATTACAAGCGTTGTCCCTCACGCTTCATACACACTACCGAACAACATAAGGTGGAGTTTACGGTACAATCACAACCCCTCCATATCACTCATTGGTAGTTGTATAACTTCCTAACGAGAGTACGGGACACATAACACAAGGCCCACACACGAACTTTTAACCACCGTTGTGACCTTACCAAGATCCACACACGGACTTTTAACCACCGTTGTGATCTTACCTCTCTCGTTAGGATACTTGGATGGAGTTTTCGGTACAATCACAACCCCTCAACATCCAAGGCGACTTTATTCACGGTGCACCCAATCCTATAGCCGGCTAACTATATCCGATTCAAGTACTTTAAAACCAATTCATCACTTGCCAATATACATCATTTACCATCAACAATTCACTGTTTTAAAGCATTAATCAAAGCCATTAAACATCATGCATCACTATGCATCAAAAGCATATTAACAATATGTTAAACCAAGGATCTCTTACCTTGAGCATCCTTCATTACATGGCTTTCAAAACCAGCATTAATCATGCTAAAACATGCTTTCAAAACAGAATTTAAACATGCAAATCATAACCAATGCATTCAACCACTTCATGGCTCATTCAAGGGAGTTTCTCCGAAAACTTACACTTGAGCTTAGTTAAGTTGCTTAGACTTAAACTAAGCTCCCAAAACCTTCAAATAAGTGTTCCAAAGCTGGAAACCAAACTCCACTCACCAATTCCATTTCGCAAGCTTGCCGAAACGCCGATCAAGCCTCCGGATCGACTCCAAAGGTGTCCGAAGATGTCTCCCCTATTTTTAACACATCAAAGCAGAGGATTAATGCATCATCATGCATTGAAATCTTCAGCCAACACACCTAAACTCGCTGCTCTAACCAAAACTAACATTTCGGCTACCAAACACAACCGAAATCACCTCCAAACTCTTCCAAAACTTAACCCAGCCAAGATCCATCACTTCTAACCATTTCTAAACATCAATTAACATCCAAAATGAACCTAAATTCGTCCTTATAGCTCCAGCTATAACAGAACACCAAGATCACCTCAAAAACCACCATTTTCATAAGAAAAAACTTAGAAAACACAACCTATTCGGGATTGCATTGATAAAACCTCATTTACACATCATTAGATATCCAAAATACATTTAAGAATCATCTCAAAACAGAGCCCAAACAATCACAACGAAATTCTTCAAGATTTCTTCCAAATCTTGAGTTTTAAGCCAAAATCAAGTTCCTATCATTAAAACCATTTATAAAACTTAAATTAAGGATTGATAACTTGGGAATTTCAGTAAAGAACTGAGTATTTACAGGAGAAGAACAACCTTACCTCTAAATGGTGATTTCTCCTTGATTTGAGCCAATTTTCTTGAAAATCCAATGAGGAAATCAAAAGGATTTGATGCAAGATGAATTAGGAACTAATTGATGATAGAAATCTCATCAATTGAAGTGAAGATCAATGAAAAAGTTGCTGGAGAAAAGTGTTTGGATGATGGAATTTTGAGAGAAAAAGAAATGAGAAAATTTTAGGAAAGGTAGTTATGATTTTTCCAAAAGGTAGTTTCTCTTCTCTTTTAATTAATTAAAACATTAATTAATTCACTCAAATTAAGGAAAAATCTGGAGAAATCATATTTGGGTAAATTAGCTCCTTAAAGATTCAAAGTTTCAATCATTACAAAACAATCACCACTAAACTTTTCAAAAATCGCATTTTAGTCAATATTCCAAAATGTAGTATTTCCAAACCTTATTTTGCAAAATTGATTTCACCACTCTCTTATATATATTAAAAGAGAATTTTTAGATATTTTTCCATATATTTAAAGCATCCCGAACTAGGCTTTCCCTAAAACCTCCTTTTATATTCAAACCGAAAATCAAACCGGTCCGGCTCAGACCCTAAACTTCCAAGCCCAAATTTAGGGTGTTATAGAACAGAAAATTCCTAAAACAAAAGCAATCCTTGCAACTACTTTACAAATCAACCTGTGGCCCTAGGGGAAGTTTAGAACATGTTGAGAAGGGGAAAAGGGCTAGGGTTTTGGGAAGAAGGCTAGAGAATGGTGATATCCTCTCCTGGGTCGAATTTCATGCCTTTATATAGGCCTTGGGTTCAAGTTTTCTAATATGGCAAGAATACAACTTTAAATTAAAGTACAACTCTAATAAAGACTAAATCTTCAGAGCATAAGTCTTTAATTTGTCCTTCCTTCTTGCTTGGGATTTCTTCCTTGAACCTTGGGCTTGGCCTTCATTCTGATCTAGGGCTTGGAAAAATATAAGGGTGCTCCACGACAGATGGGCTTAATTTTCTCTTTCTGTCGAGGCCCACTTCACTTTCTTTCCTTCACTATCGCTGTCGTCCGTGGCTGCCACGGCAGCGGCCATGGCAGCATCGTCCTCCTCGACTGCATATCCAGTTCCAGCTCTGATTCTTTACTACCCAGCGTCTTCTTCTCCATCTACTACAGCAGCTACCTGCAAAAGCAACCAATTTCAGTAGAAATTGTGTCATTTAATATATTTGTGATGTAAAACTGAAATCTAACCTATATGCAATGAATTATGCTTGAATGCAGCAGAAATATGGGTTAAATAGGGGGTAAATTATAGAACTTTTACACGCTCAACATTTATCAACCAACTCATCATACACCTCTTGTAACTCATCATATGCATCATTAAGTTCAACAAAAGTGAAATCTAAAGTAGATGAGTTAGAGGTTACCTTTGGATCCTCCTCAAAAGCCATGAGACAAAGGTTGGCAACTTCTTACTCCTCATTGGATGACTCCTCATCACTCCAAGTGACAACGTTTGCCTTGAGCTTTTTCTTCTTCCCGAAGCTCTTCCTTTTGAATTGAGGACAACCAAATCCAATTGAATATGCCCCGGCTTCTTGCACTCATAGCATATTAGTTGGTCCTTCTCTTCTTCTTTGTTCTTTTTCTTGAAGTCTCCTCTTCTATGGAACTTTCTTCCCCAATTGGACTTCATGAACCGAGCTAATTTCTTGGCTATCATAGCCAATTCTACTTTCTCATCATTTAAGCTAGAATCACTCTCTTCATGTGAAGCTTTGAGAGCAATTCCTTGCTTCTTCTCCTCTACCTTCTTCTTCTCTACTCTTCTCTCATCTTTTCTCATTCTCTTCCTTTCTTCATGATCTCATGAGTGAGGAGAGATCTCACCAATTCATCGAGCTTTAGTGTATTCAAGTTCTTGGCCTCGATGATTGCGGTTCTTTTTCCTTACTATGAATCTGGGACAGAATAGAGGAGCTTCCGGGCTAGCTTGTCTTCGGGAATGGTCTCACTGAAGCCCTTGAGACCATTGACGATGACTGAGAAGCGATCGAACATTTGAGTGACGCTTTCCTCGGGCTCCATCTTGAAACTCTCGTAGCTATAGTTAAGGATCCCAAACTTGGTCTCCTTGGCGTCGTTGGTTCCGTCATATGTGATCTTTAGCTTGTTCCACACCTCCTTAGAACTTGTACATGAAGACATCTTTGAGTACATATCCGGTCCAAGAGAACAAAAGATCATGTGTAGAGCTTTGTCATTGATTTGAAGCTTCTTTCGTTCTTCATCGGGCATTTCGTGCTTGGACTTTGGAACGAGTCTTCCTTCATCGGTTCTTTTCAAGGGAATGGTTAGGCCATCTTCTACAACATCCCATATGAGATAATCATTATATTTGATGAAGAACTTCATCATATTCTTCCAATATGGATAGTTTTCCCCATTGAAGTAATAAGACTTTGTGATGGATCGTGACTCGTAGTTGTTGTCGGAGGTAGATACCATTGCTTCTAGTTTTTGTTGATCGAACTCTCCAAGAATCGACTCAAGAGGGTTGTAATCCTTCCAATGAGTGTAGCTCTGATGTCAATTGTTTAGTTGATCACACAATTGGAAATGGCCAAGAGGGGGTGAATTGGCAATTAAAAATTTAAAGGGAGGAAATGAGCAAATGAAAAATTGAGACAAGGGAATTTAGAGTGGTTCAAGCTTCTGAAAAGCTCTACATAGACTACCTTAGCTCTCACTAAGGATTTTCAACCAATCCACTATTGATTCTTCCCCTTTTCTCGAATTAGTAGGCAACCTTACAAACCGATTAAGCTTTCTACCCAAAGCTTATTCAAATTCACTCACAATTACAAAAAAAGAAAGGCAATCTAAAGTGTATCTCTCAATAGACTAATTAATTGCTCAATTACAAACAAACATCCCCCAAACTTGAAAGAAAGATAAACAATGAAAATTTTATAAGTTGGGTACACAAATTTGACTCTATAAGCTCAAGGGTTTGGAATAATTGATTGGATGTTGCTTGAAGGTTCAATAGTTGTTGTTGTAGCTTTGGAGACTTGTTTTTATACCATCTCATTGATTTCTATCCGTTTGGGTGGTTGAGATCATCAATAGAGTCGTTCGAGCTCTCTCTTCCCTCTATAAATGTTGTTCTACAACTACTCGTATGGGAACACGAGGCCCTGTATCAAAACGGACACCCAAAAAAGAAAGAGCCATTGTGTGTAAAAGGGGGCATGTATTGAAACGGCTATAGGTCGTATCGAAATAGTTTGAAACTGTAAAATGCCTTTGAGTGTAAAAAGAGAGCCGTATCGAAACGTTTTGAAACTGTAAATTAGTGTTTCGAAATAACAAAGGGGCGTATCGAAACACTTAACCAATTTTTCAAAAGTTAGGCTCTGACAAGTAACGGCTAGTTTATTTAATGCTCGATTTTGAAAATACTTAATCCCTGTATCGAAATGGGTATGAGCCATTTCGAAACAACACTTAAAAATCAAAAGCCCAAATGAAGGTTGTATCGAAACGAGCAAGCTTGTTTCGAAACCCTTGTCTCGAAACAGATTAGTCAGTATCGAAACGGACGTTTCCAGTGGCAAAACGTATCGAAACACTTTGGACTGTTTCGAAACGCTTGGGCAATTTTGAGTATTTTAGCTTTGAAACACTTAGAAAAATTTATGGGGTTTATGTTTTGACTTCAAAACATTTTAAGTATACATTTTACTTGTCAAATATGAGTCTTTTGAGTACTTAAAAATTTATTTACTTTGCAATTTAGTCCTTATATTATTTGTTATATCAAAATCAAATATTGGTTTTACAAAATGGATTGATCATGAATGGCTAGGATGGAAACTGAAAGGCATTTCTTCCATAAAACCCAGATTCGTCCATTTTCCACAACTGAATAGTTGAAACAATAATTCCAATTAGAAGAAAGGGAATTGGCAATGTAAGCAGAATTATTAGGTCTAACTCTAGTTTATAGCAGGCAAAGGATGTCAACATCAAAACAAGAAAGTCCACGAAATATCTTTTTTTTGCTTAACGGGGTTGTTAAACCCTCTAATGTTCAAGAAACAAAGGGTCATTGAGAAAGGGGAGGGGTCGTACCTACAACTGCAACACCCACGACACTCATGCCTTTAAGTTTATTCATCTTGTCCTTTTTGGCAACTTAAATTTCCTGAACTAGGGATCCACGAGCACCAGAGGTGTTATCCTTGGGTGGCCTTTCTCTTTTCTTTTTCTTTTTCACAAACTCATGAAGTGTTGACATGTCATTTTCGGGAGTGTCCAGGACATCTAGATTGGCAGGACTGAGAGCATCATCCTAAGCATTAATGGCATTAGAAATGACAAAATTAATTAATTGTTCAATATGGACAAGAATTTATGTGTCTTTAGCAGTAGCATCACTGGATTTTCCTTCAGTTTCCACATTTGATTCAACAGTGACAACATTAGCATGTCCTGCATTATCAGTTTCAGTCATGTGATCATCAATCTCTTTCTGCACTCCAGAACGGCATATTTGGGGCAAAAACCCCTTTTTAATAAATATATAGGTTTTTGGCTCCCTCCAACTTTTATTTGGGAAAATGACCCCCAAACTTGCCACATTGGTTAACCTCGCGTTCTGTGGGAAGCGATGTTTGATATCGCGTTATGCAGAACGCGAGTTCAGTCTACGTGGCCTCGTTTTTGGGTTAACGATTTTTCAGAATCTCGCGTTGTGCAGAACGCGAGGTCCTCGAGAATTTGAAAGGGCGGCTGAATATATCGCGCAGACCTCACATTCTGCAGGACGCGAGTTCTGTGCAAACCTGGGTTGAAGAACTAGGAAAAACAAGCGTAGGTAGGCCTGTTCGAGCCCAATTTCGGGCTTGTAAATTTTATATTTTTAGCCAACATCGAGTTTGGGGTCGTAGTACTAGAAATTCTCTATCGTATGACACCAACACGGTCAATTTCCGTCCATTCTGAAATGGTTTAAAATGGCTTCCAAAACCCTATGCTATCATCCTTTTTTAAATGAAGTTGCCTTTGATGAACAATTGAGAATTTCGGTTTAGTAATCGCATAAAAGTAATTAAAAACTGAAATTAAATAAACATTTAAAAGTTTAATTATAATAGATAAACAAAATTAAAATACGGTATTATAAAAAACAAATGTCTGGAATAAAAATATTAGAAACATAAGTACATATCAATTAAAAAAGACTAATGATGCATATGTCCACCCGTTCCGCAGTCGGGTGGACGGCGATCCCGATCTGGATACCTCCGAACACCATGTGCTGGGCCTTGGTCCTCATCATCGTCATCATCGTCTACGATACGCGGACCTCTGCTGGGCCCGGGCGGGGAGTAAAATAAGCTACCTGGCGGCGTTTGCTCCACAATGCTATAGTCAAACTGAAATGCCAACGGTGAAATATCGATCAGCGGAAGACCACTCGTCGACATATAGGGACGGTAGGCATCAGAGAAGTCGAACTCGGGTGGAGGCCTCATCTGCTGGAAACTCGAAGGATCGCTAAAATTCTGAAATGCTTTGCCAGAAGATGAGGCCCCTGCAGTGTTAGTTCTCGGTCTCGGACCGTGCTGCCTCAACTGGCTCTGGCTCTGGCTCTGGCTCGCTCGACGTGTGGCGTGTGTGCGGTTTTGGGGAGGTTGGGGAAGCTCTTGCTCGCGCTTGTCCTCAGTAAGGATATGATGCTTCTCATTGACCCCATACCACTGAAAGTAATCGAAAGTGACCGAATCGTCCCAATCTATAATGGGTCGGAGAAGGGGTGGGCGGTGGGCAAATCGATTATCCCAAAGCTCTATCCAGTCAGCGTGGTAAATGGCCCAGTCAATCTCCGTCCTCCAATTGCTGCTCTAGATGCGTCGACGTTTCTGCAGAGCTCTCTATAAAGAAATGCCAAGACAGCTGCTCCCCAACATTTTCCTCTAGATTCATCGAAATTAGTAAGATGAAGAAGCCACATCACGTGCACCTTGGTGCAGGATTTGTCTGGCATTAATATCCCACCGATAATGCGCAAGATGTGGGCACACGCAAACCGCTGTGAAAATAATAAATAAAACAAAATTTAATAGTAAGGAAAAATCAAGAAATATGGATATTTTATTAAATAAATATTTAATAAAGACATCCTAATTTTGGAAAAAAAATATTTGTAACTTCATCCTAAATATTTAATAAAAGCATCTTAATTTTCAAATAAATATTTGTAACTTCATTTTAAATTTAATAAAGGCATCCTAGATATTTAATAAAGGCATCTTAATTTTCAAATAAATATTTTTAACTTCATTCTAAATTTAATAAAGGCATCCTAAATATTTAATAAAGGCATCTTAATTTTCAAATAAATATTTGTAACTTCATCCTAAATTTAATAAAGGCATCCTAATTTTCAAATAAATATTTGTAACTTCATCCTAAATTTAATAAAAGCATCCTAAATATTTAATAAAGACATCCTAATTTTCAAATAAATGAAATATAATAAAAATATATAAAATAGTGAAAAAATTGAAAAAAAATACCTGGAGTGTAACTTCATCCGCATTGGGGGGTTTACAAATTCAGCCTCCAAATAAGATAGTTATGTTTTCCCACCGTCCCACACATCCTCTAGGGGCTCCACTCCCATTTGTTCAGCAAATACAGTTGGCCAATTCCCCAATGCGACACCCGTAATAAGGTTTCCGTCTGTAGCCAACCCTAGATGGTAGGCAACATCCTCCAGCGTTATTGTTGCCTCGCCTATCGGGAAATGAAACGTGTGCGTCTCTGGCCTCCACCGTTCTATTAGCACGCTAATCAACGAAGGGTTACACTTCACCCCCCTATGATCCTTGCTACATGGCCAAAACCACCTCGCTCAATCCACCTCATAACAGCAGGAGCAGGTTTGTTGTAGATACGGTTAAGGTAACATGTTAACTGACGTTCGTATGCCTTCAAAAAAATAAAAAATAAAAAATAAAATAGTTGGCAAAATGCATGTAAAATTAAAAAAATAAAAAAAGAACAAAATAATACCTCTGGCGTTGATATGAAAAAGTGACAGCAGTGATTCGCGTCGTTGCGTAGTAAGCTCGCCATTATATCGAATGCAAAATAAGGAAAATATAGTGTAAATAACTAAAGAACTCGCGTTTTGTGGTTGATATGGGGGTAGGGCCACCAATTTATAGAAGAGCTCGCGTCCTTTGCGAAGCGATGTAAATGAACCTCGCGTTCTAGTAAACGCGATATTCCAAAGACCTCGCGTTCCACAGGACGCGAGGTTCATTGAAAAGACGCGTCACGGAACAGACGCGTGAACTGAATGGGCAGAAGTGACCTCGCGTCCTGCAGAACGCGAGTTTCAAAAGACCTCGCTTTCTATAGGACGTGAGGTCGTGGGTTTTTTAAAAGAAGACTTCCAAGGCGAGAAAGTCATTTAATACCATACTAAATATATATTTATCATTATTATTATTACTATTATTATTATTATTATTAATAAATTAATTAATGTTATCACAAATTTATTACAAATAATTTCATATCTATTAACTATATATATTTACTACTATTATTATTATTATTATTATTATTATTATTATTATTATTATTATTATTATTATTATTAAAAATAAAGTAATGTTATCACAAATTTATTACAAATAATTTCATATCTATTATTATTATTATTATTATTATTATTATTATTATTATTATTATTATTATTATTATTATTATTATTATTATTATTATTATTATTATTATTAAGTAAATAAATAATGTTATAATAAATTTATTAGCAATAATAATACTAATTTATATTACGATTAAAATATTGTTATAAATATAATGTAAGTAAATAATGTTATAAATATTATTATTTATTAAAAATAATAATATTTTTTACAATTGAACGAATTTGAGTATTTCATAACAATTGAATTTATAAAATCGTAGTTACACCGAACCCACGATGAAAAATTAAGGCATAATAAACTCAAGGGGATGTATATATGCAACTACAAATAACTACATATTGCAATATTTGGAAAATTAGTTTGAAAAAAAAAACTTCCCAAATACGCGATATGTTGCCATTAGTAGCTGCAATCGAAAATTATTGACGTGGATATGGTGACGTATATATGCAACTACAAATAACAACATATCGCAATAGTCGGGAAATTAGTTTGAAAAAAAACTTCCCAAATACGAGATATGTTGCTATTAGTAGCTGCAATCGAAAATTGCTGACGTGGATATGGTGACGTATATATGCAACTACAAATAACAACATATCGCAATATTCGGGAAATTAGTTTGAAAAAAAACTTCCCAAATACGTGATATGTTGCTATTAGTAGCTGCGATCGAAAATTTTTAAAATTGATGGGTGGGTGGTCTTTGCCTCCCTAGGAGTTTGCTATTTATAGATGGGGATGAAAATGCTGACGTGGCAAACTCGCGTTCTGTAGGACGCAAAGTCTTTTAAGTCTCGCATTTCACAGAACACGAGGTCACTGAAAATTGCTTTATACATAAAGCGAGGTTGTTCTATATATTTGCACATTGATGGATTTTCGTAACCAGTGAAGTTGTTTCATGATTTCGTGTTATGTTACGTTTTTTGCAGTTGAAGTTTTTATGTAGTTTTTGTTCCTTTATGATAGTTGGAGTTCTGTTATGATTTTGTGTTCCGCTGGGTACAGACCCCCGCATGATACGTTGATTGAAGAATACTTACCGACATATCGAAATATTCGGGAGCTTGTGGGCGGCTGCCATTTACCGCGAAGAAGTGCCTCGAAAGTTTCCAGTAAAACTTTTGAGGCACTTCTTGTGGACTCTTTTGTTAAGTTCGCAACTTGCCCGCACAATCTGCAAAAAGTCCAGAGTTAAAGAAGCGAGGGCATATTTAGATCGACCATACTGCCGGTGCAGCCCTATTTTGCAAATGCGACCGATACCGATTACATTTGCTAATGTGGATCAAAGCTTCTACCATTTCAGAAGAAATCTGATTATCGCGCTCTGCTTGTTTCACTCGGGACTTTTTGCTAAGGATGACTTGTTGAAAGTTTTGTTAAATGAAATGCGAATTAAATGTTTCATTCGAATTAAGTTTACTTATGTGGTGTTTTTCTTTTACTATAAATATCTAACAATTCAACCATCATTTACTCATTCATGTTTCTCCCGAAAACACCCAACGCAAATCTTTGCTCCTCTTATGGCAAAATTTCACGTAACATTTTATTTTCTCGGTACTTATTTCGAATCAACAATAACATAAAAATGTCACTTAAAGATTTGTTAAATTTGAGATCAAGCTAGGTTAGTAAACGCGTTAAATGACTCGAACGGAACTAATGTTGGGAGCTAGCGTTACATGACTTAGTAGTCTCCAATTGTCTGAAATATTCAAACATGTTTTCAATTATTCAAACATAACACGTGTACACAGTATGAGTATTATTAACTCTGAAGAAAAAGGACCTCATGTTCTATAGAACGCGTGGTCTCAAGAAACTCGCGTTATACAGAACGCGAGTTCACTGTGGTTTCTGTGGATATCGCTTCATTCATAAAGCGAGTTTGATCTATATATTTGTATGAGGATGGATTTTCGTAACCAGTGAAAGTTTTCATGATTTCGTGTTTTGCTGGGTTTTTTAAGTTGTAATTTTTATGTATTTTTTGTTCATTCATGATAGTTGGAGTTCTGTCATTATTTTGTGTTCAGTTGGGTTCAGACCCCCGCATGATACGTTGATTGAAGAATACTTACCGACATATCACAATATTCGGGAGCGTGTGGTCGTCTGTCATTTGTCGCCAAGAAGTGCCTAGAGAGTTTCTAGTAAAACTTTTCTACAGACTCTTGGGGACTCTTTTTTGAAGTTCGCCGCTTGCCCTAACCATCTAGGAGACTCTTGGGGACTCTTTTCTGAAGTCCAGAGTGAAAGAAGCAAGGGCGGATTCAGATCGACCAGGTTGCATAGGCAGCCCTATTTTGATAATGCAGTCGGTGCCGATTACATTTTCCCACCGGACTTTTTGCATATATTGTTTCGACTTTTTGCAGATATTGTATCGACTTGTCTCAATTTAGTTATTAAAGAATACTTGTTGAAAGTTGAAAGTTTTGTTAAATGAAATGCGAATTAAAGTTTTCATTCGAGTTAAATTTACTTATGTGGTGTTTTTCCTTTACTATAAATACCCACGAATTCCACCATCATTTACTCATTCCAATTTCTCCCTAAACACCCAACGCTAATCTTTGCTCCCTTAATGGCAAAATTTCAGGCAACATTTTATTTTCTCGATACTTATTTTGAATCAACGCCACCAGCAAAATGTCACTCAAAGATTTAATACAGTTGACAGCAAGCGAGGTTAGTAAACGCACCGACAAACAAATTTCTTCCTTGGAATGTCGAATTCCAACACCGCCAGCAAACGAAACGCACTACGTTATGAAGCTTACGAATGAAACAAATGTTCGTAACATGTATGACCAGCTCAATTCCGTTGGAGCTAAATACGTCGATTTAAATGTTAAGTTTGATCAGGTCAACGCCGACGAAGGTAGTACGTCTGCACCCGGACAATCTGCTCCGAACAATGAACACGCTTCGTCTTCACCGGATGTTGATGCGGCTGCCGACGAGCAGCAGCTTTTTATGTACAGGCGTAGACAAAGAAAACAACAATTGATCGAAGAACTAAACTTAAGTTTAGACGTGTCCACTGACTATGATGATTCGGATTAACCATAAACTTCTGAAATCATCGTCCAATTATGTTATATGACGTCTTTTTCCATCCTTTATTAATGTTCAAGGGACCTCGCGTTATGTAGAACTTGTAGTATTCAATTAGATTACTAGACTACAATTGTCTTAATTATTCAAACAGAAAACAAGTACATAGTACGAGTTTTATTAATTCTGACGGAATCTTTGTCTCAATATATATCAAGGGACCTCGTGTTATGTAGCACTTGTAGTATTCAATTACATTACTAGACTACAATTGTCTCAATTATTCAAACATGTACTCAATTATACAAACAGACAACGAGTACACAGTACGAGTATTATTACTTCTGACGGAATCTCTGTGACAATAGAAATAAAAGGGACCTCGCGTTATGTAGAACGCGATATTCAAAAGAACTCGCGTTGTACAGAACGTGAGGTCATGCTTATCGCGTTGTGTAGAACGCGATTTTCTCAAAGCTGCCTCCCGGTACAATAATTTCCCTTACACACCCGGATTCTCCGGGATTTCCTGTGTCAATAATAAGCCATAAGTGTCTCCTTATATGAAGCAGAACCATAAACCGTAAATATATGTTTGAATTGCCAAAACAAGTCCTCAAATTTTTCAAGTATTAAAAATTCACAAGTCTTTGACAAAATATTCAAATGGCGAGACGAGGAGGAGTTACTACTCTAGTTTACTACGATGGGCAGATATTCAACGATGCCGAACCCGGCGTTGTTTTTCACTGCGAAGATCCAGTAACGCTAAAGATTCCGAGGAGATTATCGTTCAAGAAGTTGGTTAAGGAACTGGAGACCAATGTCCCGCATTTCGAAAACCACCATTTGTCCGACGTGAAGTATTGGGTGCCAATATCTATAGCCCATTTAACGTACTCTTTATGCAGCATTGCGGACACTACTGATGTGGAGATGATGCTGGCTACCCACTTCGAGTATTCATTGGGCGGGCCCCTAGAGCTGTATGCATCATTCTTGGAGTCTAATCCTGCTATCGAAATACCAAGCTGGGTCGGGCGAATTTCGACTTCGATCCAAATGCCAACGTTGATAGCCTGAACGCAAGTCTACGACATGATTTTAACCTACTGTGCCAAGACAACGAGTTTGGTGCATCGCCATCTGCTGTGCCAAGACATTCGTGCGTAGCTAGTATCGGGTTCGACCTGAACCAACCCCCAAACGACGAATTCAATACACCAACAAATGCAACGTACAATCTATACAATCCATATAGTTTTGGAGGGGAGGGAACGTCGTCTACTTACGTTGCGCACGACCATGAAGCATCATATGGCCGACACTCAACGTATGTCACTGGCACGGACTACGTTCAACCATCTATGGGGAGACATTCTTCTTTTGGAGGGGAGGGAGCATCGTCTTCTTACGCTATGCATGACCATGAAACATTGAACCCCTTCAATAATTCCTCATATGGACGACACTCAACGTTTATCCTTAGCACGGAGTACGTTCAACCATCCATGTGGAGACATTCTTCTTATGGTGCTCTTGATTTTGGTCTTGGAAATACGGTTCGTGAGCGATCTCGTGAGAGGTCTCGCGATCGTCGACCCCCATCCTCGCCTCCAAGGGTAGCGATCGATGAAGCTCTACTATACCAGCTCCCGGAGGATGCTTCTGACGAAGAACCGATTAGAGAACTCGGGCCCGACGGAGACGAGCTGGGGCCATTCTATGATGAACCAGAAGACTTGACAGTTCCACCAGAAGACTTGACCGTTCCACCACCATATGTCGACGAACAGCCGGCAGCCACCAACTTTCCTGTAGCAGCAACACCAATTTCTATGTTCCAGCCACCATCCCACTTCACAACGGTTGATATGGATGCCATGGACGTCCCTGATTTTTTGTATGACCAAACAATAGACGGCTGACTCAACCGTTCTGATGGTGAGCTGAGAATTGATCTGACGTTCTTGACAAAGGAAATTGCGGTGGCCGCAGTTAAGCAGTACAACATTCGTCAGGCTGTTGAGATGACAGTGAAGAAAACCCAAGCCAAATACTACAAGGCGCACTGCACCTAAAAGGATCACGCCTGTAAATGGAAAATCCGTATATCACAATTGAAGAAGGCAGGCGACCGTTGGAAAATAACAAAACTTGAAGGGCCCCATACATGCACCGTTGCTAGCCTCAGCCAGGATCACAAGAACCTCGATGCAAAATACCTCGCCGACATGTCGGTCCCCACATGTTAGGCTGCAGCTAAAACTGTCACCGGCTACCGTCCTGAATATTACAAAGCATGGTATGCAAGGAGGCGGGTCATACAAGAAATGTTTGGCCGATGGGAGGAATCTTACAAAGAGTTACGCCCGTGGCTAAATCTGCTGCAGAAACACATCCCCATAATGGTTGTCAAACTTGATACGGTTCCGGCATACGAAAATGATCGTGTCGTTCGAGGTGTTTGTCAATTCCACCGGTTATTTTGGACTTTCCCCCAGTGCATCAACACATTCAAGCACTGCAAACAGATGGTCCAAATCGACGACACATGGTTGTACGGAAGATATACACAGACCCTACTTCTAGCTATTGCACAGGACGGCAATCAAAAATGCGTTCCTGTTGCATTCGCAATTGTCCAGAAGAAGGATTTGGAGTCTTGGATGTTCTTCCTTCGGAACCTACGCAAATATGTCCTTGATCCTGTAATACGAGCAAGGGAAGGAGGGGTTTATGTTATTTCTGATAGAAGCACAACGCTCTTGTGGGCGCTACATTTGGGTGAGTATTGGCAGCCTCCATACATTTACCACCGTTTTTGCTTGCGGCACATAGCCGCAAACTACCTGCAGCAATTCAAGAACCGTGATGAACGTGAAATGGTGCTCACAATGTGTTATTTCTCTCTTCTCGCGAGAAGGATACAAGTTTCGCGTTTCAGAATTTTCCAGGCGGTTGGAAGGCATTCAGCACAACGCGTACGTGGTAATCTGAGGGCAAGAACCTGCGAGTGTGGAATTTTCCAAACATTCAAATACCCGTGCCTACACGCCATTGCTGCTTGCGCAAACCAACGGATACAATACATGCATCTGGTTGATCTGGTATACTTACTCAAAACGGTGTTTAAGGTTTACGAAAAAGAGTTTCCTCCAATCGGAAATGAGGTTGATCCGAATGCCGTGGACACTGAACCGACCATACGCCCAGATCCAGCACTACTAAGAGCCAAAGGACGTCCACGGTCTACACGAATACACTGTGCCGAGGATATGGTCGAACATCGAGAAAAAACCAGACAAAAGAAGCATTGTAGTGTATGTAAAAATCCTAGACACACAAAGCCTACGTGTCCTAATCGCTCAGCCCCTCGTCTTAATTAATTATTTGTAATTTGTTTATGCGAGTTCGCCCATGACAATCGAATCAATAAAGTCAGTCTAATTCGTTTTATACAGTAGGTCATCTTATATTTTCAATCATTCAAAAAAATATGTTATGATAGCGTTTTCGAAGCGAATTTAAGTCAGTGTAGAATAGACGGAAATTGACCGTGTTGGTGTCATACAATTGAGAATTTCCAGTACTACGAACCCAAACTCGATGTTAGCTAAAAATTTACACTTTATACGTATGAAATTCTGCTCGAACATGCCTATCGACATTTGTTCAACGACAACTTCATTCAAAAAAAGATGATAGCATAGGGTTTTGGAAGCCATTTTAAACAATTTTAGAATGGACGGAAATTGACCGTGTTGGTGTCATACGATAGAGAATTTCTAGTACTACGACCCCAAACTCGATGTTGGCTAAAAATATAAAATTTATAAGCTCGAAATTGGGCTCGAACAGGCCTACCCACGCTTGTTTTTCCTAGCTCTTCAACCCAGGTTTGCACAGAACTCGCGTCCTGCAGAACGCGAGGTCTGCGCGATATATTCAGCCGCCCTTTCAAATTCTCAGGGACCTTGCGTTCTGCACAACACGAGATTCTGAAAAACCGTTAACCCAAACAACGAGGCCACGTAGGCTGAACTCGCGTTCTGCAGAACGCGATATCAAACCTCGCTTCCCACAGAACGCGAGGTTAACCGACGTGACAAGTTAGGGGGTCATTTTCCCAAATAAAAGTTGGAGGGAGCCAAAAACCTATATATTTATTAAAAAGAGTTTTTTGCTCCAAATTTGCCCTCCAGAACACTCACAGATAACAAAATAGAAGGTGTAGAAGTAGTAACAAGAGCTTTCTGCTGCCAGACTTGGCTTGGCAGGTAAGGAAGAGCATGTTTTATCACCATGGCCAAAGGTTTTGCACTTGGAACAACTTGGGGGCATCCATGGTACAACTACTCGAATGAGGATAATATTACCATCTTACAACATAACCTTAACATATGATTACAATATGTTTATATTTTTTCTTAATATTTTAATAAGATATATATTTTATAAATAAATATACTTGAATCTAAATCTCGTGTAATAAGCATCGTTCTCTTTATTTATGGGACCACTTGTTTGGGTTTTTGAAATATTTATTTTTTATTTTATTTGTAAGTAAGTTCCGACATGTGCACATGGGAGGTCATCATGCTATTGGACCACTGGGCTTGCAATTCGAACATCTCAAATTTCCAATTTTAACGCCCATTAGTATGGAATAAGTAACCCACCTACTGTTCCTAGGATGATAGGAAAACAGTTTCTACTTTTAGCTTTTAGCTGTAGTTCTTATGTTGTGTGGGAATTCATTCATAACTTCAAATTCAAGAGTATAACTTTTGTCTTAAAACTTAAAAACTTAACCTTTTTTATGTTGGTCGAACTTTTTTCTATGGTAAAAGAACCAAGTGGAGAGTCGTTGGATTTGGAAGGCAAAACCAAACAAATTTGAATGATTGCGGAGACAGATCTTGATTCTTGTTCAGGGGATTGATCTCAGGCTCAGTTGAATTTAGCTTAATTTAAACTAATCATATCGATTCAGATTTTGAGTTTGCTAGAGGACAGAAAATGTGGATCCTATCCACGTATCTCAGTAGCTGCATGTACCGACAATTTTCCCATTGTATGTGCAATGTGAAGTGTATTTCCCATTAATTATGGAGAAGAAGTCGGTCTGAAAATAGAAATAATTGAGTTTTCCTCCGCCCATTACTCATGCTGCTTGCTTGCTGTAAAGCACAGCTCTGTCTCTTTAATTAACAACCCATTTATGCTAATTATTATTATTATTTCTCTTTCTACACATTTCTCACTATAAATCCGAGCAATTGGGTCCATACCCTCATTACTTCTTTTTTCACAAAGAAAAAATGACAATATCTGCTTCATTGTTGCTTGCCTTCGCCCTGCTGCTCACCGGCTGTGCTTTAGGCCCCGACACTCTGGTTTCAGCTCAACGTGGTGGTGCTCGACGTTTTGCTCATGCCAAAATCGCTTCTAAGCCTTTTGAAGGTAAGTTTTTACCTGGGTTTTCTTTTCATCCTTTTCAAGAACAGCTGAAAAATTTCTACTTTATGCAACAAAAAAAAAAAACTTTTCCTGTTCTGCTTCAGGATATCTCGAAAATGGGAACTTTGAAGAACAGCCAAAACCGACAGCCATGAAGAAAACAGTCCTTATTGGTCCAAACGCACTTCCCAAATGGACTATCAAAGGGTTAGTGGAGTACATCTCGGGCGGGCCTCAACCCGGTGGATTGTATTATGCCGTGGCGCACGGCGTCCATGCTGTAAAGCTCGGCAACGAGGCCTCCATTTCCCAAACCATACCGGTAAAACCAGGCGTGCTCTATGCGCTGACCTTCGGTGCGTCGAGAACCTGTGCGCAAGAGGAGGTACTGAGAGTCTCGGTGGGTACGCAGTCAGGGGACCTCCCGTTGCAAACTTTGTACAGCAGCTTCGGCGACGATGTTTATGCCTGGGGTTTCATTCCTAAAACCAAGTATGCCACAGTTGTCTTCCACAATCCCGGCGTTCAAGAAGATCCCACCTGTGGTCCATTGTTGGATGCGGTTGCTATTAAGGAACTTGTCCGTCCAATGCCCACCAGAGGTAAATCACCTGGACCCAATTCTTATGATAGTCTTATTCGGACCTGGGTTTACTTATTCGGATCTGGGGTTAAACATTGCAGATAATCTGGTAAAGAACCATGGGTTTGAAGAGGGTCCTCATCGCCTAGTAAACTCCACGAATGGTGTCTTGCTACCTCCCCGACAAGAGGATTTCACATCCCCACTCCCAGGCTGGATCATGGAATCACTTAAGGCAGTTAAGTTCATTGATTCAAAGCACTTCAATGTCCCGGTCGGATATGCTGCAGTTGAGCTGGTTGCAGGGAGAGAGAGTGCCATTGCCCAGATTCTGAGGACCGTCCCCAACAAAACATACAACATGACATTCATGGTCGGAGATGCTCGGAACGGTTGCCATGGAGAAATGATGGTGGAGGCATTTGCCGCCAAACATACGGCCAAAGTTCCCTTCACATCTAGAGGAAAAGGTGAATTCAAGGGTGCGAGCTTGACGTTCAAAGCAAATGCAGCCAGGACTAGAATTACATTCTACAGCTCTTACTACCACACCAAGACGGATGACTTTGGGTCTCTTTGCGGTCCTGTTTTGGATGAAGTTCGGGTTTACCCTATTGCTTAGATGCCAAGTCTTTTGTGATGTTTTTATAATTGTATATTTAGCTGTTGGCGAGGCTCGATGTAACATGTCTAAAACCGTGTATGGAGAAATGTGTTCCATTGTTCACTTTCAGACCATGATGGATAATAGAGTAAAAAGATATATGGGTAAAGTTCACAAATGGTCACTAAATTTTATTAAATAAAAAATATAAAAGGTAATCAAACTTTCAAATGTTACACATTAGCAATTAAACTTTCAATTTTGTTACAAAATGGTAACTCGACTGTTAAAACTCGTTAACTCTTAACGGCAGACACTGTGTTGATTCAACTCACCACTTTTGCCCCGTTAGCTTCATTTCATATGTTGGTTCTTTTCTCTACCTTGAAAAATGTGTCGCCTGCTCAACTATTGATCCATCACCCACTCACTACGCTGGGACACCTTGCTCAGCAACAATTTTCAATTTCCTTCTATTATAAGCAACAATTTTACCCAATTTTTTTTTAACGAGAACTAGAAAATTTTGAAAGCTGAGATGGTTGAATTATCTACGTCCTGATATTAGACGTTGGAACATCACTTTCAAAGAGCAGCTCTTGATTCTCGAGCTTCACTCTCCTTTAGAAAAACCAATAAATAAAATATTTTAATATCTTAATTATCTAAAAGATTATTGGTTCGTAATATTTTTTTCCTTTGTCAAACGATTTGCAGGGGATACTTTTTGTGCTAAAAATGGTCAAAAATTGCCCATTATTTGCTGCGAAGAACCGAAAACGAGATAAAAAACTATCAGAGAACTCATGTCCAAAAACATGCCAAACAGCTTAAAATGTAGTGCCAACAACAAGAAATTCAAGGACACCATGTGTTACTTATGGATGCCAAGGTTGGTCAAAAGAATTCAAGCCGCCTCCGCATCGGCCGCTACCACGATCGACAATGGCACGACTCAATTGTTCTAGCGAGAAGGGGTTATCGGCAATGAGTACGTGACGCAAGTAACCGCGAGTTACACACCAGAGAATTCAAGCACCACCACATTGGCACCGTCGGACTCAGTTTCAGATTTAACTAATTGTTACAACAATGGCTTCAAAGTTAATAACAACCCTAACCCTGATTATAATTTTCAAACCAACAGCCAAGTAGATTACTTTGATCTATCATACAATTACTACAACAATGGATTTTCATACCAACAATTATCAGCCTTGGTTGGATGGTGGTGATCTAGAAATTCATGGAGTAATGGAAAAGCTAGAGTCAAAAGAAAGGTTAAAGAATGATTCGGTGCAACATTTTCAAGGGTGATGATTGGTTCAACTGTGAAAACTTGGTATTTCATATGTTTTTGGTGAAAATAAAAGAATTGCTGAAAAGTGAAAAATAAAAGAATTAATGATGAAAATAAAAGAATTGATGAAAAGTGAAAACTGTTGTCCGACGCAGTGAGAGTGGGTGATGGAGTAGCAGTTTGTGGTTTGTAAGGGTTGTGTTTGATGCCAGGTTTGTAGGGTTTGTGTTTGACACATTTTGCAGGGTAGGAGATGAAGCTGACGGGGCAGAAATGGTGAGTTGGATCAACACAGTTAACCTGCCGTTAAGGGGTTAATGGAGTTTAACGGTCGAGTTACCGTTTTGTAACTAAATAGAAAGTTTAATTGCCATTTTGTAACATTTAAAATTTTGCTTACTGTTTTGTTTTTTTAATAAAGTTTAGTGACCATTTGTGAACTTTACCCAAAAAAGATCACAAGATTTGATGGGAAGGTTTTTAGTTCTAGTTTTTTAAGAATTTATAATGAAAAATAATGGATTGTTTAGTTTTTGAACAACGACATCTGAATTTTATTAAACACAAAGAAAGATATTATAAATATAATGCATCAAAAAGAGAGAAAAAAAGGACCAGCCCACTAAAAATCTCATACAAATGTGCAAAGAATAACAAACACTTCCATAGAGATTAGTATATCATCTAAACCCAGAAACTTTCATGAATTTCATTGTCTCTAGCCAAACGAGACGATTTACCAGATGAAAAGGAGTGGTTAACGAACCAAACTATCAGACAGATTGCTCCGCTACACAGTTCTGAATACATTGGCTAACAAACCATTAAACTAGTGGGGATCAAACTTTTCTATGACCACCGACATAATTAAAACTGAAAATTAGCGCCGTGAGGATCTCTATACGAGCACTAAATGGCCGTTAAGGTATGCTGAAATCTTGCAAATGAGAGATGAAATGAACCACAAAAGTCAATGAAAAACGTGCCAGAAAGGCATGGGAAACGCGTGCCACAAGAGTAGAGATTCTTATTAAAATTGAGAAAAAAACATGAAAGAGCAAGAAAATAATGAACACTAGTGGTCAACAACCTGTACTAAGACTGATTACCGACCGTCGACCTGGAAATCAAAAGAAGAGAAAGTTACGGCATAAGAATTTTTAGAGGAGAGAAAAACTAGGTCAAAAAGGCTTAAAATAATGGATTGTTAACACATGAGTTTTAAAGTTTAGGCTAAATTATATTTAATTTCACTTGATTATGGGTTAAGTATTAAATAAATTATTTTTTTCTCTAAAAGCAATAAATATGTCATTTAGTTAGAAAAATATTATAAATGTTCATGCCTAGAAGTGGTAGACACCGAATGAGAGAGGTGGAGAGATGGACCATGGTGGTTGGTGGTGGTTTATCCTGGTTAACATGGGGTAGAGAGCCGTAGAAAATATAGAGATCGAAGCTCAGGAGAAGCGAAGGAAGAGTGGGGCGATGTCCTCTTGGATTTTTGCATGGATTTTTTCTTCGATTGCATGGGTACTAATAGCCCCTGGTGCTGTTCGTGATTGGACGGTGCCAAGCCTAGTGATAGCCTATGGACGAGTTGACAAAGATATGCACAACTTCCATGTTTTAGGTTTTATAGTTCGGTCACGTGAGTGGAGTGCTGTAGTGTCTGACATGTCTGTTCCTAAAACCGTATAGGTTTTGAGTTTCATCATCTCTAGGAAAGTCTCCCTTAGTTAGAAGAGTACCATAATGTGGTACGAGCTAAAGCGTCTTTAGTAAGCTATCCTTATGACCGTTAGAATGCAAAGAGGCGTCTGTGTCGTCTTAGACAATCATGATGGTTTGGCTTGTGGTTTTAGGGAGACACACATGTCACTAAGTATTTGTATCCATTCTAAATGCAAAGGAAGGGTCGTTTTGAGGAGACGTGTTCTTTGGCTATAAATATTTGCTAGAGTTAAGGTAATTGCTCTTTTGTTCTTCTAATCAACTTCAATTTCTCTAATTTTCTCCGATTTTCTTTTAAGTCACTAATCTCTCGATATTCCTTGGAGATTCATCGAAAAAAATGGTGAGAGGAAAGAAGAGTCTGGAGAAAAATAGCGCTGCAAACTACATTAAGCCGATAACTGGGAGCTCATTCAAATGGAAGGCTGATCGAGATCAGATAGAAAAGTTGTTACGTTGTCGTGGCTTGCTATAAGGGAACTACAAATTTGGATTCAAGATTCCTATTGGAACCAACTACGTAAGCAACTGCCATGTTTCGGACGAGGGTCAGTCGTGGTTTTATCTACCGTTGTATTGCTTAAAGGTAGGGTTCCACCTTCCGTTGCATCCTTTTATGAGGGACGTGTTGTGCTAGTACGAAATTGCTATGGGCCAACTGAGTGGAGTGTCACGGTGGATTCTAATTGATTATTTCATAATGTGCAAGGAAAATGGATGAAATCCATCCATTGCTATCATGGGGAATCACTTTACTTGAACAAAGTCGGTTGGAAGACCTGTGAAGGGTTGTTTAGCTTCTTACGGAGGCAGGATAAGGAGGTTGATATCAAGAGTCAATCAAAGGGTAGACTAGGAAGATGAAGTTGGGTCCGGACCGCACCAAGTATATCAAGGTGACAAGGAAGTTACCTAGGGGCTTCAACTTTCCATTGTTGTGGATGAACCCTAGCAAAACAAAAAAGACCTCCACCATTGCGCTGTCAAAACTGGAGGTGGCTCAAATCGAGGCACTATCGAAGGGGGATTGGCTAGACGTTCCAGAAGTAATCACGCTCTAGAATGTCTTTAAATATTGTCTTAGGGAAGACATCCCTAATAGGTTAAAGAAAAGGGACTTAGCTTTTAGGCAAGGATATCTTCAAGGTGTGGATGATTGTCGAGTAGCCTTGCCTTACAGGGCCAAAGATAGCATGACCAAGATATTGCTAGGGCAAAATTATCGAGGTACCAGACATCTTGGTGACCTACTATGATTTTCCTCGGAGGCCTTGGTTATTCGCCAAAGCTACAAGCAAGTTCTCAAGGAGTTATAAACTATCTTCTGATGTCTTATAGATTGATTCTTTGGTGAAAGAGTTGGGTGGAGACTACAATGCTAAAGATGATGTGGTAGAGTTAGAGCATTCGTTCAGTGACGATTCGAGCAATGTCATTAGGAGGATTGTTGACGCTTATGAGGATGCCATCCTAGGATACTTTTGCAAGGGTGGTTTGGGGAATGTAGTCGGGACCTCTAGCACTCTCTTGGCGTCAAGCATATGTAATTATTTTTATCCTATCACATTATCATCAGAAAAAAGAAGTGGAGGATGTGTTGGAAAACGCCGGTACACACCATGGCGCAGCAAAAAAATTATCCGACGATTACCTCTAGAGATTCATGTAAGAGGAACGAATTTGGGGTGAAAAGGATGAAACATTACCTTAATAAATCTGGAAATCCGCAAGGAGTATAGGAGAATCCAAATCGAGTCTGAGTCGTCACAATCGTGTTCCGACCTCTACGCATTCCACCTAAACGAAACGAACAATATTTTCTCTTCTCTAACTGTTACAGAGGTTCTCCAAAAAAAACATATATTGTCTGGTAGACCTTATGCCTTTATATAGCATTCAAAAACCTAATTCTTATTAAATTCGGATTCAATAATTATAAAATATATTTAGCTGAATATAATTAAATATGTAGAATCTAATTCTACTTTAATTCATATTTATTAAATATATAATATATTTATCCGAATATAATTAAATATGTAGAATCTGATTCTACTTTAATTAGGTTTCTTTAGAGATGTATATATATATTAATAGTATCTGATAATTATAATAATTATCTAGTATTAAAATATATATGTATAAACGAGATTATCTATACTTACAATAATTATAATAATTTCGTTTAAATAATTATTACGTGTTCAACAAGTTTGTACACATGCTATTTAGTCGATATTTGTTCGTTTCAATCATAGGGTGTGACCCTTGTAAGTTCATGTAACGTTAGTAGTAATATCTAGAACAATTATAATATTACAAGCAATGAGTGGCATCTAGCAATACATCATTGCTACCTAAGTTACATGAAGTCGTGGTTCGACTTTACTTTTTTCCGTGATTAACTTCTTTTATTTATTACATCATTTTGTCCTCATATCTAGATCAGACACAAGTCATGGATTAGTCACACTTGTATAGTCCATCTAATATTTCTTGATATCTTGAGTAGACTATTATAAACGAATAACTATGATATCGCATATCAATTTATTCAAGCCCGGCCATGCATTTTCTAGTTTCACTCAATCAAGTAGCGTATGATATTACTCCTATTATGTAGGAGGGACAAATCCTATCTTGATCAACCATATTTTGCTAGATAGATTATGACATATCCAATGCCAGTCTTTATAATGTAGTCAGTTACAACACACGTTTGACCGTATCAAAATATGTCACTCATGATGTTGAAACCATGATGATCTCAACTCTAAGGATTATATATGTAGTCATCACCATGAGCAATGTCGTGACTGTCACATAATAATCCAAGATACATGCTCATAGTAAGTCAGTCCAGTATGTCGTTCTCTAACACATACTTATGTATTGATTTTGACATCTCCATGTCAATGACAACGCTTTGTAATCAACCAACTACATATTAGTCTTAATAAATTATTGTTGTCCATGCCCACAATAATACTCGACTATGGACATTCAAGAATAACTATATTATTCTAATGACTTTATTAAAATAATAATAATGGCTTTATATTAATAAACAAGATAAAATAAGTATGTCTTTTACAACGATCTCATGATTGGTCTTTGGGCATACTCCAACAATCTCCCACTAGCACTAATACCAATCAATCATGTATCTAATACCAAGAGACTTAGTGAGACGTTCATGCTTCTGCTGTGTCAGAGGCTTTGTTAGTGGATCAGTGATATTGTTATCCGTTGGTACTCTGCATATTTCTACATCTCCTCGATCAATGATTTCACGAATGAGATGGTAACACCTAAGTATGTGTTTGGATCGCTGGTGTGATCTAGGTTCTTTTACTTGTGCGATAGATCCGTTATTGTCACAACGTAGATATATAGCGTTTGATATGCTAGGCACGACCCCTAGTTCATATATGAAGTTTTTGTTCCAAACAACCTCTTTTGCAACATCGCTTGCTGCAATATACTCATCTTCTATTGTAGAATCTGCTATTGTATCTTGCTTTGAACTTTTCCAGCTTACAGCACCTCCATTAAGGCAAAAGACAAAACCTGATTGCGATCGAGAATCATCCTTATCGGTTTGGAAGCTTGCGTCAGCATAACATTTTATACTTAGCTCTTCCTCACCTCTATACATAAGGAATGTATCCTTAGTTCTTCTTAAGTACTTAAGGATGTTTTTGACTGCGACCCAATGACCTTCACCGAGATCTAATTGGTACCTGTTGCGTATAAATAGTGCTTCGCAATTATGCAAGTATACAGGACGCAAGTAATATAAGGATAAATATATGAGTATCGTCTCCACATGGATTGGTACTCAACCTTCGATTCTACTCCCTCGCACTACAAAATAAATAAATTAAAAACACAAATTAATTGGGTGAATTGATATGATCTAAAAATAACTAAACTAAGAAAATCCAATAAATAAAATAAAGAAGAAATCAAGATGAGAAGATGGGCCAGATTAGAGTGTGTCGTAGTGTGGAATCCTCTTGATTTTGTTTCTGTTCTTGAATGCAGCAACGCACTACTGCTGTGGCAGTGAACTAAATCCCTGCTGCGGTCGCAATGGTTGAAGTCCTGCAACGACAATCCCTTTCTCGTGGGCAGATACAGTTAAGGCTCGGCAAAGTGTCCTTGGGTGGTTCCTCCTTATCATTAAGCACGGAACGCTGGTTGATGACTGAACTCTGAAGATACCTCCTAGCGTGAATAAAAGGGCAAACACCAACTATTCATACACTTCATTTAGCCGCTGAAACTCTAACCTATCCCTAGGCCGAGTTAGTTAACACCACGTGGGGTGAAAACCGTACTTATTCCTTTCGTGAGCTCAACTCTCCCGATATTGAACAAATGGATGATCTCACAAACCCTCTCACGAGTAGAATGCGAAAACAATTAAAGCCAGAATAAGCAAACCTTAACTTTTATTGCATTAAGAACAAAAACTAAGTACAAAGAGTTTTCACACAACTACTAAACAAACGAATCCTAACCCTAAGAAATTTAGAATATAACGAAACTAATCCTAAGCTCAATCCCTCTCTTTCTCCGATCCGATGTCTTCTCCTCTCTTCTCTTCATGGCGGCAAGCCTTTATATAGGGGAAGGTGTAGGCACAAATCCTTCTTGGAGAGGAAGTTAAGTTGTACTTGGACTAGACTTTATTAAAGAGGTAAATCTCTTTAATTTATTACAATTTACACTTTTGTCCAAGAGTCCAACTTTATACTTCCTTCCATGTTTTCCTCCTCTTCTCGAGCTCTAGTTGCCACGAAAAGTGTGTAGAAAAATCCAGCGTTAAAAGCTCTACAAGTCGGCTACCACTTTGCTCATTTTTCCCTCTGGCGAAATGCTGCCACGGCTGAGCTTTCGCTGCCTCAGCATCGGTCTGCTCTACTCAGCAAGGCTTTCTCAGCTTCCTTTAGTAGAAGCTGTCATGTGGCTTGGCTCGATCATGGTATGTTGTCTGCTACTTTTGCCTCATCTTCCCTCATGCTTTTTGTGTTGTGGTGACATCACCCTTCTCCAGTAGTTCAAATCTGCAAGAATACTAATCATGCATTAAATAGTATCTTTTTCATAGAATAAACAGAATAATAAGATCAAAGGTATAAATGATGAAATCTATGCATGAAATGCCATAATGTAGCTCAAATGGGTGTAGGTTGAGTGATAATTGCCATGATAAGGGGTCAAAATATAGGACTTTTGGGCACTTATCACACCCCCAAACTCGAACTATTGCTTGTCCTCAAGCAATGCAAACCATCAATTGTCAAACCTTAATTTTTATAAACCGTCTCTTTGGTCTTACTTTTCCCTCTCTCTCCAAACCATGGTGAAGAACGCTTCGGCCCTTAAGTCTTTGGATGCCCTAGGAATTCCCTGGAATGAAACTATAAGATTTGTGAGTGTGTGCATGTATTGTGAACAAGATGATTACAAGAATTCTAAGTAAACACTTATGCATTAAACTACTTAACTTGGGTTTTTTTTTGTAAACCTAACCCACTAGAGCCAGTTTCGGACACCCCTAGTGATTAGCCTAGAGCCGATTTCGGGTACCTCTAGGGCTTCCTTAAGCTAGAGCCAGTGGTGGGCACCTCTAACTTTTACCCAATTTTCTTTCTAAGCTAGTCTATGTCCTAAGTGTACTAGAATTCCTTAAATCATGCAAGTCACCAAGGTGTTTAAGTTTTAATCTCATAGTGTGATCCTAGGTTATCTTCCTTTAAGCATCCTAAAATTAAAGGCTCTAAACAGTTCTAAACAACGGTAAGAAGAGAGAGTTATATTGCTAAGAAAGCGGATTTAATTAAAACTAAACTAAGGCAACTGATAGAAAGTACTGCTGCGACATAAGCAAAAGTCAGTTAAGGCAGATGCAATAACAAAAAGAGTTTTAACAAGTAAAAGCACAAAATCTGCATGGCAATTATATTATACTACCGCGGCATGTTAGTGCCTCTGTAACCCCTTCGACCCAGCCTGGCTGATAGATCGAACCGAACGGATCACATGGGGATTATTGAAGTAAACCGGGAAAGTTTACCTCAATAAACGACCTTTTTTTCTTTTTATCTTGTCTAAATGCATCTTAGGTTCCTATGTGAACGTACACAAGCAGCGGATAAAACATCAACACGTTCTCCAATTAATTAAAGCCAATTAAGGTTTAGAGACCGTTTTGTAAATTTGGAAAATTACAAGGACTTTTTTCAAATTCTAGTTACCAACCTTTAATTAAGTTCGTTACATGCTTAATGGTGAAAGCTCAGATCAAAAAGACATTTACATTTCAATCAATTGCATACAAGAAAAGCAGGGACCAAAACGTAAGAAACAAAAGCTCAGAACAATTCAAAATCTGCACTCAACGGTCTGGTCTTTTGGAACAGGGAGCCCCATTTCAATACAGCCGTTCTGAAACATAGATACCCGTTTCGAAACACGGGACAGTTCCGAAACCCCTCTAAACATGTTCTGGTACAAAAGTTCACAGAGGAAAAATGTTCCGGAACATGCCTCATCGTTCCGAAACACCAAGGCCATTACAGGCCACTGTTCCGAAACAAGTAAGGGCGTTCCGAAACGTCTGGACCTGCAACTTCCCAAAAAGCTGGTTTTAATCAGCTTTTACCCTCCAAAACCATACTGACACATGCCTCAACATACATACAACTTGTATACGCATCAAAGACCACATATACGAAGCACAAGCATCATTCCCACCAACTATGATACTAAAGGCATGCTCCCTAGGTGTCAAAAGCATAAAAAGGCTAAAAACCAATTGCAAGCATAAACCAATACTCAATGGCCATTTACAAATCCAAATATGCATCCTAAACTTGCTCAAAACCAGAAATCAACAAATCAATAACGTTCAATGCATCGGACACCCCCATTGCCCTTATTACACTAGTTTGAGAACACAACATACTTTTAACAAATGTCTTGGAAGATACCCTTGAAGATGCTGCCTCCAAAGTCTAATTGTCTGCATTGATGAAACAAAGAGAGCACAAGCATGCAAGCTTAGTGAGGGTTGCTCAAAACCACAAACATCATCAATGCAAAAAACTGTTCCCACCCTTTTCAAAACTATCATGTCTTTCTTAACAAACCATGCATTTTAACAACAATTCCATTATTTTAAACATCATGAAACATGGTCCAACCAAAACCAGCAATTAAACCATTTCTACTCACTTACCATGTAACACCCCGGTTTTGGGTCTAGAAGATTCGGTAAGGTTTCGAGATCTGAAAGGTCGGTGTTGGGAGTTGTGGGTGAGTTCAGGGAAAGTGGTCTTCGGATGATTGGAAAAATATGAAATAAATTTCTAAAATCCTTAATAAAAATGTTTAAGGCTTTGGTAAAAACATTTTGGAAAATGTTTTCCGAACCATGACATTTTGGTTTAGTGACCGAAATATAAAGATTGCAAAATCTATTTTGGTGGCTATTTTGTAAAAGAGTCAAAACATAGAATCTTTCATGAGCTAAATTGGCTGGGCCAATATAGTTATTTCCCCTTTATTTTTGACTATTCAAATATATATTTTTTAAAAAACCTTTTCTCTCATTTCCTCATTTCACGCTAAAACTTCATTTTTAGTTTTCTCAACTTCTCTCTTCAGCCAAACAACCTTTGGGCTTGATTTTCTCAAGGTAAAAGTGATTTCTTATCAATCTAATGTTGTCAAATGATTTTCCTACTTTAGTTTTCTAAAACCCAAGCTTGATTCATTGTTTTCTCAAGGGATTTTGCTAAACAAGGGGAAATAGCTATCATTGGAGGTGAGCAACGAAATCCTCCTCTAATGTAAGGTTCTTTATTGATATTCTCATGCTTTGATTCTTTTAATTACTAATATTATGTTTTCTGAAAGTGATTTTAATGAAAATTGTCTAAAATGAGCATTTGGGTAAGATCTTGAGTTGGATCTATTGTTGCTGGGTTTGATGATGGTTTTGCCTTTATTTTGATGTGGTTTTTGTATTGAGATGATGGGTGAATGATAGGAATCCCAAATTTGGGTTTGGTGTTGAAGTTGTTGAATGAAAAAAGTGAGTTTTTGAGTGAGTTTTGTGCTAAATCGATAGCTGATGGTATTCTGATGTTGGGTTGATGTTTTTAGATGTCTATTCATGTATTTTGATGATGTATAATGCTAGGTTTTTTCTGGAGGTTATCTGAGTTGAGTTTTCTGATGTTTTCGGTTTGTTTCGATAGGTGTTTTGATTGGGTTGTTGAATTCCTGTTTTGCAGCAAGTTAGAGTGTTGAAAATATCCCTAATCCTCTGTTTTGGGTTAGTTAGAACCTGGGGTTGAAGATCCGGAATTGTTGGATACATTTGTGGGCGAATCGGGAAGCTAGAAAAGAGTTTCGGCTTGGTTTTGGTAATCGCCGGTGAGTGGAAATGATTTTAATGCTTTAACAAGGTTATGAAAGTGTTTTGGGGGTTTGGATTGAGTCGTTGGGCCAATCCATGCTCAAGAGTGAGTTTTGAGTTATTTGGTATTTTCTTCGTTTTACATTTTGATCATGTTTTGATCATGAGCATGTCATTTTAAATGATGTTTTTTCAATGTTGTTGTGCATCAAATGCATGCTGTTTTTGTCCCATGAGAATACCATGTGATTTATGAAAATGTTGCTTGAGTTCATGCGATGCATGGGCTTGTGGTTATGGTATTTGGGATGTGTTTGGGGAGGTGTTTACCCCCGGTGTAAAACAGTGGAATATCATGTTGCGATGAGTATATTGACACATGTGGATCTTGATATCGGATAGATTGATCGATCAATAGGATGTGAAGTACACTATAATTATAAAAATTTGTGCGTGAGATAAATTCTTCGGTTTCACAATAGAGGTTGTGCAATTGTGATGCGAGTGATAGGGGTTGTGCTATCACCAACGAGCAATGTTGGTTGTGGCATCCCGACCGAAGTGAGATTGTGGTGAGGGTTGTTTCACCATGTGACTTGATGGGGGTTGTGCCATCAAGGTGTCCACTTATCCGAGAAACATGTCAATGATGATGGTATACTCATTCGCTTATGGTTTTAATACGAGCTTGGTAAACTCATATGGTTGTGTTTATATGCTTGAAGCATGTGGTTTGAATTGGAGCCGATAGGCTTGGTTTGTATATGTGGTTTACATATGGTTTATGCATGGTTGATGCATGTGTTGTGCCTATGGCATGTGTTGTTGCAATTGCTTATACTTGATTCAAGTTTGGCATGTTTGAAAGGAAATGATTTGCGAAAGTGATTTTAAGAAAGTGTTTTGGTTTCCAAAATGAAGTCGTTTTCAAAACTGCATTGTTGTAGTTTGGTTTTGAGCCCCGCTCACTAAGCTTCATAGCTGTAATACCCCAATTTTGGGCTTGGATGTTTAGGGTCTGAACCGGACCGGTTTAAATTTCGGTTCGAATATAAAAGGTGGTTTTTAGGGAAAGCCTAGTTCGGGATGCATTAAAATTATGGAAAAATATCTAAAAATCCTCTTTTATTATATATAAGAGAGTGGTGAAATCAATTTTACAAAATGGGGTTTGGAAATATGACATTTCAAGTAAGTGACTAAAATGTAATTTTTGAAAAGTTGGTGACTGTTTTAAAAGGATTGAAACTTTGAATCTTTAAGGAGCTAATTTACCCAAGGGAGAGTTTCTCTAGATTTTTCTTAAATTTTAAAGACTCATTTAATGTGATTTAATAAAAAGAAAAGAGGGAAAATAGATATTTTAGTTTCATAACTAACTTTTGCCAAAATTTTCCCATTTCATTTTCTCTCAATTTTCCCTCAGCCAAACACATTTCCACAGCCACTTTTCCTTTGATTTTCACACCTAAAGTTGAGATTTCAATCTCTAAATGATTTCTAATCACTTCTACACCAAATCCTCATCATTTGCTTATTGAATTTTCAAGGATTTTGGCTCTAAACAAGGAGAAACTCACATTTAGAGGTATGAACATCCTTCTCCTCTAAATACTCAGTTCTTTACTGAAATTCCCAAGTTCTCAATCCTTAAATTGAGTTTTATTAAAGGTTTTAATGTTGTGTTCTTGATTTTGGCTTAAAATGCAAGATTTGGATTTAATTTTGAAGAAATTCGTAATAGATGATTGGGCTCTGTTTTGAGTTGTCTTTTTGATGTATTTTGGATGTTTAAATGATGTGTAATTGAGGTTTAATCAATGCAATCCCGAATAGGTTGATTTTCCTAAGTTTTTACTTGAGAAAATGGTGGTTTTTGGGGTGATTTTGATGTTCTGCTATAGCTGGAGGTATAAAGACGTGATTAGGTCCTTTTTCGATGTTAATTGATGTCTAAGAATGATTGGAATTGATGGATCTTGGCTGGGTATTGTTGTAGAGGTGTTTGGATGTGATTTCGGTTGTGTTGGTAGCCGAAATTTGAGTTTTGATGAGAGCAGCGAGTTTAGGTGTCTTGGTTGAAGATTTTAATGCATGATGATGCATTAATCCTCTACTTTGATGTGTTTAAAACAGGGGAGACATCTTCGGATCCTTGTGGTGCTGATCCGGAGGCTTGATCGGCGTTTCGGCAAGCTTGCGAAACGGAATCGGTGAGTGAAGTTTGGTTTTCAGCTTTGAAACCAATCTTGGAAGGTTATGGGAGCTTAGTTTAAGTCTAAACAACTTAGCTAAGCTCAAGAGTAAGTTTTTCGGAGAAACTCTCTTTTTGATGAACCATGAGATGGTTGAATGCAATGTGTTTATTTTTGCATGTTTAAATTCTGTTTTGAAAGCATATTTTAGCATGTTTAATGCTGGTTTTGTAAGCCATGTGTTGAAGGATGCTCAAGGTAAGAGATCCTTGTTTTGGACATTGATAAATGTGGTTTGATGCATAGTGATGCATGATTATGTAATGGCTTTGATTAATGCTTTAAAACAGTGGAATGTTGATGATAATTGATGTATATTGGCAAGTGATGTGTTGGTTTTAAAGTATTTGAATCGGATATAGTTAGCCGGCTATAGGATTGGGTGCACCGTGAATAAAGTCGCCTTGGATGTTGAGGGGTTGTAATTGTACCGTAAACTCCATCCAAGAACACTAACGAGATGTCTAAGATCATAATGGTGGTTAAAAGGCCATGTGAGGATCTTGTATTGTGTGTCCCGTGTTCTCGTTAGTGATGTTATACAACTACCAATGAGTGATGTGGAGGGGTTGTAATTGTACCGTAGACTCCATCACGGGTGTTGAGGGGTTGTGATTGTACCGGTAAACTCCACCTTGAGTGTTTGGTAGTGTGTATGGAGCGTATGGGACAACGCTTGTAATCCGCCTATCCGATTGTGTTTTGAGTTGAAAATGGTTATGGTTTATCACTTGAAATCCAATATGACATGTTGATGTTTTGAAGCATGAGATGCTTGGTTTGTATGCATAGATGCATGATAAATGTTGTTTTGAAATTAAAGGCCTTGGAAAGGTGTTTTTACAAATTGCATTATTGTGTTGTTTCATTAGAGCATTTCTCACTAAGCATATGTGCTTACGCTCTCTGTTTCTTGAACCAATAATGCAGAGCATTGAAGTTCTTTAAGGGCAGCAAGGAGGTCAAGGATCCAAGTGAAAGTCTAAGCTCATGTATGGTGACTATTTTCACAACACTATTAGCTTTTGATATTTGGCAATGGGAACCTAGATTGAGTTTTGGGAGATGTTGTGGACTCCCTAAGTTTGGTTTAATGCCTATGATGATGTTTGAAACATGTAAATGGCCATTTGGTATTTGTTTTGGAGATTTGATGATTGCTTGCTTTTCATTATAGGATGCATGCCTTTAGACTTGTGGTTTTTCTTAATTGAGGCCGTGATTGAGCTTTGATGTTGCAAATGTGTTCCTTTAATGTTTGATGACTTGTTGGCATGACATGGAGGTCATATGAGCGTGTTTGGTGGGTCGAAAGAGTGTAAAAACAGGCCTTTCTGCTGTTTCTGGGCAGGGTGTTTCGAAACACCCTTGCCTGTTTCGAAACAGGTGCATATTTTGGCCTGGGTGTTTCGAAATGGGCAGAGGTGTTTCGAAACACTTTGGCTACTGCCAGCCCGTGTTTCTGAATGGCCTAGACCCGTTTCGAAACACTTGACCGTTGGGCACTAATTTGAATGGTTTTGAGGTTTGCAAGCTTTACGTTTTAGTCCTGATTTTTGTATGTGAAATTGGTTGAGTTTGAGATGTCCGTTTGAGGTGAAATTTGGCAGAGAGGTATGAAACATGACTAATTTAATAATGGTAACTTAAAAATTGGTAAAGTCCTCTTAATTTCCAGATTTTACATTTTGGTCCCTAAATTTGTATGTTGTGCAATTGAGTCCTTTATTGTTTTCCGATTGTTGTGATTTTTGAGTAAGCTTATCTCAAGAGTGCACCTAAGGTTAATATGCATTTAGACAAGGTTAAAAAGAAAAAAAAGGGTCGTTAATCAAGGTTGACTTTTGGGTTGACTTTGGTTTTCCCCGTGTAATCTTCGTAGTTCGGGTCAACCGTCTAGGCCGGGCTAAGGGGGTTACATTTGGTGGTATCAGAGCTGAGTTCTCAAGTATTTGGGAATGGATATGTGGGTGATATGTGTATGATTGCTTGTATACTTGTTGAGTGAAAGTATGATGTATGAATTGTAAAAATGTTGCAATTGTGGTGTATGCTGCGGTGAAGCATGTTAGAGGGACCCATTGCATTATCAAAGCTAATGAAATGATTTGTTTTTATTGGAAATGAGCTTGAGTACTTGGATTGCTTACCTTGCTGAGCCTGACTATGTTTATTGCATTTGTGATTGCATTGTTTAGTGAATGGGACCTCGTAGAGAGACGAGGATTAATACGCGAGCTATGGCTCAAAATGAGAACGAAGAGGATGTTGAAAATGTAGTGGACTTACCTCCTCCACCCGGTGGTGGTGGTGCTGGGGGTGAGGGAGTTGGTGCTGGTGCTGGTGCTGGTGCTGGGGTCGCTGGACCTGAAGCTGGGCAGGGGCAAGCTGCTCCTGACATGACAGTGCTGATTCAAGCTATTGCTGGAGCCTTTCAGGCGGCGGTAGCTGGAGCTCATGGAGCTGGGCATCAGAGAGATGCTAATGTTAGACTACCTCTGGAACGTTTGCGTAGTCTGGGAGGGACTGAGTTCAGGGGTTTGTCTACTGAGGGTTCCGAGTCTTGGTTGGAAAGTACCAAGAGAATTTTGGGACAAATGAACTGCAATGAAGTGCAGAAGCTGGGCTGTGTAATATCATTGTTGCATGACGATGCGTATACCTGGTGGACAACCGCTATCTCCGGAATGGAGGATGCTGATGTGACTTGGACGTTCTTTCTGAACGCGTTCAAGAGGAGGTATCTGGGTGTGCGGTACCTGGATGAAAAGAAAAGGGAATTCATGTCTCTTACTCAAGGGAGCATGTCAGTGGCTGAGTACGAGGTTCAGTTTGTCCGACTCAGTCAGTACGCACCGAAGCTTATCCCTGATGAGCGGGAGCGTTGTGAACGTTTTCGTTATGGTTTGGTGATGGATGTAAAGACCTATATGCTGGCTGCCGAGTACACTGACTTTGATGTGCTGGTTGGTAGAGCAAAAGACATTGAGTTGAATTTGAGTTTATCTTCTAGAGGAGCTGGTCCTAGTGCGGGCAAGCGAGCTGCTGAGTATAGTTCCGGTGGTGGACGGAACAAGAGAGGACATGATCGGAAGTATCAGTCTTCAGCTAGGCGTGGTGGTGGAGGGCAAGGTGCGCCTGTTCAGGGAGACAGGGCGAGAGCTGATCAGAACACATGTTGGACATGTGGATCGCGTGGTCATCTGAGGCGTGATTGTCCTCGAGCAGCGAGGGAGGTACATGCTCCTGTTGTGGTGACCGGTAATTCGTGTTGGAACTGTGGTTCGGCGGATCACATGAAGAGAGAGTGTCCTCTGTTGGCCGGTGGTGGTCAGGGACGTGCTCCTGGAGTTGTTGCACCATAGAGAGGTCGTGGGCGCGGCCGTGGTAATTTCCAGCGTAGAGAGGATGGTGGAAGGAATGTGGCTCATGTGGTAGCTGTTCAGCCTGAGGGTGTGTAACACCCCAATTTTGGGCTTGGAAGTTTAGGGTCTGAACCGGACCGGTTTAAATTTTGGTTCGAATATAAAAGGTGGTTTTTAGGGAAAGCCTAGTTCGGGATGCTTTAAAATTATGGAAAAATATCTAAAAATTCTCTTTTATTATATATAAGATAGTGGTGAAATCAATTTTACAAAATGGGGTTTGGAAATATGACATTTCAAGTTAGTGACTAAAATGTAATTTTTGAGAAGTTGGTGACTGTTTTAAAAGGATTGAAACTTTGAATCTTTAAGGAGCTAATTTACCCAAGGGAGAGTTTCTCCAGATTTTTCTTAAATTTTAAAGACTCATTTAATGTGATTTAATAAAAAGAAAAGAGGGAAAATAGATATTTTAGTTTCATAACTAACTTTTGCCAAAATTTTCCCATTTCATTTTCTCTCAATTTTCCCTCAGCCAAACACATTTCCACAGCCACTTTTCCTTTGATTTTCACACCTAAAGTTGAGATTTCAATCTCTAAATGATTTCTAATCACTTCTACACCAAATCCTCATCATTTGCTTATTGAATTTTCAAGGATTTTGGCTCTAAACAAGGAGAAACTCACATTTAGAGGTATGAACGTCCTTCTCCTCTAAATACTCAGTTCTTTACTGAAATTCCCAAGTTCTCAATCCTTAAATTGAGTTTTATTAAAGGTTTTAATGTTGTGTTCTTGATTTTGGCTTAAAATACAAGATTTGGATTTAATTTTGAAGAAATTCGTAATAGATGATTGGGCTCTGTTTTGAGATGTCTTTTTGATGTATTTTGGATGTTTAAATGATGTGTAATTGAGGTTTAATCAATGCAATCTCGAATAGGTTGATTTTTCTAAGTTTTTACTTGAGAAAATGGTGGTTTTTGGGGCCTTTTTGGATGTTAATTGATGGATAAGAATGATTGGAATTGATGGATCTTGGCTGGGTATTGTTGTAGAGGTGTTTGGATGTGATTTTGGTTGTGTTGGTAGCCGAGATGTGAGTTTTGATGAGAGCAGCGAGTTTAGGTGTCTTGGTTGAAGATTTTAATGCATGATGATGCATTAATCCTCTGCTTTGATGTGTTTAAAACAGGGGAGACATCTTCGGATCCTTGTGGTGTTGATCCGGAGGCTTGATCGGCGTTTCGGCAAGCTTGCGAAACGAAATCGGTGTGTAACCCCCTTAACCCGGCCCAGACGGTTGACCCGAATTAAGAAAGTCACACGGGGAAAACCAAAGTCAACCCGAAAGTCAGCTTTGATTAACGACCCTTTTTTTTTCTTTTTAATCTTGTCTAAATGCATGTTAACCTTAGATGTGATCTCACAACAACATATTCGAAGATCATAAACATCAGAGATCAAACAGGGACCCAATTGAACAATTAACAACTTTAGGGACCAAACTGTAAATACTGAAAACTTTAAGGACTTAACCAGATTTTAAGTTACCAACTTAAAATTAATCAAGTTTCATGCTTCTCTACCAAATTTCAGCTTAAACGGACATCCCAAACTCATACAATTGCACATACAAGATTCAGGACCAAAATGTAAACAATCCAGAACATATAACTGCCACTGTCAGCTCCTAACGGTCAGCCGTTCCGAAACGGGGGACAGCCCGTTTCGAAACTCGGTGCCGTTCCGCAACGCGTACCGGAACGGGGTGGGGCAGTAGCATATCCGTTCCGGAACGGTGTTGCCCGTTTCGAACGCCTGGGCTGCCTCGAGGCACCCGTTCCGAAACGGCAGGCACTGTTCCGAAACGGCCTGCACAAAATGCAGAAAAAGACATGCTTAAACACGCAATTGACCATCCGAACATACTCCAAAAGCCTCCAAACTTTACCATCATGCAATTCAACATATAAGAGACATACTTGCATCAACAATTCAACATATCAACATCATATACGTAAAGCCCCAATTCTATAAGCATGCTTCCTACACAAGCAACCATTTAAACACAAAATCTCCAAATTCATCTCATATAAGCCAAAACATGATCCAACAACATTAACAACAACATATAACCATCCTTGTCCGAACATATACGAACACACAAACATCAACCCAAGAGATTCTACCCCAATGCCTTTATTAACTATAGCTATTCACCGAGACATACATCTCAAATGGAGTCCTCCTTGAATCCCTTGCTTCTCGCTGTCCAAACTTCAAGAATCTGCATTGATGGACAAAAAGGAGCGTAAGCACATAATGCTTAGTGAGGAATGCTCAAAACCAAAACACCATCAATGCAGCGAGTCATAAAACCTCTTTGAAAAGCAACTCGATTTGTTTACCAAGCAAAGTTTGAAAACCCCTTTTCAACAACATGCTTAAACCATGCATTGCTCAAACATGAAAACCAACCCTTAGCTTAGCAAGCTAAGAAAACCTTTTCAAAGCATAATTTGCAAAATCATCCATTTAACCATTCCATGCATAAACACCATATGCAAAGTTAAATTCATACCTTGAAAAACACTTCCATTTCATAACATACCTTTCTTATACTTGAAAATCATTCCAAGCAAGAAACCCTTTAAAACCATTTACTCAATCAATCCAACGCATGCATTAAACAAAGGCAACTTATGAACCACAACATCATCATCACATGCCTTTTAAAACAAGTCTTAACAAGACTCCAATGCATTAAAGAGATTTCATGCACACATGCATCATTTACCAAATGATAATCAACACTTGTTCAACTTAACAAGTAAACATGCATTCACAAGCATTAAACACTTTTCATGCAACCATGCATCTTTTCAAGCATCTCATGCTTAATCATAATCAAGAACATTATATTGGCTCCCAAGTGATCAACCACATCCACTTTTCAACTCAACATCCAATCGGATACGCGGATCACAAGCGTTGTCCCCACGCTTCATACACACTACCAATCCAAGGTCCCAAAATGGACTTTTAAACACCATTTGACCTCAACATTCACAAGGTTCCCATGTATGGACTTTCAAACACCATACAACCTTAACTTTTCACAAGGTTCCTATGTATGGACTTTTAATCACCATACAACCTTAACTTTCCTAAGGTTCCCATGTATGGACTTTTAAACACCATACAACCTTAACTTTCACAAGGTTCCCATATATGGACTTTTAAACACCATATAACCTTAACATGCACAAGGTTCCCATGTATGGACTTTTAAACACCATACAACCTTAGCATCACCGATTGGTAGTTGTATAACATCACTAACGAGATCCGGGACACCCAACACAAGATCCACACATGGACTTTACACCACCATTGTGATCTTAACAAGCACAAGGTTCCCATATATGGACTTTTAACCACCATATAACCTTTGCTTAACCAAGGTACTCGAATGGGCATTCAACCTCCATTATGACCTTAACCATCTCGTTAGGATACTTGAAGGGAGTTTACCGGTTCACTCTTAACCACTCCACCTCCAAGGCGACTTTATTCACGGTGCACCCAATCCTATAGCCGGCTAACTATATCCGATCAAAGAAACCAAGAACCATTTACATCACTTGCCAATATAACCAACTTACCACATTAGTCCAATGATTCACATGCATAATCATAATGCAAAAACCATCATTTACCATCATCAATCCACTGTTTTAAAGCATTACACAAAGCCATTGAACAACATGCAACACCATGCATCAAAACCACATTTTCAATGTATAAAACTAAGGATCTCTTACCTTGAGCATCCTTCACATATGGCTTTCAAAACCAGCATTAAACCATGCTTAAAATATGCTTTCAAAACAGAATATAAACCATGCAAATCACATGCATTGCAACCACCAAACACAATTGCTTTTAAAGCCAATTCATAACACAAACCAAGAGCGAAAATCCATATACTTACTCTTGAGCTTAGCAAAGTTGTTTAGACTTAAACTAAGCTCCCAAAACCTCCAAACCTTGGTTTAAGAGCTGAAAACTCAACTTCACTCACCGTTACACAAAACAAGCCTAGCCAAGCATCCGAAACCTTCCGCAACACCTCTAAAGCTCACGGATCAAACTCCCCTGTTTCAAGCACACAACAACAGAGGATTAATGCATCATTATGCATTAAAAACACCAGCAACACAACACAACTCGCTGCTCATCACAAATCCAACAATTCGGCTACCAAACACAACCGAAATCACCTCCAAACACTTCCAAAACTTTACCCAGCCAAGATCCATCACTTCTAACCATTTTTAAACATCAATTAACATCCAAAATGATCACAAACACGTCCTTATACCTCCAGGTATAACAGATCACCAAGCTCACTCCAAAAACAACCAAAAACTCAAGCAAAACTTAGGAAATTCAACCTATCCGGGATTGCATTAATTAAGCCTCAACATCTAATCAATTTAGCATTCATTTAACATCAATTTGACACTTCAAAACACTGCCCAAACAGATCACACGAAAATTTCACCAAAATCAGGCAAATCTTGCATTTTAAGCCAAAATCAAGATTTCAATTGAAAAGTCTTTAACAAATCACAAATCAAGGATTGAGAACTTAGGAATTTCAGTAAAGAACTGAGAGTTTAGAGGAGAAGGACGTTCTTACCTCCAAACTTGAGTTTCTCCCTTTTTGGAACCAAAAAGCTTGATGAAACAACTTGCAAATGGTGAGGTTTTGTAGATATGATGATTAGGAATCAAAAGAGAGTTGAAAGGAGAGATTTAGGTGAGAAAATCAGAAACAATTCTCTGGAAAGAAAGTGTTTGGGTTGAGAGAAAATGAGAGAAAAGAAAATAGGAAGTTAGTTATCAAAATGGCCAAAATGGCTTTCCCTCCTCTTTTGATATATTTTAAAATCAGAATATAGTTTAAAATATCTTAGAAAAATCTGGAGAAACTACTTTTGGAATAATAGCTCCTTAAAGATTCAAAGTTTCAACCCTTTCTAAACAGTCACAAAACTTTCAAAAATTACATTTTGGTCACTAGCCAAAATGTCACCCTTCCGAACCTCATTTTCCAAAATTGATTTCACAGTTCACTTTTATATATTAAAAGATGATTTTAGAACATTTTTCCATATTTTTAATGCAACCCGAAATAGGCTTTCCTAATTTCACCTTTATATATTCGATCAGCACTTTGACCGAACCGGTCAACGCCCAAAACTTCTGAGCCCAAAACCGGGGCGTTACAACTCTTCCCCCCTTAGGAAATTTCGTCTTCAACTGGCAAAAAGAGAACCACAACCTTCCCAAAGCAACACACACGGCAACACAAAAACCCCAATCACCACTGAACACATTCCACACAAAAACTCCACCAACTCAACACCACCACATACTGTTCATAAAATCCAGAACACACAACAACAGCCATAACTTAACCTTTCACATATCCGGACTGTACACAGCCCCAACATCAACCTGAAGAACTTCAACTTTTACAGCACACATCACTGTAACACACAACTCCCAAGACTTGTTTACACAGCGACACCAACCAATCCAATTCAGCCACTTTGTAAACTTCTCTGCTTCTAAAACTCTTGCAAACTCCCAAACCTCTTCCAAGGATTTCCCAACAAGCAAAAATCCTTAAGCAACAACCGTTTACCCAAACTCCTCAACGAATGCTGATAATCCTTCACATCTGCCACTAACATTACCATAACGACTCACCAGGACTACTCACCCATCATCCAAAATCTACATCACAACCCCAACTCAACTCCGCCAACCGTATCACACACCACCAGCTGACTACAAAAGAAATTCACATACCCACAACCAGCCAACCACTACTCACAAGAACCCAACCAACCAACAATGGCCTTTGACCTTTCATTGCCTATCCACCGCAAGCTTTGACCATAATACTTGCCTTACCAGAACATCGTTTATCCTAACATACATAACAACTCCTCAACTCCTCAAAAGGTTGCTAAGAACCAACACTTACGAACCAACCCTTCCACAACAACTTAAATGCTAAGCTACCTCAGCACTTGAGAACACAACCACTAAACTGCAACATCACTTGGCACCAAGGAACTACCCCTTCCACTTAGCTATTAAAACCACTTGACCGATTCTATCCTCAACCGGTACTCCTCACCACCAAACCACTAAACTCTTTAAGCATCAAACACTATCCTTCTACCAACAGGCTATACCACCCTCACTATTACTAGCAACTAGCTTAATATACTCCATTACTTCTAACTCTCACCCAACACCAAAACAACCTCTAAAGAACCCATCATCCAACCTAACCCAACCACCATACTAATAGATTCGATTAGTTACTAGCGAGTGTGAACATCGTATGCATGATCACCAACATGCCTTATCAATGCCTGATGTACATGTATGCAAAACCTCTAATGTCATGCCACATGTATGCATGGACCAGCACATATATAATATAGCATATAACAATGATTTTAACTGTGCATGAATGCCAGTTCACACCCTCCAATAACATCCTCAGAATCCGTCTAAGAACAATCTCCTTCCTCACTTCTAACTTATATAACTCCAACATACCATCATACCAACAACCATTAACCACAAAACTCACTAAAACCTTCTTCACACCAAAGATGTTTCCAAAACTACAACTATTACCTCAACATGCTGGCAACAAGACTAAACTTACCACGCAAGGAAAACCAACAGAAACCCAACTAAGGTAACTAGAGCAAAGATTACTTAACAAAATTACCTGAAAACACATCACCACCTTGAAGCTTCATCAGACGAGCTCTCTTCCTCGCGAAACCATCATCCTCCTGCCGCACCACTGCAGCACCAGCTAACACTTTAAGGTCATCACCATCTCCCTGCGGTAAGGAACCCTGGCTATTCCGAGCCAACATCAAACAATCACGTCTCATATGTCCAGCAGACCCACATTTCCAGCACTTCTCATTTCCCAAACTCTTCCCAACCTTCTGCTCTTCCTGCCACCTCTGAACCTTGCTTCGGCCGTGCCCACGACCTTTCAGAGACCCTTTGGCTATCACCAAAGCTGACTTCACCCCAAGAGGACAATCGCGCTTAACATGCACTTTAGAACCACAGTTCCAGCAAGCACCCGCGCCCCAACAACCTCCAACATGGCGCCTTTCACAACGGTCACATACCGGTGGCTGAGCTTCCACTCCTTTCTCAAGCAACACTTGCTCCACAACAGCACTACCTTCACATTGCTTAACCCTTGGAAACTTCTCTCCAAGATACCTTTCATAAAAGGCAGATACAAAGAAATCCCAGTCAATATCATGGATATGTGACGCCACCGCCACAGATGTCCACCAGACACATGCATCCTCCAACATCAAAGAGACAACACTTCCCAGCTTACAAGCATAATCACAACCTTCCTGATCCAGAATCAGAATCACACTGACCAACCAAGCCTCAAATGTCTCAGGTGAAGAACCATGATACTCCACAGCACCCAAATCCAACAAACGCTGCCTCGGCAAACCCACACATCCTACAGCCAGCACATCCACTGACTTTACCCTTGCTACAGCCTGAGATGTTCCCAACACCTCTTGAGCAACAGGTGATGAACTCTTCATCACAGAACCAGCTTCTTCCTCCTGCCTTACCACCTCAACTCCAGGCACAGAAGACTGAGACGAAACACCTCTACAGAAGGGTGAATTCCAAGCCTTAACAACCCGCCCTAAGGCAGCAACCATCTCACCCAACTGCCATTCTATCAACGACTTCGCCATACTACTAACAACAACAAATAATCACAACAAAACAACAAACCAGTTAGACCAGCTTAAGCAAGGATTCAAACTCCAACTCCAAAATAACACAATAGCTATATTAATAAGGCAATGGGTATCCCGAATCCCCCCTCTATTACATGACATAACAGTCAACACGAACATGGATATCACAACATCAAGCATATCAAACAACATACTTCGATCATGCTTTCATCAAACAGCATCCACTTGCAACAGCATACTATCCACATAACATACTCATTTCACTTTCATCATGCATTAAACCAACTCACAACATCAGCATATATCCACGTAAGCTCAACCAAGATTCTTAAACACAAAGCATGCTTGCAAATATCAACAACTTACTCAGAAACACGTGTTTCAACCAACATTCAACCAACCTTCATCCACACAACAAGGTAAACATCAACACACATCACAACAATTTACTGTTTTCCCCAAGCATTCGCAACTTAGCTCTGATACCACCAAATGTAACCCCCTTAACCCGGCCCAGACGGTTGACCCGAATTAAGAAAGTCATACGGGGAAAACCAAAGTCAACCCGAAAGTCAGCTTTGATTAACGACCCTTTTTTTCTTTTTAATCTTGTCTAAATGCACGTTAACCTTAGATGTGATCTCACAACAACATATTCGAAGATCATAAACATCAGAGATCAAACAGGGACCCAATTGAAAAATTAACAACTTTAGGGACCAAACTGTAAATACTGAAAACTTTAAGGACTTAACCAGATTTTAAGTTACCAACTTAAAATTAATCAAGTTTCATGCTTCTCGGCCAAATTTCAGCTTAAACGGACATCCCAAACTCATACAATTGCACATACAAGATTCAGGACCAAAATGTAAACAATCCCGAACATATAACTGCCACTGTCAGCTCCTAACGGTCAGCCGTTCCGAAACGGGGGACAGCCCGTTTCGAAACTCGGGGCCGTTCCGCAACGCGTACCGAAACGGGGTCGGGCAGTAGCATATTCGTTCCGGAACGGTGTTGCCTGTTTCGAACGCCTGGGCTGCCTCGAGGCACCCGTTCCGAAACGGCAGGCACTGTTCCGAAACGGCCTGCACAAAATGCAGAAAAAGACATGCTTAAACACGCAATTGACCATCCGAACATACTCCAAAAGCCTCCAAACTTTACCATCATGCAATTCAACATATAAGAGACATACTTGCATCAACAATTCAACATATCAACATCATATACGTAAAGCCCCAATTCTATAAGCATGCTTCCTACACAAGCAACCATTTAAACACAAAATCTCCAAATCCATCTCATATAAGCCAAAACATGATCCAACAACATTAACAACAACATATAACCATCCTTGTCCGAACATATACGAACACACAAACATCAACCCAAGAGATTCTACCCCAATGCCTTTATTAACTATAGCTATTCACCGAGACATACATCTCAAATGGAGTCCTCCTTGAATCCCTTGCTTCTCGCTGTCCAAACTTCAAGAATCTGCATTGATGGACAAAAAGGAGCGTAAGCACATAATGCTTAGTGAGGAATGCTCAAAACCAAAACACCATCAATGCAGCGAGTCATAAAACCTCTTTGAAAAGCAACTCGATTTGTTTACCAAGCAAAGTTTGAAAACCCCTTTTCAACAACATGCTTAAACCATGCATTGCTCAAACATGAAAACCAACCCTTAGCTTAGCAAGCTAAGAAAACCTTTTCAAAGCATAATTTGCAAAATCATCCATTTAACCATTCCATGCATAAACACCATATGCAAAGTTAAATTCATACCTTGAAAAACACTTCCATTTCATAACATACCTTTCTTATACTTGAAAATCATTCCAAGCAAGAAACCCTTTAAAACCATTTACTCAATCAATCCAACGCATGCATTAAACAAAGGCAACTTATGAACCACAACATCATCATCACATGCCTTTAAAACAAGTCTTAACAAGACTCCAATGCATTAAAGAGATTTCATGCACACATGCATCATTTACCAAATGATAATCAACACTTGTTCAACTTAACAAGTAAACATGCATTCACAAGCATTAAACACTTTTCATGCAACCATGCATCTTTTCAAGCATCTCATGCTTAATCATAATCAAGAACATTATATTGGCTCCCAAGTGATCAACCACATCCACTTTTCAACTCAACATCCAATCGAATACGCGGATCACAAGCGTTGTCCCCACGCTTCATACACACTACCAATCCAAGGTCCCCAAATGGACTTTTAAACACCATTTGACCTCAACATTCACAAGGTTCCCATGTATGGACTTTCAAACACCATACAACCTTAACTTTTCACAAGGTTCCTATGTATGGACTTTTAATCACCATACAACCTTAACTTTCCTAAGGTTCCCATGTATAGACTTTTAAACACCATACAACCTTAACTTTCACAAGGTTCCCATATATGGACTTTTAAACACCATATAACCTTAACATGCACAAGGTTCCCATGTATGGACTTTTAAACACCATACAACCTTAGCATCACCGATTGGTAGTTGTATAACATCACTAACGAGATCCGGGACACCCAACACAAGATCCACACATGGACTTTACACCACCATTGTGATCTTAACAAGCACAAGGTTCCCATATATGGACTTTTAACCACCATATAACCTTTGCTTAACCAAGGTCCTCGAATGGGCATTCAACCTCCATTATGACCTTAACCATCTCGTTAGGATACTTGAAGGGAGTTTACCGGTTCACTCTTAACCACTCCACCTCCAAGGCGACTTTATTCACGGTGCACCCAATCCTATAGCCGGCTAACTATATCCGATCAAAGAAACCAAGAACCATTTACATCACTTGCCAATATAACCAACTTACCACATTAGTCCAATGATTCACATGCATAATCATAATGCAAAAACCATCATTTACCATCATCAATCCACTGTTTTAAAGCATTACACAAAGCCATTGAACAACATGCAACACCATGCATCAAAACCACATTTTCAATGTATAAAACTAAGGATCTCTTACCTTGAGCATCCTTCACATATGGCTTTCAAAACCAGCATTAAACCATGCTTAAAATATGCTTTCAAAACAGAATATAAACCATGCAAATCACATGCATTGCAACCACCAAACACAATTGCTTTTAAAGCCAATTCACAACACAAACCAAGAGCGAAAATCCATATACTTACTCTTGAGCTTAGCAAAGTTGTTTAGACTTAAACTAAGCTCCCAAAACCTCCAAACCTTGGTTTAAGAGCTGAAAACTCAACTTCACTCACCGTTACACAAAACAAGCCTAGCCAACAAGCCTTCCAAGCATCCGAAACCTTCCGCAACACCTCTAAAGCTCACGGATCAAACTCCCCTATTTCAAGCACACAACAACAGAGGATTAATGCATCATTATGCATTAAAAACACCAGCAACACAACACAACTCGCTGCTCATCACAAATCCAACAATTCGGCTACCAAACACAACCGGAATCACCTCCAAACACTTCCAAAACTTTACCCAGCCAAGATCCATCACTTCTAACCATTTTTAAACATCAATTAACATCCAAAATGATCACAAACACGTCCTTATACCTCCAGGTATAACAGATCACCAAGCTCACTCCAAAAACAACCAAAAACTCAATCAAAACTTAGGAAATTCAACATATCCGGGATTGCATTAATTAAGCCTCAACTTCTAATCAATTTAGCATTCATTTAACATCAATTTGACACTTCAAAACACTGCCCAAACAGATCACACGAAAATTTCACCAAAATCAAGCAAATCTTGCATTTTAAGCCAAAATCAAGATTTCAATTGAAAAGCCTTTAACAAATCACAAATCAAGGATTGAGAACTTAGGAATTTCAGTAAAGAACTGAGAGTTTAGAGGAGAAGGACGTTCTTACCTCCAAACTTGAGTTTCTCCCTTTTTGGAACCAAAAAGCTTGATGAAACAACTTGCAAATGGTGAGGTTTTGTAGATATGATGATTAGGAATCAAAAGAGAGTTGAAAGGAGAGATTTAGGTGAGAAAATCAGAAACAATTCTCTGGAAAGAAAGTGTTTGGGTTGAGAGAAAATGAGAGAAAAGAAAATAGGAAGTTAGTTATCAAAATGGCCAAAATGGCTTTCCCTCCTCTTTTGATATATTTTAAAATCAGAATATAGTTTAAAATGTCTTAAAAAAATCTGGAGAAACTACTTTTGGAATAATAGCTCCTTAAAGATTCAAAGTTTCAACCCTTTCTAAACAGTCACAAAACTTTCAAAAATTACATTTTGGTCACTAGCCAAAATGTCACCCTTCCGAACCTCATTTTCCAAAATTGATTTCACAGTTCACTTTTATATATTAAAAGATGATTTTAGAACATTTTTCCATATTTTTAATGCAACCCGAACTAGGCTTTCCTAATTTCACCTTTATATATTCGATCAGCACTTTGACCGAACCGGTCAACGCCCAAAACTTCTGAGCCCAAAACCGGGGCGTTACACGGTGAGTGAAGTTTGGTTTTCAGCTTTGAAACCAATCTTTGAAGGTTGTGGGAGCTTAGTTTAAGTCTAAACAACTTAGCTAAGCTCAAGAGTAAGTTTTTCGGAGAAACTCTCTTTTCGATGAACCATGAGATGGTTGAATGCAATGTGTTTATTTTGCATGTTTAAATTCTGTTTTGAAAGCATATTTTAGCATGTTTAATGCTGGTTTTGTAAGCCATGTGTTGAAGGATGCTCAAGGTAATAGATTCTTGATTTGGACATTGATAAATATGGTTTGATGCATAGTGATGCATGTTTATGTAATGGCTTTGTTTAATGCTTTAAAACAGTGGAATGTTGATGATAATTGATGTGTATTGGCAAGTGATGTGTTGGTTTTAAAGTACTTGAATCGGATATAGTTAGCCAGCTATAGGATTGGGTGCACCGTGAATAAAGTCGCCTTGGATGTTGAGGGGTTGTAATTGTACCGTAAACTCCATCCAAGAACACTAACGTGATGTCAATGATCATAATGGTGATTAAAATGCAATGTGAGGATCTTGTGTTGTGTGTCCCGTGTTCTCGTTAGTGATGTTATATAACTACCAATGAGTGATGTGGAGGGGTTGTAATTGTACCGTAGACTCCATCACGGGTGTTGAGGGGTTGTGATTGTACCGGTAAACTCCACCTTGAGTGTTTGGTAGTGTGTATGGAGCGTATGGGACAACGCTTGTAATCCGCGTATCCGATTGTGTTTTGAGTTGAAAATGGTTATGATTTATCACTTGAAAGCCAATATGACATGTTGATGTTTTGAAGCATGAGATGCTTGGTTTGTATGCATAGATGCATGATAAATGTTGTTTTGAAATTAAAGGCCTTGGAAAGGTGTTTTTACAAATTGCATTATTGTGTTGTTTCATTAGAGCATTTCTCACTAAGCATATGTGCTTACGCTCTCTCTTTCTTGAACCAATAATGCAGAGCATTGAAGTGCTTTAAGGGCAGCAAGGAGCTCAAGGATCCAAGTGAAAGTCTAAGCTCATGTGTAGTGACTATTTTCACAACACTATTAGCTTTTGATATTTGGTAATGGGAACCTAGATTGAGTTTTGGGAGATGTTGTGGACTCCCTAAGTTTGATTTAATGCCTATGATGATGTTTGAAACATGTAAATGGCCATTTGGTATTTGTTTTGGAGATTTGATGATTGCTTACTTTTCATTGTAGGATGCATGCCTTTAGACTTGTGGTTTTTCTTATTTGAGGCCGTGATTGAGCTTTGATGTTGCAAATGTGTTCCTTTAATGTTTGATCACTTTTTGGCATGACATGGAGGTCATATGAGCGTGTTTGGTGGGTCGAAATAGTATTAAAACAGGCCTTTCTGCTGTTTCTGGGCAGGGTGTTTCGAAACACCCTTGCCTGTTTCGAAACAGGTGCATATTTTGGCCTGGGTGTTTCGAAACGGGGCAGAGGTGTTTCGAAACACTTTGGCTACTGCCAGCCCGTGTTTCTAAATGGAGGATGCTGATGTGACTTGGACGTTCTTTCTGAACGCGTTCAAGAGGAGGTATCTGGGTGTGCGGTACCTGGATGAAAAGAAAAGGGAATTCATATCTCTTACTCAAGGGAGCATGTCAGTGGCTGAGTACGAGGTTCAGTTTGTCCGACTCAGTCAGTACGCACCTGAGCTTATCCCTGATGAGCAGTAGAGGTGTGAACGTTTCCGTTATGGTTTGGTGACGGATGTAAAGACCTATATGCTGGCTGCTGAGTACACTGACTTTGATGTGCTGGTTGGTAGAGCAAAAGACATTGAGTTGAATTTGAGTTTATCTTCTAGAGGAGATGGTCCTAGTGCGGGTAAGCGAGCTGCTGAGTATAGTTCCGGTGGTGGACGGAACAAGAGAGGACGTGATCGGAAGTATCAGTCTTCAGCTAGGCATGGTGGCGGAGGGTAAGGTGCGCCTGTTCAGGGAGACAGGGCGAGAGCTGATTAGAACACATGTTGGACATGTGGATCGCGTGGTCATCTGAGGCGTGATTGTCCTCGAGCAGCGAGGGAGGTACATGCTCCTGTTGTGGTGACCGGTAATTCGTGTTGGAACTGTGGTTCGGCGGATCACATGAAGAGAGAGTGTCCTCTGTTGGCCGGTGGTGGTCAGGGACGTGCTCCTGGAGTTGTTGCACCACAGAGAGGTCGTGGGCGTGGCCGTGGTAATTTCCAGCGTAGAGAGGATGGTGGAAGGAATGTGGCTCATGTGGTAGCTGTTCAGCCTGAGGGTGGTGGCCAGGCCAGAGTGTATGCTCAGAGGGAGGGGAGGAATGACACGGATGTGATTGCAGGTACTTTCACTTTGCAATCCTTGTCATTACTTTCCTTGATTGATTCTGGATCTACACACTCATACATATTGCGTGAGCATGCTCAATTGCTTGGTTTGCCTGTTGAGTCTTTGGATGTTAGTATGCGTGTAACTAGTTCTTTTGGTGAGACTGTTGTGACTCGAAAGCTTTATAGAAGATGTCCCTTGGTTGTGCAAGACCATGTTTTTCATGTTGATCTTATGGAATTGCCTTTCTATGGTTTTGATGTAATCCTTGGTATGGATTGGCTTGTTGAGCATCGTGCTGTAGTGGATTTTGAGAATAAGCGAGTTTCGTTGAAGCTTGCGGACGATTATGAGGTAGTGGTGGTTGGTGAGAATGTGAAGTTTCTTGCCAATGTGGTGTCTACTTTGGAAGCGAGCCAGATGTTGAGGCAAGGTTGTGAAGCCTACCTAGCCTTTGTGATGAATCCTAGCTCTAAAGAGTTGCGAGTGCAAGATATCAGGACTGTGCGAGAGTTTCCTGGTGTGTTTCCGGAGGAGTTGCCTGGATTGCCTCCTAATCGCGAAGTGGAGTTTGGGATTGAGCTGTATGAAAACACAACTCCAGTGTCCATTACTCCTTATCAAATGGCACCTAAAGAGTTGAAAGAGTTAAAGACGAAACTTTAGGAGTTGCTTGATCGTGGTTTCATTCGGTCGAGTGTGTCACCTTGGGGTGCACCGGTCTTGTTTGTGAAGAAAAAGGATGGCACTATAAGAATGTGCATTGATTACCGTCAGCTTAACAAGTTGACTATCAAGAATCGGTATCCATTGCAGAGAATTGATGATCTTTTTGATCAATTTCGGGGAGCAGCTGTGTTCTCTAAAATTGACTTAAGGTCAGGGTATTATCAGCTGAAGGTGAAGGATGTGGATGTGCCAAAGACAGCCTTCAGAACGAGGTATAGGCATTATGAGTTTCTTGTGATGCCGTTTGGTTTGACGAATGCTCCTGCAGCTTTCATAGACATGATGAATAGAGTGTTCCATGAATACTTGGATAAATTTGTTGTGGTGTTCATTGATGATATTCTCGTGTACTCTCGTACTGAGGAGGAGCATGAAGGGCATTTGAGAATTGTGTTGCAGGCTTTGTTGGAGAATCAGCTTTATGCCAAGCTGAGCAAGTGTGAGTTCTGGCTTAGAGAAGTTGTGTTTCTTGGTCATATGGTCTCTGCTGAAGGAATACGTGTTGATCCTCAGAAGATTGAGGCAGTGATGAACTGGAAGCCTCCTAAGTCTGTTCATGAAGTCCGTAGTTTCCTTGGTTTGGCGGGGTACTATCGGAGGTTCGTGGATGGGTTTTCAAAGATTGCTGCACCTTTGACGAAGTTGTTGCAGAAGGATGTTAAGTATGAGTGGATGGAAGCGAGACAGCAGGCTTTTGAGAAGCTTAAGGCAGCTTTGACGCAAGCTCCTATCTTGGTTCAACCTGAATCAGGGAAAGAGTTTGTGGTGTATAGTGACGCGTCCTACGTTGGTTTGGGATGTGTGTTGATGCAAGAGGGTAAGGTGGTGGCTTATGCATCGCGTCAGTTGAAGGTGCATGAGCGTAATTATCCTACGCATGACATTGAGTTAGCTGCGGTGGTTTTCGCTTTGAAAATTTGGAGTCATTACCTGTATGGTGAGAAGTGTACTGTGTACACGGACCACAAGAGTTTGAAGTATCTGATGTCTCAGAAAGAGTTGAATCATAGGCAACGACGTTGGGTGGAGTTGCTTAAGGATTACGATTTGACGATCGAGTACCATCCGGGTAAAGCTAATGTTGTAGCAGATGCCTTGAGTAGGAAGGTAGCAGTGGAGTTGAGGGCTATGTTTGCCAGTTTGAGCATTTCGCATGATGGTGGTCTTGTGGCTGAGTTGCAAGTGAAACCATCCTTGATTCAGTTGATTAAGGAAAAGCAGTTGTTGGATGATTCCTTGGTGCCACATGTTTAGGATATTGCAGAGGATAGGCCATCAGATTTCTGCTTTAATGATGATGAAGTTTTATGTTTTGGAAGTCGGATAGTAGTGCCCAATGATGCTGAGTTGAGGCGTGCTATTCTGACTGAAGCTCATAGTAGTCCTTTTGCTATGCACCCTGGTAGTACTAAGATGTACCGTGATCTTCGTGATGAGTACTATTGGGTGGGTTTAAAGAAAGATGTTGCTGAGTTTGTAAGCAAGTGCATGGTGTGTCAGCGAGCTAAGGCTGAGCATCAGTTTCCTTTAGGGTTGTTGCAACCGTTGAGGATTTCTGAGTGGAAGTGGGAGAGGATTACCATGGACTTCGTGTCTGGTTTGCCTTTGTCGCCATCAAAGAAGAATTCGGTGTGGGTGATTGTGGATCGCCTGACGAAGTGTGCGCATTTCTTGCCTGTGCATACTACGTACACTTTGGATAAACTTGCGGAGCTGTACATTGCTGAGATTGTGCGGCTGCATGGTGTGCCAAAGTCGATTGTGTCGGATAGAGATCCGAGGTTTACATCGCGTTTCTGGCAATGTTTGCATCAGACTTTGGGTACAGGGTTGAATTTCAGTACATCTTATCATCCGCAGTCGGATGGACAGTCTGAGCGTGTTATCCAGGTGTTGGAGGATATGTTGAGGTGCTGCGTGATTGAGTTTCAGGGTTTTTGGGAGAAACATTTGCCTTTGGTGGAGTTTGCCTATAATAATAGTTATCGGGCAAGTATTCAAATGGCACCTTATGAAGCTTTGTACAGGAGGAAGTGTAGGACTCCTCTTTGTTGGGCTGAAACAGGTCAGAAGTTGGTTTCGATGCCTGCTTTGTTGAAAGGAACCACCGAGAAGGTGAAGCTCATTTGTGAGCGATTGAAGGCAGCTTCTGATCGGCAAAAGTCTTACGCGGATTTGAAGCGTATGGAGATTGAGTATGCGGTGGGTGACTGTGTGTTTTTGAAAGTTTCGCCTTGAAAAAAGGTGATGAGGTTTGGCCGAAAGGGTAAGTTGAGCCCTAGGTGTTGAGGGGTTGTAATTGTACCGTAAACTCCATCCAAGAACACTAACGAGATGTCTATGATCATAATGGTGGTTAAAATACCATGTGAGGATCTTGTGTTGTGTGTCTCGTGTTCTCATTAGTGATGTTATACAACTAACAATGAGTGATGTGGAGGGGTTGTAATTATACCGTAGACTCCATCACGGGTGTTGAGGGGTTGTGATTGTACCGGTAAACTCCACCTTGAGTGTTTGGTAGTGTATATGGAGCGTATGGGACAACGCTTGTAATACGCGTATCCGATTGTGTTTTGAGTTGAAAATGGTTATGGTTTATCACTTGAAAGCCAATATGACATGTTGTTGTTTTGAAGCATGAGATGCTTGGTTTGTATGCATAGATGCATGATAAATGTTGTTTTGAAATTAAAGGCCTTGGAAAGGTGTTTTTACAAATTGCATTATTGTGTTGTTTCATTAGAGCATTTCTCACTAAGCATATGTGCTTACGCTCTCTCTTTCTTGAACCAATAATGCAGAGCATTGAAGTGCTTTAAGGGCAGCAAGGAGGTCAAGGATCCAAGTGAAAGTCTAAGCTCATGTATGGTGACTATTTTCACAACACTATTAGCTTTTGATATTTGGCAATGGGAACCTAGATTGAGTTTTGGGAGATGTTGTTGACTCCCTAAGTTTGGTTTAATGCCTATGATGATGTTTGAAACATGTAAATGGCCATTTGGTATTTGTTTTGGAGATTTGATGATTGCTTGCTTTTCATTGTAGGATGCATGCCTTTAGACTTGTGGTTTTTCTTATTTGAGGCCGTGATTGAGCTTTGATGTTGCAAATGTGTTCCTTTAATGTTTGATGACTTGTTGGCATGACATGGAGGTCATATGAGCGTGTTTGGTGGGTCGAAAGAGTGTAAAAACAGGCCTTTCTGTTGTTTCTGGGCAGGGTGTTTCGAAACACCCTTGCCTGTTTCGAAACAGGTTCATATTTTGGCCTGGGTGTTTCGAAACGGGCAGAGGTGTTTCGAAACACTTTGGCTACTACCAGCCCGTGTTTCTGAACGGCCTAGACCCGTTTCGAAACACTTGACCGTTGGGCACTAATTTGAATGGTTTTGAGGTTTGCAAGCTTTACGTTTTAGTCCTGATTTTTGTATGTGCAATTGGTTGAGTTTGAGATGTCCGTTTGAGGTGAAATTTGGCAGAGAGGTATGAAACATGACTAATTTCATAATGGTAACTTAAAAATTGGTAAAGTCCTCTTAATTTCCAGATTTTACATTTTGGTCCCTAAATTTGTATGTTGTGCAATTGAGTCCTTTATTGTTTTCCGATTGTTGTGATTTTTGAGTATGCTTATCTCAAGAGTGCACCTAAGGTTAATATGCATTTAGAAAAGGTTAAAAAGAAAAAAAAGGGTCGTTAATCAAGGTTGACTTTCGGGTTGACTTTGGTTTTCCCCGTGTAATCTTCGTAGTTCGGGTCAACCGTCTAGGCCGGGCTAAGGGGGTTACAATAGCTTATGGTCTCTTTCCAACAATGCAGATCTGTAGGCAATCTTGGGAGGCAACGGTGCAAGGGAGGTGATCCAAGTGTCCACTTCAAGCTCAAGTACGGTTTTGTTTAGATAATAGTGTGTGTGGCAACGAGGATAAACCTTGTTTATGTTTTAGGAGTGTTTTGTAACTCCTTGTGTTGAGAGCATGTTTGTTATGCCTTGGTTGGCTTGTTTTTACCTTGAGTTAAGTGGTTTTGGTTCTAAACTTTGTTTTGCTTAGTTCTTGAATCTTGAGGTATCTTGTTTTAATCGTTTGTTAATCATGGTTTAGTTCTCTTGCTTGTATGTATGTTTGGTTGTTTGATCTTGGTGGTTGTATGCTCATCTTGTTGTTACCTTGTTGGTTGTGTTGATTGGAACCAAGGGAAATAACCTTGGAGATGCTTGGCCTGCAGATTTTCTATTTCTGCAGCAAGGCGTTTCGAAACAGGTTCGAAGGTTTTGAAACGACCCTTGTTTTGGTTTGGCATTTTGAAACGAGTATCGAAACGAGCTTTGTAGGGCCGGAACGGGTCCAAGCCATTTCGGAACGAAAGCTCTCTGTGCTGACCTATTTCGATACGATCGTGGGTGTTCCGAAACGGGAGTCGTTGGAAGTTAGTTAAGAGCATCTTTGAAGTTATTTTATCTTGCGTTTTGGTCCAAGCTTGATGTGTTATCAATTGTGGTTGATTGTGGGATTGTTTCGTGTTGCATTTCAGCATAGAAGCATGAAATGAGACTAATTTCAAAGTGATCACCTTAATTTCATCATAGGTCCATGTTTTATGCTATTTTCGCATTTTGGTCCCTGGTTGCTCGGTTGATCGTTCGGTGCTCGTTTTGTCGTGTTTTCTTCCGTTGTGTGTTGTCAAATATAGGGTTTAATTCGAGCATCTAGAAAAGATGTTAATCAACGCTTTTAGGGTTACTAATTGGAGAGAAATCTTTGGATCTTTCATCGGTTAATCTCGTGTGATCCGCTCGATACGATCTGGTGGCTAGGCCGAATCGAGGGGGTTACATACCAAGCCTTTCAAGCATAAATACCCTTATGCTAAGCTTAAACCAAAACATGCATCTTTCAAACCATGCATTAGCAACATTTTCTACAATATAAATTTCCATTATATTGGCTCACAAGTGATAACAACAATCTCAAAAACAAAGTATCGATCACACGGATTACCAAGGGTTGTCTCACACCCTTCATACACTCTATCGGCATCTCAGGGTTCACACACGAGAGCGACCCCCATCGTTGTGACACCCGTGGTGGAGTATTCGGTACAATCACAACCCCTCAACACCACTCATCGGTAGATGTATAATCCACTAACGAGAGACGAGAAAAAACACAAGGTTCACACCCAGGAGATACCCTCAACGGTTGCAACCTTAAACACTCCTCAATCGTTAGGGTACTTGGATGGAGTATTCGGTACAATCACAACCCCTCAACATCCAAGGTGACTTGTTTATAATGCACTCAATCATGTAGCCGGATAACTATATCCGATTTCACTTATAAAACATTTTATTCAACATCACTTGCCAATATAACCCATAACTCATGCATAACTCACTGTTTTTACAAAGCATTCATGATAAGCCATCATCAAGCATTAAACCATGCTTAAAACCTCATGCATCAACACATGCATACAAGGACCACTTACCTAGTGCATCCTTAAACCACATGGCATCATCATACACAATTTATAATCTCAAAACATGCTTTAAAACAGTAGGTGAATGCATTTAAGACCAAGTGCAACCAAAGGCTCATAACTAGCACAACAGAGGGAGAAATTCCGATTTACTTACTTCCGAACTTAATAAAGCATTTCAAGCTCTTATTAAGTTCCCAAAACCTTTTCTAAAACGTTTCCACGTTGGAAAACCAAATTCCACTCACCGATTTGCAAAACCACGCTTGCCGACGCAACTAACGACCTTCCGAAGCCTCCAAAAACACCTCGTTTGCTTCCAGATTAATATCCCCTATTTTCAACGCATCAAAACAGAGGTTCAATGCATTAAAATGCATCCAAAACTCCAGCACACACAAGAAATTCCGCAGCTCTGCTCTAAAGCATCAAAACACCCATCCGAAACAACTGAAAACTCAATCGATTGACCTCAAACCTTAGCCCAGCCATTGCCCAACTCATCCAACACAATCTAAGCATTAATCAACATCCAAAAACAACCTAAAACCATCCTTATACCTCCAGCAACTCGAAATCCTCAAAAACACCTCAAAAGCTCACCCAAAACACTTCAAAAACTAAGGATCTCAAGGATTTCGGGATCTATATGATTAAGACTCCACTTCAACATCAAAAACCTTTCAAAACTCATTTAGAAACAATCTCAAAACAGCCAAATCAATTAAAGTCCGAAAATCACATTTTAAACCAATTTTTCATCAAGATTTCAAGAGTTTAACATTCTAACAACAAAACCTTAATCAAAATCAGTACTAAAGAGTCAAATATCTTTGGAATTTCATTAAAGAACTTAGATTAGAGGGATAGCACGAAAATTACCTCCAACCCTTGCTTCTCCTCTAATTTGACAAGTTTTACTTGAAGAAACTTGAACGGAAATGGGAGAAATCAATGGATAAGTGATAGGAATCAAAAGGGGATTTCAGAGCAAAAGATTTCTGGAAAATTGAGAGAAAAGAAAGGTGTTTGGCCTAAGTAAACGTGAGAAAATAAAAGCTCGTGAAAACTTTTTCTTAATCGTTTAACTACTTTCTTTAATTACCCAAATTAAAAAGCCTTTTAATTTTAATAGCATTTAAATCACATGCCAAATTAGGGAAATGCATAATTCCCAAGTAGCTCCCTAAAGATTCTAAGATTTTGACTCTTCTTGAAAAACCATTTTTTCAACTTTTAAATCTTTACATTTTGGTCACTACCCAAAATGTATACTTTCGAAAACTTGTTCTGTAAAATTAATTTGACCAACCTCTTAAACACTATTTTAGAGGATTTTAGAAAATTTTATCAGATTTTTTCCTATCCCGAACTCCGATCTCCCTAAACCACCTTTTAAACGGTTTGAACAACCGTCGCCGGTTCCACCGGTCCAACCGGACTCGCCAAAACATCTAAGCCCAAAATCGGGGCGTTACAATCTCGACCTCTCAACCTATACCCCCAAACTCTAAACAAGCATTGCCCTCAATGCTTACATTTCATACAAATGATAGAAAAATTAAATCACAAAATATGAGGGCATAAACAGATAAGCAACAAAAAATTGAAGAGGAATTTAAATGGATTTAGAGGTGGCAGAATCATCCTTCTCTTCACTATCGGACTCCAAAACTAGCCTCTTCGTTGGCTTAGAAGTTGCTCGCTTGATTCATTTGGATTCTCGGGGTGGCTAGACACATGATGGTGGGGTGGGCTTTGCTGCTGGGCATCTACCTCTTTAAGGGAATCAAGGTCGATGTTGTCCATATTTAGTCCTTTGTGGTTGATCAAGTCAAACACCCAGCTAACAGAGTGGTCATTATCTAAGGTGGTGTGGGGTATGGAGCCGGCCGGTGTGTTTAAGTCAGCTTTGCGCTTTCCTCTCCTTGCTCCGACAGAAAGTGTATCGGAGGATGTGGCGGGTTGGGACTGGTGGTGCCTGGCAGTAGTGGAGGCAGGGGTCTCTTGGGCTCTGTGCTAGGCTGCGGCGGCGGTAGGGAAGATGGGGAACTAGACCGTTGGATCAAGGAACCTTTTTTGGATCCACTGAATTGTTGCACTATGGAAGTCCTTGGTATACGCCATGAACAACTACTGGCGTTGGTCCATTGCCTCCAGCTTATTCAGAATCTGCTGGAGGTCTGCGGCGGTAGGGGCATGTGGTTGAGGTGTCACCTGGATGGATGTTGAGGCTGCTGCCCCAGCAATACTCTATGTCGGTGTGGCATGTATAGGCTCAGCGTCTGAGATCTCTATTATTTTGTGGCAGGTCACCTTGTCCCATCATTGTTTTCTTTTTTGAGTTCGTCGGTTCTGTCCAACGGGACTTCATTCTCCGTGTAGAGGCCGGTGATGAGTGACAGGAAATAGAGCAGCCCCTTCTCCTTCACTACATATTTGTAGATTTCCTGCACAATTAAATTACCTACATTAATTTTACAATTTTTCATAATAGAATGGATAAGAGCAAGCTTGGGCCGGATCAATGTCTGTGCTGTGGGAAGTCGGCAGAAAGCGGTGGTGGATGAACTTGTTCCATAGTTTGGCTTCCAGCCGTAGATATCGCTGTTGCACCGAGCCTCTATGCGAAGGACCAAAAATTGTCGAAGCACCGGTTGGCAGAGAAGAGATGTTTGATGCCAGGTCGAGTGGACGATGAACCATTGATGACGTCAACCCTAGGATTCAAACGAGGGATAAGATGAGCACATCCCTTATCCTCGAGCGTTCAAATTCAAATTCAAAGCTTATCATAGGTCATTCTCGCGCGCTTATTTAAGGAACTCAAGCAAACACTTAAGGAGGATGAACAATCAAATTTAGGAGGCTACACCAAGGAGACGTTCAAATCAAGCTTGACTGAGAACTTGGATTTTGAAGGGCTGCATTGAGAGACACCATTCCCACCCATTCTCTTCATTTAAGTTTTTTTTTTATTTAAGATGGTGATGTTGAGATACGATTATGGTTTTTGGTTGGAAACCCTCACCATGAACTAATTTAATAGTTGGTGAGGGATGGGTTCCTTGAACGCTATTTTCTATGTTTAGCTTTTAATAATTGGAAATGTGATGTCACTGTTTCTCCTATCTGACTTGATCTTAACTATTTTCACAAATATGATGCCAAGCGAGAGCTGACTTTGTTGACTTATTTTAAAAATCCAATTCACCCCCTCTTGGCTTATATTGTGTCATTGATCCACTCAACAATTGGTATCAGAGCCTACCTCTTTGAAGGATTAACAACCACAAGAGGAGTTCCCAGAAAGAGTTTGATCATCCAAAAATCAAGCCATGGCATCTACCTCCGGGTCAAGCATGTACGAGTCTCAATCAACCACCAAACCGCCTTTCTTCAACGATGATAACTACCCATTTTGGAAGAACCGGATGCACCTCTTCATCAAATCCAACGATTATCTATTTTGGGATGCCATTGAAGATGGTCCCTATATTCCAATGAAGAGAGACGACGAAGGAAGATTGGTGCTAAAGAAGAAAATTGAGATTAGTGAAGAAGAGAGAAAGAAGATTCAAATCAATGATAAAGCTCTTCACATGTTGTTTTGCTCTTTCGGTCCTGACATCTACTCCAAAGTTTCCCCCATTGAAAGTGTCAAGGAAGTGTGGGATACACTAGAGACCACTTATGAAGGAACAAGTGATGTGAAGGAGACAAAGATTGGAATTCTCAATCTTAGCTATGAGAATTTCAAAATGGAGCCCGACGAAATCGTGTCAAAGATGTTTGATCGTTTCTCAACTATCATCAATGGGCTAAAAGGTTTTGGAGAGATAATCTCGGAAGACAAACTAGTCCGGAAGCTACTCTACTCACTTCCCGAGTCTTGGGATGGGAAGAGAACCACCATCATTGAGGCAAAAAATTTGAAGACACTCAAGCTTGATGAGCTAGTGGGTTCCCTCCTAACTCATTAGATAATGAAGCAATGAATGAGAGATGAAAAAAAAAGGAAGAGAGAAGAGTGGAGAAGCTAGAGGTATAAAAGAAGAAGAAGATAGGAGTAGCTCTCAAAGCTTCACTACATGAGGAGAGCACTTCTAGTGAAGAGGATGACCTAGAAGAATTGGCTATGATAGCCAAAAGGTTCTCACGGTTTATGAGGTCCAACCGAGGAAGGAAGATTCAACGAAAAATAGACTTCAAAACCAAAAATAAAGAAGAAGAGAGGGATCAAATCATTTGCTTTGAGTGCAAAAAACCCGGTCACATTCGTTCGGAGTGCCCTCAACTCAAGAAGAAGGGCTTTGGGAAGAAGAAGAAGCTCAAAGCCAAGCTTGCTACTTGGAGTGACGAGTAGTCATCCAAGGATGAGGAACACGCAGTGGCCAACCTTTGCCTCATGGCTCTTAAGGAAGATTCCTTCATGGTAACCTCTAACTCATCATCTTTTGATTTTACATTTGATGAATTGCATGATGCTTATGATGAGTTACAAGAGGTATACGATGAGTTAGTTGAGAAGTATAAAGAGTCGGACATTAGAAATAAAAAGATTATTTCAGAATTAAATGATAAAAATGACTCACTTTCTCAAGCTAACTTAAAATTTGAGAAAAAGATCTTAGGTCTACAAGATGAACTTAAATTCTTTCAAGATGAAAATGTAGACTTAAACAATCTTATTTCTCAATGCAATAGTGAACACCAAAGGGTGTTAGATGAGCTTAACAAGCTCAAGGAGTCTTTCAAAAATGTTGGTAATGTAGGAAATGAGATAGGTGAATCCTCTTAAACTAACCAAACTAAAAGAAAGACATACAACTACAAACAAAATAGCTTCCATAGGCATAATAGAACCAAGAAAATTAGAAGTGTATGGGTTCCTAAGGAACTCGTCAAGTCTAATAATGTTGTTGCTATGTCACCTTGGATTCCTAAGGGAACCAAGCTTTTGGGAGCTAACACTCGTGGACCCAAAATGATTTGGGTACCAAAAACCAAAGTTTAATATTTTTATTTGTAGGGGGAGCATTGCTACAAGGCAAAAGCACAAAGTCAAAATTCATGGTACCTTGATAGTGGATGCTCGAGACACATGACTGGAGACAATAGTCGATTCATGGACTTAAAGCCAAAAAGTGGAGGAGTAGTGACATTTGGTGACAACTCCAAAGGCCACATTAAAGGTATTGGATCCATAGGTAATCACTCTACTATTCTCATTGAAAATGTTTTATATGTCGATGGTCTAAAACATAATTTATTGAGCATTAGTCAATTATGTGACAAAGGATTTAATGTCTTATTTGATAAAAATGGGTGCAAAATTGTTGACATTAAATCAAATAATATAATGCTCATTGGTCATCGCATAGGTAATATATACATGGTGCATTTAGATGACATCCATAGATCACATGCATGTTTTGTTGCACAAAATGAAAATGATGCATGGCTATGGCATAGGAAACTAGGACATGCTAGCACTAGTGTTTTAGATAAATTAGTTTCCCTAGATCTAGTTAGAGGTTTGCCCAAAATTAAGTTCTCAAATGACAAAATTTGTGATGCATGCTCTAAGGGTAAACAACATAAGTCATCCTTTAAATCCATTAATGATGTTTCTACAAGTATGTGTTTACAACTAATTCACATGGATTTATTTGGACCTATTAGAACTATGAGCTTGGGTGGTAAATCGTATGCATTTGTACTTGTTGATGACTATTCTAGATTTACTTGGGTTGTAACGCCCCGGTTTTGGGCTTGGAAGTTTTGGGTTTGGACCGGACCGGTCGGGTTGCGGTTCGAATATATAAAGGTGAAATTAGGAAAGCCTAGTTCGGGTTGCATTAAAAATATGGAAAAATGTCCTAAAATCCTCTTTTAATATATATAAGTGAACTGTGAAATCAATTTTACAAAATGAGGTTGGGAGGGGTGACATTTTGGCTAGTGACCAAAATGTAATTTTTGAAAGTTGCGTGACTGTTTTAGAAAGGATTGAAACTTTGAATCTTTAAGGAGCTATTTACCCAATGGGAGTTTCTCCAGATTTTTCTAAAATATTAAAGGTTTATTAAATGGTTTTTAAATAAAAGAAAAGTGGAGGGAAAATATTTTGTCATTTTCTAACTAACTTTTCTCTCAATCTTCTATTTTCTTTTCCCTCATTTTCTCTCAACCCAAACATCTTTTCTCCAGAGATTTTCTTCTGATTTTGTCACCTAAACATCTCTTTTCAATTCTCTTTTGATCTCTAATCATTTCTTCAACAAAACCTCACCATTTGCTAAGTGGAATTTTCAAGATTTTGGTTCCAAAAAGGGAGAAACTCAAGTTTGGAGGTAAGAACGTCCTTCTCCTCTAAACTCTCAGTTCTTTACTGAAATTCCCAAGTTCTCAATCCTTGAATTATGATTTATTAAAGGTTTTACAATGGTAATCTTGATTGTGGCTTTAGAATGCACGATTTGGTGATTTTTGGTGAAATTTCGTGAGATCTGTTTGGGCAGTGTTTTGAGGTGTCAAATTGATGTTAAATGAATGTTAAATTGATAAGGAATTGAGGTTTTATCAATGCAATCCTGAATAGGTTGAATTTCCTAAGTTTTGCTTGATGTTTTTGGTTGTTTTTGGGGTGTTTTTGATGATCTGTTATAGCTGGAGGTATAAGGACGTGATTGTGATCATTTTGGATGTTAATTGATGTTTAAAAATGGTTAGAAGTGATGGATCTTGGCTGGGTTAAGTTTCGGAAGTGTTTGGTGGTGATTTCGGTTGTGTTTGGTAGCCGAAATGTTGGATTTGTGATGAGCAGCGAGTTTAGTTGTGTTGCTGTTGTTTTTAATGCATAATGATGCATTAATCTTCTGTTTTTATGTGCTTGAAACAGGGGAGGAAGATCCGTGAGCATTTGAGGTGGTGTGGAAGGTTTCGGATGCTTGGAAGGCTTGTTGGCTAGCCTTGTTTTGTGTATCGGTGAGTGAAGTTGGGTTTTCAGCTTTTAAACCAGGGTTTGAAGGTTTGGGAGCTTAGTTTAAGTCTAAACAACTTTGCTAAGCTCAAGAGTAAGTAAATGGATTTTCGCTCTTGGTTTGTGTTGTGAATTGGCTTTTTAAGCAATTGTGATTGATGGTTGCAATGCATATGATTTGTATGTTTTAAATTCTGTTTGGAAGCATGTTTTAGCATGGTTTAATGCTGGTTTTGAAAGCCATATGTGAAGGATGCTCAAGGTAAGAGATCCTTGGTTTTGTACATGGAAATTGTGGTTTTGATGCATGGTGTTGCATGTTGTTTAATGGCTTTGTGTAATGCTTTAAAAACAGTGAATTGATGATGGTAAATGATGAATTTTGCATTATGGTTATGCATGTGAATTAAAGGATTAATGTGGTAAGGTGGTTATGTTGGCAAGTGATGTAAGTGGTTCTTGGTTCTTTGATCGGATATAGTTAGCCGGCTATAGGATTGGGTGCACCGTGAATAAAGTCGCCTTGGATGTGGAGTGGTTAAGTGTGAACCGGTAAACTCCATCCAAGTATCCTAACGAGATGGTTAAGGTTATAATGGTGATTGGAATCCCATTCGAGGACCTTGGGTAAGCAAAGGTAATAATGGTGGTTAAAATTCCATTGGTGGACCTTGTGCTTGTTAAGATCACAATGGTGGTGTAAAGTCCATGTGTGGATCTTGTATAGGGTGTCCCGGATCTCGTTAGTGATGTTATACAACTACCAATCGGTGATGCTAAGGTTATATGGTGTTTAAAAGTCCATATATGGGAACCTTGTGCATGTTAAGGTTGTATGGTGGTTAAAAGTCCATACATGGGAACCTTGTGAAAGTTAAGGTTGTATGGTGTTTAAAAGTCCATACATGGGAACCTTGTGAAAGTTAAGGTTGTATGGTGGTTAAAAGTCCATACATGGGAACCTTGTGAAAGTTAAGGTTGTATGGTGTTTAAAAGTCCATACATGGGAACCTTGTGAAAGTTAAGGTTGTATGGTGGTTAAAAGTCCATACATGGGAACCTTGTGAAAGTTAAGGTTGTATGGTGTTTAAAAGTCCATACATGGGAACCTTGTGAAAGTTAAGGTTGTATGGTGGTTAAAAGTCCATACATGGGAACCTTGTGAAAGTTAAGGTTGTATGGTGTTTAAAAGTCCATACATGGGAACCTTGTGAAAGTTAAGGTTGTATGGTGTTTAAAAGTCCATACATGGGAACCTTGTGAATGGTAAGGTCAAATGGTGTTTAAAAGTCCATTTGGGGACCTTGGATTGGTAGGGTGTATGAAGCGTGGGGACAACGCTTGTGATCCGCGTATCCGATTGGATGTTGAGTTGAAAAGTGGATTTGGTTGATCACTTGGAAGCCAATATATGTTCTTGAATATAATGAAGCATGAGATGCTTGAAATGATGCATGGTTGCATGAGACATGTATAATGTATTATGAATGCATGCTTACTTGTTAGTTTGAACAAGTGTTGGTTATCTATTGAGAATGGTGCATGTGTGCATGAAATCTCTTTAGTGCATTGAAGTCTTGTGAAGACTTGTTTTTAAGGCATGTGATGCAAAGGTTGGTGATGTGGTTCATATGTTGCATTTGTTTAATGCATATGGTAAATTGAATGAGTAAGTGGTTTTAAGGGTTTCTTGCTTTAAAATGATATTCAAATATGAGCAAGGTATGATGTGAAGTGGGAGTGTTTTCCAAAGTTTTGAATTTAACCTTGCATGTGATGTTTATGCTTGGATTGGTTAAATTGTTGATTTTGCAAGTTGTTCTTTGAAAGGGTTTTCTTATCTCTTCTAAGCTAAGGGTTTGTTTTTCATGTTTGAGCAATGCATGATGTTATGCATGTTGTTGAAAACGGTTTTCAAACTTGCTTTGGTTTATTGAATCGAGTTTGCTTTTAAAAGTGGTTTTATGACTCGCTGCATTGATGGTGTTTTGGTTTTGGGCATTCCTCACTAAGCATTATGTGCTTACGCTCCTTTTTGTCCATCAATGCAGACATTTGAAGTTGGAGCAGCGAGAAGCAAGGGATTCAAGGGGGAACTCCACTTGAGATGTATGTCTCGGTTAATAGCTATAGATAATAAAGGAAATGGGGGAAGAATCTCTTATATTGTTGTTTAGAGAGGATTTGTATGTTGGACAAGTTTGGTTTATGATTTTGAACTATGTGGTGTAAGCTTGCAACGTTTGAATCTTCTTATGCTTAAGTTGTTATGCTATGCTTCTTGTTTGAAAAGCATGATTGAGTGTTGGATGTGTTGAATGAGTTGGTGCATCTAGGGGTGGTTTTGTATCTAGATTTTGATGCAAATTGGTAGGTTTGATGTTTGGCATGCTGTTGATTTATTGTGGAATGGTTTGGAGCATGTTTGATGGGGTTTAAAGGTGTTAAAACAGGCCAAACTGCTGTTTCTGGGCAGGGTGTTTCGAAACACCCTTGCCTATTTCGAAACAGGCCCTTGTTTTGGCTAGGGTGTTCCTGAACGGCCTAGCCTGTTTCTGAACACTTTGGCTACTGCCAAGGGGTGTTCCTGAACGGCCTAGACCCGTTTCTGAACACCTGATGGTTTGCAAGCTTTACGTTTTAGTCTCGTTTCTTGTTTGTGCAATTGCTTGAGTTTGAGATGTCCGTTTGAGATGAAATTTTGCAGAGAGGCATGAAACATGACTAATTTCATAATGGTAACTTAAAAATTGGTAAAGTCCTCTTAATTTTCAGAATTTACAATTTGGTCCCTAATTTCGTATTTTGTGCAATTGGGTCCCTTATCGTTTTCCGATTGCTGTGATTTTTGAGTATGCTTATCTCAAGAATATGCCTAGGTTAAATGTGCATCTAGAAAAGTTTAAAAAGAAAAAAAAGGGTCGTTAATCAAGGTTGACTTTCGGGTTGACTTTGGTTTTCCCCGTGTAATCTTCGTAGTTCGGGTCAACCGTCTAGGCCGGGCTACGGGGGTTACATGGGTTCTATTTTTAAGTACTAAAGATGAGGCTTTAGAAAAATTCATCACGTTTTCAAAATTAACTGAAAATGATCTTGAACTTAAAATTTCTCATATTAGAAGTGATCATGGAACCAAATTTCAAAATCTAGGTTTTGAAGAGTTTTTAAATGAAAATGGTATTAGCCACAATTTTTCGGCTCCTTGAACTCCTCAACAAAATGGGGTAGTTGAGAGGAAAAATAGGATTTTACAAGAAATGGCTAGAACCATGCTTTGTGAAAACAATTTACCTAAATATTTTTGGACGGAAGCCACAAATACCGCTTGCTACATTGTAAACCGAGTAATGATTAGGTCACTTTTAAAGAAAACACCATATGAGATTTTAAAATCTAAAAAGCCTAACATTAGCTATTTTCATCCATTTGGTTGCAAGTGTTTTGTTTTAAACAATGGAAAAGATAACTTAGGTAAATTTGATGCTAAAAGTGATGAAGCTATTTTCTTAGGTTATTCCTTAAAATCTAAAGCATATCGTGTATTTAATAAGAGAACTTTAGTAGTAGAAGAGTCTATTCATGTAGTATTCGATGATAACCTCCTTTCGAGGAAGGATTCTTGTGATGATGATGATGTAGGAATCCTTCATGCCTTTGATGGAGGACAAACTTCAAAGGAGGATGAGATTCCAAAGAAAGAAGAGGATGCACAAGATCCAGCTCTTGAAGCCTTGAAGGACTTGACTCTTGAGGAAAAGAAAGTGAGCTACCCAAGGGAGTACAACTATGTCAAAGGTGGTGAAATCATGGGTGATCCATCCAAGGGGGTAACTACTAGATCTTCTCTTAAACTCGTGAATCATGTTGCTTTTATCTCATGTATAGAGCCTAAGAACATTAAAGATGTAACGCCCCAGTTTTGGGCCTGAAAGTTTAGAGGTTGAATCGGACCGGTCGAGGGCGGTTTAAATCTTTAAGGGAGATTTAGGAACACCTAGTTCGGGATGTTTTAAAAATGTGGAAAAATACTTAAAAATCCTCATTTAATATATGAATGATTATGGTGAAAACAATTTTACAAAATAAGGTTTGAAAATACTACCTTTCGGTGTAGTGACCAAATCGCAGTTTTTGCAAAAATTAAATAGTGATTGTTTTGTAAAGGATTGAAACTTTGAATCTTTAAGGAGCTAATTTTACCAAAATGTTTTATATCAGATTTCTTCTTAATTTGGGTGATTTTATTAATGTTTTAATTAAAGGAAATAAAGGTTAATTAGAAAGAAAATTATCTTTGACTTTTCATAACTACCTTTCATCAATTTTCTCTCATTTCATTTTCTCTTAATTTCTTTTCAGCAAAAAACATTTCCTCCATCAATTATCCTTTGATTTTCATTACTTTTGATGAAATTTCAATCCCCTCTTGATTCCTAATCTTTTCTCACCAAATCCTCTTGTTTTAACATTGGATTTTCAAGAAAACTTGCCCAAGTCAAGGAGAAATCAACCATTAGAGGTAAGCTTCGTCCTTCTCCTCTAATGATCAGTTCTTTACTGAAATTCTCAAGTTATCAATCCTTTGTTAATGATTTTTGAGTTGCTTTAATGTTAGAAACATGAAATTGAGTTAAAATTTAAGATTCTTGATGAGAGCTTGGTGATTTTAGTAATTCTTGGTTAGGCTCTATTTTGAGGTTGTTTTCTAATGTATTTTGGTTGGTAATTGATGTTATAAATGAGGTTTAATCACACAAATCCCGAATAGGTGTGAATTCCTAAGTTTTGTATGCTAGAATGATGGTTTTTGGGGTGGTTTTGATGATCTGCTGTTGCTGGAGGTATAAGGTCATGTTTATGTTGCTTTTTGATGTTGATTAATGTTTAGAAATGGTTAGAAGTGATAGATCTTGGATGGGCTTTGTTTTGGAAGAGTTTGGAGGTGTTTTCGGTGGCCGAAATGAGGTTCTTGAGTAGAGCAGCGGGTTTAGAGGTGTGGTTGATGATTTTAATTCATGGTGATGCATTAATCCTCTGCTCTTATGTGTTAGAAACATGGGAGAGTGATCCGGAAGCAATCTGGGTGGCGTTGGAGGTTTCGGATGCTTGTTTGGCTCGTCAGCTAGCTTAGTGTTGCGTATCGGTGAGTGAGATCGTGTTTTCCAGCTTTGGAATGATTTTGAAAAGAGGTTTGGGAACTTAAATCTAGGATTGAAATGCCGGTTTAAGTTCGGAAGTAAGTGAAGTAGATTTCTCTCTTGATTTGTGCTATTATTGTTTTGAAAAGTATAAAAATGGATTTGGATGTGTTTGGTTTGGCAATATGGTTTAATTTGCTGTTTGAGCATGGTTTTTAAGCATGAGAGTTGGTTATCAAACTTGGTTTGGTGAAGGAAGCATGAAACTAATGTTCCTTGAGAGTATGTGTTGTTGATTTGTGTTTTAAAGGCATGGTTTAGCATTTTGGCCTTAATGGTGTTGCATGCTTTGAAAACAGTAGATGTGTTAATGATTTTAACATGATATATTGGCATAGATGATGAGAAGATTACCGGATATAATTGATCGATCAATAGGATGTAGAGTGCACTATAAACTAAAATTCGTACGTGCTCTTGGGATTCGTTCCAAAGAGAGAGACCGATGAGGGGCATTCTATCGGAGTAGGACTTGGTGAAACACCCAAGCTTTATCGCATTGAATGGTACCGCCATGAGAAATCGATGAGGGGCATTCTATCGTAGTAGGACTTGGTGAAATACCCAAGCTTTTTGGCAACAAGAGTTATTGCCATGAGACCGATGATGGTCATTCCATCGGAGTAGGACTTGGTGAAATACCCAAACTTCTGGCAAATGTAGAAACCGTCATGTGAGTACGGTGATGGTAGATGCCACCGGAAAATTATGTTCTAGACGAATGAGTACGGTGATGGTAGATGCCACTGGAAGTGTCTAGTGAGTTGTCCGCATATCCGTGTATAATAGAATATGTAAATGCCAATATATGAGAATGAAATGTGTGTCACAAGTACCAATGCTTGAAATGTTTTATGCTTTGAGAAAATGCATATGAAATAATGAGATTGCGAAGTGCTTTTGTGTAGCCTTGCCATGAGTTTTGCATAGGTTGAATGCATGAGATAGCTAGATGGTACATGTGGTTTTCAAATGGGATTTGCTTATGCAAATGAGGTTTGAGTTTATGAAATGCTTTTGAGTAACAAGCATGGATGGATTTGCCATGAGTTTTGCATTGGTTGAATGTATGAGATAGAAAGGTGGTACGTGTGGTTTCAATTGGTGTTTTGCTTTGAAAAGAGTTTCAAGCATGTGAAAGAAAGAATGTGATGTGGAATTGGTATTTAAGAAAATTGGTTTAAGCTTTGCATGAAGTTTTATGCATGTGAAGGTTTAAACGGAAATAATTGCAAGAATGTTGTTTAGATTGAGTTGCTCTTTGCATTTGAGCTTTGTGTTGATTTATATGTTGAGCAATGCATGATTTAAGGTAATGATGTTTCAAATGAAGTTTTCAAACAATACCTTGAGTTTTAGAGGTGTGATTGCAAATAAAGAAAGTTTTATGGTTTTGCTGCATTGATGGTGTTTTGGTTTTGAGCATTCCTCACTAAGCATTATGTGCTTACGCTCTTTTTTGTCCATCAATGCAGATAGTTGAATTTGGGTCAGCGAGAAGCAAGGGATTCAAGAAGAGCTCCACTTGAGAAGTATGTTTTGATTTATAGCTATAGTGTAACACCCCAATTTTGGGCTTGGAAGTTTAGGGTTTGAACTAGACCGGTCTGAGAAATGGTTCGAATATAAAAGGGAGGTTTAGGGAAAGCCTAGTTCGGGATGCTTTAAGAATATAGAAAAATATCTAAAAATCCTCATTTAATATATATAAGAGAGTGGTGAAATCAATTTTAAAAAATAAGGTTTGGAAATACTACATTTCGGTGTAGTGACCAAATTGCGATTTTTGCAAAGTTTAGTAGTGACTGTTTTGTAAAGGATTGGAGCTTTGAATCTTTAAGGAGCTAATTTACCCAAAATGTTTTTCTCCAGATTTTTCCTTAATTTGGGTGATTTAATTAATGATTTAATTAAATAAAAGAAAGGTGAAAACTACTTTTTGACTTTCTTAACTACCTTTCTCTAATTTTCTCTCATTCCTTTTTCTCTCAAAATCCTATCATCCAAACACCTTTTCTCCAGAAAAATTTACATTGATTCTTACTTCAATTGATGAGATTTTCAATAATCATTGGTTCCTAATCAATCTTGCAACAAATCCTTTTGATTTCCACATTGCATTTTCATGGAATTTTGCCCAAATCAAGGAGAAATCATCTTTTAGAGGTAATATTGTTCTTCTCCTCTAAATACTCAGTTCTTTACTGAAATTCCCAAGTTGCCAATCCTTTATTAAAGTTTTATAAATGGTTTTAATGTTAGAAACAAGATTTTGGCTTAAAACTCAAGATTTTGGAAGAGATCTTGAAGATTTTTGTTGTAATTGATTGGGCTGTATTTTGAGATAGTTCTCTAATGTATTTTGGATGTTAAATGATGTTAGAAATGAGGTTTTATCAATCCAATCCCGAATAGGTTGTGTTTCCTAAGTTTTTGCTTATGAAAATGGTGGTTTTTGAGGTGTTTTTGGTGTTCTATTATAGTTGGAGGTATATGGACGAGTTTAGAGTTGTTTTTTGATGTTAATTGATGTTTAGAAATGATTAGAAGTGATGGATCTTGGCTGGGTTAAGTTTTGGAAGAGTTTGGAGGTGATTTTGGTTGTGTTTGGTGACCGAAATGTTGGTTTTAGGTAGAGCAGCGAGTTTAGGAGTGTTGACTGAAGATTTCAATGCATGATGATGCATTAATCCTCTGCTTTGATGTGTCTAAAACATGGGAGACATCTTCGGACACTTTTGGAGTTGATCCGGAGGCTTAATCGGCGTTTCGGCAAGCAAGCGAAACGAAATTGGTGAGTGTGTTTGGGTTTGAAGTCCATGAGGACAAAAATACAAGGTTTGGGGATTTAGGAGAGGTTTGAAACACCTTCCTAAGTCCGGAAGTAAGTATGGCTTGTTTTGATCTCTCTAAAGTGGTGTTTGGCCCCAAAATGCTTTTACATGCTCATGGTTAGAGATTGTTAAATTCCTACTGTTTTTATGCATGTTTTGGAGCATGAGATTGTGCTTGTAAAGATGTCATGAGATGGCATGTTGCATTGAATAGATTTGAGCTTTTGGTTTGAAGCAAAGTATGATTTATGATTTGAAATGTGGTGAGAAAACTCTTGAGTTTTATTGCATGAAAAACAGTAGGTGAGATAATATTTTAACACATTATATTGGCATAGATGTTGAGAAACTTACCGGATATAATTGATCGATCAATAGGATGAGAGTGCACTATAAACTAAAAATTCGTATGTGCTCTTTAATTAAGCCAAAGGGAGATTTTCCGATGATGGGCATTCCATCGGGTAGGACTTGGTGAAATACCCAAGCTTTGTGGCGATGAGAGAATCCGCCATGTGAGTACGGTGACGAGAGATTCCACCGGAAGTTGTGTTGCTAGACAAGTGAGTACGGTGATGTGAGATTCCACCGGAAGATTCTAGTGTAGAAATGTGTCTGCATATCCGAGTATTAATGAGATGCTAAATGCCAATATAAATGATGAAATTGTTTTTGTTACACATGTACCTTGATGGAATGATTTATTCTATGAGATATGCATATGTGTTTTGTTTAGAAATGCTTTGACAATACAAGCATGTGAATGGCCTTGCCATGAGTTTTGCATTAGTTTTAATGCATGAGATAGAATGAAGGTACATGTGATTTCAATGAGTTTTGCTTTGAAAGTTTATCAAGCATGAGAAAGAAATGAGCATGTGGTTTAAAAGCTTTAAAGAAAGTGTTTTCTAAAATTGCATTATTGTGTTGGTTTCTTTAGAGCATGCCTCACTAAGCAATTATGCTTACGCTCTCTTTTACCAATAATGCAGATAATTGAGGTGTTTGAGGGCATCAAGGAAGCTAAGTTTATCTAAGGGAATCCAAGCTCATGTATGGTGAAGTTTTCGTACACTATTAGTTTTGATAAATTGGCAATGGGAACTTAAGATTTGTTTTGGGAAATGTGTTAAACTCCCTAAGGTTGTGGCATGTTTGCCTTGGCTGGTTTGAATTGTAAATGGCCTTAAATGTTTGATTTGAAGTTTGATTGCCTATTTGGTTTTGTTAATAGGAAGCATGCCTCTAGATTTGCGAGTTTTCATGTTTGATGCTATGAAGGTGTTTAGGAGTTCTAAATATGTACCTCATTTGTTTGATGACTTGTTGGTATGTTTGGGGAGTCCTTTGGTTGTGTTTGAATGGGTGTATGCATGAAAAACCAGCAATTTTTGCAGTTTCTGGGCAAACCGTATCGAAACACTCTCTGGCGTTTCGAAACGGGGGCCTGTAATGGCCTTCGTGTTTCGAAACGGCTGGAGGCTGTTTCGAAACGTTTTGGCTACTGGAGAGCTGTGTTTCGGAACAAGTTTTGAAACGAGGGAGTGTTTTGCCCTACCTTTTCGATACGGCTGGTAGGTGTTTCGAAACAGGTGACCGTTGGTTACAGATTTGAATTGTTCTAAAGTTTACATGTTTTACATTTTAGTCCTAAATGTTGAGATTGCAATTTCTTGAGCTTGGGATGTCCAATTAAGTTGAAATTTGGCAGAGAAGCATGTAACATGACTAATTTCATATTGGTAACTTTAAAGTTAGAAAGGACCCTCTAATTTTTAGAAATTACATTTTGGTCCCTAAATTTGTATATTGTGCAATCGAGTCCCTTTTTGAAATCCGATCGCTGTGCCTTTCTCTATCGTATCTCGTGAGTACTCACTTAGGGTTAACAAGCATCTAGACAAGATTGAAAATAAAAAAGGGTCGTGAATCAAGGTTGACTTTTGGGTTGACTTTGGTTTTCCCCGTGTGATCTTCGTAGTTCGGGTCAACCATCTAGGCCGGGCTAAGGTGGTTACATTTGGTGGTATCAGAGCTTGGTTCTCGTATAATTGGGGTTTGTGTTGTGGATGTTGTTTGTGTAATTGCATGATGTGCCTTTTGGGTGAAAGAATGTTGTGTGAATAGTGATGTATGATATCAATTGTGATGTTTTTGTGATATGATGCTATGTTGGAGTGTGTTAGGAGATCCCATTGCCATATCAAAACTAATGAAATGAATTGTTTTCGAAAATGAGCTTGAGTACTTGGATTACTTACCTTATTGTGCCTAATTATGTTCATTGCATTTTGTTAGTGCATTGTTTTCTTTGTAAATGGGGCCACGTAGAGAGATGAGGATGAATACAAGAGCTATGGCTCAGAATGAGAATGATGAGAATGCGGAGAATGTTGTGGATTTACCTCCTCCTCCTGGTGGTGGACCACCTGGTGGTGATGGTGGTGCTGGAGTTGGAAATGATGGTGCTGGTGCTGGGGTCGCTGGACCTGAAGGTGTGCAGGGGCAAGCTGCTCCTGACATGACGGTGTTGATTCAGGCTATTGCTGGAGCCTTTCAGGCAGCATTAGCTGGAGCTCATGGAGCTGCGCATCAGGATGATGCCAATGTGAGATTGCCTTTGGAACGTCTTCGCAGTCTGGGAGGGACTGACTTCAAAGGTCTATCTCCGGAAGGATCTGAGTCTTGGTTGGAAAGCACCAGGAGGATTTTGGGTCAGATGAACTGCAATAATGTGCAGAAGCTGGGTTGTGTGGTGTCACTGCTTCATGGTGATGCTTATACGTGGTGGACGACCACTATCTATGGGATGGAAGATGATGAGGTGACCTGGACGTTCTTCCTGAGTGCATTTAAGCGGAAGTATCTGGGTGTGGGATACCTAGATGACAAGAAAAGAGAATTTATGTCTCTTGTGCAAGGTAGAATGACGGTGGCTGAGTACGAGATCCAGTTTGTCCGCCTTAGTCAGTATGCACCTGAGCTGATCCCTAATGAGCAGGAGAGGTGCAAACGATTTTGTTATGGGTTAGTAACGGATGTGAAGACTTTCATGCTTGCGGCTAACTATACAGATTTCGATGTCTTGGTCACTAGAGCCAAGGACATTGAGTCACATCTTGGTTTGACTAGTCGAGCAGGTGGATCTAGCTCTGGGAAGAGAGCGGCTGAACGCGATTATGGTAGAGATCACAACAAGAGGCATAAGGATAGGAGGCCGCACTTTGATGCTAGGCGCGGGGGTGGTAACCCTATGAGAGGTCAGCAAGGACCTAATGTTGTTCTGAGGACACCTGAGTGTAACCGTTGTGGTAGACGACATGGTGGTGAGTGTTGGGGTAACCTTGGAACATGCTGGAATTGTGGGAACCGTGGACATTTGAAGAAGGATTGTCCTCAGCCTCTGAAGGAGGGACAGGCTCCGGTGAGAGCAGCTGAGCCACAGAGAGGCCGTGGGCGCGGTCGTGGTAATTTTTACCTTAGAGATGATGGAGGTAGGAATTTAGCTCATGTTGTGGCCGTTCAACCTAAGGGTGGTGGTCAGGCTCGAGTGTATGCCCATCATGAGGGAAGGAATGATACAAATGTGATCGCAGGTACCTTTACTTTGCAATCCTTATCATTACTTTCTTTGATTGATTCTGGATCTACACATTCATACATATTGTGTGAACATGCTCAAACACTTGGTTTACCTGTTGAGTCTTTGGATGTTGGTATGCGTGTGACTAGTTCCTTTGGTGAAACGGTTGTAACACGGAAGTTGTATAGAAGATGTCCCTTGAAAGTGCAAAACCATGTTTTTCTTGTTGATCTCATGGAATTGCCATTCTATGATTTTGATGTAATCCTTGGTATGGATTGGCTTGTTGAGCATCGGGTTGTAGTGGATTTTGGAAGCAAGCGAGTTTCGCTGAAACTTGCGGATGATTACGAAGTGGTGGTGGTTGGTGAGAATATGAAGTTTCTTGCCAATGTGGTGTCTACATTAGAAGCGAGTCGGATGCTGAGGCAAGGTTGTGAGGCTTACTTAACCTTTGTGATGAATCCTAGTACAAAGGAGTTGCGCGTTCAGGATATCAGAATTGTACGGGAGTTTCCTGGAGTGTTTCCGGAGGAGTTACCTGGATTGCCGCCTAGTCGAGAGGTGGAGTTTGGAATTGAGCTGTATGAAAACATAACTCCAGTGTCCATTGCTCCCTATCGCATGGCACCGAAGGAGTTAAAGGAGTTAAAGACGCAACTTCAGGAGTTGCTTGACCGTGGCTTCATTCGGCCAAGTTTGTCACCTTGGGGTGCACCGGTCTTGTTTGTGAAGAAGAAGGATGGCACTATGAGAATGTGCATCGATTATCGTCAGCTGAACAAGTTGACTATCAAGAATAAGTATCCTTTGCCGAGGATTGATGAACTTTTTAATCAGTTTTGGGGAGCAGCTGTGTTTTCCAGGATTGACTTAAGGTCAGGATACTACCAGCTTAAGGTGAAAGATGTGGATGTGCCAAAAACAGCCTTTAGAACGAGGTATGGGCATTATGAATTCCTTGTGATGCCATTTGGTTTGACGAATGCTCCTGCGGCTTTCATGGACATGATGAATAGAATGTTCCATGAATATTTGGATAAGTTTGTTGTGGTGTTCATTGACGATATCATTGTGTACTCTCGTACTGAGGAAGAGCATGAAGGTCATTTGAGGGATGTCTTGCAAGCGCTTCTGGAAAATCAGGTTTATGCTAAGTTGAGCAAGTGTGAGTTTTGGTTGAAGGAAGTTGTGTTCCTTGGTCATGTGGTTTCAGTTGAGGGAATTCGTGTTGATCCTCATAAGATTGAGGCGGTTATGAATTGGAAGCCTCCTAAGTCTGTTCATGAAGTCCGCAGTTTCCTTGGGTTGGCAGGATATTATCAGAGGTTTGTGGATGGATTTTCGAAGATTGCTGCACCTTTAACGAAGTTGTTGCAAAAAGATGTCAAGTATGAGTGGACAGAAGCAAGACAACAAACTTTTGAGAAGCTTAAGGCAGCTTTGACGCAAGCTCCTATCTTGGTTCAACCTGAATCAGGAAAAGAGTTTGTGGTGTACAGTGATGCATCCTACGTTGGTTTGGGGTGTGTGCTAATGCAAGAGGGTAAGGTGGTGGCTAATGCATCGTGACAGTTGAAGGTGCATGAGCGCAATTACCCTACGCATGATATTGAGTTAGCTGCGGTGGTTTTTGCTTTGAAAATTTGGAGACATTATCTTTATGGTGAGAAGTGTATTGTGTACACGGACCATAAGAGTTTGAAGTATTTGATGTCTCAGAAGGAGTTGAATCTTAGGCAACGACGTTGGGTGGAGTTGCTTAAAGATTACGATCTGACGATCGAGTACCATCTGGGAAAAGCTAATGTTGTGGCGGATGCCTTGAGCAGGAAGGTGGCGGTTGAGTTAAGGGCTATGTTTGCCAGCTTGAGTATTTCGCAAGATGGAGGTCTTGTGGCTGAATTGCAAGTGAAACCATCTCTAGTTCAGTTGATAAAGGATAAGCAGTTGTTGGATGATTCATTGGTGCCACATGTTCAGGATATCGCTGAGGATAGATCATCGGATTTTTGTTTTAATGATGATGGAGTTCTATGTTTTAGAAGTCGGATAGTAGTGCCGAATGATGTGAAGTTGAGGCATACTATTCTAACCGAAGCTCATAGTATTCCTTTTGCTATGCACCCTGGTAGTACAAAGATGTATCGTGATTTAAAGAACGAGCACTATTGGGTGGGATTGAAGAAAGATGTTGCGGAGTATGTGAGTAAGTGTATGGTTTGTCAGCGGGTTAAGGCTGAGCATCAGTTTCCTTCAGGGTTGTTGCAACCGTTGAGGATCCCTGAATGGAAGTGGGAAAGAATTACCATGGACTTTGTTTCTGGTTTGCCCTTGTCGCCATCGAAGAAGAACTCGGTGTGGGTGATTGTGGATCGCCTTACGAAGTGTGCGCATTTCTTGCTTGTACATACTACGTATACTTTAGATAAGCTTGCAGATATGTACATTTCTGAGATTGTACGTTTGCATGGTGTACCAAAGTCCATAGTGTCGGATAGAGATTCGAGGTTCACATCGCGTTTTTGGGAATGTTTGCATCAAGCTTTGGGTACGCGGCTGAATTTCAGTACTTCTTATCATCCACAATCGGATGGACAGTCTGAGCGTGTTATTCAAGTGCTTGAGGATATGTTGAGGTGCTGCGTAATTGAGTTTCAAGGCTCTTGGGAGAAGCATTTGCCTTTGGTGGAGTTTGCTTATAACAATAGCTACCAGGCAAGTATTCGAATGGCACCTTATGAAGCCTTGTATGGGAGGAAGTGTAGGACTCCTCTTTGCTGGGCTGAAACGGGTCAGAAGTTGGTCTCGATGCCGGCCTTGTTGAAAGGAACCACCGAGAAGGTGAAGCTCATTTGTGAGCGGTTGAAGGCAGCTTCTGATCGACAGAAGTCTCACGCGGATCTGAAGCGTAAGGAGGTCGAGTTTGCGGTGGGTGACCGTGTGTTTTTTAAGGTTTCACCTTGGAAGAAGGTGATGAGGTTTGGTCGGAAGGGTAAGTTGAGCCCTGGGTATATTGGACCATACGAGGTGATTGAACGTGTGGGTCCTGTTGCTTATAAGCTGAGGTTACCACAAGAGTTGGAAAAGATACATCATGTGTTTCATGTCTCTATGCTTCGGAGGTATAGATCGGATCCTTCGCATGTTATGCTTGTGGAGGAAGTGGAGTTGAATCCAGATTTGACCTATGATGAGGAGCCGATTGAGATTCCGGATTCGGACAGTAATGTTCTTTGAGGTAAGACCATTGAGTTGGTTAAGGTGTTGTGGAGGCATCGTGGTGTTGAGGAAGCCACGTGGGAAAGAAAAGATGACATGAAGAAGCAGTTTCCTTACCTTTTTCCTCCAGGTAAATTTCGAGGATGAAATTTCTTAAGAGGGGGAGAGTTGTAACACCCCAAATTTAGGCTTGGAAGTTTAGAGTTTGAACTGGACCGGTCTGAGAAACGGTTCGAATATAAAAGGAAGTTTTAGGGAAAGCCTAGTAGTTCAGGATTCTTTAAAAATATAGAAAAATATCTAAAAATCCTCATTTAATATATATAAGAGAGTGGTGAAATCAATTTTACAAAATAAGGTTTTGAAATACTACATTTCGGTGTAGTGACCAAATTGCGATTTTTGCAAAGTTTAGTAGTGAATGTTTTGTAAAGGATTGGAACTTTGAATCTTTAAGGAGCTAATTTATCCCAAAAAAAATTCCCCAGATTTTTCCTTAATTTGCGTGATTTAATTAAATAAAAGAAAGGTGAAAACTACTTTTTGACTTTCTTAACTACCTTTCTCTAATTTTCTCTCATTCCTTTTTCTCTCAAAATCCTATCATCCAAACACCTTTTCTCCAGCAAAATTTACATTGATTCTTACTTCAATTGATGAGATTTTCAACAATCATTGGTTCCTAATCAATCTTGCAACAAATCCTTTTGATTTCCACATTGCATTTTCATGGAATTTTGCCCAAATCAAGGAGAAATCATCTTTTAGAGGTAAGATTGTTCTTATCCTCTAAATACTCAGTTCTTTACTGAAATTCCCAAGTTGTCAATCCTTTATTAAAGTTTTATAAATGGTTTTAATGTTAGAAACAAGATTTTGGCTTAAAACTCAAGATTTTGGAAGAGATCTTGAAGATTTTCGTTGTAATTGATTGGGCTCTGTTTTAAGATAGTTCTCTAATGTATTTTGGATGTTAAATGATGTTAGAAATGAGGTTTTATCAATCCAATCCCGAATAGGTTATGTTTCCTAAGTTTTTGTTTATGAAAATGGTGGTTTTTGAGGTGTTTTTGGTGTTCTGTTATAGCTGGAGGTATAAGGACGAGTTTAGAGTTGTTTTTTATGTTAATTGATGTTTAGAAATGATTAGAAGTGATGGATCTTGGCTGGGTTAAGTTTTGGAAGAGTTTGGAGGTGATTTCGGTTGTGTTTGGTGGCCGAAATGTTGGTTTTAGGTAGAGCAGCGAGTTTAGGAGTGTTGGCTGAAGATTTCAATGCATGATGATGCATTAATCCTCTACTTTGATGTGTCTAAAACAGGGGAGACATCTTCGGACACTTTTGGAGTTGATCCGGAGGCTTAATCGGCATTTCGGCAAGCAAGCGAAACGAAATCGGTGAGTGCGTTTGGGTTTGAAGTCCATAAGGACAAAAATATAAGGTTTGGGGATTTAGGAGAGGTTTGAAACACCTTTCTAAGTCCGGAAGTAAGTATGGATTGTTTTGATCTCTCTAAAGTGGTGTTTGGCCCCAAAATGCTTTTACATGCTCATGGTTAGAGATTGTTAAATTCCTACTGTTTTTATGCATGTTTTGGAGCATGAGATTATGATTGTAAAGATGTCATGAGATGGCATGTTGCATTGAATAGATTTGAGCTTTTGGTTTGAAGCAAAGTATGATTTATGATTTGAAATGTGGTGAGAAAACTCTTGAGTTTTATTGCATGAAAAACAGTAGGTGAGATGATATTTTAACACATTATATTGGCATAGATGTTGAGAAACTTACCGGATATAATTGATCGATCAATAGGATGAGAGTGCACTATAAACTAAAATTCGTGCGTGCTCTTTAATTAAGCCAAAGGGAGATTTTCCGATGATGGGCATTCCATCGGGTAGGACTTGGTGAAATACCCAAGCTTTGTGGCGATGAGAGATTTCACCATGTGAGTACGGTGATGAGAGATTCCACCGGAAGTTGTGTTGCTAGACAAGTGAGTACGTTGATGTGAGATTCCACCAGAAGAGTCTAGTGTAGAAATGTGTCCGCATATCCGAGTATTAATGAGATGCTAAATGCCAATATAAATGATGAAATGGTTTTTGTTACACATGTACCTTGATAGAATGATTTATGCTATGAGATATGCATATGTGTTTTGTTTAGAAATGCTTTGACAATACAAGCATGTGAATGGTCTTGCCATGAGTTTTGCATTAGTTTTAATGCATGAGATAGAATGAAGGTACATGTGATTTCAATGGGTTTTGCTTTGAAAGTTTATCAAGCATGAGAAAGAAATGAGCATGTGGTTTAAAAGCTTTAATGAAAGTGTTTTCCAAAATTGCATTATTGTGTTGGTTTCTTTAGAACATGCCTCACTAAGCAATTATGCTTACGCTCTCTTTTACCAATAATGCAGATAAATGAGGTGTTTGAGGGCGTCAAGGAAGCTAAGTTTATCCAAGGGAATCCAAGCTCATGTATGGTGAAGTTTTCGTACACTATTAGTTTTGATAAATTGGCAATGGGAACTTAAGATTTGTTTTGGGAGATGTGTTAAACTCCCTAAGGTTGTGGCATGTTTGCCTTGGCTGGTTTGAATTGTAAATGGCCTTAAATGTTTGATTTGAAGTTTGATTGCCTATTTGGTTTTGTTAATAGGAAGCATGCCTCTAGATTTGCGAGTTTTCATGTTTGATGCTATGAAGGTGTTTAGGAGTTCTAAATATGTACCTCATATGTTTGATGACTTGTTGGTATGTTTGGGGAGTCCTTTGGTTGTGTTTGAATGGGTTTATGCATGAAAAACCAGCAATTTCTGCAGTTTCTGGGCAAACCGTATCGAAACACTCTCTGGCGTTTCGAAACGGGGGCCTGTAATGGCCTTCGTGTTTCGAAACGGCTGGAGGCTGTTTCGAAACGTTTTGGCTGCTGAAGAGCCGTGTTTCGGAACAAGTTTCGAAACGGGGGAGTGTTTTGCCCTACCGTTTCGATACGGTTGGTAGGTGTTTCGAAACAGGTGACCGTGGGTTACAAATTTGAATTGTTCTAAAGTTTGCATGTTTTACATTTTAGTCCTAAATGTTGAGATTGCAATTGCTTGAGCTTGGGATGTCCAATTAAGTTGAAATTTGGCAGAGAAGCATGTAACATGACTAATTTCATATTGGTAACTTTAAAGTCTGAAAGGACCCTCTAATTTTCAGAAATTACATTTTGGTCCCTAAATTTGTATATTGTGCAATCGAGTCCCTTTTTGAAATCTGATCGCTGTGTTTTTCTCTATCGTATCTCGTGAGTACTCACTTAGGGTTAACAAGCATCTAGACAAGATTGAAAATAAAAAGGGTCGTGAATCAAGGTTAACTTCAGGTTGACTTTGGTTTCCCCGTGTGATCTTCATAGTTCGGGTCAACCGTCTAGGCCGGGCTAAGGGGGTTACATATAGATAATAAAGGCAATGGGGGATCCTTTACGTTGTTGTGTGATGAGTTTGTTTACATTGAACAAGTTCGGTTTATCGTTTGATATTTGTAAGTGACCAATATGTGATGTTTGGATTCTTTTTTTGTATTTTGATATTGTTATGCCTTATGGTTGAAAGCATGTTCGGTGGATTGAATGAGCTTAATGTGTTGATATGCCTAATGCTCGTAATGTGTTTTGCTGCTGATGTATATGATGGTTTTGATGCTTGGAATGTTGTTGGTATGTTTAGCAATGTTTTGGAGTATGTTTGATGGTGTTAAGATGTGTAAAACCAGGTTTTTCTGCTATTTCTGGGTAGGGTTTATCGAAACACCCTTATATGTTTCGAAACAGGGGCCCGAAATGGCCATGGTGTTTTGGAACGAGTGAAGGTGTTTCAGAACACATTGGCTACTGGAAGGTCCTGTTCCGATACGGGTCTCGGAACATACCTGATTACCAAAACGGTCAACACCGTTTCGATACGGGTGTTTCGGTACGGGTGTCTGTGTTCCAGAACGGTCGACCGTTGGGCTGTGCATTTGAATTGTTTCAAGTTTGCAAGTCTTACATTTTAGTCCTGAATGTTGTTGTTGCAATTGCTTGAGCTGGGAATGTCCTTTTAAGCTGAAATTTGACAGAGAGGTATGTAATAAGACTAATTGAGGTTTGGTAAATCTAAAATCTACAAAGTCCTTATGTTTTACAAAATTTGCGTTTTGGTCCCTAAAAGTGTTTTCTTTGCAATTGAGTCCTTAAATGTTTTCCGATCGTTGTGCTTTTCTCTCCCAAGGTTCTTGAGCGTTCACATAGGCTTAATGTGTATCTAAAAAAGATAAGTATAAAAAAGGGTCGTTAATCAAGGTTGACTTTCGAGTTGACTTTGGTTTTCCCCGTGTGATCTTCGTAGTTCGGGTCTAGCGCCTAGGCCGGGCTAAGGGGGTTACATTTGTTGGTATCAGAGTAAAGTTGCGAACTTTTGGGGCAGTAGTAGGTTTGTGGTAAGATGTTATGGTAAGTGTTGGGTGTCTATCCCGGTGTGTGGTTGAAAGTTGGTTGAGAAATATGTTTCTGAGTGAATTGTTGATGTTTTTATCATGATTAATTGTTATGAATCATCTATAAGCTAGTGTGAACATGTATTGATGATATGATGATGTGGTGAGTTGATTTGGAATAATGAAAATATGATGAGTGTGATATGTCGATATTATGCTGTTGAAGATTAATGTTGTTGGATGAGAGCATGATTGAATTTTTGCTGATTGATATGCCGATGGTTGTGATATCAATGTTATTATTAATTTTTATGTCGTATAGAAGGGGAAGATTTGGGATACCCATTGCCTTATTATTATAGCTATTGTGTTAATTTGGAGTTGGAGACTTGAATCCTTGCTTGAAGCCGGCCTGATTGTTTTGTTTGTTTCGTTATCATTGCCTTGTTAATAATAGCACAATAGAATCGTTGAGAGAATGGCAATTGGGTACGATGGTTGTTGCTTTAGAGCAGGTTGTTAAGGGGTGGAATTTATCGTCAAGCGAGAGTGTGTCGTGTCGGTCGATTGTGCCTAGAGTGGAGGCGATAAACCAGAATGAGAGAGTTGGTCCTGTGATGAAGGGTTTGTCATTTGGGGTTCAAAAGATGTCGGGAACACCTCAGGCCGCGGTGAAGGTAGGGTCTGGGTATGTGCCGGCTGTGGGACAAGCGAGTTTGTCAAAGCATCGTCTACATGATTTGGGAGCTGTCGAGTATCATGGTTCGACGTCTGAGGCGTTTGAGGCTTGGTTAGCCAATATAATTTCGATTCTAGATCGTTAGGGTTGTGACAACGCCTGCAAGTTGGGAAGTGTTGTTTCATTAATGTTGGGGGATGCTTGAGCTTGGTGGATGTATGTGTCGGTGGTAACGAATGTCCACGATATAGATTGGGAGTTCTTCGTGTCAGCCTTTAGTAGAAGGTACCTTGGGGATAAGTACACAGGGGTTAAACAACGTGGGAGTGTGGCTTCAGTTTATGGGGGTGAGAAAAATTCAAGCAAAATAGCTGTGAGTACTGACCTCGGGAGTGGTCAGCGTAAGAGGCTACGTGACAGAAGGGTTCGCCTGAACCAAAGTGTTGGTGGTAGTGCTGATGTGGGTCAGGTGCATCAAGACGGAGGAGTAGTAGTTCGGTTACCGGAGTGCGACCGTTGTGGAAGGCGTCACTTTGGAGTTTGCTGGGGTGTTTGAGCCTGTTGGAACTGTGGTTCATAGAAGCATGTGAAGCGGAAGTGTTCTCAAGTAGTAAAACCAACTTCAGTATGTGCAAAAGGGTCTCGAAAAGGTCATGAGCGTGGCCGAGATAGAGTTCGAAGGTGGCAAGAAGGGCAAAGAGGTGCGAGGTGTATGGAGGCTGAGTCTTGTTGGAATTGTGGGTCTACTGGACATTGGAGGCGAGATTGTCCGGAGTTAGCTCAGGGTGATCAGGGTGGAGTGTTTGTCGAAGCTCCTTGCGAGCGTGAGTGTGGTCAGGGTTCTTTACAGCAGGGAGACGTTGATGACTTCAAGGTGTTGGTTGGTGCTGCGGCGGTGCAGGCGGAGAATGGTAGTTCTGCGGGAGAGGGAGCTTGTATGTGAAGCTCCGGTACAATGATGTGCTTGCAAGTATATTCGCTAAGCAATCTTTGTCGATGTTATCTTTGTTTGGTTCTATTTTTTGGGTTTTCTTGTGTAGTAGATAAGGTCCTATAGTTAGTGATTTGAGTAGTAACTGGTGTTGTTTTGAGAATAACATTAGTAGCGAAATGTGTAAAAGTTGGAAGTGGGGTAAGAGGTTGTTCTTAGGCAGATTCTGAGGATGTTATTGGTAAGTGTGAATCGACATACATGCACAGTTAAAATCATTTGTTTATATATATATATGTTGGTACATGCATACATATGGCATGACATTAGAGGTTTGCATACATGTACCTAGGCATTGATAAGGCATGTAGGTGACCATGCATATGAACGTTCACACTTGCGAATAGCTAACTGGGTCCGATAGTGTTGTGGTAGGATTAGGGTAGTTTGTGGGTTTAAAGTGTTGTTTTTGGTGCTAGATGGATGCTAGGAGTGATGGTGGGAAGTAAACAAGTTACCGGTAGTATTGAGTGTGATCTAGCATGTTTGGCGAGAGGAAGGGTGTTTAGGTGTTTAAATGGTTTTAGCGGTGTGGTGGTAAGGAGGTGACTGTTAGGGTTAGAATCGGTCGAGGTTGTTGAAGGTAGTTGAGAATAACAAATAGGTGTTGTAGTTCTCTGCGTTGAATGAGTGTTGTAGGCTAGCGGATGTGTTTCCGAAGTGTTGAAGTATCCTTGCTTAGGTGGTTGCAATAAAATAGTTGTTCTAGGTGGGTGACGGTTCGACAGTAACCTTAAGAGAGTTGGAAGGAGGTTCTGATGAGAGTTTTGGATGAGGTTTGGCTTGAGATGAGTAGAGGTTTCATGGTCTTGGTATGTATGTATGTGGATGGAATGGGCGGCCAGGTAAGTATGAAAAGCTGTAGAGTATGCGATGGGACGGTTGTAAGTGTTTGGAAATAAATGTTATGTGTGGTATGTTGCGGTTTCTCTTGGGTGAGGATTAAGAATTGTTATGAGTGGCATTCGGGTAAGATTAGTGTCCTAGTCAAAGCTTGAAGGGATAAGGTAATGTAAGTTCAAAGGCCATTGTTGGTTTGGTTGGGTCCTTGTGAGAGGGTGGTTTGTTGGCTGGGTATAAGTAAATCTCCCTTGAGACAGTTGAGGTAGGTGAAGCAACCGTTGGAGTTAAGGTTGGAGTCTCATGACGAGGATTTTCGGATGTTGTGAGGGCAGTTTTTAATGAGCTGTTAGGGCGGGTGATGGTAGCGGGTGTGAAGGAATGTTGTCAATACGTTGGGGAACATGAGTAAGCAGTGGTTGCTTAAGAAAATTTTGATTGTCGTGGTGATCTTCGAGCAGAAGTTGGGCGGTTTATAAGAGGTCTTGGAAAGTTGAGTGGGTTGTAGATCACGTGGTGGCTGAAGAATAGATGGGTTGGTGTCACCGTGTGTTCTGAGAGTCCTGCACCAGGAGTGGTGATGTTGAAGTTGGGTGTAGGGTAAGTTAAATTTGAGGGTTTTTGGATCGTGGAGGTTGAGGAGCGTGATGGTTTCGTGGTGTTTTGGGTTGAGGATGTTTTCCGTGATGGTTATGCCTCTTGTGTGTATGTTGTGTTTTGTTTTGGGAGGTTTGGTATCGCGCTCCCTTCGCAAGTTGAAATTTTGAGGACAAAATTTCATAAGAGGGGGAGAGTTGTAACGCCCCAGTTTTGGGCCTGGAAGTTTAGAGGTTGAATCGGACCGGTCGAGGGCGGTTCGAATCTTTAAGGGAGATTTAGGAACACCTAGTTCGGGATGTTTTAAAAATGTGGAAAATACTTAAAATCCTCATTTAATATATGAATGATTATGTTGAAAACAATTTTACAAAATAAGGTTTGGAAATACTACATTTCGGTGTAGTGACCAAATCGCAGTTTTTGCAAAAAATAAATAGTGACTGTTTTGTAAAGGATTGAAACTTTGAATCTTTAAGGAGCTAATTTTACCAAAATGTTTTATATTAGATTTCTTCTTAATTTGGGTGATTTTATTAATGTTTTAATTAAAGGAAATAAAGGTTAATTAGAAAGAAAATTATCTTTGACTTTTCATAACTACCTTTCATCAATTTTCTCTCATTTCATTTTCTCCCAATTTCTTTTCAGCCAAACACATTTCCTCCATCAATTATCCTTTGATTTTCATTGCTTTTGATGAGATTTCAACCCTCTCTTGATTCCTAATCTTTTCCTCACCAAATCCTCTTGTTTTAACATTGGATTTTCAAGAAAACTTACCCAAATCAGGGAGAAATCAACCATTAGAGGTAAGCTTCGTCCTTCTCCTCTAATGATCCGTTCTTTACTGAAATTCTCAAGTTATCAATTCTTTGTTAATGATTTTTGAGTTGCTTTAATGTTAGAAACATGAAATTGAGTTAAAATTCAAGATTCTTGATGAGATCTTGGTGATTTTCGTAATTCTTGGTTAGGCTCTGTTTTGAGGTTGTTTTCTAAAGTATTTTGGTTGGTAATTGATGTTATAAATGAGGTTTAATCACACAAATCCCGAATAGGTTTGAATTCCTAAGTTTTGTATGCTAGAATGATGGTTTTTGGGGTGGTTTTGATGATCTGCTATTGCTGGAAGTATAAGGTCATGTTTATGTTGCTTTTTGATGTTGATTAATGTTTAGAAATGGTTAGAAGTGATAGATCTTGGTTGGGCTTTGTTTTGGAAGAGTTTGGAGGTGTTTTCGGTTGTTTTTGGTGGCCAAAATGAGGTTCTTGAGTAGAGCAGCCAGTTTAGAGGTGTGGTTGATGATTTTAATGCATGGTGATGCATTAATCTTCTGCTCTTATGTGTTAAAAACATGGGAGAGTGATCCGGAAGCAATCGGGGTGGCGTTGGAGGTTTCAGACGCTTGGTTGGCTCGTCGGCTAGCTTAGTGTTGCGTATCGGTGAGTGAGATCATGTTTTCCAGCTTTGGAATGATTTTGAAAAGAGGTCTGGGAACTTAAATCTAGGCTTGAAACGCCGGTTTAAGTTCGGAAGTAAGTGAAGTAGATTTCTCTCTCGATTTGTGCTATTATTGTTTTGAAAAGTATCAAAATGGATTTTGATGTGTTTGGTTTGGCAATATGGTTTAATTTGCTGTTTGAGCATGGTTTTTAAGCATGAGAGTTGGTTATGAAACTTGGTTTGGTGAAGGAAGCATGAAACTAATGTTCCTTGAGAGTATGTGTTGTTGATTTATGTTTTAAAGGCATGGTTTAGCATTTAGGCCTTAATGGTGTTGCATGCTTTGAAAATGGTCGATATGTTAATGATTTTAACATGATATATTGGCATAGATGATGAGAAGATTACTGGATATAAATGATCGATCAATAGGATGTAGAGTGCACTATAAACTAAAATTCTTACGTACTCTTGGGATCCGTTCCAAAGAGAGAGACCGATGAGGGGCATTCCATCGGAGTAGGATTGGTGAAACACCCAAGCTTTATGGCATTGAATTGTACCACCATGAGAAATCAATGAGGGGCATTCCATCGTAGTAGGACTTGGTGAAATACCCAAGCTTTTTGGCAACAAGAGTTATTGCCATGAGACCGATGATGGGCATTCCATCGGAGTAGGACTTGGTGAAATATCCAAGCTTTTGGCGAAGGTAGAAACCGCCATGTGAGTACGGTGATTGTAGACGCCACCGGAAAATTATGTTCTAGACGAATGAGTACGATGATGGTAGATGCCACCGGAAGTGTCTAATGAGTTGTCCGCGTATCCGTGTACAATAGAATATGTAAATGCCAATATATGAGAATGAAATGTGTGTCACATGTACCAATTCTTGAAATGTTTTATGCTTTGAGAAAATGCATATGAAATAATGAGATTACGAAGTTCTTTTGTGTGGCCTTGCCATGAGTTTTGCATAGGTTGAATGCATGAGATAGCTAGATGGTACATGTGGTTTTCAAATGGGATTTGCTTATGCAAATGAGGTTTGAGTTTAAGAAATGCTTTTGAGTAACAAGCATGGATGGCTTTGCCATGAGTTTTGCATTGGTTGAATGCATGAGATAGAAAGGTGGTACGTGTGGTTTCAATTGGTGTTTTGCTTTGAAAAGAGTTTCAAGCATGTGAAAGGAAGAATGTGACGTGGAATTGGTTTTTAAGAAAATTGGTTTAAGCTTTGCATGAAGTTTTATGCATGTGAAGGTTTAAACGGAAATAATTGCATGAATGTTGTTTAGATTGAGTTGCTCTTTGCATTTGAGCTTTGTGTTGATTTATATATTGAGCAATGCATGATTTAAGGCAATGATGTTTTAAATGAAGTTTTCAAACAATACCTTGAGTTTTAGAGGTGTGATTGCAATTAAAGAAAGTTTTATGGTTTTGCTGCATTGATGGTGTTTTGGTTTTGAGCATTCCTCACTAAGCATTATGTGCTTACCCTCCTTTTTGTCCATCAATGCAAATAGTTGAATTTGGGGCAGCGAGAAGCAAGGGATTCAAGAAGAGCTCCACTTGAGAAGTATGTTTTGATTTATAGCTATAGATAATAAAGGCAATGGGGGGATCCTTTACGTTGTTATGTGATGAGTTTGTTTACCCTGAACAAGTTCGGTTTATGGTTTGATATTTGTAAGTGACCAATATGTGATGTTTGGATTCTTCTTTTTGTATTTTGATATTGTTATGCCTTATGGTTGAAAGCATGTTCGGTGGATTGAATGAGTTTAATGGATTGATATGCCTAATGCTCGTAATGTGTTTTGTTGCCAATGTATATGATGGTTTTGATGCTTGGCATGTTGCTGGTATGTTTAGGAATGTTTTGGAGCATGTTTGATGGTGTTAAGATGTGTAAAACCAGGTTTTTCTGCTGTTTCTGGGCAGCGTGTATCGAAACACCCTTATCTGTTTCGAAACAGGGGCCCGAAATGGCCATGGTGTTTCAGAACGGGTGAAGGTGTTTCGGAACACTTTGGCTACTAGAAGGTCTTGTTCCGATACGGGTCTCGAAACATACCCGAATACCAAAACGGTCAACACCATTTCGATACGGGTGTTTCGGTACGAGTTTTTGTGTTCCGGAACGGTCGACCGTTGGGTTGTGCATTTGAATTGTTTCAAGTTTGCAAGTCTTACATTTTAGTCCTGAATGTTGTGGTTGCAATTGCTTGAGCTGGGAATGTCCTTTTAAGCTGAAATTTGACAAAGAGGTATGTAATAAGACTAATTGAGGTTTGGTAAATCTAAAATCTATAAAGTCCTTATGTTTTATAAAATTTGCGTTTTGGTCCCTAAAAGTGTTTTCTTTGCAATTGAGTCCTTAAATGTTTTCTGATCGCTGTGCTTTTCTCTCCCAAGGTTCTTGAGCGTTCACATAGGCTTAATGCGCATCTAAAAAAATATAAGTATAGAAAAGGGTCGTTAATCAAGGTTGACTTTGGTTTTCCCCGTGTGATCTTCGTAGTTCGGGTCTAACGCCTAGGCCGGGCTAAGGGGGTTACAAAAGAAGCATTAAAAGATGATTTCTGGATTATGGCTATGCAAGAAGAGTTAAATCAATTTGAGAGAAGTAATGTATGGACATTAGTTGAAAGGCCTAGTAATCAATCTACTATAGGAACTAAATGGGTATTTAGGAGCAAACTAGTTGAGAGTGGTAACATTATGAGAAATAAAGCTAGATTAGTTGCTCAAGTTTACACTCAAGAAGAGGGAATAAATTTTTATGAAACCTATGCACTCGTAGCTAGAATGGAGGCCATTAGGATGTTGCTTGCATATGCATGTTATCGTGATTTCAAGCTCTTTCAAATGGATGTTAAAAGCGCTTTTTTAAATGGTTTTATAAATGAGGAAATGTATGTGGAACAACCACCGGGTTTTGAAGATTAAAAATTTCCAAATCATGTTTTCAAACTAACTAAAGCACTTTATGGTTTAAAACAAGCTCCTAGAGCTTGGTATGGAAGACTTTCAAACTTTTTGATTGAAAAAGGTAAGGTGGACACTACACTTTTCATAAAAAGGTATAAAAATGACATCTTAGTAGTACAAATATATGTTGATGATATTATTTTTGGATCTGCTAATGGATGTCAATGCAAAGAGTTTGCTAAGTTAATGCAAGGTGAATTCGAGATGAGCATGATGGGGAGCTCTTATTCTTTTTGGGACTCCAAATCAAGCAAAGGAAGGATGACACCTTCATCAATCAAGCAAAGTACATCAAGGATATGCTCATGAATTTTGGCTTGGAGAATGCAAAGCCTCAAGCCACACCAATGAGCTCATCTACAAAGCTTGACAAAGATGAAGGCGGTAAGTGTGTTGACTCTAAGCTTTATCGCTTTATGATTGGATCTTTGCTTTACCTTACCGCAAGTAGACCAGATATTTTGTTTAGTGTTTGCTTGTGTGCTAGGTTATAAGCTAGTCCTAGAGAGTCTCACCTTATAGTCGTTAAGAGAATCTTTAGGTACCTTAGAGATACCCCTTGTTAATGTCTTTGGTACCCTAGAGACTTAACCTTCAACCTTCATGCTTATTCAGATGCGGATTATGAGGGTGTAAAATCGATAGGAAGAGTAATTCGGGAACATGTCAATTCTTAGGTAGTATGCTCATATCTTGGTTCTCTAAGAAACAAAATAGTGTAGCTCTACCTACCACCGAAGCTAAGTACATATCCTTAGGGAGTTGTTGTGCTCAAGTCCTTTGGATGAAGCAACAACTCTTAGATTATGGTATTAAAGTTGAAACCATATCCCTTAAGTGTGATAACACTAGTGTCATATGCTTAACTAAAAATCTCATCCAACACTCAAGAACCAAACATATAGAAATAAGGCATCATTTCATTAGAGATCATGTCCTTAAGGAAGATGTTGCTATAGAGTTCGTTGACACCTTAAACCAACTAGCGGACATTTTTACAAAGCCTTTGGATAAGGAGTGTTTTTGGTCCCTGAGGAGAGAGTTAGGTCTAACTAGCCTATCTTGACCTTTTAGGACCTTTTTGTGCTTAAATTGCTTGATTTCTTGAAAAATGTCATGTTTATGTGTTTCTACTCCTAATTTCATCCATGCTAATAGTTAGGGGAGTATGTTTTTGTTTATACATGTCTATCCTGCTCATTCATATCATTTATGCATTTAGGACTTCATGAAATTCATTTTTCTGCAATATTAGAGCCTCATCTGCACTTCCAGGCCTAGGTGTATCGATACGGGTGCCTTAAAAGAGCAGTCTATGAGTAGGGTGTTTCGAAACGCCTTAAAAGGGTTTCGAAACGATTTTGCCTCTGTCAAGACGTGTATCGAAACGAGTTTCGATACGGGTCAACACATGGGATTCGATATGGTCAAGGCTGTATCGGAACGGTCAAGGCCGTATTAGAATGGTCAACTAGACTCGAAACGTCAGTCAACGTTTCGGTACCCACGTTTTAGAACGATCGTGTCTGTTCCGAAACGGGTATGCAGACAACTTTAAATGGGTTCTTTAATGACAAAACCACTTTTAATTAAAACTCTACAAAAACCCTAAAAGCCCTAACCCGTTTTTCCCTATAAAAACCCTCTAAACCTCATTATTTTTCATCAAATCTTGAGGGCTTTTACACACAAACTCAAGTCTAAGCAAGCCTTATCAATCTTGTGCAAGATTTTCTATTCATTCATCCAAAATCCCTATCTAAGGTATATTTTCTTCTTTTTTCTTTTTCCTTTGATTTTATTCGTTTTTATTTTTAGAAAATCTCAATTTTGTATAGATTATATGTTTTGCCTCTTGGGTTTTTCAAAACTTGTAAAAAAAATTCAAAATCTTAAAATTTTTTGTTCGAATATATTATTTTTTACTCGTATATTTTTTAGTTTTTCAAAAGTTATTTTTCTCTAAATTTTTTTTAAATTCTTTTAAACCTAAATGAGACTTTTCATTGGATTGAATTGAGGATATTCATGCATACACTTCAATTTTAAAATTGATTGCTTTATGTTTTTAGGATTTTCAATTGAAAACACTAACAAGAAACATAAGACGGGTCAAACGAGTGAAGCTGCTGGTCAAGCCAATATCCGTCCTAATCTCACCAAACTTTTTCTCAAAAGTCTTCGGACTCTAGAGATGAAGGATTGTTTCACTTATGTCAAGGATATTGGCGTTCGTCGCGAGCGTGTTGTTGATGTCTCATTCCTTGATTCCGAGCGTTTCGCTTTCCGCTATCTAGAGCGTTTACAAGAATGGAACTTCATGGCTTTCTTGAACATACTGGATATTGTCTACAAGCACATGGTTCTCATCTTCTAATCAAATGCCCAGCTCCTTGAAAATGAAGATCACTCCGAAGTCATCGGCATTGAGTCATATCTCTTGGGGAAGAAGTTTGTTATCAACATCTTCTTTTTTAGAGAATTGTCTTGGGCTCAAGAACGAAGGCATTGAGGATGAAACCCACTTTGGTGCTCACACTGGTTCCGTGCTTTCTTTGGATGCTCATGATTTTTTCCTTCACTTGATGATTTCATGGTTTATCCACCCCTCCGGAGGTAAATTCTCTCATATTCGTCAAGTTGATTATTTCTGGCTTAAGTGCTTTCGCCGAGGAGAACGCCCAAATCTTGTCAAGATTATGTTCGCCGAAATGGTCAATAATGTGAAGCTTGGTGAAACCGATGCTCTTAAATCCTTCACTTATGGGACTGTTTTGAGCTATATCTTTGGCATGCTCAACTTTGATTGCTCATATGACTCTCCGGAACCCCGTAAGCAAAAGATTGGTGAATCTTCTCTCCACAAGTCTGGGTTCATTACACTCTTGGCCAATGGGAACGAGTTGATAGGCATGCCCCTCCACCTCAAGTTGAACCTCAAGCTCAAGATCCGGGTACTAATAATGAAGCTCTTATGGCTTTTCTCACCGAGCGGTTCAACTCAATGGAGTCGGGTCTTGGTGCCATAAATACTCGTTTGCAATCTGTGGAGAATCGTCTCACCTCCCTTGAGAATCAACATCAATCAATGGACTTGTCATTCTCTACCTTCTACGGTCAATGGATGGCCTTTCGTCGCTCTCAAGTAAGAACGATGATGACTCCTCGAATGTTGATGGTGATGATGACGAGGCTTAGGGTCTTTATTGCATCGCATATTAGATTATCATATTAGGAATAAGTTTGCACCTCTATTTTATTTATGTTTTATGAACCTATGCTTTGATTACTTTGTTTGGAATTGAGCTTTGAACCTTATTGTTTAAGTTTTATGTTTGGATATTTGAATTATATGAATCTATATTATGTTGTTTATTGCCTTTAACCTTTTTCTTCTCTTGTTGAGCCTTGTTTATTATTCTTTTTGATCTAACAAAAAGAGAGAGAAGTAATATAAGAGCCAAAATTTTTGTCGGTTTTGAGTTTTAAAACTTGAATTTTAAATCTTTTCAAAAACTTAAAAAACCATCTTAAATTGAGGGGGAGTTAGAACGTCTTCAAAAATTCAAAACTTTTAAAAATTCTAACTTGGTTTTTTTATATCAAAAAGGGGGAGATTGTGAAACTGATAAATTGATTTTGATATAACTAAAGAGTTTAAGGACTAAATTGAAAAAGAGAAAACAAATTTTTAAGTCCTCAAAACCTCTCTATATATTTAAAGAAAAATGTTTTAGTCAAAACCTCAACTTGTCATATGTTTTCTAAATGTTTATCAAGCCAAAACAACGATTTTTCGAGTCACCATTTCGGAACGGCCTTTGGGCGTTCCGAAACAGTTTTGAAACTGTTAACCTCTGTTTCGAAACGGATGAAGAACATCGAAACAGTTTGACCCGTTTCGATACGTTAGTATCGAAACGACCTCAAACGTTTCGAAACGGATTTCAAACTTGTTTTAAAAATATGACCGTTGAAGTTTTCAACTGAATTTATACTTGTCGTTAAGGCGTATCGAAACGCTTTCAAGCCGTTTCGATACAGGCTTTGACAGTGGCAAAGTGTTTCGAAACGAGTTTGGAAATGGGCTCTTAGCGTATAGAAACGATCATGCACGTTTCAGTACGGTCTATTTATTACACCCCAACGGCTCTTTCTATTTTGGTCTGTTTCGAAACAGGATCGGGCGTTTCGGAACGGGTGGTTGCAGACTGTATTTTTGGAGGGAAGATAACATCTCAACGGCTCTATTGATGAATGAAACAACCCCAACGGCTAGAATCCAATGAGAAGGTATAAAATGGGCCTCTAAAAGCTTCAGCAACAACTATTGATCTCAAAAGTCTTATCCAAACATCAAAGCCAATCATTTGTGCAAAAATCCCAATATTTCTTGTAAACCTCAATTGTGAAATTTATAATTCTCATTCTTATCAATTCAATTGGGTTGAGTGCTTGTAAAAGGGCTATATTTTGTATAGAGATATACTAGTTTTAGACTTTACCTTCTTTTTATTTTTCAAGTGAGGATTGGGTCAAATTTTGGGTAGAAAATTTGACCAGTATTGTAACGGTTACCTCTTTAGCCTAGAAAAGGGGAAGAACAAATAGTGGATTGTTGGAAAATCCTTAGTGAAGCTAAGGTAGTGGATGTAGAGTTCAATTGGAACTTGAACCACTCTAAATCCTCTTGTCTATCATTTTTATTTTTCCATTCCACCACCAAAGTTCTAAAAATCCAATTCACCCCCCTCTTGGTTTATATTGTGTCATTGATCCACTCAACATGAGACTATAGCTCTTACCGAAGGATGCATCGCCAAGATACTCAATCGGTTGCCACTGGAATTGAAAGATCCATAGAGTTTCACTATCTCGTGCACTATTGACAATAGATTCATTCATGGGTATGGCATTGTATGACATGGGGGCTAGCATTAACTTGATGCCATTGTCGGTGTTCAAGAAGCTTGGCATTGAATCAAGGACCACTACCGTGACACATTAGTTGGCGGATTGATATTTCCCTCATCCTAAGGGTAAGATTGACGATATGTTTGTAAATGTAGATAAATTCATATTTCCAGTCGACTTTATTATTTTAGATTATGAAGCTGATGCTAATATCCCAATTATATTGGGAAGACCTTTTCTTACTACTGTTAGAACTTTAATTAATGTACATAAAAGAGAATTAACAATGTGCATGAATGAGCAGCATGTTACATTTAAAGTGTTTCAAGCTCTGAAATGTGCACATAAATCAGAAGAATGCCAAGAAGATGTTAGGATGAAGTCCATTTTCAAGATGGACGTGGCACAGTTGTGCCATGAAACTGATGATGATGTTAGTGAGACCGATAGTGAAGAAGAAATTTTTGAAGCCGAAGAAGTGAGCTATTTTGAGCCACTAGAGTTGGCTGGCAGAGAGATTAAGGCACCTAAGCCATCAATAGAGGAACCACAAGAATTGGAGTTGAAACCATTCCCAGACCACCTCAAATATGCATATCTAAGTAAGCATTCAACACTTCCAGTAATCATTGATGCTGATCTAACCAATGATCAGGAGGAAAGATTGTTGGAAGTTTTAAGTAAACACAAGCAAGCGTTATGTTGGACCTTGGTAGACATCCGAGGTATTAGCCCAACCATATGCATGCGCAAGATAAACCTAGAGGAATATCATGGCAAACCAATTGAAGGCCAAAGAAGACTGAATCCAAGCATGAAAGAAGTAGTCAAAAAGGAGATTATCAAGTGGCTGGATGTCGGGATAATCTATGTCATATCTGATAGCTCGTGGGTCAGCCTGGTACAATGCGTGCCAAAGAAAGGCGGCATGACTGTGGTTCAAAACATCAAGAACGAGTTAATCCCTTCCAGAACTATCACCAGATGAAGAGTGTGCATGGATTACATGAAGCTGAACAATGCCACCAAAAAAGGACCACTTCCCGTTGCCCTTCATTTACCAAATGTTGGACAAATTGGCAGGTAAAGCTTTCTATTGCTTCTTAGATGGTTATTCAGGATATAATCAAATTGCCATAGCTCCGGAGGACCAAGATAAGACCACATTCACCTGTCCATATGGGACATTCGCCTTTAGGATGATGTCATTCGGTTTGTGTAATGCACCGGCTACATTTCAACGTTGCATGATGTCTATCTTTTCATACATGATTGAGCAAAACTTAGAAGTATTTATGGAGAACTTCTCGATTTTTGGTAAGACATTTGATAAGTGTTTACAAAGTCTAGAGCTTGTTTTGAAAAGATGCATAGAGACCAACTTGGTCTTGAACTGGAAAAATGTCAATTCATGATGAAAGAAGGCATAGTTCTAGGTCATAAAGTGACCGAGCGAGGTTTGGAAGTCAACAAGGAAAAAAGTGGAGGTAATTAAACAGTTTCCACTTTTACGTTTGATGATGCTTGTTTGAGAGCTTTTCAGGAACTTAAGGAGAGATTGATCTACGCCCTTATAGTTGTAGCACCAGATTGGAGTAAGCTGTTTGAACTCATTTGCAATGCTAGCGACTATGCTGTCGGAGCAGTATTGGGACAATGGCATGGCAAGGTTATTCATGCCATATACTATGCCAGCCGACTTTGATGAAGCACAACTCAATTACACCACAATGGAGAGAGAACTTCTAGTTGTTGTATTTGCTTTTGAAAAATTTAGATCTTATCTGGTTGGTAATAAGGTTGTTGTGTATACAGATCACTCGGCAATAAAGTACCTTTTGGCAAAGAAGGATGCCAAACCCACATTGATCCAGTGGACACTTCTACTACAGGAGATTGACCTTGAGATCCTAGATAAAAAGATAATAAGAAATTAGTGGCTAATCACTTATCATGCCTAGAACATCACTGTGAAAATGGTAAGACAGCTTCCACACATGATGAATTTCCTGATGAACATTTGCTTGCAGTTTCTGCTATGCCATGGTACGCAGACATAGTCAACTACTTGGTAAGCAACATTCTGCCACCAGACTTAGCTTACAATGCCAAGAAAAGATTTCTTCGAGAAGTTACGAATTACTTTTGGGACGAGCCGATTCTATTTAAACAGTGCGCCGACCAAGTAATTAGGCGATGTGTGCCAGAAGAAGAGCAGTACAACATCTTACATTTATGACATGCCGCTCCCTATGGAGGACAATTTGCCGAAATGAAGATTGCTGCCAAAGTGCTACAGTCCAGATTATTTTGGCCGACACTATACAAAGACGCCCACAACTATGTCAAGGCATGTGACCGGTGCCAACAGACGGGGGACATCTTTGTCAGACATCAACTGTCGCTCCAAAACATTATGCATGTGGATTTATTTGATGTATGGGGGATAGACTTTATGGGTCCATTTCCCTCATCATTCAGTAACTTGTATATTCTTGTAGTTGTGGATTACGTATCCACATGGGTTGAGGCTGTGGCATTGCCAACAAACGATGTCAAGGTCGTTGCCAAATTTTTGCACAAATACATTTTTACTCGATTTGGTGCCCCTAGAATGATTATTCATGATGAGGGTACCCATTTTAAGTGTAAACTAATCTCTAAAGCTTTGTGCAGATATGGAATTCAGCAAAGGATTGCCACGACATATCATCCTCAAACAAACAGGTAAGCTGAGATTTCCAACAAGGCGATCAAGAATATCCTTGAAAAATTGTGAATCCATCAAGGAAGGACTGGACTTTGAGACTAGATGAATCCTTGTGGGCTTTACAGAACAACATTTAAAACTCCCTTGGGCACTTCACCATTTAAACTTGTGTTTGGAAAAGCATTCCATCTTCCGGTAGAGATGCAGCACCGTGCATATTGGGCTATTAAAACACTTGATATGACATGGAGAGCTGCTGGAGAAAAGAGGTTACTAGACCTAAACGAGTTGTTGGAGTTCAGATCACAAGCCTATGAGAATGCCAAACTATACAAGGAGAGAAAAAATGCTGACATGACAAGAGAATCATGCCAAGACAATTTGAAGTAGGCCAGTGTGTTCTACTGTTTAACTCGAGGCTTAAATTATTTCCATGTAAGCTTAAGTCAAGATTGTGAGACCCATTCAAAGTAGTAAAGCCATATGTTCATGGAGCGGTGGATATCAAAAATTTGAAGAAATGAAAAATTTTCAAGGTAAATAGTGAGCATTTAAAGCACTATTGGGAAGATAATCGGCATAATACCAAGGAGGTTATCCTCTTGGTAGAGGTACCGTAACAACATCATGGTTTAGTTCTTTTTTGTACATATTAGGATTATATGTTTTTTTTCAGCATTTTCTTTATTTGTTTATTTTTATTTTAGTTTTTAATTCTTCTTTTACTGCGTTGAAAGGTTTTCATTGAGTGTGTGTAGATTCAAGAATTATGCCAAAGCAAAAGGGAGCATGACACGAGTGCGAGTAAAGATAGTTTTGTGTGCCAACAGTGCTGCCAGCGCCCATCTTGGCATGCGGCGGAAGTAATTTGGGAAGAAGTGATTTACCCTAGCTTGCTCTCTAAGTAAGAGAGTGAAACCCTAGCCGCCCAATTGATCGGATAAATTGAGTTTAAACTCAACTTAAACCCTTATCACTTTCCATCTTTATCTCTCTTACCCTTTCCCTATCACCTATCACCTTATCATTAGTAAAAGGCTTACTAAGAGATGCATTCATATATGGAGTTACCGAAGGTGTAATGTTATCAAGAACAAGCTTGTTGGTTGACGGATTCGAAGAGGCAAACAGATGCTGAAAGTTGTCAATAACCACATGCATGATATCTTCGCTCTCTTCATGACAATGCCGTTCGAGTCAAAGAGGCCCTTGATATAATTCTTTTTCTCCGACCAAAGCTCTTGCATGGAAATAGGAGTTGTTCCTGTCACCTTGAGATAACAAAGTTACCCTAGATCGATGAGCCAGTAGATTTCTTTTTTGTCTAGCAAGTCTTTCAGCTTTTTTTTTGCAGCCAAGAATGTGTCCATCTCTATATCTGAAAGGTGGGGAGTGAGGTAAAAATTGATGAGATCCTGCAATTCTTTGATGTGATGATTGGTTGTCTTGCAAATGCTTGAGAGCCCCACGCCCACACCCCACTACCTTGATCTTGTCTATAGTGTTGCTACAATAAGTGACCAAGCAACTCGAACTTTTGTAATGTAACTGTCTTCCTCAGCCCAACACATCATAGCAAAAATAATCCTCCCTAGCTCGACAATCTTGTGGTTGCCTTATCCAAGAGGTGTCCATGATAAGAAAATAATGATCAGAAGTATATTCTGAGATCACTCAGTAATCATGGTGAAGCATGAGCCGTGCAAGGTTGGCTACAAATCTTTCGAGGCGCTCATGGATGGTAGTGGTTCGTTGACATGAGTGTCCATGTGAACCATCCCTTTGAAGGATTAAATTCAACGAGGTTATTACAGTTTAAACAATCTCTAAAGGTGTCAAGGGTAGTTCGAAACTTGCGTTCACCACCTTTTTTCTCGGTCTAAAAAGAATCTCATTCAAATCACCTCATAAGCCATGAAAACAAGGAGTTTTTCAACCGATCAAGAAAATACAAAGTTTTTTACTTCAAGGCTGGTTCAAAGTTACAATGGATGCCTGAGAAATGAAAATCTCAAAATCACAGTGAATGAAGACATCTATGTGAAGATTCGAGTAAGAGAGTAAATTGAAAATGTCTTCATTATTCCATAGGAGCATCAAACCAATACATCATCTACCATTGTCAGCAATAATGTAACCTTCCATACCTAAAGCATTTCTAATTCTATCACTACTACGTTGTTTTAGTCTCTTTTCACAAAGGAACACTACATGTGTGAGCTTTAGAGCAACATTTTGCCTAAAGGAACAAACTGTTAAGGTTTACCAAGGCCTCGAAAATTCCAGCATAGGATCTTCATTGATCTCGGTGGTGTTGAATCTCAACCTCCGTCGAAGAGTTTATAACGATGTTCATCCCAGCTTCTTGAACATGTGTGCATTGCAGGGCTATTGTAGTAGAGAACCGAGTATGCTTGTTCAACTCACTTAAACTTGTTACAAGCAGAGCAAAAATGAAGAGTCAAAAGAGTGCTGTCAGAGAGTCGGGTTTGTCAGAGAAGCCACCAGGTTTTGAAGAGAAGATTGTAGGGCGTCAGGTTGGTGTCGTCGTCTTTGTCAACTTTATAAGTAAAAAGATCCACTCCACAACTTTAAGGGAAGCTTTCATGGTCTTTATGTTGCTTATCATAATCCATACAAGACTAAAATGAATCACACTTTTGCTTTTGTCCGATTTTCAAACTACGAAAATGCCAAGAGAGCAGTCTCGCTAGGGAATGATCCAAATTAAAGTAATCTTTAATAGGATCAGTAGCAAACGAAAATTGAATGATCAAAATTTCTAAGGGTGCATGAGTCGAATCACAATATGAAATATTCTTTTAGAGATGGTAGAACCGTTAAGGAGGTGTTACTAGCTTCCCCCCTCTGGTTCGCTTCTAGGACTGATACTAGGCTACATTCTATTCATAAGAGTGCTTCTTCTAGTGGAACAGTTGTTCGTCCTTAGTCTATGGTGTTTGCTGAATCCCAACTGATTGTTTTCCCTCGAGCTGAGATGGAATGATTGAACCATTGTCTTATTGGTTAGATAAAAGGCAAGTCCAATGCTTAGTAAATGCTAAGGATTCTTTACTAGCTTCATGGTTTCAGTTGTAAGTTGTGTTTGGTCAGGTTTCTATGTTATTATTCAGTTCAATTTAGAGGCAGATGTTCAATCTTTTTGGAATGCTAAGGATTATTTACTAGCTAGCTACATGGTTCAATGACATTGATCAGTTGAAGATTTTTCTTCGAAAAAGAAATTTAAGATATGGGTTCTCTTGCATGGTCAAGAAATTTCTATTGTTTTCACAAATTTAATTTTGACAAAATTATTTTTGTCACTATTAATAGTTTTATTGTGGCCAAATAAATAAGTGTCACTTTAAATTAGAAAAACATAAACAATTGTGAGAAAACTAAAATCGTCATAATATTTTGTCACAAGTAGCAAACTTGTGTAACATATGGTGACAAAATATATTTTGTTACCTTTTTTTGTCACAAATGTTTCCCTCCATTTTTTTGGCGCCAAAAAAGAGTCATATGGTGACAAGTTTTGTAACTATTAGTTATACTTAATGTTACAGAAAAATTTGTCACAAGAAATAATGAAAATCAAGTTTTTTGTGACAAATTATATTTGTATTTATATATTTGAGTTATAATGAAAATTTTAACTGTCACAAAATTTTCCCTCAATTTTTTTGGCGCCAAAAAAAGTCATTTAGTGACAATATTTGTCACTATAAGTTATAGTTATTGTTACAAAAAATTGTCATAACAAGTAATGAAATTTAAATTTTTTGTGACAAATTATATTTCTAATTATATATTTTAATTATACTAACAAAGATTTATTGTCATAAAATATTTCCCTCCATTTTTCTAGCGCAAAAAAAATCATATAGTGACAAGTTTTGTAAGTATAAGTTATACTTATTGATTCAGAAAATTTTTCACAACAAATAATAACATTCAAGTTTTTTTTGACAAATGATTTTTGTAGTTATATACTTGAATTATAATGACAAGTTTTATTGTCATAGATGTCCCCTTCTATTTTTTGGTGCCAAAAAATGATAAATAGTGATAAGTTTTGTAACTATAAATTATAGTTATTATTACAAAAAATATTGTCACGACAAATAATAAGATTCGAGTTTTTTTATGATAAATTATGTTTGTAGTTATATATTTTATTATAGTGACAAAATATTGTCACAATCCCTCTATTTTTTGTGCCAAAAAAAGTAATATAGTTATAAGTTTTGTAACTGTGAATTATAGTAATTGTTACAAAAAAATATTGTCACAATAAATAATATTTTTGTTCAAAGTCAGAATAAATAAAATGATTCAAGTTTTTTGTGACAAATTATGTATGTAGTTATATAGTTTAATTATGGTGACAAAATATAATGTCACAAATGTTTCCTTCCATTTTTTGGTGTCAAAAAAGTTAAATAATTTTAAGTTTTGTAACTATAAATTACAGTTATTGTTACAGAAAATATTGTCACAATAAATAATATGATTCAAGTTTTTGTAATAAATTATGTTTGTAGTTATATAGTTTAATTATGGTGACAAAATATATTGTCACAAATCTTGCCTTCTATTTTTTGGTGCAAAAAAAATTATATAGTGATAAGTTTTGTAACTATAAGTTATAGTTAGTGTCAAAAATATTGTCACACCAAATAATAAGAATCAAATTCATTGGTATAAATTATGTTTGTAGTTATAAATTTAAATTATAGCAAAAAATTAATTTCACATATGTTTCCCTATGTACTGATGATCAACACATATATTTTCCTCTATAATGATAATCAAAGCGATCCACATACTCCACAATGCTCACAATATTAGAAAACCTATCAATATGCACAATTGAATAAATCAAAAGTAGTTTTATTTAGAACATACAAAAGATCATAATTAATTAAAATAAATAATATTTTTTTAAAATAAAAGCAAATACTTCAATTGAAGCTATAACACATCTTCTTCTTCTTCATACTGATCATCATTGTCTTCATTTTCATCACCACCATCTCAATCATCTTCATCATCTAAGTAATTAACAATAGTATCATCATCATAATCATTATCATCCTATTCATCAGATAAAGTGGTATGACTTGTTCTTTCATTTGACATTGATCCACTCTTCAAAGATAAAATACTAGAATCAATTTCATCAACTTCAGTTTCTTGATTCAACGATTCATTGCTTTCAATATTAATTTGATGAACATGGTTAGAATCAGGTTCAAATTGTTGATAGGGCTCATAATTAGGAGTTGAGTCACTTTCATTTTCTTCAACTTCAGGAAATTTGTATATATGCCTGTGATTTGTCTTTTGCACAATTTTCCAGTTATCTCAATTTTTTTACATCATCTATGTAAAAAACTTGTTCCACCTGAGTAGTCAAGACAAAAGGATCACTTGTATACCATTTTCGACTAACGTTCACACTTATCAAGTCTCCATTTGTTTTTAGACCATTTTTTGTCACCAATATTCCACCAGTCACACTTAAATATGAAAACTCTATTCCCGTTACAGTAATCAAGCTCAATAATATCAGTTAACTGGCCGTAGAAATCAGTTTCTTTTGAATTATGAACTCCTTTCACTAAAACGCCACTATTTTGAGTGCGATGACTAGCTCCACGCTCAATACTATGAAACCTAACTTCATTCACAATTATATCAGTATATCGAGTGACACGTGTATCAGGACCCAAACCTAATGCATATAGAGGATTGTTTGATTCAAGTGAACCGTCCAAATTCAACTTAATAACCTGTGAAATTAAGTTTGAAAGTTCAATTAATAAATATATATTTTTTTAACATATATTATAGAAATTGAAAAAATACTTACATATCACTTTAACCAAGAGGGAAATTGAGCTTGATGTCTTTGTTGCAAGTTAGCATTCCCTTCTTTCTGAACTTCCTCCATATGCATACTATTTATCCAAAAAAAAGATTATAATTAGTAAATCTTATAGTATAACAATATTTAAGTTTACATATACTCAAATGAAAAAATTAACTTACTTTAGGTACTTTTCTATCTCTTCACAATTGTTAATTATATACCACTGAATCATTCCGAAAACAGAATTGCAATATATCATATGTTGCAGCTCCCAATGTTCTTAGTTTTTGTGAAAAATAGAATACTCATTGCCAACCACCGTTTGATCTCCGTCAAAGTTCCTTTCCAATCTATTGTACCTAGTTTCAACTCCACGAAAGTACATAGCACAAAAATTAAGACACTACGTATTCACATACGCTTCAGCAATTGAACCTTCAGGGCGAGCTTTATTACGCACAGAGTCTTTCAATGTACCTAAGAACCTATTTACAATAAATAAAACGTGAATACAAAATAATGAATGAAGAGAAATAAAATGTTAGAGTACAAAATTGATATTATCTTTCAACAAAATACATCCATCGGTAGTGAACTGGACCGCCTAACTCAATCTCGCGGGGTAAGTGGATAGACAAGTGTAACATAACCACAAAAAATGACGGAGGATATATGCTCTCAAGCTTACACAAAATTAGAGCTATATCATTTTGTAACTTAGATAACTTGTCTTTGTGAACTGTCTTTGAACATAAATCTCTGAAAAAAGAACTCAACTCAAACAACACAGTGTAAAGATCTTTTCGTAGGTAACCATGTGCTGCTGCCGGAAGGACTCGTTGTGTAAAAATATGATAATCATGGCTTTTCATTCCAGACAACTTGCCATCATCAACATTTACGCATCGAGATAGGTTTGAACAATAGCCATCAGGAAACTTAATTGATCTAAGCCATTCACAAATTTTTTTTCGAACAGACAATGTCAGTGTATAACATGCAATAGGCATTACTAACCTATCACCGTTACGTTTTAAGTGCAACTCTTTTCGAATGCCCATTTCTTCTAAATCCAAACAACTCTTCACATTATCTTTTTTCTTTCCATCAATATTCATCAATGTTCCCAGAATATTTTCACAAATATTTTTATCAATATGCATCACACCCAAATTATGGCGCAATTTTAAGTTTTTTCCAATATGGAAGGTAAAAAAATACTTCTTTTAGTCCAGTTCAACTCATCATCTGTACGTTTGCGCTTTCTACTATTATGCAACTTCCCAAAACTCATAGAAATGCATTTTGTTTGTTCAATTATGTTATCTCCAGATAATTCAGGAGGCTTTTCCCTATACTCTGGCTTGCCGTCAAATTTCTTACTTTTTCTCCATGGATGTGATTTATCCAAGTATCTACGATGACCCATATAACATTGTTTTTGTCCATTCTTCAAAGTAACAGAATGTGTCCACTTGTTGCAAACAGGACATGCTAACTTTCCTTTTGTACTCCACCCAGATAACATACCATATGCAGGAAAATCATTTATAGTCCATAACAATGCAGCATGCAGTCGAAACTTTTCATTATTATACGCATCATATGTTTCAACACCATTCTCCCATAAATCTTTTAACTCATCTATTAAAGGTTGTAAGTAAACATCATTGTCATTACCAAGAGAATTCTTACCCGAGATTATTGTGGACAGAAACAAAAAAGGCTCTTTCATATATTTCCAAGGTGGTAAATTATAAGGAAAGATAATAACAGGCCACATGCTATAGCTAGTGCTCATATTTCCAAAAAGGATTAAACCCATCGCTAGCAAGCCCAAGTCGTACATTACGTGGATCTAAAGCAAACCAATCATTTTCCTTATCAAACTCATGTCAAGCTGTTGCATCAGCCGGATCTCTTATTACATCATCATTAACACATTTTTCCTTATGCCATCGCATGTCTTCAGCAACATCTTTAGACATAAATAATCTCTGAAGTCTAGGTTTCAAAGGAAAATATTTGACTATTTTATGAGCAATCTTTTTAGGTTTTCCCAAACCAATTATCCACCTTGAAGCTTGACAATTAGGACACTGATCAAAATGCTCATATTGTTTCCAATATAATATGTAATCATTCACACATGCATCAATATTGATATAACCAAGACCAAGATCATGCAAAAGTTTTTTCACCTGATAATAAGATTCAGGAAGCGTTTCACCCTTCGGGAGAGAATCTTTGAACAATTGTAAGTTCATATTAAAAGATTTGATACTCGAATTGGTAATTGTTTTATTGTAGATCATCTTCATAAGAAATGATAACATCGAGTACTTACAACCAAGATATAATTCTCGTTGAGCTTCATTTAACAATTTTTAAAATTTTTCTACTTCCCCTTCCGACTCAACCGTTTCAATATTTGTAGTTGACCTTTCAATATTAGTTTTAATGAAAGTTGATTTTTGTATGTCATCTAACATTTCAAACATATCATTATGTTTTTGTTGAACTTCATCACTAATGTAATCACGGTCATTCAAATCACACAATTGATCACTATTTGGTTGAAAAGACTCACCGTGATGTGTCCATCGAGTATAATCCTCTACAAATCCATGTTGAAACAAATCGAATTTGACATCTACTAATTTTTTAAACAAGCATTTGTTACAATCTTTGCATGGGCAACGAATCCTACCACTGGAGTCTGTGTTTTGTTTTGCAAGATTTAAGAAATCACGAACTCATTCTTGGTATTCAGTACTAAATCTGAGCATTTGTTAAATCTATTTTTATGTGACATTCAATTTCTATCATTGCACCAACCTGAACATATATAAATAAATTAACAAAAATAGGAAACAAATAAATTAATAATTTAACTTATAATCAAGGTTAAAAAAACTTACAACCAATTAATTAATACAAAAGTAGACCCACTGCAACGTACATATTGTTTGATTTTAAAAATTCATCAACAATTCCTCACGAATACCCATAGTTTTAGTTATAACACAATCAAACTTATAATGAATTCAAGATTCTTTCAGTGACAATGGATTGCAATTCATTTAACGATGAATGACATCAAGGATGTCTCTAGCTTGGGTCAGGTTACGGAGAGCGATGGGATTGTGGGATCGCCTCGCAAGGGAACAAGCCGAGAAGCATCACAACGCCAGCGATCGTCAAGAAAGCGTTAGGGATTCCCTTCAGGGATAGCGCGATCAGTTTGTGCAACGGGCGTGGACTTTGTACGTGGGAGGATTGTCGAAGACAATACACTGGAAGAGCCTATGGCAAGTATTCGACAGACATGGGGTTGTCAAGGATGTGTTCATCCCTAATCGAATGGCACGAGACGGACAACGATTTGGTTTCGTTCGAATGGCATCGCAAGAGGATGCTGATCGTGTGATTGAAAGATTAAATGGGAAATGGATTTATGGTGCGCGCATAAGAGTCACAATGGCTTGGAAGGGAAGAACGGCACTGATCAATAGAAAAGGGGATGGAGAGGTGAGCCGGGGGTCACGAGAGGAGTCGAAATCGGTTAGAAACAAGGAACACAGATCATCAGCAATGCTGATGGGGGAGGAGGGAAACGATAAGTGCAGAGAGATAAAGGGCATTGTCGATGAAGACAAATGGGTTGTTCTTCAATGGTGCGCAGTAGGATGGTGTTTGAATCCCTGTAGCATTAAAACACTGGCGGAGAGATTAGAGGTGGAAAAGCATGACGGCTTTTCAATCATGCGTTTGTCCGGTCACATGGTGCTATTGATGTGTACATCGGCGATAGTACGAGACAGGGTGATGAAGATGGATCGCGTTAAAGAATGTTTCGATAGAGTGGAGATTTGGTCGCCATCGATCAAAGTAGAATCAAGAAGGGTGTGGTTATCGGTAGTAGGGATGCCGATACATCTTTGGCACAAAAAAACATTCACAAACATCGCTCACTTGTGGGGATCTCTGATCTGCCTAGACGACGACACGGAAACGCCTACATCGTTTGATTGTGGCAGAATCATGGTGGAGACAACAACATTCACTCGCATTGAGGAACGAATCCGTGTCAAGGTAGACAACGCAGATTATTGGGTCCGTGTGTTAGAAATGGATGGAAAAGGTTACGAAGTTGAGTGTGATTGTTGCGAATGGAAGACGACGGGGGATGAGAAAAATTCAGCCCAGAGATCCGACATAGGAGAGGAAGAGCGTGTAGGGCAGTTGGCTGCAACCATACATGATCCGTGTAAGCTGGAACCGGAGGCACAAGGTTTTCAGGGGGATGATGGGGTGAATTGGGTGATGAATGAGGCTTGGATTGATCCGCAAGGGACAGAGTTACAAGAGGGTGCAGGGGAGCAGGATTCATATGTGCATGATGATGTCCAAGTGGAGGACCGGTCGTCGGATCAGCAGACAATCCAGGTGGAGGTCCAGTTGTCGGATGAGCAGCCACCAGTTCTGGTGATAATAGTCAGTCCGTTAATTGAGAAGGAAGGTGGAATTAGGACTCTAGAGTTTGTTGAGACTATCCCACAATGTGAGAGTTTGTCCATAGCTGGAATTGCTAATTCAAATAATTTTGATGAAGTGGGGACGGGGGATTTGATCAACACAGGCGAGAAAATACATGAGGTACAAAAATCTCCTCCTATTATACATTCGATTGCACCAAGAGCTGGTCTAGGCCAACCTGAATTAATTCGAATAGGACAAGCGTATTGCAAAGTTAGGAAGATAATTGGGAAAGAACAATTGCAAGGTGCTAGCCGAGATGTTTGAGTGAAGAAGGGGACTATTTTGGGGGGTTGTCGATCAAAATATTCGACAAAAAAACAGTGGGGGAAGGGGCTCACGGTAGTGGTCCAACACGGTCACGAGATATAGAGAGCGAGGCAGCGGCAACGGTAAAATTGGGCTCTTTAATTGGCGTGAAATCGAGTGGAAGGGAGGAAGATATTATCAAAGACATTTCTCGGATTATTGTCAGGGAAAGTCGAGGTTTGTGACTGATGAAATTACTGTCATGGAATGTCAGGGGTTTGGGCGGTGGCGCGAAGTGTCGAAGTGTTCGTGAAGTGATAAGGAAAAATTATGTAGATATGGTGTTGTTTCAAGAAACAAAACTAGAGGAGGTGCCGTCAATATGGGTGTCTAATTTATGGTATTCGGATAACTTTGAGATGGCGTTCTCGCCATCGGTGGGAGCTTCCGGTGGCATCTTGGTTATATGGGAAAGTAACCGATTTCATTTGGAAAATGTTGATATTAAACGTAATTATATTGTGCTTCAGGGTCGTTGGCAGCAAGAGGATGTGGTGTGTTGCATAGTGGCGATATATTCCCCTACGGATATTGCTGGACAAAGAGTAGTATGGGATTCAATATTAAATCAGATGGGTGGTTTTGATGGACCGTGGTGTGTCGCAGGTGATTTCAATGCCATTTTACATGAGTCGGACCGCATAGGGGTATCCGATAGGGGTGCAGAGATGGAAGCTTTTGGGGAATTCGTGCATGGTGCGGGATTGGTAGATTTACCGTTAATGGGCAAGAGATTTACATGGTTCTGACACGGAAATCGATGTAGTCGGATAGATCGATTCTTGATATCTTCAGTTTGGTTAGATGGCTTTAATTCAATACAACAGAAAGCGTTGGCGAGGGGAGTTTCTGATCACACACCATTTTTGTTAAAATGTGACGATTGTGATTGTGGGCCACGACCATTTAGATTCTTCAATTGTTGGATGGATGGGCGATCAAATGTTAGGCAGATAACAGATGAATGGTGTCGGCTGACTGTTTTGGGTGTTGGTAACGACAACATTGTGGTAAAATTGAGACATTTGAAGAGGTTTCTGAAACGATGGAACAAAGACAGTTTTGGGGATGTGAATAAAATCATTGTGGACATGCAACAACAACTTGACAAGGCGGATGAAGCTATGGTCGAGGGTGGGGATATTGAGGAGGTGGAGGACGCAAGACGACGGTGGATGAGGGCGTTATGGTGTGCTATGCGAAATAAGGAATCTATGTGGTGTCAAAAGTCGAGAGCTACATGGTTACGCTTGGGAGACCGCAACACAGCTTATTTCCACAGAGCGGCGAAGTTACGTACAGCTAGAAATTATATAGCATGTTTGGTGATTGAGGGAAAGTGGATTAAACGCCTGTGACTATGCGTAAATTTATGGTTGCTGAGTTTACTAGACACTTTGTTGGGGACGTGCGGGCGAGTGATTGGCAATTTGATGGTGGTTTTCGAACGTTAACAGCGGCTGATAGGCAGCATTTGATAATGCCTTTCACGATGGAGGAAATTAAAAAGATATTATGGGAGTGTGATGGATCGAAAGCACCAGGCCCGGATGGTTTTACTCTGGATTTTTATAGGAAGGGCTGGGAGGTGGTGAGACACGATGTGCTTCTTTTTTTGAACAATTTCACGCGAATGGTTTGTTGCCGAAGGGTGCAAATTGCGCATTTATAGTGTTGTTACCAAAGGTGGCATCGCCTCAGCAGTTAGGTGAGTATCGTCCCATATGTTTGGTTAATTCCATGTATAAAGTGTTGGCTAAATGCTTAGCGAATAGACTCCAACTAGTTCTGGGGGGTTTAATTAGCGATACACAATCTGCGTTTGTTAAAGGCCGACAGTTAGTGGATGGGGTTCTATTGGCCACGGAGGTGATACACTCGCTGCGACAAAGAGGAGAAGGGGGTTTTATTTTGAAGCTAGACTTCGCCAAAACTTATGATTGTGTAAGCTGGAATTTTCTAGACTCAGTGTTAACTCGGATGGGGTTCTGCGTGGTTTGGAGAGCTTGGGTTAAGGAATGTATTGGTTCATCCCGTTTGTCGGTCCTGTTAAATGGCAGCGCGACTACGGAATTTAGGATGGGGCGTGGATTGCGTCAGGGATGTCCGTTATCGCCCTTGCTGTTCGTTGTAGTTGCAGAAGCATTGCATGGGTAATGCCGAGTCGGCTGGCTTAGTACGTGGGGTGGAGGTAGTATCGGGGTGTTTTTATCTCACTTGCAGTTTGCCGACGACACAATTTTGTTTTTCGACGCATCAGTAGAACTTGCACGCAACATCAAACGCATTTTGCACTGTTTTCAGACATTTTCTGGCTTGCGGATTAATTTCGCCAAGAGTTCGTTGTATGCCATTGGCGTGGAAGAAGAGTTGGGTGCATCTGTGGCTGAGATGTTGGGTTGTAAACAGGGAGTGTTGTCGTTCACTTATTTGGGCTTTCCGTTAGGGGCTAATCCGCGGATACTGTCGGTTTGGGAGCCTGTCATAGCTAACTTTCGACGCAAGCTAGCCGGGTGGAAACGCACATCACTGTCTTTTGCTGCACGAGTAACATTGGTAAACTCAGTGTTATCAGCCTTACCTATTTTTTATATGAGATTGTTTATGGTTCCAAAAGGGGTAATAGCGCAATTGGATCGGATTCGTCGTGCGTTCCTTTGGGGTGGTGTTGGACTTGAACGAAAGATGAGTAGGGTAGGTTGGGAGATTGTGTGTCGGCCTCGACATCTAGGAGGATTGGGTGTGGCGGATTTGAGGGTGAAAAATATGGCATTGTTATCCAAGTGGGTTTGGCGTTATGCAAATGACCGTGACTCGTTGTGGCGTAGATTAATCACAGCGAAGTATGGCGAACATACTCAATGGTGGCGATTTAATACGGAAAGATTATCGGCAATGTCTATAGTGTGGAAACATATTGTAATAAATTCATGTGCTGCTAGCATCGATCGACATTTGGGAATGTCGGGTTTTCAGTGGAAGGTTGGTAATGGGCAGATGGTTTTGTTCTGGTTCGATCCGTGGATAACGCAGCAACCTCTGAAAGATATGTTTTCGCGCTTGTACTCGTTGGTGGTAAATAAATTGGCATGGGTTAACGACTATGCAGTGGATGAGAATTTTGAGCACGGGCATTGGGAAATTCTTTTTAGACGACATTTGCGTGTATTTGAGCTTGACCGGTTGAGGGTGTTACACGAGTTGGTGTCTGAGGTGCGTTTGCGGGGAAATCGCCTTGACACTCTCATTTGGCGTCCGGATGAACATGGGGAATTTTCGGTAAAGGCATTGTCTAAATTGTTGATGTTGGATAAGGTTGGCGATGAGGACATCGGAGAATGTTTCGCTTGGCAAGTCTTGGTACCGCCAAAGGTTCAGGCATTTCTTTGGTTTATATGGTTGCGGATATTGCCGACAGCGGATTTCTTGCGAATGCGTGGGCTGCCATTGAGTGAAGATCAAGGGAAATGTCCGTGGTGTGCGGTAGCGGAAGAATCGATTGCGCACCTATTCTATGAATGTCCGAGTGTGCTAAAATTTTGGGTTTGGTTGCGCAATTGGTGGGCTGTATCGACACCTTTACCGGTGAGTTTTGCTGATTTTTATGTTGAACATTTACATTGTTCTTTTACTGGTAGCATGAGGCGATGGTGGGTGGCAAGTGTCAGTGCCTTGTTATGGTCATTATGGTTGGCTAGGAATGAACTTGTTTTTCATGGCAAATGTGTGTCGATGGAAGAGCTATGCTTCTTGGTGAAGCTAAGATCTTTCTACTGGATTAAAGTTGGTGCGGAGGGAGAGTTGATGCCAGAGTCAGTATGGTTGACGTGTCCGTCCGCTCTTGTACTTAGTTCGACAGCGAGGAAGGTGCGGATTGGGGTGTGTTGGCAGTCACCGATCTTGGGGGTGTTGAAGTTCAATGTAAATGGCTCTGCGAGGGGTAAGTCGGGTCCTGCGGGGTTTGGGGGCGTGATGCATGACGGGGAGAGTCGGATTTTGGGGCTGTTCTCGGGGCCGTTGGGTGCGATAGAATCGAATGAAGCTGAATTACGGGCTATAGCATTTGCTTTGAGTTTGGTTGTGGACAGGAGTTGGCGAAATCAATGCGTGATTTTTGAGTCGGATTCACAGGTTGCATTGAATTGGGCTACACGATCGGCGAAAAGGCCGTGGTGTTTGTGGGACGTGTTTACTGCGATTGATCAAGCTTGTCAAGCCGCCTACGAGATACAGTTTTGTTATGTGCCTGGAGAGGCTAATGGTTTCGCCGATGTATTGGCAAAGGAGGGCGTGGATCGTTGCTCGCTTTTTGTGGCGTGTTTATAATAGACTTGGTGGTGTTTGTTTATTTAACGGGTCATATCGTACTCTTTTCCTCCACTAGGGAGGTTTTTAACGAGGCGTATGACTCGTCACGCTGTATGCTTTTTCCCTTTGAATAAAATCATACAGTTTGCTGATAAAAAAATGACATCAAAGATATAAAATTGACTACTTTTCCTAATTAGATACAATGAATTAAGATTTAATCAATCACACAACCTGTAATTAACCTATTATTAAAGACAACACGTCTTTTGATTACAAAGTAATAGCAAAACTATTATTAAATTCACAACAGCCATAGATTTGCTAAGCAACAAAATTTTCAAATTAGAAAAAAGGTTGCTTCAACTTAATTCATGCAATCCAAAAGAATGGACAAAACATTACTTAGACATCAAGAGAAACAACAAAGAAAACAAATGTTAATTACAAATCAAAGCAATTAGCAACCTTATAAATTAATAAGGTTAATTACAAGAAACCTTGTAAAAGGAATAAGATACAAATCAAAGAAATTAACAACAAATTTGTTCATTCTTTTTCACAACAGCCATGGATTTACAAGGTTTCAAAAAAAAGTTTCTTGTAAATTAATAAGGCATAAACAACAAATTAAGTAAGCCCGTGACCCTAAAAATCAATTAGCAGCTCGTTGAAATCTCTGAAAAATCAGATTGTTGCAGATCCTAAAGGGAATAAATCGAGTTCCTATCGCACATGTGTTTTATTCTTCTTCGAAATAATTTAAAACAAAAAAAAATTACAAATCAAAGCAACACATACGTACCTAAAAATATAAGAATCCAAATGAAGCTTTAACCCCCTAAACCCGACCTAGAAGAAAAGACTGAATTTAGAAAGTTATGATTGAAAATTTTACCCTCAAGAAAACCAATTTTGAAACCACACTTTAATTTTTTAAATATATATATATATATATATATATATATATAACGATAATTAATAAATATATAATAATAAATAAAACATAAATGTCATAAAAAATATTCGAATATTTACATAAAATCTCTAAAATAAAATTATAGTAAAAGAATGCTTAAATAATTCGTAAAACATGAATAGTCTTTCAAGTATGAAATTGCATCAATATCCTAATTTAATAAAATAATAATCTAAATAATTAAAAATGGTTTCGTACTAAATAATAAAATAACCGGAAAAAAAGTACCACGTCGCCTAAAGTCCAAAGATATATGTAAGAGAAAACTATGAGGGAGTAAGCTAAAGAGCTTAGTGTGTCACTAAAGTGCAAGAAAAACCGTAAACACAAAGACAATATTTTTTATAAAATCTTTAAGTTCAAAACAATGACGATTCACAACACAAACGATTTAATTTTATAAACACAATGCAATGTACCCAACTACAGCTCACCATCACTAAGAGGAAAGTTCTCCAGAACTCTTCACTACATCCACCAATCGGTAAGTGGTCGTCACCACAATCTTCCACCGTACAATCCCAACCCATACACACAACGGCATTAAATCAAATTACTCAAATCTGTAACCCCCTTAGCCCGGCCTAGACGGTTGACCCGAACTACGAAGATTACACGGGGAAAACCAAAGTCAACCCGAAAGTCAACCTTGATTAACGACCCTTTTTTTCTTTTTAACTTTGTCGAAATGCATATTAACCTTAGGTGCACTCTTGAGATAAGCATACTCAAAAATCACAGCAATCGGAAAACAATAAGGGACTCAATTGCACAACATACGAATTTAGGGACCAATTTGTAAATTCTGAAATTTAGGAGGACTTTACCAATTTTTAAGTTACCATTATGAAATTAGTCATGTTTCATACCTCTCTGTCAAATTTCACCTCAAACGGACATCTCAAACTCAACCAATTGCACATACAAAAATCAGGACTAAAACATAAAGCTTGCAAACATCAAAACCATTCAAATTAGTGCCCAACGGTCAAGTGTTTCGAAACGGGTCTAGGCCGTTCAGAAACATGGGCTGGCAGTAGCCAAAGTGTTTCGAAACACCTCTGCCCGTTTCGAAACACCCAAGCCAAAATATGCACCTGTTTCGAAACAGGCAAGGGTGTTTCGAAACACCCTGCCCAGAAACAGCAGAAAGGCCTGTTTTACACTCTTTCGACCCACCAAACACGCTCATATGACCTCCATATCATGCCAACAAGTCATCAAACATTAAAGGAACACATTTGCAACATCAAAGCTCAATCACGGCCTCAAATAAGAAAAACCACAAGTCTAAAGGCATGCATCCTATAATGAAAAGCAAGCAATCATCAAATCTCCAAAACAAATACCAAATGGCCATTTACATGTTTCAAACATCATCATAGGCATTAAACCAAACTTAGGGAGTCCACAACATCTCCCAAAACTCAATCTAGGTTCCCATTGCCAAATATCAAAAGCTAATAGTGTTGTGAAAATAGTCACCATACATGAGCTTAGACTTTCACTTGGATCCTTGACCTCCTTGCTGCCCTTAAAGCACTTCAATGCTCTGCATTATTGATTCAAGAAAGAGAGAGCGTAAGCACATATGCTTAGTGAGAAATGCTCTAATGAAACAACACAATAATGCAATTTGTAAAAACACCTTTTCAAGGCCTTTAATTTCAAAACAACATTTATCATGCATCTATGCATACAAACCAAGCATCTCATGCTTCAAAACATCAACATGTCATATTGGCTTTCAAGTGATAAACCATAACCATTTTCAAATCAAAACACAATCGGATACGCAGATTACAAGCGTTGTCCCATACGCTCCATACACACTACCAAACACTCAAGGTGGAGTTTACCGGTACAATCACAACCCCTCAACACCCGTGATGGAGTCTACGGTACAATTACAACCCCTCCACATCAATCATTGGTAGTTGTATAACATCACTAATGAGAACACGGGACACACAACACAAGATCCTCACATGGCCTTTTAACCACCATTATGATCTTAGACATCTCGTTAGTGTTCTTGGATGGAGTTTACGGTACAATTACAACCCCTCAACATCCAAGGCGGCTTTATTCACGGTGCACCCAATCCTATAGCCGGCTAACTATATCCGATTCAAGTACTTTAAAACCAACACATCACTTGCAAATATACATCAATTATCATCAACATTCCACTGTTTTAAAGCATTAATCAAAGCCATTACATAATCATGCATCACTATGCATCAAACCACATTTATCATTGTCCAAAACAAGGATCTCTTACCTTGAGCATCCTTCAACACATGGCTTACAAAACCAGCATTAAACATGCTAAAATATGCTTTCAAAACAGAATTTAAACATGCAAAATAAACACATTGCATTCAACCATCTCATGGTTCATCAAAAAGAGAGTTTCTCTGAAAAATTTACTCTTGAGCTTAGCTAAGTTGTTTAGACTTAAACTAAGCTCCCACAACCTTCAAAGATTGGTTTCAAAGCTGAAAACCAAACTTCACTCACCGATTCTGTTTCGCAAGCTTGCCGAAACGCCGATCAAGCCTCCGGATCAACACCACAAGGATCCGAAGATGTCTCCCCTGTTTTAAACACATCAAAGCAGAGGATTAATGCATCATCATGCATTAAAATCTTCAACCAAAACACCTAAACTCGCTGCTCTCATCAAATCTCACATTTCGGCTACCAAATACAACTGAAATCACATCCAAACACCTCTACAACAATACCCAGCCAAGATCCATCAATTCCAATCATTCTTAGACATCAATTAACATCCAAAAAGGACCTAATCACGTCCTTATACCTCCAGCTATAGCAGAACATCAAAATCACCCCAAAAACCACCATTTTCTCAAGTAAAAACTTAGGAAAATCAACATATTCGGGATTGCATTGATTAAACCTCAATTACACATCATTTAGACATCCAAAATACATCAAAAAGACATCTCAAAACAGAGCCCAATCATCTATTACGAATTTCTTCAAAATTAAATCCAAATCTTGCATTTTAAGCCAAAATCAAGAACACAACATTAAAACCTTTAATAAAACTCAATTTAAGGATTGAGAACTTGGGAATTTCAGTAAAGAACTGAGTATTTAGAGGAGAAGGACGTTCATACCTCTAAATGTGAGTTTCTCCTTGTTTAGAGCCAAAATCCTTGAAAATTCAATAAGCAAATGATGAGGATTTGGTGTAGAAGTGATTAGAAATCATTTAGAGATTGAAATCTCAACTTTAGGTGTGAAAATCAAAGGAAAAGTGGCCGTGGAAATGTGTTTGGCTGAGGGAAAATTGAGAGAAAATGAAATGGGAAAATTTTGGCAAAAGTTAGTTATGAAACTAAAATATCTATTGTCCCTCTTTTCTTTTTATTAAATCACATTAAATGAGTCTTTAAAATTTAAGAAAAATCTGGAGAAACTCTCCCTTGGGTAAATTAGCTCCTTAAAGATTCAAAGTTTCAATCCTTTTAAAACAGTCACCAACTTTTCAAAAATTACATTTTAGTCACTAACTTGAAATGTCATATTTCCAAACCCCATTTTGTAAAATTGATTTCACCATTCTCTTATATGTAATAAAAGAGGATTTTTAGATATTTTTCCATAATTTTAATGCATCCCGAACTAGGCTTTCCCTAAAAAGCACCTTTTATATTCGAACCGTAATTTAAACCGGTCCGGTTCAGACCCTAAACTTCCAAGCCCAAAATTGGGGTGTTACAACTCTCCCCTCCTAAAGAAATTTCGTCCTCGAAATTTACCTGGAGGAAAAAGGTACGGAAACTGCTTCAACATGTCATCCTTCTGTTCCCACGTGGCTTCCTCAACACCACGATGCTTCCACAACACCTTTACCAACTCAATGGTCTTGCCTCGAAGAACTTTACTGTTCGAATCCAGAATCTCTACCGGTTCCTCATCATAGGTCAAACCCGGATTCAACTCCACTTCCTTCACAGGCATCACGTGAGAGGGATCCGATTTATACTTCCGAAGCATAGAAACATGAAACACATCATGAATCTTTTCTAACTCTTGCGGTAACCTCAACTTGTACGCAACAGGACCCACACGCTCAGTCACCTCGTATGGTCCAATGTACCTAGGGCTCAACTTACCCTTTCGGCCAAACCTCATCACCTTTTTCCAAGGCGAAACTTTCAAAAACACACGGTCACCCACCGCATACTCAATCTCCTTACGCTTTAAATCCGCGTAAGACTTTTGCCGATCAGAAGCTGCCTTCAATCGCTCACAAATGAGCTTCACCTTCTCGGTGGTTCCTTTCAACAAAGTAGGCATCGAAACCAACTTCTGACCTGTTTCAGCCCAACAAAGAGGAGTCCTACACTTCCTCCCGTACAAAGCTTCATAAGGTGCCATTTGAATACTTGCCTGATAACTATTATTATAGGCAAACTCCACCAAAGGCAAATGTTTCTCCCAAGAACCCTGACACTCAATCACGCAGCACCTCAACATATCCTCCAACACCTGGATAACAAGCTCAGACTGTCCATCCGACTGCGGATGATAAGATGTACTGAAATTCAACCGTGTACCCAAAACTTGATGCAAACATTGCCAGAAACGCGATGTAAACCTCGGATCTCTATCCGACACAATCGACTTTGGCACACCATGCAGCCGCACAATCTCAGCAATGTACAGCTCCGCAAGCTTATCCAAAGTGTAAGTAGTATGCACAGGCAAGAAATGCGCACACTTCGTCAGGCGATCCACAATCACCCACACCGAATTCTTCTTCGATGGCGACAAAGGCAAACCAGACACGAAGTCCATGGTAATCCTCTCCCACTTCCACTCAGGAATCCTCAACGGATGCAACAACCCTGAAGGAAACTGATGCTCAGCCTTAACTCCCTGACATACCATGCACTTGTTTACAAACTCAGCAACATCTTTCTTTAAACCCACCCAATAGTACTCATCACGAAGATCACGGTACATCTTAGTACTACCAGGGTGCATAGCAAAAGGACTACTATGAGCTTCAGTCAGGATAGCACGCCTCAACTCGGCATCATTGGGCACTACTATCCGACTTCCAAAGCATAAAACTCCATCATCATTAAAGCAGAAATCTGATGGCCTATCCTCTGCAATATCCTGAACATGTGGCACCAAGGAATCATCCAACAACTGCTTTTCCTTAATCAACTGAATCAAGGATGGTTTCACTTGCAACTCAGCCACAAGACCACCATCACGTGAAAAGCTCAAACTGGCAAACATAGCCCTCAACTCCACAGCTACCTTCCTACTCAAGGCATCCGCTACAACATTAGCTTTACCCGGATGGTACTCGATCGTCAAATCGTAATCCTTAAGCAACTCCACCCAACGTCGTTGCCTAAGATTCAACTCTTTCTGAGACATCAGATACTTCAAACTCTTGTGGTCCGTGTACACAGTACACTTCTCACCATACAGGTAATGTCTCCAAATTTTCAAAGCGAAAACCACCGCAGCTAACTCAATGTCATGCGTAGGATAATTACGCTCATGCACCTTCAACTGACGCGATGCATAAGCCACCACCTTACCCTCTTGCATCAACACACATCCCAAACCAACGTAGGACGCGTCACTATACACCACAAACTCTTTCCCTGATTCAGGTTGAACCAAGATAGGAGCTTGCGTTAAAGCTGCCTTAAGCTTCTCAAAGGCCTGTTGTCTCGCTTCCGTCCACTCATACTTAACATCCTTCTGCAACAACTTCGTCAAAGGTGCAGCAATCTTTGAAAACCCATCTACGAACCTCCGATAGTATCCCGCCAAACCAAGGAAACTACGGACTTCATGAACAGACTTAGGAGGCTTCCAGTTCATCACTGCCTCAATCTTCTGAGGATCAACACGTATTCCTTCAGCAGAGACCACATGACCAAGAAACACAACTTCTCTAAGCCAGAACTCACACTTGCTCAGCTTGGCATAAAGCTAATTCTCCAACAAAGCCTGCAACACAATTCTCAAATGCCCTTCATGCTCCTCCTAAGTACGAGAGTACACGAGAATATCATCAATGAACACCACAACAAATTTATCCAAGTATTCATGGAACACTCTATTCATCATGTCCATGAAAGCTGCAGGAGCATTCGTCAAACCAAACGGCATCACAAGAAACTCATAATGCCCATATCTCGTTCTGAAGGCTGTCTTTGGCACATCCACATCCTTCACCTTCAGCTGATAATACCCTGACCTTAAGTCAATTTTAGAGAACACAGCTGCTCCCCGAAATTGATCAAAAAGATCATCAATTCTCGGCAATGGATACTGATTCTTGATAGTCAACTTGTTAAGCTGGCGGTAATCAATGCACATTCTCATAGTGCCATCCTTTTTCTTCACAAACAAGACCGGTGCACCCCAAGGTGACACACTCGGCCGAATGAAACCACGATCAAGCAACTCCTGAAGTTGCGTCTTTAACTCTTTCAACTCTTTAGGTGCCATTCGATAAGGAGTAATGGACACTGGAGTTGTGTTTTCATACAGCTCAATCCCAAACTCCACTTCGCGATTAGGAGGCAATCCAGGCAACTCCTCCGGAAACACACCAGGAAACTCTCGCACAGTCCTGATATCTTGCACTCGCAACTCTTTAGAGCTAGGATTCATCAAAAAGGCTAGGTAGGCTTCACAACCTTGCCTCAACATCCGGCTCGCTTCCAAAGTAGACACCACATTGGCAAGAAACTTCACATTCTCACCAACCACCACTACCTCATAATCGTCCGCAAGCTTCAACGAAACTCACTTATTCTCAAAATCCACTACAACTCGATGCTCAACAAGCCAATCCATACCAAGGATTACATCAAAACCATAGAAAGGCAATTCCATAAGATCAACATGAAAAACATGGTCTTGCACAACCAAGGGACATCTTCTATAAAGCTTTCGAGTCACAACAGTCTCACCAAAAGAACTAGTTACACGCATACCAACATCCAAAGACTCAACAGGCAAACCAAGCAATTGAGCATGCTCACGCAATATGTATGAGTGTGTAGATCCAGAATCAATCAAGGAAAGTAATGACAAGGATTGCAAAGTGAAAGTACCTGCGATCACATCCGTGTCATTCCTCCCCTCCCTCTGAGCATACACTCTGGCCTGGCCACCACCCTCAGGCTGAACAGCTACCACATGAGGCACATTCCTTCCATCATCCTCTCTACGCTGGAAATTACCACGGCCGCGCCCACGACCTCTCTGTGGTGCAACAACTCCAGGAGCACGTCCCTGACCACCACCGGCCAACAGAGGACACTCTCTCTTCATGTGATCCGCCGAACCACAGTTCCAACACGAATTACCGGTCACCACAATAGGAGCTTGTACCTCCCTCGCTGCTCGAGGACAATAACACCTCAGATGACCACGCGATCCACATGTCCAACATGTGTTCTGATCAGCTCTCGCCCTGTCTCCCTGAACAGGCGCACCTTGCCCTCCACCACCACGCCTAGCTGAAGACTGATACTTCCGATCACGTCCTCTCTTGTTCCGTCCACCACCGGAACTATACTCAGCAGCTCGCTTGCCCGCACTAGGACCAGCTCCTCTAGAAGATAAACTCAAATTCAACTCAATGTCTTTTGCTCTACCAACCAGCACATCAAAGTCAGTGTACTCAGCAGCCAGCATATAGGTCTTTACATCCGTCACCAAACCATAACGGAAACGTTCACACCTCTCCCGCTCATTAGGGATAAGCTCAGGTGCGTACTGACTGAGTCGGACAAACTGAACCTCGTACTCAGCCACTGACATGCTCCCTTGAGTAAGAGACATGAATTCCCTTTTCTTTTCATCCAGGTACCGCACACCCAGATACCTCCTCTTGAACGCGTTCAGAAAGAACGTCCAAGTCACATCAGCATCCTCCATTCCGGAGATAGCGGTTGTCCACCAGGTATACGCATCGTCATGCAACAATGATATTACACAGCCCAACTTCTGCACTTCATTGCAGTTCATTTGTCCCAAAATTCTCTTGGTACTTTCCAACCAAGACTCGGAACCCTCAGCAGACAAACCCCTGAACTCAGTCCCTCCCAGACTACGCAAACGTTCCAGAGGTAGTCTAACATTAGCATCTCCCTGATGCCCAGCTCCATGAGCTCCAGCTACCGCCGCCTGAAAGGCTCCAGCAATAGCCTGAATCAGCACTGTCATGTCAGGAGCAACTTGCCCCTGCCCAGCTTCAGGTCCAGCGACCCCAGCACCAGCACCAGCACCAACTCCCTCACCCCCAGCACCACCACCACCGGGTGGTGGAGGTAAGTCCACTACATTTTCAGCATTCTCTTCGTTCTCATTTTGAGCCATAGCTCGCGTATTAATCCTCGTCTCTCTACGAGGTCCCATTCACTATACAATGCAATCACAAATGCAATAAACATAGTCAGGCTCAGCAAGGTAAGCAATCCAAGTACTCAAGCTCATTTCCAATTAAAACAAATCTTTTCATTAGCTTTGATATGGCAATGGGTCCCTTAAACTTGCTTCACCACAGCATACACCAAAATTGCAACATTCTTACAATTCATACATCATACTTTCACTCAGCAAGTATACAAGCAATCATACACATATCACCCTCATAACCATTCCCAAATACTCGAGAACTCAGCTCTGATACCACCAAATGTAACCCCCTTAGCACGGCCTGGACGGTTGACCCGAACTACGAAGATTACACGGGGAAAACCAAAGTCAACCCAAAAGTCAACCTTGATTAACGACCCTTTTTTTTCTTTTTAACTTTGTCTAAATGCATATTAACCTTAGGTGCACTCTTGAGATAAGCATACTCAAAAACCACAGCAATCGGAAAACAATAAGGGACTCAATTGCACAACATACGAATTTAGGGACCAATATGTAAATTCTGAAATTTAGGAGGACTTTACCAATTTTTAATTTACCATTATGAAATTAGTCATTTTTCATACCTCTCTGTCAAATTTCACCTCAAACGGACATCTCAAACTCAACCAATTGCACATACAAAAATCAGGACTAAAACGTAAAGCTTGCAAACCTCAAAACCATTCAAATTAGTGCCCAACGGTCAAGTGTTTCGAAACGGGTCTAGGCCGTTCAGAAACATGGGCTGGCAGTAGCCAAAGTGTTTCGAAACACCTCTGCCCGTTTCGAAACACCCAGGCCAAAATATGCACCTGTTTCGAAACAGGCAAGGGTGTTTCGAAACACCCTGCCCATAAACAGCAGAAAGGCCTGTTTTACACTCTTTCGACCCACCAAACACGCTCATATGACCTCCATATCATGCCAACAAGTCATCAAACATTAAAGGAACACATTTGCAACATCAAAGCTCAATCACGGCCTCAAATAAGAAAAACCACAAGTCTAAAGGCATGCATCCTATAATGAAAAGCAAGCAATCATCAAATCTCCAAAACAAATACCAAATGGCCATTTACATGTTTCAAACATCATCATAGGCATTAAACCGAACTTAGGGAGTCCACAACATCTCCCAAAACTCAATCTAGGTTCCCATTGCCAAATATCAAAAGCTAATAGTGTTGTAAAATAGTCACCATACATGAGCTTAGACTTTCACTTGGATCCTTGACCTCCTTGCTGCCCTTAAAGCACTTCAATGCTCTGCATTATTGGTTCAAGAAAGAGAGAGCGTAAGCACATATGCTTAGTGAGAAATGCTCTAATGAAACAACACAATAATGCAATTTGTAAAAACACCTTTCCAAGGCCTTTAATTTCAAAACAACATTTATCATGCATCTATGCATACAAACCAAGCATCTCATGCTTCAAAACATCAACATGTCATATTGGCTTTCAAGTGATAAACCATAACCATTTTCAACTCAAAACACAATCGGATACGCGGATTACAAGCGTTGTCCCATACGCTCCATACACACTACCAAACACTCAAGGTGGAGTTTACCGGTACAATCACAACCCCTCAACACCCGTGATGGAGTCTACAGTACAAATACAACCCCTCCACATCACTCATTGGTAGTTGTATAACATCACTAACGAGAACACGGAACACACAACACAAGATCCTCACATGGCCTTTTAACCACCATTATGATCTTAGACATCTCGTTAGTGTTCTTGGATGGAGTTTACGGTACAATTACAACCCCTCAACATCCAAGGCGACTTTATTCACGGTGCACCCAATCCTATAGCCGGCTAACTATATCCGATTCAAGTACTTTAAAACCAACACATCACTTGCCAATATACATCAATTATCATCAACATTCCACTGTTTTAAAGCATTAATCAAAGCCATTACATAATCATGCATCACTATGCATCAAACCACATTTATCATTGTCCAAAACAAGGATCTCTTACCTTGAGCATCCTTCAACACATGGCTTACAAAACCAGCATTAAACATGCTAAAATATGCTTTCAAAACAGAATTTAAACATGCAAAATAAACACATTGCATTCAACCATCTCATGGTTCATCGAAAAGAGAGTTTCTCCGAAAAACTTACTCTTGAGCTTAGCTAAGTTGTTTAGACTTAAACTAAGCTCCCACAACCTTCAAAGATTGGTTTCAAAGCTGAAAACCAAACTTCACTCACCGATTCCGTTTCGCAAGCTTGCCGAAACGCCGATCAAGCCTCCGGATCAACACCACAAGGATCCGAAGATGTCTCCCCTGTTTTAAACACATCAAAGCAGAGGATTAATGCATCATCATGCATTAAAATCTTCAACCAAAACACCTAAACTCGCTGCTCTCATCAAATCTCACATTTCGGCTACCAAATACAACTGAAATCACATCCAAACACCTCTACAACAATACCCAGCCAAGATCCATCAATTCCAATCATTCTTAGACATCAATTAACATCCAAAAAGGACCTAATCACGTCCTTATACCTCCAGCTATAGCAGAACATCAAAATCACCCCAAAAACCTTCATTTTCTCATGTAAAAACTTAGGAAAATCAACCTATTCGGGATTGCATTGATTAAACCTCAATTACACATCATTTAGACATCCAAAATACATCAAAAAGACATCTCAAAACAGAGCCCAATCATCTATTACGAATTTCTTCAAAATTAAATCCAAATCTTGCATTTTAAGCCAAAATCAAGAACACAACATTAAAACCTTTAATAAAACTCAATTTAAGGATTGAGAACTTGGGAATTTCAGTAAAGAACTGAGTATTTAGAGGAGAAGGACGTTCATACCTCTAAATGTGAGTTTCTCCTTGTTTAGAGCCAAAATCCTTGAAAATTCAATAAGCAAATGATGAGGATTTGGTGTAGAAGTGATTAGAAATCATTTAGATATTGAAATCTCAACTTTAGGTGTGAAAATCAAAGGAAAAGTGGATGTGGAAATGTGTTTGGCTGAGGGAAAATTGAGAGAAAATGAAATGGGAAAATTTTGGCAAAAGTTAGTTATGAAACTAAAATATCTATTTTCCCTCTTTTCTTTTTATTAAATCACATTAAATGAGTCTTTAAAATTTAAGAAAAATCTGGAGAAACTCTCCCTTGGGTAAATTAGCTCCTTAAAGATTCAAAGTTTCAATCCTTCTTAAACAGTCACCAACTTTTCAAAAATTACATTTTAGTCACTAACTTGAAATGTCATATTTCCAAACCCCATTTTGTAAAATTGATTTCACCACTCTCTTATATATAATAAAAGAGGATTTTTAGATATTTTTCCATAATTTTAATGCATCCCGAACTAAGCTTTCCCTAAAAAGCACCTTTTATATTCGAACCGTAATTTAAACCGGTCCGGTTCAGACCCTAAACTTCCAAGCCCAAAATTGGGGTGTTACAAAATCTCTACTCAATCATGTATTGTAATATGAGTTCGTAGTCTAGAAAACTATTATTTAAATAAGTCTCATCTCAAGTATGAATGCATAGAAAATTCTTATGCAACGACACATCTCATGTAAAATACTCATAAATTAAAAAAAAACATCACACAGTAAAACCATTTATATAGCACGGTAAGAAAACACACAAGGTAAAAACATATGTAGCACAATAAGAAACACACCTTAACCAAAACAAAACTCAACCTATTGAATGATGTGTCTCTCACGATCAAAAGTACGGGGGTCCAATTGTATCGGTACCTATAAGAATAATTTTTATATTAATAATATTATCACTATGCCAGCAAACTAAATCTAAAGCACTAATCTAAATATTTTAAGATTTATATGATTTGTACTATTGATCTCCAAATCAATTGAATAAACGATTAAATTGAACAATTCGAGTATAGTCAGTTGGACAAATATGCATATGTGTTGGGAAACGAATTAAAATATAGGTGTATGCATATATGTGTGTATATATAGAGAGACATGATTTTATAAGTTTACATATTATATTAAACAAATCAATGTTGCTGTTATAAAAAGGTGAAAGAAAAATCTGTCTTACCTTGGTTTGAGACACAAAGGCGATTTGGTGGAAGGTAATATCGGTAACCTGAGTGTGGTGCAAAGAAGGAAACGAATTGATTTTCTAGGGACAAAAGGATTTAGGCGCTGATTCCAGCAAAAAGTTTTAGGGTTTCGATCAAACAAATAATAAGAATCGGGTATTGCCTTGTATATATGTGTGTATATACACGAGTATATATATATTTTATTATTAAATTAAAATATCATATAGTAATAAAAATATAATTAAAATACTTTAAATCAAATGATGAGATCGTTAATTTAGGATGAAAAAGTTTCAACCAAAATTAAATTAGTATTGAGATGTTTTTTTTTACTCTTTTTAGGATACCTATTACTAATAAAATTATATATGTTTTGCTAAAAAATGTGATTATATTTATATAAACGTGTTAGATTTAGGGTTTAGAGTTTAAGTTATAATGTTTAGAATTTAGGGTTTAAGTTATAGTGTTTATAATTTAGGATTAGAGTTTATGGTTAGATTTAGTAATTTAGAATTTAATTTTTAAGTAATGTTCTTACCACAAAAAATAGGCTAAAATAAAAGCAACCACATACGGCACGAACATGACACACGTTTTTTATATATGGGTTTAAAAAATTTTTGTTTCGGGTTTATGTGTGTAGACATGAATACCAAGTTTGGGTTTCATGTCTTACATTTACCATACACGAATTTACGCATGTAAGACACGAATAGACACACTTAAAAGATGTGCCACTCGAAAGACATCGCGAATAAGTGTAAGAAACATATAATTTTAACTGATACAATGCACGTAATGAATTGAACTCAATTTGATCCAATATTAGTACGACCCTAACACAATCTGATCTAAACTCGAAATAATTCGAACCAAATTGATATGATTTATGAGTTGACTCAAATTGTTATAATGGTAAAAACAATATACGAGATGTGAATTATATATACAAGTATGGGGTGAGCAAAAATTGACTCGACTCGAAAAACTAAAACTTTTGACTCGATTCGAGGCGAAAAAACTCCACTCGTTTTGACTCGACTCGAAATTACATAAATTCGACTCGATTCGAAAAAATTTCAAATAAAGTTTGAGTTGTAAAATGAAAATTTGTTTCATATTATTTTTCTATGTCATATATACACATAGACCTAATAATTTAAAATTAATATTTTTTTCATATTATCTATAAATTCACCTGCATCCTTTCAAAATTACTACCCTCAATTCGTTTGCCTGAAACATAAGAAATATTATGGTGATTAATTTTTCAGAATGGGTGTTTTGAACGCGCTCTCCTCCGGAGACTCATTCATGATCGACGTTGGCTCAAATCATGAGTCGGTTCAATCCTCTCACCGTCAGTCGAACGTTGCGAGCCGGTGGTCGTGTTTTCTACCCCGGAGTCTGCTCGTCGGTGTCGGATCTGCAGGGACGCGCTCCAGTTTGGTGGCTTCCATCGTGCTTTCGGGTATGAGTTCTTTAGGGGCGGTGGCGGCGAGCTTTGTCATCTGTTTTCCGATGAAACGAAGACGGCAAAAGGGAAGTACGACAGCAAGCGTTATGGACTACGATCGCCGGAAAATCCAAGGCTAAAGGTGTCTGGCTCGGTAGACGCGTGTGGAAAATAGGTTGGTTGGGCCTTTTTCTGAGTAGATCGGTGAACGGGGTAGGCACTGAAGCTTCGTCTCTTAGCCTGTCCGCCGGACCCTGGCTCGATTTTGGAGTCCCCGCCGGTAGACTTTCAGAACCATCGACGGTTAGGCATTTTGTTTTGAACGGGGGAAAGGGATTGGTGGAAAGGGTATTTCGGTCTTTTTCCCGACTGCAAGCCTGGTCCCCAGCTGTCCTCTTCGATTTCGGTGAATCCGTACGGTCCCTGCTGGTTTTTTCAGGAAATTGTGGATCTCGGTTCCCCTCTCTCCAACAAGGTCAAATTAAGAGTGAAACTTTTATTTTTTACACGGTCCCTGCTGGTTTTTTCTGCAATTACGAATGGTTTTTTCCACAAGGCCCAGTAAATTGGTCAAAGTCTTTCAAGCCCGTTAACTTATCCTTTGGGGGACAACTTTTATTTTGCAAAGTCAAGCCTCAGCTAGGTTTTTGGATAATTCAGAATCTTACCCTAGCAGCCTTAGGATTGAGAATCAAAGCTCCTTTGGTACCGAATATGTAATTACGGATAGTTCTAGAGAGAGTTATCCGCATCAAGTATGAAGCTTTTGTTTACTGCTATTGACTTTGGGAAGGAGCGGTTAGTAGCGGTGCTTTTAAGCTCTTTCCCGTGTTGTTCCGGATTCGTTTGTGTTGGGGTCTTTCGTAGGTTTTTTAATCCTTTTTTATGGGCTCGCGATAAGCCATGATTGGGAAGAGGTTCGGAAGTTTCATGTTCCCTTCACATCTGGGGTACAGTAGGTGATGCCTTGATAAGGACCAATGTATATGCATTGGAAGCCTACCTCTAGATAGAGCTCTCAGGCGCGACTACTGTCTTTCATCCCAAGAAGAAAATATGGAGTTTCTTTTTTGGCCCGCTTCAGCATCGTCCAGGTTTAGCCGTTATGGTTACACGATCCACGGGTGTGCCGTTGGAAGAGTCTTTCTGGGCTATCCCAGCTGGTCTTTCAGTTTCGAGGTGCTTGGTTTATGTTTGGTCCTGCATGGCCTTTAGGCCGTTGTTGTTGTTCTTGTCCTTGATCTTTGTTGTTGTTGCCTCGTCTTGTTTTTTTATGTGCGTGTATTGGCCCTGTGTGGCTCTGTGTTTGTTTTTGGCTCTCGTTCGCCTACCCCCAGCGTTTGCTGGTTCTATGTTATTTCCCTGTGTGTACGTTTCCTGTGTTTAATGAAAGTTCCTTTTCGATCAAAAAAACATAAGAAATATTATGCCCTCAACGTATAACAGTTTCAATTCAATGGCCAATTGTAATAAAAATCCAAAATATTTCTTAACAATAAAAGTATATTTTGAGAAATATTCTAAATAAAGTGTAATATTTCTTAACAATAAAAGTGTATTTTGATAAATATTCTGAATAAAGTGTAATATTTTTTAACAATAAAAGTGTAATAAAAAATTAATGGCCAATGTGTAACAGGTTTTTAAAATTTATTATTATTATTATCATTACGTCTAATTATTATTATTATTATTATTATTATTATTATTATTATTATTATTATTATTATTATTATTATTATTATTATTATTATTATTATTATTATTATTATTATTATTCATGTTATTAATGCTATTAATAGTATTATTAAATTATAAATTTCTTGAAAAATTAAATAAATAAAGTTTCCCTATTTTTTAGATAGAGAATTGGTTTTTATCTGAATAAAGTTTCCCTCTCATTAATAATAAAAGTTTAGATTTTGGAGGGAAATTCATGCGGGGATATTATTTTTACTCATCTTATAAATAATTTTTTTGTCTAACCCTAATTATGATTTTATTTAGCTGTCTCAAGTTATTAACTCAACACCGTCTTTCATCTTTCATCTAAGAGAAAAACAAAACTGTAAGTAATTTTTTTCTTTTATATTTGATCTTATCTAATGTAATACGATCTATAATTATTAGTTTATAATCTAATCTTGTGTTCTTTCTAGGCAATCATGCATAAAAATAAAAGAGTGAGAGTTTCCCCAATATCTCTGGTTGATCCTAATCGACAAAAGCAATCAAAATTTAATACACATAATGAGTCGATGAACAATCAATGTAAAACAATTTGTAGACAATAATTAATTAGTTTTGGTGTGTCTCTTCAATTAACTGGAGCCAGTGATTATAGATATTTGAATGGAGGATTTATTCTTTATTTTAGATGTTTTGTTTACAAATCTAATTGTGATTAGAATTGTTTCGCTTACAAGTTTCTAGGTAGAGTTATAGTGTTATTTTTTTGTTGCTTGGTTTTACTCTAGTATTATTTTAATATTTTATTTTCTTTAGTTTGTATTTAGTGGCTGTCAAAATTGCTAGTAATTTGTTAGGTGTCAAAGTGGTAGGCTTTACTTTGTATTTCATGTTAGTCTACTTTAGAAAGGTGAATCTTTTATGTTTTCGTCTATAGCCGCTTTTCTTTTAAGAATTAAATTTGTGGATTTGTGGTACTTTGTATCAGTCCTAATTTAATAATAAGTTTCACTTTGTTGAAAATATGGAGATATATTCTCTTAAATACCTATATAGTCAACATTTGTTAGTATTGTTATTAATTTATTATCTTTTATAATACTTATTTGCTATAATTTTGATAGGTTCGGAGAATGTTACTCCCAACAATCAAAACATTGACATGTTGTCCCCACAAAGTTCAATACAATCCAACTTGCTAAATGTGCCAAGTGAGACAACGCCAATCAAATCATTGAATAATCAAGGTAAGTTATTTTTAACCAAATAGATTCATGTACATTTTCTTGTATTATCCTATATATTAATTTTGTAATAATCATATATTTACATTTATGTGTTACATATTTATAGTTACGACAAAAAAAGGTCGTGGAGTGGCTAGAGGTTTCGAGGTAAAAAAAAGATTGAAACAAAATAGTAAAATTAAAGGTGTAAAGATAGAAAAAGGACTGCATTTACCGGTTGGTGATAATGAACATCTACTTAAAATGGAGGTAGAAATTACCACTCGAAACTTTGTACCATCTAATGTATTTTATTGGAAGGATGTGAAGGAAGAAGATAAAGTACCTATGTTCCAAAAAAATTCAGGTTAGATATATTAATAAATATTGCTTTTTTAAATTTTATTAATTTAATTATGTTATATTTTATTAATGTTTATATTATTGAAATACTAAATTTGTAATAAATATTTTGTAGGATGAATTTGATATATCTTTGGATGATCCACATGCAAAAGAAGTAATAAATAAAATGATGGCAAGGCGTTTTATGACCTTTAAACACAAATGCCATAAATATTTCAAAAAATTTACTTCTTTAGAAGAAGCATAAACTAATCCTCCTAGATGTGAAGATAGATGATTGGAAGAACATGTGTAAGCATTTTGAAAGTGACAAGTTTAAGGTAATATATATATTTTCTTTAGGTTAATATTTTGCATTATTTATGAAATAAAATAAACATATAAATATTCCATATACAGGGTCAAAGCAAAGTAAACAAGAACAATAGAGAAAAAAATGAGAATTCCGCATACTTCAGGTTCAAAATCATTTGTCCAACGAATTTATGAATTGGTACGTTTTGAATTTATTTTTTGTATTTTATTTAGAATAAGATCAATTAATAATTTACTTTTTATCTTTAATTTTACATTTCTGTTTGATTTGGTTGAATTTTCTAAATTTAGGAGAATATCCAAGAAACCATTGAAAATCATTCAGAAGAGTCAAATGTCAAGCCTGGGGAACCTGATGAACCTGTTGAACCTACTAAAATGAAACTGTATTATGATGCACATCATAAAAAAGATGGGACATGGGTTATCCAACAAGCAGGAGAGAACTATGTAAGTTTTTTAGTCTAAAAATATAATCTTTGTTTATTAAATGTTTTAATTTTTTATTTATTTCACTCATATTTACAGGAAAAAATGAGAACAATCTTAAATGAAGAAATTTAAAAGGGTATTGCAGTGAATGGACGACAAATTTTAGAGAAGATTTTAAATTTAAAATATGGTTACACTCGTGGACTTGGTTACGGAGTAAAGTCAAGTAGTTCCAAAGAATTAGAATTGATATCTGCATTAGATGCTGAAAGAGCTGGGAATGAAAAACGAACCCAAGAATTACTAGTTCAACTACAAAGCCAAAATGGAAAAAATTCTTGACCAGAATGCAACAATCAATGAGTTGAAGGAAAACCAAAATATTCTCCAAAGTCAGATTCAACAATTGCTTGCAAGATTTGGAGGAAACACTTCTGCTTGAATATTCAAGGTAATATTATAATTTATTTTTTAACAATAAAATATATTTTATATGTTATTTTAAATATTTATAAATAAATTAATACAATTTCATTTTTAAATGTAGGTATCGATGGATTTATGGATCGTCATGGTGGATTTCAATTTATTTTTATTTCTAGAGAGTCACTTTATGTTTATAGCAAATTTTCTTTCTAAACATTCTATGTTTATTTAAATGATATTTAATATAATTTTTGTCATTATAAGTTTTAAATATAATTTTAGTTATTATAGTAAATTATTTTAGTTATCATAACAAATTCTAACAAATGCTATTTTGTAACATTAACAAATTATGACAATTAATTTAGCTACAAAAATAAAATTTGACAAAATTATTTTGTGACATTAACAAATTATGAAGAAAAAAAATTTAGTCACAATATTTTCTAAAAACAACAAATTATGACAAATTTATTTAGTCGTAATAAATATTTATAACAAATATTAATTTGTCAATATAAACAATCATCACAAATTTATTTAGTCACAATATTTTCTCAAAACAACAAATTATGACAAATTTATTTAGTCATAATAAATATTTATAACAAATAGTAATTTCTCAATATAAAAGATTATAACAATTATTATTTAGTCAGAAAAACAATTTATAACAAATATTATTTTAGTCATAAAAACAAATTTTTCACTAAATTATTTATGACAAATATTTATTTAGTCACAAAACAACTCATGACAAATATTATTTTTGTCACAAAAACAACTTATGACAAATATTTATTTAGTAAAAAAACAATTTATGACAAATACTATTTTGAAAAAAAATACTTTGTCACAAAATAAGCTTAAATTTGTCATTATAAAACAATTGTGAAAAAAAATAAATTTTGTTGTAATTTTTATTTTTGTCACAAAAATATTTTTTTTGATGTTCAAATCCAAGCTAATTGGATCTGTTCACTTGCCTAATGGGGAAGTGAGCCCACATAGCATTAATCGTAAAATTAAAAGTGATATCTTTTAGGATTAGATTAAAAAGACGTGATGTCGAATGGCAGCGGCTTTGTGGGGAGGAGTGAAGAGTTTCTAAGGGAAACTTCGGCGGCGGTCAACACAAAATCGAACAAGAAAGAGGAGTGGACGATGTTTATTGACAATCTGAGTAAGAGGGTTTCACGTTTATCTCTTAGGGAACTATTTAACCATCATGGTTCTGTCCGACGGGTCTTTATTCCCAAAACGAATCTGAAAACAAAATATAGGTCTTCTATTTTTGCTTTCGTTACCATGGTGTCGAAAGAAGACATGGAGAATGCTATCAACAAAACCAACCAATCCCGTATTGATGGACTCGTCATTAGCGTTTCACAAGCTAAGTTCCCACGGCCGGCTATCGGGGTTGGTCCTCGAGGGGAGAATACTCAGCCTTTCAACAAAACTGATACACTCCGAAACAAAGGGATACACAAAGCTCACAAGGATAATTCTAATGCTAACAGGACAAGGGACTCCAGAACATATAGGGAAGCGCTAATGGGGAACCAACAAAAGAAGATCGGAACTGACAGTATTTAAATCAGAGGGTTGCTGGCCGAGGTAAGAACATTCATGACAAGAATATTATGAATTTTCAAGTCCCTATCAAGGATACGGAATGGTTGAAACGTTGCATGATTGGAGTTCTTAAAGAAAGTTTCGACCAGGAGTTTGTCCAAAGAGCCCTCATGAACGATGATATTAAGGTTTTAGTCTCTAAATGGGGCGTGGATAATGACTCGTCAATCCTTATGTTCAAATCAATGTCGTACATGGAGGAGATATAGGAATCAAAAAGAGAAGAACTATCATATTGGTTTACTCATATTGGTCCGCTACTAATTCAAGGAGTCCCCCACTACTTTGTCTCACTGGTTCTTCAAGGCGTTCCTCTTTTTTGCTGGCATGAGAATTTCTTCGCGAATCTGGGAAACCTTTGGGGACAGTTTGTTGGCATAGATCCAGTGACCCAGAACAAAGAAAGGTTGGACGCAGCTAAGTTCTTCATTAGGGCGGCAAGCACTTCCGTTATACCGGAGAAGATAACCATCTCTTCCATGGGTTATCCATATCGTATCAAAATTTTGTTGGGGGATTTCAATGCAAAAATGACCCAAGAAGTTTGTGAGGATCATAATGGTGAATTCACAAATGATTGGGAATTTTCAGATGGTGTTGGGTTGGCGGAGGCGGATGAAAGAATCAATGCCGGAATGCTCGCTTCATCGGAGGAACGTGACCGGAATAGTCCTGAGATCGGTAAAGACACTTCGCATCGGGATCAATGCCTCCATAATCACTCTAACATCTCTGTCAATAATGGCTCATGTTCCAATGATATCTCAGGGAATGTTAACAGACAGGTTGAGAATAGTGACGCCGTTTTTGTGGAAAACTGGGTTGACTCCCCTGACAAATCAGACACAGCTGGAAAGCCTAATGAAAATAGGCAAAATAATACCAATTTACCGTTGGATAATCATCTTGTGCTAAGCTTGGCTATTGGGCCCGTGCTGGGCAATAACCCAATTAAAAAGAGTTTGCCTTTTTCCTCTAGCTCTATTAACATGCCCGAGTTGGTTCCTCAGCCATTAAACAACAATTCGGTAAGATCCCCTTCTTTTTCATGTGATTTCGTTCCTGAAAGTTTCGAAGGACGAGATAGAAGCCTCTCTTGCATGGTCTGCACAAATAGGCAATTTTCGTTAGCCACGTCCCCCCTAGATGGTTATAGGAGCTTCTTCCGTGCTAAAACAAGACGGCTGGTAAGACGCCTAGTTAGGGACTCACTAGATGATTCTCCTCCATTGCCGACTAATGCTGATCAAAATGCTGACATGGGTTTTGAAGACTTACCTGCTGGGCTCGAAGCTGAATCAGTCTGGGAAATGTGCAATCTACTGGAAATTTCTTTCAAAGGTGGTAGGGAGGCAGTCATCAAAAGGGTTTACAGCCTTGAAAAGGACTTGAGGAGCAGGGATTAAATCGATTTGGGTAAGGGACTTTTTCTGATTTTTATTATGAATTTTACTGCTATCACTTGGAACATCAGGGGCTTTAGGCGTAGAGAGAAAAAAAGAGCTATTAGAGAGGTAATTAGCAAGATTAGGCCGAACTTTGCCTTTCTTCAAGAAACTAAAATGGAAGAGGTGTCGTTAGGGGATATTAAATCTATTTAGAACACGGGTGAATTAGACTCTGTTTTCTCTCCTGCTTCTGGATCGGCAAGAGGATTATTATGCATCTGGGATACTGATTTCTTTCAAATTGAAGAGAAAATTGTGTTCCCTAGGTTTATTGCAATAACATGGGTAATTAAAAGTATCGACTTTCATTGTGGCTTAGTGAACATGTATGGTCCTGCAACGGATTCAGACAAAATAACCTTCTTATCTGAGTTATTGAATTTCCTAAAATCGAAGGAAATACCGTGGTGTTTGGGAGGCGACTTCAACCTGTTTCTAGATCAGAAAGAAAAAATGGGACTGTCAATGAATTTACAGCTTATAGATGCATTCAGGAACTTCGTCTTTGAAGCTGAGCTGATGGATTTATCATTGGTTGGTGGTAAATTTACATGGTGCAATAACCATGATCCCCCAACGTTTGTGCGCCTTGACAAGTTTTTAATTTTAGCGGACTTTAATCTGGCTTTCCCTGGTTTCCTTCAGAAAGTTCTCCCTAGATCGCTCTTCGATCATAATGTAGTAGCTCTTATTTCCGAACAGTCTAATTGGGGCCCGAAACCCTTCAAATGCTTCAATTATTGGCTTGAAATGGAGGGCTTTGAAGCTATGGTTACAAAATCAATTGAAGACCTAAGGAAAAACAATGCAACAATGGGAATATGGGGTATTCTAAAAGGTACTAAAATGGCAGTCAAGGCATGGTTCGGGAATTTATCTAGAAATAAAGGTTTGAATTCGGTGGACATTGTAAAGGAAATCGATTTTATCGAAGCTCAGTTACAGCAAGGTATTATTATTTCTGGTTCGTATGATACTCTTAGGAATTTGAGATCTCAGTTGTGGGCGGCCTAACAAAAGGAGGAGAGCGAATGGCTCCAAAAGTCGTGTCTCCATTGGTACTCGGATGGAGATCGAAACACTCAGTTCTTTCATCTAACAGCTACAGAAAGAAGAAGGGTAAACCAAATAAATCATCTGAAAAGAGACGGGGCGGAAATCAACAATCCTCTTTTGGTGAAAATGATGGTTAGAGAGCATTTTTTTTACTCTTACAATACCCTCACTGCACTGGAGGTGGATTATTTAAATTTGGGCTTTTACAAACTAAACGAAGATCAATCTTTCACCCTCCAAGATAGGTTCAGAGAGGAAAAAGTCTGGGCGATTCTGTTTTCTTCAGATAATAATCGTGCTCCTGGGCCTGACGGTTTTAACCTGGGATTTTTTTAAAAAATTATGGAATAGTCTAAAGGGGGATATAATGTGGTTCTTTGATGATTTTTATTGTGGTCGCACATGGGATGAAGGCATAAATCACTCTTTTATCACTCTCATTCCTAAGGTAAAAAATCATACTTCACTTGACGAATTCAGACCCATAAGTCTTGTAGGAGGAATGTACAAACTTCTGTCAAAGGTCCTTGCAAAACGATTAAGTGCAGTATTGGGATTCATCATTGGAGAACATCAATTTGCTTTCATCCCTGGACGCCAAATTCTTGACTGCTCATTAATTGCAATGAGGTCATTGATTCGATGTCTAAATCGGGTAGCAAGGGTATCGCTTTCAAAATAGACTTCCAGAAAGCGTACGACACGGTTAGCTGGGCTTTCTTGATCCAAGTTATGAAAGAATGTAATTTCAGAGATATATGGTGTGACTGGATCGCTAAGTGTATTTCTTCAGCCTCAATCTCAGTCCTGGTGAACGGCTCGCCTACAGAAGTTTTTAATATCTCGTGTGGCCTCAGGCAAGGTTGCTCTCTCTCTCCCCTCCTTTTCAACCTCATTGGCGAAGCCCTTAATCTGCTTTTCAGGAAGGCTGTCCGGATGGGTTTCTTTTCAGGTTGTATAATTGGTAGGGATAGCTCTCTTATCGAAATCACGCATTTACAGTTTGCAGATGACTTACTGATTTTCTGTGAAGGGGAAGAAAACCAAATTCGTAATGTTAAACGGGTCTTGCGCATCCTTGAACTAGCCTCGGGGCTGAAACTCAATTTGAAAAAAAGCATAGTTTTTGGGATAAACATTGGTGATGAGACGGTAAAAAATGGGCTATGGATATTGGTTTCTCCTTCGACAAACTTTCGACAGAGTATTTAGGCCTCCCACTTGGGACAAGCAGGAATAATGCTTCGCTCTGGGATCCCATTTTCAGTAACTTTGCGGCTAAGCTAAACTGTTGGAAATCTAAATCTCTGTCAATAGGCGGTCGGCTCACTCTTTCGAAGTCTGTCCTGAGCAGTCTTCCTACGTATTTCCTATCTCTATTCTAGATGCCGGCTCAAGTATGTAATCGGCTAAATAATCTAATGGCCCGATTTCTCTGGGGTGGTAACAATGATAAATCATGTATTCACTGGGTGAATTGGGCTCAGATTTGCAAACCAATAATGGCAGGTGGATTGGGGGTTCTCAACTTAGAGTTGTTAAATAGAGGTTTGTTGTGAAAATGGGTTATCAGATTCGGTAATGAACAGGAGAGTCTTTGGAGGCGTGTGATTAACGCAAAAATCCATAACTCGTCTACTCCCCTCCTCTCGTCTCTCCCGAAGCCCAGACAAGCTTCTTGGATATGGAAGGGGATAACGAAATCCTCCCTGGGGAATGATCCGACAGGTTCCATAATAAAGCAGAATATCTTCTTCCAAGTTGGTGATGGTAGGTCCATTTTATTTTGGTCCGATCGTTGGCTTGGGGATTTCACCCTAAAAGAAAGATTTCCTTGTATTTTCGCTCTGCCGATTCAGAAAACGGGCCTCATCTCAGAGTATGGTGTCAAAATTGAATCAGGTTGGTGTTGGTCCATCCCACTCCGACGCCCCTGTCTCGATTGGGAAATACCCGCCTGAGACCTCTTCATGAATTGCCTAAGGAACTTTAAACCTTCATTCTCAGATAGAGACTGGGTATGTTGAGGGGTTCGAGTGATGGCTCTTTCTCTATTAAATCCTTTCGGTCTATTCTTGTGCCTTGCGACTACCGTAATTCAGTTTGGAAGAAACAAGTTTGGCTAGGGTTCGCCCCCCCCCCCCAAAAGTCAAGATTTTTGTCTGGAGACTCTTATGGGTTCGTATCCCGGTGAAAACTGAACTTGCTAAACGGGGCGTGAGGAACTTGGACTGCCCACTTTGCCCTCTTTGTAAGGATTGCCCGGAATCTTGTGTACATCTATTTTTTTTCTTGTGCAGGTGTATGGCGTATTTGGATGGGTTTTTGCAGAATGGCCGGAATCATGGATGTGTTTCCTTGCGATACATCCAGCTTCTTTGATGCTTGGAACGGTCTTGGGAGGGGCGGTAATCTTGCCTGGTTAAATCTTGTTCCTTTTGCCTTAGTTTGGTCAGTTTGGTTATTCAGGAATGAAATAGTGTTCAAAAAGAAGGTGATGGATTGGTTATAGTTGGATTTTATGGTTAAATTTCGGCTCGCCTCATGGTTCAAGGCCAAGTATCTGGACTGTAATATATCTCTAGACGATCTTATGACGGATTTCTCTTTGGTGTCAACGTTCTCTTCCCGGAACCACCCTACCGCCTCCCCCGCTCAATGGTGCCCTCCTCTTGCAGGTTTTCTGAAGCTAAATACTGATGCCCCCATAATGTCGGATGCGGCAGGTGGAGTTGGAGGACTGCTTAGGAACAATGAAGGTGAGGTATTATTTGATTTTTCTGAATCTACTAACATTGCTCCACCAGCTGTTTTGGAGTTTGAAGTGATGGACATGGGAGTTGGCAAATTTCTAAATTCACCGTGGGCCAATAATTTTAGACTCATTATGGAATCGGATTGTCAATTAGCCGTGGATTGGTGCCTTGAGAAGGTGGCTCCTCCCGTCACTATCCGATAGAGAATTGTGAATCTTGCGGCTCTCGCTCGGACAAGAGGAGTTTGTTTTCGCTGGATTACTAGATTGTGCAATATCAAGGCTGATAAGCTAGCTAAACAAGGAATCGGTTAATATGCTAGACGGGAAATTACTGTCCTTTTCGGGCCAGTTTCAAGGAGTGTAGCTATATGATTTCTTTTTCATTTCTGATTACCTGTATGCTCAGCAGTTTTGATTGCAGGTATGCAGTATTAAGCTTTGGCTAAGGTTTTGTGGTACCTGCAGAGGCTTTACCTTGTTAACAGTTGGATTTCATACTACTTGGGAGACTTCACGTATTTCCAGCAGCTCTTTAAAAGGAAGTTGGGGTTTTGATCGAGTTTTGTCTTGTCTTGAGGATATATAAGTTGGATTACGGCTATGTGACAGGGACCGATTGTGGCTTTAGGTCTTGAATTGTTGGGTTCGACTTAGACTACTATTTGAACGTTATAGTTTTGATTTCCGCCTCTCTAGCCAGATATGGTGCACTCTTTTTCCTCCACCTAGGTTTAGGGAGGTTTTTTAACGAGGCTCATATTTGTGCTTTTATGTATGATCGATATTCATTAATCATACAAACTACCTTTCAAAAAAAATCCAAGCTAATTGTGACAAATGTACTTTTATTGTGACAAAATAAATGTTTTATTTTAACAAATATTTTTATCTTTATAAGTAACATTTAGTGACAAATAAAAGTAGTGACAAATTAAATTTTGTTGTAATATGTATTTTTGTCACGAAAATCTTTTTCGTTTCATGTTACAATTTAAGTTAATTGTGACATAAATTATTTTTTATGACCAAATAAATATTTTATTCTAACAAATATTTTGTCTCATTAAGTTACATTTAATGACGAAATAGAAACAATGAGAAATTAATTTTTGTTGTAATATGTATTTTTGTCACAAAACACTTTATATTTGATGTTAAAATACAAGTTAGTTGTGACAAAATGTACTTCTCGTGATAAAATAGTTAATTTATTGTGACAAACATTTTTTCGTGATAAGTTAATTATAGCAACTAAATTTCATTGTTACGATAAATAGTACAAAATAGTTACAAACACAATTTTGTCATAATATACTTTAGATGACGGGGTTGTTCTAACAAACATGGTAACAAATATATTTTTTTTCAAAATAAATATATCGCGACAATTTTAGTACTTATAGTAATAAATAATTTTGTTGCAATATTATAAATTTCTTGTAGTGTGTTCCCTTACATGCTTAGCATGACAATTTTTTCATGTCTATCGGAAAAGGGATAATGTTATTATTGTGACGATGATACTTCCAATAAAGTCCATTTCAACATGGCCAAGGGGTAATGTTATTCTCTCCGTCTTATAATTTTTGTATTTTATTGATTTTTTTGGTCAATTTTTTTTAAACTTTAACTCATAATTATTTAAAATGTATCATTGATAAAAATATGAAAAAAATATATTTTAAAAACATCTAATCGAGTAGTTTTCAAATATATATTTTATAAAAATTAATTATTTAAAATATTTAATATAATAATAATTAAAGTTTAAAAATTTTAACTTTAAAAAAATTAATAAAAGATATTTTTTATGGGACGGAGAAAGTACTTCATTATTCAATCAAGTGGGTGAAGTAAATGTCAATTTCTCAGAATGTGAATGGTATTTGCCCGAGGATGCGTCTCCATATTGGGAATGTCTTTTTCGATAGTCTACATTAATTTTAAGGGTCTCAAATCATCAATTTTTGTTGGGCCTATTTTAAAAAAATACACTTCACGAGGACTCAATTATCTCCATTCACACTTCTTCTGATCTTTCATCAAGCCGAAACGAAATTTCTGCTCTTGTGTAAGATAAGGTCTCTGCCTTGTACATTGTCAAACAAAGAAGCCTTAATAGCAGCATTGACCCCTAAAGTATGCACTTTATACTGAGTTACTTTCTAAAGAATTTTTTGAGATGTTTTACCCTTAAATTAAAAATATGATCCCATATGATCCTTCCATTAACATCTGTTTAAAAATAATTCTATAAGCCAATCACAGTGCGCCACGTGGCACGTTTGACCAAAAATCAGGTAACATTTAATTAAAAAGGATAAAGTGTATGTTGAATCTCTCAAATTTATATTTATTCAATTTAGTCCCTAAGTTTTTAATTTAATTTAAAATTGAAATCATTTATTTTAATTTTTATATTTTAGTGAAATATTATTTTATAATATTTAATATATTAATACAATCTAATAAGCCAACGAAACATGTGGAAAAATGTGAAAAAAATATGATTTGGCATCAAGGAGAATAAATCCCAAGCCTATGGGTTGTATGGCAAAAGCCTTATCATTGCACCAACACAATAATTTTGATATTGAGTCTATTTTCAAAATAAAAATGTGATCTTTTTGAATCTACTCACCATCTTCTTCACTTCGACTACAAGAATATAGACTTTTAGTGACAAATTGGCAGTGACTAGCAGTAATTTTGTTACAAATATTAAACTTTTGTGACAGATTTTTTGTGCAACACTATTAGCATAAGTAATTGTGATGTATTATTATTTGGTCATTATTATAGTAGTAATTGTGACCATTATATTTTTCACAATTAAATTCTCACTATAAGTCTATAATTGTGACACAAATTTCATTGCCACTAAAACTTTGACACATGATAGTGACGATATATAAAGTGGTCACTATAATTTGATATTTGTTGTGAGGATGCAATTGTTTGTCACTTAAAATTTTACTTTTGTTGTGATAAATTTTGTCACCAATAAAAAAAATAAACTTAATGACAAGTTATATATTGTCACAATAATAAATTTATTTTTATAAAAAATTGAAGTTATCATAAAGGCATAAACTAGTTTATCAAAAGATAAAATAATTCTATTAGTCTCTACACTATGTGTAAATTGTTGTTTTAGTCATTCTATTTTGATCAATTTTAGTCCCTATATTTTTGAAATTTTAAAACTTCAATCCTAATCCAAACGAGACAACGACAATATGATTAAATTACAATGACTAAAAATGATTGAACAAAAGAATAAAAATCAAAAGTTTTACTTAACATATTTAAAAGACTATCATTTATGTCAAGATCGAAATTTCAAAATTTAAAAAGTACATATTTTTTTAATAGAAAGTACATAAACTTAAAGTGAACAAATTAAAGTAAAAAGACTAATATGTAATCTTGGCATAATATGTGATAGCAAAACTTTACCTTGTGAAAAATTTTACACATGATATTTGTTTTAACTTTTCTTGTGGAGGTAAAATTTGCATTGTTAGTATAGTAAATAATTATCACATAAAGGATAATTCTCTCAATAATTTAGGTGTAAATCTTAATATTCGTATGTTTATATTTTAAAACCAACTCAATTATTTTTATATATTTTCTTCAACAAACATATTTCGTATAGGAAACCATATAAAAATTAATTAAAATATTATTATATTAATTATTGTTATAATTAATACATACGTTTAAAATAAATAAAATTAATTTCAATTACAATTTAACTTAAATAATATTTTACTTTCAAAATAATATTAAATTTCTTATCTAGCCTAGTGGATAGACATTGCACTCTCCCCTAAAGGTTCTAGGTCCGATCCCCCACGAAACCATGCATTGTATTTATTTATTAAAAATGATATATGAATATACGACATCATCTATAATTAACCCCCTCGTCATGGGCTAGCAGTCGAGCTACCTTGGTGTAAGTGACCTTCTCCTAAGCTCTTGTGGGCCCTAGGTGTACGGGCCATTGGGACCAAATGGATGACCTTCTAAGGACCAATTTGGGGGCAAAGAGCCTCAATATCGCGCTCGTCGCAGAAGTCAAGGGTTGATATTTAGCATATTCACTATGCCCTCGTGGGAGAGATATTCAGTGTGCGTGGTGCTTGACAGATCATGAGATGACGCTATCGAGATAAGTCCTTAGATAATGGACACGCGATGAAGGCTGACTTGTCTGGGATAAGTCCCTTTGAGTGCAGCACGACATGCCCGATCCGGGCCTGAAAAGATGGTTGCAACTAAAAAATATAATTATTTTATTATTATTGAAAGTGACAATGTATTTTAGACACTATTTCAATATGTATCTGTGATAAAATATTTGTCACTAATAAGAATAACATTAGTGTCTAAGTTTTAGCCACTGTTATTAATCTTTTGTGTCAAAAAATATGGTCATAAAAAATGTAACTTATTGTAACAAAATACATAAAAGTTGTCACTAATATAATAGTAACGAAATGTGACGACTCAAAAAAATAGTCACTATAATTTTCAGTGACTAAATTTAATACTTTTGGTGATTATTTTTGATGTCGAGAAGCATGTATTATTGTTTTTCTTCACTTCCACTTAGATCACGAGGGTTTCCATTACTTTTTTCTATTTCAGTCTTGTCATAACAAATTTTCTAATCTTTTCAGTTTTGGTGACTCTTCATCAGCATTACTACACCCACCTTTTTTTCAAGCTTCATCTCTAGATAAAACTAAATCAAGATCATCCCTCACAGCCTCACTAATAGCTAAACTAACAGCACGGCATTCAACCCCCCATTTAGTCCCTCGCCACACTACACATAAATGAAACCTATTGAATATTCCTCTAAATTAAATCGAATAAGTACCTTAAATCCCTGAACCACATTCCAACCATCATCAACCTAGAATCACTTAAATCGATCATGGCTCAATCAAATCTACACCCAAACAAAACTGCAAAATAAAGAAAATGAGGAAAAGAAGAAGAAAGCCATAAAAATCCCAACAGTTAGTAGTAATTTTAAGTATAAGAGATGCTTCGATTTTAATTTGGGTTCGATTTAATTGTCCAAATCGAATATCAGAGGTGTTAAATTTTGAACATTCAAGACTAGATTTAATTCATGGTGACAGTGGTAATGGCGTGATGAAGAAGAAGAAAAGTTCAGAAAAAAATGGAAGAAAGAACGTGAGAGACCTTGAGGAAATTTTTAAGAACGTGAGAGACCTTGGAAGACTAAATTTTATTATTTACGTATTTTCCTTTTATTGGTCAATAATTTTGTTAAATAGAAGTTAACGGAAGGGCCATATGGGGTACGGTTTTTAGTTTAGGCAGAAAAACGTCCCAAAAAATTCTTTAGGGGGCAATTTAGTATAAAATGCATAGTTTAGGGATCAATTGTGCTATTAAGCCTTTTATAATTGAACATCACAAAACAGAAATTCTCTAGTTTACAGAGCGAAGCTAGACAAGTTGCAGTTTTGGGCCTCCTTGCCCGCTACTTCTGGTAAATTTCTTTCAAGAAAATGAACCGAGGGAGTATTTGAAGTTCTAGGGGTCTCGAATTTCTTAAAGCTAATCTTGCGGTGTCAAATAAAATAATCAGGAACAGTCCCAAGAATGCTTCATCTGAAGCTCAGGCTTCTTTGGGTCTTCAAAATATGCTTCGATCAAAAGACTTTTGAGAAGTAGTAAAGTTGACATTTTCTTCCTTCAAGCTAAACTTGAATCAACAGATCATAAGGTGTTTAAAAAATTCTGTGGCGATCATATAAATTTCAAAAATTCTTTCAACTTGGGATCCCTCTTTCTTTATGGTGGATTTCGATATCATTCATTCAAACTTTATCCCCAATTCAATTTGAAGTGCATTCTGGTGAATGTCTACGCTCCCAATGGGTTCTTTTAGAAACAAGTTCTTTTCAATGAAGTTAGCACAATTATTTCAGGTTATAATTTACATGTTTTGGTTGGTGTTGATTTCAACATAATAAAGATTCCTTAGGAAAAAAATTGGTATATCTATGAATCTTCATGCTATGAGTTCATTCGCAGAGTTTAAACTCGATTGATTTTTCACTTCATGGGGGTAAGTTTGCTTGGTCTAATTTTAGAGAGGTTGCATCATTCAGTCACCTACATAGACTTTTGACATCTTTCGATTTATTGCTTCAATGTCCTAATCTAATTAGAATCTGTTGCCCAAGAGCATGTCATATTATAATCAGAATTAAGAGAATATACAATAGGGACTTAAACCAATCAAGTGGTTTGACTATTGGAGTAATACCCTAAATTCGAATGTCACATTTGGGCCTCAAGTCCAACCCACAACCATAAAATTTTGACCTGTTTAGCCTAATCCACAATCAATTTCCAATTCTATTAGATTTTCAATCATTTAAAACATAGATAAATATTTGGAAACGTTTACAATAGAGCTCCTTTTAAAGTTACATTATAAAAGCATTCGACACAATCATTTTAAATCTAAAATACGAATTACAAAACACACGATAGAGTCCTAAGAACACACAACCCAAAGACCTAAGTATTGTACTCTAGTGAGACGAGGCGCTAAAATCCTTCACATATGGTGCTCTTCCAAGCAACGTGTCAAACCTACTAACCTGCGAACGGAAACAATGATTTTGAACGCTAAGCTAACAAAGCTTAGTGAATACACTTCCTCTCAACTATGCTTAATGCACATCATAAACACGAGCATGTAGCTAAAAATGATGACATGACATATACATCAAAATCAGACGCCACCTCTTTCCGCCTAAACACATAGTAATCAACAATTAATGGATGCATCAAATCTCACACAACAATCATACCACAAACCTGGAGTGAGGCCCACTGTCACGCAACCTCGGGAAATTACACTCTAAGTGAGGCTCAGTGTAACACAACCTTGAGAACATACACTCTCTCTAGGTGAGGCCTGGTGTTACACATCCTCGGGAACATACACCTACACTCGGCATCTCTCCTCGAGTGTCTTCAAATGAGGCCCTGTGTCACACAACCTCGGGGAGCATACATTCGATGTCTCATCTCTTGGTGCTGCAACACTCTCACTGGGTATTCGGATCCCAACAATCAAGGGTGACTCAACCATACATGTGTCCATTACAGCACATGGCATATGCACATCTACTTACAACACACAACATCACTCGATCCACCAAGGATCTCCTATGATTTCTATTATAACAAGCCACCCAAAGTTTTACCAAGTTATTACACGTTATGTTCGTATAAGAGTATGTTATCTCGATTTATCAGTTTTACAATTCATTTTACCACATTAAAAGCCCATCGGGCCATAGCCCTCAAAGTATCAGCCCCTCGAACTCAAAATGTATTTTTCAGGCAGATTGTCTAGTGGGTACTAGTATTAGACCTCGCGTACCGATACGGTAGCGATTGGGTATCGGTACTCACGGTGTACCAATACGAAATTAGCTCACTGGAATTTCTTTTCTCTTCGTGTACCGATATCAGGTCAACCTGTACCGATACCCCCTTAAATGGCATGCTAGTATGATTCGAATGTCATACTAGTACCTCTCTAATAACTCATCTTCGATAAATAATGTTCTTAAACCCATAACACCAGGGTATTCAGTAGTGGTTCCCCGTGTACCGGTATCGAAGCCCAAAATGGCTTCCTAGGCTCAGAAAATCATTTCCCAAGCCCCCAAAACTCAACTTTTAACCTCTTATTTCAATCCTACATATTATGGAAGTATTTATGGTAGTTTACAACCATTTTTACATGTTATTAACATGAAATCTTTGTTTTACCATTAAATATGATTTCTAGCATTCAAACTCCCAAAATCAACCAATCACATTAACTCAAACAACAAAGCAATCAAATTTATAATGCCCATGAAGGCATAGGAGTTAGTAGTGTACTAACTTCAACTCATGCTTTCTCATGCAACTGTTTGAAAATTATTAGTTTGTTCAAGTAATTGTATTAATATTTTGTTAAATAAATATATTATATTTTTATATAAATAAATATAATACTTATTAAAATTATTTATAACTTAATAATTCAAATTATTTAATGTGTACCCGAAACCATAACATCATTTACTCATATTATATTACATTTCTATATAAATATTATACTTATGAAAATTATTTAAAAAGTACGTTTAATACTTAATTGTATTAATAAGATGTTACATTTTTTTTTTGCAAAATTTAGATGATGTAATGTAAATAATTTTATGAATACAAATATTTTTAATTTAATATTGAAAGCTTAACTCGTTATAAAGAAAATATGTCACAATGATAATTTGGTGAAATTTGCTTTAGGTAATCTTATATTCCCTCAACCAAACACTGTCATCTCACATTCTTGGAGGTAATCATCTCTCCCATAAACCATACACACCTTTAAGTATTGCAAATCCTACTCTAAAACATGGATTTCTCATCACATCACTATCGAGTCTGAATCCTTTCAATGGTTGGAGTATAGATGTTTCGAGCTTGAAAAGTCTATACAGTCTAGTGGTTATAGTTCAAAGTCTTCATCTAAATTGCTCACCCTCAGACCAAAGTTATGGGCTCATTATAGAAGGGGCAGAAGGGAATGGTTGTAGAAATATAGGCTCGAATGGTTTGAAGTAGGATATCGAAACTCCAAAATGTTCAACCTTACTGTTTCGTCTAGGAGAAATTTCAATTCGATTCCTATGCCTTAGGGTTGATAATGATCGTTTGTCTAAGCCAGATGATATTAAATCGGCTTCGGAAAATCATTTTTGCCTCATGTATAATACATCCTCTACTATCAATGTCAAGAGGCTCGATTGCAATCTCAAACAACTTAGTTCCTTTTCTAATGGTAATCTTGAGCAGGAATTCTTTCTAGATGAGATTTGGGTTGCCATTTCATCACTCGACGGATCTAGAGTCACGGGTCCAGACGAATTTAATATGAGTTTTTTTGAAACTATATTAGCCCTCATTACAAGTTGGTATTTTGAATTTTTTATTGAATTCTTTAATGGGAAATTGAAGAATAAGTCAATTAATCATTCAGTCATAGTTCTCTTTCCAAAGTCGCTTTCTCTAGAAACGGTGGACGATTTTAGACCTATTAGCTTGATCAAAAGTGTTAACAAGCTACTCGCCAAGGTTCTGGCTAGAGGACACAACTTGCTTTCTAACGTGGCAAACAAATTATGGATTGTTCACTTATAGCAAATGAGATGGCTGACGAAATAAAAAAGAGTGGTTTATCTGGTGTTGTGCTTACAGTGAATTTCAAAAAAAGCACACGACACAGTTGATTGTAATTTTCTTCTATTTGTATTGGGAAAATTGAGTTTCGGTAACGGATGGTGCAATTGGATTCTTTTATGTATATCCAGTGCTTCAATTTCCGTTTTGGTTAATGTTTTAACTTTCAATTCTTTTTTGGTTAGCAGAGGGCTTCGTAAGGTTGTGTACTTTCTCCAATATTATTTAACATCGTAGCTGAAGCTCTTAGTGTTCTTCTCACTAAGGCTACGTCTATGGGCTTCTTCCATGGAGTTTCATTCGAAAATAATAGTGTGCTCGAAAAAATCTGCCGACGACCTTATATTTTTTACGAAGCTAGTGAAATTCAGATTAGAAATGTCATTAGGACATTGAGAGGCTTCGCAAATCAAAGCTGGTTGGCAATAATGTGGAGGATTCTTTGATTGATTACTAGTTGCCTTGATCCATTGTAGTATTCAGAAATTGCCTTGTTTCTACTTAGGCCTTCCTCTTGGAAGCTCGAGAAATTCCGCTTCGTTTTGGTTCCCTATGATTGAAAAGTTCAGAAAGAGACTTTCGGGAGGGAAGTCAGGTTTTTTGTCCATTGGTGGTAGGATTACATTGGCTAAATATGTTCTTTCTAATTTACCAGTTTATTTGCTCTCTATTTTTTAAATGCTGGCTTCTATAAGTTTGATGCTTAACTGTATGATTGCTAATTTTATTTAGGGTTCTACGGACAAAAGGGTTATTCACATGGTTACAATTAGAGACTATTTATAAGCCAAAATCGTGTGGTGGTTTGGGTAGTTTTAATTTAAACATTAAAAATAGTGTTGTTCAATAAATGGGTTTGACGCTATGGAACCGATCGGAATCAACTTTTGCGTAGAGTAATTTGCACTAAGTATGAAGGTGACTCACATAACTTAGTGCCTTTTAACCGTTGTCTTCATAAAAAATCTTGGATTTGGAGTCGGTGCATCGGATGTCATTGTGGTAGTGCAGGATTATAGCCTCAGATGGTTTATTCCATGGTGATATTTGGAAATTAGTTTGGGCCAACCTTGCTCCCCGGATGTCTTAGTTATTTTGCTTATGGGGTGCTGTGTGTGGTTATTTTGTTCCCTTGATTTAGGGCGGTTTTGATTGCAAGATTCGACAAATACTTATTTGTGGCTGATTAATAATATTGTTAAGGCATTTTCATCGTCTAGTGTTGAGTTCTTATTCAACTCCAGATACGAAGGAGGTTTTTAACGGGGCTTTTCTCTTTTAAAAAAACTTGTTACAAGATCTTATAATGAATTACAGATCCAATCTAATGTATTTCAATTAATTTAAAACGTAAATATAATAGAAAACTTACACATTTAATCCAATATACAATTAATAGCCTAATGAATTATACATTTAATCTAATAAATAGCATGAAATGACATTAAACTTATAAAGTTTTAATTTATAAGTATTTCAATTAATTTAAAATATAAATATAATATAAAAGTTATACATTTAATCCAATAAAATTATACAATTAATCGCCTAATGACTTATACATTTTATCTAGTGAATTGCATGAAATGATATTAAACTTATAAAGTTTTAATTTCTAAGTATTGACCAGTCTCGGTTAATACAATCGCAAATTTAATTAAATGAATTATATAATTAACCAGATAATCATTGATAAAATTTACGATTAATCGTCTAATTAATTATAAAGTTTTAATTAATATGTATGTGGTCTTTTAAATTGTACTATTAATCATTTAATGAAATATACATTTAATCTAACGAACACATGAAATTGCATTAAACTTATAAAATTTTAATTTATATGTATTGACAATCAAATGAATTATATAATTTTTTTTGAATAGTCTCAAATGATTACAATGTAGTATCTGTTGATACATATTCGTAATTCTTTGACAATGCACACACACCTTGTACACTGAGCGATTGAACTCGGGTCTCCTAGGATGAACATCATCTGCTTTTCCACTACGACCACTTGTTGGGTTCCAAATGAATTATATATATTAAACCAATGTTTTGATTTTGATATAACAATAACTTAATTGCAAATAAATAAAATTTTAAGGTATTTAAAATTACTCACTAAAGGACAAGCATTCGAAGAAACTCAACTTATTTTTGAAGAAAATATTTTGTATAAGCTATATCTTTGAAACACAAATATTTTTTAAGTGTTTTGGTACTCAAACAAGCCATTTTGGTAAGTGAGTACCGGTATAGCTATATGCGCACCAATACGAGTTTTCAACACTAGAATCTGAATTAATTCGAAATGGAAACTGAGTACCAGTACGTCCAAAGGTGTACCGGTATGACCTTTCATCACTGTAAAACCAAATGGTAAACTGAGTACCGGTACGACTTTTGGCGTACTGGTACGAGCTTTAAAGTTTTTAAAAACTTGTCTGATTTTGGAGTGAAACTCGTTTTAAATTGAACTGAGTACTGGTACGATAATACGCGTACCAATATGCAAACCCGCGTACCGGTACCCTTAGTAAAATCTTCACTCCGTATCGATACGCAAACCCGCGTACTGGTACTCTTTTCTTGTAACAACTATTTCTACTTTGAGCAGGCACTGATACGGAAGCCCGTGTACCGAGACCCATTGTTGCCATACTGCATTTGTTGCGAGAAAAATTGTTCTTAATGGCTCTATTCAATTTCCCAACAACCTAAATGGCTAGAAATCAATGAAGGGGTATAAAAATAAGTCTCCAGTGCTTCTTCAACAACAAGACAACCATTCTAAAGCATCCAAGAAAATATCCAAGTTTTTGAGAGCTCTTTATTGTGAAATCTTGTACACACTTGAGTGTTCTTCATTGTATTTCATTTTTACATCAAGTGTTGGGATTTTAGTGAACTTTAAATTGTGCAAACAATCTTTCTTTAGAGGATATTTATAGTTTGCTACTTTGTTTCCAATTTTAGAAAGAGATTGCTAGACTTTGGGGTATAAGTCTAGGATTTGTGAGGTTATCTCCTTTAGCCTATAAGGAAAAACAAATTAGTGAATTTATAAAATCCTTAATGTGGATAGCTAAGGTAGTGGATGTAGACCTTGTTGAGAAGGTTGAACCACTCTAAATCATTTGTGCAAATTTTCTTTCTTTTTGCAATTTGCTTCTACCATTTTATTAAATTACCTATTCTCCCCCGTATTTGGCTTCATCGATTGATCAATTCAACAATTGATATCAGAGCTACGCTCATTGGAAGGCTTCACACCCTTTTAAGTAGAACCAAGTGTTGCCTAATCAACTTTCAAGTCATCCATGGCTTCTACTTTTGAAAACTTCTTTATGGAGAAAGCACAATTCACTTCTACGCCACCGTACTTCAATGTGGTTAACTACCCATATTGGAAAAATAGGATGTGGTTGTTCATCCAATCTACTGACTATCTCTTTTGAGATGTAGTGATAGATGGATCCTTTATTCCTATGAAGAGATAAGGAGACCAACTAATCCTCAAGGAAAGACAAGAATAGACCGATGATGATCGAAATAAATTGCAATTCAACTCCAAAGCTATGCATATCTTATTTTGTGCTCTTGGACCCGATGATTATATCAAGATGCCTTCTTGCTCTAGTGCCAAAGAGATTTGGGAAAAGCTTGAAGGGACGAATGAAGTAAAGGAGATCAAGATTGGGCTCCTCAATCTAAGCTATGAGAACTTTCAGATGGAACTAGACGAAAACGTCAATTCGATGTTTGATCAATTTTCTATTATTGTAAACGGGCTCAAGGACTATGAAGAAATCATTACGAAAAACAAGCTTGTTCGAAAGATCATCTACTCTCTTCCTGAATCATGAGATTCAAAGAAGATCACCATCATCGAAGTCAAGGATCTTAAGACCTTGAAGCTTGATGCTCTCATGGGGTCTCTTCTCACACACGAGTTAAAGAGACAATGAAAGAAGGATGAAGAGAAGAAGAAGGAAGTGGAGAAGAAGAAAGTTGGGATTGCTCTCAAAGCTTCACAAGATGAGAGCGATTCTAGCAAGGAAGAAGATGAAGAGATGGCTATGTTAGCCAAGATATTCCCAAGATTCATGGAGTCCAACAGAGGAAGAAAGTTTCATCGAAGAGAGAGTTTCAAGAACAAATAAAAAGAAGAAGAGAATGACCATATCATTTTCTATGAGTGCAAAAAGTTAGGGCACATCAAGTTCTATTGTCCCCAACTAAAGAAGAAGAGCCTTGGGAAGAAGAAGAAGCTCAAGGCTCATGTCGCTACTTGGAGCGATGAAGACTCATCCGATGAGGAGTAATAGGTATCCAACCTATGTCTCATGACACTCGAAAAGAATCATAGGGTAACCTCTAATTCATCTACTTTTGGATTTGATGAACTTCAAGATGCATATGATGAATCACAAGAGATTTATGATGAGTTAGTTTTAGAATTCAAAGAGTCAATTTTGAAAAACAAAAATGTTATTTAAAATTTCAAAATGAAAATGACTCTATTTCTAAAACTAATTTGGAGCTTGAAAGTAAAGTAAAAGAAATGCAAGTAAAAATAAATGATCTTGAAAAGAAAAATCAAGACTTGCATGGATTACTTTTAAGAGTCCATGATGATCATCAAAAAGAAGTGGGTGATCTTAAACCTTCCTCGAACAAAGTTGCGACAACTCGTTTTGAAAAGGAGAATTATTCCACACCCAACTATGTGGAAATCAACTTTAATGGGTACAAACATAGAGGCTTCCAAAGTCCCTCTAATGGTAAGAATGTTAGGAGTGTTTGGGTTCCTAAGGAACTCTTAGCTTCTAATAATATTGGTCTTATTGCTTCTTGGACTCATAAGGGAACCATGTAAGGCCCTTAAAATGAGGTTAGGAATTTTGGTGGTTTAGTTGAGTTTAAGTTCGAAACGGGGAACATGGTTTGGCGGTTAAAATACGTTTAAGGAAATAAATATTTTTGAACTAGAATTTTAAAAGGGATAAATTCGGTTAAAGTTTTAAAAATGTTTAATAATTATATTAAGCTATTTGGGTTTGAAATTAGAAATCAATTTAATCGATTATGATGCCATTTTGGATTTAATGACCAAAATGTAAAAAATGCAAAACTATTTTAATGACTAAATTGACTGTTAATTGGGTTTTCTACCATAATTAACAAAACTAGTTGACTGTTACTTGTTTTGTTAAAATCATTTTTCATCTTTTTCTATTTTCCAATATTTTTCTCTTATACTTTCTCTCATTTTCTCACCATGTTCTCTCTATAAGATGTAACATCCTAAACTGGGCCTAGAAGGAATAGACCAGGTTTAGGGTACAAGAGCTTGAAATTACTAGCTAAAGCAGCAAGCTAGTATTCAAAAATAGCAATCAAGAGGATTTCTAAGAATTTTCTCTACACAATAAAGAATTTGATCATAGAAGACTAAATTCATACAAACCTAAAGAGAAGCTGCCAATCGAAGGTCTTTTTTTATCCTTACATATTTTACAATATCAAACAATTGAATGTTGTTTAAGGTTAAATATATATATATATCTAAGTCAAATTACATTTCCTCAACATTAGCCGAAACTATAATGTCAACCTAAAACTAGATTGAATAAACCATTCAAGCATGTAATAACAACCATCATATGTTGTTCATCCATCTATACATTCTAGTTCATGCTTCTTTTTGAATCGATTAGAAATCATGCATAAAACCTAACAAATTCAACTACACAACCATGGAGTACTAGACAATCCAACATGGTACATCATTTATGCATATACTTAAACACACTAGGAAAGGATTATAAACACACCATAGATTCAATATCTTATACAGAACATCACCACAAGTAAACTTATATAAAAGATTCACATCTATGTGCCTCTACTAGGGAGTTTCAAAAGTAATTAGGACATAGATTTGTTTTTGTTTTCATTCTTTGGTGTGATCCTGCTTGATGCTTTAACCAAGCTAGTCTAGACTAGCCCAAACATCAGGTTAGCCTGAAACAATAAAGGAAAAAAGCAATGAGAATTGAGCTGTACATATTAAGTAAAGAATCAAATAAGCTTCAATGTGATGCTATAGTTTCGGTTATCAAGAGCATTACAATCCCATTGATTTTTCCTTTTTCGAGCTTAAACTTCTTCCAATCCATGGTTCAAGTACTAGATGAATATACAATTCTTATATATATAATTTATAATCGAGCATGCTAGATGACAATTATACAACTTTCAATTCATCAATCAACATTACATTACAAGACAATTCAATTGTTGTAAGAAAAATCAGTTATTATTCAAGATCATTTGATTATCAACAATCATTTGATTATCAACAAGTGTACCGTAGTACTAATTTCTTATTTTCAAGCCATGGACTTTCAAGGGTACACGAGTACCAATCAAGGGACCGTAGTCCGAAACAAACAGAGCTTAGAACCTATTGGCATGCCAATCGTACCTAACTATCTCTAATCAAGGCTTTTTCCATATTCATTCTTTATTTCACACTTCTTAATTTAATTAAGGTCTTAACAACACAATCAAGGGTACACTTTATCCCTAATTAAATTGATCTATTTCCATATTTCATCTCAAACATTACAAGTATCAAGCTCGAGCAGACTTACCTTGATGCAGCAGCCACAAGCAAGTAAACATTCAATAGTTATGTATGTAATTTAATAGCTAAACAATAAGTAAAAAATATTCAAGGGAATCGAAATGATTAAAGGCTCATTTCGAGATTCGATTGTGCACTCACAGTTTTGCTAATCTTTGAATTGGTTCCCGAATTGTTATCCTCTTCTTGCCCTCTCCTTGATGATCGATTCCAGCTTCTTCTCCCAAGGTTTCCTCTCGATTCTACCAAAACTCTACTAGACAATAACTCAATGTTGCCTCAAGCATGCTTAACCGAGCAATCTCCATGAAAATTCTTCTCCCTCTTCTCTTTTAAGCTTTCGGTTCCATTGAGTAGGGAAATGAAATCCTAGAACTTTTGTTTCTCTTCCTTTAACCGAGATTAGGTCCTTCCCAAGCCAAGTGTTCCAATACAAAGATGAAATCTATTATGTTTCCTTCTAATTTCCCCTATTACATGCAAGTAATGTAACTTCCAAGGATTTCAATTTAACCCCAACGGTTATAACCTCAACTTTGCAATTTGATTCATACTTATTTAAACATTGACTATTTAGACCTTAAGATTTCATCTTCATTGACAAGCAAACAATTTTGAACTGATATTTACTACTACATTATCCACATAATCTATTTAACTTTAAGGCCCATGCACATACTTCAACTTTATTACCATTAACATCTATATTTTCCATAATCAAGCTTTTAAGCATGTTCCAAAGAAATTTTGCTAAACATTTCGAACCAACAACTCCACCTCATGCTTAACTTATAAACCAAACAATATAGTCATCCATTCAACATAACCAACTATTAACCAAATTACCATATTCATGCTTCCATATGTTTACTACATTACCTAGTTATGGCTATTATCACTAAAAAGGGTAACAACAAACCACCAATATATACAAAGTCATTACAAACATATAGTTTTGTAGTCATACAAGCCAGAAGGGAATTCTACATGCTCTAAGATAGACTCTTGTGCCACCATTCTAGGAGTTACTAAAGTAAGCATAAATAATAAACAAAAGTCTTGAAAAGTGAGTTGCAACCTCTGATCATGATCGAACACAAAGCTTCTACATCCTGAAAATGCATGACAATGAATGCATTAGGATTATATAGCCTGCGTGAGGTAGTAATATTAAAATATCAAAGTAAAAGGCCAATAGTATTAAATAGAAATTCAAGAATACAAACATAAAATATTCATTCGGTACTTATATCTTTGTCTTAATTTAAGGAAGATGTTTTTTATTGAAATCTTTATTAGAGCTCAAGTCTTTCGAGTCTTAACAGACAATCCTTCAAGGATTTAACTGAGTTCCTTCAAAATTTCTTATCGGGTTTATTAAAGTTTCAAAACTTATCTGATTGTAGCCTTAGTAAGGCTTATTGAAGTTCATATCAATTCTTTCGAAGTTCTTTTCAAATCTTATCACAATGCTTATCAAAGCTTATTGGAGATCATAACATAACTTATCTGAATTGATAATGCTACTTATCAGAGTTTCTTATCGAAGCTTAATATCTGAATTCATATATTTTAGAGTGTTTGCCTTGGATCACATTTAGACATGGGTACATTGGTCCGAGTTTGACCATATTGGTCTGAGTTACACATAGTAATGGCTAGTGTCGGAAACTTAACAAAACCTAACTTCTCAACTATCCAACCAAACTGTCTCCACTCTCCTTATAATTTCCCCATTACCTCCTACTATCGCCAATATATTACATATATAAAGGGGCGTCCCCCGAGCCGTAGCTCATGGACCGTAGTCCTTGAATTATATATATACCTCTGCACCATGCTATTTGTCCAAAGACTTCCATTTCTTAGGCAACTTGCGTATTTTATACTTTGAAGTTTGGAGGGTTTCTTATGACAGAAGTAATCTTTCTTTATTCTTTTCTTAATATCATATAACATAAATTAAGCTTTTAGCATCTTAGAATTAAGAATTCATGAGTTTATAAGATTAAGATTGAGCATCTTCTTTAGATTTTTATGGCATCCTTGATCAGATGTTAGCTTCAAAACTTGATTACAAGTTAGCTTATCATCACATTCATGCATCATAACATAGCAAGGATGCGCATATGAAATGCAACCATAAACAAAAGACTTACAAAGATGCTATGCCATGAGTCTATGTTACCCCCCCCCCCAATGTGCTCTACTTGAGCTTTATGCAAAATGTATACATTTAGAACAAAGTGATCAATTAAACAAAAAAATTAGGATGACACCTTGTCATCCCGAATGTATAACTACACTCACCTCATTTCCCAAATTTATGGGATACCTTAATCCACAATTTCCTTAGCTTCCACTAACTCTTATCTTCTACTTATCCATATCACGACATGTACCTCAAACCAAAACAATAAGTCATCAAAACCAACTCAAATTATTCACTAAGATGAATATTGTCACTAACATTATAAACCTAACACATTAACTAGACGATTAATCACTTAACTTATATAATCAGTTCATTAAGACTCAAGTTCAAGCAAAACAATCCTTAGTTTTCATATGCATACAATCCATACTCAACACGGAACTTTCAAGCTAATCAAAATGACGGGTTAGCACCAGAAGTGTTGGCAGTGATTGGAGTTCATTTTCGAATAGTAAGGACGTTAAAATAGACTCATATTCATAAAACGGACGAATAAATCGAACCTTTGTGAACTTGGAAATTCCAATTTTTTTGAAATCAATAAGGTACCAATTTTTGGGCGTTAAGGGGGTGCTAACCCTTCCCCATACGTAACCGACATCCGAACATGTTTTATGGTTTTTGTAGACCAATAGTGTTATTTTAATAAATAAAATGTTTTATTAAAATAACCCATTTAAAAGTGATCCAATCACACTTTTTCAAAAAGATTGGTGGCGACTGCGTGTTTTTAAAGTTTTCCAAAAATGTCAGGCTCGAAAGGGTTGCGACAGCTTGGCGACTCCGCTGGGGAAGTTTTTGTTTTTTTATATAAAAAAACAATAGAGGGCCAGGCCACAAATTGATTTCAAAAAAGGTTTTTTTTTAAAAATTTAGAGTTTGCAAGTTCACAGGGTTCAATTTATTCGTCTGTTTAATGAATATAATTCTATTTTACGCATTTTAAAATTCTTTAAAGAAAGCTCTATACCCAAACTTTTTCCTGTTCGTTTAAGTGGGGGGGGGGGGGGACACGCTTTGCTCATGTAAGAATACCGATTCTTCGTATGAGCCTAGCAAGTACCTTTGGGACTCATTCCCTTTGTCTTCGTAAGGATATTGATTCTTCGAGAAGGCATAGGTGGTGAGTCATCCTGAGTTGAACTCGATTCGTTTTAAGCTTGTAATGGGTGAGAATCGAGGGATTTGCTACCCTTAGTAGGGGACAGACCGGGTACCCTTTTAGAACAAAACCAAGTTTTAGAATTTAGACTCCCACCCCAATAGAGCCATGTGGAAAACCTTAGGCTTTTAGTCTGGTCAAAATTATTTCGTAAGGATAATCCGTGGAGACATGTCCTGAAGTGTTGGAATGTGCTGCCTAGAATTATTCGTACAAAGAAATTATTTTGGACCTTTTAGGTTTTATTTCTGTTTTTTATTAAAAAGAGTACTAACCTTTTTGTGTGTGTTTTGTTTTGTTTTGTTGGCATATTTATTTCTTGCATACATTTCATATTTAGAGGGGATCGATTCTAAAGCATGTTGCTCAATTAGAAAAAGCTTCTGCCATGGATGAAAGGTACCAAGACAACGCGTATGTAGGCTACCGAATTAAGGTCAACCAACAAATAATGAGAATTTGTCGAGTGATCACGTAGAGGAAACATCGAAGTATGATCACATCAGCGCCAAGCAGAATACCATAAGTCGCAAGTGCTATGGGACCACTTCGACGGTCCAACCAAGTAGAATTTGAAGATGATCATTGATCAACTCGGCTAAGGGGCAACGTCAAAAGGACCCAGGAGCGAGACGATTTCGATAGAAGCATCACATCATGAATTGAAGACGTAGCTAAGCATGTGATGTCAAGAAGTTAAATTTCTTCGCTCCTACGTCAGACCGATAGGAAAGATAGGACCAAGGCTTCAAAGGCAGATCGAAGATGAACTGGGTGCTCAGACTAAGACGTATTTGTAGGACTTTTGACATTCAATGGAAGCTACTTATAGAGCAATATCTTAATAGAATTGATGGTCCTTCGCTTGCATTCATGCATTTGCATTTTTTGTGGCTTGCATTTATGTTATGATCACTGCATACATTCACACATAATCGCATGATAGAATCTCCAAAATAGAAAAAGGTACATTACTCGTTCTTAGTCCAGAGCAATGGCCATGGAAGACAGATTGATGAATTTAAAGAATAGCCATCAAGAGTGGGAGACTCACTGAAGAAGAATGTGACGAATGCTTGAAATATCTTATGCGAAATGGACGGGTCGAGCTTGGCCACAAGTCACCCATGTCTTCCTGTAATAATGCTCAGATAGTAAAAGATCTTCTTAGACAGTATTGGGATCATGCTTAGAACCAAACCTTTTGCTTTTGCCCGCGAGCATTAGGGATCTTTTGTAAGGTCTTCAATGTTAATCTGCTTATTTTAAAGATTCATTTTTTTCTCAAGCAGAAAACATTACATTTTTCCATTCGTTTTCATCCATTTTCTATAATACACATTCTTTGTAGGAGCCCTATTATTGATTGTATGAATGATTATTGGATCTAATCCCGAGATAGGGGGCAATAAAGTGTGTTCAGGCTTAATGGGGAAATACCATATAGAGATTATAAGTGAATTATCCTCTTAGACATTGTTGTCGGGGTCATTGAATGAAGTGATAAATCTAAAACATCTACCAACTAAAAACTGCTTCTCTTCGATGATGTTTGTGTGTGAAATGACATTTGGCATTCCGTCATTTTCCCTCATGAATAAGAAAATAAGAATCCATTGTTGTCCCCCTTTGAGCCTGATATTTTTCTTGTGATTGAACCTTAACAAAGGATCACTCCCCGCACTAGGGGCAAAGAGGATAAAAAATGTTTCGGAATGAAAGGAACACAAAAAGAATAGAAAAGAAAAAAGAAAGAAAAAAGGAAAAGAAATAAATAAGGAAAAGAAAGAGAATAAAAAGAAAAAGAAAGAGAAAGAGAAAAAGAAAGAAAAAATAAAAAGAGGAAAAAGGAAAAGAAAAGAAGAAAAAAGAGAGGAGAGGAGAAGAGAAGAAAAAGAAGAAAAGAAATGGAATAAGAAATGCGAAGTAAAATTTAAAATAAAATTTTCAAACGAGACGTTTGCTAGAAAAGGAAATGAACTCTAGGGTGAAAACCCAAAATGGGCAGTCTAGAGCGATCCAAGGAAAAAGAATGAAGATTTCCTCAGGAAAAGTTGATCCTTGGTTTAATCACCCTTTAAACATATATTTGAGCCTATGTATCCTTTTCTTGGCAACCTGAGCCTAGCCTACATTACAAGCCTTAAAAGACCATTTGGATCACACATGAATATTTGAGAAAAGGAGTTTGTCTTCATAACACATTCCGCCTAATTGAGTTAACCTTTCTTCCGGGACCTCGAAACTTCTAATATCTGAGTGAGATTAGAAAAGTGGGAAAATTGAAATTTGCGGAGTGTGTGAGAAAAAGAGAGCCACCTAAAAGCGGGGCACTATCTGGTTGATAGATTCTTGAATAATTCATACTTTGAATTTGGGGCATCTGACATTGCTCTATTCCTGTGTTTACCATGACTTTACCCTCTTTTTAATTCTTATTTATTGCCTTTTCTTGTATCTTACAAGTAGGCTAACATAGATTCATAAAAACAAAAGATTTCTTGATATTGATCCCCATCGTAAGGAATCAGGAATGAGTGTTTACATCACTGCAAGAAATAATAAAGTGGCTACCCACTAAAAAAGACGACAATTGAACCTCATATTGAATGGGAGCATCACCTGGAATTAGGAGATAAAAAGTGCACGTGTTGAAGAATGTAAGGTTGACCATGTTGACTGGCAAGATCCCTAAGACACGAAAAATGGATAGAGTTACGCCTAGAGGGCAAGCCATGCCCTCAGATTGGGGAAATTTTATGTTGGTCGAGGATTCAAGGCCCTCAACGTTAATAAATGCAAGAGGAAGAGAAGAAGATACCATAACCATTTGAAGACAATCAAGGTAGAAATAAGCTTTGTTGCAAGGATTTATATGCAAGCACATCAAGGTGCCCTGTAGGGGCAAGAATTTGAGAACTCACAAGAAGCAATGAAGGTGCTTAATGCTTAATAAGGGGCATATGAAGACTTGAAGCTTTCAAGACCACACAAGGAAACCTTTAACTCGAAATTGATGTATCAACTACAATGATAGTAGATCTTGAACATTTGCCTACTATGATCAGATGTTTTCGATGAAGCAAATAGGTATAAAGAATGAGAACAGTGAAGCAATGACAGTTGAAGAAGTCTGTCCTTCCAACCAGGAATATAAGATCATTGGATTGAGTGAGCAAATTTGCAAAGATCGGATGTTTTTCATGAGTCGAAGAAAAACAGTGAAAAAGCACAAATGTTTATCTAGACTGAGCAAGAAAACGTGTGGATTCAAAAAACCAAACGAAAAATTAATTCCGAGGAAAAGAATTTCAAAAGCAAAAGAAATCGACATGCATCCATTGTTGGAGTATGCCCAAAGACCAATCATATGATGATTGAATAGACATACTATTTTACTAGATTTATCAAGTAATGACATTGCCGTTATTATCATTTGGTATGTTTATGTGCATCAAACTAACCATTGGATAATAATGTCCACACAATAATAGGATTATTATTAAATAGGATCCTTAGTCGAATATTATTACGGGTATGGACAGTGATAATATATAAAGACTAATATGTGGTTGATGACAAGCGTTGTCATTGATGTAGAGATGTCAAAATCAACACATAAGTATTTGTTAGAGAACAACATACTGGATTGACCCGCTATGAGCATGTTTTTGGGTAATTATGTTACAGTCACAACATTGCTCATGATAAACATATGTATAATCCTCAGACTTGAGATCAACATGATTTCAACATAAAGATTTACGTATTTTGACATAGTCAAACGTGTGTCGTAACTGACTACATTATAAAGACTGATGATTGGATACATGATGACCTATGTAGTGAAATATGGTTGATCAAGAAAGGATTTGTCCCTCCTACATAATGGGAGAAATATCTTCGTGTTGGAGTATGCCCAAAGACCAATCATATGATGATTGAATAGACATACTATTTTACTAGATTGATCAAGTAATGGCATTGCCGTTATTATCATTTGGTTTGTTTTTGTGCATCAAACTAACCATTGGATAATAATGTCCATACAATAATACGATTATTGTTAAATAGGATCCTTAGTCGAATATTATTACGGGTATGAACAATGATAATATATAAAGACTAATATGTGGTTGATGACAAGCGTTGTCATTGACATAGAGATGTCAAAATCAACACATAAGTATTTGTTAGAGAACAACATACTGGATTGACCCGCTATGAGCATGTTTCTTGGGTAATTATGTGACAGTCACAACATTGCTCATGATAAACATATGTATAATCCTTAGACTTGAGATCAACATGATTTCAACATAAAGATTTACGTATTTTGACAAAGTCAAACGTGTTTCGTAACTGACTACATTATAAAGACTGATGATTGGATACGTGATGACCTATGTAGTGAAATATGGTTGATCAATAAAGGATTTGTCCCTCCTACATAATGGGAGAAATATCTTCGGCCACTTGATTGAGTGAGATTAGAAAATGCATGGCCATGCTCGAATATTATGATATGAGATATCATAAGAGATTCGTTTATCATAATCTACTCAAGACATCAAGAAACACTAGATGGACAACACAAGTGTGACTAACCCATGACTTGTGTTCATCTAAGATATAAAGGACAAAAGGATAAAATACATAAAGGAAGTTTATTCAGGAATTAGGAAAGTCAAACCATGACTTCATGCAACTTAGGTAGCAATGATGTATTGCTAGATGCCACTAATTGTTTGTAAAATTAGAACAATTCTAATTTTGCTGCTAACGTTGCATGAACCTACAAGGGTCACACCATTCGAATGAAACGAACAAAAATTGGAAACCATACTCCCTATTTTAGGGAGGTTGCCAAAAATCCCCTATGGGATAGGGGAAATCGACAACTCCCTTAAATGGGAATAATATTGAATAAATATTGTATTTATCAAATATTATTTAGAGTATGGAAAATATTTAGAGACTTAAATATTATAGAATAAGATTCTAGAAATTTAAATATATATTTGCAATTTATATAATGTATATTTAATTCTAAGTTTATGTAGAATTAGATTCTACATAATTAAAAATATATATTTAAATATATTTAAATCCAAGTAAAGATAGAATGAGATTCTATTAATAAAAATATATATATTTGGATTAAATATAATGTATATATAAATCCATGTTTTATGTAGAATAATATTCTACATAATTAAATATATATTTCATTTAATATTATTAAACAGAATGTATATTTAATATAAACCAATTTCAAGTAGAATTAGATTCTATGAATTTTGGTTGAACTTGGATTTAAGATATTCAACTAGAATTAAGTCTCTGAATACTATTTAAAGGGACAAGGGCTAGCAACCAAATCATCCCTCTTCCCCCTCTTGAAGATTTCGACAACACCCCTAGGGATTCCCCACTAGAATTCGACATATCCCAGAAAGCTCTCTGAAAAGTTGTTCGATATTTTTCTGGTGTTCTACTTGCCCCCTGGCAAATCCGTGAAGGTTCCCTTGCTCGATTGCAAGTCCCGGTTGAACTCCTGGTCGATTTCAGACTCCCTCAGGAATCCCTGGAGGAATTTTGACTTCTCCCTGGAAGGTGTTCAAACCTGTCGAAATTTATCCCTAAGTGTTAGTGAGGTGGAAACTTTGTTCGTTTTGTTCGGGTGGACTCCGTAGAGGTCGTTGCGAACCTGTGACGATTCCAGTTTTACTTGAAGTGGTTGTTCCGACATACCATCGGTTTTCCAGTTTCCAGAGTTTTAAAAGGTAACTCTTCATCTTTTCACCCCAGATTCGTTCCTGTACATGGATCCTGGCTGGATTACGTCGGTTTAATTTTTCCGCTGCGCCACGAGGCATGCTGATGTGACCCAACAGTGGTATCAGAGCCACTTGTATCATACGAATTCGGACTTAAATTCTTGGGTGATGTTTCTGTATGAGATACATGCTATTTGATTCGATTTAGATATTTATCATTTATCGTATCACACCTAATAAAGACTTATTTTAATTATCACTGAATGATTAAGAGTTAATCATAACTATGTTAGGTTGCTTCAATGTTAAATGTTAACATTTTGAGACTAATAGTTAGTCTAGAGAACAAGTAGTTGTTCGTAGTTTCATAGATTTATGAAATCTCTGAAAGGGCTTCTAATTTGATAAAAGTTATCAAATTATATTTCACGGTGAATCCATAAGAGTTATGGTTAGACGTTATGAAAAAATGCATGTCTAGGATTGGCATCATCAATGACCTGGTACTTAAGTGTGCCTAGTGCGCCACCTCTCTTTCATATTGACCTACCTGGTGCATTTGTTTGTTAACGCAAATGGTTTATGAAACCTCCTGATCCTTCTTTGGCTCATTAACCGCAACATAGGGATAATCAGTTTAAAACTCCGTAAACACGTCGTTACTTTGTTCGCACGATGTTTGAAATGCATGTTAGATTGCACGGTGTTTGTTTTGTATGGTTATAGCCCATAGCCTTTATAGTTTTGGTTTTTATAAATACGGCCTGCGTGTCGTGCCTTTCTCTATCTTCTATTGTACTTCTCTTCTCATCTCACTCCCTTGCATGTAACGCGAGTTTCTGAAAATTGTAAATACTCATGGAGATAAAAGGAAGAACCAAGGTAGCAGCATGGTGGGCCTTCCCTGGTGGACCAGGCGTTTCAGAAGCATATTCTATCTTCAGTAGAATGGTCCTCCCATTGGCTTGGGACGGGTCGCCTTAGGTTAAGAAGTGCTATAATCATTGCATATTTATTTACCGATTATATTTACCTTGTATGTGATGCAATGGATGTTTTATAAGCATGATTAAACATAGTTCTATTGATAGGATCAATGTTAAAATGATGAGATAATTAAGTAAATCCCTCACTATAATTCTAAGTCTGTTTTAACCATCCAATATCTACCCTCGTTAAAGCTTCGCTCGATATAATGCGAGATTTGCCAAAGCAATGTCACATTTATCTATCTTTGTTAAACGCGAAGAATAAGCTAGTGATATTCGCCGGTTGAGATATTGGTATTGACTTAGCTGGGTTGTTCTAATAGGATTAGAAAACCTAGTGGTTAAAAGTTTTGGTTAATCATAAGATGATTTAAAGAACAAGAGTTGTTCGCCAAAAGATGAGGAATTACATGAGAAGTAATTAGTAAGGTGTTACTTACCTAAATAATGATTTCCTAAAAGACTGGCCAAAGCTGATTTAGGAATGGTGAAATACGGATCCTCACTCCTAGAAAAACTATCGAAACGTTTTTCCGAAAATAAAACTAGAGGGTTTTTAATTTTGAAGAAAATAGGGGGAGTAAATTTATAGTAAAGACCTATCTATAAATTTTAAAATTTAGTAAAACTTATGTAGCATATTTTCTTTGTTGTAGAATTAATGACAAATAATACTCTATCTCTGCGATCTATCCTTGAGAAGGATAAGCTCAATGGCATAAACTTCCTTGACTGGTCCCGAAATTTGAGAATTGTTCTCAAAAGGGAAAAAAAGAAATATGTCATTGAAGAACCTGTTCCTGATGAACCGGTTGCCACTGCTTCCAGAGCTGACAAAGACAAGTTTAAGAAACACATGGACGACATGCTGGATGTCGGTTGTCTTATGCTTGCCTCCATGACCCCTGAGCTTCAGAAGCAACATGAGGACATGGTAGCTTATGATTTTATTCAAAATCTCAAGGAGATTTATGAAGGGTAAGCTCGTCAAGAGAGGTACGAGACCTCTAAAGCTCTGTTTCAATGCAAGGTTAGTGAGGGATCTCCCGTAGGAGCTCACGTCATCAAAATGATGGGCTACATCCAAACGTTGGAGAAGCTCGACTTTCCGCTAAAAGACGAATTAGCTACTGATGTCATCCTGCAATCGTTGCCGGATAGTTTCAATCAGTTCGTCCTTAATTTCAGAATGAGTGAAATTAACAAGACGCTGCCACAGTTGCTCGGCATGTTGAGAACTTCTGAAATCAACTTGAAGAAGGTAGGACCTAAACTTGTTCTGATGGTCCGCAAGGGCAAGAAGAAAGGTAAATCGACAGCAAAGTCTAAAGGTGATGGTAAGACCAAAACCGATGGAAAGGAGGCATTGAAACCTAAGAAGGGAATCAAGAAGGATGGAAAATGTTTCCATTGCGGCAAGACCGGACATTGGAAGAGAAACTGCCCTACACACCTACAAGAAGTCAAGAAAGCAAAAACGAGTGAGGCATCAACCTCAGAGGCTTCTAAAGAGAAGGCATCAGAATAGACATGGATCTGCGAATGGAAATAAAGCAAGAGTTGCTACATCATCCATTAAGACATGTGTTTTTGCTTAAATAGATTTGTTTTAGTTTTTAAGATTATTATTTTGTGCCTAGGTTTTAGTTATCTTGTAAGGACAAGATATTTTAATTTTGAGATTATTTAAATAAATGTTATTCTTTTAATCTCTTATGGCACAACAATTCAATGATCTTTAAACTAATCAAATCAATAATATTTATAAGATAAATAAAACAAATGACTAATCTCAAACTCATAAAAAGTATTAAGGTAATTTGATGAGATCAAATTCAAGAATATTTAAAGTTTGATGAACTTTCAAAGAATATGGGATTGTCCCACAATTAAATCCCACAAGTAGAACTAAAAGTCTTTGAAAGAGAATCAAATATGTTAGACATGTTTTGATTCAGAACAAGTCATTTTCGACTTCTTTACACACTAGAAAAACAACCCTCATACTTAATCGTGTTTTTTTCGAAACGTCATATAAGATATGGACTAAGAATTGTTCTAGAATACCTTTGAAGTTTTAAGGTTACTTACATGTTAAAATGTTTACAAAGTTCGAACCTGAAAAACTCCATTTGTTGTTTATCCTAACGAGAACAAAGCGTTTGTTTCTCAAACGAGAGTTTATCTGGAAAGAGATTAATTCTCACAAAGGGATATTATTTCTTCAACTTTAACGAGAACAAAATATTTGTTGCTCAAACGATAGTTTATCTCGAAAGAGAATACTTATCACTAAGGGATTTCATTTTTCAACGAGAACAAAATGTTTGTTGCTCAAACGAGAGTTTCTCTCGAAAGAGATTACCTCTCACAAAAGAAAAAAAAGTGGAATTTGGAATATGAAGAAATTTTAGACAACAAATTTATGAACCAAAGATTGAGAATGTTCCACAAATGATCAAGGAACATTGGAACAAAACACAACCATTGTGTTGATCCTTAAGAGAATACCATATGCTTGAGAAATATGGATTTCTCACTATCCGTACATGGAACACTCTTCTTTTCGGATCAAGATAAAGACTAGGTCTTATCAGAAAGTAATGGTGAGCCCAAAATTCGAGAAATGGCTAAGAGCCATGAGATATGAGATGGAATCCATGTCTAAAACCAAGTATAGACTTTGGTTACCTAAAAGGGTAAAACCTAAGAGGTATGGATGAGTTTTTAAAAAAGGAAAAACCGACATGGATGATAAAACATACAAAGGATGATTCGTCGCTAAAAGTTTTCGACAAACTTCATAGTATAGACTATGATAAAGCATCTTCCTTGTAGCTATGTTAATCTCACTTGCAAGTAGTTACATACGATGATTATGGAATCAAATAAAGGAATGTCAAAACCACTTTCCTAAGGGAAAACTTGAAACAGATGTGTACATGACACATCCAGAAGGTTTTGTCACTCCAGTAAATACTTGGAATGTATGTAAGCTACAAATGTCTATCCGTAGACTAAGGCAAGCTTCTCGAAGTTGGGATATTCGTTTTAGAAGATACAATCAAAAGGTTTGGTTTATCTAGAAACAAAGGGGAGTCCTGTTTTCAAAAGAGCTAGTGGGAGCATTGTTACTTTCCTAAGTATTGTATGTAGATGACATATTCATCAAAAGGAACTAAAGATCGCAATCTGTTTTGCATTAATAAAAGATACTGCGAGTTAGCAACATGAGACAGTATCTAACTCTACAACGTAGGCAGAATGTATTACAGTCGACATAGTAATAAAGAAGGATGTTTGGATCTAAAGGGTTCACTTCTGAACTAAGGATTGTTCCCAGCATATTAGATGCTACATAACTCTGTTATGATGGAACCTTTGCGTAAGCAAATAAAACCCAAATCTCATCAATAAATCCAAACATATTCTAAAGTACTTACATCTTGGAGATCTGAAAGTATGCAACATACGCACAAAGTTTATAACTTTGACAACTCCCTGACAAAGCTTTTGACACAGCATAAGCATGTCAGTTACACCAAGCCATATCGTATTAGATACGAGAATGATTGGTCTTAGTGCTATTGGGAGATTGTTGGAGTATGCCCAAAGACCAATCACATGATGATTGAATAGACATACTATTATACTAGATTTATCAAGTAATGACATTGCCGTTATTATCATCTGGTATGTTTCTGTGCATCAAACTAACCATTGGATAAAGATGTCCATACAATAATACGATTATTGTTAAATAGGATCCTTAGTCGAATATTATTACAGGTATGGACAATGATAATATATAAAGACTAATATGTGGTTGATGACAAGCGTTGTCATTGACATATAGATGTCAAAATCAACACATAAGTATTTGTTAGAGAACAACATACTGGATTGACCCGCTATGAGCATGTTTCTTGGGTAATTATGTGACAGTCACAACATTGCTCATGATAAACATATGTATAATCCTCAGAATTGAGATCAACATGATTTCAACATAAAGATTTACGTATTTTGACATAGTCAAACATGTGTCGTAACTGACTACATTATAAAGACTGATGATTGGATACATGATGACCTATGTAGTGAAATATGGTTGATCAAGAAAGGATTTGTCCCTCCTACATAATGGGAGAAATATCTTCGGCCACTTGATTGAGTGAGATTAGAAAATGCATGGTCATGCTCGAATATTATGATATGAGATATCATAAGAGATTCGTTTATCATAATCTACTCAAGACATCCAGAAACACTAGATGGACAACGCAAGTGTGACGAACCCATGACTTGTGTTCATCTAAGATATAAAGGACAAGAGGATGAAATACATAAAGGAAGTTTATTCAGGAATTAGGAAAGTCAAACCATGACTTCATGCAACTTAGGTAGCAATGAAGTATTGCTAGATGCCACTCATTGTTTGTAAAATTAGAACAATTCTAATTTTGCTGCTAACGTTGCATGAACCTACAAGGGTCACACCCTTCGAATGAAACGAACAAAAATTGGAAACCATACTCCCTATTTTAGGGAGGTTGCCGAAAATCCCCTATGGGATAGGGGAAATCGGCAACTCCCTTAAATGGGAATAATATTGAATAAATATTGTATTTATCAAATATTATTTAGAGTATGGAAAATATTTAGAGACTTAAATATTATTGAATAAGATTCTAGAAATTTAAATATATATTTGGAATTTATATAATGTATATTTAATTCCAAGTTTATGTAGAATTAGACTCTACATAATTAAAAATATATATTTAAATATATTTAAATCCAAGTAAAGATAGAATGAGATTTTATATAATAAATATATATATATATGGATTAAATATAATGTATATTTAAATCCATGTTTTATGTAGAGTAAGATTCTACATAATTAAATATATATATTTCATTTAATATTATTAAATATAATGTATAATTAAAATAAATTAATTTCAAGTAGAATTAGATTCTATGAATTTTGGTTGAACTTGGATTTAAGATATTCAACTAGAATTAAGTCTCTGAATACTATTTAAAGGGACAAGGGCTAGCAACCAAATCATCCCTCTTCCTCCTCTTGAAGATTTCGAGAACACCCCTAGGATTCCCCACTGGAATTCGACATATCCCAAAAAGCTCTCTGAAAAGCTGTTCGATATTTTTCAAGTGTTCTACTTGCCCCCTGGAAAATCCCTGAAGGTTCCCTTGCTCGATTGCAAGTCCCGGTTGAACTCCTGGTCGATTTCAGACTCCCTCAGGAATCCCTGGAGGGATTTCGATTTCTCTCTGGAAGGTGTTCAAACCTGTCGAAATTTATCCCTAAGTGTTAGGGAGGCGGAAACTTTTTTCGTTTTGTTCGGGTGGACTCCGTAGAGGTCGTTGCGAACCTGTGACGATTCCGATTTTACTTGACGTGGTTATTCCGACATACCGTCGGTTTTTTCCAGTTTCCAGAGTTTTAAAAGGTAACTCTTCATCTTTTCACCCCAGATTCGTTCCTGTACATGGATCCTGGCTGGATTACGTCGGTTTAATTTTTCCGCTGCACCACGGGGCGTGCCGACGTGATCCAACACTTCGACCACTTGATTGAGTGAGATTAGAAAATGCATGGCCATGCTCGAATATTATGATATGAGATATGATAGAGATTCGTTTATCATAATCTACTCAAGACATCAAGAAACACTAGATGGACAACGCAAGTGTGACTAACCCATGACTTGTGTTCATCTAAGATATAAAGGACAAAAGGATGAAATACATAAAGGAAGTTTATTCAGGAATTAGGAAAGTCAAACCATGACTTCATGCAACTGAGGTAGCAATGATGTATTGCTAGATGTCACTCATTGTTTGTAAAATTAGAACAGTTCTAATTTTGCTGCTAACGTTGCATGAACCTATAAGGGTCACACCCTTCGAATGAAACGAACAAAAATTGGAAACCATACTCCCTATTTTAGGGAGGTTGCCGAAAATCCCCTATGTGATAAGGGAAATCGACAACTCCCTTAAATAGGAATAATATTGGATAAATATTGTATTTATCAAATATTATTTAGAGTATGGAAAATATTTAGAGACTTAAATATTATAGAATAAGATTCTATAAATTTAAATATATATATTTGGAATTTATATAATGTATATTTAATTCCAAGTTTATGTAGAATTAGATTCCACATAATTAAAAATATATATTTAAATATATTTAAATCCAAGTAAAGATAGAATGAGATTTTATATAATAAAATATATATATTTGGATTAAATATAATGTATATTTAAATCCATGTTTTATGTAGAAAAAGATTCTGCATAATTAAATATATATATTTCATTTAATATTATTAAATTTAATGTATATTTAAAATAAATCAATTTCAAGTAGAATTAGATTCTATGAATTTTGGTTGAACTTGGATTTAAGATATTCAACTAGAATTAAGTCTCTGAATACTATTTAAAGGGACAAGGGCTAGCAACCAAATCATCCCCCTCTTCCTCCTCTTGAAGATTTCGACAACACCCCTAGGATTCCCCACTGGAATTTGACATATCCCAGAAAGCTCTCTGAAAAGTTGTTCGATATTTTTCAGGTGTTCTACTTGCCCCTAGAAAATCCCTGAAGGTTCCCTTGCTCGATTACAAGTCCCGATTGAACTCATGGTCGATTTCAGACTCCCTTAGGAATCCTTGGAGGGATTTCGATTTCTCCCTTGAAGGTGTTCAAACCTGTCGAAATTTATCCCTAAGTGTTAGGGAGGCGGAAACATTGTTCGTTTTGTTCTGGTGGACTCCGTAGAGGTCGTTGCGAACCTGTGACGATTCCGATTTTACTTGACGTGGTTATTCCGACATACCGTCGGTTTTTCCAGTTTCCAGAGTTTTAAAAGGTAACTCTTCATCTTTTCACCCCGGATTCGTTCCTGTACATGGATCCTGGCTGGATTACGTCGGTTTAATTTTTCTGCTGCGCCACGGGGCGTGCCGACGTGATCCAAAACTTCGGCCACTTGATTGAGTGAGATTAGAAAATGCATGACCATGCTCGAATATTATGATATGAGATATGATAGAGATTCGTTTATCATAATCTACTCAAGACATCAAGAAACACTAGATGGACAACGCAAGTGTGACTAACCCATGACTTGTGTTCATCTAAGATATAAAGGAAAAAAGGATGATATACATAAAGGAAGTTTATTCAGGAATTAGGAAAGTCAAACCATGACTTCATGCAACTGAGGTAGCAATGATGTATTGCTAGATGTCACTCATTGTTTGCAAAATTAGATCAGTTCTAATTTGAAATTCTCGTAGCTAAGATTGAGAATTCCAATCTTTGTCTCCTTCACATCACTTGTTCCTTCATAAGCAGTCTCAAGTGTATCCCACACTTCCTTAGCACTTTCGATGGAGGAAACCTTGGAGTACATGTGAAGAGCTTTATCATTGATTTGAATCTTCTTTCTCTCTTCTTCACTCATCTCATTCTTCTTCTTTGGCACAAGTCTTCCTTCGTTGTCTCTCTTCATTGGAATAGAGTGACCATCTTCAATGGCATCCCAAACTAGATAATCGTTGGATTTAATGAAGAGACTCATCCAGTTCTTCCAATAAGGGTAGTTACCACCGTTGAAGAAAGGCAATATGGTGGTTGATTGAGACTCGTACATGTTTAACCAAGAGGTAGATGCCATGGCTTGCTTTTGTAGATGATCACAATCTTCCTAGGAACTTCTCTTGTGGTTGTAAATCCTTCAAAGAGGTAGGCTCTGATACCAATTGTTGAGTGGTCCAATGGATTGATCAAAGCCAAGTGGGGGTGAATTGGGTTTTTAAAAATTGTTGGAGTAAATAGAATGACTAAAACTGAAGAACAAGGAATTTTATAGTGGTTCAAGTTCCAAATGAACTCTACATCCACTAACTTAGCTATCACTAAGGATTTTCCAACAATCCAATAATTGTTCTTCCCATTTTCAAGGCTTAGGAGGTAACCTTTACAATACCTGTCAAATTTTCTACCCAAAATTTGACCAAACCCTCACAAGAGTACAAAGAAGAAATAAAGGCAAGAAACTTATCTCTTAATACAAGATTGCCCCTTTAAGTACAAACACTCAACCCAAATTTGATTACAAGATCAGAATTGAACACTACACAATTTGGGGTTTTACAAGAGATAGGAAAATAAGCACTTTGAGCTTGGATTTTTGTAAGGATGTTTGTCTTTGATGCAATAGTTGTTGCTGGTCTTTAATTGGCTTCAATTTATACCTTCTCTATTAATTCTAGCCTTTTGGGTAGTTAGGGTATTGATTATAGCCGTTGGAACCCTCTCTTTCCACCATAAATGCACTTATGCAGCTTATCGTATCGGTACACGAGGACCCATATCGATACTTGTCTCAAAACAAAAAGAGCTGTTGCACAATAACAAGAGGGCGTATCGATACGCGTGTAAGTGTATCGGTACGGGATAGGGACCGTTTCGATACGGGGAACACCTGTATCGATGCAATTAATCCCACAGAGCTCACTAGAAGTTTCCGTATTGATACGGTAAAGGGCGTATTTGTACGGGACAACCACTACTTTAAATTTTGGTTTCCTAACAACTGACAACAACGGTCGAAATCATTAAAAGCTTTCGAATTTAAAATTCCATTAAATTCGTATCGATACGGGTGGAACTGTATCGGTACGCCAATCAAACTCCTTTAGTTTTACAGAGAGAGCATATTGATAGAGATGCAATCTGTTTCGATACGATGTTTCGATACTGTGAGGAGCGTATTGAAACACGTTTCTCCAGTAGCCAACTTTGCAAAAAAGGTATCGATACGGCTGGAAGCGTATCGATACGCCTGGACGTTTTTCAATAGATTGGCCTTGGAACACATAGAAAATATTTGGAGTTTGAGTTTTTCAAATCAGATTGAAACCTTGATGATTTAAAATCTTTTGAGGGACTTAAAAATCTATTTCAAGTTTTCAATTTAATCCTTAACATACATTGTTATATCAAAATCAAACATATGTTTTAGATTTTCACCTCCGGAACCATTCCAACACATGCCACAACACAAATACTATACGAATAAACATCAAAGAACACCAGAACGAAGTGCAAGCTACACCATAGCATAATACTTGCAAGCTTTAGAACTATAGGCATGTTTTCTAGATGTCAAAACAAAAAAAGGCTAAAAACTGCATTCAAGCTTAAACCCATACTCAAAGGCCATTTACAATACCAAATAAACAAACCAAACATGCTCCAGGTGTTTAACATCACCAAATATAACCGAGAGTAGAAATCCCACCCATTGCCTCTTATTACACTAAGGTGAAACCACATACATTATTTAGTCAAAAGGGACTTAGGATCTACTTGCTTTATTGATGCCTCGTAAGCTTAATTCTCTGCATTGATGAAACAAATGAGCGTAAGCATAAAGCTTAGTGAGGATCGCTAAAACCAAACATTCATCAATGCATTTAATAAAACCAAGATAACATCATTTGTAAACTCATACCTTCATTTAAATCATGCTCTCAGTAGCATCAATGCGCCTTTTAAAACCATATGCTCATAGCATCATTAAAACCACAACAAAATCTTTTGCTCATGCTTAAACCAAGCATCACATGCGTTCTAGCATAATTCTCAAGCAACTCTTGCTTAAACATTCATCCATATTATATTGGCTCGCAAGTGATCAATCTCAAATCATATCAAAACCAACACAAATGACACAATAAGATACACGGATTACAAGCATTGTCCCACACACTTCATACACACTACCGGACTACACAAGGTGGAGATATATGGCACAATCACAACCCCTCAACACCCGTGATGGAGATTAATGGCAAAATCAAAACCCCTCAACATCACTCATCGGTAGTTGTATAATTCCACTAACGAGAGTACGGGACACATACCAAAAGACTCACACACGGGATTAAAACTATCCATCGTTGTGATCTTAGCCTCAATCGTTAGGGTGCTTGGATGGAGATTTCGGCACAATCACAACCCCTCGACATCCAAGGCGACTTTATTCATGGTGCACCCAATCCTATAGCCGGCTAACTATATCCGATTAAAGTAATCAAAAACCATTTCCACCACTTGTCAATATAATCATTACATCATTATTTCACTGTTTTATAAGCATAAATCACAATGCCAATTCCACAAGCATAAACATGCTTAAACTCAAATGCATACATCTCATAAAACTAAGGATCACCTACCAAGTGCATCCTTAACAAATGGCATTAAACACCAGCATTATCAATGCTCAAACATGCTTTAAAACAATAAATTAAACCATATTTAACTCAAGTGCATTTTCCAACGAAAACACAGCACATTCCGAGAGAGACTTTCGAATCACTTACTCTTGAGCTTAGCTAAGTGTTTCAAACTTACACTAAGCTCCCGAGACCACGCTCAAAGCGTTACAAAGTTGGAAAATCCATTTCCACTCATCGATATGCAAAATCTCACTCGCCGACGCGAAGATCACCCTTCTGAAGCCTCCAAAAGTGCTTCGTTTGTTACTGAATCAAGATCCCTTGTTTTCACATCATCAAAATAGAGATCCAAATGTATTAAAATGCATTTCAACACCAGCAACCAAACACAAACTCGATGCCCAGCCAACATACATCACTTCCAACCATTTATAAACATCAAAACACATCTAAAAACAACCTAACCTCTTCCTTATACCTCCAGCCAGCATAACTTCATCATTTCACCCCAAAAACCCAACTAAAACCATCAAGAAACTCAAGGATCTCAAGGATTTCGGGATCTATATTATCAAAACCCTTTTCAACATAATAATCAACTCAAAACTTAATTAAAGCCAATCCAAAATAGAGCTCATCAAATCCAATCCGAAAATCAAGATTTTAATCATATTTTTGTAAGATTTTGATGTCAAATCAAAACTATAATAAAAACTCATCCAAAAACAGCAATTAGAAGCCATAGATCTTGAGAATTTCAATAAATAACCTAGATTGAAGGTTGAGAATGGGATTTACCTCCAATTCTTGCCTTCCTCAATGATTTACAAGTTTTTCTTAACAAATCTTGAAGAATTTGAAGAGAACTCTTGAAATTTGTTTAGAAATCAAAGGGAGAGTGTTTGGGAGAAAAGAAATCTGGAGAAAAGAGTTGGGAAATTGGTTTTGCTGAAATGAAAGTTAGTTACGTGAAATAAATTCTCAATTTCTCAATTAACTCATTTTAATTAAAATAAAACCATTTCTATTTTAATCATATAAAACCCTTTTAAAACACATGTCAATTTAAGGAAGGTGTAATTGCACCATAGCTCCCTAAATATTCTAAAATTTTTGGCTCCTCTTTTAAAATTTTGTTTTCCACAGTTTTGAAACTTTACATTTTGGTCACTACCCAAAATGTATCACTTCCAAAGCCTATTTTGTAAAATTGATTTGACCAACCTCTTAAACATGATTTAAGAGGATTTTACCAATTTTTACCATATTTTTATCCTTTCTCGATCATTGATTTCCCTAAATCACCTAACGCGATTCGAACCGTTTCCGACCGGTCCGATCTGATGTCTAAAACATCTAGGCCCAAAACCAGGGTGTTACAAGAGAAAAGAAAGACCACCTCTAACACAAGTTTTCCCCTTGATTTGCAATTGTTTAGACGAAATCCTTCAAGAAAACCTTAGCTAGTTGATGTAGAAATCCATGAGATCCTTTTAGAAATCAAAAGTGGATGAAAAGAGATAAATCTTTGGAGATTTTAGTGATGAAAAGATAGTTTGGCTGATGGGAAAGTTGAGAGAAAAGTTTAGGAAAAAAGTAGTTATGTAAGAAAATGTTTAGCCTTTTAAAATCTCTTTTAATAACACTTAATTATTAAATCAATTAATTAAATACATTAAAACACTAAATCAAGGGAAAAGACCGATAAAACATTGGTTTAATAGCTCCATAAAGATTCTAAGTTTTGGCTCTCTTCAATTTAACCATTAAAACGAAACTTGCAATTTTTACATTTTAGTCACTAAGCCAAAACATCGACTATCCAAAAATCATTTTCCAAAATTGGCTTCACTTTTCCTCAATATATATTTAAAGAGGATTTAAAAAAAATTCACAAAATTTTATCACATCCCGAACCTTGTTTTCCCTGAACCACTCTTGAACTAACCCAGATCTCTAATCTAGCACCTACGAACCTCGAGTCGACCTTAAAGACTCCGAGGCCCAAAACCGGGGCGTTACAACTCTCCCACACTTAGGAAATTCCTTCCTCAAAATTTTACCTGAAGGAAAAAGGTGCGGAAATTGCTTCAACATGTTCGTCTTACTCTCCCACGTGGCCTCCACAACTCCTCGATGACACCACAACACATTCACAAGTTGAATCGTCTTACCACAAAGAACTTTGCTACTAGAATCAAGAATCCCAACAGGTTCCTTGTCATAAGATAAATTCGGATTCAACTCAATCTCCTCTACAAGCATAACATGATACGGCTCCGACTTATACCTTCACAACATCGAAACATGAAACACATCATGAATCTTTTCCAACTCGGGAGGCAACATCATTCGATATGCAACAGGACCAACACACTTCACCACCTCATATGGTCCAATAAACCTTGGACTAAGCTTACCCTTACGTCCAAACCTCATCACCTTCTTACAAGGCGAAACCTTCAAGAACACGCGATCTCCAACTGCAAACTCAATCTCCTTACGATTTAAATCCACATAACACTTTTGACGATCCAATACTGCCTTCAACTGATCACAAATAAGCTTTTCCTTCTCCGTCGTTCCATTAAGCAAATCCGACAAGGAAACCAACTTTTGCCCCACTTTCGCCTAACAAAAAGGCATTCTACACTTCCTACCATACAAGGCTTCATACGGAGCCATTTGTATACTCGTTTGAAAGTTATTATTATAGGCAAACTCCACCAAAGGCAATTGTTTCTCCCAAGAACCTTGGAAATCTATAATACAACACCTCAACATATCCTCAAGCACTTGGATAACTTGCTCAGATTGTCCATCCGTCCGAGGATGATACGAGGTGCTGAAATTCAAACGCTTACCCAACGCTTGGTGTAGACACTCCCAAAACCTCGCTGTAAACCTCAGATCTCTATCTGACACTTTGGATTTAGGTACACCATGCAACCTCACAATCTCAGCAATGTACAACTCTTCCAGCTTATCTAACATGTACGTTGTATGCACAGCTAAGAAATGCGCACACTTCGTAAAATGGTCTACAATCACCCAAATAGAGTTCTTATTTTCTGGGGTCAAAGGCAAACCAGACATGAAATCCATTGTAATCCTCTCTCATTTCCATTTCGGTATCTTCAAAGGTTGCAACAGCCCAGAAGGAAATTGATACTCAGCCTTCACGCGCTGACAAACCATACACTTACTCACAAAATCAGCAACATCCTTTTTCAACCCAACCCAATAGGACTCGTCTTTTAACCCAGATACATCTTTGTACTATCAGGATGCATAGCAAAAGGACTACTATGCCCTTCAATCAAAATAGTGCACCTCAACTCAACATCCTCCGGCACAACTATTCGATTCTTAAAGCATAAAACACCATCATCAATGAAACAAAGTCTGTTGCATTTCCATCCTCTATATCCTGAACATGATGCATGTAAAGTGTCCATAAGTTATATATTTCATGCACATCTCATCTCATATTATTGTTGTTTTTTGTACATTTTAGGCACAATTAGGACCATGCATTGCATTTTACAGTATTCTTTACTTTGCTATGCTTTGTATTAATTATCTTTTATTTGGTGAGGAAAATGTACTGTTTTAGCTTAGTTTTAGTTTCAGGTACTAAAGGCTGACAGAGGGAAAGAGGAGCTGAGGACATGATGATGAGGCAATAGACCAAGGAGTTGTACTGATGCAGTTCCAAACAGAGACAACAACCGCCGAGTAGCCGCCGCCGCAATACATGCCGCCCAATACAACATGCTATGGAATTGGAGAACTGGAGTGCGATCTGTAGAGCAGAAAATCATGATCTTAACGATGTTGTCCACTCAATTTTCCGATGACTGTAGCAGCAGGCAGAGCCGCCGAAAGACCTAGCTAATTCCTATATATACTCATTGTAATTTTACTTCAAAACAACTTAGGTTTTTCCCTTAGTCATAGTTTAGGTTTTCTTGCCGCTATTATGTTCTAATTTTTTTTTGGCGTTTAGGTTATATTGTAATTAGTGTGAGAACGATTGTTCAGGATTTTAAGTTTGTTTTTTGCAATAAAGCTTCAAGGTTTGCTTATTCCATGTTCTTCATAGTTCTCAATTAAGGCGAAAGATTAGATGATTACTATCAATTTGTTCGGTATCGAGAGAGTCGAACTCACAAAAGGAGTAAGTACGATTTCATCTATAGACGGTGCAATCAATCCGGCTCAGATATAGGTTAGGGTTTAAGGCAGCTAAAAGAGGACGAATAAACATTGATGTCTTTGCATGATTCACACCGCGACTGGTATTATCTGCAGTGGGCATCAACAACATTCTAACTTAGACATAAGCGGGATCACGTTCGAAGTGTTCTGCCGAGCCTTGTAGTTCTACCGAGTTTGTCGCTGAGACACAAGTCTATCCCCCTGTTGAGGCAGTGAGAGGGTCTCAGCATCCTACTTGCCATCCCCCGCCGAGGCAGTAGAGTCAGGCAGCGCAAAGCAACCTGTCCTATTCAACGCATTTTCACACTAAACAGCAGCATAACTCGGCCCATTCTATCAATCTAATCTCTTCCCTTTTATTTACTTGTGTTTTTATTTTATTTTCCTCTTAACAAACCAACTTATTTGTGCATTTACTTTTCTTGTGCAGGAACAACGAATTGAGTCAAGTTGTCCAATCCCTGTGGGAGACGATATCTTTTATACTATTACTTTACAGGAGTGTGCACTTGCGCTCATATTTAGAGAACACTAAAATGCTCTATAAGTTTTTGGCGCCGTTGCTGGGGATTGGTAACAGCAAAATTCGTTCTTTAATTTTTGCACTTTATTTTAGTTTTAGTTTTTATTTTTAATCGAAAAAAAAGAATTTTAAAATTTCCTCTGCTAGTGCATGACCAGGGCAAATCAAAAAAGAAAAAAAATCGTTCATTACGGCGATATCGAACGAAGAGCAAGAGAGCTAAAAAAGGAACTCAGAACATCCCTAGGGAAAGCAAAAGAAGAAAGAAAATAAGAGGTAAACATGGAAAACGACAACCCTGCCAACAATGCCCAGAACGGCAGGGATGGGCAGCAAGAACTGCCGCCCAAAGAACAACAAGTTCCACCTAGGAAGCCGCCCCTTATTCCGCCCAGACAGCCAAAGTACGTTGGAACCACCAGGGATTACTTGGAGCATGACTTCAGAGGGTTCGATTCGACAATGACAGAACCTGAGATCGAGGCGGATCACTTTGAGCTGAATCCCGTAATGTTCAACATGATCAACACCTTGGGGCAATTTGGAGGGACTGCCACAGTAGATGTTCGGCAGCACTAAAGAGGATTCCTGGACATATGCAGAGCATTCAAAATACACAGAATCCACCAAGATGTGCTACAACTGAGATTATTCCCCTATTCACTGATGGATAGGGCAAAGAAGTGGTTGAACAACCAGCCAGCAGGGTCATTCAACACATGGAAAGAGCCGTGTCAGGATTTCCTGGATCGCTTCAGCCCATCTAATGTCATAGAGAGATTGATAAACGAGATCACAGCCTTCAGACAAGGGGATGATGAGCCAATGTATGAAGAATAGGAGTGGTATAAACAGATGCTTAACAACTGCTCACTCCATGGTTTCCCGGCTTGGACACTGGTGTCAATGTTCTACAACAAGGTGAACTACCCAACTCGGATGATGATTAATGCATCAGCCAAAGTAATCATCCTTGACAGACCCCTAGAGAAGGCACTGCGGATCCTGAACCAAGCCGCCAAGAACGGTTATAAGTACCCAACAGCCCGCCGAGGTAGCGTTAGGCGGCTAGCAGTTGTGAACGAAGTGGAAGCCTCAGAATCTGTCAATGCCCGCCTCGACAAGCTGAGAGAGCTGGTAATGAACATGGTGAAACCCACTGGGAAAGTATATGAGTCCAAGGTTGTAGAGCCATTTTGTGACGAGTGTGAGGGCAACCACGATTCCTCTGAATGTACTGCATCTGCAAATTTTATGGGAGGATACGAGACGAACAGCGAGCCAGCCACGAATACGTACAACCCTGGATGGAAAAATCACCCAAACTTTTCCTGGGGCAATCCTAAGACTGCTGCCAATCCACAACAGCAACCGGGAGGCAACCAGCAAAACCAGTCCAGACAGCAGGCTCAGCAGCCACAAAACAATAATTCACTAGAAGCAACTCTCCATACTTTTATGTCTAGAACTAGTGATTTTATTGTTCCTACTAATAAGTTTATTGATAAAACCGAGTCTTTCATGGACATGACATAGATGAGGATGAACAACCAAGAGGCTGCGATAAAGAACTTAGAGACCCAACTTGGGCAGTTCACGGAGATCTTTAGCAGCAAGACAATGAGAGCAGCATCCAGCAGTACAGAGGCAACAGCCAATCCCACTTATGAGCAGTGCAAAGCCATATCAACCAGAAGTGGGAAACATTTGAATGAGCCCATAATGGAAAAATTAGAAGAGACACGGCCATCACAGAAAGAAATACCTGCCACGACAACATCAACACCAGCCGCCTCGACAGCTGAACCTGACAGCAGTCCTGAAACGAATGATCCTCCACATATAAAGTTTCCATACAAAGACCGTATAGAGGATTTCTGCCTGCCAGCACCTTTCCCCCAAAGGCTTAAGCAACAGAAACAAGAGCACCAGTTCAAGAAATTCTTGGATATTCTGAAGCAGGTGCACATAAATATCCCTCTCTTAGAAGCCATTCAAAACATGCCCAACTATGCCAAATACCTCAGGGACATGGTCTCTAACAGGAAGACAATTTGGGAGTTCAAAACAATTGCTGTAACAGAGAAGTGCACGACTATGCTCCACAACAAACTGCCGCCCAAGCAAACAGACCCGGGCAGCTCTGTTATACCATGCAGAATAGGCAGCTAACATGAAACAAAAGCCCTGTGCGACCCGAGAGCCAGCATAAACTTGATGCCTAAGGTAGTCTTCGACAAACTAGGAATTGGGCAAGCCAAACCTACCTCCATCATGCTAAAACTTGCTGATCATTCTTTTGTACAAACGGAGGGGAAGATCGAATACATCCTTGTTCGAGTGGGCAACCTTATTCTTCCAGTTTATTTCCTCATCTTAGACTGTGAGGCCGATGAAAAAGCCCCTATCATCCTTGGGCGACCATTTTTGGCCACGGGCAAAACACTAATAGATGTTGAACATGGGGAGCTGACCATGAGGGTAAACAATCAGAGCATTAAGTTAAATGTGTTACAACCATCAGAAAAGGAAAAGGAAGGATGCCCAGATGCTCAAGCCACCAAAATTAGCACAGAGACATGCCAAGGTAGTAGTTGCCGTGACAGACCCAAGGGTAGGCTGAAGGACCCAGCAGCACATCACCTTAAAGAACAAGAGGACCCCCTAGAAGAGAAGGACAAGGCAAATCACCCCAGGAAGTAGTTATGTCTGGGAGATGCACCTAAATGCACTCCCAACATAACTTTATTTTTATTTTTATATTTTCATTATTTTTATGCATTAGGATTATAGTTTAATTTATTGCAAAATATTTTTTTAGGATTAGATTTTAAATTAGCTTCCACATTTTTATTTTTCAGAACTTATTTTAGTATTTAATTATCTTTATTTTTATTTTAGGATTAGGAATAAAAGAGTCAAATCAAGAAGAAAGCCCAGCAAGGAGCCCGCCCACCAGCCTGCCGAGACAACGAAGGGTGGCCCAGCGTAGACAGCGCGTAACGGCTAGTTGCCCCCTAACGACTAGCTCCCAACGGCTACAGAAGTAACGGGCAGAAATCTCGTAACATGCGCGAGACAACTGGACCGTTGGACATTTAATGCCGCCAAGACACCTCTCGACAACCTTTATTTAAACCTTTCTCACCTCATTCATTTACTTTACTTTCATCTTTTAGCTATATTCTTCTTGAATCCATTGCTCTCTCTTCTCACATTATTTTCTTTTATGTTTAAGAAATATTTCAATCATCTCACACATCGCGTCAACATCCCAATCCAAACTCAACTTCCAACGATTTTTCTCCAAGGCAAATGAGAAACGATATAAAGATCAGTTTGCCAAGCAAGCAGTTTCGGAGGACCAAGGTTTCCACTACACAAAGCAAACAGGAGACCTTGGCTTAGAGCCCGCCTCGTTCGAGACCATCCACAGCAAGGGATGGGAAATATTTGCATGGCAGCTGGAGATGGCCAACATCACTTTGGTTAGAGAGTTCTATGCCCATCATCCCTGCCCAGAGCTACCGTTCGTCTATGTTCGAGGGGAGCCTGTCAAGATGAATGTCGGTGTAATAAATAGCTTCTACGACCTAGAGATGGACGACAACCCTCACGAGGAATGGAGGCAGTCACTGACGGCTGCCGACTATGACAGACTCAAGGAAAAGTTGTGCAAGCCCAACACGCCGTGGTTGGCAGGAAAGCATGGTGGCTCTGTCCAACGCCACCACCTGCTGCTCGAGGTAATGCTGTGGAATACTTTCATCAAGAGGCGTCTTCTGCCCACCTTCTACAACTCCACTATCGACCGGCCGCACCTCGCACTCATCCACAACATCATGATGAACTGGCCCATCAACGTTGGGGAGATCATATGTAAGGAGATCCACAACTGCTTCCTCAAGACAAAAGGCAGGTTATACTTCTTGTCACTCATCACCGGCCTTTGCGCCAATTTCAATGTCCCAACCGACCCCAAGGATGAGATGACAACAGCAAAGGAGGGGTGGACCAGTTAAGTCCGCCTGCAGATGATGCATGCCCAGTAGACAGAGCCCATTACCCCCAGCCAACCCTCTGTCGCGCAGCCTGTCACTTCAGCCACCCCCGACAGTACTGATGCTACCCCAACAACTGAAGTTCTCACTTTGCTGCGCACCCTCATTGATAGTAACAAAAGGATCGAACAACAATAATTGACCTTCATGAAGTATGTGGGGGAGGTCCAAGAAGCCTTTGTGGCTTATCTCCTGCAAAATTATCCTGATGACAGCCCCACTCTGCCACCTTACGCTGTAGATCTAGCTTTCGCAGCTGCCCCAGCACAAGGAACGCCATCAGCCGCCGCTACCTGCCACGCCGCTTTCCGCAGCCAGATGCCAACTCCGACGCATTACCTATCATACTCCGCCACCTCTGCTTCCAACATGGCGGCAGACTCTCCCGAGAGGCATCAGCAACATCATTCCCCCGCCTGCACAACAGCAACGGTGGCCAACACCTCCACATCAGATGAGGTTGAGCTGTAGCCGCCAGTAATAGCAGCAGAAGCAGCCATCCCAATGACGATAAACCCTCCGGCAACACCAACGGAGGAAGGAATTAGGAAGAGGAAGTGACACATCATAGCCACCGAGCCAGTGGATGATGAAACAGAATCAGAAGAGAGCGAAGCCCCTCCTGCCGCTCCTCCTGCAAAACCTCAAGAAGAACCTCGCCCCACTCCCAAAAGAGTCCAGCCGCCACGGACAACCAAGGTCTCCCCTGCTAAGTCTGCCACTCGGACATCTGACGGCCGCCGCCTAATCATCCAATCCTCCTCCTCCTCCTCTGCAGTAAAGACCCAAGCCTCCTCTCAATCCTCAGCCAATTTCTAGAGTTTTTTATTCTTCTCTTTTCTTTATCTTTATTTTTCTGTTTTTTATATATCAATTGTATTTTTTTTCTTTTTTTAATTTTCTGTTTCTTTTTATTTTTGTGCATTGAGGGCAATGCCCATCTCGAGTTTAGGGGGGATAGCTCTCACATTTTTTGTATAGGCATACTTAGTAGCATATAGGTTGCATTGTACTTGCCTTATTATTAATCGGAATAGAAAAATTTGTTATGACTTGTGCCTATGATAGATAGCCGATTAATTATTTCCGCACCATTAAATAAATTGAATTTAATTCTGGGAAAAGGATAAAAAATTTCTTAGAAATTTTTTAATTGCCAAAACTGTCAAACACCATTGTTACTTGATAAATTTGTTAGAATATCTACACTGCTTGCTTTGTTTTTAGAATTCTTTGCAAAGTTCTAACAATGGTTGGAAGTAGCCGCGGAGGCAAGAAACAGAAACAAGAAAATAAAGCACTGCCAAGACAGAGAAAAAACAAAGAATAATTGTTGTTTTACCCTAGAGGTGCCCGAAACATGCTCTAGGAAGAATCATGTACGAGGACACTCTGCTGCTACCAAAGTCCATGAATCTTAATTTTTTTTTGCAGTGACGGACAAATTAGCATGAGTGAATAAAATTCTTCACGGGATGACTCTACTCCATGGGTTCGGGGTTTTTTAGTTTGCTCCTATCTTAATTTTAGACCTAGAAGAGTAGTTGAAATGAGCTGAAGCCCTCATTGCCTTGATTAAATAATTATGCTTAATTGTGTTGTCTCGGCAGCAACCTTATATATCATAACAACATCTTTTTTTATTTAGTTATTCTGCATATTCAGCCGGTGCAGAGTTCTACACACACTGCACTGGCATTATAGATTAATTCTGAGTTATTTCTTGCTATTTCCCCTTCACTAATCTAATATAGGTGTCACAGCCTTGAGGTGTGGAATCAAGTTGAAAACATGTTTTTCTTTCTAGTTAATATAAGGGCAAGTATGTTTAGGTTGCATTGCTTGAGGACAAGCAATAGTTCTAGTTTGAGAGTGTGTAAAGTGTCCATAAGTTCTATATTTCATGCACATCCCATCTCATATTATTGCTATTTTTAGTACATTTTAGACACAATTAGGTCCATGCATTGCATTTTACAGTATTCTTTACTTTGCCATGCTTTGTATTAATTATCTTTTATTTGGTGAGGAAAAGGTATTGTTTTAGCTTAGTTTTAGTTTCAGGTACTAAAGGATGACATAGGGAAAGAGGAGCTGAGTACATTTGCGAAAGTGTTTTGGTTTCCAAAATGAAGTTGGTTTTCAAAACTGCATTGTTGTGGCTTGGTTTTGAGCCCCGCTCACTATGCTTCGTAGCTTATGCTCCCTATTCCAACATTGCAGATCCGTAGGCTATCTTGGAAGGCAACGGTGCAAGGGAAGTGATCCAAGTGTCGGCTTCAAGCTCAAGTATGGTGTAACCCCCTTAGCCCGGCCTAGACGCTAGACCCGAACTATGAAGAATACACGGGGAAAACCAAAGTTAACCTGAAAGCCAACCTTGATTAACGGCCCTTTTTTCCTTTTTATCTTTCCTAAATGCATTATTAACCTATGTGAACACTCAAGATCACAGGGAAGAAGAGGCACTATGATCGGAAATCTTTTGGGGGTTTAGTTGCGCAAATTAAACATTTAGGGACCAAAACATAAATTTTGCAAAATACGAGGACCTTGCAGATTATAAGTTTACCAATATTCAATTAGTCCTATTTCATGCATCTTTGTCAAATATCAACTTAATTAGACATTCCAAACTCAACCAATTGCATCCACAATCATCAAGGACTAAAATGTAAGAAACAAGAACTTGGAACAATTCAAAATGCAGTTCAACGGTCAAGTGTTTCGAAACGCTGACCCCTGTATCAAAACGACCGAATCGAAACTGGACTGACCGTTTCAGTACTCGGGCCCGTTCTGAAACTCGTATCGGAACATGGTTCTCCAGTACCTAGGTGTTCTGAAACACTCTTACCCATTCCGAAACACTATGGCCTTTTCAGACCCTTGTTCTCAAACAGTTAAGGGTGTTTCGATACAACCTGCCCTGCAACTACACATTTTTCTGGTTTTTCTCATCTTTACACCTTCAAACACATCCCAAATCATACCATATCACACTAACAACATGATTAAACATCAGAGATCACAATTATGAGGTTTAGGCTAAAGCATGGCATCAAACATATGATCAATGAGTCTATAGGCACATCTACATTCGTCAATCCAAACGACATCACTAGAAATTCATAATGCCCATATCTCGTTCGGAAGGCTGTTTTCGGCACATCAACATCCTTCACCTTTAACTGATAATATCCTAACCGCAAATCTATCTTTGAAAACTCCGCCGCTCCTCGAAACTGATCGAAGAGGTCATCAATACTCGGTAGAGGATACTTGTTCTTGATAGTCAACTTATTCAGCTGACGATAATCAATGCACATTCTCATCGTGCCATCCTTCTTTTTAACAAACAAGACCGGTGCACCCCAAGGTGACACACTAGGCCGAATAAAGCCTCGGTCAAGCAACTCTTGAAGTTGCGTCTTCAACTCCTTCAACTCCTTGGGTGCCATGCGATAGGGAGAAATAGACACCGGAGTTGTGTTCTCATACAACTCAATTCCGAATTCAACCTCTCGACTAGGTGGCAAACCCGGTAAATCCTTCGAAAACACTCCAGGGAATTCACACATGGTCCTTATATCCTGTACACGAACCTCTTTTGTACTAGGATTCATAACAAAAGCTAGATAAGCCTTGCATCCCAGACGCAACATCCGGCTTGCTTCAAGCGTCGACACCACATTAGACAAGAATTTCACATTTTCTCCCACCACCACAACCTCATAGTCATCCGCAAGTTTCAACGAAACTCGCTTGCTTTCAAAATCCACCACAGCCCTATGCTCGACAAGCCAATCCATATCAAGGATTACATCATATCCATAGAATGGCAATTCCATAAGGTCAACTAGAAACACATGCTCTTACACCATTAAAGGACATCTCCTATACAATCTCCTTGTTACAACCGTCTCACCAAAGAAACTAGTCACACGTATACCCACATCCAAAAACTCAACAGGCAGACTAAGCATTTGAGCATGTTCACGCAATATGTACGAGTGTGTAGATCCAGAATCAATCAAAGAAAGTAATGACAAGGATTGCAAAGAAAAGGTACCTGCGATCACATTCGTGTCATTCCTCCCTTCTCGATGGGCATACACTCTAGCCTGGCCACCACCTTCATGCTGGACAGCCAGGACATGTGCCACATTCCTTAAACCTTCATCTATGCGCTGGAAGTTGCCACGGCCGTGCCCATGGCCTCTCTGTGGCTCAACTGCTCTCACCGGAGCTTGACCTTCTCTCATCGACTGCGGACAATCCCTCTTCATGTGCCCACGATTGCCGCATTTCCAGCATGTACCAAGATTACCCCAACACTCACCAGTGTGCCTTCTACCACGCCGATTACATTCAGGAGTCCGCAGAAAAGCATTCGGTCCTTGCTGACCTCTTCCAGGGTTGCCACCCCCACGCCTAGCATCCACATGTGACCTTCTATCTTTATGTCTCTTGAACCGATCTCTGCCAAGATAACGTTCCGCAGCTCGTTTCCCTAAGCTAGATCCTCCCACTCGACTTGCCAGACCAAGATTCAGCTCAATGTCCTAGGCTCGAGTGACCAAGACATCAAAATCATTATAGTCTGCTGCGAGCATATAGGTTTTTACATCGGCCACCAGCCCATATCGGAATCGTTCACATCTCTCCCATTCGCTAGGAATCAACTCGAGTGCATACTGGCTAAGGCGTACAAATTGCACCTCATACTCCGCCACCGTCATACTCCCTTGCGCTAGGGACATGAACTCCCTCTTTTTCTCATCTAGGTAGCGGACTCCCAAATAATTTTGCTCGAATGCATTCAAGAAGAATGTCCAAGTCACCTCATCATCATCCAACCCCGCTATTGTGGTTGTCCACCACGTATATGCATCACCGTGCAACAGAGACACAATACATCCCAATTTCTGAGTTTTGTTGCAGTTCAGCTGTCCGAGTATCCTCTTGGTACTTTCTAACCAAGACTCGGAACCTTCCGGGGTCAGCCCCCTGAACTCAGTCCCTCCAAGACTACGGAGTCGCTCCAACGGCAACCTCACATTAGCACCATCCTGAGGTGCAGCCCCATGAGCTCCAGCTACTGCTGCGTGAAAAGCTCCAGCAATAGCTTGAATCAACACTGACATATCAGGAGCAGCTTGCCCCTGAACTCCCTCGGGTCCAGCAACCCCAGCACCAGCTCCCGCAGCACCAACCCCTGCTCCACCACCACCGGGTGGTCCACCAGGAGGAGGAGGTGGTAAATCCTCAACATTCTCATTCTCAACCGTAGCACGAGTATTGATTCTAAGCTCTCTAAGTGGCCCCATATGAAAACAATGCAACCGACAAAATATAATAAATTTAATTAGGCAAAATAAGGCAAGTAATCCAAGTACTCAATCTTTTTTTTTCAAAAACAATTCTTTCCAATAGCAATGATATGGCAATGGGATCCCCTACTATACCCCAAACATAGCATAACATAACAAATTCATCTCGTTAGAACCAAAACATCAACAATCATACATCATGCTTTCACCAAAAGCCATAACCATTCATACTCACACACATCAACCTCTTACCAAGCCCCAAATATTCGCAAACATGGCTCTGATACCAACAAATGTAACCCCTTAGCCTGACCTAGACGCTAGACCCGGAATACGAAGATTACACGGGGAAAACCAAAGTCTACCTGAAAGTCAACCTTAATTAACGACCTTTTTTTCCTTTTTATCTTTCCTAAATGCATTATTAACCTATGTGAACACTCAAGATCACAAGGAAGAAGAGGCACTACGTTCGGAAATCTTTTAGGGGTTTAATTGCGCAAATTAAACATTTAGGGACTGAAACATAAATTTTGCAAACTACAAGGACCTTGCAGATTTTAAGTTTACCAATATTCAATTAGTCATATTTCATGCATCTCTGTCAAATATCAACTTAATTAGACATTCCAAACTCAAACAATTGCATACACAATCATCAAGGACTAAAATGCAAGAAACAAGAACTTGGAACAATTCAAAATGCAGTTCAACGGTCAAGTGTTTCGAAACGCTGACCCCTGTATCGAAACGACCGTATCGAAACTGGACTGACCGTTTCGGTACTCGGGCCCGTTCAGAAACTCGTATCGGAACATGGTTCTCTAGTAGCTAAAGTGTTCCGAAACACTCTTACCCGTTCCAAAACACTATGGCTATTTCAGGCCCCTGTTCCGAAACAGTTAAGGGTGTTCTGATACACCATGCCCTGCAACTACACATTTTTCTGGTTTTTCTCATCTTTACACCTTCAAACACATCCCAAATCGTACCATATCACACTAACAACATGATTAAACATCAGAGATCACAATTATGAGGATTTGGCTAAAGCATGGCATCAAACATATGATCAATGAGTCTATAGGTACGCTCCCTAGTCATGAAAACCATAAACAAGCCACAAGCTACAAACTAAACCATATAGGCCATTTACAAACTTCAAAAACCATATTAAATTTGCCACAAACATAGGGAGTACAAAACACATCTCCCCAAACCAACTATAGGTCCCTATTGCCAAATATCAATACTAAAGCATGTGAAAACTTCACCATATATGAGCTTCTCACTTCCTTGGATGTCCTTAGCCTCCTTGCTGCCAAAAGACGTTTCAATTATCTGCATTGTTGGTAAAAGAGAGAGTAAGCACATTTTCTTAGTGAGGCAAGCTCTAAGGAAAACCAACATAACAATGCATCTTTAAACCCTTTCTCAAAAACCATTTTCTACAACATGCTCTTTCTATCTCATGCTTAAAAACCACTTCAAAGCAACTCTCCATTTGAAAACACATGTACCTTTACTCTATCTCATGTATTAAACCAATGCAAATCTCATGGCAAAGCCAAACACACGCTTAATGAAAACAAAAACATTTCATACCACAAATCTCATATGCATTTCTCATAGCATAAATCATCTCAACATTTGGTACATGTGAATCAAATACATTTTCATATATTGGCATTGCATATTACATCTTTACTCGGATATGCGGATTAGCTTGACTCAAGGTCAAGTCCTACCCCGGTGGAATCTCACATCACCAGATTCTCATGGAGGTATCTCTCTTCGCCATAAAGCTTGGGTATTTCACCAAGTCCTACCCCGATGGTATCTCTCATCATCGGATTCTCACTTTGGATCGGGATGGCACTACCCCCATTGCCCGACTCCAAAGAGCACGTACAAATTTTTAGTTTATAGTGCACTCTCATCCTATTGGTCGACCAATTATATCCGGTAATTATCTCATCATTTATGCCAATATATTATAACAAAAACATCATCACCTACTGTTTTGATGCAACATTTCACAAACCTTTCTCATCTCCTTTCAAAACCATATCTCCTGCTTTGCATTAAATCAAAATCTCAAAACCCTTTTAGTACAACATGCTATCTCATGAAAACTTTACAAAGCATAATCTCATGCTACAAATCATGCATGAAACAGTAGGAATTTGTCTATCTCAAAACAAGAGCATGTAAAAGCATTTAAGGGCACCAACCACATATTGAGAGCAAATCTAGCCATGCTTAATTCCGGACTTAGGATGGTGTTTCAAACCACTCCTTAATCCCCAAACCTTGTTTCTTTGTCCCTCAAGGACTTCCAAAACCATTCGCACTCACCGATTACGTTTCGCTTGCTTGCCGAAACGATATCTAGGCTTCCGGCACTTCTGGATCAACACCAAAAGTGTCCAAAGATGTCTCCCCTATTTATTACACATAAGAGCAAAGGATTAATTCATCATCGTGCATTGAAATCACCAGCCACTCAACCAAACTCGCTGCTCTACTCAAAAATACCATTTCGGCTACCCAAAACAACCGAAATCATCTCCAAACTTTCCCAAAACAAAGCCCAGCCAAGATCTATCAATTCTAATCATTTCTAAACCTCAATCAACACCAAAAATCACCATAAACACGTCCTTATATCCCCAGCAACAATAGAACACCAAGAACACTCCAAAAACCACAAATCTAGCATGTCAAACTTAGGAATCCAAACCTATTCGGGGTTTGTTTGATAAAAAACTCATTTATAACATCAATTATCATCCAAAATAAATTAGAAATCAACCTCAAAACAGAGCCTAACCAAGAGTTACAAAAATCATCAAGATCTCTCCAAGAATCTTGAGTTTTACTTCAATTTCATGTTTCTAACATTAAAGCAACTCAAAAATCATTAACAAAGGATTGAGAACTTGGGAATTTCAGTAAAGAACTGATCATTAGAGGAGAAGGATGAATCTTACCTCTAATGGCTGATTTTTCCTCAATTTGGGCAAGATTTCTTGAAAATCCAAAGTAAAAACAAAAGGTTTTGATGAGGTAAAGATTAGGAATCCTTAGGAGAATGAAATCTCAGCAGAAGAGATGAAAATCAAAGTTTAATTGGTTAGGGAAATGTGTTTGGCTGAGTGGAAATTGAGAGAAAATGAAATGGGAGAAAACTAACGTGAGGTAGTTATGAAAAACTCAACTTAGACTTTCTTTTTAGTTCTCCTTTATTCCATAATTAAAACATTATTAAAAACTCCCAAATTAAAGAAAAATTTGATAAAAACATTTTGGTAAAATTATCTCCTTAAAGATTCAAAGTTTCAATCCTTTACAAAACAGTCACTAGTCAACTTTTGCAAAAACTACAATTTGGACACTACATCAAAATGTAGTATTTCCAAATCACATTTTGTAAAATTGTTTTCACCATACCCTTTAATATAATAAATGAGGATTTTTAGATATTTTCCATATTTTAAAAGCATCCCGAACTAGGTGTTCCCTAAATCACCCTTAAAGATTCGAACCGTTCTCGATCGGCCCGATTCAACCTCTAAAACATCTAGGCCCAAAACCAGGGCATTACAACTCTCCCCCACATAAGAAATTTCGTCCTCGAAATTTAACTGGAGGAAAAAGGTAAGGAAATTACTTCTTCATGTCATCCTTCCTTTCCCACGTGGCTTCCTCAACGCCACGATGTCTCCACAAGATTTTGACCAGCTCAATGGTCTTACCCCAGAGAATCTTACTATCCACATCCAGAATCTTAACGGGTTCATCATCATATGTCAAGTCTGGATTCAGCTCAACCTCTTCCACATGCATAGCATATGACGGATCCGATCTATACCTCCGAAGCATGGATACATGAAACACATTATGTATCTTTTCTAACTCTTGATGTGGTCTCAGCTTGTAGGCAACAGGACCCACACATTCTATTACCTCGTATGACCCAATGAACCTTGGACTCAATTTGCCCTTCCGGCCAAATCTAATCACCTTCTTCCAAGGTGAAACTTTCAAAAACACACGCTCGCCAACAACAAATTCTATCTCCTTACGCTTCAAATCCGCGTAAGACTTTTGTCGGTCCGATGCTGCCTTCAAACGCTCACAAACGAGCTTCACCTTCTCAGTGATTCCTTTCAACAAAGTCGGCATCGAGACCAACTTTTGTCTCGTTTTATCCCAACAAAGAGGAGTTATGCACTTCCTCCCGTATAAAGCCTCATAAGGTGCCATTTGAATACTCGCCTGATAACTGTTATTATAAGCAAACTCCACCAAAGGCAAGTGCTTCTCCCAAGAGCCCTGAAACTCAATAACACAGCACCTCAACATATCCTCAAGCACTTGGATAACACGCTCCGACTGTCCATCCGTATGCGGATGATAAGAAGTGCTGAAATTCAACCGTGTACCCAAAGCTTGATGTAAACATTCCCAAAACCTTGTGGTGAACCTCAGATCTCTATCTGACACTATAGATTTTGGCACTCCATGCAAACGTACAATCTCAGCAATGTACAACTCCAAAAGCTTATCCAAGGTATACGTAGTATGCACAGGCAAGAAATGTGCACACTTCGTAAGGTGATCCACAATCACCCAAACAGGAATCTTCTTTGATGGTGATAACGGTAAACCAAACACAAAGTCCATAGTGATCCTCTCCCACTTCCATTCTGGAATCCTCAACGGCTGCAACAACCCCGAAGGAAATTGATGTTCAGCTTTAACCCGCTGACAAACCATGCATTTGCTAACAAACTCAGCGACATCTTTCTTCAACCCTACCCAATAGTACTCATCCTTCAAATTACGGTACATCTTTGTACTACCAGGGTGCACAGCAAGGACTACTATGAGCTTCAGTCAAAATAGTGCGCCTCAACCCAACATCACTTGGCACCACTATCCGACTCCTAAAACCTAAACACCATCATCATTGAAACAGAAATCCTAAGGCCTACCTCCTGCGATATCCTGAACATGCGGTACCAAGGAATCATCCAACAGTTGTTTATCCTTAATCAATTGAATTAGAGATGGTTTCACTTGCAATTCAGCAACAAGACCACCATCTCGCGATATGCTCAAGCTAGCAAACATCGCCCTTAATTCCACCGACACTTTCCTGCTCAAAGCATCGGCCACAACATTGGCCTTCCCCGGATGATACTCGATCGTTAGATCGTAATCCTTAAGCAACTCCACCCAACGCCGTTGCCTAAGATTTAACTTCTTCTGAGACATAAGGTATTTCAAACTTTTATGATCCGTGTACACGGTACACTTCTCACCATAGAGATAATGTCTCCAGATCTTCAAAGCAAAAACCACCGCTGCTAGCTCAATGTCATGCGTAGGGTAATTGCGTTCATGCACCTTCAATTGTCGCGATGCATAAGCTACCACCCTACCCTTTTGTATCAACACTAACCCCAAACCAACATAGGATGCATCACTATACACCACAAACTCTTTTCCTAACTCAGGTTGAACCTAGATAGGAGCTTGCGTCAAAGCTGCCTTTAGCTTCACAAAAGATTGTCGTCTCGCTTCCGTCCACTCAAACTTAACATCCTTTTGTAACAACTTTGTCAAAGGAGCAGCAATCTTAGAAAATCCATCCACGAACCTCCGGTAGTAACCTGCCAACCCAAGGAAACTACAAACTTCATGAACATACCTAGGAAGCTTCCAGTTCAGCACCGCCTCAATCTTCTGAGGATCAACACGAATCCCTTCAGCCGAAACCACATGGCCAAGAAAAACAACCTCCTTTAGCCAAAACTCACATTTACTCAGCTTAGCATAAACCTGATTCTCTAACAGCGCTTGCAAAACGATCCTCAAATGTACTTCATGCTCCTCCTCGGTACAAGAGTACACAAGGATATCATCGATGAAAACCACAATGAACTTATCTAGGAATTCTTGAAACACTCTTTTCATCATATTCATGATAGCAACAAAAGCATTCGTCAATCCGAACGACATCACTAGAAATTCATAATGCCCATATTTCGTTCCAAAGGCTGTTTTTGGCACATCTACATCCTTCACCTTTAACTGATAATATCCTGACCGCAAATCTATCTTTGAAAACACTGCCGTTCCTCGAAACTGATCGAAGAGGTCATCAATCCTCGGCAGAGGATACTTGTTCTTGATAGTCAACTTATTCAACTGACGATAATCAATGCACATTCTCATCGTGCCATCTTTCTTTTTAACAAACAAGACCGGTGCACCCCAATGTGACACACTAGGCCGAATAAAGCCTAGGTCAAGCAACTCTTGAAGTTGCGTCTTCAACTCCTTCAACTCCTTGGGTGCCATGCGATAGGGAGCAATGGACACCGGAGTTGTGTTCTCATACAACTCAATTCCGAATTCAACCTCTCGACTAAGCGGCAAACCCAGTAATTCCTCTGGAAACACTCTAGGGAATTCACACACAGTCCTTATATCCTGTACACGAACCTCCTTTATACTAGGATTCATAACAAAAGCTAGATAAGTCTCGCATCCCTAACGCAACATCCGGATTGCTTCAAACGTTGACACCACATTAGACAAGAATTTCACATTTTCTCCCACCACCACAACCTCATAGTCGTCCGCAAGTTTCAGCGAAACAAGATTGCTTTCAAAATCCACCACGGCCCTATGCTCGACAAGCCAATCCATACCAAGGATTACATCATATCCATAGAATGGCAATTCCACAAGGTCAACTAGAAACACATGCTCTTGCACCTTTAAGGGGCATCTCCTATACAATCTCCTTGTTACAACCGTCTCACCAAAGGAACTAGTCACACGTATACCCACATCCAAAGACTCAACAGGCAGACCAAGCATTTGAGCATGTTCACGCAATATGTATGAGTGTGTAGATCCAGAATCAATCAAAGAAAGTAATGACAAGGATTGGAAAGTAAAGGTACCTGTGATCACATCCGTGTCATTCCTCCCTTCTCAATGGGAATACACTCTATCCTGGCCACCACCTTCAGGGTGGACATCCACCACATTCCTTACACCTTCATCTCTGCACTAGAAGTTTCCACGGCCGCGAACACGGCCTCTCTGTGGCTCAACTGCTCACATCGGTGCCTGGCCTTCTCTCATCGGCTGCGGACAATCCCTCTTCATGTGCCCACGATTGCCGCAATTCCAGCATGTACCAAGATTTCCCCAACACTCACCAGTGTGCCTTCTACCACACCGATTACATTCAGGAGTCCGCAGAAAAGCATTCGATCCTTACTGATCTCTTCCAGGGTTTCCACCCCCACGCCTAGCTTCCACTTGTGACCTTCTATCTTTATGTCTCTTGAACCGATCTCTGCCAAGATCACGTTCCGCAGCTCGTTTCCCTAAGCTAGATCCTCCCGCTCGACTTGCCATACCAAGATTTAGCTCAATGTCCTTGGCTCGAGTGACCAAGACATCAAAATTATTATAGTCTGCTGCGAGCATATAGGTTTTCACATCGGCCACCAGCCCATATCAGAATTGTTCACATCTCTCATGTTCGCTAGGAATCAGCTCGGGTGCATACTGGCTAAGGCGTACAAATTGCACCTCATACTTTGCCACCGTCATACTCCCTTGCACTAGGGACATGAACTCCCTCTTTTTCTCATATAGGTAGCGGACTCCCAAATACTTTTGCTTGAATGCATTCAAGAAGAATGTCCAAGTCACCTCATCATCATCCAACCCCGCTATTGTGGTTGTCCACCACGTATATGCATCACCGTGCAACAGGGACACAATACATCCCAATTTCTGAGTGTTGTAGTTCAGCTGTCTGAGTATCCTCTTCGTACTTTCTAACCAAGACTTAGAACCTTTCGGGGTCAACCCCCTGAACTCAGTCCCTCCAGGACTGTGGAGTCGCTCCAACGGCAACCTCACATTAGCACCATCTTGAGGTGCAGCCCCATGAGCTCCAGCTACTACTGCCTGAAAAGCTCCAGCAATAGCTTGAATCAACACTGACATATCAGGAGCAGCTTGCCCCTGAACTCCCTCGGGTCCAGCAACCCCAGCTCTCGTAGCACCAACCCCTGCTCCACCACCACCGGGTGGTCCACCAGGAGGAGGAGGCGGCAAATCCTCAACATTCTCATTCTCAGTCGTAGCATGTGTATTGATTCTAAGCTCTCTACGTGGCCCCATATGAAAACAATGCAACTGACAAAATATAATAAATTCAATTAGGCAAAATAAGGCAAGTAATCCAAGTACTCAAGCTCATTTTTTCAAAAACAATTCTTTCCAATAGTAATGATATGGCAATGGGATCCCCTACTATACCCCAAACGTAGCATAACATCAATGCAGATCCGTAGACTATCTTGGAAGGCAATGGTGCAAGGGAAGTGATCCAAGTGTCCGCTTCAAGCTCAAGTATGGTTTAGTTTAGATAGTATTGTGTGTGGCAATGGGGATAGACCTTGTTTATGTTTTGGGAGTGTTTTGTGGACTCCTTGTGTTGCAAGCATGTTTGTTATGCCTTGGTTGGCTTGTTTATACCTTGAGCAGAATAGTTTTGGCTTACTATCTCGTTTTGCTTAGTTCATGGATCTTGATGTTCTTATCTTGTGGTTGGTTTATCATGAGTTAGTTCTCTTGCTTAAATGTAAGTTTGGTTGTTCTTTCTTGGTGTTTGTATGCTTATCTTGTTGTTATCTTGTTGTATGTGTTGATTGGAACCAAGGGAAATAGCCTTGGAGATGCTTGGTCTACATATTTTCCTGTTCTACTGGAGGGTGTTTCGAAACAGGCCCGAACATTTCGAAACGACCCTTAATTTGGCCTTTGTGTTTCGGAACTGGTGTCGAAACGGGGTTTGAAGCCCCGACACGGGTCTAACCATTTCGTAACGAAAGCTCTCTAGAATTTTAAACGTCAGACCCGTATCGATACCATCGTGAGTGTTTTGAAACGGGGGTCGTTGGAAGTTAGTTAAGAGCATCTTTGAAGATGTTTTTCTTGCGTTTTAGTCCAATCTCGATCTGTTATCAGTTGAGTTTGATTGAGGGCTTGTTTTGAGTTGCATTTCAGCATGGAAGTATAAAATGAAACTAATTTCAAAGTGATCACCTTAATTTCATCATAGGTCCCTATTTTATGCTAGTTTTGCATTTTGGTCCCTGGTTGCTCTATTGATCATTTGGTGCTTGTCTTGTCATGTTTTCTTCTGATGTGTGTCCTTAAATATAGGGTTTAACTCGAGCATCTAGAAAAGATATTAATCAACGTGTTTAGGGTTGCTAATCGGAGGGAAATCTTTGGATTTTTCTTCGGTTAGTCCCGTGTGATCTGCTCGATACGGTCTGGTGGATAGGCCGGGTCGAGGGGGTTACAATCACGTTCTCACTCATCGACTCGCGAAACCAAGATTCGCCAACGCAAAATCAAATGTTCAAAGCCCTCAGAACTTCACCGATTGTTTCCGATGTGTTCTCCTCTGTTTATACCACACAAGAACAGAGGATTAATGCATCATAATGTATTAAAATCACCAGCAACTTAAACAAGCTCCATGCTCTGCCAAAAAACACCAAAACGTCCATTCGAGATAACCAAAATCACCTTCGATCACTTTCTAAACTCAGCCCAGCCATAATCTAACACTTCCATCCAATTCTAATCATCAATCAACATCCAAAATCAACCTAATTACATCCTTATACCTCCAGCAATTCGAATTTCACACAAACACCACAAAAAACCCAAAATCTAACAATCTAACAACTAGAGATCCAACTCATTTCAGGATTACTGTTATAAAACCTATATTTCCACATCATTTAACTTCCAAATCATGATTAAAATCAGCCTCAAATCAATCAAAACATTACCATAACGAAAATCTTGAAAAATCATCTTCCAAAAGTTAATTTAGCAATTTTCACAAATTAAATTATAAAACCTTGTTATTAAACAAAATTAGAGAGCCAAAGACTTGGGAATTTTAATAAAGAACCTTGATTAGATGAGAGGAAAGAAAGATCACCTCTAACGCAAGCTTTCCCCTTGATTTGCAATGGTTTAGAAGAAATCCTTCAAGAAATCCTTAGCTAGTTGATGGAGAAATCCATGAGATCCATTTAGAAATCAAAAGTGGGTGAAAAGAGATAAATCTCTGGAGATTTTAGTGATGAAAAGATTGTTTGGCTGATGGGAAAGTTGAGAGAAAAGTTTAAGAGAAAAGTAGTTACGTAAGAAAATATTTAGCCTTTTAAAATCTCTTTTAATAAAATTCTCTTGTTACATTAATTAATTAAATCCTTTAAAAACACAAAATCAAGGGAAAAGGTTGATAACATATTGGTGTAATAGCTCCCTAAAGAATCTAAGTTTTGGCTATCTTCAATATAGCCATTAAAACGGAACTTGCAATTTTTACATTTTAGTCACCAAACCGAAACATCGACTTTCCAAAAATCATTTTCCAAAATTAGCTTTACTTTTCCTCAATATATATTTAAGGAGGATTTTAGAAGTTTTTTGCAAAATTTTATCACATCCCGAACCTTTTTTTCCATGAACCACTCCTGAACTAACCCGAATCTCTAATCTAGCACCTACGAACCTCGAGTCGACCTTAAAGACTCCTAGGCCCAAAATCGGGGCGTTACATTGAACCCAACCTAAAAACCTCTAGGCCCAAAGTTGAGGCGTTATACCAAATAACTAACATATGACATAGAGGTAAGGCAGCCAAGCAACTAATTACCCACTTAAAAACTTACTAACATGCTTTTTAATTGTATTGTCTTAAAGTTTCGGGTGCCATAAGCGTCTACACAATACTTGGACCCAATCTCACAACCACCAGAAACAATTTGCATAATCTTTTAATCTTCCATCAATTCTTTTAAACATAGGCAATTGGAATATCATGCCTAATTTATAACTATGCAAAGCAAATTACTTAATTTAATTCTTAGCGTACTACTATAACATTCAAGAGCACACATCACGCATAATATCAAATGTAAATAATTATAGAGGCCTTTACAAACTTTAATTAATCATAAGGCTTATACAAATCAAGTCAACAATAAAACGTATATGCACAATGCAACTTATTGAACTAGGTTCCACGAACTAGGAGTTCTAAAGGTTTTATTCCAAACGTACACGGATGCATGTTCATGCCCGAGCTCAGGAGGCAACCGTACGCGCATAATCCTGAAGTGTAACGAAGGAATAAAGTAAGCGATTGCTTAGTAAGGTAATTTGGTTATTCGAAAGTATGTATGAAAGTTCTACACTAGACTTTCACTTTCTTCGAGGCCATTGGATCTAGGTATGAAATAATCTTATCAATTTACATTCCATCAAGTATTCCAACATTAAACTAGTTTCATGACTTTATCCGTCCATGAGGTATCAATTGAATGAACTCCATTTCATCTAACATATTCTTTTCCCATTTGAACCTTAAAACAGACGTTTTAAAGATTTGTTTTGTTTACATAGATATACAAATCGTCAATCCATTACGAACCACCCATACATATATCTTAATCAAAATTATATTTACATCAATCTTATAATACCATAATCATTAAATACCTGGGTTCATCAATGTTTATTATCTAATTTTCTAATAAGCATTTATAAGTCAAGGAAGTGTATCAACGATATATAATAATCATTTAGTCCCCATTTATTTGTTTATGATCATAACATCTTCATAAGTAAATTTCCGTTTTCCAAACTATTGGTATCTATTGATCACAAAACTTTAGAGTCCATTTCTACCCATGATCAATCAAACTTCTATACTCTTAAGCATCTTACTAGTGGACATTACTTATTAAACAAGTTACCAAAGAATTCAATAATTTAGTTTAGATTCATAGATTTTCTAATATCACCCTCACGTTGCCAAGTATTACTTGTCAAATAAGCTATCATTTAAGATATATCATAGACATGGATCTTTACTTATCTCATCATATTAACAAATACTTCTAGCCTCTTAAATTGTTTATTTGTGCATGACATAGCCTTTAAATTATTCAACTAGTCACATGAGCATATTCGAATAGGTCATAGCCTCTTTTAATATTCGAATTAATCAGATGTATATACACATTTTATCCCACAATTCTAATCAACTGAATATTCAAAGACATCTTTCTTATCACGCAAATCATTGCCAAGATGCATTGATTAACTATAACTTTCTCGATATGTATTTAAATCATATTTTAACAAGCCTAAATCACTTGACCACCTGGACATTAACCGTAATATAACATACCCGAGATTTACTTATCTTATAAGTCATTCATCTCTTCTTCCTTTCACCAAATTTGTTTATCATACATATCAATAGATTAGAACTAGGTAGGGGCTATAACAAAGTAGTCAATTGAGTCAATTTAACAATGTGCATAACTAAACATCTTATTTGAAAAACCATTCAACAAATCACTCAATGAACATGCATGATCTACCAACAATTAAGTAAAACATAAATTCATGAAAACATATAACTTTCATTCGAAACATACACACTCATATATATTTCCATTAGGGGTATTCGAATTTCATTGGCATCATATTGCTAAATAAACAAGTTGCAAACAGAACATAATGTAATCAAAGCAAGAAGATGTCATGTCATATCATGATTAAGACATCATATTAATAACTTGTTACACAAGGTAGTAAGCACCAAGTACAATAACATGAACTATTGATTCACAAGAAAGTCATCTAAATCAATCCATCAATAAACAAGTATCTTCAATCAACTTCGGACGAATTATTTTACTAATTTACTTTAACATACAAGCTTTCATTCTAAACATTTCCTTTTATTAAGTAAATAAGCAATTCCATTAGAAATACTCTACTTGATAAGCAAGTTATCATGATTCTTCGTTCTTTTATATTGAGAATCGATATACAGTGTGGGTACACGAATCCCCAACCAACTGTTGCCCATAAACAAAATCGTACTCGCAGTACTGGTCAATCCCTTCTACTGTCGCCAAGTGACCACAAACACTTCCCTCATATTGTCGCCAAATAGGGATCACTGTCCCGGACCGTAGTCCACCCTGACACTGAGCTCTGTGGACTCTATAGCATGCCAACTATACCTACGACTGACTCGAAACCAAGGCTTTTCATCAATTATCCTTCATCATAAAAGTGAGCATAACTTTATCCCATATTTTTACAAAATCATATCATCAACCCTCTCTCAATAGGGTATAAAAGCATGTTCACCACATGTGAACTCATCAATTCTTTTCTTTTGACCGAAGGCTCGTCAGCCAAGATCACCTTTATCAGATTGTACATGAATTTCTTGCGATTTAAGCTATCACTTTCTCATATAACAAAGTATGTTTAGAGCTTATCTATCAATTTACAAGAATAGCATTTTCATTTATTCCCATAAGTATTTCGAATGAATAAGCATTCATCATCTTATTATCGTAAGTAGCTTTCGAACTAGCATCATTCCTTATCTTATAAGGGTTTACAAAATAACACACAATTTCTTAGCATTTCAAACTTATCAATCCATATGCAAGATATCAAATAATCTTAATAATTATCATTCATTCCAAAATTGAGCATAGAGTTCAATCACGAATCATGCTTTCAATTAAATTTACATACCATAAAGTACCCTTTTTTTTACTAAAGTACTTAACTCGAAAACTAAGCCTAGTCGCATAACGTCATTTAATTTATCAAGCAAGCAAAGTGACTTAATGCAAGTAAAAATGCTAGGGATAGTTTCAATCTATCCCGAAACTTTAAATTACACTCACCACTTATCCCGAAGTTACGGGATACCTGAGTTCACATTTTTCTTATACTCCTAACTTGTTTCCCCTTTTCTAGTCATCACGCCAATATTCCCTTCATTATCGTAGTATGTTCCTCTTCCTCTTGAATCCATTCAAATGGATCTTCCAAAAAAATATAACCGAATGTGCTTTAATCTTCATGCATCAATGAAGTTCCTATTTTTCTCCCTCTCTCTCTCCACTTGTTTCGGTTGGTTACCAAGCAAGAAGAAGATAGATTGTTCTCCATTAACTCTCACTATTTCATTCTTCATTAGTTTCATAGTTTAGGGTTCTCTCCCTAGAGAAGGAAAATGATTCAAGAGACTTAGATTCCATGTTTCCAAATGGCACAGCCATCATATGCCAAGTGTACAAGCCATTTTCTACTTATTCTTTTCCATGCATATCTTTTCTTTTCACTAATATTCATTTCAGTCCCTTTGTAAATGGTTATTCAAGTTGATCTCCACAAATTTCAGTTTGGTCCTAGTTCATGCTTAATTCGAGAGATTTAATGACTAAAGCAATCTATCATAAGGTCTTATGATAATATGGTCCTAGGTCAGAGTTTGGGGTATTACATGCTATCTTCCACAAGAAAATGCAAGGGTCACTACCAATTTTAATTATAGCACCTCTCTTATTCATCACACAACAAAAATTTGACTCATTTCTAATACTCAACAATCTGTACGTAAAAAGGAAAAACCCGTTTCGCCACTGCCTTGGGAGCTAATTCCCACTTCCATCAAATTATTTAACCCACTGCTTGTTTCCACCTCCCTATTTTAATTCCTTTTCCCCAATTCACACACATGCGCGTGAAAGGCAGTAGCTGCCAAACACGCAACCTCAAACTTCCCTTATTATTATTTTTTTATTTCACGCCTAATTAATTATAACGGAAGGCAGCAGCCCCTGTTTCGTGCGACCTACTGCCCTGATCCATATTCGGTTCTCCTACCCTTTAATTCTTACGAGCATTTCCCCAAACACCCTTAATGCACACTAATATATGATTCAATAATTAAATGAATCAATCCTCCAATTACCCTCACCCAAAAACTCTAATCTAAATTCAACCAATTAGATTAATTCCGGAATCATTTTATTAAAATTGAATTTAGATTATATCTAACCTACAAGAATAACTCATAATCCAATTAAAACAGACTTCATCAATCAAATCATGATTCACTCATTGTCATCTAGAAATTAAATTAATCCATTAAAATTCATTTTAACATCAAAAGGCAATAGAATTGATAGATAATCAACAAAAAATAAGTAGAAGATCATTAGAAAATCAAAGCTTACCCAAATAAGTTGGAAATTGAAAATGAAGGTTGCTCCTCTAATCTTCCAACCTGAAATCCATTGAACAAGATGACAGAAATCAAAATATCTTGTGTGGCTATTGATTAGAAATGGTCTAGAAAGAAATGAATAAAAGTTGGATAAGAAAATTCAAGAAAACTAAAATGGTGATTGGGAGAATCTTGAAAGAAGAGATAGATAAGTTTAGACATAGTTTTCTTTCTTAAGAAAATAATAATCGTTATCAAATTCTAATTAGAAATAGATAGTAAAATCCTTATTTAATAAACGGGTCAAATAATCCCATAAAACCACCACTTTAGGTCCTTTTACAAAATTTTCATTATTAATATTTTACAACCTTTTGTAAAATCAGCACCATTTAATTAATATTAAAACAACTCAATTAAAATTATTCAAACTCAATTTTATCATTTATGAAACTTATTAAATATATTTTTCACAAATAATCGTCACGATAAATTTATCGGAAATCAATTTAATTACCCAAATTATTTTCCGGAATTAATTAATTAGCTAAAGCCTAACCCAAAATTCAAACCTGATTCTGGTAATTCACCCATTTTTCGGGGCGTTACAATTAACACAGTCTCATTACATATTTTTTTCTACAAAATCTGTTTGTTCTCGGTAATTGCTTCACTTCACTCTTTCGTGCAACCACTTTGAGTTTATCACTACAATCCTTGTGGGTTCGATACTCGATACTTATCACTTTATTACTTGTGCGATGGGTATACTTGCTGTAAAACCTAATTTGATTTTGATATAACAAAGTGTCTAAGGACTTTTTCTCTAATTTGGCATGTGTTTTAAATGATTTATTAGATGTTTAAAGTGGCTTTTATTGATTAATTAAAAAGGTAGTTATTTAGTTAAACAAAATTTGACGATCTTTTCATTCTCTTGTAACCCCCTTAACCCGGCCTAGACGGTTGACCCGAATTAAGAGAGTCACACGGGGAAAACCAAAGTCAACCCGAAAGTCAACCTTGATTAACGACCCTTTTTTTTCTTTTTAAACTTGTCTAGATGCATATTAATCCTTAGATATGATCATACAACAGCATACTCAAAGATCATAAACATCAGAGATCAAACAGGGATCCAATTGAACAAATTACAACTTTAGGGACCAAATTGTAATTTCTGATATATATAAGGACTTAACCCAAATTAAAGTTACCAACTTGAAATTAATCAGGTTTCATGCTTCTCTGTGAAATTTCAGCTCAAAAGGACTTCCCAAACTCATACAATTGCACAAACAAGATTCAGGACCAAAATGCAAACAATTCAAAACATTTAACTGCCAATGTCAGCCCCTAACGGTCACCCGTTCCGAAACAGGCTGAGCCCGTTTCGAAACGTGGGGCCGTTCCGCTACGCGTACCGCAACACGGGCTGACAGTAGCCAACCGTTTCGGAACGGTCCCTCCCGTTTCGGACGCCTGGGCTTGTTTAAGGCACCCGTTCCGAAACGGTAGGTACTGTTCCGGAACACCCTGCACAGATTACCCCAAAATGCATACTTAAACATGCAATTAAACATCCAATCATGCTCCAAATGCCACCAAACTTTACCAACATGCAATTCAACATATATGAGACATACTTGCAGCAACAATTCATCAAAACATCAACATATGTGAAAAACCCCAAATCTATAGGCATGCTTCCTACACAAGCAACCATTCAAACATAAACTTCCAATTCAAGCATATAATGGCCAACCACAAAAACCAGCATTCTCAACAACATTCAATATACTTAGGGAGTACAAAACATCTCCCAAAACATACAAATAGGTCCCCCATTGCCAAATTACCAAAAGCTAAATGTACTTAAGAAAACCTTCCATACTTTGAGCTTTACTTCCACTTGAATGTTTGCCTTCCTTGCTGCCCTCAAAGTACTTTAATGTTCTGCATTATTGATTTGAGAAAACAAAGAGAGAGCGTAAGCAAAAGCTTAGTGAGGAATGCTCAATAAAACCATTCAATAATGCATTTATAAAACACTTTATAAATCATGCTTCAAATCATCATTTACACATGCTCAAAAGCATACTTAAACATGCATCTCATGCTTCATATCATAACATGTCATATTGGCCACAAGTGATAAGTTCCATTTCTTTAAAAACAAGTTCATCAACTTTCACCCCAAGGGCTTTTAAACACCTTGGCCCCAAGGACTTTTAAACACCTTGGCCCATGGACTTTTAACCACCATGGAAAGGACCACACAAGGACTTTTAACCACCTTTGTGTCCGTATCAAGTTTCACCCCAAGGACTTTTAAACACCTTGGCCCCAAGGACTTTTAAACACCTTGGCCCCATGGACTTTTAAACACCATGGAAAGGACCACACAAGGACTTTCAACCACCTTTGTGTTCGTAGCAAGAATCATCCAAGGACTTTTAACCACCTTGATGTTCTTAAGTAAACAAGGCTCACTCAAGGACTTTTAACCACCTTAGTGACCTTAACCTTTGCAAAACATCACTTGCCAATATACATCATTATCATCAATTTATCCACTGTTTTAAAGCATTAAACCAAGCCATATTCATCATGCATTTAAAAGCATCAAACCACATTTAATCAATGCTCAAAAACAAGGAACTCTTACCTTGAGCTTCCTTCAACATATGGCTTACAAAAAACAGCATTAACCATGCTAAATCATGCTTTCAAAACAGAGCTTAAAACATGCAATAAACCACATTGCACAACAATCAAATCATGGCCACCACTAGAGAGTATTTCCGAAAACTTACACTTGAGCTTAGCAAAGTTGTTTAGACTTAAACTAAGCTCCCAAGACATTGGTTTCAAAGCCGAAAACCCAATTTCACTCACCGATTCCACTTCGCCTCTTGCCGAAGCACCAAATCAAGCCTCCGGATCACCACCACTTGGATCCAAAGATGACTCCCCTGTTTTAACACATCAAAACAGTAGATTAATGCATCATCATGCATTAATATCCTCAATGAAAGCACCTAAACTCGCTGCTCTCATCCCCACTCCATTTTCGGCCTCAAAACCACTTCTCAACAAAGCCTAGCCATTAACCATCAAAACCTAACATCCTTTAACATCATTTAACATCTAAAAAGAACCTAATAACATCCTTATACCTCCAGCAACACCAGATCCACAAGATCACCTCAAAAACAATCAAGAATCACAAGCTAAACTTAGGAAACCCAACCTATCCGGGATTGCATCAATCAAAACTCAATTCCTTATCAATTTAGAGTTCAAATAACATCAAAAACACATCTCAAATCACAGATTTAACAGATCAAACGAAAATCATCAAAAATCACCAAATCTTGCATTATAAGCCAAGATCCATTTCACAACTTAAAAGCCTTTAATAAAACATCAATTAAGGATTGAAAACTTAGGAATTTCAGTAAAGAACTGATAGTTTAGAGGAGAAGGACGTTCTTACCTCCAAACTTGAGTTTCTCCTCTTTTTGGAATCAAAAACCTTGATGAATCAAGTAGCAAATGATGAGGTTTTGTAGATATGATGATTAGGAATCAAAAGAGAGTTGAAAGGAGAGATTTAGGTGAGAAAATCAGAAACAATTCTCTGGAAAGAAAGTGTTTGGGTTGAGAGAAAATGAGAGAAAAGAAAATAGGAAGTTAGTTATCAAAATGGCCAAAATGGCTTTCCCTCCTCTTTTGATATGTTTTAAAATCAGAATATAGCTTAAAATATCTTAGAAAAATCTGGAGAAACTACTTTTGGAATAATAGCTCCTTAAAGATTCAAAGTTTCAACCCTTTCTAAAACAGTCACAAAACTTTCAAAAATTACATTTTGGTCACCAGCCAAAATGTCACCCTTCCAAAACTCATTTTCCAAAATTGATTTCACAGTTCACTTAATTATATTAAAAGATGATTTTAGAACATTTTTCCATAATTTTAATGCAACCCGAACTAGGCTTTCCTAAATTCACCCTTTTAGATTCGAACAACACTTTGACCAAACCGGTCAACGCCCAAAACTTCTAAGCCCAAAACCGGGGCGTTACAACTCTCCCCCCCTTAAGAAATTTCGTCCCCGAAATTTACCTGAAGGAAAGAGATAAGGAAACTGCTTCAGCATGTCTTCCTTCCGCTCCCACGTGGCTTCCTCAACACCTCGATGCTTCCACAGCACCTTCACCAACTCAATGGTCTTGCCACGAAGAACCTTGCTATCCGAATCCAGAACCTTCACCGGTTCCTCATCATAGGTCAAATCCGGATTCAAAACCACTTCCTCCACAGGCATCACATGCGAATGATCAGATCTATACTTCCGGAGCATAGAAACATGGAACACATCATGAATCTTCTCCAACTCTTGAGGTAACCTCAGCTTGTACGCAACAGGACCCACACGCTCAACCACCTCGTATGGTCCAATGTACCTAGGGCTCAACTTACCCTTCCGGCCAAACCTCATCACCTTTTTCCAAGGTGAAACCTTCAAGAACACACGGTCACCCACCGCATACTCAATCTCTTTACGCTTCAAATCCGCGTAAGACTTTTGCCGATTAGAGGCAGCCTTCAACCGCTCACAAATGAGCTTTACCTTCTCTGTGGTCCCTTTCAACAAAGTCGGCATCGAAACCAACTTTTGACCAGTTTCAGCCCAACACAGCGGAGTCCTACACTTCCTCCCGTACAAAGCCTCATAAGGTGCCATCTGTATACTTGCCTGATAACTATTGTTATAAGCAAACTCAACCAAAGGCAGATGCTTCTCCCAAGAACCTTGGAACTCAATCACGCAGCACCTCAACATATCCTCCAAAATCTGGATAACTCGCTCAGACTGACCATCCGACTGAGGATGATAGGATGTACTGAAATGCAACCTTGTACCCAGAGCTTGATGCAAACACTGCCAGAAACGCGATGTGAACCTCGGATCCCTATCCGACACAATCGACTTAGGCACACCATGCAGCCGCACAATCTCAGCAATGTACAGCTCTGCCAACTTATCCAAAGAAAACGCGGTATGCACAGGCAGGAAATGCGCACACTTCGTTAGGCGATCCACAATCACCCAAACAGAATTCTTCTTCGAGGGAGACAAAGGTAAACCAGATACAAAATCCATGGTAACCCTTTTCCCACTTCTATTCAGGGATTTTCAACGGTTGCAACAACCCTGAAGGAACCTGATGCTCAGCCTTAACTCGCTGACACACCAAACACTTGCTCACAAACTCCGCAACATCATTCTTCAAACCCACCCAATAGTACTCATCACGAAGATCACGATACATCTTGGTACTACCAGGGTGCATAGCAAAAGGACTACTATGACCTTCAGTCAGAATAGCACGCCTCAACTCAGCATCAGCAGGCACTACTATCCGACTCCCAAAACACAACACACCATCATCATTAAAGCAGAAATCCGAAGGTCTACCCTCCGCGATATCCTGAACATGAGACACCAAGGAATCATCCAACAACTGCTTATTCTTGATCAACTGAACCAAAGATGGTTTCGCTTCCAACTCAGCAACAAGACCACCATCTTGTGATATGCTCAAGCTAGCAAACATAGCCCTCAGCTCAACAGCTACTTTCCTACTCAAGGCATCCGCAACAACATTAGCTTTTCCAGGATGATACTCAATCGTCAGATCATAATCCTTGAGCAACTCTAACCAACGCCGTTGCCTAAGATTCAACTCCTTCTGAGACATCAGATACCTCAAACTCTTGTGATCTGTGTACACAGTACACTTCTCACCATACAGATAATGTCTCCAGATCTTCAGAGCAAAAACCACTGCAGCCAGCTCAATATCATGCGTAGGGTAATTGCGCTCATGCACTTTCAACTGCCGCGATGCATAAGCCACCACCTTACCCTCCTGCATCAGCACACACCCCAAACCAACATAGGATGCATCACTGTAAACCACAAACTCTTTCCCTGATTCAGGCTGAATCAAGATAGGAGCTTGCGTCAAAGCCGCCTTAAGCTTCTCAAAAGCCTGCTGTCTCGCTTCCGTCCACTCATACTTAACATCCTTTTGCAACAGCTTCGTCAAAGGAGCAGCAATCTTGGAAAAACCGTCCACAAACCTACGGTAGTATCCCGCCAAACCAAGGAAACTACGGACCTCATGAACAGACTTAGGAACTTTCCAATTCATCACCGCCTCAATCTTCTGAGGATCAACACGAATCCCCTCAGCTGAGACCACATGCCCAAGAAACACCACCTCCTTAAGCCAGAACTCACACTTGCTCAGCTTAGCATAGAGCTGATTCTCCAACAAAGCCTGCAGCACAATCCTCAAATTCTCTTCATGCTCCTCCTCAGTACGCGAGTACACGAGGATATCATCAATGAATACCACCACGAACTTGTCCAGGTATTCATGAAACACACGATTCATCATGTCCATGAAAGCAGCAGGAGCATTTGTCAAACCAAACGGCATCACAAGGAACTCATAATGCCCATACCTTGTCCTGAAAGCTGTCTTAGGCACATCCACATCCTTCACCTTCAACTGATAATACCCTGACCTCAAGTCAATCTTAGAGAACACAGCAGCTCCCCGAAATTGATCAAAGAGATCATCAATCCTCGGCAAAGGATACCGATTCTTGATAGTCAACTTGTTCAGCTGACGGTAATCAATGCACATTCTCATAGTGCCATCCTTCTTCTTCATAAACAAGACCGGTGCTCCCCAAGGTGACACACTCGGCCGGATGAAACCACGATCAAGCAACTCTTGCAACTGCGTCTTCAGCTCCTTCAGCTCCTTAGGTGCCATTCTATAGGGAGTAATGGACACAGGAGTTGTATTCTCATACAGCTCAATTCCAAACTCCACCTCGCGGTTAGGAGGTAAACCAGACAACTCCTCAGGAAACACACCAGGAAACTCCTTCACAACTCTGATATCTTGCACCCTCAACTCTTTAGAGCTAGGATTCAGCACAAAAGCTAGATAGGCTTCGCAACCTTGCCTCAGCATCCTGCTCGCCTCCAAGGTAGACACCACGTTGGCAAGAAACTTCACATTCTCACCAACCACAACAACTTCATAATCATCCGCAAGCTTAAGCGAAACTCGCTTGTTTTCACAATCCACAACAGCACGATGCTCAGCAAGCCAATCCATACCAAGGATTACATCAAAACCATAAAAGGGCAACTCCATAAGATCAACATGAAAAACATGTTCTTGAACAACCAAGGGACACCTTCTATAAAGCTTTCGAGTCACAACAGTCTCACCAAAAGAACTAGTGACACGAACACCAACATCCAAAGACTCAACAGGCAAACCAAGCAATTCAGCATGCTCACGCAAAATGTATGAATGCGTAGATCCAGAATCTATCAAAGAAAGCAATGACAAGGATTGCAAAGTAAAGGTACCTGCAATCACATCTGCATCATTCCTTCCCTCACGCTGAGCATACACCCTCGCTTGGCCTCCACCTTCAGGCTGAATAGCCACAACATGGGCACTCCACGACCACCTTCCTCTCTCCTCTGGAAATTACCACGGCCGTACCCACGACCTCTCTGCGGTGCAGCAACAACAGGAGCACGCACTTGATCACCAGCCAACCTAGGACAATCTCGCCTCAAATGGTCTGCGGATCTACAATTCCAACACCCATTACCAGCTGCCGCAACAGGAGCTTGCACCTCTCTCACAGCACGAGGACAGTCACGCTTCATGTGACCACGTGAACCACAGATCCAACAAGCACTCGGATCAGCTCTAGCATTGCCTCCTCTAGCAGGTGCACCACCACCTCTCTTAGCTGAAGACTGATACTTCAGATCATGTCCCCTCTTGTTCCGTCCACCTCCAGAACTATACTCAGCAGCTCTCTTACCAGAACTTGCTCCAGCACCTTTCGCAGATAAACCCAAGTTCATCTCAATGTCCTTGGCTCGGCCCACCAACACATCAAAATCATCATACTCGGTGGCCAGCACATACATTTTCACATCCGTCACTAAGCCATAACGGAACCTCTCGCACCTTGCCCGCTCATCAGGTACCAGCTCAGGTGCATACTGACTGAGTCGCACAAACTGTACTTCATACTCAGCCACATTCATGCTCCCTTGGGTAAGAGACATGAATTCACGCTTCTTCTCATCAAGGTATCTAACACCAAGATATCTCCGCTTGAACACATTCTGGAAGAATGTCCAAGTCACATCAGCTTCAACCATCCCAGCTATGGTGGTCGTCCACCACGTATACGCATCGTCCTGCAGCAAGGACACAACACAACCCAGCTTTTGCACATCCGTGCAGCTCATCTGACCCAAGATTCGCTTGGTACTCTCTAGCCAAGCTTCAGAACTCTCAGCAGACATACCCCTGAACTCAGTCCCACCAAAACTGCGTAAGCGCTCCAAAGGTAGTCTAACACCAGCATCTCCTTGAGCTCCAGCTACTGCTGCTCGAAAAGCACCCGCAATAGCTTGTACCAACATAGACATATCAGGCATAGCTTGCCCCTGACCAACCTCTGGTCCAGCAGCTCCAGCACCAGCTGCAGCTTCAGCTCTTTCACCCTCAGCACCACCACCAGGTGGAGGAGGAGGTATCATCGCACTACCCGTGTTTTCCTCATTCTCGATCTCATTAGGAGCCGTAGCTCGCACATTACCTCGTAACTCTCTACGTGGTGCCATACTTTTACCATGCAATCACAATGCAAATAAAACGAAGTCAGGCCCAGCAAGGTAAGCAATCCAAGTATTCAAGCTCAATTTCATTCAAAATCAACACCATTTCATTAGCTTTTATTTGGCAATGGGTACCCACAACATGCTACATCACAACATACATCTCAATTGCATCCAAATCACAAGCCACTAAACATGCTTTCGATCAACAAGCATACAAGGCACACATACTTCAATCATGCACACATTCATTCCCAATTACTCGAGAACTCAGCTCTGATACCACTAAATGTAACCCCCTTAATCCGGCCTAGACGGTTGACCCGAATTAAGAGAGTCACACGGGAAAAACCAAAGTCAACCCGAAAGTCAACCTTGATTAACGACCCTTTTTTTTCTTTTTAAACTTGTCTAGATGCATATTAATCCTTAGATATGATCATACAACAGCATACTCAAAGATCATAAACATCAGAGATCAAACAGGGATCCAATTGAACAAATTACAACTTTAGGGACCAAATTGTAATTTCTGATATATATAAGGACTTAACCCAAATTAAAGTTACCAACTTGAAATTAATCAGGTTTCATGCTTCTCTGTGAAATTTCAGCTCAAAAGGACTTCCCAAACTCATACAATTGCACAAACAAGATTCAGGACCAAAATGCAAACAATTCAAAACATTTAACTGCCAATGTCAGCCCCTAACGGTCACCCGCTCCGAAACAGGCTGAGCCCGTTTCGAAACGCGGGGCCGTTCCGCTACGCGTACCGCAACACGGGCTGACAGTAGCCAACCGTTTCGGAACGGTCCCTCCCGTTTCGGACGCCTGGGCTTGTTTAAGGCACCCGTTCCGAAACGGTAGGTACTGTTCCGGAACACCCTGCACAGATTACCCCAAAATGTATACTTAAACATGCAATTAAACATCCAATCATGCTCCAAATGCCACCAAACTTTACCAACATGCAATTCAACATATATGAGACATACTTGCAGCAACAATTCATCAAAACATCAACATATGTGAAAAACCCCAAATCTATAGGCATGCTTCCTACACAAGCAACCATTCAAGCATAAACTTCCAATTCAAGCATATAATGGCCAACCACAAAAACCAGCATTCTTAACAACATTCAATATACTTAGGGAGTACAAAACATCTCCCAAAACATACACATAGGTCCCCCATTGCCAAATTACCAAAAGCTAAATGTACTTAAAAAAACCTTCCATACTTTGAGCTTTACTTCCACTTGAATGTTTGCCTTCCTTGCTGCCCTCAAAGTACTTTAATGTTCTACATTATTGATTTGAGAAAACAAAGAGAGAGCGTAAGCAAAAGCTTAGTAAGGAATGCTCAATAAAACCATTCAATAATGCATTTATAAAACACTTTATAAATCATGCTTCAAATCATCATTTACACATGCTCAAAAGCATACTTAAACATGCATCTCATGCTTCATATCATAACATGTCATATTGGCCACAAGTGATAAGTTCCATTTCTTTAAAAACAAGTTCATCAACTTTCACCCCAAGGGCTTTTAAACACCTTGGCCCCAAGGACTTTTAAACACCTTGGCCCATGGACTTTTAACCACCATGGAAAGGACCACACAAGGACTTTTAACCACCTTTGTGTCCGTATCAAGTTTCACCCCAAGGACTTTTAAACACCTTGGCCCCAAGGACTTTTAAACACCTTGGCCCCATGGACTTTTAAACACCATGGAAAGGACCACACAAGGACTCTTAACCACCTTTGTGTCCGTAGCAAGAATCATCCAAAGACTTTTAACCACCTTGATGTTCTTAAGTAAACAAGGCTCACTCAAGGACTTTTAACCACCTTAGTGACATTAACCTTTGCAAAACATCACTTGCCAATATACATCATTATCATCAATTTATCCACTGTTTTAAAGCATTAAACCAAGCCATATTCATCATGCATTTAAAAGCATCAAACCACATTTAATCAATGCTAAAAAACAAGGAACTCTTACCTTGAGCTTCCTTCAACATATGGCTTACAAAAAACAGCATTAACCATGCTAAATCATGCTTTCAAAACAGAGCTTAAAACATGCAATAAACCACATTGCACAACAATCAAATCTTGGCCACCACTAGAGAGTATTTCCGAAAACTTACACTTGAGCTTAGCAAAGTTGTTTAGACTTAAACTAAGCTCCCAAGACATTGGTTTCAAAGCCGAAAACCCAATTTCACTCACCGATTCCACTTCGCCTCTTGCCGAAGCACCAAATCAAGCCTCTGGATCACCACCACTTGGATCCAAAGATGACTCCCCTGTTTTAACACATCAAAACAGTAGATTAATGCATCATCATGCATTAATATCCTCAATGAAAGCACCTAAACTCGCTGCTCTCATCCCCACTTCATTTTCGGCCACCAAACACAACCGAAAATGCATCCAAACCACTTCTCAACAAAGCCCAGCCATTAACCATCAAAACCTAACATCCTTTAACATCTAAAAAGAACCTAATAACATCCTTATACCTCCAGCAACACCAGATCCACAAGATCACCTCAAAAACAATCAAGAATCACAAGCTAAACTTAGGAAACCCAACCTATCCGGATTGCATCAATCAAAACTCAATTCCTTATCAATTTAGAGTTCAAATAACATCAAAAACACATCTCAAATCACAGATTTAACAGATCAAACGAAAATCATCAAAAATCACCAAATCTTGCATTATAAGCCAAGATCCATTTCACAACTTAAAAGCCTTTAATAAAACATCAATTAAGGATTGAAAACTTAGGAATTTCAGTAAAGAACTGATAGTTTAGAGGAGAAGGACGTTCTTACCTCCAAACTTGAGTTTCTCCTCTTTTTGGAATCAAAAACCTTGATGAATCAAGTAGCAAATGATGAGGTTTTGTAGATATGATGATTAGGAATCAAAAGAGAGTTGAAAGGAGAGATTTAGGTGAGAAAATCAGAAACAATTCTCTGGAAAGAAAGTGTTTGGGTTGAGAGAAAATGAGAGAAAAGAAAATAGGAAGTTAGTTATCAAAATGGCCAAAATGGCTTTCCCTCATCTTTTGATATGTTTTAAAATTAGAATATAGCTTAAAATATCTTAGAAAAATCTGGAGAAACTACTTTTGGAATAATAGCTCCTTAAAGATTCAAAGTTTCAACCCTTTCTAAAACAGTCACAAAACTTTCAAAAATTACATTTTGGTCACCAGCCAAAATGTCACCCTTCCAAAACTCATTTTCCAAAATTGATTTCACAGTTCACTTAATTATATTAAAAGATGATTTTAGAACATTTTTCCATAATTTTAATGCAACCCGAACTAGGCTTTCCTAAATTCACCCTTTTAGATTCGAACAGCACTTTGACCAAACCGGTCAACGCCCAAAACTTCTAAGCCCAAAACCGGGGCGTTACATCTCTCCTTTTCACTTCAGCCAAACACTCTCCATTTTCTCTCATTTTCCAGATTTCATTCACTTTCATTTTCTCTCTTGATTTCCAACTTCTCCTTTGTGATTTCTCTCAAATTTCTTCAAGATTCTTGAAAGCTAAACTTGCCAAATTAGAGGAGAAGCAAGGATTAGAGGTAAATTTCGTGCTAACCCTATAATCCAGGTTCTTTAATGAAATTCCAGATATATTTGACTCTTTATCTATGTTTTTGATTGAGGTTTTATTATTGTTTTGATAAAATGATGAAATCTTGATAGAAAGGAGGATTTAATATGATTTTCGGAGTTGTTTTGATTTGATCTGTTTGAGATGGTTTCTAATCGAGTTTTGAAAGGTTTATGATATTGAAATGGAGTCTTAGTCGTAGTAATCCTGAAATCCTTGAGATCATTGTTTTTTAAGGTGTTTATGGTTGGGTTTTTGCGGTGTTAGGTGTGATTTGGGTTGCTGGAGATATAAGGATGGTTTTAGGTTATTTTGGATGTTGATTTATGGTTAAAATGTGTTGGATGTGTTGGTGGATGGCTGGGCTGAGTTTAGAGATCAATCGATTGAGTTTTCGGTTGTTTCGATTGGGTAAATTGACACTATAGAGGAAGGCTACGGGTTTTCTTTTGAGTGCTGGTGTTTAGATGCATTATAACGCTATAGAGGATAGTGTTCCGGAATCGAACGAAGTGATTTGGAAAAACAGTGAGGTATGCATGAAATGTTAATTATATTGGCAAGTGATGTTGCATAAAGTGTTTTGTAAATGAAATCGGATATAGTTACTCGACTATATGATTGAGTGCACTATAAACAAGTCGCCTTGGATGTTGAGGGGTTGTGATTGTACCGAAAACTCCATCCAAGTACAATGACGATTGATGATTGTTTAAGGTTGCAACGGTTAAGGGTAGGTCACGGGTGCGAATCTTGTGTGTGTCCCGTCTCTTGGGCTATACATCTACAGATGAGTGGTGTTGAGGGGTTGTAATTGTACCGAATACACCACCACGGGTGTCACAGCAGTGGAGGGTTGCTCCCGTGTGTGAGCCTTGAGATGTCGGTAGAGTGTATGAAGGGTTTGGGACAACCCTTGGTAATCCGTGTATCCGATATGCTTTTTGAGAAATGAGATTGTTGTTAATCCCGTGTAAGCCAATATAATGGAATGAAATGTTATGGAAATGTTGATGATGCATATTATGAAAAATGCATGTTTTACCTTAAGATTAGCATAATGGTGTTTATGCTTGGAAGGTTTTACTTTTATGTAGAAATGGTTTAATTGTTGGAAAATATGTGATTCATGGTGCATGGTGTTTAGCATGCTGATTTTAATGTTAAAGTGCATGGTTTATCAAAGAAGGCACGATGGTTTTGAAAAGAGTGAAAAATGGTTTTGTGCATTGATGGTGTTTTTGGTTTTGAGCAATCCTCACTAAGCTTGTATGCTTATGCTCTCTTAGTTCATCAATGCAGATAATTAGGTGTTTGGAGGCAGCAACTACAAGGATTTTTCTAAGAGACTTCTTTAAATGTTTGTTGAAGGGTTTTGAACTAGTGTAATAAAGGCAATGGGGGTGTCCAATGCTATGAATGTTGGTTGCTTTAGTGTACTCTTGTTTAGTACAAGTTTGGTATGCATATTTGGGTATGTAAATGGCTTTTAAGAGTTGGTTTATGCTTGGTTTTGAGAATTAACCTTTTGGTGCTTGTTTTCTTAAGAAGCATGCCTTTAGCTCTCTTTGATATTGCTAGTGATGCTTCGATGTTACCTTTGCCAGGCATTCTTGAGTATTGAAGTGTATTTGAGTTGCACGCATGTTTGTGTATATGTTGGATTAGTTTCGGATGATAAAATTCGAGTTAAACCAGAAAATTGAACGTTGCAGGCCCAGGTGTTTCGAAACACCCTTACTTGTTTTGAAATGGGTGTTCGAAAATGCCTTGGGGTATCAAAACGGGGAGGTCTATTTCGGTACGTTTTAAAACTGTGAAACCCTGTTTCAAAACGGGTCTATGGTGGTTTCGGAACGAGCCCGCGTTTCGAAACATGTGACACTGTTTCGATGCACCCGTTCCGATATGGGGCTTGTTGTTCTAAAATGGCTGGCTATTATAACGGTTTCTGGAATCTTTTGAAGTTCTATTTCTTTGCGATTTAGTCCTTGTTTGTGTTGTTTGCAATTAAATGGTTTCTATTTATTAATTTGAGCTGAGTATCAATAGTGATGCATGAAATGAAATTAATTAAAGGTTGGTAATCCGAATTTAGTAATAACCCTTACAAATTGTCAAATTTACAAAATGGTCCCTAAACCCGAAAGGTATTAATCGGCGAATGCTCGTGTTATCTTTCAATCCTCTGCTTGTTGATCACATATGAATGTAACTTGCATCTAGATAAGATAAAAAAACAGGGTCGTTTATTGAGGTAAACCAGAAATATTCCATGTAACGCCCTGGTTTTGGGCCTAGAAGTTTAGAGGTTGAATCGGGCCGATCGGAGAACGATTCGAATCTTTAAGGGAGATTTAGGGAACACCTAGTTCGGGATGCTTTAAAAATATGGAAAAATATCTAAGAATCCTCATTTAATATATGAATGATTATGGTGGAAACAATTTTACAAAATAAGGTTTGGAAATACTACATTTTGGTGTACTGACCAAATTGCAGTTTTTGCAAAAGTTGAATAGTGTCTGTTTTGGAAAGGATTGAAACTTTGAATCTTTAAGGAGCTAATTTTACCAAAATGTTTTTAATCATATTTTTCTTTTATTTTGGGTGTTTTTATTAATGTTTTAATTAAGGGAAATAAGGATTATTAAAAAGAAAATTTATCTTTGACTTTTCATAACTACCTTACGTTAGTTTTCTCCCATTTCATTTTCTCTCAATTTCTTTTCAGCCAAACACATTTCCTTCATCAATTAGCCTCTGATTTTCATCCCTTTTGAAGAGATGTCATTCTCCCATGGATTCCTAATCTTTTCCTCATCAAATTCTTTTGTTTTCACTTTGGATTTTCAAGAAAACTTGCCCAAATTAAGGAGAAATCAACCATTAGAGGTAAGCTTCGTCCTTCTCCTCTAATGATCAGTTCTTTACTAAAATTACCAAGTTCTCAATCCTTTGATAATGATTTTTGAGTTTCTTTAATGTTAGAAACATGACATTGAGGTAAAACTCAAGATTTTTGGAGAGATCTTGATGATTTTCGTAATTCTTGGTTAGGTTATGTTTTGAGGTTGATTTCTAATGTATTTTGGATGATATTTGATGTTGAGAATGAGGTTTTAACAAATAAATCCCGAATATGTTTGAGTTCCTAAGTTTGAGATGTTAGATTTGTGGTTTTGGGGGTGTTTTTGATGATCTGTTGTTGCTGGAGGTATAAGGTCATGTTTATGTTGCTTTTTGATGTTAATTTATGTTTAGAAAAGGTTAGAATTAATTGATCTTGGCTGGGCTTTGTTTGGTGAATGTTTGGAGATGTTTTCGGTTATTTCGGATAGCCAAAATGCTTGTTTTGTGGGGAGCAGCGGGTTAGAATGAATGGCTGGTGATTTTAATGCATGGTGATGCATTAATCCTCTGCTCTTATGTCTTAAAAACATGAAGCAATAGAGGAAGCGTTGGAGGTTTCGGACGCTTGGTTGGCACGTCGGCTAACTTAGTGTTGCGTATCGGTGAGTGAGAACGTGTTCTCCAGCTTTGGAACGATTTTGAAAAGAGGTTTGGGAACTTAAATCTAGGCTTGAAACGCCGGTTTAAGTTCAGAAGTAAGTGAAGTAGATTTCTCTCTCGATTTGTGCTATTATTGTTTTGAAAATACTAAAATGGATTTTGATGTGCTTGGTTTGGCAATATGGTTTGATTTGCTGTTGAACATGGTTTTTAAGCATGAGAGTTAGTTATCAAACTTCGTTTGGTGAAGGAAGCATGAAACTAATGTCCCTCGGGAGTATGTGGTGTTAGTTTGTGTTTTAAAGGCATGGTTTAACATTTCGGCCTTGATGGTGTTTCATGCTTTGCAAATAGTAGATGTGTTAATGATTGTAATAAGATATATTGGCATAGAAGATGAGATAATTAACGGATATAATTGATCGATGAATAGGATGTAGAGTGCACTATAAACTAAAATTCGTACATGCTCTTGGGATTCGTTCCAAAGAGAGAGACCGATGAGGGGCATTCCATCGGAGTAGGACTTGGTGAAAGACCCAAGCTTTATGGCATTAGATGTTATCGCCATGAGTGACCGATGATGGGCATTCCATCGGAGTAGGACTTGAGGAAATACCCAAGCTTTGTGGCGAAGGTAGATACCGCCATGAGAGTCCGGTGGCGAGATCCCACCGGGGTAGGACTTGACCTCGAGTCAAGCTGTCCGCATATCCGTGTAAAATAGAATATGAAAATGCCAATATATAAGAATGAAGTGTGTATCACATATACCAATGCTTGAAATGATTTTATGCTATGAGAAATGCATATGAGATATTGAGATCATGAAATGCTTTTGTGTATCAAGCATGTGTGGCCTTGCCATGAGTTTTGCATTGGTTGTATGCATGAGATAGATAAATGGTACATGTGGTTTTCAAATGGAGATTTGCTTAGGCATATGAGATTTTGAGATTATGGAATGCTTTTGAGTAACAAGCATGAGTTGTCTTGGCACGAGTTTTGCATTGGTTGAATGCATGAGATAGATATATGGTACATGTGGTTTTCAAATGGTGGTTTGCTTTGAAATGATTTTCAAGCATGAGAAAGAAAGAGTGTGAAGTGGAAGTGGTTTTCAAGAAAATGGTTTAAATTTTGCATGAAGCGTTTATGCATGAGAAGGTTTAAATGGAAGTATTTATAAGAATGTTGTTTGAGGTTGTGATACTTATTGCATTTGAGTTTAATGTTGGTTTATATGTCGAGTGATATATGATTTAAGGCAATGTTGTGTCAAATGAAGTTTTCAAACAGTACATTGGTTTTTAGAGGTGTGATTGCAAATAAAGGTGTTTTACGGTTTTGCTACATTGATGGTGTTTTGGCTTTGAGCATTCCTCACTAAGCATTATGTGCTTACGCTCCTTTTTGTCCATCAATGCAGATAGTTGACTTTGGGACAACAAGAAGCAAGGGATTCAAGAAGAACTCCACTTGGAATGTATGTTTTGTTTTATAGCTATAGATAATAAAGGCGATGGGGGAATCCTTTACTTTGTTGTGAGATGAGATTAATTATCTAGAACAAGTTGGTTTGTGATTTGAGGCTTGTAGATGGTCATTATGTGGTGTTTGGATTCTCATTTTGTATCTTGGTATTACCATGCTTTATGGTTAAAAGTATGTTCACTTTAGTTGTATGAGATAAATGAGTTGATATGCTTAATGCTTGCAATGTGTCTAACTTTTGATGTAATATGATAGACTTGATGCTTTTACATGTTGTTGGTATGTTATGGAATGATTTGGAGCATGTTTGAATGTGAAAAGTTGTGAAAAACCAGAAAAATGAATAGTTGCAGGGCAGGGTGTATCGAAACACCCTTGTCTGTTTCGAAACAGGGGCCTGAAATGGCCATAGTGTTTCGGAACGGGTGTTAGTGTTTCGGTACACTTTAGCTACTGGAGAGGCATGTTTCGATACTAGTCACGGAACGCACCCGAGTACCGAAACGATCAACTCCGTTTCGATATGACCGTTTCGATACCAGGGTCAGCGTTTCGAAACGGTTGACCGTTGGACTGCTTTTTGAACTGTTTCATGTTCTTGCCTCCTACGTTTTAGTCCCTGAATGTTGTAGTTGCAATTGCTTGAACTTGGAATGTCCTTTTATGCTGAAATTTGACAGAGAGGCATGTAATATGACTAATTACCTATAGGTAAACTTAAAATCTACAAAGTCTTTATGTTTTACAAAATTTACATTTTAGTCCCTAAAAGTGTATTTCTCCCATGATTCTTGAGTATTCAAATAGGCTTAATGCGTATCTAGAAAAGATAAAAAGGAAAAAAAAGGGTCGTTAATCAAGGTTTACTTTCGGGATGACTTTGGTTTTCCCCGTGTAATCTTCGTAGTTTGAGTCAAGCATCTAGGTCGGGCTAAGGGGGTTACATTCCCCGTGTGACCTATTCGGTTCGATCTATCGGCTAGGCCGGGTCGAAGGGGTTACATTTGGTTTTTATCAGAGCCATGTTACGAAAGGTTGGGATGATTGTAAGTTGTTGGTAAGTGATTTTGATGTGAATATGCGTTTTTGGTGAGGTTTGCTTTGTCCGGGGAAAGTCTTAAGCATGTTAATGTTAAGTATGTGATGGTGATGTTATATATGGTGATTGATTATGAATGTGAGCCGTTATAAATGATGTCTGATTGGGCTAAATTTTAATCCTTGTGATGCATGATGGTTGTGACATGCGTGTAATATGCTTTATGCTATGTGGGGGGGGGGGAATTGGAATGCCCATTGCCTTATTACTTAGTGAAATGTTTTAAATTGGTTTTGATGTCTTGGATCCTTGTTAGAAGCTGACCTGATCTTTTGCTTTGTTTTATGTCCATACCTTAATGTTATTATCACAATGGGATCGAGGAGAGAGTTACGTTCTGGGTCAGTTGCTCCTGTTGATGGGAAATGTAATCAGGAGAACGAGGTTCTACCTGGTGCGAACTTACCTCCTCCACCGCCACCGCCACCTAGGGGTAAGGAGCAAGCGCAACACGGACAGGCCGGTCCGGGGTTGGGTGATTTGACGCCTTTGGTACAAGCAATGACGGGAGCATTCCAGGCTGCTGTTGCTGGAGTGCAAGTGCAAGCTCCTGCTGCATGGAAAACGGGTTTGTTATTGGAACACTTGCGAAGTTTGGGAGGTGTAGAATATCGTGGTTTATCTCCCGAGGCATCCGATGCATGGCTGGCCAGTACGATCCGGATATTGGATAAGATGGGGTGCAATGATGCATGAAAACTGGGTTGAGCAGTGTGGTTGTTGTATGGTGATGCGTATACATGGTGGGCGATTGTGACGGCCTTGGAGCCGGAAGAGGTGGATTGGACTTTCTTTCAATCTGCCTTCAAAAGAAAGCATCTTGGAGTCAGATACTTGGACGATAAGAAGCAGAAGTTCATGTCTCTGGTGCAAGGGAACATAAGGGTGGCTGAGTATGAGGTCCAATTTGTACGATTGAGCTAGTATGCTCCGGAGTTGGTGCTGAATGATAGGCATCGTTGTGATCGCTTTGGTATGGTTTGGTGCAGGATGTGAGGACGTTTAAGCTCACGTCTGATTACACCGATTTTGATGTGCTGGTGACTCGAGCCAAGGACATAGAGAAAAGTTTATGTTTGTCATCTCACATGGGTGGATCTAGCTCAGGCAAGAGAGCTACAAATGCTGGCTCTAGTGGTGGGCAGAACAAGAGGAACCTTGACCGTAGATATCAGCATGTTATGAGGCGAGGTAACTTTGGGTGAGCTGCGCCAGCTTAGGTCAACATGGCGAGGTTTGAACAGAATACATGCTAGTCATGGGGTTCGCGTGAGCATTTGAGGCGAGATTGTCCTCGTGCGACTCGTGAGGTGCAAGCTCTTGTGGCTGAGGCTAATTCTTGTTGGAATTGTGGAGCTACTGATCACATGAGACATGAGTGTCCCCTATTAGCGGGAGGTGGTCAGGGTCGTGCACCCATTGTTGCACCGTAGAGAGGTCATGGGCGCGGCCGTGGTAACTTCTAGAGAAGGGAGGATGGGCAGAGAGGTGTGGCTCATGTTGTTGTGGTTCAACCAGAGGGAGGTTGTCTTTCAATCTGCTGCTTGTTGATAACATATGAATGTAACCTGCATCTAGATAAGATTAAAAGAAAAATAGGGTCGTTTATTGAGGTAAACCTTCCCAGTTTACTTCAATATTCCCCGTGTGACCTGTTCGGTTCGGTCTATCGGCTAGGCCGGGTCGAGGGGGTTACAAGTACAAGGAATCAGTTTTGAAAAACAAGAAAATGTTGATTTAAAAAAAGCTTCTTTCCAAAGTTCACGGTGATCACCACAAAATGGTGAATGAACTCAAAGCTTCTTTGAACAACGTTGGTACTCTTCCTTTAACCTACATGCTTATTCCGATGCGGATTATGGGGGTTCTAAGATAGATAGATAGATAGAAAAAGTACCTCGGGCACTTGCCAATTCCTACGTAGTATGTTCATATCTTGGTTCTCTAAGAAACAAAATAGTGTAGCCTTATCTACCACCGAAGCAGAATATGTATCGACCGGAAGTTGTTGTGCTCAAGTCCTTTCGATAAAGAAACAACTTCTAGACTATGAAATTGATGTAGGTACCATACCCCTTAAGTGTGACAACACTAGTGCCATATGTCTCACTAAGACTCCCATCCAACATTCTAGAACCAAGAACATATAGATAAGACACCATTTCATTAAGGATAATGTCCTAAAGAATGATGTTGTTCTAGAATATGTTGATACCTCAAACCAACTAGCGGATACATTTACAAACCCATTAGACATAGAGCGTTTTTGGACTCTTAGAAGAGAGTTAGGTCTAACTAGCCTATCTTAACCTTTTAGATCCCTTAAATGTCAAAAATTTGCTTGAATTTGAACGATGATCATGTTTATGTATTTTTGCTTCTTGATGCATCTATGCTTGTTGCTAAGGGGAGTATGTATATGTTTTAGTCCATAAATGTTGCTCATTCATCGTACACATGCATTTTGGATCGACTAAAATCCAAATTTTGAACTCAAATCAACTCAAAATGCATTTCTGGTAAAAGGGTATCAATACGGGTAATAGTGTATCGATAAGGGTTGCTAAATGGGAGTCGATACAGTTAAAAATGTATTGATACGGTCATGCGTATCGATACGGTATAAAAACCGTACCTATACGGTGGATCGATGCGCCACATTAGTGTATCGATACGGTAAGTCGTTGGAGTCCAAATGAGGCTTTAAATGGGTGTTTCACTTTAAATAAAACACAAACCCTTTTTCCCTCTAAAACCCAGACGATTTTCATCTACAGAAACCTCCTTAAACCCTTGATTTTTCACACCAAACTTAAAATTCTTTTTGGGTTTTTCATCAACATATCAAGGCTAAGCTTTGCTATCAATTTGGTGCATTCATCATCCTTCATTCATCCAAATCCATTACCCAAGGTATAAAAACTCTTTTCTTTCATTTTAATTTTACATTTAATTTTTGTTATTTTTTTCAACTAATTTTTGTATACTTAAGATTGTTATAATATGAGTCTTGAAGTTTTTGCAAAAATTCTTTAAAATCTAAATTTTTTTGTTTTGAATATATAAATATATTGTATATTTTAGTATACTATTTTTCAAAACTATTTTTACCAAAATTAATATTTATACTTGTATATATTTTTAACATATAAAATATAGTGTTTTTCACAATACCTTGAATTATTGGAATGATTATTGGATGGAATGTGATGATAATTGCATACATTGTTTTCGAATGGTTTTGATGTTTTTCAGGTTATTATGGGGCTGAAAAAGAGACCAAGGAAAGAATTGCCTTCTAGTTCATCCAATCCCAATTCTGAAAATGAGGGTATTACTAAACTGAACCTTGGTTTTATTATTCAAAATAGTTTTCAATCCTCTTCGGTTATGGCCCATTATAAACAATACCAAGCCTTTTCAATTCGGGATGAAAAAAGTTGTTTTAATCCCCTTTCTCAATTTCGAATGTTTTAAGTTCAAATATTTTGGATTGTTACAACAATGGAAATTTATGACTTTTCTAAGTGTACCCCCGATTTTATATCGAAATCTTGTTTTGATTTTCTTTGCTAATGCTCGTTGCATCCATTATCAAGCTAGGGAAAGTGTGATTGCCATTGAATCCTACCTTATGGGCAAGAAATTTTGAATTGACCAAAGTGTTTTATGTAACATTTTTGTTTTTAAAATTTTGGGAATTGATGATGAACACTCATTAGGGCATTCTCAACTTGGCTCCGTAACCGTCCTTGATGCCCATGATCGTATCCTCCATCTTATCATCTCTAAGTGGATTCATCCTTCCGGTGGGAAATTCTCTACCATTCGCCAAGTCGATGCTTTTGGCTCTGTTGTTTCTGAGAGGGTAAGAGCCCAAACCTTTGCCAAATTATGTTTGCCGACTTGGTTTATCTTGTTCAACACCGTCACATCGATCAAGTCAAGTCCTTTTTCTATGGCATGACTTTGAGCTTCTTGTTCCATTCCTTAGAGATCAATTGTTCTCATGATGTCGCCGAGCCTCTAGGCAAGCCGAATGATGAAAACTCCCTTACCCATGCTCACTTTGAGTACATTGATCATGAATGGGTTCGTGTTAATCGACCTTCTCCTCAAGACGATCAACCTCCTTCGGTCGCTCCACAAGGTCTACAAGTATAAAAAGCTCAATTTTCCATAGATGGACTCATGGTGTATCTAAATGAGCAATTCACATCCTTAGAGACTAATATTCTTCTTTAGATACAAACATGAATGCCAGATTTGTAGACATTGATACTCACTTTACATCATTGGAGGATTGCGTCAAGGCCCTTGAACAACTACAAATTTCCATGAATGTATCTCTCACCGTCTTCCATGGTGCTTGGGTCAATCATATTCGAAAGTCTCAAACCATGTAACGCCCTGGTTTTGTGCCTAGATGTTTTAGAGGTTGAATCGGGCCGTTCGGGAACGGTTCGAACCCTTTAAGGTTGGTTTAGGGAACACCTAGTTCAGGATGCTTTAAAAATATGGAAAAATATATAAAAATCCTCATTTATTATATAAATGTTTATGGTGAAAATAATTTTACAAAATGTGATTTGGAAATATTACATTTTGGTGTAGTGACCAAATTGCAGTTTTTGCAAAAGTTGACTAGTGACTGTTTTGTAAAAGATTGAAACTTTAAATCTTTAAGGAGATAATTTTACCAAATTGTTTTTCATCAGATTTCTCTTTAATTTGGGAGTTTTAATGATGATTTAATTGAAGGAATTAAAAGAAAAATCTTATGTTGACTTTTCATTTTCTCTCAACTTCCACTCAGCCAAACACATTTCCCTCATCAAATAATCTCTGGTTTTCATCTCTTTTGCTGAGATTTCATCTTCCTAAGGATTTCCAACCTTTATTTCATCAAATCCTTTTGTTTTCACTTTGGATTTTCAAGAAATCTTGCCCAAATTGAGGAGAAATCAGCCATTACAAGTAAGCTTCGTCCTTCTCCTCTAATGATTAGTTCTTTACTGAAATTCCCAAGTTATCAATCATTTGTTACTGATATTTAAGTTGTTTTAATGTTATAATCAAGAAATGGTTGCTGTAACGCCCCAGTTTTGGGCCTAGAAGTTTAGAGGTTGAATCGGACCGGTTGAGAACGATTCAAATCTTTAAGGGGGATTTAAGGAACACCTAGTTCGGGATGTTTTAAAAATATGGAAAAATACCTAAAACTCCTTATTTAATGTATGAATGATTATGGTGAAAGCAATTTTACAAAATAAGGTTTGGAAATACTACATTTCGGTGTAGTGACCAAATCGCAGTTTTTGTAAAAGTTAAATAGTGACTGTTTTGTAAAGGATTGAAACTTTTAATCTTTAAGGAGCTAATTTTACCAAAATGTTTTTAATCAGATTTCTCCTTATTTGGGTGATTTAATAATTCCTAATTAAAGGAAATAAAAATTAAATAAAAGGAAAACTATCTTTGACTTTTCAAAACTATCTTTCATCAACTTTCTCTCTTTTCATTTTCTCTCAATTTCTTTTCAGCCAAACACATTTCCTCCATCAATTATCCTTTGATTTTCATTCCTTTTGATGAGATTTCAATCTCCTCTTGATTCCTAATCTTTTCCTCACCAAATCCTCTTGTTTGTACATTGGATTTTCAAGAAAACTTGCCCAAATCAAGGAGAAATCAACCATTAGAGGTAAGCCTCGTCCTTCTCCTCTAATGATCAATTCTTAATGAAATTCACAAGTTATCAATCCTTTGTTAATGATTTTTTGAGTTGCTTTAATGTTAGAAACATGAAATTGTGTTAAAATTCAAGATTTTTGATGAGATATTGGTGATTTTCGTAATTCTTGATTAGGCTCTGTTTTGAGGTTGATTTTTAATGTATTTTGGATGATAATTGATGTTATAAGTGAGGTTTAATCAAACAAATCCCGAATAGGTTTGGATTCCTAAGTTTTGCATGCTAGAATGATGGTTTTTGGGTGGTTTTGGTGATATGCTGTTCCTGGAGGTATAAGGTTATGGTTATGTTGCTTTTTTATGTTAATTGATGTTTAGAAATGGTTAGAAGTGATGGATCTTGCTGGGCTTTGTTTTGGAAGGGTTTGGAGATGATTTTGGTTGTTTTTGGTAGCCGAAATGAGGTTCTTGAGTAAAGCAGCGAGTTTAGGTTGTATGGCTGGTGATTTTAATGCATGGTGATGCATTAATCATCTGCTCTTATTTGTTAAAAACAAGGGAGAATGATCCGGAAGCAATCAAGGCATCGTTGGAGGTTTCAGACACTTTGTTGGCTTGTCGGCGAGCTTAGTGTTGTGTATCGGTGAGTGAGAACGTGTTTTCCAGCTTTGGAATGATTTTGAAAAGAGGTTTGGGAACTTAAATATAGGCTTGAAATGCCGGTTTAAGTTCGGAAGTAAGTGAAGTAGTTTTCTCTCTCGTTTTCTGCTATTATTGTTTTGAAAAGTATCAAAATGGATTTTGATGTGGTTGGTTTGGCAATATGGTTTAATTTGCTATTTGAGCATGGTTTTTAAGCATGAGAGTTGGTTATCAAACTTGGTTTGGTGAAGGAAGCATGAAACTAATGTTCCTTGAGAGTATGTGTTGTTGATTTGTGTTTTAAAGGCATGGTTTAGCATTTTGGTCTTAATGGTGTTGCATGCTTTGAAAACAGTAGATGTGTTAATGATTTTAACATGATATATTGGCATAGATGACGAGAAGATTACCGGATATAATTGATCGATCAATAGGATGTAGAGTGCACTATAAACTAAAATTCATACGTGCTCTTGGGATTCGTTCCAAAGAGAGAGATCGATGATGGGCATTCCATCGGAGTAGGACTTGGTGAAACATCCAAGGTTTATGGCATTGAATGGTACTGCCATGAGAGACCGATGAGGGGCATTCCATCGGAGTAGGACTTGGTGAAAGACCCAAGCTTTTTGGCATTAGATGTTATTGCCATGAGAAATCGATGAGAGGCATTCCATCGTAGTAGGACTTGGTAAAATACCCAAGCTTTGTGGCGAAGGTAGATACCACCATGAGAGTCCGGTGGCGAGATCCCATCGGTGTAGGACTTGACTTCGAGTCAAGTTGTCCGCATACCCGTGTAAAAATAGAATATGAAAAAGCCAACATATGAGAATGAGGTGTGTATCACATGCACCAATGCTTGAAGTGTTTTTATGCTAAGAGAAATGCATTTGAGATGTTGAGATTATGAAATGCTTTTGTATATCAAACATGTGTGGCCTTTCCATGAGATTTGCATAGGTTGTATACATGAGATAGCTAGATGGTACATGTGGTTTTCAAAATGGAGATTTGCTTATGCAAATGAGGTTTTGAGTTTATGAAATGCTCTTGAGTTACAAGCATGTGTGGCTTTGCCATGAGTTTTGCATTGGTTGAATGCATGAGATAGATAGACGGTACATATGGTTTTCAAATTGTGTTTTTTCTTTGAAATGATTTTCAAGCATGAGAAAGGAAGAGTGTGAAGTGGAAGTGGTTTCCAAGGAAATTGGTTTAAACTTTGCATGAGACGTTCATGCATGAAAAGGGTTTAAATGGAAGTAATGGCAAGAATGTTGTTTGGGGTTGAGTTGCTTATTGCATTTGAGCGTAATGTTGGTTTTTGTGTTGAACAATGCATGATTTAAGGCAATGATGTTTCAAATGAAGTTTTCAAACAATACCTTGGTTTATAGAGGTGTGATTGCAAATAAAGAAAGTTTTATTGTTTTGCTGCATTGATGGTGCTTTGGTTTTGAGCATTCCTCACTAAGCATTATGTGCTTACGCTCATTTTTTGTCCATCAATTCAGATAGTTGAGTTTTGGACAACGAGAAGCAAGGGATTCAAGAAGAGCTCCACTTGAGAAGTATGTTTTGGTTTATAGCTATAGATAATAAAGGCAATGGGGGGATCCTTTACATTGTTGTGTGATGAGATTTTTTACCTTAAACAAGTTCGGTTTATGGTTTGATAATTGTAGATGGTCAATATGCAATGGTTGGATCCTTATTCTTGAATTTTGACATTGCTATGCTCTTTGGTTAAAAGCAAGTCCTTGTGTTGCATGAGTTAAATGGGTTGATGTGCTTTAATGCTTGCAATGGGTCTAGCTTTTGATGCAATATGATGGTTTTGATGCTTAGCATGTTGTTGGTATGTTTTGGAATGTTCTGGGCATGTTTGTTGGTGTCTAGACGTGAAAAACTAGGAAATTCTGCTGTTTCTGGGCAGGGTGTATCGAAACACCCTTAATTGTTTCGAAACGGGGGCTTGAAATGGCCATAGTGTTTCGAAACGGCTGAAGGTGTTTCGGAACACTTTGGCTACTGGAGAGGCCTGTTCCGATACTGGTCTCGGAATGCACCCGAGTTCCGAAACAGTCAACACTGCTTCGATACGAGTGTTTCGGTACGAAGGTCAACGTTCCGGAACGGTTGGCCGTTGGTCTGTGAGTTTTAATTGTTTTAAGTTTTCAAGTCTTACGTTTTAGTCCTGAATGTTGTGGTTGCAATTGCTTGTGCTTGGAATGTCCTTTTAAGCTGAAATTCGGCAGAGAAGTATGTAATATGACTAATTAAGGTTTAGTAAAACTAAAATCTACAAAGTTCTTATGTTTTACAAAATTTACATTTTGGTCCCTTAAAGTGTTTTCCTTGCAATTGAGTCCTTAAATTTTTCCGATCGCTGTGTTTTCTTCTCTCATGATTCCTGAGTATTCACATAGGCTTAATACGTATCTAGAAAAGATAAAAAGGAAAAAAAAGTTCGTCAATCAAGGTTGACTTTCGGGTTGACATTGGTTTTCCCCGTGTGATCTTCGTAGTTCGGGTCTAGCGTCTAGGTCGGGCTAAGGGGGTTACATTTGTTGGTATCAGAGCTAAGTTTGCAAAGGTTTGGGGGGATGGTAGGTTTGTGGTAAGTTGTTATGGTAAGTGTTGGATGTCTTATCTGGTGTGTGGTTGAAAGTTGGTTGAAAAATATGTTTTTGAGTGAATTGTTGTTTTTTTATCATGCTTTATTGTTATGAATCATATGTGAGTTTGTGTGAACATGTTTTGATGATACGATGGTGTTGTGAGCTGATTTTGAATAATGAAAGTTATGATGGGTGTGATATGTTGTTATTATGCTGTTGAGGGTGAATGTTGTTGGTGAGAGCATGATTGAAGTTTTGCTGGTTGATATGCTCGATGTTTGTGATATCAATGCTATTTTTTATTGTTGTGACATATAGAAGGGGGAATTTGGGATACCCATTGCCTTATTATTATAGCAAATGTGTTAATGTGGAGTTGGAGTCTTGAATCCTTGCTCGAAGCTGGCCTGATCGTTTTGTTTGTTTTGTTATCACTGCCTTGTTAATAATAGCACAATGGAATCGATGAGAGAATGGCAATTGGGTACGATGGTTGCTGCTTTAGAGCAGGTTGTTAAGGGGTGGAATTCACCATCTGGTGGGGGTTTATCTGTTTAGTCGTTAGTGCCTGGAGTTGAGGCAGAAGGGCAGAATGAGAGGGCTGGTTCTGCGATGAAGGGTTTGTCATCTGTGGTTCAGGAGATGTCGGGAACATCTCAGTCCACGGTGAAGGTAGGGCCTGTGTATGTATCGGCTGTAGGATAGGCGGGGTTGTCAAAGCAGCGTCTACATGATTTGGGAGCTGTGGAGTATCATGGTTCGACGCCTGAGGCGTTCGAGGCTTGGTTAGCCATTATAGTTTCGATTCTGGATCAGGAAGGGTGTGACAACGCTTGTAAGCTGGGAAGTGTTGTCTCGTTAATGTTGAAGGATGCTTGTGCTTGGTGGACATCTGTGTCGGTGGCAACAAATATCCACGATATAGATTGGGAATTCATTTTATCTTCCTTTAATAGGAGATACCTTGGAGACAAGTTTTCAGGGGTTAAACAACGTGAAAGTGTGGCTTCAGTTTATGATGGTGAGAAAAATGCAAGCAAAAGAGTTGTAAGTTCTAGCCTCGAGAGTGGGCAATGTAAGAGACTCCGTGAAAGGAGGATTTGCCTGAGTCAAAGTTTTGGTGGTGGTGATGATGTGGGTCAAGTGCAACAAGACCAGGGAGTGGTAGTTCGGTTACCGGAGTGCGACCGTTGTAGAAGGCGTCACTTTGGGGTTTGCTGGGGTGTTGGAGCTTGTTGGAACTGTGGTTCAATGGAGCATGTGAAGCGGAATTGTTCTCAGGTAGTGAGATCAGCTTTAGTGCGTGCAAAAGGGTCTCGAAAGGGTCATGAGCGCGGCCGAGACAGAGTTCAGAGGTGGCAAGAAGGGCAAAGAGGTGCAAGGTGTATGAAGGTTGAATCTTGTTGGAATTGTGGATCTGCTGAACATTTGAGGCGAGATTGTCCGGAGTTAGCTCGGGATGGTCAAGGTAGAATGTTTGTCGAAGCTCCTTGCGAGCGTGAGTGTGGTCAGGGTTCTTTACATCAGGGAGACGGTGATGATCTCAAGGTGTTGGTTGGTGCTGCGGCGGTGCAGTCGGAGAATGGTGGTTCTGCGGGAGAGAGAGCTTGTCTGTGAAGATCCGGGACAATGATGCGATTTAAGGTATCTTTGCTAAGCAATCTTTGCCAATGTTATCTTTGTTTGGTTCTGGTTTGGGTTTTCTTGTGTAGTAGATGAGGTCCTATAGTTAGTGAGTTGGCTAGTAACCGGTGTTGTATTCGTGAATAGCATTAGTGGCGAAGAATGAGATAGTAGAAGTAGTTTGCTGTTAGCGAGTTGTCAGAATGGTGGGTTAGAAAACTTGGAAGTGGGACAAGAGGTTGTTCTTAGGCGGATTCTGAGGACGTTATTGGTAAGTGTGAATCGACATACATGCACAAAATAAAAATTTATTTATATATTATATATATATATATATATATATATGTCGGTACATGCATACATATGACATGACATTAGAGGTTTGCATACATGTACACATGCATTGATATGGCATGTAGGTGACCATGCATACGAACATTCGCACTTGCGAATAGCTAATTGGGTCCGATAGTGTTGTGATAGGATTAGGGTAGTTTGTGGGTTTAAAGTGTTGTTTTGGTGCTAAGTGGATGTTAGAAGTGATAGTAGGTAGTAAACAAGTTGCCGGTAGTAATGAGTGTGATCTAGCCTATTTGGCGAGAGGAAAGGTGTTTGGGTGTTTTAATGGTTGTTCTATGTAGGTGACAGTTCGGCAGTAACCTTAGGGGAGTTTGAAGGAAGTTCTGACGAGAGTTTTGGATGAGGTTTGGCTTGGGATGAGTAGAGGTTTCATGGTCCTAGTATGTTTTGTATGTGGATGGAAGGGGTGGCTAGGTAAGTTGGAAAAGCTGTAGTGTAAGCGTTCGGACAGTTGTAAGTGATTGAAAATGAGTTTTATGTGTGGTGTGTTGTAGTTGTTCTTGGGTGAGGATTAAGAATTGTTATGAGTGGCATCCAGATAAGATTAGTATCATGGTCAAAGCTTGAAGTGGAAAGGTGATGTAAGTTCAAGGGTCATTGTTGGATTGGCCGGGTTCTTGTGAGAAGGTGGTTTGTTGGCCGAGTAAATCTTTCTCGGGATTGTTAGAGTTAAGGTTGGAGTCTCGTGACATGGATTTCGAATGTTGTGTGGGCATTTTTTGATGAGCTGTTAAGGCAAGTGATGGTAGCGGATGTGAAGGAATGTTGTCAATACGTAGGGGAACGTGAGTAAGCAGTTGTTGCTTAAGAAATTCTTGCTTATCGTGGTGATCTTCGAGCAGGAATTGAGCGGTTTGTAAGAGGTTTTTGGAAGTGGAGTAGGTTGTGGATCACATGATGGCTGAAGAATGGATGGGTTGGTGTCACCGTGTGTGTGTGTGTTTTGTTGAAGGAGTTATGAGGTAAGGTGGAGTATGTTGCAAAGGTTTAAGAGTTCTTTGGGTTGTTGGAGGTCTTGCACATTTCGGAAGTGTGGGAAGCTAAGCTAAGATTGGTAACCGTGTGTTCTGGATGTTCTGCACCGTGAGTGGTGATGTTGAAGTTGGGTGTAGGGTAAGTTCAATCTGAGGGTTTTTGGATCACAGAGGTTGAGGAGTGTGTTGGTTTCGTTGTGTTTTGGTTGAGGATGTTTTCAGTGATGGTTATGCCTCTTGTGCTTATGTTGCGTTTTGTTTTGGAAGGTTTGGTGTCGCGCTCTCTTCGCAAGTTGAAATTTCGAGGACGAAATTTCCTAAGAGGGGCGGAGTTGTAACGCCCCGGTTTTGGGCCTAGAATTTTAGAGGTTGAATCGGACCGGTTGAGATCGATTCAAATCTTTAAGGGGGATTTAAGGAACACCTAGTTCGGGATGTTTTAAAAATATGGAAACATACCTAAAAATCCTTATTTAATATATTAATGATTATGGTGAAAGCAATTTTACAAAATAAGGTTTGGAAATACTACATTTCTGTGTAGTGACCAAATCAGAGTTTTTGCAAAAGTTAAATAGTGACTGTTTTGTAAAGGATTGAAACTTTGAATCTTTAAGGAGCTAATTTTACCAAAATGTTTTTAATCAGATTTCTCCTTATTTGGATGATTTTAATAATGTTTTAATTAAAGGAAATAAAGATTAATTAAAAGGAAAACTATCTTTGACTTTTCATAACTACCTTTCATCAATTTTCTCTCTATTCATTTTCTCTCAATTTCTTTTCAGCCAAAAACATTTCCTCAATCAATTATCCTTGGATTTTCATTCCTTTTGATGAGATTTCAATGTCCTCTTGATTCCTAATCTTTTCCTCACCAAATCCTCTTGTTTTTACATTGGATTTTCAAGAAAACTTGCCCAAATCAAGGAGAAATCAACCATTAGAGGTAAGCTTCATCCTTCTCCTCTAATAATCAGTTCTTTACTGAAATTCTCAAGTTATCAATCCTTTGTTAATGATTTTTGAGTTGCTTTAATGTTAGAAACATGTAATTATGTTAAAATTCAAGATTTTTGATGAGATCTTGGTGATTTTCGTAATTCTTGGTTAGGCTCTGTTTTGAGGTTGTTTTTTAATGTATTTTGGATGATAATTGATCTTATAAGTGAAGTTTAATCAAACTAATCCCGAATAGGTTTGGATTCCAAGTTTTGCTTGCTAGAATGGTGGTTTTTGGGGTGGTTTTGGTGATCTGCTGTTGCTGGAGGTATAAGGTCATGGTTATGTTGCTTTTTGATGTTAATTGATGTTTAGAAATGGTTAGAAGTGATGGATCTTGGCTGTGCTTTGTTTTGGAAGGGTTTGGAGATGATTTCGGTTGTTTTTGGTAGCCGAAATGAGGTTCTTGAGTAGAGCAGCGAGTTTAGGTTGTATGGCTGGTGATTTTAATGCATGGTGATGCATTAATCCCCTGCTCTTATGTGTTAAAAACAAGGGAGAATGATCCGGAAGCAATTGAGGTAGCATTGGAGGTTTCAGACGCTTGGTTGGCTCGTCGGCGAGCTTAGTGTTGTGTATCGGTGAGTGAGAACGTGTTTTCCAGCTTTGGAATGATTTTGAAAAGAGTTTTGGGAACTTAAATCTAGGCTTGAAACGCCGGTTTAAGTTCGGAAGTAAGTGAAGTAGATTTCTCTCTCGTTTTGTGCTATTATTGTTTTGAAAAGTATCAAAATTGATTTTGATATAGTTGGTTTGGCAATATGGTTTAATTTGCTGTTTGAGCATGGTTTTTAAGCATGAGAGTCGGTTATCAAACTTGGTTTGGTGCGGGAGCTGGTAACGCTGGCGTTGGTACTGGTGCTGGGGTCGCTGGACCTGAGGGTGCGCAGGGGCAAGCTGCTCCTGACATGACCATGTTGATTCAGGCTATTGCTGGAGCTTTCCAGGCAGTAGTAGCTAGAGCTCATGGAGCTGCGCATCAGGATGATGCGAATGTGAGGTTGCCTTTGGAACGTCTTCGCAGTCTTGGAGGGACTGAGTTCAGAGGCTTATCTCTGGAAGGATCTGAGTCTTGGTTGGAGAGCACCAAGCGGATTTTGGGTCAGATGAACTGCAATAATGTGCAGAAGTTGGGTTGTGTTGTATCACTGATTCATGGTGATGCTTATACGTGGTGGACGACCACAATCTCTGGGATGGAGGATGACGAGGTGACTTGGACATTCTTTATGAATGCGTTCAAGCGGAAGTATCTGGGTGTGCGTTACCTAGATGAGAAGAAAAGAGAGTTTATATCTCTCGTGCAAGGCGACATGTCAGTAGCCGATTATGAAGTATAGTTTGTCCACCTCAGTTAGTATGCGCCTGAGCTAATCCCTAGTGAGCGGGAGAGGTGCGGACGATTCCGTTATGGGCTAGTAGCGGATGTTAAGACTTATATGCTTGCGGCTGATTATACGGATTTCGATGTCTTGGTCACTAGATCCAAGGACATTTAATCGAATCTTGGTCTGACTAGTCGAGTGGGTGGATCTAGCTCCGGGAAGCGAGCGGTTGAACGCGATTATGGTAGAGATCGCAACAAGAGGCATAAGGATAAGAGACCGCATTATGATGCTAGGCGTGGGGGTGGTAACCATGGTAGAGGTCAACAAGGACCTAATGTTGTTCTGAGGACTCCTGAGTGTAACCGTTGTGGTAGACGGCATGGTGGCGAGTGTTGGGGTAACCTTGGGACATGCTGGAATTGTGGGAACTGTGGACATTTGAAGAAAGATTGTCCTCAGCCTCTGAGAGAGGGACAAGCTCCGGTGAGAGCAGCTGAGCCACAGAGAGGTCGTGGGCGCGGTCGTGGTAATTTTCAGCGTAGGGATGATGGTGGCAGAAACGTAGCACATGTTGTGGCCGTTCAACCTGAGGGTGGCGGACAGGCTCGAGTGTATGCCCAACGTGAGGGAAGGAATGATACGGATGTGATCGCAGGTACCTTTACATTGCAATCCTTGTCATTACTTTCTTTGATTGATTCTGGATCTACACACTCGTACATATTGCGTGAACATGCTCAAATGCTTGGTTTACCTGTTGAGTCTTTGGATGTTGGTATGCGTGTGACTAGTTCCTTTGGTGAGACGGTTGTAACGCGGAAGTTGTATAGGAGATGTCCCTTGAAAGTGCAAAATCATGTTTTCTTGTTGATCTCATGGAATTGTCATTCTATGGCTTTGATGTAATCCTTGGCATGGATTGGCTTGTGGAGCATAAAGCTGTAGTGGATTTCAAAAGCAAGCGAGTTTTGTTGAAACTTGTAGATTATTATGAAGTGGTGGTTGTAACACCCCAAATTTGGTCTTAGAAGTTTAGGGTCTGAACCGAATCGGTCTGGAAAACGGTTTGAATCTAAAAGGGAGTTTTAGGGAACACCTAGTTTGGGATACTTTAAAAATATAGAAAAATATCTAAAAATCCTCATTTATTATATAAAAGAGAATGGTGAAATCAATTTTACAAAATGAAGTTTGGAAATACTACATTTCGGAGTAGTGACGAAATCGCAGTTTTTGCAAAAGTGAAATAGTGACTGTTTTGTAAAGGATTGAAACTTTGAATCTTTAAGGAGCTAATTTTACCAAAATGTTTTCATCAGATTTTTCCTTAATTTGGGTAATTTTATTAATTTTTTAATTAAAGGAAATGAAGGTTAATTAAAGGAAAAACTAACTTTGACTATTCATAACTACTTTTCACAAATTTTCCCTCTCTTCATTTTCTCTCAAATTCCTTTCAACCAAACACATTTTCTCCAGCAAATTTACTTTGATTTTACACTTCATTTGATGAGATTTCAATTCCTCTTTGATTCTTAATCAATTTCTCATCAAATCCACTTGATTTCTACATTGAATTTTCAAGAAAACTTGCCCAAATCAAGGTGAAATCATCATTTAGAGGTAAGCTTGTTCTTCTCCTCTAAATACTCAGTTCTTTACTGAAATTCCCAAGTTGTCAATCCTTTATTAAAATTTTATGAATGGTTTTAATGTTAGAAACAAGATTTTGGCTTAAAACTCAATATTTTGGAAGAGATCTTGAGGATTTTCGTGGATCTTGGTTAGGCTCTGTTTTGAGGTTTTTTCTAATGTATTTTGGATGTTAATTGATGTTGCAAATGAGGTTTTATCAATCAAATCCCGAATAGGTTTGTTTTCCTAAGTTTTGCTTGCTAGAATGGTGGTTTTTGGGGTGGTTTTGGTGATCTGCTGTTGCTGGAGGTATAAGGTCATATTTATATTTCTTTTTTATGTTAATTGATGTTTATAAAAGGTTAGAATTGATAGATCTTGGCTGGGCTTTGTTTTGGGAGAGTTTGAAGGTGATTTCGGTTGTTTTTGGCTGCCAAAATGAGGTTCTTGAGTAGAGCAGCGAGTTTATGTTGTGTTGCTAGTGATTTTAATGCATGGTGATGCATTAATCCTATGTTGTTATGTGTTAAAAACAGAGGAGAATGATCCGGAAGCGATAGAGGTGGCGTTGGAGGGTTCGGACGCTTGGAAGGCTTGTCGGCTAGCATAGTTTTGTGTATCGGTGAGTGAGATCGTGTTTTCCAGCTTTGGAATGATTTGAAAAGAGGTTTGGGAACTTAAATTTAGGCTTGAAACGCCAGTTTAAGTTCGGAAGTAAGTAAAGTGGAATTCTCTCCCAATTGTGCTATTATTGTTTTGAAAACTATCAAAATAGGTTTTGATGTGATTGATTTGACAATATGGTTTAAGTTGTTGTTTGTGCATGGTTTTTAAGCATGTGAGTTGGTTGTCAAACTTGGTTTGAGGAAAGATGCATGAAATTGATATTCCTTGTGAGTATGAGTTGTCAATTTGTGTCTCAAATGCTTTGTTCGGCTTTTTGGTCTTGAAGGTGTTGCATGCTTTAAAAATAGTGAATGTGTTGATGTTTATCATGATATATATTGGCATAGATGATGCAAAGATTACCGGATATATTGATCGATCAATAGGATGTAGAGTGCACTATAAACTAAAAATTCGTACGTGCTCTTGGGTGTCGTCCCAAAGAGAGAGACGAATGATGGGATTTTCATTGGAGTAGGACTTGGTGAGAGACCAAGCTTTTTGGCAACAAGAGTTATTGCCATGAAATATCGATGAGGGGCATTCCATCGTAGTACGACTTGGTGAATTACCCAAGCTTAGTGGCGAGGGTAGATACCGCCATGAGAGTCGGTGGCGAGATCCCACCGGGGTAGGACTTGACCTCGAGTCAAGCTGTCCGCATATCCGTGTATAATATAATATGTAAAATGCCAATATATGAGAATGAAATGTGTCACATGTACCAATGCTTGAGATGTTGTATGTAATGAGAAATGCATATGAGATAATAATTTGATGAAATGCTTTTGTGTATCAAGCATATGTGGCCTTGTCATGAGATTTGCATAGGTTGTATGCATGTGTTAGCTAGATGACACATGTGGTTTTCAAAATGGAGATTTGCTTATGCAAATGAGGTTTTGACTTTATGAAATGCTTTTGAGTAACAAGCATGTATGGCTTTGCCATGAGTTTTGCATTTGTTGAATGCATGAGATAGATAGAAGGAACATATGGTTTCCAAATGGTATTTTGCTTTGAAATGATCATCAAGCATGAGAAAAGTATAGTGTGAAGTGGAAGTGATTTCCAAGGAAATTGGTTTAAACTTTGTATGAAGTGTTTATGCATGGAAAGGTTTAAATGATAGTATTTGCAAGAATGTTGTTTGGGGTGAGTGGGTTAGTGTAACGAAGTTAAATGTTGGTTTCTTGTTGTGTAATGCATGATTTACAACAATGATGTTTCAAAGGAGATTTTCAAACAATACTTTGGTTTATCGAATTGTGTCTACATTTTAAGAAGGTTTTATGATTCGCTGCATTGATGGTGTTTTGGTTTTGAGCATTCCTCGCTAAGCATTATGTGCTTACGCTCCTTTTTGTCCATCAATGCAGATAATTGAAGTTGGGACAGCAAGAAGCAAGGGATTCAAGAAGAGCTCCACTTGAGAAGTATGTTTGGTTTATATCTATTGATAATAAAGGCAATGGGGGGGGAACTTTCAGGTTGTTGTGTAATGAGATTGTTTATCTTGACCATGTTCGGTTTATGGTTTGAATCTTGTTGTTGATCGTTTTGCAATATTTGGATCCTCTTCCTTATATGTTGATATGTTATGTTCTTTGGTTTAAGGTAAGATCTTGAGTTGAATGAGATTAGGGTGTTGAGGTTCCCAATGCTTGTATTGTATCTAGTCTTTGATGCAATTTGATAGTTATAATGCTTATCATGTTGTGGATATGTTATGGAATGAATTAAAGTGTGTTTGATGGTGTTTTAATGAAAAAAACAGAAGTTTCTGCTGTTTCTGGGCAGGGTGTATCGAAACACCCTTGGCTGTTTCGAAACGGGTGCCTGAAATGGCTTGGGCGTTTCGGAACGGCTAGAAGTGTTTCGAAACACTTTTGCTACTGGAAGTGTCTGTTTCGGAACTAGGTTCGGAACTTACCCGCGTACCGAAACGGTCAACACCGTTTCGATACGGGCGCCCGACATGGGTGTTTCGAAACGGTTGTCAGTGTTTCGAAACGGGTGACCGTTTGGACACAGTTTTGAATTGCTTGAAGTCTACATGCTTTACATTTTAGTCCTGAATTTTGTAATCGCAATTGCTTGAGCTTGAGATGTCTTTTTAAGCTGAAATTTTGTAGAGAGGCTTGTAATATGTTTAATTGAGGTTTGGTAAATCTAAAATCTTGGAAGTCCCTTTATTTTCCAAAATTTACATTTTGGTCCTTAAAAGTGTATTTCTTGCAATTGGATCCTTAAATGTTTTCCGATCGATGTGTGTTTCTCTTCCAAGGTTCTTGGGCTTTCACATAGGTTTAATGTGCATCTAGAGAAGATAAAATAAAAAAGGGTCGTTAATCAAGGTTGACTTTCGAGTTGACTTTGGTTTTCCCCGTGTGATCTTCGTAGTTCGGGTCTAGCGTCTAGGCCAGGCTAAGGGGGTTACAGTGGTTGTGGATGAGAATGTGAAGTTTCTTGCCAATGTGGTGTCTACATTGGAAGCAAGTCGAATGTTGAGGCAGGGTTGCGAGGCTTATCTAGCTTTTGTGATGAATCTAAGTTCAAAGGAGTTGCGAGTTCAAGATATAAGAATTGTATGTAAATTCCCTGGGATGTTTTCAGAGGAGTTACTTGTATTGCCGCCTAGTCGAGAGGTGGAGTTTGGAATTGAGTTGTATGAAAACACAACACCGGTGTCCATTGCTCCCTATCGCATGGCACCCAAAGAGTTGAAAGAATTGAAGACGCAACTTTAGGAGTTGCTTGACCGTGGCTTCATTCGGCCTAGTGTGTCACCTTGGGGTGCACCGGTTTTGTTTGTGAAAAAGAAGGATGGCACCATGAGAATGTGCATCAATTATCGTCAACTGAACAAGTTGACTATCAAGAACAGGTATCCTTTTCCGAGGATTGATGATCTTTTCGACCAGTTTCGGGGAGCGGCTGTGTTTTCAAGGATTGACTTGAGGTCAGGGTACTATCAGTTTAAGGTGAAGGATGTGGATGTACCAAAAACAGCCTTTAGAACGAGGTATGGGCATTATGAGTTCCTTGTAATGCCGTTTGGTTTTACAAATGCTCCTGATGCTTTCATGGACATGATGAATAGAGTGTTCCATGAATATTTAGACAAGTTTGTTGTGGTGTTCATCGACGCTATCCTTGTGTACTCTCGTACTGAGGAGGAGCATGAAGGTCATTTGAGATTTGTCTTGCAAGCGCTCCTGGAAAATCAGCTTTATACTAAGCTGAGCAAGTGTGAGTTTTGGCTAAAGGAAGTTGTGTTCCTTGGTCATGTGGTTTCGGCGGAAGGGATTCGAGTTGATCCTCATAAGGTTGAGGCGGTGATGAATTGGAAGCCTCCTAAGTTTGTTCATGAAGTTCGTAGTTTCCTTGGGTTGGCATGATATTACCGGAGGTTTGTGGATGGATTTTCAAAGATTGCTGCCCCTCTAACGAAGTTGTTGCAAAAAAGACGTTAAGTATGAGTGGACGGAAGTGAGACAACAAGCTTTTGAGAAGCTTAAGGCAGCTTTGACGCAAGCTCCTATCTTGGTTCAACCTGAGTCGGGAAAAGAGTTTGTGGTGTACAGTGACACATCCTATGTTGGTTTGGGGTGTGTGTTAATGCAAGAGGGTAAGGTGGTGGCTTATGCATCGAGATAGTTGAAGGTGCATGAGCGCAATTACCCTACGCATGATATTGAGTTAGCTACGGTGGTTTTTGCTTTGAAGATCTGGAGACATTATCTTTATGGGGAGAAGTGTACTGTGTACACGGATCACAAGAGTTTGAAGTATTTGATGTCTTAGAAAGAGTTAAATCTTAGGCAACGACGTTGGGTGGAGTTGCTTAAGGATTATGATATAACGATCGAGTATCACCCGAGAAAGGCTAATGTGGTGGCGAATGCCTTGAGCAGGAAAGTGGCGGTGGAGTTAAGGGCTATGTTTGCTAGCTTGAGCATATCGCGAGATGGAGGTCTTGTTGCTGAATTGCAAGTAAAACCATCTCTGGTTCAGTTGATAAAGGATAAGCAGTTGTTGGATGATACTTTGGTGCCACATGTTCAGGATATTGCTGAGGATAGACCATCGAAGTTTAGTTTTAATGATGATGGAGTTCTATGTTTTGGAAATCGGATAGTAGTGCCAAGTGATGTGGAATTGAGGCGTACTATCCTGACCGAAGCTCATAGTAGTCCTTTTTCTATGCACCCTGGTAGTACAAAGATGTATCGTGGTCTGAAGGATGAGTACTATTGGGTGGGACTGAAGAAAGATGTTGCGGAATATGTGAGTAAGTGCATGGTTTGTCAGCGGGTTAAGGCTGAGCATTAGTTTCCTTTAGGGTTGTTGCAACCGTTGAGAATCCCTGAATGGAAGTGGGAAAGAATAACCATGGACTCTGTATCTGGTTTGCCGTTGACGCCAACAAAGAAGAATTCTGTGTGGGTGATTGTGGATCGCCTTACGAAGTGTGTGCATTTCATACCTGTGCATACTACGTATACCTTGGATAAGCTGGCAAAACTGTACATTGCTGAGATTGTATGTCTACATGGTGTACCAAAATCTATAGTGTCGAATAGAGATCCGAGGTTCTCATCGCGATTTTAGGAATGTTTTCATCAAGCATTGGGTACGCGATTGAATTTCAGTACTTCTTATCATCCACAGACGGATGGACAGTCTGAGCGTGTTATCCAAGTGCTTGAGGATATGTTGAGGTGCTGCGTGATTGAGTTTTAGGGCTCTTGGGAGAAGCATTTGCCTTTTGTGGAGTTTGCTTATAATAACAGCTACCAGGCAAGTATTCAAATGGCATCTTATGAGGCCTTGTGTGGGAGGAAGTGCAGAACTCCTCTTTGCTGGGCTGAAACAGGTCAGAAGTTGGTCTCGATGCCGGCTTTGTTGAAAGGAACCACCGAGAAAGTGAAGCTCATTTGTGAGCGGTTGAAGGTAGCTTCTGATCGGCAGAAGTCTTACGCAGATTTGAAGCGTAAGGAGATTGAGTTTGCGGTGGGTGACCGCGTGTTCTTAAAGGTTTCACCTTGGAAGAAGGTGATGAGATTTGGTCGAAAGGGTAAGTTGAGCCCTAGGTATATTGGACCATACGAGATGATAGAACGTGTGGGTCCTGTTGCTTATAAGCTGAGGCTACCACAAGAGTTAGAGAAGATTCACAATGTGTTTCATGTATCCATTCTTCGGAGATATAGATCGGATCCTTCGCATGTTATGCCTGTGGAGGAAGTTGAGTTGAATCCATATTTGACCTATGATGAGGAGCCAGTTGAGATTTTGGATTCGGATAGTAAGGTTCTCCGAGGTAAGACCATTGAGCTGGTTAAGGTGTTGTGGAGGCATCGTGGTGTTGAGGAAGCCACGTGGGAAAGAAAGGATGACATGAAGAAGTAGTTTCCTTACCTTTTTCCTCCAGGTAAATTTCGAGGACGAAATTTCTTAAGAGGGGGAGAGTTGTAACACCCCAAATTTGGGCCTAGAAGTTTAGAGTCTGAACCGAATCGGTCTGAAAATCGGTTCGAATCAAAAGGGGGTTTTTGGGAACACCTAGTTCGGGATGCTTTAAAAATATAGAAAATATCTAAAATTCCTCATTTAATATATAAAAGAGAATGGTGAAATCAATTTTACAAAATAAGGTTTGGAAATACTACATTTCGGTGTAGTGACCAGATCGCAGTTTTTGCAAAGTTTAGTAGTGACTATTTTGTAAAGGATTGAAACTTTGAATCTTTAAGGAGCTAATTTTACCAAAAATGTTTTCATCAGATTTTTCCTTAATTTGGGTGATTTAATTAATGATTTAATTAAAGAAAATAAAGGTGAATTAAATAGAAAAACTACCTTTGACTTTTCATAACCACTTTTCACTAATTTTCTCTCAAAATCCTATCAACCAAATACTTTTTCTCCAGCAAATTTACCTTGATTTCCACTTCATTTGATGAGATTTCAATCACTCTTGATTCCTAATCAATCCTTCAACAAATCCACTTGATTTCTACATTGAATTTTCAAGAAAACTTGCCCAAATCAAGGAGAAATCATCCATTAGAGGTAAGCTTCGTCATTCTCCTCTAATGATCAGTTCTTTACTGAAATTCCCAAGTTATCAATCCTTTATTAATGATTTTAAAGTGGTTTTAATGTTAGAAACAAGAAATTGGCTTGAAACTCAAGATTTTGGATGAGATCTTGAAGATTTTCGTGGTGATTGATTGGGCTCTATTTTGAGATGGTTTTCTAATGTAGTTTGGATGTTAAATGAGGTTTTATCATTCCAATCCCAAATAGGTTGTTTTCCTAAGCTTTTGCTTGTTAAAATGGTGGTTTTTGGGGTGATTTTGGTGTTATGATATAGCTGGAGATATAAGGACGTGTTTGTGTTGGTTTTTTTTATGTTAATTGGTGTTTAGAAATGATTAGAAGTGATGGATCTTGGCTGGGTTTGGTTGTGGAAGAGTTTGGAGGTGATTTCAGTAGTGTTTGGTAGCCGAAATGTGGTTTTTGTGTAGAGTAGCGAGTTTAGGTGTGTGGCTGATGATTTCAATGCATGATGATGCATTAATCATATGCTCTTATGTGTTTAAAACATGAGAGACATCTTCGGACACCTTTGGAGTTGATTTGGAGGCTTAGATAGCGTGTCGGCGAGCAAGCGAAACGTAATCGGTGAGTGCGTATGGTTATAGAAGTCCTTGAGGGACAAAGAAAAAAGGCTTGGGGATTTAGGAAAGGTTTGAAACACCTTCCTAAGTCCGGAAGTAAGTATTGGCTAGATTGCTCTCTAGAATGTGGTGATTACCCCTTAAATGCTTTTACATGCTCATGGTTTTAGATTGATAAATTCCTACTGTTTTTATGCATGAATTATAGCATGAGATGATGCTTGAAGTGATTTCATAAAGTAACATGTTGCATATTTGAGATTTGGGCTTTTATGTTAAAGCATAGCAAATGTTATGGTTTTGAAATGAGGTGAGAATGATGAGATTTGTTGCATGAAAAACAGTAGGTGAGATGATGTTTTAACATAATATATTGGCATAGATGTTGAGATACTTACCGGATATAATTGATCGATCAATAGGATGAGAGTGCACTATAAACTAAAAATTCGTACATGCTCTTTGGTTAAGCCAAAGGAAGAGAACCGATGATGGGTATTCCATCGGGTAGGACTTGGTGAAATACCCAAGCTTCGTGGCGATGAGAGATTCCGCCATATGAGTACGGTGATGTGAGATTCCACCAGAAACTATGTTGCTAGACGAGTGAGTACAGTGATGAGAGATGCCATCGGAAGTGTCTAGTGAGATGTCCGCATATCCGAGTAGTAAATAGATGAAAATGCCAATATAAAATATGTTATGGTTTTTTATTCACATGTACCTTTGATGTAATGGTTTATGCTATGAGAAATGCATATGTGGTTTGTTTATGAAATGCTTTAGAGTACAAGCATGAATTGGCTTTGCCATGAGTTTTGCATTGGTTAAAATGCATGAGATAGAAAGAAGGTACATGTGATTTCAATGAGAAGTTCCTTTGAATGGTTTCCAAGCATGAGATAGAAATGAGCATATGGTTTAAAAGTTTTTAATGAAAGTGTTTTCAAGTTGTGCATTATTGGGTTGGTTTTCTTTAGAGCATGCCTCACTAAGCATTTGTGCTTACGCTCTCGCTCTTACTAATAATGCAGATAATTGAGGTGTTTTCGGGCATCAAGGAAGCTAAGTTCATCCAAGGAAGTCCGAGCTCATGTATGGTGAAGTTTTCATACACTTAGTTTTGATAGATTGGCAATGGGAAACCAAGAATTGTATTTGGGAGATGTGTTAAACTCCCTAGGTTTGTGGCATGTTTGTTTTAGCTTGTTTGGATTGTAAATGGCCTTAATTGCTTGTTTTGAGGTTGGATTGCCTATTTGGGGTTTTGAGATTAGGAAGCATGCCTCTAGAATAATGAAATTTTGTGTTTGATGCTATGGTTGTGCTTGAATATCCCAAGTATCTCCCTTATATGTATGATGACTTGTTGGTATGGTTAGAGAGTCTTTGGGGCATGTTTGTAACCCCCTTAACCCGGCCTAGACGGTTGACCCGAATTAAGAAAGTCACACGGGGAAAACCAAAGTCAACCCGAAAGTCAACCTTGATTAACGACCTTTTTTTTCTTTTTAAAACTTGTCGAGATGCATATTAAGCCTAATTGTGATCACACAAACATCATACCGAAAGATCACAAACATCAGAGATCAAACAGGGACTCAATTGAACAATTTACAACTTTAGGGACCAAATTGTAAATTCTGATAATTATAAGGACTTAACCCAAACTCATACAATTGCACAAACAAGTTTCAGGACTAAAACGCAAACATTCCAAAACATATAACTGCCAATGTCAGCCCCCAACGGTCACCCGTTTCGAAACTCGGGGCCGTTCCGCAACACGTACCGAAACGGGGGTCTGGCAGTGGCCTTTCTGTTTCGGAACGGCCCCTCCCGTTTCGGACGCCTGGGCACAATTAAGGCACCCGTTCCGAAACGGTAGGTGCTGTTCCGAAACACCCTGCACAGATTGCCTAAAAATGCATACTTAAACATGCAATTGACCAACCAATCATGCTCCAAATGCCACCAAACTTTGCCAACATGCAATTCAACATATATGAGACATACTTGCATCAACAATTCATCAAAACATCCACATATATGAAAAGCCCCAAATCTATAGGCATGCTTCCTACACAAGTAAGCCATTCAAGCATAAACTTCCAATTCAAGCATAAGAAGGCCAACCACAAAACCAGCATTCTCAACAAAATTCAACATACTTAGGGAGTTCAAAACATCTCCCAAAACATACACATAGGTCCCCCATTGCCAAATTACCAAAAGCTAAAATGTACTTAGAAAACCTTCCATACTTAGAGCTTTGTTTCCACTTGGATGCTTGCCCTCCTTGCTGCCCTCAAGAACTCTAATGTTCTGCATTATTGAATTAAGAAAACAAAGAGAGCGTAAGCAAAAGCTTAGTGAGGAATGCTCAATAAAACCATCCAATAATGCATTTATAAAACACTTTATAAATCATGCTTCAAACCATCATTTACACATGCTCAAAAGCATACTTAAACATGCATCTCATGCATCAAATCATAACATGTCATATTGGCCACAAGTGATAAATTCCATTTCTTTAAAAACAAGTTCATCAACTTTCACCCCAAGGACTTTTAAACACCTTGGCCCCCAAGGACTTTTAAACACCTTGGCCTATGGACTTTTAAACACCATAGAATGTATCACATCAAGGACTTTTAAACACCTTGATCCCAAGGACTTTTAAACACCTTGACCATGGACTTTTAAACACCATGAATTGGATTACCTCAAGGACTTTTAAACACCTTGAGCCCAAGGACTTTTAAACACCTTGGCCTATGGACTTTTAAACACCATAGAAAGGACCACACAAGGACTTTTAAACACCTTTGTGTCCGTAACAAGAATCATCCAAGGACTTTTAACCACCTTGATGTTCTTAAGTAAACAAGGCTCACTCAAGGACTTTTAACCACCTTGGTGACCTTAACCTTTTCAAAACATCACTTGCCAATATACATCATTTTCATCTATTAATCCACTGTTTTAAAGCATTAAACCAAGCCATATTCATCATGCATTTAAAAGCATCAAACCACATTAAATCAATGTTCAAAAACAAGGAACTCTTACCTTGAGCTTCCTTTAACATATGGCTTATCAAAACAGCAAATACCATGCTAAATCATGCTTTCAAAACAGTAATCAAAACATGCAAATAAACCACATTGCATCACAACAAAATCATGGCCACCACTAGAGAGAATTTCCGAAAACTTACACTCGAGCTTAGCAAAGTTGTTTAGACTTAAACTAAGCTCCCAAGACATTGGTTTCAAAGTCGAAAACCCAATTTCACTCACCGATTCCACTTCGCCTCTCGCCGAAGCACCAATTCAAGCTTCCGGATCAACAACTCTTGGATCCAAAGATGCCTCCCCTGATTAAACACATTAAAGCAGAGATTTAATGCATCATCATGCATCAAAAGCTTCAATGAAAGCACTCAAACTCGCTGCTCTCATTCATACTCCAATTTCGGCCACCAAACACAACCGAAATTGCATCAAAACCACTTCTCAACAAAGCCCAGCCATAAACCAGCAAAACCTAACATCCATTAACACCATTTAACATCTAAAAACAACCTATAAACATCCTTATACCTCCAGCAACATCAGATCCACAAGATCACCACAAAAACATCCAAGAATCACAAGCTAAACTTAGGAAACACAACCTATCCGGGATTGCATTAACCAAAACTCATTTCCTTATCAAATTAACATTCATTAATCATCATTTTAGCACCATAAAACACTGCTTAAACAGATCCAACGAAATTTCATCAAAAACACACCAAATCTTGCATTTTAAGCCAAGATCCACTAAACAATCTTAAAAGCCATTTATAAAACATCAATTAGGGATTGAGAACTTAGGAATTTCATTAAAGAACTTGAAGTTCAGAGGAGAAGGACGTTCTTACCTCCAAACTTGAGTTTCTCCTCTTTTAGAGCCAAAAAGCTTGATGAATCAAGTAGCAAATACAAAGGTTTTGATGAGAAGATGATTAGGAATCAAATGAGGATTGAAAAGAAGTATTTAGGTGATAAAAATCAGAGAAAAAGATCTGGAGAGAATGTGTTTGGTTTGAGAGAAAAGATGAGAGAAAATGAGAATGGAAAATTTAGAAAGTTAGTTAAATGACTAAAAATATCTTTCCCTCCTTTTTACTTTTATTTTAAACCAATATTAAATCATTTAATATTCTAGAAAATCTGGAGAAACTCCCCTTTGGGTAAATAGCTCCCTAAAGATTCAAAGTTTCAATCCTTTTTAAAACAGTCACAAAACTTTCAAAAATTACATTTTGGTCACTAGCCAAAATGTCACCCTTCCGAAACTCATTTTCCAAAATTGATTTCACAGTTCACTTAATTATATTAAAAGATGATTTTAGAACATTTTTCCATATTTTTAATGCAACCCGAACTAGACTTTCCTAATTCCACTCTCTTAGATTCGAACAGCACTTTGACCAAACCGGTCAACGCCCAAAACTTCTAAGCCCAAAACCGGGGCCTTACAACTCTCCCCCCCTTAAGAAATTTCGTCCCTGAAATTTACCTAAAGGAAAGAGATAAGGAAACTGCTTCAGCATGTCTTCCTTCCGCTCCCACGTGGCTTCCTCAACACCGCGATGCTTCCACAGCACCTTCACCAACTCAATGGTCTTGCCACGAAGAACCTTGCTATCCGAATCCAGAACCTTCACCGGTTCCTCATCATAGGTCAAATCCGGATTCAAAACCACTTCCTCCACAGGCATCACATGCGAAGGATCAGATCTATACCTCCGGAGCATAGAGACATGGAACACATCATGAATCTTCTCCAACTCCTGTGGTAACCTCAACCGATACGCAACAGGACCCACACGCTCAACCACCTCATATGGTCCAATGTACCTAGGGCTCAACTTACCCTTTTGGCCAAACCGCATCACCTTCTTCCAAGGCGAAACCTTCAAGAACACACGGTCACCCACCGCATACTCTATCTCCTTACGCTTCAAATCCGCGTAAGACTTCTGCCGATCAGAAGCAGCCTTCAACCGCTCACAAATGAGCTTTACCTTCTCTGTGGTCCCTTTCAACAAAGCCGGCATCGAAACCAACTTTTGACCAGTCTCAGCCCAACAAAGAGGAGTCCTACACTTCCTCCCATACAAAGCCTCATAAGGTGCCATCTGTAAACTTGCCTGATAACTGTTGTTATAAGCAAACTCAACCAAAGGCAGATGCTTCTCCCAAGAACCTTGGAACTCAATCACGCAGCACCTCAGCATATCCTCCAAAATCTGGATAACTCGCTCAGACTGACCATCCGACTGAGGATGATAGGATGTACTGAAATGCAACCTTGTACCCAGAGCTTGATGCAAACACTGCCAGAACCGCGATGTGAACCTCGGATCCCTATCCGACACAATCGACTTAGGCACACCATGCAGCCGCACAATCTCAGCAATGTACAGCTCTGCCAGCTTATCCAAAGAAAACGTAGTATGCACAGGCAAGAAATGCGCACACTTCGTCAGGCGGTCCACAATAACCCAGACCGAATTCTTCTTCGATGGAGACAAAGGTAAACCAGATACAAAATCCATGGTAACCCTCTCCCACTTCCATTCAGGGATTTTCAACGGTTGCAACAACCCTGAAGGAAACTGATGCTCAGCTTTAACTCGCTGACACACCAAACACTTGCTAACAAACTCTGCAACATCTTTCTTCAAACCCACCCAATAGTACTCATCACGAAGATCACGGTACATCTTAGTACTACCAGGGTGCATAGCAAAAGGACTACTATGACCTTCAGTCAGAATAGCACGCCTCAACTCAGCATCAGCAGGCACTACTATCCGACTCCCAAAACACAGCACACCATCATCATTGAAACAGAAATCCGAAGGTCTACCCTCCGCGATATCCTGAACATGAGACACCAAGGAATCATCCAACAACTGCTTATCCTTGATCAACTGAACCAAAGAGGGTTTCACTTGCAACTCAGCAACGAGACCACCATCTTGCGATATGCTCAAGCTAGCAAACATGGCTCCCAGCTCAACAGCTACCTTCCTACTCAAGGCATCCGCAACAACATTAGCTTTTCCAGGATGATACTCAATCGTCAGATCATAATCCTTGAGCAACTCCAACCAACGCCGCTGCCTAAGATTCAACTCCTTCTGAGACATCAGATACCTCAAACTCTTGTGATCTGTGTACACAGTACACTTCTCACCATACAGATAATGTCTCCAGATCTTCAGAGCAAAAACCACTGCAGCCAGCTCAATATCATGCGTAGGGTAATTGCGCTCATGCACTTTCAACTGCCGCGATGCATAAGCCACCACCTTACCCTCCTGCATCAGCACACACCCCAAACCAACATAGGATGCATCACTGTAAACCACAAACTCTTTCCCTGATTCAGGCTGAATCAAGATAGGAGCTTGCGTCAAAGCCGCCTTAAGCTTCTCAAAAGCCTGTTGTCTCGCTTCCGTCCACTCATACTTAACATCCTTTTGCAACAGCTTCGTCAAAGGAGCAGCAATCTTGGAAAAACCATCCACAAACCTCCGGTAGTATCCCGCCAAACCAAGGAAACTACGGACCTCATGAACAGACTTAGGAACCTTCCAATTCATCACCGCCTCAATCTTCTGAGGATCAACACGAATCCCCTCAGCTGAGACCACATGTCCAAGAAACACCACCTCCCTTAACCAGAACTCACACTTACTCAGCTTAGCATAAAGCTGATTCTCCAACAAAGCTTGCAAAACAATCCTCAAATGCTCTTCATGCTCCTCCTCAGTACGCGAGTACACGAGGATATCATCAATGAACACCACAACAAACTTGTCCAGGTATTCATGAAACACACGATTCATCATGTCCATGAAAGCAGCAGGAGCATTTGTCAACCCAAACGGCATCACAAGGAACTCATAATGCCCATACCTTGTCCTGAAAGCTGTCTTAGGCACATCCACATCCTTCACCTTCAACTGATAATACCCTGACCTCAAGTCAATCTTAGAGAACACAGCAGCTCCCCGAAATTGATCTAAAAGATCATCAATCCTCGGCAAAGGATACCGATTCTTGATAGTCAACTTGTTCAGCTGACGGTAATCAATGCACATTCTCATAGTGCCATCCTTCTTCTTCACAAACAAGACCGGTGCTCCCCAAGGTGACACACTCGGCCAGATGAAACCACGATCAAGCAACTCTTGCAATTGCGTCTTCAGCTCCTTCAGCTCCTTAGGTGCCATTCTATAGGGGGTAATGGACACAGGAGTTGTATTCTCATACAGCTCAATTCCAAACTCCACCTCGCGGTTAGGAGGTAAACCAGGCAACTCCTCAGGAAAAACACCAGGAAACTCCTTCACAACTCTGATATCTTGCACCCTCAACTCTTTAGAGCTAGGATTCATCACAAAAGCTAGATAAGCTTCGCAACCTTGCCTCAGCATCCTGCTCGCCTCCAAGGTAGACACCACATTGGCAAGAAACTTCACATTCTCGCCAACCACAACAACTTCATAATCATCCGCAAGCTTAAGCGAAACCCGCTTGTTCTCACAATCCACAACAGCACGATGCTCAGCAAGCCAATCCATACCAAGGATCACATCGAAACCATAGAAGGGTAACTCCATAAGATCAACATGGAAAACATGCTCTTGAACGACCAAGGGACACCTTCTATAAAGCTTCCTAGTCACAACAGTCTCACCAAAAGAACTAGTGACTCGAACACCAACATCCAAAGACTCAACAGGCAAACCAAGCAATTCAGCATGCTCACGCAAAATATATGAATGCGTAGATCCAGAATCTATCAAAGAAAGCAATGACAAGGACTGCAAAGTAAAGGTACCTGCAATCACATCCGCATCATTCCTGCCCTCTCGCTGAGCATACACCCTCGCTTGGCCTCCACCCTCAGGCTGAATAGCCACAACATGGGCCACTCCACGACCACCTTCCTCTCTCCTCTGGAAATTACCACGGCCGCGCCCACGACCTCTCTGCGGTGCAGCAACAACAGGAGCACGCACCTGCTCACCAGCCAACCTCGGACAATCTCGCCTCAACTGGTCTGCAGAACCACAACTCCAGCACCCGTTACCAGCAGCCGCAACAGGAGCTTGCACCACTCTCTCAGCACGAGGACAGTCACGTTTCATGTGACCACGTGAACCACAGATCCAACAAGCACTCGGATCAGCTCTAGCATTGCCTCCTCTAGCAGGTGCACCACCACCTCTCTTGGCTGAGGACTGATACTTCTGATCACGTCCCCTCTTGTTCCGTCCACCTCCGGAACTAAACTCAGCTGATCGCTTCCCAGCACTTGCTCCAGCACCTCTCACAGATAAACCCAAGTTCATCTCAACGTCCTTGGCTCGGCCCACCAACACGTCGAAATCATCATACTCGGCGGCCAGCAAATACATTTTCACATCCGTCTCTAAACCATAACGGAACCTCTCGCACCTTGCCCGCTCATCAGGTACCAGCTCCGGTGCATACTGACTGAGTCGCACAAACTGCACCTCATACTCAGCCACACTCATGCTCCCTTGGGTAAGAGACATGAATTCACGCTTCTTCTCATCTAGATATCTCACACCAAGATATCTCCGCTTGAACACATTCTGAAAGAATGTCCAAGTCACATCAGCTTCTGCCATCCCAGCAATAGTGGTTGTCCACCACGTATACGCATCCTTCTGCAGCAAGGACACAACAAAACCCAGCTTTTGCACATCAGTGCAACTCATCTGGCCCAAGATTCGCTTGGTACTCTCTAGCCAAGCTTCAGAACTCTCAGCAGACATACCCCTGAACTCAGTCCCACCAAGACTGCGCAAACGCTCCAAAGGTAGTCTGACACCAGCATCTTCCTGATGCCCCGCTCCACGAGCCCCAGCTACTGCTGCTTGAAAAGCACCAGCAATAGCTTGCACTAACATCGTCATATCAGGCATAGCTTGCCCCTGACCAGCCCCAGGTCCAGCAGCTCCAGCGCCAGCTGCAGCTCCAGCTTCCTCAGCCCCAGCACCACCACCACCAGGTGGAGGAGGAGGTAACACCGCACTACCCGTGTTTTCCTCATTCTCGTTCTCATTAGGAGTCGTAGCTCGCACATTACCTCGTAACTCTCTACGTGGTGCCATACTTTTACCATGCAATCACAACACAAATAAAACAAAGTCAGGCCCAGCAAGGTAAGCAATCCAAGTATTCAAGCTCAATTTCATTTCAAAACAACATCTTTCCTTTAGCTTTGATTTGGCAATGGGTACCCACAACATGCTACATCACATCACATACTTCAATTGCATCAAAATCACAAGCCATTAAACATGCTTTCACTCAGCAAGCATACAAGGCATACATACTTCAATCATGCATACATACATTCCCAATTACTCGAGAACTCGGCTCTGATACCACCAAATGTAACCCCCTTAACCCGGCCTAGACGGTTGACCCGAATTAAGAAAGTCACACGGGGAAAACCAAAGTCAACCCGAAAGTCAACCTTGATTAACGACCCTTTTTTTTCTTTTTAAAACTTGTCTAGATGCATATTAAGCCTAATTGTGATCACACAAACATCATACCGAAAGATCACAAACATCAGAGATCAAACAGGGACTCAATTGAACAATTTACAACTTTAGGGACCAAATTGTAAATTCTGATAATTATAAGGACTTAACCCAAACTCATACAATTGCACAAACAAGTTTCAGGACTAAAACGCAAACATTCCAAAACATATAACTGCCAATGTCAGCCCCCAACGGTCACCCGTTCCGAAACTGGCATAGCCCGTTTCGAAACTCGGGGCCGTTCCGCAACGCGTACCGAAACGGGGGTCTGGCAGTGGCCTTTCCGTTTCGGAACAGCCCCTCCCGTTTCGGACGCCTGGGCACAATTAAGGCACCCGTTCCGAAACGGTAGGTGCTGTTCCGAAACACCCTGCACAGATTGCCTAAAAATGCATACTTAAACATGCAATTGACCAACCAATCATGCTCCAAATGCCACCAAACTTTGCCAACATGCAATTCAACATATATGAGACATACTTGCATCAACAATTCATCAAAACATCCACATATATGAAAAGCCCCAAATCTATAGGCATGCTTCCTACACAAGTAAGCCATTCAAGCATAAACTTCCAATTCAAGCATAAGAAGGCCAACCACAAAACCAGCATTCTCAACAAAATTCAACATACTTAGGGAGTTCAAAACATCTCCCAAAACATACACATAGGTCCCCCATTGCCAAATTACCAAAAGCTAAAATGTACTTAGAAAACCTTCCATACTTAGAGCTTTGTTTCCACTTGGATGCTTGCCCTCCTTGCTGCCCTCAAGAACTCTAATGTTCTGCATTATTGAATTAAGAAAACAAAGAGAGCGTAAGCAAAAGCTTAGTGAGGAATGCTCAATAAAACCATCCAATAATGCATTTATAAAACACTTTATAAATCATGCTTCAAACCATCATTTACACATGCTCAAAAGCATACTTAAACATGCATCTCATGCATCAAATCATAACATGTCATATTGGCCACAAGTGATAAATTCCATTTCTTTAAAAACAAGTTCATCAACTTTCACCCCAAGGACTTTTAAACACCTTGGCCCCAAGGACTTTTAAACACCTTGGCCTATGGACTTTTAAACACCATAGAATGTATCACATCAAGGACTTTTAAACACCTTGATCCCAAGGACTTTTAAACACCTTGGCCATGGACTTTTAAACACCATGAATTGGATTACCTCAAGGACTTTTAAACACCTTGAGCCCAAGGACTTTTAAACACCTTGGCCTATGGACTTTTAAACACCATAGAAAGGACCACACAAGGACTTTTAAACACCTTTGTGTCCGTAACAAGAATCATCCAAGGACTTTTAACCACCTTGATGTTCTTAAGTAAACAAGGCTCACTCAAGGACTTTTAACCACCTTGGTGACCTTAACCTTTTCAAAACATCACTTGCCAATATACATCATTTTCATCTATTAATCCACTGTTTTAAAGCATTAAACCAAGCCATATTCATCATGCATTTAAAAGCATCAAACCACATTAAATCAATGTTCAAAAACAAGGAACTCTTACCTTGAGCTTCCTTTAACATATGGCTTATCAAAACAACAAATACCATGCTAAATCATGCTTTCAAAACAGTAATCAAAACATGCAAATAAACCACATTGCATCACAACAAAATCATGGCCACCACTAGAGAGAATTTCCGAAAACTTACACTCGAGCTTAGCAAAGTTGTTTAGACTTAAACTAAGCTCCCAAGACATTGGTTTCAAAGTCGAAAACCCAATTTCACTCACCGATTCCACTTCGCCTCTCGCCGAAGCACCAATTCAAGCTTCCGGATCAACAACTCTTGGATCCAAAGATGCCTCCCCTGATTAAACACATTAAAGCAGAGATTTAATGCATCATCATGCATCAAAAGCTTCAATGAAAGCACTCAAACTCGCTGCTCTCATTCATACTCCAATTTCGGCCACCAAACACAACCGAAATTGCATCAAAACCACTTCTCAACAAAGCCCAGCCATAAACCAGCAAAACCTAACATCCATTAACACCATTTAACATCTAAAAACAACCTATAAACATCCTTATACCTCCAGCAACATTAGATCCACAAGATCACCACAAAAACATCCAAGAATCACAAGCTAAACTTAGGAAACACAACCTATCCGGGATTGCATTAACCAAAACTCATTTCCTTATCAAATTAACATTCATTAATCATCATTTTAGCACCATAAAACACTGCTTAAACAGATCCAACGAAATTTCATCAAAAACACACCAAATCTTGCATTTTAAGCCAAGATCCACTAAACAATCTTAAAAGCCATTTATAAAACATCAATTAGGGATTGAGAACTTAGGAATTTCATTAAAGAACTTGAAGTTCAGAGGAGAAGGACGTTCTTACCTCCAAACTTGAGTTTCTCCTCTTTTAGAGCCAAAAAGCTTGATGAATCAAGTAGCAAATACAAAGGTTTTGATGAGAAGATGATTAGGAATCAAATGAGGATTGAAAAGAAGTATTTAGGTGATAAAAATCAGAGGAAAAGATCTGGAGAGAATGTGTTTGGTTTGAGAGAAAAGATGAGAGAAAATGAGAATGGAAAATTTAGAAAGTTAGTTAAATGACTAAAAATATCTTTCCCTCCTTTTTACTTTTATTTTAAACCAATATTAAATCATTTAATATTCTAGAAAATCTGGAGAAACTCCCCTTTGGGTAAATAGCTCCCTAAAGATTCAAAGTTTCAATCCTTTTTAAAACAGTCACAAAACTTTCAAAAATTACATTTTGGTCACTAGCCAAAATGTCACCCTTCCGAAACTCATTTTCCAAAATTGATTTCACAGTTCACTTAATTATATTAAAAGATGATTTTAGAACATTTTTCCATATTTTTAATGCAACCCGAACTAGGCTTTCCTAATTCCACTCTCTTAGATTCGAACAGCACTTTGACCAAACCGGTCAACGCCCAAAACTTCTAAGCCCAAAACCGGGGCGTTACAACTCTCCCCCCTTAAGAAATTTCGTCCCCGAAATTTACCTAAAGGAAAGAGATAAGGAAACTGCTTCAGCATGTCTTCCTTCCGCTCCCACGTGGCTTCCTCAACACCGCGATGCTTCCACAGCACCTTCACCAACTCAATGGTCTTGCCACGAAGAACCTTGCTATCCGAATCCAGAACCTTCACCGGTTCCTCATCATAGGTCAAATCCGGATTCAAAACCACTTCCTCCACAGGCATCACATGCGAAGGATCAGATCTATACCTCCGGAGCATAGAGACATGGAACACATCATGAATCTTCTCCAACTCCTGTGGTAACCTCAACCGATACGCAACAGGACCCACACGCTCAACCACCTCATATGGTCCAATGTACCTAGGGCTCAACTTACCCTTTGGGCCAAACCGCATCACCTTCTTCCAAGGCGAAACCTTCAAGAACACACGGTCACCCACCGCATACTCTATCTCCTTACGCTTCAAATCCGCGTAAGACTTCTGCCGATCAGAAGCAGCCTTCAACCGCTCACAAATGAGCTTTACCTTCTCTGTGGTCCCTTTCAACAAAGCCGGCATCGAAACCAACTTTTGACCAGTCTCAGCCCAACAAAGAGGAGTCCTACACTTCCTCCCGTACAAAGCCTCATAAGGTGCCATCTGTAAACTTGTCTGATAACTGTTGTTATAAGCAAACTCAACCAAAGGCAGATGCTTCTCCCAAGAACCTTGGAACTCAATCACGCAGCACCTCAGCATATCCTCCAAAATCTGGATAACTCGCTCAGACTGACCATCCGACTGAGGATGATAGGATGTACTGAAATGCAACCTTGTACCCAGAGCCTGATGCAAACACTGCCAGAACCGCGATGTGAACCTCGGATACACTTTGGCTACTGGAACTATGTTTCGATACAGCGTTTCGGTACGATACACTTTGGCTACTGGAACTATGTTTTTCAGAACCAGTCTCGGAACCAACCCACGTACCGAAACGGTCAACGCCGTTTCGATACAGCGTTTCGGTACGATAGGTGGGTGTTTCGATATGGGTTACCGTTGGACTTAGATTTGAATTGTTTGGATGTTTGCATGCTTTACATTTTAGTCCTAAATGTTGGTATTGCAATTGCTTGAGCCTGAGGTGCCCTTTTAAGTTGAAATTTGGCAGAGAAGCATATAACATGACTAATTTCAAGATGGTAACCTTAAAACCAATGAAGTTCATCTAATTTACTGAAAATTACATTTTGGTCCTTAAACTTGTGTGAAGTGCAATTGAGTCCATGTATGTTATCCGATCGTTGTGCCTTTCTCAAGCATGATTCGTGAGTACTCACTTAGGGTTAACATGTATCTAGACAAGATTAAAATAAAAAATGGTCGTTAATCAATGTTGACTTTCGGGTTGACTTTGATTTTCCCCGTGTAATCTTCGTAGTTCGGGTCAATCGTCTAGGCCGGGCTAAGGGGGTTACACGGCAGACCCTGATGATGCTTTTGACAAACGTGAGGCACGCCCACCTGTTCCACAGCAGCTAAAACACCAGCAGCAGGACCATTAGTTCAAAAAGTTTCTGGATATTCTCAAGCAAGTTCATATTAACATACCCCTGGTGGAAGCCATACAACAAATGTCGAACTATTCCAAATTTCTGAAAGACATGGTTTCCAAATAATGAAGAATCAGGGAATTTGAAACTATTGTCATGACGGAAGAATGCATGGCCATCCTGCACAATAAAATGCCGCCCAAGCTGAAAGACCCGGACAGCTTCCTCATTCCATGCGTTATTGGGAACCACTACGAAGGGAATGCCTTATGTGACCTTGGGGCAAGCATCAATGTAATGCCCAAGGCAGTGTTTGAAAAGCTGGGAATTGGGAAAATCTAGACCCACTACCGTCATGCTCCAGTTAGCTGACCACTTTTACGTGCAACCGGATGGAAAATTGAAGATATTCTAGTAAGAGTAGATAATCTTATTTTTGCATCCGGTTTCTTAATTCTGGATTGTGAGGCAGAAGAAAAAGCACCCATCATCCTGGGAAGACCATACATAGCCACGAGTAGAACTCTGTTAGACGTGGAGAACGGGGAGCTCACTATGAGGGTGGATGACCAGAAAATTAAGCTGAATGTCTTGCAACCTTTGAAAAAAGCTAACGACAAAGAAGAACGTCAAAATATTCATGCTTGGGCTAACACCAAACCTAGCACAGTAATAGAGCACTCCAGCAACAGCCGCCTTGGCGGGCAACATGGCAATGACGCTAACCAACATAAACATAAGGATCCGCCCTGGCAGAGGGTGAAGTAGATGTTGCAGCAACCCAGGAAGTGGTTGTGTTGGGAAATGCATCTGAGTGCATTCCCAACATAACTTAAACTCTTTTTGTTTTATTTTTATGTTTTAAGACTTAGATTTTAATTTCTTTCATTTTTATTCAAACCTTAGGAAATAGATTTAATTTCAGCATTTATTTGCTAATAATTTTTATTTCAGTTTTATTTTATTTTAGGAGGAACAATAGCCCAAGAGAAGAGAGAAGAAGCAAGCCCAAATCCATCACCTATTCCAGCCCGCCCGGGCAACGGCTGCCTCGGCAGATGAAGCGGCAGACTACTTCACTCCTATTTAAACACCCTCTTTTTTTACTATTCACTCTTCTTTGCTCTCTCTTGCATATTGTTTCACAAATTTCTCTTGCTTTCAGATTTCTTTCCTTTTCTACAGATTCTGAACTCTCATAACCCTCTCCGCATCAAAACCCTAAAATCCAATATCAAGAATGGCAAGAACCCCACGTCGTCACGTTGCCCAAGCAGAATCCAAAGAATCCCTCAATCGCTTTGCTACAACAGAAATCAAATCCCGACACAATGAAAAATTCAAAGAAAGATCAGTGTGGGAAGAGAAAGGTTTCTACTATGAGACGGGGAAGAGGAACTTAGGGGTTGACCAGTTTATCTTCAACAAGATCGCACGCCAAAGATGGAATATTTTTGCCCAGCAACCAAAACTGGCAAATTAGACAATGATGTGCGAATACTATACCCATGGGCCAACAGAGGAAGTGCCGACGGTGAATGTCCACAGGTGGCCAGTGTTGATCGACGAAGACAAGATCAGCCTCTACTAAGACCTTCACATTCGAGAAGATCAACTCGCAGAGTTCCTTGCCTTCCTCACGGCAGACGGTTATGAGGAGATTGAAAGAAGAGCTTTGCATTCTAGGGACAGTCTGGAATATGGGGGAAAATAGGGGCACTGTCAATCGGTGGAACTTACTGCTTGAGGCAAAATTGTGGAACTCGTTCGTGAAGAGACAATTGTTGCCCACGTCCCGCAACTCCACCATCGACAAACCACGCTTGGCACTCATCCACTTCATAATCAGCAAAAGGTATATTAATGTGGGTGTGATTATAGCTAATGAGATTTTTTAGTGTAGGCAGAAATCGAAGGGGCAACTCTACTCCCCAGCCTCATCAGGGCGTTGTGCGAGAAGGCATACATTACGGCCGCCCCAACCGACTAATGCTGGACAAAACCGGGTGGACGAGGGACATCATCCTTCGAAACATGGAGATTACAGCGGCCACTCCGGAAAACCATGCCCAGGCATCGGAGATGGGTAGCCAGCAACAATTCCAACAGCCCGCCCCGGTAACCACCATAGACGGCTTAGCAGCACAGCTAGATAGAATGGAACGACACCAGCTGACCTTCATGGCCTAAGTCAGAGACTTCAACAATGCCACTGTCACCACAATAAAGGAGAAGTTCCCAACGGCCCAATTTCTAGAGTTCCCTACCGAGATCTTTGCCCCGGCAGCACCAGAAACGTCTGTTGCGCCTTCTACCTCGGCAATCCATCTGGCCGCCTCCGCAACCCCAACCGCCTCTATCTCAATCCAGCCTCAAGCCTCCCCAATAGCCACGGCCACCGAAGTCCTCTCCATCTCCGACAACCGTGGAGACACAGTGGCCGCACCAATCAGAGAACAAGGGCAGACATCACAACAACTTGACCGATTCTACTAGCTATTCACAACAACTTGACCGATTCTAACTTCAATCGGTAATCTCCTCACCTCCACACCGCTAAACTCTTTAAGCACCAAAACACTTTCCTGCTGCCAACATGCTAGATCGCACTCTCTATTACTGACAGCTCGCTTACTACCCTCCACTACTTCTAGCATTCTCCTAGTACCGAAACAACTCTTAAAACCCACCATCCAACCTAATCCTACCACAACACTAACGGACCCAATTAGCTATTAGCAAGTGTGAACGTTCGTATGCATGGTCACTAATATGCCCTATCAATGCCTGTGTACATGTATGCAAAACCTCTAATGTCATGTCGTATGTATGCATGTACCAACATATATAATATAGTATATACAAATTGTTTTAACTGTGCATGTATGTATGTTCACACCCACCAATAACATCCTCAGAATCCGTCTAAGAACAACCTCTAACCTCACTTCTAACTTGTCCAACTCTACCTTTCTTAACAATTCGCTAACCACAGAATACCCACTAATGCCCTCTTCACACTAAGTTGTTTTCAAAACAACTCCGACTACTACCCCAAACTTGCTAGCTAGAAGACCAAACCCACTACGCAAGAGAAACCCAACCGAAACCAAAAAAAATAACTAGGGCAAAGATTTCTTAACAAGGTTACCTGTAATCACCTCACTGCCCCGGAGCTTCAACAGACAAACTCTCTTCCTCGCAGAACCATCATTCTCCAGCCGCAGCATCAGCCAATACCTTAAGGTCATCACCGTCCCCCTACGACAAAGAAACCTGACTACCCCGAGCCAACTCCAAACAATTTCGTCTCAAATGTCCGACAGACCCACAATTCCAAAAAGATTCATTCCCCAAGCTCCTCACACCTTTCTGCCTTTCCTGCCTCCTCCAAACTTTGTCTCGGCCGCGCCCATGATCCTTCTGAGACCCTTTTGCACCCACTGATGCCGATCTCACCACTTGAGGACAATTCTGCTTCACATGCTGCTTAGAACCACAGTTCCAACAAACTCCCGCGCCCCAACAACCTCCAACATGACACCTTCCACAACGGTCACACATCGGCAACCGAGCTACCACTCCTTGAGGACAATTACGCTGACCCACATTGCTTAACCCTTGAGAACTTCTCTCCAAGGTATCTTTCATTAAAGGCAGACACAAAGAACTCCCAATCTATATCGTCGATATGCGTCGCCACCGCCACAGATTTCCACCAGGCACAAGCGTCTTCCAACATCAACGAGACGACACTTCCCAGCTTACAGGCATAGTCACACCCTTCCTGATCCAAAATCAGGATTACACTGGCCAACCAAGCCTCGAATGCCTCAGGTGTCGAACCATGATACTCCACAGCTCCCAAATCATATAAACGCTGTTTTGACAAACTCGCGTGTCCTACAGTCGGAACATCCTCAGGCCTCACTTTCACCACGGCCAGAGATGTTCCCGACACCTCCTGAACTATAGGTGATGAACCCTTCATCACAGAACCTGCTTCCTCTTCCAGCCTTACTACCTCAACTTCAGGCACTATAGACTGAAACGACACACCTCCACCAAAAGGTGAATTCCACGCCTTAACAACCCACTCTAAAGCAGCCACCATCTCACCCAACTGCCATTCTTTCATCGATCTCATCGTGCTATTAATGACAAAGCAATGATAACAAAACAAACAAAACGATCAGGCCAGCTTCAAGCAAGGATTCAAGACTCCAACACCAACATAACACAATAGCTATAATAATAAGGCAATGGGTATCCCAAATTCTCCCCTTTTATACGACATCACAATCGATAAAAACATTGATATCACAAACACCGAGCATATCAATCAGCAAACTTCAATCATGCTTTCATCATACAACATTCATCCTCAACAGCACAATATCAATATATCATACCCATCACATTTTCATCACTCAGAAAATCAACTCACAAAACCAGCACATCACCAATACATATTCACATTAGCTCATTAAGGATTCACAACCAAAATGCATGATAAAAACATCAACCATTCGCTCAAAAACACATTTTCCAACCAACTTTCAACCACACATCAGAACAAACATCAAACACTTATTATAACAACTTACCCTTGCCCCCAAATATTCGCAACCTGGCTCTAATACCACCAAATGTAACCCCCTTAGCCCGGTCTAGACGGTTGACCCGAACTACGAAGATTACACGGAGAAAACCAAAGTCAACCCGAAAGTCAACCTTGATTAACGACCCTTTCTTTCCTTTTAAAACTTATCTAGATGCACATTAACCCTAAGCGTACCCTTGAGAAGAGCATACTTGAAAAGCACAGGGATCGGAAAGCATTAAGGGACTCAAATGCACAACATACAAAAGTTAGGGACCAAATTGTAATTTCTGGAAAGATGCAGGACTTAACTGATTTTTAAGTTACCAATATCAAATTAATCATATTACATGCTTCCCTGTCAAATTTCATCTAAAACGGACATCCCAAACTCAAGCAATTGCTAAAACGATTTTCAGGACTAAAACGTAAAGCTTGCAAACTTTAAAACCATTCAAATCAGTGCCCAACGGTCATCTGTTTCGGAACAGGGGTTGACCGTTCTGAAACACGGGTTCGTTTCGAGACCTGTATCGAAACAGGGCCTGGCAGTGGCCAAAACGTTTTAGAACGGCCTCTACCCGTTTCGATACACGAAGGCCATTTCAGGCCCCTGTTTCGAAACGCTAGTGCCCGTTCCGATACGGACTGCCCAAAATGTGCAGAATTTGCTGGTTTAACACACATTCATCCACTCAAACACATTCTAATGACCCCCATAATCATGCTAACAAGTCATCATACATATGAGGTACATATTTGCATCATCAAAACACATTCATGGCATCAATTAGGAAAATCCACAAGTCTATAGGCATGCATCCTAACAACCAAAACCATCCAAACATCAAAACACCATCAAACATACTTTAAACCATTCCTCAACATATTAACAACATGCCAAGCATCATACCCACCAAATTGCATTAGCAACTAGATACAATCAAACCTTAGGTGCACCAACTCATTCAACACATCCAACACTTGATCATGCTTTTAAAACAAGAAGCATAGCATAACAACTTATGAAATAGAAGATTCAAATGTTGCAAGCGTTAAACCACATAGTTCAATCCATAAACCAAACTTGTTCAACATACACAATCTCATTACACATCAATATAAAAGACTTTTCACCCATTGCCTTTATTATCTATAGCTATAAACCAAGACATACTTCTCAAGTGGAGCTCTTCTTGAATCCCTTGCTTCTTGATGTCCCAATTTCAATTATCTGCATTGATGGACAAAAAGGAGCGTAAGCACATAATGCTTAGTGAGGAATGCTCAAAACCAAAACACCATCAATGCAGTGAATCATAAAACCTTCTTAAAAGTAGATGCAATCCAATAAAACAAAGCATTGTTTGATAAACCACTTTTGAAACAACATGCTTTAAACCATGCATTGCTCAACATGAAATCCAACCTTTAGCTTAGAAAAGCTAAACAACTCACCCCAAAACACATTCTTGCAAAAACTATTATTTAGACCTTCCCATGCATGAATGGCACATGCAAAATTAAACTCAAGTTCCTTGGAAAACTGTAACACCCCAATTTTGGGCTTAGAAGTTTTGGGTTTGGACTGGACCGGTCGGGTTGCGGTTCGAGTATAAAATGGTGAATTTAGGAAAGCCTAGTTCGGGTTGCATTAAAAATATGGAAAAATGTCTTAAAATCCTCTTTTATTATATATAAGAGAAAGGTGAAATCAATTTTAGAAAATGAGGTTTGGAAGAGTGACATTTTGGGTTAGTGACCAAAATGTAATTTTTGAAAACTGGGTGACTGTTTTAAAAAGGATTGAAACTTTGAATCTTTAATTAGCTATTTACCCAATAGGAGTTTCTCCTTATTTTTCTTAAATATTAAAGGATTAATTAATGTTTTAAAAATAAAAGTAAAAGGGAGGGAAAGATATTTTGGCTTTTTCAACTAACTTTTCCCAAATTCCATTTTCCTTTTCTCTCAACTTTCTCTCAACCCAAACACATTTCTCCAGCACATTTTCCCTCTGATTTTGACATCCAAATATGAGATTTTAATTCTCTTTTGATCTCTAATCATCTCTTTAACAAAACCTTAGCATTTGCTTATTGGATTTTCAAGATTTTGGTTCCAAAAAGGGAGAAAACTCAAGTTTAGAGGTATGAACGTCCTTCTCCTCTAAATTCTCAGTTCTTTACTGAAATTCCCAAGTTCTCAATCCTTGATTTTTGTTTTATTAAAGGTTTTACAATTGTGTTCTTGATCTTGGCTTTAAAATGCAAGATTTGCTTTAATTTTGATGAAATTCGTATGATCTGATTGGGCACTGTTTTGAGATGTCATTTTGATGTAAAATGAATGTATAATTGATGAGAAATTGAGGTTTAATCAATGCAATCCCGGATAGGTTGATTTTCCTAAGTTTTGCTTGAGTTTTTGGTTGTTTTTGGAGTGATCTTGATGATCTGTTATAGCTGGAGGTATAAGGACGTGGTTAGATCCTTTTTGGATGTTAATTGATGTTTAAGGATGTTTAGAATTGATGGATCTTGGCTGGGTAGTGTTGTGGAGTTGTTTGGATGTGATTTCGGTTGTGTTTGGTAGCCGAAATGTGAGTGTTGATGTGAGCAGCGAGTTTAGATGTCTTGGTTGAGGATATTAATGCATGATGATGCATTAATCTACTGTTTTGATGTGTTTAAAACAGGGGAGACATCTTCGGATCCTTGTGGTGTTGATCCGGAAGTTTGATTGTTGTTTCGGCAAGTGGCGAAAAGGGAATCAGTGAGTGGATTTTGGTTTTCAGCTTTGAAACCAATGTTTTGAAGGTTTGGGAGCTTAGTTTAAGTCTAAGCAACTTAGCTAAGCTTAAGAGTAAGTTTTCGGAAAAACTCCCTTGTTGATGAACCATGAGTTGGTTGAATGCAATGTGATTTGTTTGCATGTTTTAAATTCTGTTTTGAAAGCATGTTTTAGCATGTTTAATTGCTGAGATTATAAGCCATGTGTTGAAGGATGCTCAAGGTAAGAGATCCTTGTTTTTGAACATTGTTAAATGTGGTTTTGAAGCTTAATGATGCATGATGTTTATGGCTTTGTTAAATGCTTTAAAACAGTGAAATATTGTTGTTAATGATGCATATTGGCAAGTGATGTTTGTTAATGGTTAAGAACACTATGGTGGCTAAAAGTCCATAGGTGGTTCTTGTGTTAAGAACAACATGGTGGTTAAAAGTCCATGGTTGATTCTTGTTAAGGTCACTAAGGTTGTTAAAAGTCCTTGAGTGAGCCTTATAAGGTCACAAAGGTGGTTAAAAGTCCTTGTGTGAGCCTTGTGTATTTTAAGAACAGCATGGTGGTTAAAAGTCCATGGGTGATTCTTGTTCTAAGGTCGCAAGGTGGTTAAAAGTCCTTGTGTAGACCTTGTGTATTTTAAGAACATCATGGTGGTGAAAAGTCCATGGATGATTCTTGTTAAGGACACAAAGGTGGTTAAAAGTCCTTGTGTGGTCCTTGTGAATTGTAAGATCACAATGGTGTTTAAAAGTCCATGTGTGAGTCTTATGTTGATTGAATTGTGAAATGGAAAGATTATGTTTATCACTTGTAGCCAATATGACATGTTAATAATGTGAAGCATGTATGCTTGCTTAAATGCTTTTGTGCATGGTTTAAGGTTGCTTTGATGTAAGATTTATAAAAGTGTTTATAAATGCATTATTGTGTTGTTTTAAATGAGCATTCCTCACTAAGCTATGTGCTTACGCTCTCTCTTTTCTTAAACCAATAATGCAGAGCATTAAAGTGCATTGAGGGCAGCAAGGAGGTCAAGAAATCCAAGTGGTGAACTAAGCTCATGTATGGTGAAAGTTTCTTAAACACTATTAGCTTTAGGTATTTGGCAATGGGGAACCTATGTTGATGTTTTGGGAGATGTTTTGGACTCCTTATGTTGGTTTTATGTTGTTGATGATGTTGGAACATGTAATTGGCCTCTTGGTATTTGTTTTGGTGATTTGAGGATTGCATGGTTTGCTATATAGGATGCATGCCTATAGATTTGGGGTTTTTCATGTTTGATGCCATGCTTATGAATTGTTGATGCCAATATGTTCCTTATGCATGTAATGTCTTGCTGGTATAATTTGGTTGCCTTTGGAGCATGTTTGACGGGTCAATTGTATGTTAAACCAGCTAAAATTCTGCAATCTGGGCAGCCTGTTGCGGAACAGGTGCTGCCGTTTCGGAACAGAGGGCCTGAAATGGCCTAGGCGTTTCGAAACGGGCAGGGCTGTTCCGAAACAGTTTGGCCACTGCCAGGCCCTGTTGCGCAACGCGTTTCGGAACGGTCCCGAGTTTCGGAACGGATCATCCCTGTTCCGAAACACTCGACCGTTGGGCACTGAAATTGATGGTTATATGTTTTAAAACCTTTGCGTTTTGGTCCTGAACTTTGTGTATGCAATTGAATGAGTTTGAGATGTCCGTTTGAGCTGAAATTTGACAGAGAAGCATGAAACATGACTAATTTCATAATGGTAACTCAAAAGTTCGTTAAGTCCTTATAATTTCCATAATTTACATTTTGGTCCCTAAACTTGTATGTTGTGCAATTAAGTCCCTGAATGTTTTCCGAATGCGCTGATCTTTGAGTATGTCGATTGTATGAACATATCTAGGGTTAATGTGCATTTAGATAAGATTAAAAAGAAAAAAAGGGTCGTTAATCAAGGTTGACTTTCGGGTTGACTTTGGTTTTCCCCGTGTAAACTTCTTAATTCGGGTTAATCGTCTAGGCCGGGTTAAGGGGGTTACATTTGGTGGTATCAGAGCTGAGTTCTCGAGTAATTGGGAATGATTATGTGGGTGATTAAAGTATGTATGCTTTGTATGCTTGTTGATTGGAAGCATGATGTGTGAATTGTAAGCATGTTGCAATTGTGGTGTATGCTGTGGTGAAGCATGTTGTGGGTACCCATTGCCAAATCAAAGCTAATGAAATGATGTTGTTTTAATTGGAAATGAGCTTGAGTACTTGGATTGCTTACCTTGCTGAGCCTGACTTTGTTTATTGCATTGTGATTGCATTGTTTAGTGAATGGCACCTCGTAGAAAGTTGGGGGTTAATACGCGAGCTATGGCTCGAAATGAGAATGAGGAGAACGCTGAGAATGCGATGGATTTACCTCCTCCACCTGGTGGTGGTGGTGCTGGGGGTGATGGAGCTGGAGTTGCAACTGGTGCTGGGGTCGCTGGACCTGAAGCTGGTCAGGGGCAAGCTGTTCCTGACATGACAATGTTGGTTCAAGCTATTGCTGGTGCTTTTCGAGCGGCGGTAGCTGGAGCTCAAGGAGCTGGGCATCAGGGAGATGCTGGTGTTAGACTACCTTTGGAGCGTTTGCGCAGTCTGGGAGGGACTGAGTTCAGGGGTTTGTCTGCTGAGGGTTCTGAGTCTTGGCTGGAAAGTACCAAGAGAATCTTGGGGCAGATGAGTTGCACTGATGTGCAGAAGCTGGGCTGTGTAGTATCTTTGCTACAGGATGATGCGTATACTTGGTGGACAACCTCTATCTCTGGAATGGAGGAAGTTGATGTAACTTGGACGTTCTTTCAGAACGCGTTCAAGAGGAGATACCTGGGTGTGAGATACCTAGATGAAAAGAAGAGGGAATTCATGTCTCTTACCCAAGGGAGCATGTCTGTGGCTGAATACGAGGTTCAGTTTGTTCAACTCAGTCAGTACGCACCTGAGCTTGTTCCGGATGAGCGGGAAAGGTGTGAAAGGTTCCGTTATGGTTTGGTGACGGATGTAAAGACGTATATGCTAGCTGCTGAGTACAATGATTTTGATGTGCTGGTTGGGAGAGCAAAGGACATTGAGATGAATTTGGGTTTATCATCTAAAGGTGCTGGTTCTGGTGCTGGTAAGTGAGTTGCTGAGTATAGTTCCGGTGGCGGACGGAACAAGAGGGGACGTGATCAGAGGTATCAGCCTTCGGCTAAGCGAGGTGGTGGTGCGCCTGCTCAGGGAGGCAAGGCAAGAGTTGATCTGAGCGCATGCTGGACATGTGGATCGCGTGGCCACATGAAATGTGATTGTCCTTGAGCTGTGAGGGAGGTGCAAGCTCCTGTTGTGGCAGCTGGTAATTCGTGCTGGAACTGTGGATCTACGGATCACATGAGGAGAGAGTGTCCTATGTTGGCTGGTGGCCAAGGGCATGCTCCTGTTGTTGCTGCACCACAGAGAGGTCGTGGGCGCGACCGTGGTAACTTCTAGCGTAGGGAGGATGGTGGACGTAATGTGGCTCATGTTGTAGCTGTTCAGCCAGAGGGTGGTGGCCAGGCTAGAATGTTTGCTCAGAGGGAGGGGAGGAATGACGCGGATGTGATTGCAGGTACTTTTACTTTGCAGTCCTTGTCATTACTTTCCTTGATTGATTCTGGATCTACGCACTCATACATTTTGCGTGAGCATGCTGAATTGCTTGGTTTGCCTGTTGAGTCTTTGGATGTTGGTATGCGTGTCACTAGTTCTTTTGGTGAGACTGTTGTGACTCGAAGGCTTTATAGAAGATGTCCTTTGGTTGTGCAAGATCATGTTTTTCATGTTGATCTTATGGAATTGCCTTTCTATGGTTTTGATGTAATCCTTGGTATGGATTGGCTTGCTGAGCATCGTGCTGTAGTGGATTGTGAGAATAACCGAGTTTCGTTGAAGCTTGCGGATGATTATGAGGTGGTTGTGGTTGGTGAGAATGTGAAGTTTCTTGCCAATGTGGTGTCTACGTTGGAGGCGAGCCGGATGCTGAGGCAAGGTTGTGAAGCTTATCTAGCCTTTGTGATGAATCCTAGCTCTAAGGAGTTGCGTGTGCAAGATATCAGGATTGTGCGAGAGTTTCCTGGTGTGTTTCCTGAGGAGTTGCCTGGATTACCTCCTAATCGTGAGGTGGAGTTTGGGATTGAGCTGTATGAGAACACAACTCCTGTGTCCATTACTCCTTATAGAATGGCACCTAAAGAGTTGAAAGAGCTGAAGACGCAATTGCAAGAGTTGCTTGATCGTGGTTTCATTCGGCCGAGTGTGTCACCTTGGGGTGCGCCGGTCTTGTTTGTGAAGAAGAAGGATGGCACTATGAGAATGTGCATTGATTACCGTCAGCTTAACAAGTTGACTATCAAGAATCGGTATCCATTGCCGAGAATTGATGATCTTTTTGATCAATTTCGGGGAGCAGCGGTGTTCTCTAAGATTGATTTAAGGTCAGGGTATTACCAGTTGAAGGTGAAGGATGTGGATGTGCCAAAGACAGCTTTCAGGACGAGGTATGGGCATTATGAGTTCCTTGTGATGCCGTTTGGTTTGACAAATGCTCATGCAGCTTTCATGGACATGATGAATCGTGTGTTTCATGAATACCTGGATAAGTTTGTGGTGGTATTCATTGATGATATCCTCGTGTACTCACGTACTGAGGAGGAGCATGAAGGGCATCTGAGAATTGTGCTGCAAGCTTTGTTGGAGAATCAGCTTTATGCTAAGCTGAGCAAGTGTGAGTTTTGGCTTAGAGAAGTGGTGTTTCTTGGTCATGTGGTTTCTGCTGAAGGGATTCGTGTTGATCCTCAGAAGATTGAGGCGGTGATGAATTGGAAGGTTCCTAAGTCTGTTCATGAGGTTCGTAGTTTCCTTGGTTTGGCAGGATACTACCGGAGGTTTGTGGATGGGTTTTCGAAGATTGTTGCACCTTTGACAAAGTTGTTGCAGAAGGATGTTAAGTATGAGTGGACGGAAGCGAGACAGCAGGCTTTTGAGAAGCTTAAGGCAGCCTTGACACAAGCTCCTATCTTGGTTCAACCTGAATCAGGGAAAGAGTTTGTGGTGTATAGTGATGCGTCCTATGTTGGTTTGGGATGTGTGTTGATGCAGGAGGGTAAGGTGGTGGCTTATGCATCACGGCAGTTGAAGGTGCATGAGCGCAATTATCCTACGCATGACATCGAGTTGGCTGCGGTGGTTTTTGCTTTGAAGATCTTGAGACATTATCTGTATGGTGAGAAGTGTACTGTGTACACGGATCACAAGAGTTTGAAGTATCTGATGTCTCAGAAGGAGTTGAATCTTAGACAGCGGCGTTGGGTGGAGTTGCTCAAGGATTATGATTTGACGATTGAGTATCACCCTGGAAAAGCTAATGTTGTAGCAGATGCCTTGAGTAGGAAGGTAGCTGTTGAGTTTCAGGGCTCATGGGAGAAACATTTGCCTTTGGTGGAGTTTGCTTATAACAATAGTTATCAGGCGAGTATTCAAATGGCACCTTATGAGGCTTTGTACGGGAGGAAGTGTAGGACTCCTCTGTGTTGGGCTAAAACGGGTCAAAAGTTGGTTTCGATGCCAGCTATGTTGAAAGGAACCACCGAGAAGGTGAAGCTCATTTGTGAGCGCTTGAAGGCAGCATCTGATCGGCAAAAGTCTTACGCGGATTTGAAGCGTAAGGAGATTGAGTATGCGGTGGGTGACCGTGTATTTTTGAAAGTTTCGCCTTGGAAAAAGGTGATGAGGTTTGGCCGAAAGGGTAAGTTGAGCCCTAGGTACATTGGACCATACGAGGTGGTTGAGCGTGTGGGTCCTGTTGCGTACAGGTTGAGGTTACCACAAGAGTTGGAGAAGATCCATGATGTGTTTCATGTTTCTATGCTTCGGAAGTATAGATCGGATCCTTCACATGTGATGCCTGTGGAAGAAGTGGAATTGAATCTGGATTTGACCTATGATGAGGAACCAGTGAGGATTCTGGATTCGGATAGTAAGGTTCTTCGTGGCAAGACCATTGAGTTGGTAAAGGTGTTGTTGAGGCATCGTGGTGTTGAGGAAGCCACGTGGGAACGGAAGGATGACATGCTGAAGCAGTTTCCGTACCTCTTTCCTTCAGGTAAATTTCAAGGACGAAATTTCTTAAGGGGGGGAGAGTTGTAACACCCCAATTTTGGGCTTAGAAGTTTTGGGTTTGGACCGGACCGGTCGGGTTGCGGTTCGAATATAAAAGGGTGAATTTAGGAAAGCCTAGTTTGAGTTGCATTAAAAATATGGAAAAATGTCTTAAAATCCTCTTTTATTATATATAAGAGAAAGGTGAAATCAATTTTAGAAAATGAGGTTTGGAAGAGTGACATTTTGGGTTAGTGACCAAAATGTAATTTTTGAAAACTGGGTGACTATTTTAAAAAGGATTGAAACTTTGAATCTTTAAGGAGCTATTTACCCAATAGGAGTTTCTCCAGATTTTTCTTAAATATTAAAGGATTAATTAATGTTTTAAAAATAAAAGTAAAAGGGAGGGAAAGATATTTTGGCTTTTTCAACTAACTTTTCCCAAATTCCATTTTCCTTTTCTCTCAACTTTCTCTCAACCCAAACACATTTCTCCAGCACATTTTCCCTCTGATTTTGACATCCAAATATGAGATTTTAATCCTCTTTTGATCTCTAATCATCTCTTCAACAAAACCTTAGCATTTGCTTATTGGATTTTCAAGATTTTGGTTCCAAAAAGGGAGAAAACTCAAGTTTAGAGGTATGAACGTCCTTCTCCTCTAAATTCTCAGTTCTTTACTGAAATTCCCAAGCTCTCAATCCTTGATTTTTGTTTTATTAAAGGTTTTACAATTGTGTTCTTGATCTTGGCTTTAAAATGCAAGATTTGCTTTAATTTTGATGAAATTCGTATGATCTGATTGGGCACTGTTTTGAGATGTCATTTTGATGTAAAATGAATGTATAATTGATGAGAAATTGAGGTTTAATCAATGCAATCCCGGATAGGTTGATTTTCCTAAGTTTTGCTTGAGTTTTTGGTTGTTTTTGGAGTGATCTTGATGATCTGTTATAGCTGGAGGTATAAGGACGTGGTTAGATCCTTTTTGGATGTTAATTGATGTTTAAGGATGTTTAGAATTGATGGATCTTGGCTGGGTAGTGTTGTGTAGTTGTTTGGATGTGATTTCGGTTGTGTTTGGTAGCCGAAATGTGAGTGTTGATGTGAGCAGCGAGTTTAGATGTCTTGGTTGAGGATATTAATGCATGATGATGCATTAATCTACTGTTTTGATGTGTTTAAAACAGGGGAGACATCTTCGGATCCTTGTGGTGTTGATCCGGAAGCTTGATTGGTGTTTCGGCAAGTGGCGAAACGGAATCGGTGAGTGGATTTTGGTTTTCAGCTTTGAAACCAATGTTTTGAAGGTTTGGGAGCTTAGTTTAAGTCTAAGCAACTTAGCTAAGCTCAAGAGTAAGTTTTCGGAAAAACTCCCTTGTTGATGAACCATGAGTTGGTTGAATGCAATGTGATTTGTTTGCATGTTTTAAATTCTATTTTGAAAGCATGTTTTAGCATGTTTAATTGCTGAGATTATAAGCCATGTGTTGAAGGATGCTCAAGGTAAGAGATCCTTGTTTTTGAACATTGTTAAATGTGGTTTTGAAGCTTAATGATGCATGATGTTTATGGCTTTGTTAAATGCTTTAAAACAGTGAAATATTGTTGTTAATGATGCATATTGGCAAGTGATGTTTGTGAATGGTTAAGAACACTATGGTGGTTAAAAGTCCATAAGTGGTTCTTGTGTTAAGAACAACATGGTGGTTAAAAGTCCATGGTTGATTCTTGTTAAGGTCACTAAGGTGGTTAAAAGTCCTTGAGTGAGCCTTGTAAGGTCACAAAGGTGGTTAAAAGTCCTTGTGTGAGCCTTGTGTATTTTAAGAACACCATGGTGGTTAAAAGTCCATGGGTGATTCTTGTTCTAAGGTCGCAAGGTGGTTAAAAGTCCTTGTGTAGACCTTGTGTATTTTAAGAACATCATGGTGGTTAAAAGTCCATGGATAATTCTTGTTAAGGACACAAAGGTGGTTAAAAGTCCTTGTGTGGTCCTTGTGAATTGTAAGATCACAATGGTGTTTAAAAGTCCATGTGTGAGTCTTATGTTGATTGAATTGTGAAATGGAAAGATTATGTTTATCACTTGTAGCCAATATGACATGTTAATAATGTGAAGCATGTATGCTTGCTTAAATGCTTTTGTGCATGGTTTAAGGTTGCTTTGATGTAAGATTTATAAAAGTGTTTATAAATGCATTATTGTGTTGTTTTAAATGAGCATTCCTCACTAAGCTATGTGCTTACGCTCTCTCTTTTCTTAAACCAATAATACAGAGCATTAAAGTGCATTGAGGGCAGCAAGGAGGTCAAGAAATCCAAGTGGTGAACTAAGCTCATGTATGGTGAAAGTTTCTTAAACACTATTAGCTTTAGGCATTTGGCAATGGGGAACCTATGTTGATGTTTTGGGAGATGTTTTGGACTCCTTATGTTGGTTTTATGTTGTTGATGATGTTGGAACATGTAATTGGCCTCTTGGTATTTGTTTTGGTGATTTGAGGATTGCATGGTTTGCTATATAGGATGCATGCCTATAGATTTGGGGTTTTTCATGTTTGATGCCATGCTTATGAATTGTTGATGCCAATATGTTCCTTATGCATGTAATGTCTTGCTGGTATAATTTGGTTGCCTTTGGAGCATGTTTGACGGGTCAATTGTATGTTAAACCAGCTAAAATTCTACAATCTGGGCAGCCTGTTTCGGAACAGGTGCTGCCGTTTCGGAACAGAGGGCCTGAAATGGCCTAGGCGTTTCGAAACGGGCAGGGCTGTTCCGAAACATTTTGGCCACTGCCAGGCCCTGTTGCGCAACGCGTTTCGGAATGGTCCCGCGTTTCGGAACGGATCATCCCTGTTCCGAAACACTCGACCGTTGGGCACTGAAATTGATGGTTATATGTTTTAAAACCTTTGCGTTTTGGTCCTGAACTTTGTGTATGCAATTGAATGAGTTTGAGATGTCCGTTTGAGCTGAAATTTAACAGAGAAGCATGAAACATGACTAATTTCATAATGGTAACTCAAAAGTTGGTTAAGTCCTTCTAATTTCCAGAATTTACATTTTGGTCCCTAAACTTGTATGTTGTGCAATTAAGTCCCTGAATGTTTTCCGAATGCGCTGATCTTTGAGTATGTCGATTGTATGAACATATCTAGGGTTAATGTGCATTTAGATAAGATTAAAAATAAAAAAAGGGTCGTTAATCAAGGTTGACTTTCGGGTTGACTTTGGTTTTCCCCGTGTAAACTTCTTAATTCGGGTTAATCGTCTATGCCGGGTTAAGGGGGTTACAAAAACACTTTCATTCCAAAACATACTTTCCTCATGCTTGATGATCATTTCAAATCAAAATACCTTTTGAAAACCATTTGTTCCCTGTAACAATCTCATGCATTCCACAAATGCAAAACACATGAACAACAAAGAGCAACATTCGCATTATATGCCTTTTAAAACAAGCCTTCACAAGACTTCAATGCACTAAAGAGATTCCATGCACATATACACCATTCACAATAGAAGATAAACACTTGTTCAAGCTTAACAAGAAAAACATGCACTCTTAAACCATTACACACTTCCCATGCAACCTTGCATCATTTCAAGCATCTCTCGCTTCATTTCATTCAAGAACATTACAATGGCTTTCAAGTGATAATTCACAAACCATTTCAACTCAAGACACAATCGGATACGTGGATTACAAGCGTTGTCCCACACGCTTCATACACACTACCGAACAACACAAGGTGGAGTTTACCGGTACAATCACAACCCCTCAACACCCGTGATGGAGTTTAACGGTACAATCACAACCCCTCAACATCACTCATAGGAAGTTGTATAACTCACTAACGAGAGTACGGGACACATCACACAAGATCCCACACGGACTTTTAACCACCGTTGTGATCTTACCAAGATCCACACACGGACTTTTATCCATCGTTGTGATCTTACCAAAATCCTCACCCGGTCTTTTAACCACCGTTGTGAGCTTAACAAGATCCTCACACGGACTTTTAACCACCGTTGAGATCTTACCCAAAATCCTCACACGGACTTTTAACCACCGTTGTGAGCTTACCAAGATCCACACACAGACTTTTAACCACCGTTGTGATCTTACCTCTCTCGTTAGGATACTTGGATGGAGTTTACGGTACAATTACAACCCCTCGACATCCAAGGCGACTTTATTCACAGTGCACCCAATCCTATAGCCGGCTAACTATATCTGATTAAAGTAACCAAGAACCACTTACATCACTTGCCAATTCACATCAAATACCATCACCAATTCACTGTTTTAAAGCATCAAACAGAGCCATTAAACACCATGCATCACCATGCATCATTACCAATTTAACAACATGCCAAAACAAGGATCTCTTACCTTGAGCATCCTTCAACATATAGCTTTCAAAACCAGCATTAAACCATGACTAAACATGCTTAAAAACAGTAATTTAAAACACAACCAACTCAAGTGCATTAAAACCAAATCATAGCACAATCCAAGAGAGAAATTCCATTTACTTACTCTTGAGCTTAGCTAAGTTGCTTAGACTTAAACTAAGCTCCCATAACCTTCAAACATTGGTTTCAAAGCTGAAAACCCAACTTCACTCACCGATACACAAAACTAAGCTAGCCGATAAGCCTTCCAAGCATCCGAAACCTCCAACGCCACCTCTATTGCTTTTGGATCATTCTCCCCTGTTTTAAACACATAACAACAGAGGATTAATGCATCATCATGCACTAAAAACACCAGCAACACAACCCAACTCGCTGCTCTACATAAATCTAACATTTCGGCTACCAAACACAACCGAAATCACCTCCAAACTCTTCCAAAACATAACCCAGCCAAGATCCATCACTTCTAACCATTTCTAAACATCAATTAACATACAAAATGAACCTAAACTCGTCATTATACCTCCACCATTAACAGAACACCAAGATCACCCCAAAAACCACCATTTTCATAAGCAAAAACTTAAGAAACATAACCTATTCGGGATTGCATTGATTAAACCTCAATTATACATCATTAAACATCCAAAATACATTTAAAATCCATCTCAAAACAGAGCCCAAACAATCACCACGAATTCCTTCAAGATTAAATCCAAATCTTGAGTTTTAAGCCAAAATCAAGATCACAACATTAAAACCTTTTGTTGCGTGTAAAAGAGTCTATCGCAATTGTAGTGCAAGTGTACACGACGCAAGTAGTAAAGTGATACGAAGTATCGGATATCGTCTCCACAGGGATTGGGCTAATAGCTTCACCTTATTTCACTGCACGAAGTAAAGAAGATAGTTTAGAAAGTTGTCACGAAAATATTGAAGAAAACGTAAATAAAAGAATAGGAATATCAAGATAGAGAGAATGGGCTGGTATTGAATTGCTCAGTAGTGCAGGTATTGTAATGCTTAGGAACTCCAGTTCTGTCGTCGCGCCTGTCGCTGGCAGCACCTGTCGCGGCAGCTGTCCGTTGGTTGTCGCGGCAGCAAACACACCAACTCAGTACGTTCAAGTTTGGCAAGAATCCCAGATCTGCCTTGGCCTATCCCTAGGTCCAAGTCTGTCGATGATCACGTCTTTGATGATACCTCCCGGTGTGAATCGAAGGATGAACACCGATGTGTATGAATTCTTCCTTAGCCACTTAACCTTGCCCTATCCCTAGGCACAAGATAGCTCAACTATACACTAGAGAACTCGCTCTTATTTCTTTCGTATACTTAACTCTCCCGATGCTAAGTAAATAGATAACCTCACAATGCTCTCCCGATGCTCTTGCAAGATATTAAAACCAAAATAAGAGAACTTGAAGTTTATTTTATTGAACTTGGAAAATCCTAAAACAAAACAACCCTTGCAACTACTTTACAAATCAACCCGTGGCCCTAGGGGGTTTTTAGAACATGTCGATGACGGGTAAACGGCAGAGGGGTTTTGTTATCGGTTATGGGGAAGATGTCTTATAGGTTAAAATCTATGCCCTTATATAAGCTTTGGGCTCAAGTATTCTAAGGTAACAAGGATTACAACTTTGATTAAAAGTAAGATTCTAATAAAGACTTTAATCTTCAAGTATCCTACTTTTCAGCCGCCTCCTTGTTTCATGGGATTTCCTCTCCTTGAGCTTTGGCTTGACATATCTTTTGATCCGGGGCTTGGAAAAATATATGGTTTTCACACGACAGACGAGCATAATTTTCTCTATCTATCGAGGTCCACTTTGCTTTTCCTCTTCGCAAAACTGCTGTCGTCATTCTGTCACGGCAGATCCATGGTAGCATCGTCCTTATCGTCTGCTTGTTCAGTTCAGCTCTTCTGCTTCTCTGCCCTTCGCCCGCCTTCTTCGTCTACTATGGCAGTAACCTGCAAAATAAGCCATCTTTTAGTAGAATCCATGCCTTTAATATATTTGTGATGTTTTGTTGTAAACTAATCTAAATGCAATGCAATGATGCTTGAATGCAGCAGAAATATGGGTTAAAAAGGGTGTAAATAATAGAACTTTTTCACACTCAACACACCCCCAAACTCAAGTTTTTGCTTGCCCTCAAGCAATTAAGACCTAAAAGAAAAATGAATATTTTTGTGTTGGCCTTCAAACAGTGACTGTCCCTTACCCGTCGCTCATTCTCTGTGGCGGCAACAACCTGTCGGAAAGATTAGGATCTGTCCGGAATCTCCCTATAGTCCTCGTGCAGTGTGTGCATGCTTGTGAACAGTTATATGCCAAGACTCTCTTAGGTTCACTAGAATATTCAACTTTTAACTTGAATTTTTATGCCAAAGTTTATCTTTTTGAAGGCACATTTTCATGCTTCTTTGATTTTTCTGTTTTGACTTGCTTTTTATTTTTCAAGCTAAAGTTTCACTAGAGCCGGTTTCGAGCACCTCTAGCTAACTTCCTAGAGCCGGTTTCGGGCACCTCTAGGGCTATTTTGCTAAACTTTTTTCCTAGAGCCAGTGTTAGGCACCTCTAGGGGCTATTCAAGTGCTAAGCTTCCTATTCTAGTTTCGCTAAAAGAAATCTAAGCAATATACCAGTCACAATGGTGTTTAAGTTTTCAGAACTATAGAAAGGCTCTAAACTTCTCCTTAATCTGTCCTAAAGATGCTGCTACGATAGAGCTGTCGTGACAGGTAAGTTTACTTCACAGTTTTAAGCCAACAGTTTAGTCTTTTCTGTTTTTTTAGAGAACTTAAATAAAAGAACTTAAATAAAAGACACAACAATTAATTAAAAAGATTCACTAAGACTCCATTAGAATGGAGGGTTGCCACCCCCAAACTCGAGGGTTGCATTGCCCTCAATGCAAATGACAGGTAGAATGAAGGCAGGTACATCACAAAATATAAATAAAGCAGGCAGCAATAAAAAGAAAATAAAGACTTAAATTTCAATCGCTGTCTTCACTGCTGCTGCTGACACGGATCTGGCGGCGGCGTCTGGGTGGTGGGGCAGGCTGGGCAGGTTGCTCCACGACCTGGATGTCGGAGCTGCTGCCACTATCCCAAGTGCTGGTGGTGGTGGTGCTGGCCTTGGGCATTAGTTTTCTGTCTGCCACGTGTTTTTGCCTCTTGACAGGCGTGAACTCTTTCTCCAAATTCCTCCTAATCGGAGGTTCTGACTCGTTGTCGTTTGAGGCAGGTCGCTTCCTTCCTCAGGCAGAGGTTTCGGCCGTTGGAATGCCAGCTGACGTTGGGGACGGTGATGGGGTGGAAGCAGCAGAGTGTGCATGTGGGGAGGCAGGTGGTGTAGGTGTGTGGACAAGGGAAGGGATGTGGAAATAGTGGGCAGGGATTGTGGGGAAAACAACATCGGGATAATGTAAAGTGTTGGTAATGAAATTTACCGTTGAGTTGGTGAAATCCCGGATGAATGTCATCAGCCCCATCTGTCTGTCCTCCACCCGCTGTATGGCGGCAAGAATTTGGGCAGACTGGTCTGTCTGGGCGGCTGCTGCGGCAGGTTCAGTGGCAGGTTCCTCGGATGATTCTGCTGGGGAGGCAGCCGGGTTGAAGGACGAGATGGGTGTTGCGACTATCAGCTCCATGAGGCTGGTAATGTTGTTATCGGTCCAACCTCGTCCTTAGACCAGTTTATCGGTGGATGCCTCCAGGACAGCAGCGCAGCGGCAGAGGGAGGTAATCATGAACGGTAGGCAGAGGCGGGAGGTTGATCGATATGTGCAGTCCAAGACGTTGTCCGTCATGTAGCGGCCCACGTTGATAGGCCGGTCGTGCATGATCGAATGAATGAGGGCGAGCCGCTGCTGGTTCACCGTCGTGTGATGGGAGGACGGCAGGATACGCTTTTTGATGAAAGCGGTCCATAGCTTTGCTTCTGGGAGCAGCTGCCCCATTTTTACGGAGTTGGGGTTTTTCTTGCTTGTAGTCCACTCCGTCCCTTCTTCTGTCACCTCTGCCATGACAGCACCATAGGCGGCAGAGTCGAGGGTGTCCAAAAATTGCTGATGGGCATCGTCGTTGGGACCAAAATAGAGGCCATACATATGATTGATACTATCGGCTATGAATGGTACCTCTACCCCTCGGACAATTACGGATGTCGCCGTCCTGCTGTCGATGGCAGCATAGAACTACCTCACCAACGTGTCATTTAATTCTGCCGGTTGTTCGGCGAACTGCTCCCATAGTTGAGCTCTTATTGCCTTCGCGATGAATGGTCGGAGTCCCATGTTCGGTGCCTTTCGGATGTAGATGAATCCTCTTTCCTCCCATAATTCCTTGGTTGCGAAGGGCGACGCTGCTGCTGATGTAGAGGCTGAAGCAGCACTGCGGCGGGTCTGTCTAGAAGACATATTAGTTGCAAGGGTTTTGAAAGTAAAGAAAACAAAGAAAAACGAGAGGAGAAAGCAAGTAAGAATAAGAAGAAGTGAGGAAAATGAAAATGAAAACGGGGTTTTATAGCGGTCGAGTTGCTGCCCGTTTAATGCTGTAACGGCAGGCGTGAATAACGGGGCGTCTGATGAGATTCGGCGTGTCTGACGCGTCTGACACACATTTATGCGTCTGTTACGCGTCTGCCACACGCTTTTGCATCTGCCGTGTCAGTCTGTTGACAGCCTGTCATATCCGTGTCTGCACGGCAGCTGGAACGACAGGCTTCAGTAAATGGGCTCTGTTGGGCTGATGGATGGGTGGTGGGCTTGGGTCACTTCTCCTTTTCTTCTTGACTCCTTTATTTCCTAAAAACAGAAAATATAAAAACATTATTCGAATAAAATAAACCTTATTTCCTAATAAATAATAAATAATAAAATAAAATAAAATAAAATAAAATTTAGGCTAAATTAGGGATGCCTTGTGGGGCATCTCCTAAGGTAACCACTTCCTGTATTCCTGGGGCTTCAGTCCCCTGATAGTGCTTGAGGCGCTGTCCATTGACTTTGAATTGGTGCCCGTCTTTTAATGATCGGATTGTGATGGCACCATGAGGAAAAACTTGTACCACTTGGAACGGGCCAGACCATCTAGATTTTAGTTTCCCTGGGAAGAGTTTCAACCTAGAATTGAACAACAATACAAGCTGCCCTGGGCAGAACTGTCGTGGCAGCAGCTTCCTATCATGCCACTTTTTAGTTTTCTCCTTGTAAATTCTTGCATTGTCGTAGGCCATTGTCTGTATTTCTTCTATCTCGTTCAGATCTAATAGCCTTTTCTGGCCTGCCTTGTCCAAGTCCATATTCACTGCCTTGATTGCCCAGTATGCTTTGTGCTCTATCTCGACAGGCAGATGACAGGTTTTCCCATAGATCAATCGGTATGGAGACATGCCCAATGGAGTCTTAAAAGCTGTCCTATATGCCCATAATGCATCATTTAGAAGTAAAGACCAATCTTTCCTAGTTGGTTTAACCATCTTTTCAAGAATGTTCTTAACTTCCCTATTAGATATCTCAGCTTGTCCATTGGTCTGTGGGTGGTACGCTGTCGCGATCCTGTGCTTGACACCATATTTCTTCAAGGCGGCAGCAATAACCCTATTGTCAAAATGTCTCCCTTCATCACTGATAATCGCCTTAGGGATGCCAAATCTAGAAAAAATGTTTTTGTGCAAAAACTTTTGGACTGTTTTGGCATCATTCTTTTGAGTGGCGATGGCTTCAACCCATTTAGAGACATAATCCACTGCTAAGAGGATGTATAGATTTCCACATGAAGATGGAAAAGGTCCCATGAAATCAATCCCCCAAACGTCGAAGATCTCGACTTCCAGAATGTTCTGCAGTGGCATCTCATTTCTCCTCGAGATGTTACCTGTCCGCTGGCACCTGTCACAGTTCTTGTAGAAGTTCTATCATTCTCTATACAGTGTCGGCCAGTAGAACCCTGACTGCAGCACCTTGGCAGCAGTTTTATTGCCTCCTAAGTGACCTCTATATTGGGAAGCATGGCAGTGATGGAGAATGTCTTATTGTTCTTCTTGTGGTACACACCTCCTTATGACCTGATCTGCACATAGTTTGAAAAGAAGAGGTTCGTCCCAATAATAATGCTTAACATCATTTTGGAACCTCTTCCTGGCTTGATAATTAAGATCATAAGGAAGTATTCCGCTAACTATAAAATTAACGAAATCAGCATACCAGGGGAGTTCAGAAGACTTACCTGCCGCCATGGCTGTCGCGGCAGCGATTGCGGCAGCAAAGAGCTGCTCATCTGGGAAGGTATCTAGTATGTTTGTCTCATCGATTGGTAGACTCTGTCCCTTCTCCAACCTTGACAAGTGGTCTGCCACCTGATTTTCTGTCCCCTTTTTGTCCTTGATCTCAAGGTCGAACTCTTGTAATAGCAAGATCCACCGTATCAATCTAGGTTTTGCATCCTTCTTTGCAAACAAATACTTCAGGGCAGAATGGTCTGTGTGCACTATCACCTTCGTCCCAAGTATGTAAGAACGAAACTTGTCAATGGAGAACACCACAGCTAATAGCTCCTTTTCTGTGGTGGTGTAGTTCACTTGGGCGTCATTTAATGTCTTGCTGGCGTAGTATATGACATGAAACAGCTTATTTATGCGCTGCCCAAGTGCTGCCCCGACAGCATAGTCACTAGCATCACACATGATCTCAAATGGCTGTGTCCAGTCTGGTGGCTGTACTATGGGGGCTGTTACCAGTTTTTCCTTCAGAACCTTGAATGCTTCAGTACATTCATCATTAAAGTCAAAGGGTCGGTTCTGCTCTAAGAGATGGCATAGGGGCTTGGTAATTTTTGAGAAATTTGCAATAAATCTCCGATAAAAACCAGCATGCCCTAAAAAACTTCTAATGCCCTTGACTGTGGTCGGCGGCGATAGCTTCTCGATCACTTCTATTTTAGCCCTGTCGACTTCTATCCCACGGCAGGTAATCTTATGGCCAAGGACTATCCCCTCATCCACCATAAAGTGGCATTTTTCCCAATTCAACACAAGATTTGCTTTTTCACATCTTTCAAGTACCTTTTGTAAGTTGTTGAGGCAGCTCTCAAAATCGTCTCCAAAGACAGAAAAATCATCCATAAAAATCTCTAGGAAGTCCTCTACCATGTCGGAGAATATGGCCATCATGCACCTTTGGAAGGTGGCAGGTGCATTATAGAGTCCAAACGACATTCTCCTAAAAGCGTACGTTCCGTAGGGGCATGTGAAAGTCGTCTTTTCTTGATCCTCCGGTGCGATAGCAATTTGGTTGTAACCTGAGTAACCATCAAGAAAACAATAATAAGATTTACCCGCTAATCTATCAAGCATTTGATCTATAAAGGGTAAAGGGAAGTGGTCCTTTCGGGTAGCTTTGTTAAGCTTCCGATAGTCCATACAAACCCTCCAACCGGTCACAGTCCTGGTTGGGATTAACTCGTTGTTTTCATTGGTCACCACGGTCATTCCTCCTTTCTTTGGAACACATTGCACCGGGCTCACCCATTTGCTGTCGGAGATGGCGTAAATAATACCAGCATCTAACCATTTGATTATCTCTTTACGCATCACCTCTTTCATCGCATGGTTTAGCCGCCTTTGAGCATCAATAGTCGGCTTATGATCGTCCTCGAGGAGGATTTTATGCATGCATAACGCCGGAATGATGCCTTGAATGTCTGCTATCGTCCATCCAATTGCCTTTTTGTACTGCCGTAGCATGCCAATTAGCTGTCGTTCCTGTTCCTGTGGAAGCTTAGAAGAGATGATTACGGGCAATGTGTCATTTGAACCAAGATAAGCATATTTTAACTGCCCTGGCAGGGGCTTAAGTTCTAAGGCAGGTGGTTCAATAGTAGATGGCTTTTGGATTAAATGGTTATCCGAAGTGTAATTTAAAGGTTCGAATAACTTACCTGGACGATGGCCTAACCAGTTTACCTCCTCCTGATCTTCAGTATCAGATGTATCGGAGTCAGAGGAGTTGCTGTCGTCGGTGCTGTCATCGTTGCTGTCGTGACAGGCATGTAGATGGCTGTCGCAGCAGTGACCAAATTTTATATCATGACAGCCCGACCTAATGCAGGGATGATCAAGGGTCACTTCAATGATGGCCTTGCATTCCTCGTCCAAATCAGCATGTTTCATCGATTGGAGAACATTTAACTTAATCTCTTGATCGTTCACTCGCATGGTGAGTTCTCCTTTCTCCACATCAATCAGTGATCTTCCCGTGGCTAAGAAGGGTCGCCCAAGGATGACTGGTGCGTTTTCATCTGCCTCACAATCTAAAACAAGAAAGTCAACAGGAAAAATAAACTTATCCACTCTTACCAGAATATCTTCAATCTTCCCCTCTGGATGAACGTAAGAGCGGTCTGCCATCTGCAGAGTTACTGTCGTGGGCCGCGCCTTTCCAATACCTAATTTCTAAAAAACAGACTTTGGCATTAAATTAACAATAGCACCAAGATCACAAAGTGCCTTACCCACATATTTGTCTCCGATTACACAAGGTATGATGAAGCTCCCCGGATCCTTCTTTTTCTGGGGTGGCTGCAGATGAAGAATACTCATGCAACCATCTGTCATCCTTACCGTTTCAAATTCCCCAAATTTATATTTTTTTGACATGACATTCTTGAGAAATTTGGCGTAACCAGGCATCTCCCTAACGGCATCTAATAGCGGAATATTAATTTGAACCTGCTTAAAAATATCATAAATCTTTTTAAGTTGAGATTCATGCTTAGTTTGCTGTATCCGTTGAGGAAAAGGTGGTGGGGGATGGTAATCAGCAATACGTCCTTCCCACTGCATACGAATTTGAGGACGATGTTCTTCATTTTTCTCCTCTGTCGCTTCTGCTGTCGTGACAGGCTCATCGGCAGCAGTCTGTTTATTACCTGTCGGGGCGGCTTCCTCGGCAGGTTGGTCTAAGGCTGGTTCCTTTCCTGTTTCAGCTTCTTTTTCCGGCCCTGGTAATTTCTTCCCACTCCTAGTAGTAATTGTCTTACATTGCTCATGTGTGGGCGGTCTAGCATTTTCAGTATTGCTAGGGAATCCTCCATTCTGCCTCGGCTTAATATGTTGAGAAACCTGACCCATTTGTGTCTCCAGAGATTTCAAAGTAGCTTCATGATTCGTCATCCTCATCTCGGTTTTATCCATGAAATTCTCTGTCTTCTTGACAAACTGATTCATATTCTCAATATAAGTACCAGTCTGAGACATAAAGGGGGCCAGAGTATGTTCCAATATACTGCTCGTGGCAGGTGGTGGCTGTTGTTGCTGTCGCGTCAGCAATCTAGGTCCTCCCTGATTCTGATTGTGTGCTTGAGGATTCAGGGTGTTATTGGGGTTACTCCAGGAAAATTTGGGATCCTTCCTCCAATTGGGATTATAATTGTTGGAGTTGTAATTCGGCTTGTTGTAATTTCCAACATATTTTCCCTCTTCTAACTGTATTGGGCACTCATCCCGACTATGATTTCCCTCACAGATATCACATACTTCCTCTACAGCAAATCCTTGTTGACCATCATCATTCAATAACCTTTTCATTGCTTTAGTAAGGAATGCTACCTGTGATTTCAACGTGCTGTCGGCTTCATAGTCCATGACAGCAAGTACCCGTTTACCCCCTCTTCTTACAGTCGGAAACTGTTCCTCATTCTTGGCCAGATTTTTCAAGACTTGCAATGCCTCGTCTGGATCTTTATCCAATAATAGTCCATTTGCTACAGAATCAATTCGAATGCGAGTTTGTAGGTTAGCAGCATTATAGAACTTTGTTACCTGATTCCAGACGGGGAATCCATGCATTGGGCAGTTCCGAAGAAGAGTAGTAAATCTGTCCCAGGCCTCGTGCATTGGCTCGTCATCTTCCTGTTGAAAAGTAGCAATTTCATTACGTAATCGCTCAGATAAATGCGAAGGATTAAAACGAGATAAGAATTCACGAGATAAATCTGCCCAAGTCATAATTGAACCCGGCGTAAGTTTATTCCACCAAGTTTTAGCTCTGTCCCTCAATGAATGGGGGAATAGCCGAAGCCTCAGTATCTCCGGATTAACTCGTGGCAGTCTAAACGAACCACAGATTTCCTGGAACGTTTTGAGATGCTCCCTAGCATCTTCTGTCACAGCACCACTAAACTGTCCGGCATTGTTGATCATACTAAACATGACAGGTTTAAGCTTAAAGTTATCAACTTCAATATCCGGCAGCGTGGTCTCCAGCTCTACATGATCGTTTAACATGTAGTCACGACAGGACCGTCATCCAGCTGCCAAGGGCGGGTCGCCGGCAGGCGGTATACCATCACCAGCGGGCGGATTACGGGCCATCTGCTCTAGCTGTTCCTCAAGGTATTCGTTCCTGTCTAAAAGGTGGCGAAGTCGTTTCTTTAGATTGAAGGAACGTTCGATTTCCGGATCTAATTTATACTCAGGATCTTCGCCTCTTTTAGATCTGCGCATAAACAAGAAAACCTTGTGAAAAGCAAGAGTTGAAAGTACTAACGAAAAATAGAAAAAGAAAAATTAAAAGAAAAACAAAAACAAAAAGTGCAATAAAAGAAAGGTGTAGTTATGTTGCCAATCCCCGGCAACGGCGCCAAAAACTTGTTGCGTGTAAAAGAGTCTATCGCAATTGTAGTGCAAGTGTACACGATGCAAGTAGTAAAGTGATACGAAGTATCGGATATCGTCTCCACAGGGATTCGGCTGATAGCTTCACCTTATTTCACTACACGAAGTAAAGAAGATAGTTTAGAAAGTTGTCACGAAAATATTGAAGAAAACGTAAATAAAAGAATAGGAATATCAAGATAGAGAGAATGGGCTGGTATTGAATTGCTCAGTAGTGCAGGTATTGTATTGCTTAAGAACTCCAGTTCTGTCGTCGCGCCTGTCGCTGGCAGCACCTGTCGCGGCAGCAAACACACCAACTCAGTACGTTCAAGTTTGGCAAGAATCCCATATCTGCCTTGGCCTATCCCTAGGTCCAAGTCTGTCGATGATCACGTCTTTGATGATACCTCCCGGCGTGAATCGAAGGATGAACACCGATGTGTATGAATTCTTCCTTAGCCACTTAACCTTGCCCTATCCCTAGGCACAAGATAGCTCAACTATACACTAGAGAACTCGCTCTTATTTCTTTCGTATACTTAACTCTCCCGATGCTAAGTAAATAGATAACCTCACAATGCTCTCCCGATGCTCTTGCAAGATATTAAAACCAAAATAAGAGAACTTGAAGTTTATTTTATTGAACTTGGAAAATCCTAAAACAAAACAACCCTTGCAACTACTTTACAAATCAACCCGTGGCCCTAGGGGGTTTTTAGAACATGTCGATGACGGGTAAACGGCGGAGGGGTTTGGTTATCGGTTATGGGGAAGATGTCTTCTAGGTTAAAATCTATGCCCTTATATAAGCTTTGGGCTCAAGTATTCTAAGGTAACAAGGATTACAACTTTGATTAAAAGTAAGATTCTAATAAAGACTTTAATCTTCAAGTATCCTACTTTTCAGCCGCCTCCTTGTTTCATGGGATTTCCTCTCCTTGAGCTTTGGCTTGACATATCTTTTGATCTGGGGCTTGGAAAAATATATGGTTTTCACACGACAGACGAGCATAATTTTCTCTATCTATCGAGGTCCACTTTGCTTTTCCTCTTCGCAAAACTGCTGTCGTCATTCTGTCACGGCAGATCCATGGCAGCATCGTCCTTATCGTCTGCTTGTTCAGTTCAGCTCTTCTGCTTCTCTGCCCTTCGCCCGCCTTCTTCGTCTACTATGGCAGTAACCTGCAAAATAAGCCATCTTTTAGTAGAATCCGTGCCTTTAATATATTTGTGATGTTTTGCTGTAAACTAATCTAAATGCAATGCAATGATGCTTGAATGCAGCAAAAATATGGGTTAGAAAGGGTGTAAATAATAGAACTTTTTCACACTCAACACCTTTTATAAAACTTAATTTAAGGATTGAGAACTTGGGAATTTCAGTAAAGAACTGAGTATTTAGAGGAGAAGAACATCCTTACCTCTAAATGTAGATTTCTCCTTGATTAGAGCCAAAATCCTTGAAAATCCAATAAGCAAAACAATAGAATTTGATGTAGAAAGGATTAGGAATCAATTGATGATTGAAACCTCATCATTTGGTGTGAAAATCAATAGAAATGTTGCTGTAGAAATGTGTTTGGCTGAGGGAATTTTGAGAGAAAATGAGATGAGAAAGTTTTAACAAAATTTAGTTACGAAAATCTAAAATATGGTTTTCCACTTTTCACTTAATTAATTAAACATTAATTAAATCATTAAAATCTAAGAAAAATCTGGAGAAATCTTTCTTGGGTAAATTAGCTCCTTAAAGATTCAAAGTTTCAATCCTTACAAAACAGTCACCACTGAACTTTTCAAAAATTACATTTTAGTCACCATTTCGAAATGTCACACTTCCAAACCTTATTTTATAAAATTGATTTCACCACTCTCTTATATATATTAAAATAGGATTTTTAGATATTTTTCCACATTTTTAAAGCATCCCAAACTAGGCTTTCCCTAAAACCTCCTTTTATATTCGAACCGAAAATCAGACCGGTCCGGTTCAGACCCCAAACTTCCAAGCCCAAAATTGGGGTGTTACAACTCTCCCCCTCTTAGGAAATTTTGTCCTCAAAATTTCAACCGGCGAAAAGAGCACAATACCAAACTTCTCAAAGCAACACACAAAGTAACACAGGTGAACTAAGCACCACTGAACATTCTCCACACAAAACACCACAAAAATCAACTCCTCCACAAATCAAACTCACACTATAACCAAACCCAACACCACTACATATTGTTCAAACTTCCAGAACACTCAAATGTTAACCTCATCTTAACCTTTCATAATTCCGAACTGCGCTTAGCCTTAGCAACCCGAAGAACTTTCAAATTTTTACAACACACTCCACCTTATCTCATAACTCCCGAAACTCGCACACACGATGACACCAACCCATCCAGTTTTAGCCACCATGTGATCCACAACCTTCACTGCTTCCAAAAACCCCTTGCAAAACCACTCAGCTTCTTCCAAAGATTACCACTCGCACATAGGCTCCTGTTGTTGTAGCTGGTAATCTGTGCTGGAATTGTGGTTCGGCAGACCACATGAGGAGGGAGTGTCCTTTGTTGGCCGGTAGTGGTCAGGGACGTGCTCCTGGAGTTGTTGTACCACAGAGAGGTCATGGGCGCGGCCGTGGTAACTTCCAGCGCAGAGAGGATGGTGGAAGGAATGTAGCGCATATGGTGGCTGTCCATCTTGAGGGTTAAGGCCAGGCTCGAGTGTATGCGCAGCGGAAAGGGAGGAATGACACGGATGTGATCACATGTACCTTCACTTTGCAATCCTTGTCATTACTTTCCTTGATTGATTCTGGATCTACACACTCATACATATTGCGTGAGCATGCTCAATTGCTTGGTTTGCATGTTGAGTCTTTGGATATTGGTATACGTGTAACTAGTTCCTTTGGTGAGACCGTTGTGACACGGAAGTTGTATAGAAGATGTCCCTTGGTTGAGCAAAACCATGTTTTTCATGTTGATCTTATGGAATTGCCTTTCTATGGTTTTGATGTAATCCTTGGTATGGATTGGCTTGTTGAACATCGAGCTGTGGTGGATTTTGAGAACAAGCGAGTTTTATTGAAGCTTGCGGATGATTATGAGGTAGTGGTGGTTGGTGAGAATGTGAAGTTTCTTACCAATGTGGTGTCTACATTGGAGGCGAGCCGGATGCTGAGGCAAGGTTGTGAAGCCTACCTAGCCTTTGTGATGAACCCTAGCTCTAAGGAGTTGCTAGTGCAAGATATCAGGACTGTGCGAGAGTTTCCTGCTGTGTTTCCGGAGGAGTTGCCTGGATTGCCTCCTAACTGTGAGGTGGAGTTTGGAATTGAGCTGTATGAGAATACAACTCCAGTTTCCATTACTCCTTATCGAATGGCACCTAAGGAGTTGAAAGAGCTGAAGACGCAACTTCAGGAGTTGCTTGATCGTGGTTTCATTCGGCCGAGTGTGTCACCTTGGGGTGCACCGGTCTTGTTTGTGAATAAAAAGGATGGCACTATCAGAATGTGCATCGATTACCGTCAGCTGAACAAGTTGATTATCAAGAATCGGTATCCATTGCCGAGGATTGATGATCTTTTTGATCAATTCCGGGGAGTGGCTGTGTTCTCTAAAATTGACTTAAGGTCAGGGTATTACCAGTTGAAGGTGAAGGATGTGGATGTGCCAAAGACAGCCTTCAGAACGAGGTATGGGCATTATGAGTTCCTTGTGATGCCGTTTAGATTGACGAATGCTCTTGCAGCTTTTATGGACATGATGAATAGAGTGTTCCATGAATATTTGGACAAGTTTGTTGTGGTGTTCATTGATGATATCCTCGTGTACTCTCGTACTGAGGAGGAGCATGAGGGGCATTTGAGGATTGTGTTGCAAGCTTTGTTGGAGAATCAGTTGTATGCTAAGCTAAGCAAGTGTGAGTTTTGGCTCAGGGAGGTTGTGTTCCTTGGTCATGTGGTTTCTGCTGAGGGGATTCGTGTTGATCCTCAGAAGATTGAGGCATTGATGAATTGGAAGCCTCCTAAGTCTGTTCATGAAGTCCGTAGTTTCCTTGGTTTGGCAGGATACTACCGGAGGTTCGTGGATGGATTTTCGAAGATTGCTGTACCTTTGACGAAGTTGTTGCAGAAGGATGTTAAATATGAGTGGACGAAAGCGAGACAGCAGGCTTTTGAAAAGCTGAAGGCAGCTTTGACGCAAGCTCCTATCTTGGTTCAACCTGAATCAGGGAAAGAGTTTGTGGTGTATAGTGACGCGTCCTAAATTGGTTTGGGATGTGTGTTGATGCAAGAGGGTAAGGTGGTGGCTTATGCATCGCGCCAGTTGAAGGTGCATGAGCGCAATTATCCTACACATGACATTGAGTTGGCTGCGGTGGTTTTTGCTTTGAAAATTTGGAGACATTACCTGTATGGTGAGAAGTGTACTGTGTACACGGATCACAAGAGTTTGAAGTATCTGATTTCTCAGAAAGAGTTGAATCTTAGGCAACGACGTTGGGTGGAGTTGCTTAAAGATTATGATCTGACGATCGAGTATCATCTGGGAAAAGCTAATGTTGTAGCGGATGCTTTGAGTAGGAAGGTAGCAGTGGAGTTGAGGGCTATGTTTGCCAGTTTGAGCATATCGCGAGATGGTTGTCTTGTGGCTGAATTGCAAGTGAAACCCTCCTTGGTTCAGTTGATAAAGGATAAGCAGTTGTTGGATGATTCCTTGGTGCCACATGTTCAAGATATTGCTGAGGATAGGCCATTCGATTTCTGCTTTAATGATGATGAAGTTTTATGTTTTGGAAGTCGGATAGTAGTGCCCAATGATGCTGAGTTGAGGCGTACTATTCTGACTGAAGCTCATAGTAGTCCTTTTGATATGCACCCTGGTAGTACTAAAATGTATCGTGATCTTCGTGATGAGTACTATTGGGTGGGTTTAAAGAAAGATGTTGCTGAGTTTGTGAGCAAGTGCATGGTTTGTCAGCGAGTTAAAGCTGAGCATCAGTTTCCTTCTGGGTTGTTACAACCGTTGAGGATTCCTGAGTGGAAATGGGAAAGGATTACCATGGACTTTGTGTCTGGTTTGCCTTTGTCGCCATCGAAGAAGAATTCGGTGTGGGTGATTGTGGATCGCCTGACGAAGTGTGCGCATTTCTTACCTGTGCATACTACGTACACCTTGGACAAGCTTGCAGAGCTGTACATTGCTGAGATTGTGCGGCTGCATGGTGTGCCAAAGTCTATCGTGTCGGATTGAGATTCGAGGTTTACATCGCGTTTCTAGGAGTGTTTGCATCAGGCTTTGGGTACGCGGTTGAATTTCAGTACTTCTTATCATCCACAGTCGGATGGACAGTCTGAGCGTGTTATCCAAGTGTTGGAGGATATGTTGAGGTGCTGTGTGATTGAGTTTCAGGGCTCTTCGGAGAGGCATTTGCCGTTGGTGGAGTTTGCTTATAACAATAGCTACCAGGCAAGTATTCAAATGGCACCTTATGAAGCCTTGTACGGGAGGAAGTGTAAGACTCCTCTTTGTTGGGCTGAAACAGGTCAGAAGTTGGTTTCAATGCCAGCTTTGTTGAAAGGAACCACCGAGAAGGTGAGGCTCATTTGTGAGCGGTTGAAGGCAGCTTCTGATCGACAGAAGTCTTACGCGGATTTGAAGCGTAAGGAGATTGAGTATGCAGTTGGTGACCGTGTGTTTTTGAAAGTTTCGCCTTGGAAGAAGGTGATGAGGTTTGGTCGAAAGGGTAAGTTGAGCCCTAGGTACATTGGACCATACGAGGTGATTGAGCGTGTGGGTCCTGTTGCGTACAAGTTGAGATTGCCGCAAGAGTTGGAAAAGATTCATGATGTGTTTCATGTCTCTATGCTCCGGAAGTATAGATCGGATCCTTCGCATGTTATGCCTGTGGAGAAAGTGGAGTTGAATCCGGATTTGACCTATGATGAGGAGCCGTTGGAAATGCTGGATTCAGACAGTAAAGTTCTTAGAGGCAAGACCATTGATTTGGTAAAGGTGTTGTGGAAGCATCGTGGTGTTGAGGAAGCCACGTGGGAACGGAAGGATGACATGTTGAAGCAGTTTCCATACCTTCTTCCTCCAGGTAAATTTCGAGGACGAAATTTCTTAAGGGGGGAGAGTTGTAACACCCCAATTTTGGGCTTGGAAGTTTAGGGTCTGAACCGGACCGGTCTGATTTTTGGTTCGAATATAAAAGGTAGTTTTAGGGAAAGCCTAGCTCGGGTTGCATTAAAAATATGGAAAAATATCTAAAAATCCTCTTTTAATATATATAAGAGAGTGGTGAAATCAATTTTACAAAATAAGGTTTGGAAGTGTGACATTTCGAAATAGTGACTAAAATGTAATTTTTGAAAAGTTCAGTGGTGACTGTTTTGTAAGGATTGAAACTTTGAATCTTTAAGGAGCTAATTTACCCAAGGAAGGATTTCTCCATATTTTTCTTGATTTTAATGACTCATTTATTGTTTAATTAATTAAAAGAAAAGAGGGAAACCATATTTTAGTTTTCATAACCAACTTTTGTTAAAATTTTCTCGTTTCATTTTCTCTCAAAATTCCCTCAGCCAAACACATTTCCACAGCAACATTCCTTTTGATTTTCACACTAAATGATGAGGTTTCAATCATCAAAAGATTACTAATCCTTTCTACATCAAATCCTCTTCATTTGCTTATTGAATTTTCATGGATTTTGGCTCTAATCAAGGAGAAATCTACATTTAGAGGTAAGGATGTCATTCTCCTCTAAATACTCAGTTCTTTACTGATATTCCCAAGTTCTCAATCCTTAAATTAAGTTTTATAAAAGGTTTTAATGTTGTGATCTTGATTTTGGCTTAAAACTCAAGATTTGGATTAAATCTTGAAGAAATTCGTGATGAATGTTTGGGCTCTGTTTTGAGATGTCTTTTTAATGTATTTTGGATGTTTATTGATGTGTAATTGAGGTTTAATCAATGCAATCCCGAATAGGTTGATTTTCCTAAGTTTTTACTTGTGAAAATGGTGGTTTTTGGGGTGATCTTGGTGTTCTGTTATTGCTGGAGGTATAAGGACGAGTTTAGGATCTTTTTGGATGTTAATTGATGTTTAAGAATGTTTAGAAGTGATGGATCTTGGCTGGGTAATGTTGTGGATGAGTTTGGAAGTGATTTCGGTTGTGTTTGGTAGCCGAAATGTTAGATTTGTTGTGAGCAGGGAGTTTAGGTGTTGTGGCTGAAGATTTTAATGCATGATGATGCATTAATCATCTGCTTTGATGTGTTTAAAACAGGGGAGACATCTTCGGATCCTTGTGGTGATGATCCGGAGGCTTGATCGGCGTTTCGGCAAGCTTGCGAAACGGAATTGGTGAGTGAAGTTTGTTTTTCAGCTTTGAAACCAGTGTTTGAAGGTTTTGGGAGCTTAGTTTAAGTCTAAGCAACTTAACTAAGCTCAAGAGTAAGTTTTCGGAGAAACTCTCTCTTTGATGAACCATGAGATGGCTGGATGCAATGTGTTTAATTTGCATGTTTAAATTCTGTTTTGAAAGCATGTTTTAGCATGATTTATGCTGGTTTTGAAAGCCATGAGTTGAAGGATGCTCAAGGTAAGAGATCCTTGGTTTGATATTGATAAATGTGTTTTGATGCATGGTGATGCATGATGGTTTAATGGCTTTGATTAATGCTTTAAAACAGTGGATTGTTGGTGAGAATTGATGTATATTGGCAAGTGATGTGTTGGTTTTAAAGTACTTGAATCGGATATAGTTAGCCGGCTATAGGATTGGGTGCACCGTGAATATAGTCGCCTTGGATGTTGAGGGGTTGTAATGGTACCGTAAACTCTATCCAAGTACACTAACGAGATGTCTAAGATCATAATGGTGGTTAAAATGCCATGTGAGGATCTTGTGTTGTGTGTCCCGTGTTCTCGTTAGTGATGTTATACAACTACCGATGAGTGATGTGGAGGGGTTGTAATTGTACCGTTAAACTCCATCACGGGTGTTGAGGTGTTGTGATTGTACCGGTAAACTCCACCTTGTGTGTTCGGTAGTGTGTATGAAGCGTATGGGACAACGCTTGTAATCTGCGTATCCGATTGTGTTTTATGTTGAAAATGGTTATGGTATCACTTGGAAGCCAATATGACATGTTAATGTTAATGAAGCATGAGATGCTTGTTGTGTATGCATTGTTGCATGAGAAATGATGTTTATAAATTTAAAGGCCTTTGAAAGGTGTTTTATAAAGTGCATTTTTGTGTTGTTTCTTTAGAGCATGCCTCACTAAGAAAATGTGCTTACGCTCTCTTTCTTGAACCAATAATGCAGAGAATTGAAGTGCTTAAAGGGCAGCAAGGAGGCTAAGAATCCAAGGGAAAGCTAAGCTCATGTATGGTGACTATTTTTACAACATTATTAGTTTTTGGTATTTGGCAATAGGAACCTAGGTTGTGTTTTTGGGAGATGTTTTGGACTCCCTGAGTGTGGCATAATGCCTTTGATGTTTTGGGATTGTAAATGGCCATTTTGGTGTTTGCTTTGATGATTTGATGCTTGGATGGTTTTCAATATTAGGATGCATGCCTATAGATTTGTGGTTTTTCCTAATTGATGCCATGAATGTGATTTGATGATGCTAACATGTACCTAATATGTATGATGACTTGTTGGCATGATTAGGAGGTCATTAGGATGTGTTTGAGTGGTTAATAGTATGTTAAACCAGAAAAATCTGCACTTTCTAGGCTGTCCGTATCGGAACGGGCACTACTGTTTCGAAACGGGGGCCTGTAATGGCCTTCGTGTATCGAAACGGGTAGAGGGCGTTCCGAAACAGATTGGCCACTGTCAAGCCCTGTTTCGAAACAGGTCTCAAAACGAACCCGTGTTTCGGAATGGTCGACCCCCGTTCTGAAACAGGTGACCGTTGGGCACTAATTTGAATGGTTTAAGGTTTGCAAGCTTTACGTTTTAGTCCTGAATTTTGTATATGCAATTGCTTGAGTTTGAGATGTCCGTTTAAGGTGAAATTTGACAGGGAAGCATGTAATATGATTAATTTCATACTGGTAATTTAAAAATCAGCTAAGTCCTTCATCTTTCAAGAATTTACATTGTGGTCCCTAAATGTTGTAATTTGTGCAATTGAGTCCCTTAACGTTTTCCGATCCCTGTGAATTTCAAGTACGCTCTTCTCAAGGGTACGCTTAGGATTAATATGCATCTAGACAAGTTTAAAAAGAAAAAAAGGTCAGTAATCAAGGTTGACTTTCGGGTTGACTTTGGTTTTCCCCGTGTAATCTTCGTAGTTCGGGTTAACCGTCTAGGCCGGGCTAAGGGGGTTACAATTGGGGTGCTACACTTGAAGTTTGTTTAAAGAAAAAAAGATACGTCCTAGAGGTGCCCGAAACTGTCTCTAGGAGAAGCTAGAGGTGCCCGAGATTGGCTCTAGAAAAAAAAAGAAAAAGTAAAAAAAATGAAATCATTAGAGATGCCTTTCTAGTGGTTGAACTACAAAAGAAACAAGAGGGAAACCCAAGTGAATTAAGGTGTTTATCAAGGTTTAATTAGAAAGTCGAAGAATCATTCTTATCATAAGGACCGCACACACTCACGAGATACATAGTTCGGTTCCAGGTAAGTCCTTTGTCATTCGAAAGGTTGACAATTAGGCGTAAATCTACACGGTATGTAAAGGTTGCTCAAGGTGCTCTCTCGAATAAGTTTACATATGATTTGAAGTTTTGGCATGTTATTGTTAGATTGCATTGCTTGAGAACAAGCAATAGTTCGAGTTTGGGCAATCCTTCTTGTCAAAAAAACATAGTGCTGCCAACCTCCATTATGTTCTAAACCTTCCCTAGATCTAAGGGTTGGTTGTGGAGTAGTTGTGAGAGTTTTGCTTGTCTTTGATTAGGTTTTTAGTTTTTGCAATAAAATTCAAGGTTTGTTTACTCTTGGTTCTTCATTGTTGCAATCTTTATCGGGAGAGAAGAGGGAAGCAATCTATTTGTTCAATATCGAGAGAGTTGGACTCACGAAACGAGTAAACACGGTTTTATCCAACCATAGGGTAAAGCTACTTCGGGTTAGGGATAAGTTAGAAGTTCAGCGACTAACAGAGGCTTCATAATCGGTTGGTGTTCACCCTTAGATTCACGCCTGGAGGTATCATCCAAGACGTGTTCGCCAATAGTACTTCGAGCTTAGGGATAAGAGGAAGTCATTGAAGGGAGCCTTGCTGAAACTTGAATCATTGCTTAACTGCCCAGGCAGTCACATTGGTCTCAGTCGAGGCGGGCATCTGCCGAGGCATACTTGTGGGTGGCTACCAAAAGTTGTTAAGTCGATATGCAAAATTGTGCCGAGACAATGCATTCAATCTCCACACTAAGAAGCATTCCAATACCGGCCCATTCTCTCACTCTGATTTCTCAATTTATTTTATTTGCTTTAATCTTAGTTTTAATCAAACCAAGTCTCAATATTTGTGTTTTTACTTTTACTTGTGCAGAAAAGTGAATTCCGAAAGGTTTTCACAATCCCTGTGGAGACGATATCTTAAATACTATAACTTGGCACCGTGTATACTTGCATGTAATTTGCACATCACTTTTGCACGCAACAATTGTCGAATAGAGTTGAGCATGTTTAACATAACGAGCTTCAGCTCAAAGTTAGATGCCCTTATTTCTGGCACAACGATCGATGGGTTGAGATCATTAAGGATGGGTGCAAAGTCGTTGCGAATGGGTCGTCGAGGTCGGGTTGGCAGTTGAACAACCAGCTGCCCCTCCCATGCTCTATCAGCTTTTGCATCATTAACAATTACTCCTACGCCAAATAGTGGATCATTGCCAACTCATTAGTCATTCAGGCCGTTATTTCCAATCGGTTCCGCCATTATCATGTGTTCTCTGCGTAGGGTTCTCAAGTATCTGTCGATCTCTGGATTATATGGAATAATGGGTTTCTCTCGATTAGTGCATCTTGTCATGCACTATAACTCACCTTAATTAATAAGAAAGACAAACAAAAATTAAAATTAAACTAAACTAAACAAATCTAAGCGCAATTACTACGTAATTATTGATTCTCAATCCCCGATAACGGCGCCAAAAAGTTGATGCTTGCAAAATAGGTATGCAAATTAGAGCAAGTATATTCGTTGATCAAGTAATAAAGTGATAGAGTAGAGTGTCGAACCCACAAGGATTGTATTAAGAAATACGAAGTGATCGTACTTAAGTGTTTGTGAGCAAGTATTGATTAGATGGTGATTATCAAAACTAAATGCAATAAAAGTAAAGATAGTAAAGATCAAGAAAAGCAGATGTTGAAACAGATATTCTAATGATTATGGAAACTGTGTTTATTGCATAAGAATTATGATGATTACTTATTTGAATGATATAGCGGTTGACAATACATGTCTGCATAAACCAATTATGTCTACCTATTTGACAGGGTTTTCTAATGAACTCCTAGACTCTCTCAATACCTCGAAGTTGATAACACGAAACTAAGGCAATACATGTCTGCGTAAACCCTAACAACTCTATTATCTATTCAAGTTCCCCTTATTGGTCGCTAAAACCCTAAACTTATGTCTAAGCCAGATTAGAACCTAAGTTGACAGCTTAAGCTCCACTATTCACGTTTGTATAACCTAACTCTCTCAAAATTAAGACATGGATCAATAGCTAAAAGACCTCTCTCGAAAGCTCTTACAGTAACTATGCATGAAGAACGATGAACAAAATAGATAAAAGAAAAGGCTATAACATTAAACGGTTAATCAAAACATGATATTCGAAAAACAATAAACCCCAAAAAAGTATTTAGCTAATATTTGAGCCTTAAACATCCATAAAAAAAGTATTAAAGAACATGACAGTTTATCAAGCAAGGGAAAAGAAAGAATCAAGCGTCTTTGTCATTCTCTTCCAAGTTCTCTAATTGTGTTGTAGGTCCTGCACTCCTAAAGCTTCTATCTGTGGCTCTCGTTGTGTGAAGAATCCTCTAGACCTTCGAATCTAGTGGTTCTCTAATAGCTGAAGGCTAAGGGTTGTCGTCTATGATCAAGCTGCCTTTTCTGCCCAAGTCTTCTTTATATAGGCAATAAACTAGGGTTTTGTAACCCCAAAGCGCATGAAGCCACTTAAAAATGATCTTTCTTTCCCGCTTCATTCAATGATTTCCATATCCAGTGAGAATCTACGTGTGCCAAAGTCTGATTCATCTCCAACTCTTCTACCTTGTCTGCTCAACGCGAAAGGGATGCCACTCTACTGCCCTAGCACTTCTCTACCTCAACAGCTTCATGCACAAGCACCACTAAAACGTACTACCTTCCCCATTAAACGCATCAAAATATAAATAATTAAGCGCGAGCACCATAACTCCCTAACTATGTGCAAACTACATGAAAAATACTCTTAAATGCAACTATATGAGCCTAAACACATGCAAAAGCTATGTAAAAAGGGTAAATAAAATAGGTTATCTACACATTCATCAATGTTAAAAGTGCTTTTCTAAATGGTTTTATAAATGAAAAAGTGTATGTTGAACAATCTCCCGGTTTTGATGATCCAAAATATCCAACCCATGTTTTCAAACTTTCAAAAGTTTTATATGGTTTGAAACAAGCTCCTGGAGCTTGGTATGAAATGTTTTCAAATTTTCATGTTGAAAAAGGTTTTGAAACATGAAAGGTTGATACTACACTTTTTATCAAAAGAAAAGGCAAAGATATTTTAGCAGTTCAAATATATGTTGATGATATTATTTTTTGTTCTACTAATGAATCTCCTTGCCAATAGTTTGCTAAGTTAATGCAAGGTGAGTTTGAAATGAGCATGATGAGGAAGCTCTCTTTTTTCTTGGGACTCCAAATCAAACAAAGAAAGGATGAAATCTTCATCAATCAAGCAAAGTACATCATGGGTATGCTCAAGAAGTTTGGCTTAGAGAATGTGAAGCCTTAAGCTTTATAGATCTATGGTAGGTTGTTTGCTTTATATTACCGCAAGTAGATCGGATATTATGTTTAGTGTTTTCTTGTGTGTTATATTTCAAGCTACTCCTAGAGAATCACATTTACAAGCCGTTAAGAGAATCTTTAGATACCTTAGAGATACACCTAATTTAGGTCTTTGGTATTCTAGAGTTTATGGTTCTTTGGTATCCTAGAGACTCATCTTTTAGTTTGCATGCTTATTCGGATGCGTATTGTGGAGGTTGTAAGATAGATAAAAAGAGTACCTTCGGTACTTTTTAATTCCTAGGAAACATGCTTATATCATAGTTTTCTAAGAAACAAAATAGCCAGTAGTTGTTGTGCTCAAGTCCTATGGATAAAACAACAACTCTTAGATTATAGAATTTATGTAGGTACCATTACCATTAAGTGTGATAATACCGGTGCTATTTGTCTCACTAAAAATGCCATCCAACATTCTAGAACCAAGCATATAGAAATAAGGCATCATTTCATTAGGGATCGTGTCTTAAAAGATGGTGTGTTTCTTATGTATGTAGATACCTTGCAGTAAGTAGCAGATATCTTTACCAAACCTTTAGATAAGGAGCATTTTTGGACTCTTAGGAGAGAGTTAGGTCTTACAAGCCTTTCTTGAACCTTAGAGCCTTTGGTTGTTCTTAAATATTGCTTGAATTTGTTTGAAATCCATGTTTATGTGATTTTAACATCATTTGCATCTATTCAAATAGTTAGGGGGACTATGTATCTTGTATTGTCTTTACATGTATGCTCATTCATCAAAAAAAAAATGCATTTCAATTCGATTAAAATTGAATTTTTGGGTCCTTTGCCACCAAAATTGTCCATTTTGTGCAAATGGTACAGGTATAGGGCATCCTGTAATGGTACAAGTTCTTAGGGTAGCATTTCGGTACTAAAAACTCAGTACCGGTATGCCTCGAGGATTGGTATAGCCTGGTTCTGTACCGGTACGCGGCATTTTAGTACGCGTATCTTCGTACCGGTACGTAAGTATTTGAGGCATTAAAAGGGGATTTCGAAATCACAATTAAACACAACATCTTTTCTTCCAAAAACCGTAGTCGTTTCTATCTATAAAAACCCTCAAAACCTCTCAACTCTTCGTCAAATTTCTTGGGAGATTTTGTTTTCAACATCAAACCCAACTCTTTCTACATCAAATTTGTTCGAATCATCTCCTCATTCATCCATCATTCAAGGTAAAACCCCTATTTTACACTTATTTCTAATTTCTTTATATTTGTATAGTTTTTAGGTTTGATTCTAGTATTTTTAGGATGTATTAAATCCATACTTTCAAAATATTTTTCAAAACTGAAAATGGGTAAAGTACCAAAATGGTCACTGAATTTTGTTATGAAAAATTGTTGAGTTTTTACGTGATCGATTTCCTTCAACCGTTCTAGCTCGCCAAGCGTGGAGAAGTTGGATTTTTGGGTGTTTTAGTGGAAGCTAAAGAATAAGAAATGGACACAAGGATTTATAGTGGTTCGACCTTCTAACAAGCACCTACATCCACTACCTTAGCTTCCCACTAAGGATTTCAACCAAATTAACAAAGAATTATGTCCCCTTTTCTCGGCTTAGGAGGAAACCGTTACAACTATTAAGCTAACTACCCTAAGCTTAATCAAACACTCTCTTACAAGAGATATTCCAAGCAAACTTGAAATCCCTCTAATAGGTATTTGTTTGCAATCTTAAGCTCTCACCCAAAACCTATACACTTGAGCAAATTTGACAATTAAGCTCACAAGTGTTGTCTATACAAGAAAATGTACAAATAAGATCTAAGACAATTTTGACATCATATAGTTGTTGACAATAGAAGCATTAGTCTTCTCTTGATGCTTGCCTTTTATACTCCCAATTGAGTTTTTAGCCATTGAGGATCGTTGAGGTTGTTTTGGAGCCGTTGGAGACTTTATTTCCCACCATAAATGTTGTTTTGCAGACGTTCGTTTCGAAACAATCGACCTTGTATCGAAACGACCTTCTTCAGAACTAGCTGTTGAAGTATGATGCAGCAAACCGTATCGAAACGCCTATGGCCGTTTCGAAATGCTCTTTGATCCGTATCGAAACGGTAGCAACCCCGTTTCAGAATAGTGACAGTTGAGCTGCAATTGAAAAGGTCGTTGGGAAAATAGCCGTTGGGGAGGTTTTGATCATTGGGCGTATCGAAACACCAAAGGGGTGTTTCGAAATGAAGACCCTCCGTATCGAAATGGGCTAGCCCTGTTTCGGTACAAGTTTTGGCAGTTTCAAACTATTTCGATACAGGTCCCCCTATTTCGAAACGGGTACCTTGAAAACTATAGTTTGGTTACTTAAAAACGTTTTAAACCTTGCCAAAAACCATTTAAGACTTCCACAAACTTATTTTCAAGTTGTTTTGACTTAAAGACATTTTTGAAATCTTTTCAATTTAGTTCAAAACTATTTTTCAATTATTATATCAAAACATTAGTTCTTCGATCTCCCCCTTCTTGATATAATAAAACCAACTTGAAATTTTGTTTGGGATTCTCCCCCTTCAAGTTTAAAAATTTGAATAAAAGATTTCAAAATTGACAAGTAATTAAATCTCCCCCTAATTCATTTGAAAATACAATTTTTCAAACTAAACTATCCCCCTTTTTGTTATATCAAAAATAAAATTAAAATAACTTTAAGTTAAAATAACTTGGGAGGTTAAAAATGACAAAAATAAGAATTATGTTTTTAAAATGGCTCCCCCTTACTCAAAGCATCATCAAAGAATGTTAGTCCAACATATGATAATCTAGTTGAATTAAAAATAAATAAATCGAATGAAAGACAAATGAATTCAACTAAATTTTACCACACTTGAATCCAATGGAGGATGTGAAGCCTTCCTTCTTCAAGTTCTCTCTTTGTGTGCATGGAGCTCCCCCTCAAATTTGGACTTGTTGATCACTCTCCATCACACCTAAACAAGACAATCAAGTAATTTTGGTATCCAGATTGCTTTGGATCCATAGACGTTAGTTGCACAAAGTTTAGTCCCCTTAGGAATCCATTTTTCAATTTCATTCTTTTTAGTTGAAGTACTTAGTCCTTTTGGGACCCAAATACTTCTAAAACATGTACCTTTCAAAAATCTAGGGGCACTAGATTGTCTTTGATAAAATTTTGATTTTCCAAAATCATTTTTCTTTTCTAGTTCATTGAAAATCAAAATCTTTTCTTTCTTAAGATCATCAACTTCTTTTTGGTGATCTTTTTCCATCGTTTGAAGAAAATTTTTTAAATCTAAAACTTTAAGTTCAAAATCTTTAAGTTTTGCTTCAAACTCTAGATTTGTTTTGGAAAGCAAATCATTTTCCTTTTTCAATTTTGAAACTAACTTTTTCTTCTTTGAAAATGATGCCTTAAATTCCAAAAGCAGATCATCATAGGCATCTTGTAACTCATCAAATGTACATAAATTTGAAATAGATGAGTTAGAAGTTACCTCCCCCTCATTGAGGGCCATTAAGCATAGGTGGGCTACCTCATCATCGGTGGAGTCTTCATCACTCCATGTGGCCACATATGTTTTCTTTGAAGATGATCCCTTTTTGTTGGACTTGTGGGAATCCTTCATCTTCTTCTTCGATTCATGCTTGGATTTGTCCATCTCGCTCTTCATGAATCGGGTGAATTTCTTGAAGAGATAGGCCATCTCTTCATCTTCACTTTCCTCCTCACTTAGTTCCACATGATGGCATGTGGAGGATTTTAGGGCAACGGCACTCGCATTGATGCCTAGCTCCATGAACTTCTTCTTCCCCATCTTTCTTATCTCTTCCTTCTTCTTCTCCTCTTCTTTGTCTTTCTTCATGATTTGGTGAGTGAGAAGTGACCCCTGAGTTCATCAAGCTTCAAGGTCTTTAAATTTTTGGCTTCGATGATGGCGGTATTCTTTGAGTCCCATGACTCGGGAAGAAAATATATAAGCTTACGAACAAGCTTTTCTTCCGGAATGACTTCACCATAACCCTAGAGTCCATTGGTGATGGTGGAGAATCGATGGAACAACTTCTCAATGTCCTCTTCCGGATCCATTTTGAAGTTTCCACACTCTAGGTTGAGGAGGCCGATCTTGGCCTCCTTTACTTCGTTTGTCCCCTCGTATGTAACTTCGAGCTTGTCCCAAACTTCCTTGGCACTCTTGCAAGAAGACATCTTCTCATATATGTTGAGGCTAAGTGCACAAAAAAAAGAAGTGCAAAGCCTTGCAATTTAGCTCCATCTTCTCACGATCATCGGCGCTCCACTCCGCCTTGCTTCCTTTTGGTACGAACAGGCCATCTTCAATAATATCCCAAGTTTGTAGTCTTTGGATTTGACAAAGAACATCATCCTCGTCTTCCAATATGCATAATTTGTCCCGTCGAAGAAAGGTGGTATGTCGATGGATTGCGCCATTGAGGCGGTTATTTGAAATGTTGATCGAGCTTGCTGGATCGCCTCAATAGGGTGTTATTCCTCTTCAATTGAGCCAAGATCTGATACCAATTGTTGAGTTTTTATGTGCTCGATTTCCTTCAACCGTTCTAGCTCGCCAAGTGTGGAGAAGTTGGATTTATGGGTGTTTTAGTGAAGCTAAAGAATAAGAATTGGACACAAGTATTTATAGTGGTTCGGCCTTCTAACAAGAAACTACATCCACCACCGTATCTTCCCACTAAGGATTTCAATCAAATTCACTAAGAATTTTGTCCCCTTTTCTCGGCTTAGGAGGAAACTGTTGCGTTCGTGCAGTGACTATAAATGATACGCAAATGGTGCAAGTATACACGTCAAACGAGTAATAAAGTGATGAGTGGGTATCGTCTCCACAGGGATTGGAGGTGAACACAGTTCTGTTTCCAAATTGCTATAGTAACCAAATTGTAATGTGAGTATGCTAAGGCAGAATGAATGAGAGAAAATGCGGTAGCAAAACAAGCAAACAGAGAAGGGGTAATCAATGGTAGATAGGTCCTCTCTCGGATACGAAGCTCTCTACGGAATGGCTAGCCAGCTCCTGAAGGATAACCCTCTCAAACCTCATAACAATGCTGACAGATCCTAGTTCTCTCACTATGCTCGGCAGGATTTACTTAGGCTGCTCCTAAACTATCTCTAGCAAGAAGGCTGGGAGACTAAAATGCTACACCAATACCTCTCGACTTAACTCTAGACACTCTACTCTCCTAATCTTTATCCCTCTTAGCCGTTTAAACCTATCACTTATCACTAAGGCAGGTTGGAGTCCTTCCTCTTGGTGGTTACTCCATTGCTTATGGGATCTAAGGCTAGCTCTCTCATTCACTCCACCTACCTAATGCTAAAGCAATGACCCTCTCTCGAAGGTTGTCACACACTACTCTAACTGTCACTATTAGCTAAGGCTTGCTCTCTTAATCGCTACCCCCATCTGCACCTGGGAACGGCCAACTTTCGAAGGCATCATAAGGAATGGCCTATCTCTCGAGGCGCTAACATCCCTAATCTCTTACAACCCTGGGTTGTTCCTAAAGAAAGGCCAACTCTCGAAGGCGCTTAAGGTAGGGACTAAATTTCGAGGCACTTACAACCCTAAGATCTTACAACTTCAAGGAAATTAAGTATAACATAAACAAAGCAAAGCTCAAGAGAGAACAGTAAACATCAACGTGAGATTAAGAAAATAAAAAGAGTATCATCCAGCAAAACCATAGCCATCTAAGATAGTTCATGGCTGGGCAATATTCAAACGTATCATTCTCATACAACCCTCCAGATAAATAAATGCTATAGTAAAAAGGAAAGATAAACTCCCAGTTCGCCAGTGGACTGCCATGACCGCCTTAGGTTCACCGCCTCGGAAGAGGACGGTGAGGCCACGCCTCAAGCTTCCCGATGAAGGAAACCAAGTCTGGTCAACGATGAAGTGCTCCTCCCCTTTGTTGTGCTACTTTTGCATTGTTTCTCTCTCGTCCAACCTCTCTTTTTTCTGTCTTGAAGTGATAAAGCCTTTATATAGTGAGAGGGTGGTCTTCTAGGGTTTTGGTGCCTTGGTATCTCGTTGGGGATCCCAAAGAATATGCTCCGACAAGCTCTGTCTACCAGCAGACAAAAAGGACGGTCTGCAAATGGAGTGTGGCTGCTGCATAAAGCTGTCTGACAGTGTCAGGCGTCCTTTCCTGCACTTCATGTGCTTGTACTTTCTTGCGCCAGCTAGCCTTCTTTCTCCTCCTTGGCTATATCATTTTGTTCCTTGCTTCTTCCCTTGCATTTTGTTCTGTCATCCTGCACACAAACAGGCAAAAACCACCTTTTCCGCAGCACCAACTCCACACGAGCAATAAATTGAAAAGCACCCATAATATACTAAAAATGTAGCCTATATGCAATGTAATGCACCTGAAAACAAGCAATTGTTTTAGCAAAGTGGCATAAATATATAGGTAATAGCATAGCTATCACACCCTTAAACTTAAGCTATTGCTTGTCTCAAGCAATGAGTAAAAATAAACAAAAGGGATGCTATGGCAAAGATTTAGCAAGGGGTTAATACTATAGCAGTGTTTCAGCTTTCAGAAAAAATAGGCATTCAATATCAACAACATTTATTTGAGACTGGCAATAATTTCTCTTAAGAGCAAGCTTCTAGTGAGTGTGTGCGCAAGATTACTTTCGAGCTATGCGTGATATGCGGAAAAAAATTCAAGGAAGCTCAATGATAATGCCTTAGCAATGAAATTTTTAAGTATTATAGAGTTCTACAAAAATGAAAAAGGTACTGTTACGAAGGGTGTCGGCTCATCACACCTACCGTCCTTAACTCTAGATGAGCAGGGAGCACACCTCTCACCCTCGAGCCAGTAGGTAGAGTCATCCCGTGACAACTTTCATTCACTCATGTGCTTTTCATTGCCACTTATTAAAAAAAATTAAAACACGGCCTGAAGACTGCACAGTGGAGTGTCCTTCTACAGTTATGCTATAGCATTTATTCAATGGTCGGTTTTTAGGCATAAGGGAGTCTTCTTTTTCTTTTAAGCTCTTTTTTCATTCTTTCATGCAAGGCATTACTAAGGTCCTTCCTAAAAAGTTTTTTCTAAACCTATCAAGCAGAGAAAGAAAGCAATTTGTGCCTAAAATTATTTTCTATAGCAAACTCACTCCTAAGATAGTTCCTTAAGTCTCATGCAGTTGTAAATTTTTTTTGAAAATGTTCAGTTCAGGCCTTTCGAATGATCATCACTAAGCATCATCAACACATTTGCATATTTCTTCCTAGCTGAACAGAATACCATAGAAAAACTTTTGTCTACTCTTACAATGCAAATGTTATGGTCCTAAACTAAGCGAAGGCGAAACACCATCCAAACTTGGAGATGTGTCGTCCTCGATGCATGAAAAAAATGTTATGCAAAATGCTGGTGCAAAAATAAACTAAAAAGAACGAAAACTAAACTAAATAAATGTACCTCATGGGTGCTGAGGTCAATTGTCACTGGTGTCATCTGTGGAGTGGTCGTCGTGCGCCATTGGAACTGTTGAGGTTGCACTGTCATCAGATAGGGCAGGGGTCGGAGCAGTTTGTTTGACAGTGCGTCCTGCTGTGCGTTTGTAACGTTTTGGATTGGATGTCGTAGCATCCTCATATGGTGGCACAGTAGGATTGGTTCCAGTTGTGGGGGCAGCCTCAGCCATAGGCTGATCATCGTCACTCAAAGTGGTGGCTGGCTCCCTTTGCGATTCAGGTGGCTGGGATGATGCTGTAGCAGGTTTTGTGCTTCGTGTTCTCTTCCTGGTGGGTGTGGAAGCAGGATCAATTTGATGTGACTTTTGAGTTGAGGGGTCTCTAGTAGCTGGCTCTAGGGCAAGCATTGGGTTGACTTTCTTCCGAGCTGTCAACTTTCTCTTCTGGGCTGGTTGGGGTGTGCTTGCTGCGGCATTCTGGTCTTGCAGTTCAGAAGTGACGAGGAATTCTTTTGGAAATGGGGGAAACGGGATTGCAATTCCCAGTAAGACCTCGGAGAAGCACTGTGAGATAGCCACATCCCTTTGGTTGGCGTATTTAAAATAGGTGCTCAGTTGTACCCTTAAAATGTGAAGCTCTATGGCCAAGTGGGTTGCTTTAGCAACCAATGCTGCAGTCCTTGCGGCAGCAAAGCTCTTGGCTCCTCCCTCCAGGGTCTCGCTTGGAGCATCCTCATCAAAGCCTTTCAGCTGAGGAATCTGGGCAGGTGTCAACCCCTTTTTACCCTCCATGCGCTCATCCTTAGCCGGGTTTTCAAACACCTCCTTCCTTCGGCAGAGGGCGGTTATTAGATTTGGGAAAATCAAAGGACTTTTGCTCCTCTTAAGGCATGCGTAGACTTCATCCACCACCAACTTCCCTACATCGATTTGTCGACCATTAATTATGGAATGAATAATCAGGAGCCGAGATAGATGCATTGTGGTTGTATGTAACATGGGGATCAGTCTCGTTCGAAGCAGATGATTACATAATTTTGCTTCAGGCTTTAGCCTCCCCTCTCCACTGTCATGGTGTTCATGTTGAGTTCCGTCCCTTGAAAACACAGTTCCTTTACGATTACTTCTTGCACCTTGTCGTCTAGCCCAACAATAAAACTACCATGCTCATCCACTACGTTTTTCAGGCCGTAAAATTTATTCACTGCTGCAGCAGTGAATTTCACTTGGTCTCCTCTAACGTGGACACTCGACTGTGTTGGGCTAGTCAAGTGCGCATAGAACTCCTTCACTAATGGGACGCATATGCCTTGGGGATGCTCAACTAGCTTTCTCAAGTTGTGCGTGGCTATGGCATCGAGCAAGGCTGACTCGAAGTTCTCCTCATTTTCTCTAGGGAATCGGAGTCCTTGCTCCGGCAGTAGCTTTCTATCTTTTAGACTTAGCCATCTTTCATGGGCTTCTTCATCGTAAAAGAGTTTGATCTTGACGGATGGTGGGTTCTGAGAACTGGAGGCAGCACCGGAGACATTTTGCAGCGGACCATTGTTGGAGGCTTGGAGGTGGGTCTTTTGTCTTTCTAAGGAAACAGATGTTTGTGTAGGGAAGAAAGTAAAGAGAAGAGTTGAATGGGTTGAGGTTAAGTGAAAAAGATGAAGCGTGAGGACGGTTGGAGAGGGGAGTGGGGGGGAACGTGTGGAAAGTTTCCTTGGGAAACGGCTAACCTCTGACTCTTCTTGTAACGCCCCGGTTTTGGGCTTAGAAGTTTTGGGCGTTGACCGGTTTGGTCAAAGTCCTGTTCGAATCTTAAGAGGTTAAATTAGGAAAGCCTAGTTCGGGTTGCATTAAAAATATGGAAAAATGTTCTAAAATCATCTTTTAATATAATTAGATGAACTGTGAAAACAATTTTGGAAAATGAGGTTTGGAAGGTTGACATTTTGGCTAGTGACCAAAATGTAATTTTCGCAAATTTGGTGGCTGTTTTAAAAAGGATTGAAACTTTGAATCTTTAAGGAGCTATTTGCCCAAAAGTGAATTCTCCAGATTTTTCTAAGATATTTTAATCCTAAATTCTGATTTTAAAGGTTTCATAAAAGGAGGGAAACTCATTTTTACTATTTTCTTTCCTAACTTCCTATTTTCTTCTCTCATTTTCTCTCCAACCAAACATTTCTTTTTCCAGAGATTTTGATCTGATTTCTTCATCTAAAATCATCCTTTCAACTCACAATTGATAGCAAATCATTGTGTCATCAAAACCTACTCAATTGCTACAAGTTTCAACAAGGTTTTCATTCCAAAAAGTGGAGAATCACAAGTTTGGAGGTATGAACGATTTCTCCTCTGAACTTTAAGTTCTTTAATGAAATTCCTAAAGTTTTCAATCCTAAATTTATGTTTAATTAAAGGTTTTCAAGTAGATTTGTGGATCTTGGCTAATTATGCAAGATTTTGATGTTTTCACTTGATTTTCGTTAGATCTGAGTAATCTGGGTTTTAAGAGGTGTTTTTGATGTTAAATGAACTCTAAATTGATAAGGAAATGAGTTTTGATCAATGCAATCCCGGATAGGTTGAGTTTCCTAAGTTTAGCTTGTGTTTTAAGGTGGTTTTTGAGGTGATCTTGGTGATCTGATGTTGCTGGAGGTATAAGGATGGTTGTAGGTTGTTTTTAGATGTTAAATGGTGATGATGGATGTTAGGTTTTGCTGGGTTATGGCTGGGCTTTGTTTAGAAGTGGTTTTGATGCATTTTCGGTTGTGTTTGGTGGCCGAAAATGGAGGTTGGATGAGAGCAGCGAGTTTAGGTGCTTTCATTGAAGTAATTGATGCATGGTGATGCATTAATTTACTGCTTTGATGTGTTGAAACAGGGGAGGCATCTTTGGATCCAAGTTTGGTTGATCCGGAAGCTTGATTTCGTGCTTCGGCAAGTGGCGAAGTGGAAATCGGTGAGTGCAATTATGGAAATTGGATTTCAGCTTTTTAAACCAAGGTTTGAAGGTTTTGGGAGCTTAGTTTAAGTCTAAACAACTTTGCTAAGCTCAAGTGTAAGTTTTCGGATTTTCTCTCTAGTGGTGGCCATGATTTTGATGTGATGCAAAATGATGATTTGCATGTTTTAATTACTGTTTTGAAAGCATGTTTTAGCATGGTTTTTGCTGATGATGTAAGCCATATGTTGAAGGTAACTCTAGGTAGGAGTTCCTTGATTTTGCACATTGAAATGATGTGGTTTGATGCTTTGAAATGCATGATGAAATGGCTTGATTTAATGCTTTAAACAGTGGATTAAATGATGAAAATGATGTATATTGGCAAGTGATGTTTTTAAAATGTTAAGGTCACTAAGGTGGTTAAAAGTCCTTGAGTGAGCCTTGTTACTTATGAACATCAAGGTGGTTAAAATTCCTTGGATGGTTCATGTTGCGGACACTAAGGTGTTTAAAAGTCCTTAGGTGATCCTTTCTATGGTGTTTAAAAGTCCATAGGCCAAGGTGTTTAAAAGTCCTTGGGATCAAGGTGTTTAAAAGTCCTTGATGTGATTCATTCATGGTGTTTAAAAGTCCATGGCCAAGGTGTTTAAAAGTCCTTGGGATCAAGGTGTTTAAAAGTCCTTGATGAGATACTTTCTATGGTGTTTAAAAGTCCATAGGCCAAGGTGTTTAAAAGTCCTTGGGGCCAAGGTGTTTAAAAGTCCTTGGGAAGTTGTTGAACTTGTTTTATGAAATGGAAATTGTCACTTGAGCCTATGAAGCATGAGATTGCTTGTTTTAAAGTGTGCTTTGAGCATGTGCAAAGGTTGATTTTAAGCATGATTTATAAATGGTTTTAATTGAATTATTGAATTGTTTTTAATGAGCATGCCTCACTAAGCTTTTGCTTACGCTCTCTACGTTTTCTTAATTCAATAATGCAGATCATTAGAGTACCTTAAGGGCAGCAAGAAAGGGCAAGCAATCAAGTTCAAGTGAAGCTCAAAGTATGAAGGTTTTATAAGTGCAATTTAGCTTTTGTATGTTTTGGCAATGGGGGACCAATGTGTATGTTTTGGGAGGTGTTTGAGGCTCCCTAAGTATGTTGAATGTTGATGTGTTTGCTGGTTTTTGCATTGGAACCATATATGCTTGTTTTGGAAGTTTGGTGTTGAATAGCTAGCTTGTTAGGAAGCATGCCATTAGAATTTGGGGCTTTTCATATGTGTTGGTTATATGTTGAATTGGTGCTGCATTTTTGGTCCTTGCATGTTGGTAGACTATGTGGTATGATTTGGTGTTGTTTAATTGAAGTTTGAAGCATGTTTGTTGCTGTTTTATGTCGTTTTCTGGCAGGAGTATCGATACTCGAGCTTGCGTATCGATACGCAAGAGCCAAATCTGCAGATTTCTGGCCATGCGTATCGATACGGGTTGGGTATCGATACTCGTCCAAGTTTCTGTTTTCCCCGTGTATCGATACGACTCCAGGCGTATCGATACACGACCGTTAATCTGGTTAAAAGTATCTTTAAATGTTTTGTTTGGTTTACGTTTTGGTCCTGAATCTTGTTTGTTCAATTGTATGAGTTTGGGAAGTCCTTTTGAGCTGAAATTTCACAGAGAAGCATGAAATCTATTTAATTTCAAGATGGTAACTTCAAATTTGGTTAAGTCCTTATATTTATCAGAAATTACAATTTGGTCCCTAAAGTTGTAATTTGTTCAATTGGGTCCCTGTTTGACCTCTGATGTTTGTGATCTTTGAGTATGTTGTTTGTATGATCACACATAGGTGTAATGTGCATCTAGATAAGATTAAAAAGAAAAAAAAAAGGGTCGTTAATCAAGGTTGACTTTCGGGTTGACTTTGGTTTTCCCCGTGTGACTTTCTTAATTCGGGTCAACCGTCTAGGCCGGGTTAAGGGGGTTACATTTGGTGGTATCAGAGCTGAGTTCTCGAGTAATTGGGAATGTATGTATGCATGATTGAAGCATGTTGCTTTGTATGCTTGTTGTTTGAAAGCATGTTCAGTGGCTTGAGATGTTGATGCAACTGAGTTGTATGTTGTGATGTTGCATGCTGAGGGTACCCATTGCCAAACAAAAGCTAATGAAATGAAATTGATTTTGATTGAAATGGAGCTTGAATACTTGGATTGCTTACCTTGCTGGGCCTGACTTGTTTTATTTTGCATTGTTGTTGCATGGTAAAAGTATGGCACCACGAAGAGAGTTAAGAGGTAATGCGAGAGCTGCGGCTCCTAACGAGAATGAGAATGAAGAGCACACTGGTAGTGCTGTGTTACCCCCTCCTCCGCCTGGTGGTGGTGATGGAGGTGCGAGAGCTGAAGCTGCAGCTGATGCTGGTGCTGGAGCTGCAGGACCAGAGGTTGGTCAGGGGCAAGCGATGCCTGATATGTCTGCTTTGGTACAAGCTATTGCGGGTGCTTTTCGAGCAGCAGTAGCTGGAGCTCAGGGAGCTGGGCATCAAGGGGATGCTGGAGTCAGATTGCCTTTGGAGCGTCTGCGCAGTCTTGGAGGGACTGAGTTTAGAGGTTTATCAGCTGAGAGTTCTGAGGCTTGGCTTGAGAGTACCAAGCGTATCTTGGGTCAGATGAGTTGCACAGATGTGCAAAAGCTGGGCTGTGTTGTGTCCTTGCTGCAGGACGATGCTTATACGTGGTGGACGACTACCATTTCGGGGATGGCTGAAGCTGATGTTACCTGGACATTCTTTCAGAATGTGTTTAAGAGAAGATATCTGGGGGTGAGATATCTGGATGAGAAAAAGCGGGAATTCATGTCTCTTACTCAAGGGAGCATGAGTGTAGCTGAGTACGAGGTACAGTTTGTACGGCTCAGTCAGTATGCACCGGAGCTGATACCCGATGAGCGGGCGAGGTGTGAGAGGTTTCGTTACGGTCTTGTGACGGATGTAAAGACATATATGTTGGCTGCTGAGTATGAGGATTTTGATGTGTTGGTGAGTCGATCCAAGGACATTGAGATGAACCTGAGTTTGTCTGCTAGAGGTGCTGGAGCAAGTGCTGGAAAGAGACCAGCTGAGTATAGTTCCGGAGGTGGACGGAACAAGAGGGGACGCGATCAGAAGTATCAGTCCTCAGCCAAGAGAGGTGGCGGTGCACCTGCTAGAGGAGGTTATGCTAGAGCTGATCCTAGTGCTTGTTGGATCTGTGGTTCACGTGGTCACTTGAAGCGTGACTGTCCTCGTGCTGAGAGAGTAGCACAAGCTCCTGTTGTGGCAGCTGGTAATGCTGGTGGAAATGGATGCTGGAATTGTGGTTCTGCAGACCACATAAGGCGAGATTGTCCGAGGTTGGCTGGTGGCCAAGAGCGTGCTCCTGTTGTTGCAGCAGCACAGAGAGGTCGTGGGCGCGGCCGTGGTAATTTCCAGAGGAGAGAGGAAGGTGGCCGAGGGGTAGCTCATGTTGTAGCTATTCAGCCTGAAGGTGGAGGCCAAGCGAGGGTGTATGCTCAGAGAGAGGGCAGGAATGATGCAGATGTGATTGCAGGTACCTTTACTTTGCAGTCCTTGTCATTGCTTTCTTTGATTGATTCTGGATCTACGCATTCATATATTCTTCGTGAGCATGCTGAATTGCTTGGTTTGCCTGTTGAGTCTTTGGATGTTGGTGTTCGGGTCACTAGTTCTTTTGGTGAGACTGTTGTGACTCGAAAGTTGTTTAGAAGGTGCCCTTTGGTTGTTCAAGAACATGTCTTTCATGTTGATCTTATGGAGTTGCCCTTCTATGGTTTTGATGTGATCCTTGGTATGGATTGGCTTGCTGAGCATCGTGCTGTTGTGGATTGTGAGAATAAGCGTGTTTCGCTTAAGCTTGCGGATGATTATGAAGTTGTTGTGGTTGGTGAGAATGTGAAGTTTCTTGCCAATGTGGTATCTTCTTTGGAGGCGAGCAGGATGCTGAGGCAAGGTTGCGAAGCTTATCTAGCTTTTGTGATGAATCCTAGCTCAAAGGAGTTGAGGGTGCAAGATATCAGGGTTGTAAAGGAGTTTCCTGGTGTTTTTCCTGAAGAGTTGCCTGGTTTACCTCCTAACCGCGAGGTGGAGTTTGGAATTGAGCTGTATGAGAATACAACTCCTGTGTCCATTACTCCCTATAGAATGGCACCTAAGGAGCTGAAGGAGCTGAAGACGCAGTTGCAAGAGCTGCTTGATCGTGGTTTTATCCGGCCGAGTGTATCGCCTTGGGGTGCTCCTGTCTTGTTTGTGAAGAAGAAGGATGGCACTATGAGAATGTGCATTGATTACCGTCAGCTGAACAAGTTGACTATCAAGAATCGGTATCCTTTGCCGAGGATTGATGATCTCTTTGATCAATTTCGGGGAGCAGCTGTGTTCTCTAAGATTGACTTGAGGTCAGGGTATTACCAGTTGAAGGTGAAAGATGTGGATGTGCCTAAGACAGCTTTCAGGACAAGGTATGGGCATTATGAGTTCCTTGTGATGCCGTTTGGGTTGACAAATGCTCCTGCTGCTTTCATGGACATGATGAATCGTGTTTTTCATGAATACCTGGACAAGTTCGTTGTGGTGTTCATTGATGATATCCTCGTGTACTCGCGTACTGAGGAGGAACATGAAGAGCATCTGAGGATTGTTTTGCAAGCTTTGTTGGAGAATCAGCTTTATGCTAAGTTGAGTAAGTGTGAGTTCTGGCTTAGGGAGGTGGTGTTTCTTGGGCATGTTGTCTCAGCTGAGGGGATTCGTGTTGATCCTCAGAAGATTGAGGCGGTGATGAGCTGGAAGGTTCCTAAGTCTGTTCATGAGGTCCGTAGTTTCCTTGGTTTGGCGGGATACTACCGGAGGTTTGTGGATGGTTTTTCCAAGATTGCTGCTCCTTTGACAAAGTTGTTGCAAAAGGATGTGAAGTATGAGTGGACAGAAACGAGGCAGCAAGCTTTTGAGAAGCTGAAGTTGGCTTTGACGCAAGCTCCTATCTTGATTCAGCCTGAATCAGGGAAAGAGTTTGTGGTTTACAGTGATGCATCCTATGTTGGTTTGGGGTGTGTGCTGATGCAGGAGGGTAAGGTTGTGGCTTATGCGTCGCGGCAGTTGAAGGTGCATGAGCGCAATTATCCTACGCATGATATTGAGCTGGCTGCAGTGGTTTTTGCTCTGAAGATCTGGAGACATTATCTGTATGGTGAGAAGTGTACTGTGTACACAGATCACAAGAGTTTGAGGTATCTGATGTCTCAGAAGGAGTTGAATCTAAGGCAGCGTCGTTGGTTGGAGTTGCTCAAGGATTATGATCTGACGATTGAGTATCATCCTGGAAAGGCCAATGTTGTTGCGGATGCCTTGAGTAGGAAGGTAGCTGTTGAGCTGAGGGCGATGTTTGCTAGCTTGAGCATATCGCGAGATGGTGGTCTTGTGGCTGAGTTGCAAGTGAAGCCATCTTTGGTTCAGTTGATCAAGGATAAGCAGTTGTTGGATGATTCCTTGGTGTCTCATGTTCAGGATATCGCGGAGGGTAGACCTTCGGATTTCAGTTTCAATGATGATGGTGTGCTGTGTTTTGGGAGTCGAATAGTAGTGCCTGCTGATGCTGAGTTGAGGCGTGCTATTCTGACTGAAGGTCATAGTAGTCCTTTTGCTATGCACCCTGGTAGTACTAAGATGTATCGTGATCTTCGTGATGAGTACTATTGGGTTGGTTTGAAGAAGGATGTTGCAGAGTTTGTGAGCAAGTGTTTGGTGTGTCAGCGAGTTAAGGCTGAGCATCAGTTTCCTTCTGGGTTGTTGCAACCGTTGAAAATCCCTGAATGGAAGTGGGAGAGGGTTACCATGGATTTTGTATCTGGTTTACCTTTGTCTCCATCAAAGAAGAATTCGGTCTGGGTGATTGTGGATCGCCTGACGAAGTGTGCGCATTTCTTACCTGTGCATACTACGTTTTCTTTGGATAAGCTGGCAGAGCTGTACCTTGCTGAGGTGGTGAGGCTGCATGGTGTGCCTAAGTCGATTGTGTCGGATCGGGATCCGAGGTTCACATCGCGTTTTTGGCAGTGTTTGCATCAAGCTTTGGGTACAAGGTTGCATTTCAGTACATCCTATCATCCTCAGTCGGATGGTCAGTCTGAGCGAGTTATTCAGATTTTGGAGGATATGTTGAGATGCTGTGTGATTGAGTTCCAAGGTTCTTGGGAGAAGCATCTGCCTTTGGTTGAGTTCGCTTATAACAATAGTTATCAGGCGAGTATACAGATGGCACCTTATGAGGCTCTGTATGGGAGGAAGTGTAGGACTCCTCTTTGTTGGGCTGAAACTGGTCAAAAGTTGGTTTCGATGCCTGCTTTGTTGAAAGGGACCACCGAGAAGGTGAAGCTCATTTGTGAGCGGTTGAAGGCTGCCTCTGATCGGCAGAAGTCTTACGCGGATTTGAAGCGTAAAGAGATAGAGTATGCGGTGGGTGACCGTGTGTTCTTGAAGGTTTCGCCTTGGAAAAAGGTGATGAGGTTTGGCCGGAAGGGTAAGCTGAGCCCTAGATACATTGGACCGTATGAGGTGGTTGAGCGTGTGGGTCCTGTTGCGTATCGGTTGAGGTTACCTCAGGAGTTGGAGAAGATTCATGATGTGTTCCATGTTTCTATGCTCCGGAAGTATAGATCTGATCCTTCACATGTGATGCCTGTTGAGGATGTGGTTTTGAATCCGGATTTGACCTATGATGAGGAACCGGTGAAGGTTCTGGATTCAGATAGCAAGGTTCTTCGTGGCAAGACCATTGAGTTGGTGAAGGTGCTGTGGAAGCATCGAGGTGTTGAGGAAGCCACGTGGGAGCGAAAGGAAGACATGCTGAAGCAGTTTCCTTATCTCTTTCCTTCAGGTAAATTTCGAGGACGAAATTTCTTAAGGGGGGGAGAGTTGTAACGCCCCGGTTTTGGGCTTAGAAGTTTTGGGCGTTGACCGGTTTGGTCAAAGTCCTGTTCGAATCTTAAGAGGTTAAATTAGGAAAGCCTAGTTCGGGTTGCATTAAAAATATGGAAAAATGTTCTAAAATCATCTTTTAATATAATTAGATGAACTGTGAAAACAATTTTGGAAAATGAGGTTTGGAAGGTTGACATTTTGGCTAGTGACCAAAATGTAATTTTCGCAAATTTGGTGGCTGTTTTAAAAAGGATTGAAACTTTGAATCTTTAAGGAGCTATTTGCCCAAAAGTGAATTCTCCAGATTTTTCTAAGATATTTTAATCCTAAATTCTGATTTTAAAGGTTTCATAAAAGGAGGGAAACTCATTTTTACTATTTTCTTTCCTAACTTCCTATTTTCTTCTCTCATTTTCTCTCCAACCAAACATTTCTTTTTCCAGAGATTTTGATCTGATTTCTTCATCTAAAATCATCCTTTCAACTCACAATTGATAGCAAATCATTGTGTCATCAAAACCTACTCAATTGCTACAAGTTTCAACAAGGTTTTCATTCCAAAAAGTGGAGAATCACAAGTTTGGAGGTATGAACGATTTCTCCTCTGAACTTTAAGTTCTTTAATGAAATTCCTAAAGTTTTCAATCCTAAATTTATGTTTAATTAAAGGTTTTCAAGTAGATTTGTGGATCTTGGCTAATTATGCAAGATTTTGATGTTTTCACTTGATTTTCGTTAGATCTGAGTAATCTGGGTTTTAAGAGGTGTTTTTGATGTTAAATGAACTCTAAATTGATAAGGAAATGAGTTTTGATCAATGCAATCCCGGATAGGTTGAGTTTCCTAAGTTTAGCTTGTGTTTTAAGGTGGTTTTTGAGGTGATCTTGGTGATCTGATGTTGCTGGAGGTATAAGGATGGTTGTAGGTTGTTTTTAGATGTTAAATGGTGATGATGGATGTTAGGTTTTGCTGGGTTATGGCTGGGCTTTGTTTAGAAGTGGTTTTGATGCATTTTCGGTTGTGTTTGGTGGCCGAAAATGGAGGTTGGATGAGAGCAGCGAGTTTAGGTGCTTTCATTGAAGTAATTGATGCATGGTGATGCATTAATTTACTGCTTTGATGTGTTGAAACAGGGGAGGCATCTTTGGATCCAAGTTTGGTTGATCCGGAAGCTTGATTTCGTGCTTCGGCAAGTGGCGAAGTGGAAATCGGTGAGTGCAATTATGGAAATTGGATTTCAGCTTTTTAAACCAAGGTTTGAAGGTTTTGGGAGCTTAGTTTAAGTCTAAACAACTTTGCTAAGCTCAAGTGTAAGTTTTCGGATTTTCTCTCTAGTGGTGGCCATGATTTTGATGTGATGCAAAATGATGATTTGCATGTTTTAATTACTGTTTTGAAAGCATGTTTTAGCATGGTTTTTGCTGATGATGTAAGCCATATGTTGAAGGTAACTCTAGGTAGGAGTTCCTTGATTTTGCACATTGAAATGATGTGGTTTGATGCTTTGAAATGCATGATGAAATGGCTTGATTTAATGCTTTAAACAGTGGATTAAATGATGAAAATGATGTATATTGGCAAGTGATGTTTTTAAAATGTTAAGGTCACTAAGGTGGTTAAAAGTCCTTGAGTGAGCCTTGTTACTTATGAACATCAAGGTGGTTAAAAGTCCTTGGATGGTTCATGTTGCGGACACTAAGGTGTTTAAAAGTCCTTAGGTGATCCTTTCTATGGTGTTTAAAAGTCCATAGGCCAAGGTGTTTAAAAGTCCTTGGGATCAAGGTGTTTAAAAGTCCTTGATGTGATTCATTCATGGTGTTTAAAAGTCCATGGCCAAGGTGTTTAAAAGTCCTTGGGATCAAGGTGTTTAAAAGTCCTTGATGAGATACTTTCTATGGTGTTTAAAAGTCCATAGGCCAAGGTGTTTAAAAGTCCTTGGGGCCAAGGTGTTTAAAAGTCCTTGGGAAGTTGTTGAACTTGTTTTATGAAATGGAAATTGTCACTTGAGCCAATATGACATGTTAAGTATGTAAGAAGCATGAGATGCTTGTTTTGATATATAATATGAAGCATGAGATTGCTTGTTTTAAAGTGTGCTTTGAGCATGTGCAAAGGTTGATTTTAAGCATGATTTATAAATGGTTTTAATTGCATTATTGAATTGTTTTTAATGAGCATGCCTCACTAAGCTTTTGCTTACGCTCTCTACGTTTTCTTAATTCAATAATGCAGATCATTAGAGTACCTTAAGGGCAGCAAGAAAGGGCAAGCAATCAAGTTCAAGTGAAGCTCAAAGTATGAAGGTTTTATAAGTGCAATTTAGCTTTTGTATGTTTTGGCAATGGGGGACCAATGTGTATGTTTTGGGAGGTGTTTGAGGCTCCCTAAGTATGTTGAATGTTGATGTGTTTGCTGGTTTTTGCATTGGAACCATATATGCTTGTTTTGGAAGTTTGGTGTTGAATAGCTAGCTTGTTAGGAAGCATGCCATTAGAATTTGGGGCTTTTCATATGTGTTGGTTATATGTTGAATTGGTGCTGCATTTTTGGTCCTTGCATGTTGGTAGACTATGTGGTATGATTTGGTGTTGTTTAATTGAAGTTTGAAGCATGTTTGTTGCTGTTTTATGTCGTTTTCTGGCAGGAGTATCGATACTCGAGCTTGCGTATCGATACGCAAGAGCCAAATCTGCAGATTTCTGGCCATGCGTATCGATACGGGTTGGGTATCGATACTCGTCCAAGTTTCTGTTTTCCCCGTGTATCGATACGACTCCAGGCGTATCGATACACGACCGTTAATCTGGTTAAAAGTATCTTTAAATGTTTTGTTTGGTTTACGTTTTGGTCCTGAATCTTGTTTGTTCAATTGTATGAGTTTGGGAAGTCCTTTTGAGCTGAAATTTCACAGAGAAGCATGAAATCTATTTAATTTCAAGATGGTAACTTCAAATTTGGTTAAGTCCTTATATTTATCAGAAATTACAATTTGGTCCCTAAAGTTGTAATTTGTTCAATTGGGTCCCTGTTTGACCTCTGATGTTTGTGATCTTTGAGTATGTTGTTTGTATGATCACACATAGGTGTAATGTGCATCTAGATAAGATTAAAAAGAAAAAAAAAGGGTCGTTAATCAAGGTTGACTTTCGGGTTGACTTTGGTTTTCCCCGTGTGACTTTCTTAATTCGGGTCAACCGTCTAGGCCGGGTTAAGGGGGTTACACTTCTTAATGAGGAGAGAAGGTTGAGGGTGATGGGAGTCGACTTTTATCAGGAGAGAGAAAATGGTTCTTAAATGTTTGAAGAAAAAGTTGGAGAGAGAACTAGGTTATATGTGGCTACGGTTTATTCTCTCTAGTAATTCCCCCTTTTTATAATACCCTTTTTATTTCCCTCTTTATCCTAATTCGCTTCAACTCCCAAGTCAAGACAAATTTTGTTCCCTACAAACTTTGATCTCCTTTATCAACCAATAGAATAAATCCCTTTTTGATGTACCACATGCACGACTGATCAACACTACAGAGGATATGTACTATGATACGGAATTTGCAGAATAATAAATTAAAAGAAAGGACAAACAAAAGATAAGAACAAAGCTAAAAACACACAAAAACAAACTAACTACTGTTAATTAAAAATGCTAAAGCAAAAAGAAAAAGTTAGGAGGCATACTATCAAGGGTCAGGAAGGCTGAGGTGAGACGTAGCTAGCCCCACTTCGTTTGAGTGATTTTCAGCATCTGGGTTTCCTTCCCTGGTAAGGTCTTTAAATTTTTTCTCTTGAACTGGTTCAACAAAGGCTTTCTTCTGAATGTTGATGCTACAGCAAAGTTCCTGTAGCTCATCCCATGCTATAGTATTGCAGTGCTTATCTTCCATCGACCTCTCACGAAGGGTGTTATGTATGTTGAAGGTAATTGTTTCTTTACCCATTCTCGGTGTGACTTCACCCTTCTCACAGTCAATCAAGGCTCGGCCTGTACCTAGAAATGGCCTTCCTAGAATAATAGGAGCATCTTTGTCTTCTTCACAATCCATGATCAAGAAATCAGCCAGGAAAGCCAAATGATCAACTTTTACTATGACATTCTCAATTGTTCCTTCTGGTCGGATTTCAGAGTGATCAGCGAGCTGTAGCGCAACCTCAGTAGTCTTGACATCCCTTAACCCTAGTTTCTAAAATATGGATTTAGGCATTAGGTTCACACTCGATCCCAAATCACATAGCGCTCTTCCAACAAACTTATCTTTGATAGAGCAGGGGATAATGAAGCTTCTTGGGTCTTTTCTTTTTGGTGGGCGTTTTCTCCAAATGTAGTAGCAATCCTTTGCTATAGCAACCATCTCGTGCTTTTCCACATTTCTCTTCTTTATAATAATATTCCTCCCAAATTGAAGATCTTCTTGCTTTTTGAGTTTTTGAGAGAATTGTGGAGGTAGTTTTGCCGGAATTGCTGTAGCTTGTTGCTGTAGTAAGCTAGGTTGGACGTCGCCCTTTTCACCCCCAAACTTATCACCTTGGTTAATATTTGTGCTACTCCGTAGTGCGAGTGCACTGCATTGTTCCTTGCCAGGGTGCTTAGTGGCTTTGTAACCCCCGTAACCCGGCCTAGACGGTTGACCCGAACTACGAAGATTACACGGGGAAAACCAAAGTCAACCCGAAAGTCAACCTTGATTAACGACCCTTTTTTTCTTTTTAAACTTGTCTAGATGCACATTTAACCTAGGCATACTCTTGAGATAAGCATACTCAAAAAATCACAGCAATCGGAAAACGATAAGGGACCCAATTGCACAAAATACGAAATTAGGGACCAAATTGTAAATTCTGAAAATTAAGAGGAATTTACCAATTTTTAAGTTACCATTATGAAATTAGTCATGTTTCATACCTCTCTGCAAAATTTCATCTCAAACGGACATCTCAAACTCAAGCAATTGCACAAACAAGAAACGGGACTAAAACGTAAAGCTTGCAAACCATCAGGTGTTCAGAAACGGGTCTAGGCCATTCAGAAACACCCCTTGGCAGTAGCCAAAGTGTTCAGAAACGGGCTAGGCCGTTCAGGAACACCCTAGCCAAAATAAGGGCCTGTTTCGAAACAGGCAAGGGTGTTTCGAAACACCCTGCCCAGAAACAGCAGTTTGGCCTGTTTTAACACCTTTAAACCCCATCAAACATGCTCCAAACCATTCCACAATAAATCAACAACATGCCAAACATCAAACCTACCAATTTGCATCAAAATCTAGATACAAAACCACCCCTAGATGCACCAACTCATTCAACACATCCAACACTCAATCATGCTTTTCAAACAAGAAACATAGCATAACAACTTAAGCATAAGAAGATTCAAACGTTGCAAGCTTACACCACATAGTTCAAAATCATAAACCAAACTTGTCCAACATACAAATCCTCTCTAAACAACAATATAAGAGATTCTTCCCCCATTGCCTTTATTATCTATAGCTATTAACCGAGACATACATCTCAAGTGGAGTTCCCCCTTGAATCCCTTGCTTCTCGCTGCTCCAACTTCAAATGTCTGCATTGATGGACAAAAAGTAGCATAAGCACATAATTCTTAGTGAGGAATGCCCAAAACCGAAACACCATCAATGCAGCGAGTCATAAAACCACTTTTAAAAGCAAACTCGATTCAATAAACCAAAGCAAGTTTGAAAACCCTTTTCAACAACATGCATAACATCATGCATTGCTCAAACATGAAAAACAAACCCTTAGCTTAGAAGAGCTAAGAAAACCCTTTCAAAGCACAACTTACAAAATCAACAATTTAACCAATCCAAGCATAAACATCACATGCAAGGTTAAATTCAAAACTTTGGAAAACACTTCCACTTCACATCATACCTTGCTCATATTTGAATATCATTTTAAAGCAAGAAACCCTTAAAACCACTTACTCATTCAATTTACCATATGCATTAAACAAATGCAACATATGAACCACATCACCAACCTTTGCATCACATGCCTTAAAAACAAGTCTTCACAAGACTTCAATGCACTAAAGAGATTTCATGCACACATCCACCATTCTCAATAGATAACCAACACTTGTTCAAACTAACAAGTAAGCATGCATTCATAATACATTATACATGTCTCATGCAACCATGCATCATTTCAAGCATCTCATGCTTCATTATATTCAAGAACATATATTGGCTTCCAAGTGATAAACCAAAATCCACTTTTCAACTCAACATCCAATCGGATACGCGGATCACAAGCGTTGTCCCCTACGCTTCATACACCCTACCAATCCAAGGTCCCCAAATGGACTTTTAAACACCATTTGACCTTACCATTCACAAGGTTCCCATGTATGGACTTTTAAACACCATACAACCTTAACTTTCACAAGGTTCCCATGTATGGACTTTTAAACACCATACAACCTTAACTTTCACAAGGTTCCCATGTATGGACTTTTAACCACCATACAACCTTAACTTTCACAAGGTTCCCATGTATGGACTTTTAAACACCATACAACCTTAACTTTCACAAGGTTCCCATGTATGGACTTTTAACCACCATACAACCTTAACATGCACAAGGTTCCCATATATGGACTTTTAAACACCATATAACCTTAGCATCACCGATTGGTAGTTGTATAACATCACTAACGAGATCCGGGACACCCTATACAAGATCCACACATGGACTTTACACCACCATTGTGATCTTAACAAGCAAGAGGTCCACCAATGGAATTTTAACCACCATTATTACCTTTGCTTACCCAAGGTCCTCGAATGGGATTCCAATCACCATTATAACCTTAACCATCTCGTTAGGATACTTGGATGGAGTTTACCGGTTCACACTTAACCACTCCACATCCAAGGCGACTTTATTCACGGTGCACCCAATCCTATAGCCGGCTAACTATATCCGATCAAAGAACCAAGAACCACTTTCATCACTTGCCAATATAACCATCTTACCACATAAATCCATTGATTTACAAGCATAAACATAATGCAAAAACCATCATTTACCATCATCAATCCACTGTTTTTGAAGCATTAAACAAAGCCATTAAACAACATGCAACACCATGCATCAATTCCACAATTTCAATGTACAAAACCAAGGATCTCTTACCTTGAGCATCCTTCTCTCACGGATTTCAAAACCAGCATAAAACCATGCTAAAATATGCTTTCAAAACAGAATTTAAGACATGCAAACCACATGCATTGCATCCAACAATCACAAATACTTTAAAAGCCAATTCACAAAACAAACCAAGAGAGAAATCCATTTACTTACTCTTGAGCTTAGCAAAGTTGTTTAGACTTAAGCTAAGCTCCCAAAACCATCAAACCTCGGTTTAAAAGCTGAAAACCCAACTTCACTCACTGATACACAAAACAAGGCTAGCCAACAAGCCTTCCAAGCATCCGAAACCTTCCACACCACCTCTAATGCTCACGGATCTTCCTCCCCTGTTTCAAGCACATAACATCAGAGGATTAATGCATCATAATGCACTAAAAACACCAGCAACACAACTAAACTCACTGCTCATCACAAATCCAACATTTCGGCTACCAAACACAACCGAAATCACCACCAAACACTTCTGAAACTTAACCCAGCCAAGATCCATCACTTATAACCATTTTTAATCATCAATTAACATCCAAAATGATCACAAACACGTCCTTATACCTCCAGCTATAACAGATCACCAAAAAACAACCAAAAACTCAAGCAAAACTTAGGAAATTCAACCTATTCGGGATTGCATTGATAAAACCTCAATTCCTTATCAATTTAACATTCATTTAACATCAATTTGACACCTCAAAACACAGCCCAATCAGATCATACGAAATTTCAACAAAATCAAGCAAATCTTGCATTTAAAAGCCAAGATCAAGAACAAATCAATAAATCCTTTTATAAAACACAAATTAAGGATTGAGAACTTGGGAATTTCAATAAAGAACCTAAAGTTCAGAGGAGAAGGACGTTCTTACCTCCAAACTTGAGTTTTCTCCCTTTTTGGAACCAAAATCTTGAAAATCCTAATAGCAAATGGTGAGGTTTTGTTGAAGAGATGATTAGAGATCAAAAGAGAATTGAAATGTGATATTTAGGGGACAAAATTAGAGGAAAAGCTCTGGAGAAAAATGTGTTTGGTTTGAGAGAAAAGATGAGAGAAAAAGGAAAATGGAAAATGGAAAAGTTAGTTGGAAATGGCAAAATATCTTCCCTCCACTTTTCTTTTATTTAAAAACCTTTAATAAATCATTTAATATTTTAGAAAAATCTGGAGAAACTCCCATTGGGTAAATAGCTCCTTAAAGATTCAAAGTTTCAATCCTTTTTAAAACAGTCACACAGTTTTCAAAAATTACATTTTGGTCACTAACCCAAAATGTCACTCTTCCAAACCTCATTTTGCAAAATTGATTTCACCTTTCTCTTATATATAATAAAAGAGAATTTTAGAACATTTTTCCATATTTTTAATGCAACCTGAACTAGGCTTTCCTAAAAATCACCTTTTATATTCGAACCGCAACCCGACCGGTCCGGTCCAAAACCCAAAACTTCTAAGCCCAAAACCGGGGCGTTACAACTCTTCCCCCCTTAGGAAATTTCGTCCCCGAAATTTCAACTGGTGAAAAGAGCACAACCAAACTTCTCAAGCAACACGCAAACAACACAAGAGACTTAACCACCACTGAACACTCTCTCCACAAACTCCACCCAAACTCAACACCACCACATACTGTTCACAAATTCCAGAACACTCAGATGTTAACCACATCTTAACCTTTCACACTTCCAGACTGCACATAGCCTCAACAACAACCTGAAGAACCTCAAACTTTTTACAACATATTCCACCTTAACACACAACTCCCAAAACTTGTTCACACAGTGACACCAACCAATTCAATCAGCCACTATGTAACACACAACCTTCACTGCTTCTAATACTCTTTGCAACCTCCCCGACCTCTTTCAAAGATTTCTCAACAAGCAAAAATTCTTAAGCAACAACTGCTTACCCAAACTTCTCAACGTATTACTGTCCTTACTTCACATCCACCACAATCTTTACCATCGACTCACCAGAACTGCTCACTCTTCGACAGATAATCACGTCACTAACCCCAACCTTGGCTTCGCCCACCATTCCACACACCACCAGCTGAACTCAAAAAGAAAATTCACTTACTCACAACCAACCAACCACTTCCCACAAGAACTCATTCAACCAACAATGGCCTTCCATCTTTCATTGCCTTTCCACCACAAGCTTTGACCACAACACTTGCCTTACTAGAACACCGCCCAACCTGAACATACATACCATCTTCTCAACTCCTCGAAGATTGCTACGAACTCTCACCCACATAAACAACCCTTCTATTACAACATCCATGCCAAGCTACCCCAGCACTTTAAAAACACAACCACTAACCTGCAACATCACTTAACACCAAGGGACTACCACTTCAACTAGCCATTCAAAACCACCTGATCGGTTCTGACTTCAACCAGCAATCTCCTCACCGCCACACCATTAAGCCCATTAAGCAGCAAACACTTTCCTTCTACCAACATGCTATACCGCACTCACTATTACTAACAGCTCGCTTAATACCCTCCACAACTTCTAACATTTCCTAGCACCAAAACAACCTCTAAAAACCCATCATCCAACCTAACTCTATCACAACACTAACAGACTCGATTAGTTATTAGCGAGTGTGAACGTTCGTATGCATGGTCACCAATATGCCCTACTAATGCCTAATGTACATGTATGCAAAACCTCTAATGTCATGCCACATGTATGCATGGACCAGCACATATAAAATATAGCATATAACAATGATTTTAACTGTGCATGAATGCCAGTTCACACCCTCCAATAACATCCTCAGAATCCGTCTAAGAACAACCCCTCAACCTCACTTCTAACTTGACCCATTCTATCATTCTAACAACTCATTATCCACAAGATACTCACTAAAGCCCTCTTCACACTAAGGATTTTCCCAAACAGCAACATCAACTATCTCAACATGCTAACAACAAAACCATACTCACTACGCAAGAAAAACCAATAGATACCAAACTAGGATACTAGAGCAAAGGCTACTTAACAAGGTTACCTGAAAACACTTTACTGCCCCGAAGCTTCAACAGACGAGCTCTCTTCCTCGCAGAACCATCATTCTCCAGCCGCACCACTGTAGCATCAGCTAACATACTAAGGTCACCACCATCTCCTTGCGGCAAAACTCCCTGGCTATTCCGGGCCAACTTCAAACAATTACGCCTCATATGTCCAACAGACCCACATTTCCAACAGATTTCATTTCCCAAACTCCTCACAACTTTCTGCTCTTCCTGCCACCTTCGAACTTTGCCTCGGCCGTGCCCACGACCATTCAAAGACCCTTTTGCTACCACTGAAGCTGACTTCACCCCAAGAGAACAATTTCGCTTCACATGCTCTTTAGAACCACAGTTCCAACAAGCACCCGCGCCCCAACAACCTCCAACATGGCGCCTTCCACAACGGTCACACACTGGTAGCTGAGCCTCCACTCCTTGATCAAGCAGCACTTGCCCCAGATCTGCTCTACCTTCAACTTGCTTAACCCTTGGGAATTTTTCCCCAAGATACCTTTCATAAAAGGCAGACACAAAGAAATCCCAATCAATATCGTGGATGTGCGATGCCACCGCCACAGATGTCCACCAGGCACATGCATCCTCCAACATCAAAGAGACAACACTTCCCAGCTTACAGGCATAATCACAGCCTTCCTGATCCAAAATCAGAATCACACTGGCCAACCAGGCCTCAAACGTCTCCGGTGTTGAACCATGATACTCCACAGCTCCCAAATCATGTAAACGCTGTTTCGACAAACCCACACATCCAACCACCAGCACGTCTACTGACTTCACTTTTGCCACAGCCTGAGATGTTCCCAACACCTCCTGAACAACAGGTGATGAACTTTTCATCACAGAACCAACTTCTTCCTCCTTCCTTACTACCTCAACTCCAGGCACTGAAGACTGAGACGAAACACCTCCACTAAAAGGTGAATTCCACGCCTTAACAACCTGCTCTAAAGCAGCAACCATCTCACCCAACTGCCATTCTCTCATTGATTTCGCCATACTATTAACAACAAGCAATCATAACAAAACAAACAAATTAATCAGACCAGCTTTAAGCAAGGATTCAAACTCCAACTCCAAAATAACACAATAGCTATAATAATAAGGCAATGGGTATCCCGAATTCTCCCCTTTTACATGACATAACAGTTAATAAAAACATGGATATCTCAACATCAAGCATATCAAACAACATTTCGATCATGCTTACATCAAATAGCGTCCACTTGCAACAGCATAACATCATCAACATATCATACCCATTACACTTTCATCATGCATAAAATCAGCTCGCAACATCAACTTGACATCAGCACAAACCACATGAGCTCAATGAAGATTCATAACCACAAAGCATGCTTGAAAACATCATCAATTTGCTCAGAAACACGTGTTTCAACCAACTTTCAACCACACATCAGGGTAACATCAAACACACATTAAAACAACTTACCGCTTTCCCCAAGCATTCGCAACTCAGCTCTGATACCACCAAATGTAACCCCCGTAGCCCGGCCTAGACGGTTGACCCGAACTACGAAGATTACACGGGGAAAACCAAAGTCAACCTTGATTAACGACCCTTTTTTTCTTTTTAAACTTGTCTAGATGCACATTTAACCTAGGCATACTCTTGAGATAAGCATACTCAAAAAATCACAGCAATCGGAAAACGATAAGGGACCCAATTGCACAAAATACGAAATTAGGGACCAAATTGTAAATTCTGAAAATTAAGAGGACTTTACCAATTTTTAAGTTACTATTATGAAATTAGTCATGTTTCATACCTCTCTGCAAAATTTCATCTCAAACGGACATCTCAAACTCAAGCAATTGCACAAACAAGAAACGGGACTAAAACGTAAAGCTTGCAAACCATCAGGTGTTCAGAAACGGGTCTAGGCCGTTCAGGAACACCCCTTGGCAGTAGCCAAAGTGTTCAGAAACGTCTAGGCCGTTCAGGAACACCCTAGCCAAAACAAGGGCCTGTTTCAAAACAGGCAAGGGTGTTTCGAAACACCCTGCCCAGAAACAGCAGTTTGGCCTGTTTTAACACCTTTAAACCCCATCAAACATGCTCCAAACCATTCCACAATAAATCAACAACATGCCAAACAACAAACCTACCAATTTGCATCAAAATCTAGATACAAAACCACCCCTAGATGCACCAACTCATTCAACACATCCAACACTCAATCATGCTTTTCAAACAAGAAGCATAGCATAACAACTTAAGCATAAGAAGATTCAAACGTTGCAAGCTTACACCACATAGTTCAAAATCATAAACCAAACTTGTCCAACATACAAATCCTCTCTAAACAACAATATAAGAGATTCTTCCCCCATTGCCTTTATTATCTATAGCTATTAACCGAGACATACATCTCAAGTGGAGTTCCCCCTTGAATCCCTTGCTTCTCGCTGCTCCAACTTCAAATGTCTGCATTGATGGACAAAAAGGAGCGTAAGCACATAATGCTTAGTGAGGAATGCCCAAAACCAAAACACCATCAATGCAGCGAGTCATAAAACCACTTTTAAAAGCAAACTCGATTCAATAAACCAAAGCAAGTTTGAAAACCCTTTTCAACAACATGCATAACATCATGCATTGCTCAAACATGAAAAACAAACCCTTAGCTTAGAAGAGCTAAGAAAACCCTTTCAAAGCACAACTTACAAAATCAACAATTTAACCAATCCAAGCATAAACATCACATGCAAGGTTAAATTCAAAACTTTGGAAAACACTTCCACTTCACATCATACCTTGTTCATATTTGAATATCATTTTAAAGCAAGAAACCCTTAAAACCACTTACTCATTCAATTTACCATATGCATTAAACAAATGCAACATATGAACCACATCACCAACCTTTGCATCACATGCCTTAAAAACAAGTCTTCACAAGACTTCAATGCACTAAAGAGATTTCATGCACACATGCACCATTCTCAATAGATAACCAACACTTGTTCAAACTAACAAGTAAGCATGCATTCATAATACATTATACATGTCTCATGCAACCATGCATCATTTCAAGCATCTCATGCTTCATTATATTCAAGAACATATATTGGCTTCCAAGTGATAAACCAAAATCCACTTTTCAACTCAACATCCAATCGGATACGCGGATCACAAGCGTTGTCCCCTACGCTTCATACACCCTACCAATCCAAGGTCCCCAAATGGACTTTTAAACACCATTTGACCTTACCATTCACAAGGTTCCCATGTATGGACTTTTAAACACCATACAACCTTAACTTTCACAAGGTTCCCATGTATGGACTTTTAAACACCATACAACCTTAACTTTCACAAGGTTCCCATGTATGGACTTTTAACCACCATACAACCTTAACTTTCACAAGGTTCCCATGTATGGACTTTTAAACACCATACAACCTTAACTTTCACAAGGTTCCCATGTATGGACTTTTAACCACCATACAACCTTAACATGCACAAGGTTCCCATATATGGAATTTTAAACACCATATAACCTTAGCATCATCGATTGGTAGTTGTATAACATCACTAACGAGATCCGGGACACCCTATACAAGATCCACACATGGACTTTACACCACCATTGTGATCTTAACAAGCACAAGGTCCACAAATGGAATTTTAACCACCATTATTACCTTTGCTTACCCAAGGTCCTCGAATGGGATTCCAATCACCATTATAACCTTAACCATCTCGTTAGGATACTTGGATGGAGTTTACCGGTTCACACTTAACCACTCCACATCCAAGGCGACTTTATTCACGGTGCACCCAATCCTATAGCCGGCTAACTATATCCGATCAAAGAACCAAGAACCACTTTCATCACTTGCCAATATAACCATCTTACCACATAAATCCATTGATTTACAAGCATAAACATAATGCAAAAACCATCATTTACCATCATCAATCCACTGTTTTTGAAGCATTAAACAAAGCCATTAAACAACATACAACACCATGCATCAATTCCACAATTTCAATGTACAAAACCAAGGATCTCTTACCTTGAGCATCCTTCTCTCACGGCTTTCAAAACCAGCATAAAACCATGCTAAAATATGCTTTCAAAACAGAATTTAAGACATGCAAACCACATGCATTGCATCCAACAATCACAAATACTTTAAAAGCCAATTCACAACACAAACCAAGAGAGAAATCCATTTACTTACTCTTGAGCTTAGCAAAGTTGTTTAGACTTAAGCTAAGCTCCCAAAACCATCAAACCTCGGTTTAAAAGCCGAAAACCCAACTTCACTCACCGATACACAAAACAAGGCTAGCCAACAAGCCTTCCAAGCATCCGAAACCTTCCACACCACCTCTAATGCTCACGGATCTTCCTCCCCTGTTTCAAGCACATAACATCAGAGGATTAATGCATCATAATGCACTAAAAACACCAGCAACACAACTAAACTCGCTGCTCATCACAAATCCAACATTTCGGCTACCAAACACAACCGAAATCACCACCAAACACTTCTGAAACTTAACCCAGCCAAGATCCATCACTTCTAACCATTTTTAATCATCAATTAACATCCAAAATGATCACAAACACGTCCTTATACCTCCAGCTATAACAATCACCAAGATCACTCCAAAAACAACCAAAAACTCAAGCAAAACTTAGGAAATTCAACCTATTCGGGATTGCATTGATAAAACCTCAATTCCTTATCAATTTAACATTCATTTAACATCAATTTGACACCTCAAAACACAACCCAATCAGATCATACGAAATTTCAACAAAATCAAGCAAATCTTGCATTTAAAAGCCAAGATCAAGAACAAATCAATAAATCCTTTTATAAAACACAAATTAAGGATTGAGAACTTGGGAATTTCAATAAAGAACCTAAAGTTCAGAGGAGAAGGACGTTCTTACCTCCAAACTTGAGTTTTCTCCCTTTTTGGAACCAAAATCTTGAAAATCCAAATAGCAAATGGTAAGGTTTTGTTGAAGAGATGATTAGAGATCAAGAGAGAATTGAAATGTGATATTTAGGGGACAAAATCAGAGGAAAAGCTCTGGAGAAAAATGTGTTTGGTTTGAGAGAAAAGATGAGAGAAAAAGGAAAATGGAAAATGGAAAAGTTAGTTGGAAATGGCAAAATATCTTCCCTCCACTTTTCTTTTATTTAAAAACCTTTAATAAATCATTTAATATTTTAGAAAAATCTGGAGAAACTCCCATTGGGTAAATAGCTCCTTAAAGATTCAAAGTTTCAATCCTTTTTAAAACAGTCACACAGTTTTCAAAAATTACATTTTGGTCACTAACCCAAAATGTCACTCTTCCAAACCTCATTTTGCAAAATTGATTTCACCTTTCTCTTATATATAATAAAAGAGAATTTTAGAACATTTTTCCATATTTTTAATGCAACCCGAACTAGGCTTTCCTAAAAATCACCTTTTATATTCGAACCGCAACCCGACCGGTCCGGTCCAAAACCCAAAACTTCTAAGCCCAAAACCGGGACGTTACAGGCTTCAATGTCACTAGCCAGACTTCCTTGTGGTCGCATATGCAAGGTTTGAACTATCTGACCCACTTGAGTTTCTAAAGCTTTCAAGGATGCACTATGATTTTGTAGAAGGACTCCCTGATTTCTGATGTGTGTTGCTTGATCCTGTAGCATAACTTTAGTGGTTCCCATGAAATCCTTTGTCATAGCCATGAACTCCTTAAAAGTAGACTCCAATGAACTACTTGAAGGTGCTGCTCCTTTCTGGCTTTGCCATGGCTTATTCTGGCGGGACTGGTGTACCTCATGCGAATTTTGCTGTAACATTTGATTGGTTGAAATGTTGTTGTACCCCTGATTATCCCAACTCAGGTTTTTGTGTTGACTCCATCCAGGATTGTAGTTGCTATGGTTATAGTTCCTCACATAGTTGGCAGATTCTGGATCATCAGGGCAATCATTAAGGTGATGATTGCCATCACATCTTAGGCATGAACTTGATGCCTTAACTTCCTTCACTTCGTTGAAACGCTGGAGATTCTTTAGTATATTTGTGATGTTGGCCAACTGATTCAGTATTGAGTTGTCAACTTCACTCTCATTGGCAGCTTGTGTTCTCCTCCCCATTCCAAGCCTTGTTGTTGGGAACTGATAATCGTTGTTGGCTACCTTGTCGAGGATGTCAAATGCTTCTTCGGGTGACTTGTCCAACAGTGTCCCATTTGCTGCAGCATCGATCAACATCCTTGTGGGCGCATTGACACCATTATAGAACATAACCACTTGGGTCCACTCATGATACCCATGGTTAGAGCATTTCCTCAACAATCCTTTAAATTGGTCCCAGCACTCATACATAGATTCATCATCAGACTGACGAAAGGAAGCTATATCATTCCTCAACTGGGTGTTCATCATTGGCGAACTATGCCATAGCAAAAATTTCTTGCATAAATCGGTCCAACTTTTAATTGACCCGGCTGGCACTTCATTTAGCCATGCTCTAGCACGATCTCTTAGTGAATACGGAAACAACTTTAATTTCAACACATCCTCGTGCACCCCTTGTTGTCTGAAAGAATCACAAATACCCAAGAAAGTACGGATATGTTGTCTAGCATCTTCATGAGGCAAGCCACCATATTGTCCAATGTTGCTCAACATGTTTAACACGACGGGTTTAAGTTCAAACTGGGTTGCCTAAATTTCTGGAGCTACAGTTCTGGGATAAAGATCATCCAAACTAGGAGCCAAATGATCCCTAATAGTTCGTGGTCGAACCTCCGCTCCATGGCCATTTGACATAGCATCTGTATTAACAAGTGTTGGTTCCATGACTCTAGCTTCTCCTGGTCATAAACTAGAAAAATACCTGAAAAGAAAAACAAAAAAGGTGAATATTTACAATGTGGAAATAGAAAGCAAAATGAAAATAAAAACTGTGGACAACCAATTGCAAATCCCCGGCATCGGCGCCAAAAACTTGTTGCATTCGTGCAGTGACTATAAATGATACGCAAATGGTGCAAGTATACACGTCGAACGAGTAATAAAGTGATGAGTGAGTATCGTCTCCACATGGATTTGAGGTGAACACAGTTCTATTTCCAAATTGCTATAGTAACCAACTTGTAATGTGAGTATGCTGAGGCAGAATGAATGAGAGAAATGCGGTAGCAAAACAAGCAAACATAGAAGGGGTAATCAATGGCAGATAGGTCCTCTCTCAGATACGAAGTTCTCTACGGAATGGCTGGCCAGCTCTTGAAGGATAACCCTCTCAAACCTCTTAACACTGCTGACGGATCCTAGTTCTCTCACTACGCTCGGCGGGATTTACTTAGGCTGCTCCTAAACTATCCCTAGCAAGAAGGCTGGGAGACTAAAATGCTACAGCAATACATCTCGGCTTAACTCTAGACACTCTACTCTCCTAATCTCTATCCCTCTTAGCCGTTTAAACCTATCACTTATCTCTAAGGCAGGTTGGAGTCCTTCCTCTTGGTGGTTACTCCATTGTTTATAGGATCTAAGGCTAGCTCTCTTGTTCACTCCCCTAGCTAATGCTAAAGCAATGACCCTCTCTCGAAGGTTGTCACACACTACTCTAACTGTCACTATTAGCTAAGGCTTGCTCTCTTAATCTGTAACCCCCTTAACCCGGCCCAGACGGTTGAACCGAATTAAGAAGTTTACACGGGGAAAACCAAAGTCAACCCGAAAGTCAACCTTGATTAACAACCCTTTTTTTCTTTTTAAACTTGTCTAAATGCGCATTAACCCTAGATATGTTCACAAGATCAGCATACTCAAAGATCATAACAATCAAAGATCATTCAGGGACTCAATTGCACAAATTACGACTTTAGGGACCAAATTGTAAATTCTGAAAATTAGAAGGACTTAACCCACTTTTAAGTTACCATTATGAAATTAGTCATATTTCATGCTTGCTTGCCAAATTTCAACTCAAACGGACATCTCAAACTCATTCAATTGCATAAACAAGATTCAGGACCAAAACGCAAGGATTTCAAAACATAAAACCGTCAATTTCAGTGCCCAACGGTCGAGTGTTCCGAAACAGGGAGGACCTGTTCCGAAACGCGGGACCGTTCCGAAACGCGTTGCGCAACAGGGCCTGGCAGTGGTATTTTCGTTTCGGAACGGCTCTGCCCGTTTCGAAACGCCTAGGCCATTTCAGGCCCTCTGTTCCGAAACGGCAGCACCTGTTCCGAAACAGGCTGCCCAGATTACAGAATTTCAGCTGGTTAAACACAGAATTGACCCATCAAACATGCTCCAAAGGCAACCAAATTATATCAGCAAGACATTACATGCATAAGGAACATAATTGCATCAATCATACTCAAACATGGCATCAATTAAACAAATTCCCAATTCTATAGGCAAGAATCCTATATAGCAAACCATGCAATCCTCAAATCACCAAAACAAATACCAAGAGGCCAATTACATGTTCCAACATCATCAACAATATAAAACCAACTTAGGGAGTCCAAAACATCTCCCAAAACAACAATATAGGTTCCCCATTGCCAAATGCCCAAAAGCTAATAGTGTTAGAAAACATTCACCATACATGAGCTTAAACCTTCACTTGGATTCTTGGCTTCCTTGCTGCCCCTAATGCACTTCAATGCTCTGCATTATTGGTTTAAGAAAAGAGAGAGCGTAAGCAAATAGCTTAGTGAGGAATGCTCTTTTAAAAACAATTCAATAATGCATTTATAAACACCTTTATAAACCTTAGTTCAACTCATCATTTGTACATGCACATAAGCATTTAAAACAAGCATTTCATGCTTCAAGTTTATAACATGTCATATTGGCCACAAGTGATACAATCAATACAAGATCCACACATGGACTTTTAACCACCATTGTGATCTTACAATTCACAAGGACCACACATGGACTTTTAACCACCATTGTGTCCTTAGCACAAGAATCATCCATGGACTTTTAACCGCCATGATGTTCTTACCATTCACAAGGACCACACAAGGACTTTTAACCACCTTTGTGTCCTTAACATGAATCACCCATGGACTTTTAACCACCATGGTGTTCTTAAATACACAAGGCTCACACAAGGACTTTTAACCACCTTTGTGACCTTAACCAAGAACCAACCATGGACTTTTAACCACCATGTTGTTCTTAAAATACACAAGGCTCACACAAGGACTTTTAACCACCTTTGTGACCTTACAAGGCTCACTCAAGGACTTTTAACCACCTTGGTGACCTTAGCACAAGAACCAATCATGGACTTTTAACCACCATGTTGTTCTTAACACAAGAACCACCTATGAACTTTTAACCACCATAGTGTTCTTAACCTTTCTCGAAACATCACTTGCCAATATGCATCATTTAACAACAATAATCCACTGTTTTAAAGCATTTAACAAAGCCATTAATCATCATGCATCTTTATGCAACAAAACCACATTTCATCAAATGTTCGAAACAAGGATCTCTTACCTTGAGCATCCTTCAACACATGGCTTATAAAACCAGCAAGTAAACATGCTAAAGTATGCTTTCAAAACAGAATTTAAAACATGCAAACAATCACATTGCACTCAACCAACTCATGGTTCATCAACAAGAGAGTTTTTCCGAAAACTTACTCTTGAGCTTAGCAAAGTTGTTTAGACTTAAACTAAGCTCCCAAACCTTCAAAACATTGGTTTCAAAGCTGAAAACCAAAATCCACTCACCGATTCCGTTTCGCCACTTGCTGAAACACCAATCAAGCTTCCGGATCAACACCACAAGGATCCGAAGATGTCTCCCCTGTTTTAAACACATCAAAACAGTAGATTAATGCACCATCATGCATTAATATCCTCAACCAAGACATCTAAACTCACTGCTCACATCAACACTCACATTTCGGCTACCAAACACAACCGAAATCACATCCAAACATCTCCACAACACTACCCAGCCAAGATCCATCAATTCCAAACATTCATAAACCTCAATTAACATCCAAAATTGATCTCATCACGTCCTTATACCTCCAGCTATAGCAGAACATCAAGATCACTCCAAAAACCACCAAAAACTTAAACAAAACTTAGGAAAATCAACCTATTCGGGATTGCATTGATTAAACCTCAATTTCTCATCAATTATACATCCATTTTACATCAAAAACACATCTCAAACAATGCCCAATCAGATCATACGAATTTCACCAAAATTAAAGCAAATCTTGCATTTTAAAGCCAAGATCAAGAACTCAATTACAAAACCTTCAATAAAACATAATTCAAGGATTGAGAACTTGGGAATTTCAGTAAAGAACTGAGAATTTAGAGGAGAAGGACGTTCATACCTCTAAACTTGAGTTTCTCCCTTTTTGGAACCAAGATTCTTGAAAAACCAATAAGCAAATGCTAAGGTTTTGTTGAAGAGATGATTAGAGATCAAAAGAGGATTGAAATCTCATATTTGGATGTCAAAATCAAAGGGAAAATGTGCTGGAGAAATGTGTTTGGGTTGAGAGAAAATTGAGAGAAAAGGAAAATGGAATTTGGGAAAAGTTAGTTGAAAATGCCAAAATATCTTTCCCTCCCTTTTACTTTTATTTTTAAACCATTAATTAATCCTTTAATATTTAAGAAAAATCTGGAGAAACTCCTATTGGGTAAATAGCTCCTTAAAGATTCAAAGTTTCAATCCTTTTTAAAACAGTCACCCAGTTTTCAAAAATTACATTTTAGTCACTAACCCAAAATGTCACTCTTCCAAACCTCATTTTGTAAAATTGATTTCACCATTCTCTTATATATAATAAAAGAGGGTTTTAAGACATTTTTCCATATTTTTAATGCAACCCGAACTAGGCTTTCCTAAATTCACCCTTTTATATATTCGAACCGCACTCCGACCGAACCGGTCCAAACCCAAAACTTCTAAGCCCAAAATTGGGGCGTTACATAATCACTACCCCCATCTGCACCTAGGGAACGACCAACTTTGGAAGGCATCATAAGGAATGGCCTATCTCTCGAGGCGCTAACATCCCTAATCTCTTACAACTCAGGGTTGTTCCTAAAAAAAGGCCAACTATCGAAGGCGCTTAAGGTAGGGCCTAACTTTCGAGGCACTTACAACCCTAAGCTCTTACAACTTCAAGGAAATCAAGTATAACATAAACAAAGCAAAGCTCAAGAGAGAACAGTAAACATCATCATGAGATTAAGAAAATAAAAAGAGTATCATCCAGCAAAACCCTAGCCATCTTAGATAGTTCATGGCTGGGCAATATTCAAACGTATCATTCTCATACAACCCTCCAGATAAATAAATGCTATAGCAAAAAGGAAAGATAAACTCCCAGTTCGCCAGTGGACTGCCATGACCGCCTTAGGTTCACCGCCTCGGAAGAGGACGGTGAGGCCACGCCTCGAGCTTCCCGATGAAGGGCACCAAGTCTGGCCAACGATGAAGTGCTCATCCCTTTTGTTGTGCTACTTTTGCATCGTTTCTCTCTCGTCCAACCTCTCTTTTTTCTGTCTTGAAGTGATAAAACCTTTATATAGTGAGAGTGTGGTCTTCTAGGGTTTTGGTGCCTTGGTATCTCGTTGGGGATCCCAAAGAATATGCTCCGACAAGCTCTGCCTAACAGGGGACAAAAAGGACGGTCTGCAGATGGAGTGCGGCTGCTGCATAAAGCTGTCTGATAGTGTCAGGCATCATTTCCTGCACTTCACGTACTTGTACTTTCTTGCGCTAGCTAGCCTTCTTTCTCCTCCTTTGCTATAGCATTTTGTTCCTTGCTTCTTCCCTTGCATTTTGTTCTGTCATCCTGCACACAAATAGCCAAAAACCACCTATTCTACAGCACCAACTCCACTCGAGCAATAAATTGAAAAGCACCCATAATATACTAAAAATGCAGCCTATATGCAATGTAATGCACCTGAAAACAAGCAATTGCTATAGCAAAGATGCATAAATATATAGGTAATAGCATAGCTATCAGAAACCATTACAACGATTAAGATAACTACCCTTAGCTTAATCAAACACTCTCTTATAAGTGAAATTCTAAGAAAATTTGAAATCCCTCTAATAGGTATTTGTTTGCAATCTTAAGCTCTCACTCAAAACCTATACACTTGAGCAAATTTGACAATTAAGCTCACAAGTGGTGTCTGTATAAGAAAATGTACAAATAAGCTCTAAGAAAATTTGACATCATATAGTTTTTGACAATAGAAGTATTAGTCTTCTCTTGATGCTTGGAGGTCCCTTTTATACTCCCAATTGAGTTTGTAGCCATTGAGGATCGTTGCGGTTGTTTTGGAGCCGTTGGAGACTTTATTTCCCACCATAAATGATGTTCTACAGACGTCCGTTTCGAAACAATCGTCCCCGTATCGAAACGACTTTCTTCAGAACTAGTTGTTGAAGTCTGATGCAGCAAGCCATATCGAAATGCATCTGGCCGTTTCAAAACGCTCTTTGATTCGTATCGAAATGGTAGTAACCCCATTTCGGAACAGTTACAGTTGAGCTGTAATTTAAAAAGTAGTTGGGAAAATAGCCGTTGGGGAGGTTTTGACCGTTGGGTGTTTCGAAACACCAAAGGGGTGTTTCGAAACGAAGACCCTCCGTATCGAAACGGGCTAGCCCTGTTTCGGTATGGGTTTTGGTAGTTTCAAACTGTTTCGATACAGGTCCCCCTGTTTCAAAACAGGTACCTTGAAAACTCTAGTTTGGTTATTTAAAAACGTTTTAAACCTTGCCAAAAACCATTTAAGACTTCCACAAACTTATTTTCAATTTATTTGGACTTAAAGACATATTTGAAATCTTTTCAATATAGTCCAAAACTATTTTTCAATTATTATATAAAAATATTAGTTCTTCAAAAATAAAATGGAACCGAACTTTCAAGTGTTACAAAATGACAATTAAACTTTATGTTTTGTAACAAAATAGTAACTCGGCCGTTAAATACTTAACGTGACTGTTATGAAACTTTTTATAATAGCACATTTAGTCCTTCATATTTGCACATTAAATCAATTTAGACCTAATTCGAAGAAAAAAAATCAATATACTTAACCCTCATTATTTACACATTCTTTCAATTTGGACATATTTATAATTGGAAATAATTGGTAACTCTAAGTTATAATTAGAGTTTTATAGCAATTGTTGTTACCTTGTGGATGGAAATTCCCCCAAATTTGGATTGAATTCCCAACGAGTTTCGATCTCAAAACTACATTTCTTTTGGTGTCCAAGCCAGAAGTAATTCTTTTTTGTGTAAACAACACCCAAATTTATTAATCCAAATATATATCCCACAATGAAAGCAGTCTAAATAGTTTTTTAAGCACACACGTGAAGCAGAGGCCATTTACCCATATTGATATGGCTAAAAGAATTAAAAAAAATGATTCATTTTGATTATAAAAGCACGATCATCCCCATTATAGTCGATGTTGGTATTTCTTAATGAATCAATTTATTGAATACTAATTCCAATTATAAATATGACCAAATTGAAAGAATGTGTGAATAATTAGTGCTAAATTTATTGAATTTTTCTAAATTAGGACTAAATTGATTGAATGTGTAAATATGAAGAACTAAATGTGTTATTATACAAAGTTTCATAACAGTCACGTTAAGTATTTAACGGCCGAGTTACCATTTTGATACAAAACATAAAGTTTAATTACCGTTTTGTAACATTTGAAAGTTGGTTACCATTTTACTTTTTTTAACAAAGTTCAGTGACCATTTTGGTACTTTACCCCTAAAAATTTATATATATATATATATGATATACGTTTTCCATGCTCGAATCGATCATCAAAATCTGTCAAGATGGTTGATTTTTCTTCTTGGATGAATTAGCTAAAAATTGAAATAAAGATGGACAATTTGCACAAGGATTTTAGAGTGGTTCGACTACCCAACCGAATCTACATCCACTACCTTAGCACACTCCTAAGGATTTCCCAATTCACTAAGAATTCGTCCCCTTTTCAAGGCTTAGGAGGAAACCTTTACAACCCTATCTTTTATACGGCTAAGATAGAACCACTCTATTTTTTGTCTCAAGGCTAAACTAGAATCTCTCCTTTTACAAGGGATTTAATTGGTAAACTTAATACCTCACAAGGTGGGTGTTTACACAAATTTAAGCTCACAAGAGTTAACGGATTTACAATAAAGCTCACTCTCTAAAGACTATTTACAAGAGATATGAAGAGAATAATTTGACTCGATTTCTCTTGAACATGTTGCTTGGATGTTGTCTCTAAACTTCTTTAAATGTTCTAGCCTTCAATTTATAGTCTCAATTGAGCTTGTGGCTGTTGCTAGCCGTTAGGGATGTTTTGGAGCCGTTGGGGCCTTTATTTCCCGCAATAAATGTTGTTCTGGAGTTGTCCGTATCGGAACGACCTTTTTCAGAACTAGTCGTTGAAGCCTGATGCAGCAAGCTGTATCGAAAAACCTCTAGTTGTATCAAAACAGTATTGAGTTGTATCGAAACGGTTACAAATTGTTTCGGTACGAGTGGCCATTGAGCTGCATTTAAAAGACCATTGGGAAAATATGATCGTTGGGGAGGTTTTGACTGTTAGCCCTATCGAAACACAAAAGGGTGTTTTGAAACAGGACTACACCGTATCGAAATGGGCAAGCCCTGTTTCGGTACGCGTTTTGGCAGTTTCAAATCATATAAATACAGATTGGCCCTGTATCAAAACGGGTACCTTAAAAACACTAGTTTGGCTACTTAAAAACGTTTCAAACATTGCCAAAACCTTTTTAAACATCCTCAAGCATAATTTCAAGTTGTTTGGACTTAAAATCATTTTGATATCTTTTCAATTTAGTCCAAAACTATTTTTCAATTATTATATCGAAACACATATTTCTACAATCTCCCCCTTTTTGGTATAATAAAACCAACTTGAAAAATAATTGTTTGGGATTCTCTCCCTTTGTATTTAAGAATTTGAATAAGAGATTTTAAAAACTTAAATGAAATTAAAGCTCCCTCTTATTCTCTTTGAAAATCAAATTTTCAAACCATTTATCCCCCTTTTTATTATATCAAAAAGAATTTGAATGACTTTTAGGCTCAAAATAACTTAGGAAAAAATTTTGACACAATTAAAATTTTGGTTTTAAAATTGGATCCCCCTTACTCAAGCATCAATATTAAGCTTAACAAATTATCCAAGACTTTAAACAAAAGTTAGATAACCAAATGTATAAAATGAAAGCATTAAGCTTAGAGGTTACCCAATCTTCTTCTCATGTGTGATTTGAGCATTCTTTGATTTCGCTTTGCTTGTCAATGCTCCAACACACCTACAAAGGACATTTACTTGGATTTTGGTATCCAAATTGCTTTGGATCCATTAACGTTAATTTCAATGTCTTTAGTTCCCTTAGGATCCCATACTTGTCTAATCCTATAAGATTTTCTCTTCTTTATAGGACAAGTATGTGAGGATTGACCCTAATAATGGCAATGTGAGCATTTTGCCATTATGTGACAAGATGAATTATTGAAAACAATTTCTTTTTCTTTTGTTAAACTTTCCAGCTTAACTTTTAAATCAAGATTTTCTTTCTAAAACATCTTTACTTGTTTTTGAAAACTCTAAATCATTTTTCAAAATTTCATTTTGGTTTTCAAAATCCAATTTTGTTTCCAAAAGAAAATCATTTTCAAATTCAAGTTTTGAAATCATTTTCTTAAATTTGGAATTCATGGTCTCAAATTCAAAAAATAATTCATCGAAAGCATCTTGCAACTCATTGAAAGAGTAAGAATTAAGCTCACTTGAGTTAGAAGATACCTTAGGCACATCGAGAGCCAAAACACCATCCACCTTTGGATTGGAGAGAAGGTTTGCACATAATTGGGCATCATCTTTCTTTTCTCCCTTCTTATTGCCATAGAGCTTCTCAAGTTTTTCCCATATATCTTTGGCACTTTTTCATGTGGAGACTTTCTTGGAAATGTCTTCATTGAGGCCACAAAGAAGAGTGTGCATCAACTTTGCGTTAGCTTGGTCTTCGTGTCAATTGCACTCCTTTACTTCTTCTTCTTCTTCTTAAGAGCTTCCAAGAAACTATATTCGATGATATTCCAAATCTCGAAATCAAGAGATTTGATTAAATACTTCATGACATTTCTCCATTGGAAGTATGCTTCTCCTTTGAAGAGCGGAGGACACGAGATAGAGCGACCTTCTTCAAATCTTGCCATTTTCTTGAACGGTGGACTTCGAGCAAATTATCTTTACTCCTGGATGCTAGTCCTTCGATGAAGATGAGGCTCTAATACCAATTGTTAGGCTTTTTGCACGCTAGAATCGATCACCGAAATCCTTCAAGAAGGTTGATTGTAACCCTCGTAGCCCGGCCTAGACGGTTGACCCGAACTACGAAGATTACACGGGGAAAACCAAAGTCAACCCGAAAGTCAACCTTGATTAACGACCCTTTTTTTTCTTTTTAAACTTGTCTAGATGCACATTTAACCTAGGCATACTCTTGAGATAAGCATACTCAAAAATCATAGCAATCGGAAAACGATAAGGGACCCAATTGCACAAAATACGAAATTAGGGACCAAATTGTAAATTCTGAAAATTAAGAGGACTTTACCAATTTTTAAGTTACCATTATGAAATTAGTCATGTTTCATGCCTCTCTGCAAAATTTCATCTCAAACGGACATCTCAAACTCAAGCAATTGCACAAACAAGAAACGGGACTTTAACGTAAAGCTTGCAAACCATCAGGTGTTCAGAAACGGGTCTAGGCCGTTCAGGAACACCCCTTGGCAGTAGCCAAAGTGTTCAGAAACGGGCTAGGCCGTTCAGGAACACCCTAGCCAAAACAAGGGCCTGTTTCGAAACAGGCAAGGGTGTTTCGAAACACCCTACCCAGAAACAGCAGTTTGGCCTGTTTTAACACCTTTAAACCCCATCAAACATGCTCCAAACCATTCCACAATAAATCAACAACATGCCAAACATCAAACCTACCAATTTGCATCAAAATCTAGATACAAAACCACCCCTAGATGCACCAACTCATTCGACACATCCAACACTCAATCATGCTTTTCAAACAAGAAGCATAGCATAACAACTTAAGCATAAGAAGATTCAAACGTTGCAAGCTTACACCACATAGTTCAAAATCATAAACCAAACTTGTCCAACATACAAATCCTCTCTAAACAACAATATAAGAGATTCTTCCCCCATTGCCTTTATTATCTATAGCTATTAACCGAGACATACATCTCAAGTGGAGTTCCCCCTTGAATCCCTTGCTTCTCGTTGCTCCAACTTCAAATGTCTGCATTGATGGACAAAAAGGAGCGTAAGCACATAATGCTTAGTGAGGAATGCCCAAAACCAAAACACCATCAATGCAGCGAGTCATAAAACCACTTTTAAAAGCAAACTCGATTCAATAAACCAAAGCAAGTTTGAAAACCCTTTTCAACAACATGCATAACATCATGCATTGCTCAAACATGAAAAACAAACCCTTAGCTTAGAAGAGCTAAGAAAACCCTTTCAAAGCACAACTTACAAAATCAACAATTTAACCAATCCAAGCATAAACATCACATGCAAGGTTAAATTCAAAACTTTGGAAAACACTTCCACTTCACATCATACCTTGCTCATATTTGAATATCATTTTAAAGCAAGAAACCCTTAAAACCACTTACTCATTCAATTTACCATATGCATTAAACAAATGCAACATATGAACCACATCACCAACCTTTGCATCACATGCCTTAAAAACAAGTATTCACAAGACTTCAATGCACTAAAGAGATTTCATGCACACATGCACCATTCTCAATAGATAACCAACACTTGTTCAAACTAACAAGTAAGCATGCATTCATAATACATTATACATGTCTCATGCAACCATGCATCATTTCAAGCATCTCATGCTTCATTATATTCAAGAACATATATTGGCTTCCAAGTGATAAACCAAATCCACTTTTCAACTCAACATCCAATCGGATACGCGGATCACAAGCGTTGTCCCCTACGCTTCATACACCCTACCAATCCAAGGTCCCCAAATGGACTTTTAAACACCATTTGACCTTACCATTCACAAGGTTCCCATGTATGGACTTTTAAACACCATACAACCTTAACTTTCACAAGGTTCCCATGTATGGACTTTTAAACACCATACAACCTTAACTTTCACAAGGTTCCCATGTATGGACTTTTAACCACCATACAACCTTAACTTTCACAAGGTTCCCATGTATGGACTTTTAACCACCATACAACCTTAACATGCACAAGGTTCCCATATATGGACTTTTAAACACCATATAACCTTAGCATCACCGATTGGTAGTTGTATAACATCACTAACGAGATCCGGGACACCCTATACAAGATCCACACATGGACTTTACACCACCATTGTGATCTTAACAAGCACAAGGTCCACCAATGGAATTTTAACCACCATTATTACCTTTGCTTACCCAAGGTCCTCGAATGGGATTCCAATCACCATTATAACCTTAACCATCTCGTTAGGATACTTGGATGGAGTTTACCGGTTCACACTTAACCACTCCACATCCAAGGCGACTTAATTCACGGTGCACCCAATCCTATAGCCGGCTAACTATATCCGATCAAAGAACCAAGAACCACTTTCATCACTTGCCAATATAACCATCTTACCACATAAATCCATTGATTTACAAGCATAAACATAATGCAAAAACCATCATTTACCATCATCAATCCACTGTTTTTGAAGCATTAAACAAAGCCATTAAACAACATGCAACACCATGCATCAATTCCACAATTTCAATGTACAAAACCAAGGATCTCTTACCTTGAGCATCCTTCTCTCACGGCTTTCAAAACCAGCATAAAACCATGCTAAAATATGCTTTCAAAACAGAATTTAAGACATGCAAACCACATGCATTGCATCCAACAATCACAAATACTTTAAAAGCCAATTCACAACACAAACCAAGAGAGAAATCCATTTACTTACTCTTGAGCTTAGCAAAGTTGTTTAGACTTAAACTAAGCTCCCAAAACCATCAAACCTCGGTTTAAAAGCTGAAAACCCAACTTCACTCACCGATACACAAAACAAGTGTTGGGTTTTTGTGCACGCTCGAATCGATCACCGAAACCGTCAAGGAGGGTTGTAATTGCTTGGTGGTTGAATTGGCTAAAACCGAAAAAGTAGACAATTTTTGCACGATGATTTTAGAGTGGTTCGACTACTCAACCGAGTCTACATCCACTACCTTAGCACACCACTAAGGATTTCCCAATTCACTCAACAATGAATTCTTCCTTTTGAGGACAAAGGGTAACCTTACAACCCTATCTTTTCAATGGCTAAGATAGAACCACTCTAGTTTTTCTCTCAAGGCTAAACTAGAACCTCTCCTTTTACAAGGGTAGAAAGATGTAAACAAATATACCTCACAAGGTGGGTGTTTACGAGAGTTGAGCTCACAAGAGTGTAAAGAATAAGAACAATGAAAAACAAAACACTCTCTATACAATATTTACAAGAGAAATGAGGAAGATAAAGACTTAAACGCTATTTCTCTTGATCATGAATCTTGGATCTTATCTCTTGCTGTTTCTTGATGCTTGGAGGCCTTATTTATAGTCCCAATTGAGTTTGTAGCCGTTTATGGCCGTTGGGATCAAAATATAGCCGTTTGAAGACTTTAATTTCTTCCAAAATGCAATTCAGCTGCTACCCGTTTCGGAACGCCTCAAGCCCGTTTCGGAACGCCTTCTTTATAGAGATAGCCGTTGCAGCCTGTCGGGGTACCCGTTTCGGAACACCCTTAGCCGTTTCGGAACGCGTATCGGAACGCCTTAACCCTGTTTCGAAACGCCTGCATTTTGAATATTAGTTGGGAAAGAGCCGTTGGGGTTTATAGCCGTTAGGGTCGTTGCCACGTAGGCGTATCGAAACGGCCTATACCGTTTCGGAACGCTTGGCCCGTTTCGATACGAGTATCGAAACGTTTTGCCACTGGAATCCCCCTGTTTCGAAACGCCCTATGGTGTTTCGAAACGGCCTATGGTTTTTGTGAAATTTGGCCTTTTAAACACATTTAAAAACCTTTTAAAAACATTTTAAAGCCATTTCACATTTGGCTACTGCCCTGACAAGTTTCGAGACCTTTGTTTAAGGTTTCGAAACTTTACTCTAAAAACATGTATTTTGGGCATTTTTTGACTTTCAAAAGAGTAGTTCGATATAGGTATTCAATCGAACTCTTTTAAAACATTTTGTCAAGTTTTAAGGACTTTTGAATTATCTTTGAAGTCTTTAAACAAGTCTTAAAACATTTTTCACATAATTGTTATATCAAAATATTTCTCAACAATCTCCCCCTTTTTGATATAACAAAATATTTTGAAAAATTGTTTTTGACAAAAAGCTCCCCCTTAATTTTTCACTTAATTCTCCCCCTTTTGTTATATTAAAAATAATTCAACTCTTTATAGTATATAATAACAATGGGGTTTATGACCATTGTGGTCAATATTACGTGGGAGTATTAAAATGTCAAAACATGTAAAACTCTTTTTTAAAAACTTCCCTAAACATAATTTCAAGTTGTTTGGACTTTTGGAAATGATTTAAATTCTTTTTTTTTTTAAATCAGTCCAAACCATTTTTCAATTATTATATCAAAACATTAGTTCTTCAATCTCCCCCTTTTTGATATAATAAAACTAACTTGAAAAATTGTTTGGGATTCTCCCCCTTTTAACTTTAAAATTGTGAATAAGAGATTAAGATATGAAATAAAATAAAGCTCCCCCTTATTCATTTGAAAATTCAATTTTTCAAACCATTTAACCATTTCTCCCCCTTTTTGTTATATCAAAAAGAATTTAAAATGACATTTAAGTTCAAGATAACATAGGAGGAAAAAAAATTTTGACACTTAAAATTTTGGTTAAAAAAAATTGGCTCCCCCTTACTCAAAGCATCATCAGAATGTTAGTCCAACATTTATGAATATCTAGTTGAATGATAAAAAATAAATCAAATAAAATCAAAAACAACTAGAAATTTTTACCAACACTTGAACTCAAGGGAGGATGTGAAACCTTCCTTCTTCAAGTGTTCTTCCTTGTGTGCATGGAGCTCCCCCTCAATTTTTGACTTGTTGATCATTCTCCATCACACCTAGCAAAAGACAATCAAGTAATTTTTGGTATCCAAATTGATTTGGATCCATAGACGTTAGTAGCACTAAATTTAGTCCCCTTAGGAATCCATTTTTCAATTTCATCCTTTTTAGTTGAAGTGGTTAGTCCTTTTGGGACCCAAACACTTCTAAAACATTTTCCATTTAAAAATCTAGGGGCACTAGATTGTCTTACATAAAAATTTGATTTTCCAAAATTATTTTTTCTTTTCAAGCTCTTTGGAAATCAAATCTTTTTCCTTTTTGAGATCATCGACTTCTTTTTGATGATCTCTTTCCATTGTTTGAAGCAAGTTTTGTAAATCTAAAACTTTAAGCTCAAAACTTGACACTTAAGAGATTGAATTTCACCATTGAATCAAATCAATTTAAAACACGTGAAATTCAATTTATCCAAGACTTTAAAAATTTTATGCAAACATATGAATGAAACCATTAGACTCATATGCATAAAATTTTCAAATAATGTCAGGCATATTTAGATATTTGAATAAAAGCTCAAATGCATGAACATTAGTCAAACAGAAATTAGATAACCAAAAAAAAAATAAAAAATAAAAGCATTAAGCTTAGAGGTTACCTATCTTCTTCACTTGTGTGACTAGAGCATATAAAATTCTTGCTTTTCTTGCCTTTGCTCCAACACACCTACAAGAGACATTTACTTCGATTTTGGTATCCAAATTGCTTTGGATCCATTAACATTAATTTCAATGTCTCTAGTTCCCTTAGGAACCCATACTTGTCTAATCCTATAAGTTTTTCTTTTCTTTATAGGACAAGTATGCAAAGAATGACCATGATAATGACAATGTGAGCATTTTGTCATTATGGGATGAAATGAATTATTAAAAATGATTTCTTTTTCTTTTGTTAAGATTTCAAGCTTAACCTTTAAATCAAGATTTTCTTTTTGTAAAACATCTTTGTTTGTTTTTGAAAATTCTAAATCATTTTTCAAAATTTCATTTTGATTTTCAAAATCTATTTTTGTTTTTAAAAGAAAATCATTTTCAGTTTCGAGTTTTGAAATCATTTTCCTAAATTTGGAATTCATGGTCTCAAATTCCAAATATAATTCATTAAATGCATCTTGTAACTCATCAAAAGAATATGAATTTAATTCATCTGAGTTAGAAGATACCTCGGGCTCATCGAGAGCCAAAACACCATCCACCTTAGGTGTTGAGGGGAGGATTGCACATGATGAAGCATCATCTTTCTTCTCTTCTTTCCCATAGAATTTCTCAAGCTTCTCCCAAATTTCTTTGGCACTTTTGGATGGGGAGACCTTCTTGGAAATCTCTTCACTTAGGGCACAGAGAAGAATGTGCATAGCCTTTGCATTGAGATGGTCCTTCTTTGTGTCATTGACACTCCTTTTCTTCTTCTTCTTAGGAGCTTCCGAATGTCCATTTATGATAATCTTCCAAATGTCAAGGTTGAATCCTTGGATGAAATATTTCATGATGTTGCTCCATTGGAAGTAACCTTCTCCTTTGAAGAGAGGAGGACACATGATAGAGCGGCCTTCTTCAAATGAAATCATTGTAGAACCGCTTGCCATTTTCTTGTACGGTGGACTACGAGCGTTGGATCTTTGCTCCTGGATGTTAGTCCTTCGATGGAGACGAGGCTCTGATACCAATTGTTGGGTTTTTGTGCACGCTTGAATCGATCACCGAAACCGTCAAGGAGGGTTGTAATTGCTTGGTGGTTGAATTGGCTAAAACCGAAAAAGTAGACAATTTTTGCACGATGATTTTAGAGTGGTTCGACTACTCAACCGAGTCTACATCCACTACCTTAGCACACCACTAAGGATTTCCCAATTCACTCAACAATGAATTCTTCCTTTTGAGGACAAAGGGTAACCTTACAACCCTATCTTTTCAATGGCTAAGATAGAACCACTCTAGTTTTTCTCTCAAGGCTAAACTAGAACCTCTCCTTTTACAAGGGTAGAAAGATGTAAACAAATATACCTCACAAGGTGGGTGTTTACGAGAGTTGAGCTCACAAGAGTGTAAAGAATAAGAACAATGAAAAACAAAACACTCTCTATACAATATTTACAAGAGAAATGAGGAAGATAAAGACTTAAACGCTATTTCTCTTGATCATGAATCTTGGATCTTATCTCTTGCTGTTTCTTGATGCTTGGAGGCCTTATTTATAGTCTCAATTGAGTTTGTAGCCGTTTATGGCCGTTGGGATCAAAATATAGCCGTTTGAAGACTTTAATTTCTTCCAAAATGCAATTCAGCTGCTACCCGTTTCGGAACGCCTCAAGCCCGTTTCGGAACGCCTTCTTTATAGAGATAGCCGTTGCAGCCTGTCGGGGTACCCGTTTCGGAACACCCTTAGCCGTTTCGGAACGCGTATCGGAACGCCTTAACCCTGTTTCGAAACGCCTGCATTTTGAATATTAGTTGGGAAAGAGCCGTTGGGGTTTATAGCCGTTAGGGTCGTTGCCACGTAGGCGTATCGAAACGGCCTATACCGTTTCGGAACGCTTGGCCCGTTTCGATACGAGTATCGAAACGTTTTGCCACTGGAATCCCCCTGTTTCGAAACGCCCTATGGTGTTTCGAAACGGCCTATGGTTTTTGTGAAATTTGGCCTTTTAAACACATTTAAAAACCTTTTAAAAACATTTTAAAGCCATTTCACATTTGGCTACTGCCCTGACAAGTTTCGAGACCTTTGTTTAAGGTTTCGAAACTTTACTCTAAAAACATGTATTTTGGGCATTTTTTGACTTTCAAAAGAGTAGTTCGATATAGGTATTCAATCGAACTCTTTTAAAACATTTTGTCAAGTTTTAAGGACTTTTGAATTATCTTTGAAGTCTTTAAACAAGTCTTAAAACATTTTTCACATAATTGTTATATCAAAATATTTCTCAACAACAAGGCTAGCCAACAAGCCTTCCAAGCATCCGAAACCTTCCACACCACCTCTAATGCTCACGGATCTTCCTCCCCTGTTTCAAGCACATAACATCAGAGGATTAATGCATCATAATGCACTAAAAACACCAGCAACACAACTAAACTCGCTGCTCATCACAAATCCAACATTTCGGCTACCAAACACAACCGAAATCACCACCAAACACTTCCGAAACTTAACCCAGCCAAGATCCATCACTTCTAACCATTTTTAATCATCAATTAACATCCAAAATGATCACAAACACGTCCTTATACCTCCAGCTATAACAGATCACCAAGATCACTCCAAAAACAACCAAAAACTCAAGCAAAACTTAGGAAATTCAACCTATTCGGGATTGCATTGATAAAACCTCAATTCCTTATCAATTTAACATTCATTTAACATCAATTTGACACCTCAAAACACAGCCCAATCAGATCATACGAAATTTCAACAAAATCAAGCAAATCTTGCATTTAAAAGCCAAGATCAAGAACAAATCAATAAATCCTTTTATAAAACACAAATTAAGGATTGAGAACTTGGGAATTTCAATAAAGAACCTAAAGTTCAGAGGAGAAGGACGTTCTTACCTCCAAACTTGAGTTTTCTCCCTTTTTGGAACCAAAATCTTGAAAATCCAAATAGCAAATGGTGAGGTTTTGTTGAAGAGATGATTAGAGATCAAAAGAGAATTGAAATGTGATATTTAGGGGACAAAATCAGAGGAAAAGCTCTGGAGAAAAATGTGTTTGGTTTGAGAGAAAAGATGAGAGAAAAAGGAAAATGGAAAATGGAAAAGTTAGTTGGAAATGACAAAATATCTTCCCTCCACTTTTCTTTTATTTAAAAACCTTTAATAAATCATTTAATATTTTAGAAAAATCTGGAGAAACTCTCATTGGGTAAATATTTCCTTAAAGATTCAAAGTTTCAATCCTTTTTAAAACAGTCACACAGTTTTCAAAAATTACATTTTGGTCACTAACCCAAAATGTCACTCTTCCAAACCTCATTTTGCAAAATTGATTTCACCTTTCTCTTATATATAATAAAAGAGAATTTTAGAACATTTTTCCATATTTTTAATGCAACCCGAACTAGGCTTTCCTAAAAATCACCTTTTATATTCGAACCGCAACCCGACCGGTCCGGTCCAAAACCCAAAACTTCTAAGCCCAAAACCGGGGCGTTACAACTCTCCCCCCCCCCTTAGAAAATTTCGTCCCCGAAATTTCAACTGGCGAAAAGAGCACAACCAAACTTCTCAAGCAACACGCAAACAACACAAGAGACTTAACCACCACTGAACACTCTCTCCACAAACTCCACCCAAACTCAACACCACCACATATTGTTCACAAATTCCAGAACACTCAGATGTTAACCACATCTTAACCTTTCACACTTCCAGACTGCACATAGCCTCAACAACAACCTGAAGAACCTCAAACTTTTTACAACATATTCCACCTTAACACACAACTCCCAAAACTTGTTCACACAGTGACACCAACCAATTCAATCAGCCACTATGTAACACACAACCTTCACTGCTTCTAATACTCTTTGCAACCTCCCCGACCTCTTTCAAAGATTTCTCAACAAGCAAAAATTCTTAAGCAACAACTGCTTACCCAAACTTCTCAACGTATTACTGTCCTTACTTCACATCCACCACAATCTTTACCATCGACTCACCAGAACTGCTCACTCATCGACAGATAATCACGTCACTAACCCCAACCTTGGCTTCGCCCACCATTCCACACACCACCAGCTGAACTCAAAAAGAAAATTCACTTACTCACAACCAACCAATCACTTCCCACAAGAACTCATTCAACCAACAATGGCCTTCCATCTTTCATTGCCTTTCCACCACAAGCTTTGACCACAACACTTGCCTTACTAGAACACCGCCCAACCTGAACATACATACCATCTTCTCAACTCCTCGAAGATTGCTACGAACTCTCACCCACATAAACAACCCTTCTATTACAACATCCATGCAAAGCTACCCCGGCACTTTAAAAACACAACCACTAACCTGCAACATCACTTAACACCAAGGGACTACCACTTCAACTAGCCATTCAAAACCACCTGATCGGTTCTGACTTCAACCAGCAATCTCCTCACCGCCACACCATTAAGCCCATTAAGCAGCAAACACTTTCCTTCTACCAACATGCTATACCGCACTCACTATTACTAACAGCTCGCTTAATACCCTCCACAACTTCTAACATTTCCTAGCACCAAAACAACCTCTAAAAACACATCATCCAACCTAACTCTATCACAACACTAACAGACTCGATTAGTTATTAGCGAGTGTGAACGTTCGTATGCATGGTCACCAATGTGCCCTACTAATGCCTAATGTACATGTATGCAAAACCTCTAATGTCATGCCACATGTATGCATGGACCAGCACATATAAAATATAGCATATAACAATGATTTTAATTGTGCATGAATGCCAGTTCACACCCTCCAATAACATCCTCAGAATCCGTCTAAGAACAACCCCTCCACCTCACTTCTAACTTGACCCATTCTATCATTCTAACAACTCATTATCCACAAGATACTCACTAAAGCCCTCTTCACACTAAGGATGTTCCCAAACAGCAACATCAACTATCTCAACATGCTAACAACAAAACCATACTCACTACGCAAGAAAAACCAACAGATACCAAACTAGGATACTAGAGCAAAGGCTACTTAACAAGGTTACCTGAAAACACCTCACTGCCCTGAAGCTTCAACAGACGAGCTCTCTTCCACGCAGAACCACCATCCTCCAGCTGCACCGCCGCAGCATCAGCTAGCACACTAAGATCACCACCATCTCCTTGCGGTAAAGAACCCTGGCGGTTCCTAGCCAACATCAAACAATCACGTCTCATGTGTCCAACAGACCCACATTTCCAACAGATCTCCTCTTCCAAACTCTTCACAACTTTATGCTCTTTCTGCCACCTCTGAACCTTGCCTCGGCCATGCCCACGACCCTTCAGAGACCCCTTGGCTACCACTGAAGCTGACTTCACCCCAAGAGAACAATTTCGCTTCACATGCTCTTTAGAACCACTGTTCCAACAAGCACCCGCGCCCCAACAACCTCCAACATGGCGCCTTCCACAACGGTCACACACTGGTAGCTGAGCCTCCACTCCTTGATCAAGCAGCACTTGCCCCAGATCTGCTCTACCTTCAACTTGCTTAACCCTTGGGAATTTTTCCCCAAGATACCTTTCATAAAAGGCAGACACAAAGAAATCCCAATCAATATCGTGGATGTGCGATGCCACCGCCACAGATGTCCACCAGGCACATGCATCCTCCAACATCAAAGAGACAACACTTCCCAGCTTACAGGCATAATCACAGCCTTCCTGATCCAAAATCAGAATCACACTGGCCAACCAGGCCTCAAACGTCTCCGGTGTTGAACCATGATACTCCACAGCTCCCAAATCATGTAAACGCTGTTTCGACAAACCCACACATCCAACCACCAGCACGTCTACTGACTTCACTTTTGCCACAGCCTGAGATGTTCCCAACACCTCCTGAACAACAGGTGATGAACTTTTCATCACAGAACCAACTTCTTCCTCCTTCCTTACTACCTCAACTCCAGGCACTGAAGACTGAGACGAAACACCTCCACTAAAAGGTGAATTCCACGCCTTAACAACCTGCTCTAAAGCAGCAACCATCTCACCCAACTGCCATTCTCTCATTGATTTCGCCATACTATTAACAACAAGCAATCATAACAAAACAAACAAATTGATCAGACCAGCTTTAAGCAAGGATTCAAACTCCAACTCCAAAATAACACAATAGCTATAATAATAAGGCAATGGGTATCCCGAATTCTCCCCTTTTACATGACATAACAGTTAATAAAAACATGGATATCTCAACATCAAGCATATCAAACAACATTTCGATCATGCTTACATCAAACAGCGTCCACTTGCAACAGCATAACATCATCAACATATCATACCCATTACACTTTCATCATGCATAAAATCAGCTCTCAACACCAACATATCATCAGCACAAAACCACATTAGCTCAATGAAGATTCATAGCCACAAAGCATGCTTGAAAACATCATCAATTTGCTCAGAAACACGTGTTTCAACCAACTTTCAACCACACATCAGGGTAACATCAAACACACATTAAAACAACTTACCGCTTTCCCCAAGCATTCGCAACTCAGCTCTAATACCACCAAATGTAACCCCCGTAGCCCGGCCTAGACGGTTGACCCGAACTACGAAGATTACACGGGGAAAACCAAAGTCAACCCGAAAGTCAACCTTGATTAACGACCCTTTTTTTCTTTTTAAACTTGTCTAGATGCACATTTAACCTAGGCATACTCTTGAGATAAGCATACTCAAAAATCATAGCAATCGGAAAACGATAAGGGACCCAATTGCACAAAATACGAAATTAGGGACCAAATTGTAAATTCTGAAAATTAAGAGGACTTTACCAATTTTTAAGTTACCATTATGAAATTAGTCATGTTTCATGCCTCTCTGCAAAATTTCATCTCAAACGGACATCTCAAACTCAAGCAATTGCACAAACAAGAAACGGGACTAAAACGTAAAGCTTGCAAACCATCAGGTGTTCAGAAACGGGTCTAGGCCGTTCAGGAACACCCCTTGGCAGTAGCCAAAGTGTTCAGAAACGGGCTAGGCCGTTCAGGAACACCCTAGCCAAAACAAGGGCCTGTTTCGAAACAGGCAAGGGTGTTTCGAAACACCCTGCCCAGAAACAGCAGTTTGGCCTGTTTTAACACCTTTAAACCCCATCAAACATGCTCCAAACCATTCCACAATAAATCAACAACATGCCAAACATCAAACCTACCAATTTGCATCAAAATCTAGATACAAAACCACCCCTAGATGCACCAACTCATTCGACACATCCAACACTCAATCATGCTTTTCAAACAAGAAGCATAGCATAACAACTTAAGCATAAGAAGATTCAAACGTTGCAAGCTTACACCACATAGTTCAAAATCATAAACCAAACTTGTCCAACATACAAATCCTCTCTAAACAACAATATAAGAGATTCTTCCCCCATTGCCTTTATTATCTATAGCTATTAACCGAGACATACATCTCAAGTGGAGTTCCCCCTTGAATCCCTTGCTTCTCGCTGCTCCAACTTCAAATGTCTGTATTGATGGACAAAAAGGAGCGTAAGCACATAATGCTTAGTGAGGAATGCCCAAAACCAAAACACCATCAATGCAGCGAGTCATAAAACCACTTTTAAAAGCAAACTCGATTCAATAAACCAAAGCAAGTTTGAAAACCCTTTTCAACAACATGCATAACATCATGCATTGCTCAAACATGAAAAACAAACCCTTAGCTTAGAAGAGCTAAGAAAACCCTTTCAAAGCACAACTTACAAAATCAACAATTTAACCAATCCAAGCATAAACATCACATGCAAGGTTAAATTCAAAACTTTGGAAAACACTTCCACTTCACATCATACCTTGCTCATATTTGAATATCATTTTAAAGCAAGAAACCCTTAAAACCACTTACTCATTCAATTTACCATATGCATTAAACAAATGCAACATATGAACCACATCACCAACCTTTGCATCACATGCCTTAAAAACAAGTCTTCACAAGACTTCAATGCACTAAAGAGATTTCATGCACACATGCACCATTCTCAATAGATAACCAACACTTGTTCAAACTAACAAGTAAGCATGCATTCATAATACATTATACATGTCTCATGCAACCATGCATCATTTCAAGCATCTCATGCTTCATTATATTCAAGAACATATATTGGCTTCCAAGTGATAAACCAAATCCACTTTTCAACTCAACATCCAATCGGATACGCGGATCACAAGCGTTGTCCCCTACGCTTCATACACCCTACCAATCCAAGGTCCCCAAATGGACTTTTAAACACCATTTGACCTTACCATTCACAAGGTTCCCATGTATGGACTTTTAAACACCATACAACCTTAACTTTCACAAGGTTCCCATGTATGGACTTTTAAACACCATACAACCTTAACTTTCACAAGGTTCCCATGTATGGACTTTTAACCACCATACAACCTTAACTTTCACAAGGTTCCCATGTATGGACTTTTAACCACCATACAACCTTAACATGCACAAGGTTCCCATATATGGACTTTTAAACACCATATAACCTTAGCATCACCGATTGGTAGTTGTATAACATCACTAACGAGATCCGGGACACCCTATACAAGATCCACACATGGACTTTACACCACCATTGTGATCTTAACAAGCACAAGGTCCACCAATGGAATTTTAACCACCATTATTACCTTTGCTTACCCAAGGTCCTCGAATGGGATTCCAATCACCATTATAACCTTAACCATCTTGTTAGGATACTTGGATGGAGTTTACCGGTTCACACTTAACCACTCCACATCCAAGGCGACTTAATTCACGGTGCACCCAATCCTATAGCCGGCTAACTATATCCGATCAAAGAACCAAGAACCACTTTCATCACTTGCCAATATAACCATCTTACAACATAAATCCATTGATTTACAAGCATAAACATAATGCAAAAACCATCATTTACCATCATCAATCCACTGTTTTTGAAGCATTAAACAAAGCCATTAAACAACATGCAACACCATGCATCAATTCCACAATTTCAATGTACAAAACCAAGGATCTCTTACCTTGAGCATCCTTCTCTCACGGCTTTCAAAACCAGCATAAAACCATGCTAAAATATGCTTTCAAAACAGAATTTAAGACATGCAAACCACATGCATTGCATCCAACAATCACAAATACTTTAAAAGCCAATTCACAACACAAACCAAGAGAGAAATCCATTTACTTACTCTTGAGCTTAGCAAAGTTGTTTAGACTTCAACTAAGCTCCCAAAACCATCAAACCTCGGTTTAAAAGCTGAAAACCCAACTTCACTCACCGATACACAAAACAAGGCTAGCCAACAAGCCTTCCAAGCATCCGAAACCTTCCACACCACCTCTAATGCTCACGGATCTTCCTCCCCTGTTTCAAGCACATAACATCAGAGGATTAATGCATCATAATGCACTAAAAACACCAGCAACACAACTAAACTCGCTGCTCATCACAAATCCAACATTTCGGCTACCAAACACAACTGAAACCACCACCAAACACTTCCGAAACTTAACCCAGCCAAGATCCATCACTTCTAACCATTTTTAATCATCAATTAACATCCAAAATGATCACAAACACGTCCTTATACCTCCAGCTATAACAGATCACCAAGATCACTCCAAAAACAACCAAAAACTCAAGCAAAACTTAGGAAATTCAACCTATTCGGGATTGCATTGATAAAACCTCAATTCCTTATCAATTTAACATTCATTTAACATCAATTTGACACCTCAAAACACAACCCAATCAGATCATACGAAATTTCAACAAAATCAAGCAAATCTTGCATTTAAAAGCCAAGATCAAGAACAAATCAATAAATCCTTTTATAAAACACAAATTAAGGATTGAGAACTTGGGAATTTCAATAAAGAACCTAAAGTTCAGAGGAGAAGGACGTTCTTACCTCCAAACTTGAGTTTTCTCCCTTTTTGGAACCAAAATCTTGAAAATCCAAATAGCAAATGGTGAGGTTTTGTTGAAGAGATGATTAGAGATCAAAAGAGAATTGAAATGTGATATTTAGGGGACAAAATCAGAGGAAAAGCTCTGGAGAAAAATGTGTTTGGTTTGAGAGAAAAGATGAGAGAAAAAGGAAAATGGAAAATGGAAAAGTTAGTTGGAAATGGCAAAATATCTTCCCTCCACTTTTCTTTTATTTAAAAACCTTTAATAAATCATTTAATATTTTAGAAAAATCTGGAGAAACTCTCATTGGGTAAATAGCTCCTTAAAGATTCAAAGTTTCAATCCTTTTTAAAACAGTCACACAGTTTTCAAAAATTACATTTTGGTCACTAACCCAAAATGTCACTCTTCCAAACCTCATTTTGCAAAATTGATTTCACCTTTCTCTTATATATAATAAAAGAGAATTTTAGAACATTTTTCCATATTTTTAATGCAACCCGAACTAGGCTTTCCTAAAAATCACCTTTTATATTCGAACCGCAACCCGACCGGTCCGGTCCAAAACCCAAAACTTCTAAGCCCAAAACCGGGGCGTTACATTGATTTTGCTACTTGGATGAATTGGCTAAAAATCAAAATAGAGATGGACAATTTGCACAAGGATTTTAGAGTGGTTCAACTACCCAACTGAGTCTACATCCACTACCTTAGCACACCACTAAGGATTTCCCAATTCACTAAGAATTTGTCCCCTTTTCAAGGCTTAGGAGGAAACCTTTACAACCCTATCTTTTATACGGCTAAGATAGAACCACTCTAGTTTTTGTCTCAAGGCTAAACTAGAACATCTCCTTTTACAAGGGATTTGTTTGGTAAACTTAATACCTCACAAGGTGGGTGTTTACATAAATTCAAGCTCACAAGAGTACAAAGATTTACAATAAAGCTCACTCTCTAAAGACTATTTACAAGAGAAATGAAGAGATAATAATTTGACTCAATTTCTCTTGAACATGTTGCTTGGATGTTGTCTCTAAACTTCTTCAAGTGTTCCAGCCTTCAATTTATAGTCCCAGTTGAGCTTGGGTCGTTGCTAGCCATTAGGGATGTTTTGCAGTCGTTGGGGCCTTTATTTTTCGCAATAAATGCTGTTCTGGAGCTGTCTGTATCGGAACACACGAGCCCGTATCGGACGACCTTCTTCAGAATTAGCCATTGAAGCCTGATGCAGCAAGCTGTATCGAAACGCCTTTGGCCGTATCAAAACAGTATTGAGCTGTATCAAAACGGTTACAAAACGTTTCGGTACGAGTGACCGTTGAGCTACATTTAAAAGACCGTTGGGAAAATATGACCGTTGGGGAGGTTTTAACCGTTAGCCGTATCGAAACACAAAAGGGTGTTTCGAAATAGAACTACACCGTATCGAAATAGGCAAGCCCTGTTTCGGTACGCGTTTTGGCAGTTTCAAATTGTATCGATATAGATTGGCCCTATATCGAAACGGGTACCTTAAAAACACTGGTTTGGCTACTTAAAATCGTTTCAAACATTGCCAAAACCTTTTTAAACATCCTCAAACATAATTTCAAGTTGTTTGGACTTAAAAACATTTTGATATCTTTTCAATTTAGTCCAAAACTATTTTTCAATTACCATATCAAAACACATATTTCTACAATCTCCGTAATCTTTTCACCATGCCTCCCCATAAGCGTCCTAGAAACAATCATGCTAGCTCTTTCGATTCCAATAACGGTGTCAAGCCTAATCTTACCTAAATGTATGTTTAATGATGTTGGTAACCCACACCAAATGAAATATTTAAACAATTTCAAAACTTTTATGTCCTTCGTGAGTGAGTCATTGATTATGTCTACATCTTTTTCGATGAATTTAAATTCAAATAATCTTAATTTGATAAGTCAATGGAAATTTGTCCACTTTCTTCAAATCCTCTTTCTTGTTTATAAAACAATTTTTTAAATTTTTTATTCAAATGCTAGGTGTATTTTAAATGAAGACAAAATAGAAACTATTAACCTTGAGTCTTAGGTTATGGGAAAAAAGATTTATCTTGACTCTAAAACCTTAGCCGACCACCTAGGTATGGAGGATGTAGGTATAGATGATGAAACCTCTTTTGTCCCCTCTCATAATTTAGGTGCCTCAGTTAAAATACTTGAAGCTCATGAGTGTTTCCTTCATCTCTTTATCACTTGGTGGTTTCGCCCATCCGGTGGTAAGTGGTCCTCTATTCGAGCCTTCAATTGCTCTATTACTTTCGTGAGGGTAAACATCCTAACCTAGCCCAAATCATATTCGTCGAGATGGTTCACATTGCCAACCACCGTCACACCACCATCATCAAGTCCTTTACCTACGAAACTATATTGAGCCATATCTTCCATAGGCTAGAGATAGATTGTTCCTGTGATTTTGTGTGTCCTCTTATCAAGCCTATAGATGCTAGATCCCTTCGTAAAGCCAAATTCCACTTCATAAATGGTGAATGGGTTCGGGATTCAAATGCTCAAGATGAAGTCGATGAGGATGTTGCTCCGGACGAGGATCCTCTCGTGGCTTTGGTTGATCCACCTTCTTTTGATGCCTTTGTGACATATCTTGATGGGATGTTTTTTGCGCTTGACACGAGCATGGATTCGAGGTTCACCACCTTGGATACGAGATTGACTTCCAAGGATACGAGGTTGTCTACCTTAGATCATCGCGTTTCTTCGATCGACGTCTCTCTTACCACCTTTCATCATGAGTGGAATGGTAATGTTCATGGTGTTGATGATGATGACTCTTCGGCTTAGTCCTTTTATTTTTTTCATATCATATCATATCATATAGACTTATTTGGATTTTATGCACCTTTGTTGTTTTGTTATTTCCTATGACCTTGACTATTATGTTGGTTTTATGTTTTTTATTTGGATATTGTTGGATTATTATTCTTTGGATTTTATATTATTATGGATTTTATATTTTGGAGCTATTTTGATTATCAATTGTTATATTTTGATTTACTCTATCAATTTTGATTTAACAAAAAGGGGGGAGAAGTGGATTTATAAAAAAATTCAAAAACCTATAGCCTTTTAGTCTTAAAAATAAGGGAGTGAATTAAAAATTTATTTGGTTTTGTTATATTAAAAAGGGGAGATTGTTAAACCAATATTTTAGTTTTGACATAACAAGGACTTAATTGCAAATAAATAAATTTTTAGGGTATTTGAAATTACTCACTAAAGGACAAGCATTCGAACAAACTTAACTTATTTTTGAAGAAAATATTTTGTATAAGTTATATCTTTGAAAGACAAATATTTTCTAAGTGTTTTGGTACTCAAACAAGCCATTTTGGTAAGTGAGTATCGGTACGGCTATATGCGTACCGGTACGGGTTTTTAACAATAGAATCTGATTTAATTCGGAATGGAAACTGAGTACCGGTAAGGCCATACGCGTACCAGTACGGCCTTTCATCACTATAAAACCAAATGGTACACTGAGTACCGGTACGCCAAAACCGGTATGGCCTTTGGTGTACCGGTACGAACTTCAAAGTTTTTAAAAACTTGTCTGATTTTGGAGCAAAACTCGTTTTATATTGAGCTGAGTATGGGTATGATAATAAGCGTACCAATACGCTTTATTCACAAATAAATTCAAGGATTCCAGTGAGTAAATTCAGTATCGGTACGGTACATAGCCTACCGGTACCCTTTATAAAATCTTCATTTACCGATACGCAAACCCGCGTACCGGTACCCCTTTCTTGTAACGGCTATTTCTACTTTGAGCAGGTACCGATACGGAAGCCCGCGTACCGATACCCATTGTTGCGGACTGTATTTAATGTGGGAAAAATTGTCCCCAACGACTCTATTTAATTTTCCAACAACCCAAACAGCTAGAAATCAATGAAGGGGTATAAAAACAAGTCTTCAAAGCTTCTTCAACAACAAGATAACCATTCTAAAGCATCCAAGCAAATACCCAAGTTTTTTAAAGCTCTTTATACACACTTGAGTGTTCTTCATTGTATTTTATTTTTACATCAAGTGTTGGGATTTTAATGAACTTCAAATTGTGTAAATAATCTTCCTTTAGAGGGTATTCATATTGCTTCTTTGTTTCAAATTTTAGGAAAGGGATTGCTAGACTTTGGAGTATAAATCTAGGATTTGTGAGGTTATCTCCTTTAGCCTAAAAGAAAAGACAAATTAGTGAATTTGTGAAATATTTAGTGTGGATAGCTAAGCTAGTGGATGTAGATCTTGTTGAGAAGGTTAACCACTGTAAATCACTTGTGCAAATTTTCTTTCTTTTTGCAATTTGCTTCCACTATTTTTTTTTAATTGCCAATTCACTCTCTCTTGGCCACTTTCATTGATTGATCAACTCAATAATATAATTAAATCAATGTAAATACGAAAATAATCACATTAAACTTATTGGCCCCAATTTATGAGTATCGGATTTATGAGTATCGATCAATTTCACTTAATCGTTTAATGAAATAAATTATGTGAATTGTAATTAATTATATGTATATTATGCATAAAATATTCTAATGAGTATTGTTATATCATGTAAGAATAAAACTTTGATACAATTTCACTTAATCATTGATTAAAATGAATTGATTTATAGATTTAGTTTAGGGTTTATGAACTTAGTTTGTAGGATTTATAATTTAAGGTTTATGGTTAGAATAGAAGGTTTAGGGTTTTTATTTTAGAGTTAGGGATTTTTTTAAAGTTCAATTGTGTAATTTTTTACGCAACATGTGTTTCAATAAATTACTTATTATGTAATGGTATATTGTATAAGAGAAAAACTTTAATACACAAGCTTGTGTAAAATTGTCAAATTTAAAGTTTAAGGGTTTAATTTAAAGTTTATGATTTAAGGGTTTAGAAGGATTTTCTGTTAAATTTTAAGGTTATAGACTTAGATTTTAGATTGTATTTTTTTACAATGACGACTGAATTTTATTAAAACCCCATGAAAGATATCACAAATATAATACATCAAGAAGGGAGAATAATATAGACAAGTCCACCAAAATCTCATACAAAAACCCAAAGGTGCAAAGAAAAGTAAAACGTCCATAGAGATTAGCGTATCATCAAAATCCAGAAGCCTTCTTGATTCTCCTTGTGTCTATCCAAATGAGACGCTTTACGGGGTTAAAAGGAGTGGTGAGTGAACTAAACTATCAGGCAGATTGCTTCGCTACCTAGGACTGATTACATCGGTAAACAACCATCAACCGAGTGGGGATCTATCTTTCTATGAACGCAGACAGAATCATAATTAGAAACTAGCTCCATGAAGATCTTTGTATGTGCACCAAACGACCGCTAAGGTATACAGAAATCATGCTAAAACGATAGATGAAATGTACCACAAAAAATAAAGAAAAGTGTGCCACAAAGGCAGAAGGAAAACGTACCACACAAACAGAGGGAAAGCGTGCCATAAAAGCAGAGATTCTTAATAAAATATGAAAAAAAACAAGAAAATAATGAATTCTGATGGTCGACAATCAATACTAACACTGATTGTCGACCTGCGGCCAAGGAAACAAATGAAAAAAGAAGGTCGTGACGCTGGGATTGGGGCAGAGAAAAATTAGGTTATGATTTTACTAATTCTCCTTGCAATGGTTATATAACAAACAAAATAGGAAGAGTTGTGTAACTTTTTTTACACATATTATGTATCAACATATAACTATTGCATTGTATATATTATAATTTAACATGTAAGTGATTATGCTCTATTGTAGCACAAATATCATAATAATACACATGTAACACCCTAAACTCGGATGTCACATTTGGGCCTTAAGCCCAAATCATTACTTTAAAATTTCCAACATGGTTTAGCCCAAAAGAGTTCCATACCATAAATCATTCAAATCCAAAAGTTAAAACACCGATAATCTCTTAAAACGTTTACAAAGGGAGCTCCAAATAATTTAAGATAATAAAATATTCGCTTTCTTAATACAAACCCAAAATAAGAGTTACAACAATACAATAGGGTCCTACAAATACATAGCCCAATAAGACCTAAGTGATGTACTCTGAACAAGTGATGTGTTGAAACCTACACCGATGGTGCTCCTCCAATGCACGTGCCAACCTAGAAACCTACAAACCGAAACATTGATTCCGAACACTGAGCTAACAAAGCTTAGTGGGTACACTACCACTCTAATATGCTTCATGGAAATCATAAATATAAGCATATATCTAAAATGATGTCATGGCATAAAGGTCAAGCATCTAATATCACATATAAGCAATATCAACAATCCATCACACAAACCTAGAGTGAAGCCCGAGGATACATAGCATCGGGACACAATCACTCAGAGGGTGGCCCAGGGACACAAGGCAATTAGACTCCATGCCTCATACACAGAATTACCCCTCGAGTATCTTCGAACGAGGCCTGGGGACACAAAGCATCGGGAACACTTCGTTCGGTACTTACCATTATGTTGAAACACTTTACCCGGGTATCCAGATCCCACCAAACAAGTGACCTCATGGCACGCAACAACATCATATAAACAATAAAACCCTATGGTTTCTATATTACCCAAGCACTCAAGCGAATTACCAAGTTTATTACACATTATGGTGGTTAATAATAGGAGACTCTAACATAGTCACATGTCAGGCGGAAAAGGAAGGGGGAAATCTGATTAACCCAACTGAAGCGAATAGTTTCAGTCACTTCGTGGAAACGACGGGACTTCTCAATATACCAATCAAAGGGGGATGTTTCACCTGGTACAATCAGAGAAGTGATAACGAGGCAATTCTGGAGAAACTCGATCGGGCCTTGTGTTCTTCTGAGTGGAGTTCTGCGTTCCCTAAAGCACTTTGTGTTATGAACATCACGATTACCTCAGACCACGCCCCTATTATTCCGTACCCCATGGATTTCTCGAGGAAATACAAGAAAGACTTTAAGTTTGAAACCAAATGGCTTCTTGATGAAGAATGCCCGCAGGCGGTTCAGAAGAGTTGGGAGTCTTACCATGGTTTTGGGGGGGGGGGAATTGGGCGAACAAGATCCTCCTTGATAAAATGGAGTAAGCTGAAGTTTAAACAAAAAATGAAAGAAAACAATTACTCATGGCCCGTATCAAAAATATTCAGGGGAAAAGACTTACGGAATCAGAACTGGAGGAATTGAAACAATCCAAAAAGGAACTGAATCTCGAATAGGAAAGCGAAGAGAGATATTGGCATCAACGCTCTAGAATTAATTGGTTGAAATGTGGCGACAAAAACACTAAGTTTTTCCACGCTACCATCATCCAGCATAGAAGAATTAATTCCATCCTTAGACTTAAAAAGGAAGACGGGACCTGGCTCGAAGATCAATCAGAAATGGCGGACTTTTTTCAGCAACATTTCAAGATACTCTTTGCAAAAGATCAATTCATTGATTATCAAAGTCTGAGAGAATTCATTCCGAAGCTGGTAAATGAGGAGATGAATTCCGCTCTCAGTTAGGAAGTAACGAAGGAGGAAATAAAGATAACGATTTTCAATATGGGAGCGACCAAGTCCCCGGGGCCTGATGGATTCCCAGGTTGCTTCTACCAAACCTTTTGGGAAACCATTAAAGAAGATTTAGCTAAAATGGTTAAAGCCTTCTTTAGGGATGTAATTCTTGAGTATGGAATGAACAAGACGAATCTGGTGCTTATTCCCAAAAAACCAAATCCTTGCGAAGTCTCTCACTTTCGTCCGATCAGCCTTTGCAACTTCTCCTATAAGGTTATCTCCAAGCTCTTAGCTTCTAGACTCAAACGCTTCCTCCCTGACATCATCTCTCCTTGTCAATCAGCGTTTGTCCAAGGAAGAGCGATCCATGACAAAATTATCCTGGCAAATGAAGCTTTTAACGCTATGAAAAGATCTAAGAGGAAAAAGGGTACCATGGCACTCAAAATTGATCTTGAAAAGGCTTATGATAAAGTGGACTGGGACCTCCTTCGATTCACAATGGACAGAATGGGTTTCTGTAACTGGTGGATTGATAGAGTCATGACTTGTGTCTCTTCTACTTCTTTATCCTTGGTCCTGAATGGAGAAAATTTTGGCAATTTTCAACCAGTCAGAGGCATCAGACAGGGTGATCCCCTTTCACCCTTTCTTTTCACATTCATCTCAAGCATCTTCTCCTGGATTTTGGATAAAAAGGTGGAATCCAATAATCTTGAAGGACTTAAAATCAAAAGGAGATGCCTTACCATTAGCCATCTGATGTTTGCTGACAACTGCCTGATGTTTTCCACAGCAAATGAGAGTAACTGTCACTCAGTTCTGGATATCCTCCAGCTGTTTCAGCGCACGACTGGACAAACGGTGAACTTCCAAAAATCTCCAGTGTATTTCTCTCCCAACGTCAGCGATAGTCTTAAAAGCCACCTTTCTAATGCCATGGGATTCAGACCTTTGGAGGAGGACAGTAAATATCTTGCCTTCCTTCCCTCTGAGGGTGTAGCAAAAAGGAAGCCCTTGCATTTATCAAGGAAAGAGTTCAGAACAAGCTATGAAGCTGGAAAACGAAATTCCTAAGCCAAGCTAGGAAAGAGGTACTTATCAAGGCTATTACTCAAGCTATCCCGACATATGTTATGCAATGCTTTCTTCTTCCTGTCACCTTCTGTGATGAAATCTGTTCGATGGTGGCAAAATTTTGGTAGAACAATTGTAGTTCTAAAGAGAGAAGTATACACTATATTAATTGGAAGGAGTTTGTCGTCCCAAATATCAGGGTGGAATGGGTTTTCGGGACCTCAGGTCCTTCAACAAAGCCCTGATTGCTAAAGTGGCATGGAGAATTCTCAAGAACCCTGATTCCCTTCTGACTAAGACTCTTTGTGGCATTTACTTCCCGAATGGCAATATCTTTGAAGCACCAAAACGTAAAAACTCGTCCTGGGCTTGGGCAGGAATCAAAGAAGGAATTGAGGTGATCAGAGATGGTTCCTTATGGCGCGTAGGAGATGGACGAAGCATATCCACGTGGAATGACAATTGGATACCTAAACTCCCAAAGTTCCGCCTAGCGTCACAGCCTATATCTCATTCCTCTTCTCTATCTGTGTCAAGTCTCCTGAATTCTGACCAAAGGTCATGGGATCGAGTAAAACTGGACCTTCTTTTCGAGCCTCGGGTAGTGGAAGCTATTCTTGTTATCCTTGTCAGAGGACCTGGTATCAAAGACTCCCTTATTTGGGCTGGAACAAAAATGGAGACTACTCAGGGAAATCAGGGTATCGGTTCATTAAGGATAATCTACGATCGTCTGAGGACCCCTCATCAAGTAATGAGCCAAGCAATTGTAAAGGCTTCTGGAATTCTGTTTGGGGTCTGAAGGTGCCACCTAAAATTCGCTCTTTCATCTGGAGACTTTGCCATTATATTTTCCCTACCAAAGGGACCCTTGCTGCTCGCTTCCACGGCAGCTTCAAAGATTCTAACTGTTGTCCGAGATGTGGAACGAAAACGGAATCCATTGAACACCTCTTGTTCTTCTGCCCTTTCACTCAAGCAGTGTGGAGAGCTTCAGGTTTTAACTATTCTCCATCCCCTTTGGGTTTCCTTGGTTTCTCACGCTGGTGGCTCAAAATAAACGACTTTAGAAAACTGGGCAGTTTCGAAGAAGGTTGTGCTCTTATCGCTTTTCTCCTTTGGGCAATATGGAAATCAAGAAATGCCTTTGTGTTTGAGAACATGAAGGGTCTTCCTTGGGAAGTCTGGTTACGAGCAGACAGTGCCTTCCAAGAATTCTCCCGAGAATGTCCGACACACCCGAAAGGTGATTCCTCAACAGCTAAGGAATCAGCAAGATGGACACCCCCTCCACCGGGCACCATCAAAATCAACTGTGATGCCACCTTCGATCGCATCACTGGGAAAGCCACTACGACAGCTATTGCACGAGATTTCTCTGGGAGCTTTATCCAAGGTGTCTCGGAACCCATGTCTGCCCCTTCTGTGGCAGCAGCCGAAGCTATGGCCATTAGACTGGGATTAACCCTTGCATCTTTGAATGGATTCTCTCATATAATCATCGAGGCTGACTGTCATTCAGTCATCAACAGGCTCCGATCATGATCTTTTTCAGAATGGGTTTCCTCGGTTGTTGAAGAAGACATTAGACGCAAAGCTGAAGTTTTTCGAGCTTGTTCCTTTTCTTTCGTTAATAGATCTTGTAATCATGCTGCCGACGGGCTTGCCAAGTTTGCTAAGGACCTTCAAGTCCTGACTTTCTGGGGACCATCGTCCCCCTTGCCCCCTTGTATTATTATGTTTTAGTTCTCTTAATGAAGCTCCTTTTGGATCAAAAAAAAATGAACCACGAATGGCTGAAAATGCTGAATTTGGACAATTCATTCACTCGTCTCGTCAGTCAGTGAAGTTTCAGACGGGGATTGGTTTGGTCCTCCGGTATTGCGGCTTAATTGCGGGCTGGTCCATAAGAAAATGAGTAGGAAAAGGAATAATGCAAGAAAGAATGCGCAAGTTCCAAACCAATATCATGAGAAGTCAATCGGCAGGTCTTCGTACTTGCAATGGAGCAAGCATTGGCCACCATCATTACGTTCCTGACAACAGCAAAACTTGACCGATTCAACGGTCGACGACGGTTGTTTGGTAAATTGCCAATTGCCACACAAATGGTTCTAGACCCATCCCTTTCCATCAGATTCACCCCCTTTGAATGAGGGTCTGAAAGCGATTTGGCCTTTGCGGCTGCAATAATTCCAACCACGCAAATTGTGATTCGGGCAAACATCTATCTATCTGTCTAAGTCTTCTCTAAAATCAGCTTCATCATTCAATGATTTGAAGTCATGTCGCTTGATGAGACATCAAGTATATAGTGGATTCCATAAAGCTTACCAACAGTATGAACAAACTATATACGATTTACGTTTCATAAGTTAATAATGTATCCTTATATCCAATGCCTGTTTTTATAATACTATATCATCATTTGATTTCACAGAGAATATATAAAATTATGAATATATCTAATATAAATCTTTATAATCTATACAAATTTCTCTATCTTTATAGATTAACTGGAATTAGCTCAAAATATTTTTAACAATTCATAGAATTAAAAAAATTGAAATGATAATTTTGAGGTAGGGATGGCAGACGGGTACAATTTCGCTGATTTCGCACCTCACCATATATGGGTATGAGTTTGGTGGGTAATGGGCAAGTGTGGATGTTAAAAGTCCTACCCACCGTGTGTAATGGATAAGTGATGGTTTTGAGACCTTACCCGCCCTGCATCCGTTCCACTATCCACCATTTAAATAAAGTTATTTTAATGAAAATTAAATACAGTTTTATTTATATTATATATATTAGGTGGTGTTAGGTGGATGAATATTTTTGTTATTATTAATGAGAAATATGTTTGTAAGCGTATATAAGAATTTTATAATGATTAATGAGTTAAAAACTAAGTTTATGAAATTTATCCAGGATTTTATGAATAGGCAATGAGTTTGAAATATCACCAAAAATTTTATATAAGTAATTAGGAAGTGATCCATATATTGTTCTAACCGTGAGTAAGTCTAGTTTCGTTTAGAACAAACGAAGATCAAATTTGATCTGTATTTTAAAATATGCGAATTCGTAAGTGATCGGAGGTCAGAAAAATAGAGCACCATATTACTCCTAATACTAGTTTCGATAGTGACTTTAAAAAGTTGAATTAGAAGTATCACCTTATATGGTTAGTAAGACATTTGAGTCTAGTTTTTTTTTTTTTGGAGCAAATAGAACAAAGTTTTGAGTTATATATTATGAGTAAGCGAATTTATTTTAAGGTAGTAGAAGTGGGTACATGCTGGGTGGTGGATACACAACTGTGTACTGGGTGCGGTGTGGATTTGAGAATGTACCCGCATGGGCGAGTATAGATTTAAAATTTGTACCCGCCGTAGATAATGAGTAGGTGGTGAATATGAAAATTTTAGGTGGGTATAAATATGAGGAGAGTATTTGCACCTGTCTGCCCGTTTCCATCCTTATTTTGAGGTCTCCGCCTATAAATTGGATGATAATCACATTCGACCTTGCATCCTCTTTAATACTAAACCAGTAACAGACCTAACTCAATTAAGATTTGATCGACTAAAATACTTTTCACCTTGCCAACATTAATCGCTAATAATATAGATCGCAATATATTCGTACTAAACTTTGCGGGGAAGTCAGTTTAGTTAAATTTTTTTAACATATAAGTCATACAATGGTAATATTATTCAAACCCCTCTCCATCCATAAATCAAAAGATGTTGTACCAACGATAATCTCGACCGAACTAAACCAAACGATGTTATATGAAATCCATTTTCGAACAATTTGAAAGTCCCTTTTATTTCTCTCTTTGTCAAAGGCACCAGATTCTATGCATAGATGCCTCATTGAAGCCCGTACCCAGCATTTGGTTGTAAGTGCATTTTCATGGATGGAAATCATTTGCCCCTAAACTATATTTTTTTTGGTGCCCCACTTTAAAAAAAAGTGAGTTTAGAGTTTAGGGTTTAATGTTAAAGATTATGGTTAAAGTTTAAAGAATTAGGGGTAGAGTATATTTTTTAGAGTTTAAGGTTTAGGATGTGGAAATTAAGGTTATGGTTTATAATTTAATTTTTAAGTGTTTTTTAGTGTGGGGCATAGAAGGGGGCATGGTTAGGGGAAGAGAATTTTTGTTCCATTTTCACCTGCACGTATATACAAAAAAGGGCATGGTTTATAATTTCACCTGCACGTAGTGAAAGCCCTTTTTTGTGCCGACCTAAGGCCATTTACCTTTGTAGGTTTTTGGGTTGATTCAGCGTTTTCCTTTTTTCACCTTCAAAGAGGAAAAACGATGAACCCTAATCAAATGCGAAGAGTGATACACAAGTATGCATGATGCATGAAAGTAAAACAGATGTATATATCGAAAAACTAAAGATGAAACGTTTTGGTCTTTGTTCTGCTGCAAGTTAATGAATAAATCAATAAGATTTCTATTTATCTATGCAGAACATGCCTATATATATATATAGTAATTAAAAGTACACATGTTAAGTTAACAAATGTTGGAGCAAGTAGTTAAACCTCGCGTAGATATTTCCCTCCCCTCCCTATGTCCTGGTTCAATACCCTGAGCATTTTCTCATATCCCTTTCTCTAGGTTGTAAGTAGTGTTAAAAAAGTGAAAAATACACATGTTATAAAATTTTATGTTAGGGTCGCGAACTTTTAGAAAGTTATATTAGAAATTTATGGGGGCAAAATTACAAAACTTATGGGGTGTAAAATTAGATCATCAGTAGAAAATACAAAAAAATATCTAAACTATATAAAAATTTAAAAAATTCAGGAGTGCTACTGCTCCCCAACAACCCAAAGTCGATCCTTATTTGCAACGCTCTTCAGCGGTCACTCTACAACGATACTCGTTCAAAAGACAATAACTAATTTGTATGTTTCACGTGGATAAAGTTTTTTTAAATAGTCTTAAGATGATTATAAGATAATATATGTCCATACTTTTTTTTAATTCTTTGATAACACACCTTATAGATAAAGTTGATTGAACTCAAATCTCTTAAAATAAACATCATTTTCATTTTTACAAGGACAACTCGTTAGGTTCACATTGACGAAGTTAATTGTAAAATATAAAGAAACGTAAATCATGTCAAAGAAAACCACAATGAATTGATATGTGAAGAAACTAAGCAAAACATATAATATTGATTGAGGTAAAATATAAAGTTGATCCTTAAGCTCTCGGTCACAATAGCCATGTACACCGGTGAAATGGAATGTAGCATCATTAGAAGTAATAGTGACATCAATATGAATCTTTGAATAAGAGGAAAGCACACACTGAATATTATTATTCCATAGTAGGGCCAAACCAGTACATGAATGACCATTTTCAACATAAAAACACCCATCTAGTCCTAATACCCGTTTAACATGATCAACACGGGATTTTTTTATACAAGTTTCACAAAGGAAAACAACATCGGGAACTTTAATTTCCATATAGCGCTCAAGCGCTCGAATTGTCGAAGGGTTCCCAAGCCCTTGACAATTCCAAATTAGAAGCTTCAATGTGTCGGGCGGGGCTGTCCAACAGCCTCCGCCGATACTATTCCATGTGCGCTCGGATCAGCAATAGAAGTCCCCAAATCAGCCCCCGAGCGAGACCGTTTGGTCGTAGAGGAAGTGTCATGCTTGCTATGGCCCTTACGCTTGTGCACACGACCTGTCGAACCCGATTCCTCCCTAGCATGGTCAGCCCCAAACTCAACTTCATCCACTTCAATCTCGGCAACAACAGCTTGGTTAACATCAACACGACAGGGCAATGACTTGCGTCGGAACGTACCGGGCACACGATGTGTGGATCCATCAACCACAATGCTATTTGGCTGGCCCTTTTTCCCCCATCAACACTGCTCGAAACAACATTCGTGACACCCTTCTTAGTACCCTCGGCCCCTCCTTTCATGACTTGTGCTATCGGTAAGTGATCATCATCTGAAGGCTTTCCCATAAAACGATCAACACGGTCCCCCCCCCCCCCATGGCCCTCATCAATACCTTTGCCTTGGCTGCTTGATCTAGCAATTTTCCCCGCATCATCAAGCTTCACAGTCGGCTCTTTCAAAGGCAACTCCTTAGGCAAGGTGGCACGATCCTCCGATGGCACAAAATCAGGTTGTGTTATCGAAGATCGTCCAAATTCCACAGCCGAATCTCATGGTCCCATCATTGCAGCAACATTCGATGGAGCATCAGCCACATATAGAGTGTTACACGAGATCAGCTCGTCTATCATCTCCGAGTGTTGGCCAAAGTCCACCCCAAGCTCCGATGCAATAGTTTCAAGGTCATCGAGGTCCTTCTCGGATAGGCCCCCTATGCGTTTACAACCGGCAAATCAGTACCCTCGTGCATTTCCCCTTGAGGCTGAACAGTACTCGAAGATGGTACCTCACTTGGTGCGGGCAAGAGCGGCATGTCACAGCCTCTCGGCTGGCCAAGAACCGAACCAGCTCAAACACAAATAATGCCCCTACGCCTAGTTTGTCCCGGTATCTTGGTCTCAACTTCTCATATTGAATTGGACAGAAATGGTTAGTGCCATTATCATTCCCAATCATAACACATCTCAACAACGATTTATGCACGGAAAGTTCTACCCTCAAACAAAAATAGTCACCAAGATTACCTGAAATTTGTCGGCCATCAATCGAATCAAGCTCCCCAAAACACGATCCAATCTTATAAGCCATGTCCGATGTCATCTTGTCAAAAGGCAGCCCATACACTCGAATCCACCAAGTCATTTTGTCGAACACGTACTCCCCTAGTGCCTTCGAAGGGACAAATCGGACCAGCACCAATGGCTGGCTCTCCATCGAAGATCCAAGGCCCTCTCTTAAATACATTACTAACATTGCTTTCAGTCGGGAATTTGAACAGAAAAATTCCGGTCTTGAGAGGGAAAATCTCAACTCTTTCATCAGCCAAGATGTTAGAAAACACCCGCATAAATGTAACTTCATTAATCAAGCGGGGAGATAAAACTTTACCGACTAACCCAAATTCAACATCGGCAGCCATGGATGTGTCTTGCGAATCAAAAACATTAATCAACGCAGCTTGTTCTTCATTCCTAAAGCATAAATTCTTCATCATTTGGTGAAGATTGAGAGCCATTTCGGTAAGTAGAGAGTGCAGGATTAATTGATTCAGCGAAAATGCATAAAAGTTTGTACTATTAATTAGTGCGAAATATATAGGCACCAAAGAAATAACCGGCAAGTGGGCATTTTCCATTAACTCCCCCACATCTCCACTAATAAAATGTCCATAACTTCCTAAGAACTGTCCGTCTCCAATAACTTCCGTTAACCAGTACGCAACAAAAATTCAGACCATTGCATTTCGAATAATAATCGCACAGATCTTATGGTGCAGGATCCTCTTAGCATATCGATAAAAATTATTTAACGATGTAAATTGTACGGAGACACGAATCACAATCCAAATGACGTGTTCGCTGCCACATGAAGCATGACCTTGGAGAAATTGTACATTAACATAATCAATCTCGTTGGTCATTAACGACCAGTCCACAATCGATTCAGTTAAGTGAAACAAAATTCTAAAATGACGTGTTCGTTGCCACACGAAGCGTGAAGGATGCAGAATTGGTAACCGCCGGGAACTGTATTTTTTGTTACAGTAAATCCATAGATTTTTGAAATCATTGAAATAATTTATGTTTCTAATCGGAAAACATAAAAGAGGGCCAGGAAAATTCAATAGGGTAATGAATTCCGGCAAGGTAACCGTCTCCTCCTTGCGATTACTAGTATAGCCGTCATCCGCAACATGATTCAGTATACCAATGAAGGCGGAAAACATGTAAAATTCCAAGATCATACGGAAAATAACGATTTTTCCTTTGGAGATGAGATGAAATTCCAGCCAAGTAACTTCATACGACGGCCAGTGGATAAAACTTCCAATGATAAATTTTTGACCCATAACCCATCATTTGTGATAAGAAAAAGGGTTGCAAATTGTGATGGTTTACATGCACGTTTACCCTATGCTTCACGTGCCCCCAACAAATCAATTATCTTATGCCCTTTGCCGTGTGCCTTATGGCTATGATCATGATTCATGATGTGCTCATCCACCCTACCAATAACAAATTGTAAGATTACCCCATTCAATGAGGTGGCTGGACATGCACATGTGAGTGTGGATAATGCCAATTCTTTTTTTCTTCACATCCAGACTCCAGTAGATTAAGGGCCTATTCAACAGGATCCTCCGATACCCGTTGTGACGGAACAACGGATCGCAAAGAATTTAAAATTTTTAATTGTGGCGGAACGCCCGTTTAAACGCTAAATCAGATGAAAAAATGTAGAGAAACGCTTGTTCAGTGCACACTCCATGCTTGTTCGTATTACTTCTCTGTTTGATGTTCTAACGCGTCTGTTAATATAAAATCTTCAAGAATATTCATAGTGTACTTGTCGACATAAAATTACATCATTTATCATCAAGAACAAATCTTCAAGTTTCCATTCGAAATCCCAGCATAGTGATCTTTAATTACAACATGATTACAGTTACAGACTGTAGCCAATCTGGAGTTCCCACAGTGACATCCCCTGCTTTAAGATGTGTGGGCAGCTCATACATTCCCATTCCCATTCCATTATAGGCCTTAGCTGGGGCTGTAGTTGGTCACTTGGACCCACTTGCCTATCATCAACTTTGACCCTTCACTCTCTCCTAAATTTGATATCTAAGCACTCAGAGTGAACACATATTCTTCTCTTCCAAAAACATTGGACAACTTCCTATACACCTTTGTTTATTATTACTAGTTTAACTCATTTTCTTCATTAATTATTGATGCCACGTGTACTATATATATGATAATTATGATCTAATAATATTTTTTGTTTCAAAAAAGTAACTTTCTCTATGTAGTAATTCTAAAACTCTCCATCCGTACTATCACATCTTCATCATCGACATGACAAGAAAATTGACGATAACAACTGATGTGGAAGTAGATAGCGTCCACATGCAAAGAATTTAACAGCTTTGTCAGTCAACGACCGTCAAATGACAAGATAGATACAATTTAAAATTTCAATGGATAAATTTATAAAATTTAAATAAAAGGGCAACATTATATTTTTAAACAAAAAATTCGGCATCCATAAAAATATAGAACAAACACAGAAACATACACGAGCAAATGAAAGAAAACAAGGGAGGGGAGGAAGGTGGAACAACATATGACACTAGAAACAAAGCACCAAACGACACAAGAAAACTAGAAGCAAAGGCTGGGGAAACAAAACAAAGCACAACAAATAACACAAACAAATCCCAAAAAAAAAATAAAAAAAATCAGAGCAATGAAACAAAAACCAACAGATTCATTTTTCTTTGCATGTCTAACCAGAGATCATCGGAGTTTAAATCCTGAGAGGTGACGCAGCAGGATGTTCCATCAACACCATCATGACACATATCTAAAATGACGGAAATTGAGAGGGAGATGGACTGGGGTTCAAAGGCAGACTTCATTCGCTGAAAGGAAGAGGGCATGAACGCCTTTGAGACCAGAGAGAGCAGAACGACAAGAAAGGACTCCCTACACATCCTCTTATGCGTTCCACCTCACAAAATGAACCCAAAGCAGATCGGAGGTCGCCTAGAGAAGCTCTCAACGAACATGCCAAACATGTGCGATAAAGCACCACTTCGAAAAAAGACAAAGAAAGAAGGAAAGGGAAGAATAGATGAAGAGTCGACATGAAGTAGGATTGGTGGCCAAAGGCTTCAAAGATTAGGGGTTTTTTTAAATTCTGGAGGGGTAACATTATTGATGCAATTAAAAATGATAGGCAACATTATTGATTAGGGATTGCTATAGGGTAAAGTTGCATATTAAGCCTATTTTTAGGTTTAACTACCGACATTTGATTTATTGGACGATTGATTCGAATAGAGTTCTGTAGAGGCTCGACCTTTAACTTATTTTTTTGAATTTATATTGTTAGAATTTAAACTCTTAATTTTACTTAAAATGTATAATGTCTCATCCTACTAGAAGTGTCGGGAAAATTAATGGAGAGTCGACTAGGAAGTTACAAAGCAGTTGCGTGGATAGATGGAATAAAACCAAAAATGCTTTGCTCAATTTCGGTTTCTCCTCTTCTCTAGCTTTGTCAATAATATCGTACTTTGTTATTAAATTACTTTACTTAAATTCATATCGTTCACGTAATAACTAAATATATGTTTTTTTAATATTTGTTTTATAGATGGCGCGTCAAATCCTCGTCAATGAGCAGCGCAACTTGAAAATTTGCAATAAACCCAATATATTTAATAATTAAGTAGTAGAATTTAAAAAAATGAAATTAAAAAAAAAATACGGGAAAAAACTCCTTTATAAACGGACTCCCGCTATTTCTGTGTCTCTCGCCAACACTACTCAATACTCAAAACGCAAAATCTACGTTCCTTCCCTTTTCTCTCTTCATATCTTTATTCTTTGTCTTTTCCCTCACTTTCTTTAATGGAATCCACTCCTCGGACCTCCGTTCTCATCATCGGCGCCGGCGTCTCCGGTCTGTAATACATTTAGTTCTTTTTTTATTAAAAAAACGAACAGACATGTTGTTATGAGATGATAATTTGAAAGAAGAAAAAAAGATTGAGATTGTTTTCTTTTAATTGATGATTTTTTTAAATTCTGGATAGGTTTATCAGCGGCGAAGGTCTTGGCTGAGAATGGAATTGGGGATTTGTTGATCTTGGAAGCATCTGATAGAATTGGCGGTAGGATCCGGAAAGAGAAGTTCGGAGACGTCTCGGTGGAGCTGGGAGCGGGTTGGATTGCCGGTGTAGGTGGCAAAGAGTCCAACCCGGTTTGGGAGATAGCCGCGAAATTAGGCCTCCGGACCTGCCTCTCCGACTACAGCAATGCCCGCTATAATATCTACGATCGGAGGTCCGAATCTGAATTTTTTTAACTGTTTTCTTTGGCAGTGAATAGTTGAGATTTGAAAATTACTATATGTGAAAAAGAAAGCTGCATGGACATTTCGATTCGCCTGCGTAAAATTATTATTATTATTACTATTATTTTCGGTTGAGTCTCTGTTTTTCGAGAAAGGATAAAAATGAAGTGAAATTCTGTGTCTGGATGAATTAAAGCTGAATCCTTCCTTTTTATGAATGAATTGCAGCGGGAAGATATTTCCTAGTGGAATCGCCGCCGACTCGTACAAGAAAGCGGTGGACTCTGCGATTCAGAAACTAAAGGGCGTGGTCGAGTCAAACAGCGTCGAAGATGCCACCAATAGAACCGACTTTTCTTTGTAAGAACATATGATAGTATCATATTTATTCATTTACTTATTAGCTATCATTGGATTAATCTTTCCTTTTCGTTTGTGGATTTGTTTAGAACACCGAAGACCCCAATAGAGCTCGCAATTGACTTTATCTTGCACGATTTTGAGATGGCAGGCAAGTTGCACTACTCGTTTTTGCTTTCCCCTGCTTGGATGTTTAGGAAAGCATTTTAGTTTTCCATTCATGCATTTGGAATTTTGAATTGGTTTTTTAGTTTTACTTGGTAAAAAATATGCTCCAAAAATTTGTCATTTCCCACCTTTCACATTGAAATGCATAAATGTTTTACTTCTTTTTGGCTGATGCTTGTTGTTTTAGCATACAGAGGTAGAGCCAATATCGACATACGTAGATTTTGGGGAAAGAGAGTTTTTGGTGGCCGATGAAAGAGGTTATGAGTATTTACTGTATAAAATGGCTGAGGAATTTCTATTTACCTCGGAGGGTAAAATCCTGGACAATCGCCTTAAACTCAACAAGGTATGAATCCAACACTTTGATTTCTTTTGCTTTTGCTTTTTCCCCCTCTTCATTTTATCCGATTATTTAGTCCGTATGACATAATTGTTTAGGTTTTTTTATAACTCAATCATGGGATGAAAACAAAGGGTTTATATGCATGCACTGTTATCCTTTTGTTGTTAAGCTTGATGACTCACCTTTTGGAGTTTGTAGTGATGACGTTTACTAAAAGCTATTTTATTCTTTGATTAGTATTATTATTACTCCCGTCTTCACTATGGAGGGTCAACTGTTTTTTTTTAGTTTCTATTTTTCAATTTCTTTTGTTGATTAATTATATTGCTCCTCTCTTTTTATCTTCTTTTTTCATACTGTCATCATCATGATTGTAGAGACGTAGACCACTGCATATTAGTCTTTAGTACTAAAGCTAATGTATTTTTCTCGTTGGAAGTTTTGGATTCTTTTGGTTGTTTCTTTTCTTGTCTCTTAAGCTGAAGTCTTTGTTTTTCCATCGTTGTAATGATCATTATCAATAGCAAGAAAATAGTTAAGTCAACCTCAAATGTTGGGTCTGTTCCAACTATGAGCAATCTCAATGATGCAAAGCGGGGTTACTCTTAAACAGTACCTTGTAGTTTTTCATTTTAGTTACTGTACAACTTTTTTTAAAAAAAAACATTTAGCCTCACTGAAGTTATCATCCATTATTAGTGGCCCGAATTCTCCATTTTTCAGTATTATGCGATCTGCACTGTCCACAATGACCTGAGAACAACACCCTGGAGTTGAGATGTCTTGTCAAGTTTACATAGGGACACGCAAATGGAGAGTCTTGTCAGTTTCTTCATTTAATATGCTGTTGTATTCACTATCGTTGCTCTAAATCAGACATCAATTACCTTTTTCTTTCCTACTATTTACGATGCCTTATAAAAACCTCCCGTAAGTGGGTAATGAGTGCATGGGCTCCATGTACGTCCTTCAATAAATCTTTCCCTTTCTGCCAGACTGCTTCTGGTATCTGAACTGCATGGTTTTTCTTGCTTTGACTTCTCAGAGTTTTATGAGACGTTTTGGCTGTTACCTTGGAGTTCACCTACTCTGAAATTTTCAATTAACTAATATGTTCTTGTTTACTATATAGTAGTAATTAAGATGCTGAATATGTTTTACTTATTTGTACATTGACTTGGTGCAGGTTGTCAGGGGATTACAGCACTCGAGAAACGGCGTTACGGTGAAAACAGAAGATGGCTGTGTTTACGAAGCTGACTACGTGATTTTGTCTGCTAGCATTGGTGTTCTCCAAAGCGACCTCATTTCCTTCAGGCCACCCTTGCCCGTAAGTATCCTCTTTTTCTTGCATTCCCATAAACACTTGTCCATCAAAGTAATTTGATTTTTGAAGATCTTGACCATGGAATAAATAGGATGAGAACCCTATGCTATAGGTCCCCATAGATGCTAGTTTGCCAGTTTGTTTTACTGGTATTTTATGGTGTGGGCCATAATATTTAATATCATAAAGTTAGAAAGAGTCCAAATTCATGGTTCTAGGCTTGTAGCACTTAGCTGTATTAAATAGAGTTTACTGGTGGGCGATGGAAGGAATATATATTCTCGAGGTGCCTTTATTATATACAAATACCATGGGTTGCACGATGATCCACAGATTTTGTAACCCATAGGCTCATGTGATTAGTTCTTTTCTGGGGTTGAGATTTTTTCTTTTACCACGACACGTGTACTTTGTGGGGTTGATAATTTGCAAAAAGAAAAATATTATACAGCTGCCTTTCATTTTCTTGAATGGTACTACTTGGATAAAAAGAAAATAAAAGCGGTGCTATGATTACCAATTATTAATTAAACATGTAAATCTTTAGCAATGTTATAATTAACATGCTATTCCTCGGTCCCTTTCTGCTTCATTGTTGGCTTTCTTAAAAACGTAGTTATTTAGGGGGGCTATAGGTCATGCCATTTTTCTGAGCAGGTAAACCATGCTTCGATCTAGCCCTTAGAAGCCAGTGACATCGTATATTGCGGAAAAAGTATTATGGTCTGTTGGTGAGGATGAGAATGAAGTTCATGTCTTCATTAAATATGTAGGGTTCAGGTGTTGGTACTGTCATTGCTATTTGCTACAACCGAATTTGTAATTTCCACATACAAAGAAATTTCAAGTAAAAATCTAGAGATGTCTTGAAATATGACTTTTCCTATTGTAATCCACATTTTATGGTGGTCCCCTGGCTTAAAGATAATGTTAATGATAACAGAGGTGGAAAACAGAAGCCATTGAGAAATGTGATGTGATGGTGTATACAAAGATCTTCCTAAAGTTTCCGTATAAGTTCTGGCCTTGTGGGCCTGGAAAGGAGTTCTTCATATATGCTCACGAGAGAAGAGGCTATTACACGTTTTGGCAGGTTGGTTTAATGGTTATTTCCTTTATAATATTGTTGCCAGCTAACTTTGATGTTTTTCTCTGGCCAATCCTCTTGCAACCTGGTATTATAGAAATTGAATCTTCAATTTCTTTTTTTTACTACTATAAAGGAAATATCCTTGATCCTAGGCTGCTCTATTTATCACGTAGTAATAAAGAACCCCGTTTTTTCTGCAGAAAAGGACAACGTTATGTTACTTAAATGATTAAGATACAGATACAGTAATTATTGGCATATATAATATTTATCTTTTTAATGAAGTTGGTCGTTGACTTTGTTGGTTGTCTTTATCTGTTAGGGGACATGTCTAAATTTGATAATTAATATTATATACTATACGGGTTTGAGTAGAAGAGATCACAATCACACTGCTAAATGCTAGTTCTATTATCAGATGTATAAGTATGAAAAACATTAGTTATTTTTCTTGTTGAGAGAACTCACCAGAAGTGAAATATCAGATAGTTGCTCCTTTAATGACGTGTCTGATAGATATTTTGTCACTGTCTTAAGCTGTGAATTGCTTGCGTTGTTGGATCCAATCACTATCTGAGTTGTTTTCTGTGGCCTTTGATAACCAGCTTGATTACCAATTAATTAATGTATTTGCTTGACGTTGAAGAAAACTGAACCTTTTTTTTAATGATTAACATGTCCCGTAGCGGAGGTCCCATGCACTGTCTTTTATCTTGTAAATTATATCCATGAGAGATTGTATCATGCATTCATATTTTAGCTACCCCTGGTATTCATCCAAACTGGCTGCTGATCTGTTGCTATGTCATCAGCACATGGAGAATGCATACCCTGGTTCGAATATTTTGGTCGTAACATTGACGAATGAGGAATCGAAACGTGTGGAATCTCAGTCCGATGAAGAGACGTTGAAGGAAGCTATGGTTGTGCTTAGAGACATGTTTGGGGCCGAAATACCCGATGCCACAGATATACTTGTTCCCCGTTGGTGGAATAACAGGTTCCAGCGTTGCAGCTACAGCAACTACCCTATGATCTCTAATAACCAAGTCATTAATGACATTAAGGTAATTCCCGCTAATGCATGAAGCTTGTAATTTCTTTTCTTTTATATTTAAAAATTTTGGTTTGGTTGGTACATTCAGGCCCCAGTTGGACGCATATTCTTTACTGGTGAACACACAAGTGAGAGATTCAATGGATATGTGCACGGTGGACACCTTGCAGGTAAGGAAGGATAGAGGCTTGTTGTGCACTGCCCCCAGTTTTAAGATTTTGCTAATGTTTTCGGGATTAAACAACTGTTACAGGTATTGACACAGGCAAAGCCGTACTGGAAGAAATAACAAAGGATGGAAGACAGAACCAAAATTTCCTACTAGAGCCCTTGCTAGCATTAACTTTAACTCAGGCGGAGGCAGTCTCAAGTCTCCACAAATGTGATGTCCCCACACAATTGTATCTCAGCGGCAAGCTCAGCATCCCTGAAGCCATCTTATGACTATATGGACCGAACTTTGCCGAATCCATGGATGGTTTGGATCCAAATGTGGATCGACCGCTTGATACAATCCACGAGGTGAAATGAACGAAAAATATGCCTAAAGTGGGTATTGCATTGCATGATCTGTATCAGTTGCAGTGGGAAATGATAGATAAAGAAAATGAAATCACATGGCGTATTCTAATTGTACTTTAATTCAATGAAAGCAGCAAGATTAGGCTAGATATTTTTCGAATAGTGCCTTGGCAATAGTAAGGAAATCTCCTTTGGCCCTCACTGGGTAGAGCTCAACCCCTGCTTGCCATTTATTCGAGAACGATATCCATTGCTTCCTCCATTCCACCATTTTGAAACTCTCGTTTCTCTCCAGGCTTTTTAACAAATGGTTAAAATAGGTTGAAGCTCGAGGCAGATAGTACCCTTCCAACAGTCCACTCCAAAATTTGTTGGCTAATAAAAATAACAAAAGATTTAATGTTAGATCACAGTAGTAAAGCTTGAATTTGTATTCAGATGATGCACCCTGTTCAACATTACCATAATCATGAAGCTTGCTTTGATTGGTTGCTGTGGTATCGAACCACATTGTCACTTGTGTTCTAGCGTTCCATTCATACTGTCCACACAGAGTATGTAAAACTTCATTGCATTCCAACCAAAATAGACAACAGTAAAATTGGATGGATGGATGGGGAATGTACTATAAACTTAATATAGGAAAAGGTCTGCTATGCTATGTGACCAACGGGAAGGTGCCCTATTATCGACGACGAATCACTTGAGATTTTCTAAATTAACAAAACAATGAGGGAAATATTTTATACACACCTGTCTCGTCTCGCTTGGATTTTCTGCCAACATTTTTGCACTTTCAAGCCATGTTCCAAGCAGAAAGTTGTCATCAGAAGCAAGAAGCACATCAATATCCTTTATTAGTTGAATAAACTTCTGGCTATGAACATTCAAAGCTTTGACATCCTTCCTTCGGAAAGCTTTCACTGCATCCAAATAGACTTGGTTTGCTAGCTTTGACAACACTTGACGTGTTAAGTCGACCAAATCATATCTGTCAGAAAACTCAGCATAAGTGGATATAACTCCTATTTATATTTTACTTCCTGTATTAGGGTAGGAGCTGCTTTTATTTTTTGCTTTTGATAATAATATATTGAAATAAGAAAATAAAAAATGAGTAACCTATATGTGAGGCTGCGAGATAAATCATCTCCAGCCGCAAGGAAGAGCTTTAAAGCATTGACGACCTCATGAGTAGAATACCACAAATGTGCTTGAGGCAAATCAGGGCTACTCTCCTTAAATGAGAATCTTCTAGTTCCAATTTTCCTGCCGTACGTGTGCATATTGTTTAGTTTTGATGGATGAGATCCAGAATTTGTTGATGGATCCCAATCTGGAAATTTGGCTATGAAATCTGTGTTATGATCCTGCCACAAAAGGATGATGCAACAATAGCTCCTATTTAAATGTGAGAATGTCCTAAAATACAAAACTTAGAAGTTAAAATTAGCATCTGGAAAATCTATTCCAGGTAGACATGTTCCTGAAGCATATCAAACAATTCTATAGTACGGTTCCATATTTAGGTATAGTTCCAAAGCACGAAAAAAGAATTAGCAGTTCATTAGTGTATTGAAACATACAGCGATTCCATCTGTACAATTGTAAACTGTGTGATACAGTATTGCCCATGCTTCTAAAATTTTTTGAATTGATTTACCATACCGTCGGTGGGTGTAGGTCTTCAGCCATTCCTACAAAGCAAGAAGTTAGCTTTTGGCCAAACAGCCTACGCACTTGAAAAAACACACACACTAGAGCACTATCATTGCATGCATCTCAGTAATGTCGTAATCCTAATTGTTGCTGATGGTTGACAATAGAGAATTAATACCTCCAAAGTGATAGTCTCTGTGTCTGTCAGTTATAACTTGAAATATAATGGAGTAATGAAATATTATCTTAACAAGAACACAGAAGAGGAAGAAATGTATGTTTCATCACATTCGAGTTCTGAAATAATACGTCCTTCAGGCAATTGAAAAGATGTTAAAACAGGTCAATTACCAGAACTTGAACTTTTTCCTTTCGAAATGCCATTTCAGACATTAACTCGTAAACAACTGGATTTTGCTCTATTCCTTCCATGCACATGCCAACACCTACCTACACATCATAAAAAGTTCCATGGTTGGAACTGCCTCATATAAATGACATGTCAGAACATGAAAGTACCAAAAGCTCGGCGTGTGTGTGTGTATTATACCTATAAGTCAGCTAACACCATTGAATGCAAAAAGTAAGTAAAAAAGAATGGGGGAAAGATGACAGCACAAATAAAGTTTAGACACAGAAGTTAAATGACTCTTTTAACCTATTCCATCAGGTTGCATTATAGAAAACAATTTCCTAAGACATCCTAATCCTAAAAAGCTTTAAATATTTGAATTGTTCATTTCTAGAAATGATTAGAAAATATTCAAACACGAAACACTCTGCCTACCATGGTTGAATTTTTACTGATGCGAGCATCCACTGGACCGGAAGAAATTGCATCCAGTGTTCCATACATTTCAATATTTCCTCCAAAATTGTGCAGTAAACACCTGATAAAGGTATTTCCAACATAACAGTAAATTCCATAATACAAACATCAAATTATATGTTCAAGAAAAAATGAATTAAAAAAGGATTTTAAAAAGTAAACATCTTGCTAATGGTTATGGAATGCCATGAAATTTCAGGAGACAATGATGAGAGAATTACCAGACATAAGGAGTGCCATAAAATTGAGAGGAAGTTGCCCATATCGGTTTGACATCGGCGAATAAATCAAGAACTATCATTTTCCCTACTGGAACAGAATGTAAAAGTGCCTGTGAATATTACCAGATCTATATGATCAGATGACCTTAGAAAATGTCTGGCACTTAGAATACGGATCCAAAAAGTAATATTTCCTAAGCAATAATATGCCAAATTGTGGATTGTGTGATTGCAGAAAATTAGGGATGTAAATTCCCTAATATCAAGTTGCTATTAGTTAGCAATTATCTTCCTAATATCTTGTTAATAGCTGTAAATAAGGAATTAGATTCTTGTAATTTATTTGTAATTCTTTTTCCTAGTTTAGGCTTTCTCTTGTAATCTATAAATATGGTCTTTCTTTATCAAATAAATTATAGAAATTAGAGTACTCAAACTGAGACTCTTTTCGGTACCTTTCTACATGGTATCAGTCTAATTTCTCGATCCTATCAACTCTCAGCATGGTTGATACTTCTACTTTCGCTAAAATCAGTTCTGATACAGAACAAAATCCTATTCTTGATGACACATCAGATATCTCCACCACCCAAATTACTTCCAGAAAAATCTGCATCGAACAGTGCTGCTATAATCCCAGAAGGTAGTCCATTTTTTGCGTCCATGGCTAGTACTACTGACTGTTTCGAGTGGATTGTGGATTCAGGGGCCTCAGATCATATGACTGGCAATGCCTCCCTTTTCCATACATTTCAGCCTTCATCAGTCTCCTCTCAAATAAAGATTGATGATGGCTCTTTCTCCTCCATATCAGGAAGTGGCTTTGTTAAAATATCTCCAAATTTAATACTGCAACATGTGTTATATGCTCCCAAATTAGCTTGTAATCTCATCTCAGTCAGTAAAATTTCTGCTGACCTAAAATGCACAACTAATTTTTCACCTCTTGGTTGTAAATTACAGGCTTTGGACTCGGGGAAAGTGATTGGCAGTGCTAGGTTGTGTGGTGGCCTCTACATTCTTCAAGGGCAGCCTTCTCAAAGTGGACAAGCACACTCAAGCTCTATTTATCCTTTTCCTTGTTTTTCTAATATATCAGAATCCCCAAAAAATGTTCTTTTATGGCATTATAGATTAGGGCATCCTAGTTTTCAATATCTTGCCAAATTGTTACCACAATTGTTTATCGGTAAAAATCCTCTATCTTTTTCTTGTGAAATTTGTCCTCTTGCTAAGCATACAAAGAACACTTATCCTCCCTTTAAATATAAAACCTCTAAACCTTTTTCCACCATACAGAGTGACATTTGGGGCCCTTCCCAAGTTAAGAATATTGATGGATCTAGATGGTTCATCATTTTTGTCGATGATCAAACTAGGCTCACTTGGACATTTCTTATGAGAGAAAAGTCAGAAACTAAAAAAGTGTTTAAGAGATTTCATAGTCTAATAGAAACTCAATTTCAAAGCAAAATTCAAATCCTTCATACTGATAATGGTAGTGAATATTTTTCTAGAGCTTTGGGGGGTTTTCTTCAAGAAAAGGAGATTGTTCATATAACTTCCTGTGTAGACTCTCCTCAACAAAATGGTATTGCCGAGAGGAAAAATAGACATCTGTTAGAAGTTGCTAGGTCTCTTATGTTCTCTACTAACGTGCCTAAATTTTATTGGGGGAAGCCATCCTTACAACAACCTTCCTTATCAATAGGATGCCTAGTAAACCTCTTAAATTTAGAACACCTAGAAATCTATTTCTTCAATCCTTTCCTCATTTTCAGCCTCTCTCTTCCTCTATCCTAGTAAAAGTTTTTGGATGCACTGTCTTTGTTCACATTTGTCCTCATTCTCGGTCTAAGTTAGATCCTAGAGCCTTAAAATGCATCTTCTTAGGTTATTCTTCTACTAAGAAGGGCTACAAATGTTACTCTCCCATAACTAAAAGAACCTATACCTCAATGGATGTCACCTTCATTGAACAAAAGTCATATTATACCAACCATGAAATTCAGGGGGAGCGCTTAAGTGAATTCCAAGCTTTCGACATTTTTCCTATCACTAAAATTCCCACTATTATTTCTTTTGAAAATGAATCCACTGTTATAACTAAAACCAATGCATCTTCCATCATTCCTAACCCCATTGAACCTACTGTCTTGGAACCCATTGTTATCACTGAAACCAATAAACCTTCCATCATTCCTAACTCCATTGAAACTACTGTCTTGGAGCTTCCAGGTACACCTCGCACACCACAAAGAACCCAACTAGGGCAACTTGAGGCCAAAGATCTCAGTGTCTATAAAAGGAGAAGAAAGCCCAATACAGAGACCGACATACAACCTGGAAACTACTCCTACAGCCTCAGAGAATCCACAAGGTATGAAAAATTCTCAAAGTATTGCTCTGACTGTGGATATTGATGATTTGCCTATTGCACAGAAAAAAGGTGTAAGGAAGTGTACAACACATCCTATTCAGAAGTTTGTGGCATATGGAAACCTAAAGCCTGCCTTTAAAGCCTTCACTTCTAGTGTTGATAACACTTTCATTCCAAAAACAATAGACGAAGCAATGAAAGACATAAGATGGAAGAAGGTTGTTGAAGAAGAGATAATGGCACTAGAAGACAATAAAACCTGGAAAATCACTGATCTTCCACCAGGAAAAAGACCAGTGGGTTGCAAGTGGATTTTTACTGTCAAGTATAGATCTGATGGGAGCATTGAACGTTATAAGGCAAGGTTGGTGGCCAAGAGATTTACTCAGTCCTATGGGATAGACTACCAGGAGATATTTGCTCCAGTAGCAAAGCTGAATACAGTGAGAGTTCTTTTGTCTTTGGCAGTTAACAAGGACTGGAAATTACATCAACTTGACATCAAGAATGCCTTCTTGAATGACAATCTTGAAGAAGATGTATATATGGAAATTCCATAGGGGTTGGGATATCATTCTGACAAACAGAAAGTTTGTAAACTTGAGAAGTCACTGTATGAATTGAAACAGTCTCCTAGGGCTTGGTTTGATCGATTTGCAAAGGCTATAGTGAAGAATGGGTACAAGCAAGGCCAAACCGACCACACCTTGTTCATCAAAGAAGGATCAGAAAAGAAGAAAGAAATCCTCATTGTGTATGTTAATGATATTATCATCACTGGTGATGGCAATGAAGAAATTGGAAATTTAAAGAAATTGCTTGCAAGTGAATTTGAAACCAAGGATCTTGGTACTTTAAGATACTTCCTTGACATGGAGGTTGCAAGATCAGAATTTGGTCTAGGAATTAACCAGAGAAAAAATATCCTAGACTTGTTTTCTGAATCTGGGATGAAAGGCTGCAAACCAGCTGAGACTCCTATGGAGTTCAATCTCAAACTAAAGAAGGATGTTCTTGGAAGTCCAGTTAATAAGGTGTAGGAATATACTTGCCAATGGGACTCTAATATTTAATTTTTATTCCTGCAGATTTGTATGTACATAGTTTACTTGTATTAGGACTTTAACTCTATCTCTACTCTTGTATAGATTAACTAGGAGTCCTAGAGTCCTACTTTAAGTTAGCCTTATCTTGGTAAGAGTTTTACCTATCATAGGAGTTTTATTATTAGTCTAATTCCAACTCTTGTAGCCTATATAAAGGCCCTTATTCGACAGAATTAAATCAAGGAAAACTTTTCTTCTGTCAATCTCAATATCTTACATGGTATCAGCCTAAATTACATTCCTGGCAATTTTTTTTCTGTCCCTTTTTCAACAGAAATTTTTTTATTCTTCCTCTCCGAGATTTTTTTTTCTCTCCCTCACCTCCCGATAATTTTCCCCTCCTCTTGAACCGACAGAATATTTTTTCTGTCCTTTTTAGACAGAATTTTTTTTCCCTTCTTCTCTTGCCTCGTTTATTCTGGCCGGGCTCCCTCCAAATCTTCATTTTTTGGTATCCGATTCACTAAAGACCAGATGATGGAAATCCAAAAATTATTTGAGAAATTTCAAGGAACTCGTGAGGCTCATTTAACTATTGCAGAACAAGACGGTACTCCTCTCTCCTCTGCTCTTACTATTTCCAAAACAACTCCGATTTGGATTTTGGATTCCGGTGCGTCAGATCATATGACTGGGGATCGAAGTCTTTTTTCTACCTTTCAACCGACAACTGGTAGGAGTATTCGAACTGCTGATGAGACTATTTCTCAGATCACAGGCCGTGGATCCATTGAAGTGGATAACTTAATCCTTGAGGATACTCTCCTTGTTCCTAATCTCACATTTAATCTCATTTCTATGAGCAAATTATCCAAGGATTTCAATTGCTATTTTAATGCTTCTGGTTGTACTTTGCAGGCACTGAATTCACAGAAGAGAATTGGTGCAACTAGGTTGCAAAATGGGCTCTACGTACTCTCTCAAAGTTCTCCCACATTAGTTACTGTTTCGCATTTAAATTTTGTTATGTTATGGCACAATCGTTTAGGTCATCCCAGTTTTCATTATCTTGCTAAACTTCAGCCTTCATTGTTTGTTAATACAAAACCAAGTTTATTTCATTGTGATGCATGCTCTATTGCGAAACATACTAAGAAACCTTATCCTCCATCTAAATACAAACCCTCACATCCTTTCTCTTTGATTCATAGTGATATTTGGGGACCTTCTCGGGTACAAAATGCGAACCATTGTAAGTGGTTTATTACATTTATTGATGATCATACTCGCCTTACTTGGACCTTTCTTATGCGAGAAAAATCTGATACTCCTGTCATTTTTGAACAATTCTATAATATGGTTCTAACCCAATTTCATACCCGAATACAACAGTTTCATTCTGACAATGGTAGGGAATATTTTGCTCACTCCTTGGGATCATTCTTTCACAAACATGGGATTGTTCAGCTTAGTTCCTGTGTTGACACCCCTCAACAAAATGGTGTTGCTGAAAGAAAAAACCGTCATCTCCTTGAGGTAACCCGAGCCCTTCTTTTTACTAACCATGTTCCTCATTATCTTTAAGGTGAAGCTTTATTCACTGCGACTTATCTTATCAACCGAATGCTAAGTAAGGTTCTTGCCTTTAAATCACCTCAATCTTTGTTCTTGTAGTATTACCCTAGTTTTAAACCTATTTCTTCTATTCTTCCTCTAAAAATGTTTGGTTGTACTACTTTCATTCACAATCACAAACCAAATAAATCCAAACTTGAACCTCGAGCTATTAAATGTGTGTTTGTTGGGCATTCCTCCAGGAAAAAAGGGTATAAAGTTTTTCACCCTCCCTCCAAGAAATATTTTGTCACTATGGACCTGACTTTTCTTGAACAGGAGCCTTACTTCCAACCTACCAGAGCTCATGGTGAGTCTTCTCAACCTCTCTCACCACTTTCCGAGGTAATAACACCTTCCTTATCCTTCCCAAAATCAAATTTGTCGCCTTCTTTACAACAGCCAGAACAACCCACTCCTTCTTCCAAGCATGATCTATCACCCGAAACTGTCACAAAACAATCCACAACTTCTGTCCCACCTATTGTTCATGTCTATAACCGACGAAAACGTATCCATGAGTCCATCTTGCAATCTACTACGCGCCAAGAATTGGATATGAATTCAGCAGCCCATATTAATGAGACAAGTAAGCATTCTTCACAGAATTTAGATGATCTTCCTATTGCCATTCGTAAAGGAGTTCGAACATGTACTAAGCATCCTATACAAAAGTTTGTTGGTTACTCTTCTCTCATGCCCTCTTTTCAAGCATTTACAGCTAGCCTTGATGCCCACAAAATTCCTAAAGATATTAATGAAGCTCTTAGTGATCCACGGTGGAAGAGAGCTGTCCAAGAAGAACTCTCGACACTTGAAAAAACTGCTACTTGGACGATTACTGATTTACCCTCCGGGAAGAAAGCTGTCGGATGCAAATGGATATTTGTGATCAAATATAATTCAAATGGGAGTATTCAGCGATATAAGGCACGGTTAGTGGCTAAAGGTTTCACACAGACTCATGGCATTGATTTTACCGAGACTTTTGCACCGGTGGCCAAACTTAATACTGTTAGAGTTCTTCTTAGCATTGCTGTCAATCTTGATTGGAACCTACATCAACTTGATGTCAAAAATGCCTTTCTCAATGGGCATCTTGCTGAAGAAGTTTATATGAAGATTCCTCCCGGACTTCAAGCTTTTGGAGGAGCAAAGAAAGTGTGTAAATTGAATCGGTCTTTATATGGCCTTAAACAATCTCCGTGGGCCTGGTTCGAGAGATTTACTATGGTTATCCTCAAAAGTGGATACAATCAATCCCTTGCCGATCACACACTCTTCTTTAAAGCATGCTCGAACGGGAAGAAGGTCCTTCTACTTGTCTATGTCGATGACATTATCATCACCGGAGATGATGAAGCAGAAATTTCTAAACTCAAACAAACACTTCAGAGGGAGTTTGAGACTAAGGACATGGGCAAACTTCGGTACTTCTTGGGAATGGAAGTAGCTCGATCTCAGGAAGGATTAGTCATTAATCAACGGAAATATGTGCTTGATCTTCTCCAAGAAGCTGGTTTACTTGGATGCAAACCAGTCGATACGCCTATGGATGCTAATCTTTCATTCAACTCTGCAGCTCCTCCTCTTCGAGATAAAGAAAGATTTCAGAGGCTTGTTGGGAAACTCATTTATTTATCCCTTACTCGGCCTGATATAACATTCTCTGTTAATGTTTTAAGTCAACATATGAGCAGCCCCACTGAAGAGCATTTTGCAGCAGCTTATCGAGTCCTCAAATATCTCAAAAAGACGCCCGGACATGGCTTAATTTTTCGGAAAAGTACTGACAGATCTGTTAAGATCTATACAGACTCGAGTTGGGCTGGAAATTTGACAGATCGAAAATCCACAACTGGGTATTGTTCCTTTGTTTGGGGTAATCTTGTGACATGAAAGAGTAAGAAACAACATGTCATTTCTCGAAGTAGTGCAGAAGCTGAATTTCGAGCACTAGCCCAAGGCATGTGTGAAGGCCTTTGGCTTCTTAAACTTCTCAATGAAGTGGACCCTCGAAATGCTAGCGATTTTGAGATTCTTAGTGATAACCAATCTGCTATAAAAATTGCTAAGAACCCAGTTCAACATGATCGTACCAAACATGTTGAAGTTGATAGGCACTTTATAGCCGAAAAAGTCAAGAATGGGACTGCTCGACTATCATACGTCCCATCCGCTAGCCAACTCGCTGATCTACTCACAAAAGCTTTGCCTCCAGCAACATTTACTGCGTTTATTTCCAAGCTGGGCATATACAATGTATATACGCCAGCTTGAGGGGGAGTGTAGGAATATACTTGCCAATGGGACTCTAATATTTAATTTTTATTCCTGCAGATTTGTATGTACATAGTTTACTTGTATTAGGACTTTAACTCTATCTCTACTCTTGTATAGATTAACTAGGAGTCCTAGAGTCCTACTTTAAGTTAGCTTTATCTTGGTAAGAGTTTTACCTATCATAGGAGTTTTATTATTAGTCTAATTCCAACTCTTGTAGCCTATATAAAGGCCCTTATTCGACAGAATTAAATCAAGGAAAACTTTTCTTCTGTCAATCTCAATATCTTACATAAGGGATTGTATCAAAGGTTAGTTGGGAAATTAATTTATCTTTCTCTTAATAGACCTGATATATCTTTTCCTGTGAGCATTGTTAGTCAATATTTGAGTAACCCTCGAGAGGAGCATCTTGAAGCTGTCAACAAAATACTAAAATACCTAAAGATGACACCTGGCCATGGGCTAATTTTCAAGAAAACCAATGACAGATCAGTAAAAGTCTTCACTGATGCTAGCTGGGCTGGAAAACTAACAAATAGAAGATCCACCAGTGGGTACTGCACTTTTGTTTGGGGCAATTTGGTAACTTGGAGGAGCAAAAAGCAGTTTGTTGTGTCTCGGAGCAGTGCTGAAGCCGAGTATAGAGCTATTGCACTTGGAATGTGTGAGGGAATATGGTTACAAAGGTTACTTGTTGAATTGGGCTTCAGTGACTCTAAAGAGTTTGACCTATACAGTGATAGTCAATCTGCCATCAATATAGTGAGAAATCTAGTCCATCATGATAGGACTAAACATGTGGAAATTGATAGACAGTTCATTTCAGAGAAAGTCAATAATGGTCTGGTAAAACTGAATTTTGTTTCTTCTAAAGATCAACTTGCAGACATACTCATCAAGGCACTTCCTAGAGTAACCTTTGATGAGTTTACATGCAAGCTGAGATTATATAATATATACTCTCCAGCTTGAGGGAGAGTGTGGATTGTGTGATTGCAGAAAATTAGGGATGTAAATTCCCTAATATCAAGTTGCTATTAGTTAGCAATTATCTTATATCTTGTTAATAGCTGTAAATAAGGAATTAGATTCTTGTAATTTATTTGTAATTCTTTTTCCTAGTTTAGGCTTTATCTTGTAATCTATAAATATGGTCTTTCTTTATCAAATAAATGACAGAAATTAGAGTACTCAAACTGAGACTCTTTTTAGTACCTTTCTACACAAATGACTTCTTTATTTGTCATCTATTGAAGCGCTCTAAGGTTTTTTAACTATTCATCCCTGTTCCAATGTTATCCAAATCCTAAAACCCCAACTGAGAGTTCTTAAAGCAACTTGCATAGGCCATTGCTTAGTACTTCAACAAAAGGATAATGCAATGGTTTTTTCCCAAGTAGCAGAATTGTTTAGATTATTAAAAGAGACACTTTTATAAGAATAACAAATTGAGAACAAAAGATGCTAGTTATTGATTGTTGTCTTAGGTTCGTATATACCTTCATTTGGGGTGGCTTCCAGAAAGTTGACTCTGAGTAGAAAAGCCAACCCTGCACATTGGTAGAATAATCTAGTAATATTTAACTGATAAAAGAAACCTACATTATAGGAGTCAACTTAAATATGGCCATGTTATTGTGCAAGGCAATCGTATAACAAAGTCAGATCTACATCACATGCCATTTCATGGAAATATCATAAACTGTTCGCAAAAGAATAAACAGAATAAAAGAGGGGTCAATGTTGTAGAAGTAACGACCATACTTGCATCAACCACACAGCATCTTTGTCACCATTGGACATTGCTTTGTACACAGCAGCACCAAGGGAAGAGATATATGTTGGGTCATTTGTAGGCGGGGAATTTTCATTGAATGTGTCACTGCATTCATGTAACATGTATTTTCTTCCATGTCACTAGTACAGAGAAAAAACAGCATAAAATAGAAAAAGAAAGCGATAACAAGAGATGTCCTTCTAAGTTCTTATAGCTTGAAACAATTCTGGGAGAAAAGAAAATGATGGTAAGATAGAGTAATTAAAGAGACTGAGAAAAATTACCAGTTGTAGATGTCAGTCACATCACCATATTCTGATGAAGTAGATGACGACAGTGTGAACCCACAAGAAATAATCAACAAATTAAGTAGAGAAGATGGAACTGTATAATGCTCATATAACCTCAGAGCTTTTGAAAGTATATATTATGTTAGCAGAATTAAAATGTGTTATCAATTCAGTAAGGTAAATATACATTTTAGTATTTGAACTTGGCTTCAAGGTGCAATTTGGTACCTAAGCTTTATTTTGGTCCAATTAGGCACCTACTTGGCCTGAAGGTTCAATTTGGTACCCAAACATTTTTTATTCCAATTAGTTACTTGAACTTGACTTTTAGGTTCAAATTGGTACCTGAACTTAGCTTAATGGTTCAAATAAGTCATTTACCGTAAATACAAATTTGGACCAAAAAGTGAAGTTCAAGTATCGATTTGAATCAATAAGTAGAGTTTGGGTACCTAAAAAAACTTTAGATGCCAAATTGAACCTTAAATCCAAGTTTAGTTACCTAATTGGACAAAAAAAAGTTTAGTACCAAATTACACCTTGAAGCCAAGTTCGGGACAAAAAAGAGTTTAGGTACCAAGAAGTTTAGGTAATATATTTACCCGTTCAGTAATAAGGGACTTACTTTTTCTTGCCAGTACTGTACTTTTCCTGCTTATGCACAAATGATGTCAACATCTACATGCTCATGTGCTCACTTGCATAATCAGCAGTGTGCACAAACACATAAATTCTTAGTAAAGGTAATATACCTAAATTTCATCTAGTATATACTTAATGCCTATCTTATTTTACCTCAGCATTTCTAGATAGAATCATGTAGTATTACATTTAGATTTTTGATATTCCTATCCAGTAACTTTATTAGTCAAATGCCGAATTGTAGGATATTTCGGCTTTTACATAGATTAGGATTAAATCTCCTAAGAGTTAGTACTTATCTATATTTATTGTATTAGGTAAAGAGGTTAGAATTAAAGTCCTAATTAGTCTAGAGTTATCTCTAATCTAGTATAGAGTTAGAAGTTATTTTGTACTAGGAATCCTTATCCTAGTCGAACTCCTAAAAGACTCTATAAAAGAGTCTCTTGTTGTAATCTTTTGAGATGTCGAATAATAGAAAGAGTCTTCTGTTTTCATCTATTTCTACATGGTATCAGTTGGGGTTTCGGTTCCTCAACCCTAAATCGTCTTCCACCACCCAAAAATAAAAATAAAAAATCCCTTCTCGATGGCTACATCTTCTTCCTCTTCTTCTTTGACCTCCGACATCACTTCTCCACCAGGATTCAATTCTGGTTCTGACGACCTCAATGACTTTTCCAATCTCCCTATTACTTGTCATCGATTAACAGGTAATAATTATTTGGAATGGTCTCAATCTGTTAAAATTTTTATGTCGGGACGCTACCTTACTAGAGTTCTCAAACAACCAGAGGTTGTTGTTGATGGCTATGCGAATTGGATGCAAGAAAACAGTCGTGTCATGTCTTGGCTCCTCAATTCTATGGCTCCTAATGTCGGCAGAAATTTTCTGCTTTATCAAACAGCAGCTGTAATTTAGTGTGTTGTCCAAGAGACATATTCAAGCACGGACAACATCTCGGAGTTGTATGGTATAGAAGGACAAGCCTCGATTCTCAAACAAGAAGGAATGTCAGTCTCTCTCTATTATAATACTCTCAATGCTCTTTGGCAGCAAGTCGATCTCTATGAACAAAATGATTGGGAGACACCAGCCGATTATGCTTTATACAAGAAAATTACCCCCCAGAGGAGGATCTTTCAATTCCTTCATGGATTGAATAAAGAACTCGATGAAGTTCGTGGTCGAATTCTTGGCAGCTCTCATCTTCCCTCCATCCGAGAAGTTTTTTCTACAGTCAAGAAAGAAGAAAGTAGGCGCATAATCATGCTCTCTGAATCCAATCCTACTGAAGGTTCTGTTCTACTCACTCAAACCAATTCTGGTTCAACTAAGAAGGGCAGACCCTGATGTGATCACTGTAAGAAACCAGGCCACTCCAAAGAAAATGCTAAAAACTTCATGGAAAACCTGCTGATTGGAAGCCAAAATCTTCTCGCAATGCCCAATCAAATTTAGCAGCTGCCTCAAGTGTCACCAGTTTTACCCCAGAGCAAATTGCCGATCTTCAGAAGCTGTTTGGAAAACTGACAAATCCTACTGATACGAATCTGGTCATAAAAGAACCTGAAGGTACATCCTTCCCTAAAGCCCTCTTATCTACACAACCCACTCCAAATTGGATCATCGACTCTGGGGCTTCTGACCACATGACTGGTAACAAAGATTTATTTCTCCATTACTCACCATACTCTTCTGGTAGCTCAGTTAAAATTGCCGATGGTTCTCTCTCCCAAATTGCGGGTTCTGGCTCTATTGTTGTTAACCAAAGCTTGGTACTTGATAATGTTTTATTTGTACCAAATCTTGCCTACAATCTCATCTCTGTTAGTAAGCTTTCAACAGCTTTGAAGTGATCTACACTATTTACTGATTCTAATTGATTTTTACAGGCTTTGGACTCGAAGTAGACGATTGACACTGCTAGATTGCAAAATGGCCTCTATATTCTCCATAGCTCTCCATCACATTGCACCTCTATCTCTCCCTCCTCTTTTACAGCTTTAGGACAGTTTGATGATGTTTTATTATGACATTTTAGGTTAGGCCACCCTAGTTTTCAATATTTGTCAAAATTATATCCATCTTTGTTTATCAATAAAAAGCCAAGTTTATTTAAATGTCATGTTTGTCCCCTTGCTAAACAAACTAAAGCATCATATCTTCCATCTACTTATAAACCTTCTCATCTTTTTTCTTTGATCCATAGTGATATTTGGGGTCCTTCAAGGGTGAAGAATGTCGACGGTAGTAAATGGTTTATTACTTTTATTGATGATCATAGTAAGATTACTCGGACTTATTTGATGAAAGAAAAATCTGAAGCTGCGAAATTCTTTGAGAGATTCTATACAATGGTACTTACTCAAATTCAAACTAAAATTCAACAATTCAAATCTGATAATGGGAGTGAATTTTTTGCTAAATTCTTGTGTTGATACTCCACAACAGAATGAAATTGTCGAGAGAAAAAACAGACATCTTCTTGAAGTAACTCGTTCTCTTCTATTTGCTAGTTCGGTCCCGAAATACTTGTGGGGTGAGGCATTGCTAACTGCCACATACTTAATCAACCGTATGCCGAGTAAGGTTTTGAAATTCCAAACCCCTCAATCTATTTTCTTAACGAGTTACCCTCATTTTAAGCCTCTCTTCTGTTTTACCTTTTAAAATATTTGGTTGTACTGTCTTTATCCATAATTCAGCACCTAATAAGTCCAAGTTAGATCCTAGATCTTTGAAGTGTGTTCTTGTCTGGTATTCTTCACTCAAGAAAGGCTACAAGTGCTATCATCCTCCTTCTCACAGATTTTTTGTTACTATGGATCTTACCTTTTTTGAACAAGATTCTTACTTTTCTCAGGCTGCAATTCAGGGGGAGAATTGGGATGATTTTCAGCTCTCTTTTTTAATCTTCTCCTCAACCACAGGTAATAGCTCCCAATACTTCTATACCAACTGAGCTTTTATCCCCTAATTCACCTTTGTTATCTGAACCTACATCTCCTTTACCAACCTTTTCTAAAACACCTACTTCTTCCCATACTCCCAAACCTCCTCAAAACTCCTCAAAAACACCTACTCCACCTCTGAAAGAATTTCAGACCTATACAAGAAAAAGGAAAACCATACCTGAGGCAATCTTGCAATCTAACACTTGCTGAGAGTTGGATTTGAGCCCATTAGCCAATATGGAGGAGGAAGGTAATAAAATCAGTGAGCATACTATCCCTAATCTTGATGATTTTCTTATTGCTATTAGAAAAGGGGTTAGAAAGTGCACTAAACATAACATCCTATTCAAAAATTTGTTGGCTACAGTTCATTGAGGCCATCCTTTAAAGCCTTTACAACAAGCTTAGATGAAAAGCAGATTCCTTCCACAATTGATGAAGCATTAAAGCATCCCAAGTGGAGAAAGGCCGTCGAAGAAGAAATTAGAGCGCTTGAGAAGAATGGTACCTGGACAATAACTGATCTTCCCCAAGGTAAAAAACCTGTTGGTTGTAAGTGGATTTTTACTGTAAAATATAACTCTGATGGTGGTGTCCAGAGATACAAAGCAAGGCTTGTGGCTAAAGGCTATACACAGACGTATGAGATCGACTACACAGAAACTTTTGCTCCAATGGCTAAACTCGACACTGTTAGAGTATTATTGAGTCTTGCTGTAAACTCTGATTGGAAGCTACACCAACTAGATGTGAAGAATGCATTTCCGAATGGAAAACCTGAGGAAGAAGTTATATGACATTCCCATCAGGTTTGAGATCAATTGAAGGTCATCAGAAAGTTTGTAAGCTCAACAGATCACTGTATGGCCTTAAGCAGTCTTCTCGAGCTTGGTTTGACAGGTTCACCAAAGCAATTCTGAAAGATGGATACAAGCAATCACTGGCTGATCATACACTCTTCATTAAGGTAACTTCGGAAAATAAAAGAGTTATCTTAATTGTCTATGTAGATGATATAATTGTGACAAGAGATGATGATAAGGAAATCGGATGCTTAAAAACCCTTCTACAGAGAGAATTCAAAATAAAGGATTTGAGACACCTTCGATACTTTCTTGGTATGGAGGTAGCAAGGTCAAGTAAAGGGCTAGTGATTAATCAAAGGAAGTATGTTCTCGATTTACTTAACTAAGCAGTAATGCTCGGATGCAAACCAACAGATACACCAATGGAAGCTGGATTGAAATTCACCAAAGAAACAGGTACTTTAGTTGACAAAGAGAGATTTCAAAGGTTAGTGGGAAAGCTAATCTATCTATTCTTAACTAGACCAGACATTGTGTTTCCTGTTAATGTGATTAGTCAGCATATGATAAATCCAAATGAAGAACACATGACAACAACAAACAGAATCCTGAGGTATTTGAAGAAAACTCCTGGACATGGTTTACTGTTTGAAAAGACACAAGACAGATCTGTCACAATCTTTATAGACTCAAGCTGGGCAGGAGAACTTACTGAAAGAAGATCAACAAGTGGATACTGCACATTTGTTTGGGGAAATCTTGTGACTTGGAGAAGCAAGAAGCAATCAGTTGTATCCAAAAGCAGTGCTGAAGCAGAATTTCGAGCATTAGCACTAGGAATGTGTGAAGGAATTTGGCTACTCAAGTTGATAAAGGAATTACACACTGACCAAGAAGACACATTTGAAATTCTTTGCGATAATCAATCAGCCATTCAGATTGCAAAGAATCTAGTTCAACATGACAGAACAAAACATGTTGAGATAGACAAACATTTTATTTCGGAAAAAATTGTCAATGGGGTAGCTACATTATCATATATCCCAACAGGAGGCCAACTAGCAGACATCCTCACAAAAGCCTTACCCAAAACTGTCTTTGATGAATTTTTATCCAAGCTGGGATTATACAACGTATACTCACCAGCTTGAGGGGGAGTGTAAGATATTTCGGCTTTTACATAGATTAGGATTAAATCTCCTAAGAGTTAGTACTTAACTATATTTATTGTATTAGGTAAAGAGGTTAGAATTAAAGTCCGAATTAGTCTAGAGTTATCTCTAATCTAGTATAGAGTTAGAAGTTATTTTGTACTAGGAATCTTTATCCTAGCCGAACTCCTAAAAGACTCTATAAAAGAGTCTCTTGCTATAATCTTTAAAGATATCGAATAATAGAAAGAGCCTTATGTTTTCATCTATTTCTACACGAATATTATCTAAAACATTACTATGCAAATAGATATCAACACTTCTAGATGAGCACACCTTTGATTTGCATTCTGATAAAAGCCTCTCCAATCTCAACAAATAGAGGATCGGAAGGATTCAGGAGATAAGTACAACACCAACGTGGATCACCTTCCACTGTGTTCCTACAAGGGGTAAAAATCACAACAGTAAACTCATGCTTTTATTAAATAAATCTTGCAATGCATTATGTATGTGTTCCAAAACACTAAAAACAAAAATAATTCATAGTTTTCTTAAAGTGAAACCCACAAGGAATGCCATCAGTAACTCATGATGTGTTCTCAAGAATAAGAAAATCAAGTACCAGTCCCCTAGTCTAGTTATATTTGCTGTAGGAAAAATTGTCTTCAAAGCTGCTGGAACATTCCCAGAGAAAGACGGAAGCACTGGAAAAAATGGAAGACAATATAATTATCAGCTATATTGGTTGTAAAACAACAATAAAACTCTGTTGTATAAACTAGCTCAAACATAATTTTATGCAATAATTGATGCATAGAGCTGTAGATGTACAAAAATAGACATTAACATTGCAATGGAAACAAAATAATTTCTCTCAGAAAATTTAACTGTACCTGGAGTCATGCCTAGCTCTAACATCCGATATAGTATCTTCTTTTGTAAAACCAATTGCTCTTTCAACCAGTTTTCTGATAAAGGACCACCCCACCTGTGGCAAAAAAATAAAACCTTAGGTCCAAGAACCCAAAAGCAGAAGATCAGTATACCAATAGCAGGACTTGATACAAAATGATGAATCCATGATTCAGAAAACCTGAAGAACACTGCATTTTCCATTCACCAAACATTATGATTCTGTTTGTGATGACGAGCATTTTGTATCAATTATTACCATGATCGTGTCTTGTAATAGTCTAGTGCACAATTTCAACATAATGGGAGATGGTAAACAGAACACTCACTCAGTATGAAGATTTGTTGTGTATATAATCCATTTTTGGTGATAGAACACCAATCAATATGAAGATTTGTTTTGTATAAACCTGTTTTTGGTGACAGCCTGACTTGGTGTATACCTTAGGTTCTACTGTGTGTACATTTTCATTCAAACCATTTCTTGTACTAAAACACTTAATGCCCCATTAGGCTGACTATTTCCTATGCCAAAATGTGAAATAAAATCCTATATATTCTTCTAATATGAAATATAGAAATTCTGTCTACTATGAAATATAGAAATGGCAACTTCAATATTTAACTTCTTTTTGCAGCCATTATGTTGGAGAAATAGGATAACAGTTAAAAAAATCATATCTAACCTACCCATGTAAATTTCCCATGCGAGCCCAAGCAAGGAAAGCTGGTCCACCGAAGAAATCATTCAAATCTCCCTTGGTAATATTTAATCCCTGGGAAATTAGAAGCCAATTCTTAATAGATATAAAAGGGAATAAGTCATCAAGCACAGATAACATTAGCACAAGAGAAAACTGAAAATTTAATGATCTGTACAGGCAAATCAATATGCTTAATAACATTGAAAGTTCTTCACCGTGAAAACTTTTTTCCATATGGCTTCTTGTCCCGTAAATGCCAAGGGCAGGTTGATTCCTTGGAGAGCCATCCAGTCTATCTCTTTCTCCCATCTTTCCCAATCCCACCAGACATATGAATCTGCAGGCAAGGATTTGATATTGCAGGGAGTATTTGACCAACATCATGTAATGTCTAAAAACTATATCTGTTGTTATCATCTTCTTCTCTATTACGATAAGAACTACAGTCCAACTATAAAATAACCAAAATCAATACAATCTTATTCCTCCTTTTCAATGGGGAACACAAACCTAAGAAGACTGCAGTGCTCAAACTATTGTAGTATTGTATGTTTAGCAAACCTACATGAACATGATGATTGGAAAGAGTGAGGGCGGGAACAAAGGTCCATATACTTACAACTAGAAGTAACAACATTTTGGTAATAGTTCCATGGTACAGGCCGTTGAACCAGCACACCACCGTCTTTTACACGGGGCAATAACCCTGTCTTGGGAACAGAGGCTAACTGCACACCACCAGTCTTGTCCCAAGATACATGAGCACCACAGAAATATTTAATATACCAGTGGAAGCCAGATGCAATTTCAACTGCTGTGGTACCTTTAATTCTGGAGTTGGAAAATAACAAAAACAAAATGTCAAAAAAGTAAACACTTTTAACTGTTTTCTTAAACTAAAGCAAAAAAGAAGACAACCCAAAAACTTTTGTATTATCCTTTTAATCAGGAATAACATGTCATCACCTACATGTAGGATATGATCATTAGTCAAATTGACTAAAATCCTAGAAGTTCCAGAACAACACAAATAGGCATAAAAAAGATATCCATGCCCACACTCAACAATTATGAACTAAAACAAGAACTGATTTGTACATACATTATCTCAGGTCCATTTTGGCTGGAGCCATTGTGATTTTCTATCAAAAAGCAACCTTGTCCGCCACAAACATCCTGATATATGCAAGAGAAGAACAGTGACAACAAGAACAATATGTAAGATTGCAATTATACTGGTATTCCCTTTAAGAAGCTAATAGACCAGTTCTTCCTAAAAAAACAAATAAACACAGTTACTAGCAAACCAAACCCATTTCAAATTAGATTAAAAGAAAAAAGATACAAGCACCTTGGAGACAATCTTAAAGCCAAAACTGTGAAAATGGGTAGGGAGCAATCTTCCCAAAACGGCTTTAGCAGCTGATTCCTGAACCGATGGGGATGCGCGTTTGGAGTCTAACCGATTGAGTATTGGCTGAATTGCTTCCGTTGTTGAAAAGGATAGCGGCAGTCGAGATATAAACAAGGAGAAGATGAATATTACATGGAAAAGGCAATCGGCGGTGATGAATTTCATTGTGGGGGGGAATTCTTCAGAACTCTGATTGGCACTGGGAAATGCGATTGCTTCCAAAAGAAACAAGGCTTGAGCTTGACCTTCACCGTGGCAGCCTTGTTTATACCGCGAGGAACTTGTTGTAGTGAAACAAACGAGGAAGAGAATCCCAACTGTAAGCAGTCGAAGCTGACACGAGCCTCATATTTGTACGTGCCGCCTGTTTAACACTCATTCTGTTGTTTCCTCTCCTCTTAAAACTAATTTAACTAAACGCCAAACGCGATTAAATTTTACCTCTAACTCATTCATTATTCATCCATTTGAGTTATCTAAGGAGTCAAACTTAAAAACTTAAATCTTAATTTCAATAGAAAATAGTGGAAGAGCTCATATTGGTCACGACCTTTTAGGTAAAATTCATTTGGTAACTGTACTTTTAAAATATTCGATAAAATTATTTAAATTTTAGTTTGATTTTAATATAGTCGCTGAATTTTTAGTTCGCTTTTAATATGGTCTCTCCCGTTATCTTCGATTAAAAGCTTACCTTAGTTTTCATTTTTCCTTAATAAAAAATAGATAAACTACACCAATCATCACTCAACTTTTTTCTTACTCCTATTTCGGTCACTAGAGTTTAAAAATTTTCAATTTAATAACTTAACTTTCGAATTCTTCATATTTTGGACACTCTCAAATGACATGTTTATACAAAATGAAAAATTCGATTAATCCTTAAAAAATATTCTGGTTAATTGGTAAATTTAGATTATTCAATTCTTGATCTTATATTGTATCAATTAAATCAGATAATTGATTAACCAGTTAACCGAAATATTTGATTCTGAAAATGATTTTTTTTACTTTGTTTATTAAAATATCAAATATGACAATATGATAAATTTAATAATCTTTGTTTATTAAAATATCAAATATGACAATATGATAAATTTAATAATTGTTCGGTTGTGATAAGAGTGTAAAAACAACTAGAAAGTCAAAAATTGAAAGTTTACACATATTAATCCTACCCAAAACCAATTTTTTAAAAAAAATTAGAAATGTATCAAATTTACTAAACTATATGATATTGTAATGCATAAAATTTAGAAATATTGTTGTAATCACTTATTTTTGTCCGGCCGCGTATATATATACACGTGCGTGTGTGTGTTGTGTTATTATATATTTTCTTTTAATATACGTGCGTGTTATATGTATACGTAATATGTGCTAATATTTGGGCATTTTATAGGTATATTTATAAATATGTATGTAAATTAGTATGTTGCATCATATTATATGTTATTACTATTATTATTGATGTTTTTACTATTATATGTAATCTAATATGCATATGTGTATTATTATTATTATTATTATTATTATTATTGTTATTATTAAGATAGGTAATCAAGAAAAATACTAGTTAAAATGTATTAAAGAGCCCAGATTTATTAAATAAAACCCAACTACAATTAAAACCCCAAAAAAATGTTATATACATGGCCCAATAGGCCCTAAATAAAAGAAAACCCTAGAACCCATCTGATGCACATCTTTTTTCCCTCTGCGCAGCCAAAGGAGAGCCGTTGGATCTGATCTGATCCAAAGGCTAAGATTGAAGCTGATGAAGACCCTTCAGCTCACCGTGTGCCACATGTCACCATCCAACGCTGCCACGCCAGCTTCCAGATCGAATCTAGACCGTCAATTCCCGAAGCAATCTCCACTGTTGGATCAGATCTGATCCAACGACCCAGATCGAAAGACCGTTTGAATGCCGCACGTGCTGCCCACGCTCCGGCCTGTCAAGGCCTTAAATGAAAAGAGACGTTGTAGTTTTAAATTTCTGTCTTTTAATTGCTTTGTGTTAGCCGTTAAGCCCGTTTAATGAAACGGTGCGTTGAGAGACTCATGTGGATAGATAAAACGGAGTCGTTTTGGGGCTAGGGTTGTTTTAAGGAGTCTCGTTTCAGAATTTTAAAACTTATGCTAATGTGAATGAACTTCTTACCTCCTATTTTCTCTCTTCAATCCCTTTGAATCTTCTTCCTTTTCTTACCTTCTTTTCTAAAAATTCTCATTTCTCATTTAGGTTGTTACAAAGGCATCAGAGACAGGCGTTCCTCAGAAACATAGTGGAGACCAGACAACAAGCAGCTCAGACGACAACAGTCGCTCACGCAGCTGTAACAGACACAACTTCGACCCCAGCACCGCAAGATTGGCAATCAGTGACGGCTAAGCTTCGGGAAGATGTCACGAAGCTCGATAATACTATCAATACGCGATTCCAGGAGATGCAATCTGCGATGTTAGCTAATCTACAGAAAATGTTGGAGATTGCTTTGGGAAAGCAAATAGACACTTCCGCAATGTTAGCTTAACATAGTGGTGTTTTAGGCTCTCCGATTCCAGGCGAGAAAACTGGAGTTGAAACTACGGAAGTGGTGGTAATTGATGGAACTAAGACAAATCCACAAGGACCGGTCAAGATAACAGAGGCAACAGACGGCCAACAAGTGCAACAGGAATCCCCTTTACTGACCCATAATTTTGCTTACAAATTATTATGCCCCAGATTCGATGGTACTGATTTCAAGGGTTGTTATGCCAAGCTTGAACAATACTTTGAAGCCGAGATGGTACCTGATGTGGCGAAAATTCGAGTGGTGATGTTGCATTTAGAAGGAAAGGCACTTCAATGGCACCAATTTGTGGCTAAAACTCAAGGAGGTATTAATCAAGTGAGCTGGAATGAACAATACTTTGAAGCCGAGATGGTACCTGATGGGTTTGATTATCCCTTTGCTGAGTTAGTAGCCTTGAAGCAAGTAGATTCTGTAAAACAATATTATGAGGATTTTATTCAGTTATTGAGCCAAGTACAACTGCCTGAAGATTATGTGCTGAGTTTATTCAAAAATCATCTTAGGATAGATATTAGTCCTATGGTGAAATTGTTGCAGCCAAAGAATTTAGTAAATGCATTCCATATGGCTAGGCATGTAGAAGCAATGGTAATGGCAGGTCAAAGAAAGAATTAGGTGCAACAGTCTTGGAGACAAAGTGCCCCACCTTCACTGTCAGTTCCTTCTAGACCAGGTAGCAGCATTCTGAAGGGTTCCATGGGAGGAAGCATGAGTGCACCAAACTCTTCTAAGTACTCCTCTCTTGGCGTGTTAAATCCTACCACTGTAAAGGGTGGGATTCAGGGAAGTATGAGAAATGGAGGGAAAATGCTTTCAGCTGGGGAAATTGAAGATCGAAGAAAAAAAGGGTTGTGTTTTTTGTGTGCATCGAATTATGCACCTGGACACAAGTGTGCCAGAACCCAATTGTATCAGATCATGGTGGAAGGTGCTGAAGATGAAGTGGAACCTGAGGTATTTTTAGACTGTGAGGAGACTGCAGAATTGGGGAATTCAGATAACACCAAGGAAGATGGACCAGTTTTATCTTTGAGTGCCTTGTGGGGATCAACTAATTGGGAGACAATGAAACTGAAAATTAGAGTGTAAGGGAGAGATTGTGTAGCTTTGGTGGATACAGGCAGCACACACAACTTCTTGAGCATCTCTACAGCAAAAACACTGAGATTGGTGATTGACAGGAAGAACAATTTGAGGGTTGCAGTAGCCGATGGGAATGTTTTAAACACATTAGGCCAATGTCATGCAGTGGACTAGGAAATTCAGGGAAATCTTTTCACGGCTGATTTTCTGATTCTACCTTTGCAAAACTGTGATGCAGTGCTAGGAATTCAATGGTTAACTACACTAGGAGATATTAATTGAAATTTTGCTGAGTTACATATGGGGTTCAAGTACAAAGGTGCAAATATATGGTTAACTGGGATGCAGCCGGGTCAGTTGTAGTTGACCAATACCCACACTTGTGAGAAATTGTTGAAGAGTGCGAAGAGCCCTTGTACAGCTGCACTTTGGTTGTTAAACCCACAGTTGGAATTGAAGGGAAGAGTGGATCAAGTTCCTCAAGAAATTCATGAGTTGTTGAAGAAGTTCATTGGGATTTTTGAGGAACCAAAAGGACTACCACCTGATAGAGGACATGAGCACAGAATTGATTTAATTGATGAAAAGGTGACAGTGAAGGTTAAGCCTTATAGACATCCTACATATCAGAAGGATGAAATAGAAAAGCTAATTGGGGAAATGCTTGAATCTGGAGTGATCAGAAACAATAATAGCTCTTTTTCCTCACTTATAGTGATGGTTAAGAAGAAAGATGGAGGGTGGCGTATGTGTATGGATTACAGGAAGTTAAACCAGTTTACTGTGAAAGATTGTTTTCCAATGCCAGTAATTGAAGAGCTACTTGATGAGCTAGGAACTGCCATGTTCTTCTCTAAGTTGGACCTAAGATCAGGGTACCATCAAATCAGGATGAGAGAGGTAGACATTCATAAGACTGCCTTTAGGACTCATGAGGGGCATTGTGAGTTCCTTGTGATACCCTTTGGGCTCACAAATGCCCATGCAACATTCCAAGGGCTTGTGAACAAGGTATTTAGAAGCCAATTGAGGAAGTACGCACTGGTTTTCTTTGATGACATATTAGTTTATTCACCTGATTGGAATTCTCATATACTTCACCTCCAAGAAGTGTTACAAATTCTGCAAGCAAGCCAGTTGTATGTTAAGTTATCAAAGTGTTGTTTTGGAGCTGTGGAGGTAGAGTATCTTGGATACATCATCTCTAGGGGAAGGTGAAGATGGATCAGTCTAAGGTGAAGAGTATTTTGGAATGGCCAATTCCTACTTCTGTCAAAGAACTCAGAGGATTTTTGGGGCTATCAGGCTACTATAGGCATTTTGTTAAACATTATGGGAGCATAGCTAAGCCATTAACTGACCTTTTGAAGAAAGGGGGATGGAAATGGGGTGGTGAGAAGTTGGCATCTTATGAAGCTTTGAAGAAAGCTGTGACAACTGCACCAGTATTGGCTTTGCCAGACTTCACTTCTACATTCATAGTAGAAACAAATGCATCAGATGTGGGAGTGGGAGTTGTTTTATCTCAGAAAGGGAAACCACTTGCCTTCTTCGGCAAGAGTTTGGGGACTAAACATCAAGGGCTCTATGTATATGAGAAAGAAATGTTGGCAGTGTTAATGGCAGTGAAGAAATAGACAGCTTATCTAGTGGGCAGACACTTCATCATTCAAACAGATCACCAGAGTTTGAAATTTCTGGCTGAAAACCAAGCAATCACACCATTTTAGTAGAAATTGGTTGTGAAGATGATGGGATACAGCTATGAAGTTCAATACAGGAAGGGAGCCACAAATATAGTTGTTGATTGCTTATCTAGAAGACCTGAATCAGAAAGCATAATGACCATGGGAATGAGCAGCTTAGACACTGAATTGATGAATAGAATAGTGAGTTCTTGGCAGAAAGATGACAAATGTTTGAAAATCATCAAGAAGCTAGAAAATGGCAGTTCAAGGCATAAAAAGTACAGTTGAGATGGTCAGATTCTGAAGAGAAAAGATAAATTGGTGGTGGGGAAAGATGTTGAACTGAGAGAAGAATTGCTTAAGTTCTTTCATGGGAGTGCTGTTGGAGGGCATTCAGGGGCACATGCCACCATGAGAAGAATGGCCACTGTGTTGTACTGAAAAGGGCTTAAGAGGGACGTTAAAAATTTTGTTAGAGAATGTGTGACCTGCCAAAGATGCAAGGGAGATTTGCATCACCCTAGGGGACTCTTGCAACCTCTTCCCATCCTTGAAACAATATGGAGTTCTATCAGTATGAACTTTATTAAAGGACTACCAGTTTCAAGGAACAAAAACAACATTCTAGTGGTGGTGGACAGACTCAGTAAGTATGGTCCCTTTGTTGCAATTTCTCACCCCTTTACTGCTAGGGATATAGCTCAAAATTTCCTTGAAAACATCTTTAAATTACATGGACTGCCACAAGATATAGTTTGTGATAGGGACAGAATTTTTATGACTTTGTTTTAGAAAGAATTAATGGAGAAATTAGGGGTCACTATCAATGCCTCTGCTGCTTACCACCCCTAATCAGATGGTCAAACTGAAAGAGTGAACCAGTGTGTTGAAACCTACCTTAGATGCATGACAGGGGAGAGACCAAGGGAATGGGTTAGTTGGTTACATCTGGCTGAATGGTGGTATAATACCACTTTTCATACTGCAATCCAAGTAATTCCTTATCCGGCTGTGTATGGCCAACTTCCTTCAGTCCACTTACCATACATAGCAGGAGAATCAGTGGTGGCAGCTGTAGACAGAGGTTTGCAGCAAAGGGAAGCAGCTGTCAGGATGCTCAAGTTTCACATGAAGAGGGCACAAGATCAAATGAAATCCCAAGCTGATAAGGGGAGGATTGAATGTGAATTTCAGATTGGGGAAAAAGTCTTTTTGAAACTCCAACGTTATAGGCAACAGTCAGTGGCATCTAGGGGTTGCTTAAAGTTGAGTCCTAAGTGGTTTAGACCTTTTGAGATAACATATAGAGTTGGGAAGGTGGCCTACAGATTGAAGCTCCCTCAGAATTCTAGGGTACATCCAGTCTTTCATGTGTCCCAGTTGAAGAAGAGAGTTGGCCCTCCTAAGATGGTGCAACAAGAGCTGCCAGTGATTGATCTGGATGGAAGCATTAGTAAGGAACCTTTGAGGATCATTGATAGGAGGATTGGAAAAAAAAGGAAACATAGCAGTGACAGAAGTGTTGGTTGAATGGTCAAACTCATTTTCGGAGGATGCTACTTGGGAAGTATTGCATTTACTACTACAACAATTTCCTCAATTCAATCCTTGAGGTCAAGGATCATTTGAAGAAGGGAGTATTGTCAAGGCCTTAAATGAAAAAAAGACATTGTAGTTTTAAATTTCTGTTTATTTCTGTCTTTTAATTGCTTTGTGTTAGCCGTTAAGCCCTTTAATGAAACGGTGCGTTGAGGGACTCATGTGGATAGATAAAACGGAGTCGTTTTGGGGCTAGGGTTGTTTTAAGGAGTCTCGTTTCAGAATTGTAAGACTTATGCTAATGCGAATGAACTTCTTGCCTCATATTTTCTCTCCTCAATCCCCCTGAATCTTCTTCCTTCTCTTATCTTCTTTTCTAAAAATTCTCATTTCTCATTTGGGTTGTTACACAGCCGATCGTCTCCTCCGGTGCCGTTTCATCTTCCTGACCATTCGAATCTTGCACCGGGAATTGTACTGGTCGGCCACCAACTCCAACCACCGCGCATGACATAAAAATATAAAAAATAGAGGATTATCAGAAGCTAATCTTAGGCAACAATCATCTACAATGTTAGCATTTATTTTTGCTTGCGAATGTAAACAAAAAAATCAAATATAACCATGAATCAGATCTGAATGTAAATGGGGATTTTTTTTCGGAATCAATAGAAAAAGAGAGAACCTTTCAAGGTATTTTCTCTCCTTTTATTTCGAAGCATACATACACATAAAAAGAAATTTAGGGTTTAGTTTTTTACCTTAGTGGCTGTTCGGCTCCTCTCGCGTCACTGCTCCTCATCGTCGGTGATAAGTCGAGACCATGCATAGTGAATCGGCGAAGAAACGGGACTCGAAAACTCTTTCAAAAGGCTCGATTTTCATAAAAAAAGGGAAAAGGGGATTCGTACTTTAAAAACCTAGTTTAGATTCAATTTTAAAAAGGGGTAAAATGATTCGAAAGGAGTTTTTTTTCTCTGAATTTTTAACGATCGCCGGCGCCACACATTTTTCCAGAGAAAACAAGGAGCTTCTGGAGTTGGGTTTTTAAAATAATAAGTAGGGGTACTTTTTTTTGCTCAAAATGTGTTTTATACTTGGTCCAAAATTTAAAAATGGGTTAATACCCTCATAAATCTCTCCGCGATTTTGAAATAACACTCGTAATCCTTCCCCCTTTTTAAAACCTCTTCGCAATCCCTGCGAAGTTTTAAAGCTTTACGATCTTGTCCCTTTTCAAATGCAATCCGTTTTTTTTTTCATGGTATAATCTCCTATTAAACCCTCCAAACTCCGTTTTTATTCAAATCAACCCTAAATATAGATTTATAGCCCTCCAATTCGTCCCTTATATGCATATTTACTTTTCAGTCTATTTGATGTTTCTTGCTTTAGTCTGTATTACAATAAACATGTTAAATGTGGCTTTAATATGTACATGTTATATAGTATAATTTATAATTATTATGTAGTACGTATATAATATGATTTTAATATGTATGTATATAATATGTTTTATAAACTATATAATATTTGTTTTTTTATAACACATATAATATGTTTTATAAACTATATAGATATATGTAAATAACCTTTTAGTTTTTTTATCATATATAGTTTGACATATAGCTTATGTAAATAATCGCTATGTATATATTATACTTTTTATATTGTCTATAATATATATATATATATATATATATATACACACACACTGCAAAGTTTTTTTATATAGGATAGTTTTTTACAAAATATGTCTTTTATTACCAATGTGTAGTTTTTACAATATATTTTCCTTAATGTAGAGCTTTTTTTAATATATACACCGTGGTTTTAAATTATATAGTTATAGTTTATTTTAGGTATTTATATTTATATGAATGACTTTACATAGTTTTGAGCTTAGTAGTGTTTAATGGGCTTTAGGCTTGTTAAGGGTAACCTTAGTCTTGATTAGGCAAAATTAATTCAATTAATTTGAAATCCTGTGTTCATCTTATAGGGGAGCGATCTTTAAATTAAATAAATTAATTTAGATTAGCTTTTAGATTCGTAGTTAGATTTAAGGTTCGAATTAGTTTAGTAAATTTAAATTTATCCTCGGCTTATTGGGATAAATGTTAAATTCACTAGATTAGTTGAACACCTCTTAATTACTCTTTAGGATAAAGTTAATTTCACGTTTAGATTGACACTAAATTTCCTCCTTCATAATTTGTTAGGGATTCTAGTCTTTTAGGGCTTATTAATTTAGGCTAATATTATATTCACCTAGTTAATAATTAGATCACTAATTAAACCTCCATAATTTGGGTCATTTTTAGGTTAGGGCTTTAGTAGGCTTTTGCATGTTTAATTTTAAGTTTTTTTTTTGTGACATTCATTTTTAAATTGTCATTCATAGGACCGATTTATTTTGAATTAATCAAATTAAAACATAAAAAGAGAGGTATTTATTAATTGCGATATTTTTGTCGTAACAGTCCGAACTTAAAGGATGTTGACAAAATATTTGAATTAATTCTTACCATCCCAAGGTAAATTATAGTTAAAATTGACAATATCATGACATCATATTTAAATGGTTGCATCATGCATAAAGGTGACATACGAATATCGAACCATAAATTAACACGGCAGTCGGGCTTATTCGATGTCGGTTTAATCTATGGTCCGGTGTATCGTCATCCTTATTAATTAAATGCCTAATTAATTCAAGCTCGTCAATTTGATAAAGCCCGTTCAGTTAAAGTCAATTTTCAATTGAGTACACTAAATTAAATCTATTTTAAATTTAAGCAATTTCCTTCGATTAAAAGCAACAAATATTTTGGTACCGATTTTCAGGCGTGTTGGGGGTGCTAGTCCTTCCCCATGCGTAACCAGCTCCCGAACCCTTTTTCAGAATGAATCTCTGGTTTTATGGTGTTCGGCCTACTTAAGTGGCCGGTGGCGACTCCAAAATCTTTTTTTTGTTAAAATTCAATTTTTTGTAAACTTTATCATTTTCTGAGAATGATAGAAGAATGAATTTTCAAAAGCAAATTAAATAATTCGTAAGCGGTTTTCGATTTTCACTAGAAGAAATGTCGCTACAATTGTATATAATAGATCAGATCGGTTAATCAATTTTGCTTAAAACTGTGAAGAGTAACCGAATCGAAATAATTTATTTTAAAAATTTGTACCGAAATCGGGTTCGATTAATCCTTAAAAAATTATTTTGGTTAATTGCTAAATTCAAATTATTCAATTCTCGATCTTATATTGTACCAATTAAATCGAATAATCGATTGACTCGAAATATTTGATTCGAGTAATAATTGTTTTTACTTTACTTATTAAAATAATTAAATACTAGTATATTCTGCATCCTGGCTTATACATATATTTTGTATTTATTTAATATTTATTTATTAAAAGAAATACAATTAAATAATACTAATAATAAAAAAACAAGGCCGGATTAAATTTGTGACTACAAAATCATTAACAAATATTATTTTGACTAAATTATTGTGAAAAAGAAAATTTCACCCCTATTCACATTTTTGAGAAAATAATTTTTTCACAAATAAATTTAAGTTTGTCATATAAAAAAAATTGTGAGAAAGCAAACTTTTTTGTAATTTCTTTTATGTTAAAATCTAAGTTAATTGTGACAAAATGTATTTTTGTGATAAAATAAATATTTTATTTTAACAAATATTTTGTCTTTATAAATAACATTTAGTGACGAAATAAAGGTATTGAGAAATTAAATTTTGTTGTAATATGTATTTTTGTCACGAAAATATTTTTCGTTCGATGCTAAAATTTAAGTTAATTGTGATAAAATTTATTTTTATGAAGAAGTAAATATTTTATTGTAACAAATATTTTTCTCTGTAAGTTACATTTACGGACGAAATAAAAGCAGTGAGAAATTAATTTTTGTTGCAATATGTATTTGTCACAAAAACTTTTTATATTTGATGTTAAGATACATATTAGATGTGACAAAACACGCTTCTCGTGATGAAATAGTTAATTTATTATGACAAATATTTTGTCTTGATAAGTTAATTGTAGTAACGAAATTTCATTGTTACGATAAGTAGTATAAAATTTTAACAAACACAATTCCGTCACCGTATACTTTACATAATGGGGTTGTTCTAACAAACATGATGACAAAATAAAATTTGTTAAAAATAAATATATGGTGACAAATTCAGTATTTTTAGTGATAAATAATTTTGTTGCAATATTATAAATTTCTTGTAGTGTGCGAATCATTCCAAGGATTAATCTCCACGAATATATCTTTTAAATATGACCAATTGAGCTCCTCTAATAATAAGAACAGATCTGCATCTTCAATGGAAAGCAAAAAAGTCTTACCACCCATCCTTTGAACTTTAACTTCTCTTAGACCCAAGTCGCGTAACCTACTGATTATACTTCGAACACTGCAAATAGTGGCCATCTCCCCAACCAGACACATGCGAAGCTTCCATAAATCCTCCGTTACAAGTTACAACATAACCCCAGACTCTCTTACCTTTTTTTTCATGCAATCTTTCAACTTTCATTTCCTGTTTGTCAAGACTCTTCTGTTACAACTTCCTCCAAGAGGATGTTCTTACATTAAACTTAGCAAATGAAACTGCAATTTTGTATCCAAAAAGAACAAAATCATTTAATCTATCAATGGCTCTTAGCATCTGCTCTTGTTGCGAACCGGATAAAACCAAAACGTCTACCCTCTCTTCAATTTTTTGGCTATGAACGCATCAACAACCTCACCGTGTCTCCTAAAGGAATGCCATAGACCTTGTCAGTGCATCTATTTACGTACAGAGACACCACCTGATGAGAGTTCATATTGCTGAGGTTAAAGTTAAAGATTTAAAATATATTTTTTTAAAAAGTAAATATGCATACTTGCGTAATTTTTTACATGTGCATCGAAAAATTACTCTTAAATGTAGTGAAATATTTTAATTCTCATGTCGGACTCTATCTTATAAAATAATATTCAATTAACTCAATTTGAATATTGAATTACGAATCGAACTTAAAGTTCAATTTGATTTATCACAATGACTTGCACATAATACTTTTCCCCTTTATTTCTAGAGTTCTTTTCGTGTGCAACTTAATCGAGTAATTGCTTTTATGTGTACCTTAAGTTGATGTCATCAGTTAACTGTTACTGATTTGATTGGAAAAATACTAAAAACCCTCTTTTTAACAATAATATTGATAGTGATATTATTATATTAATACTTTTATTTTTTTATGCTTTTATACAAATTTTATATAAATTATTTTTTTACATAAGCCGCTAGTTGTATTAAAAAGAAGAAATATCTAAAATTACAATGAGAGTTTATAACATAAACGTAAATTAAACACACATATTTTTTTTATCATCATTGACGCAAAAAGCTAGCCACTTGAAATCATACAAGGACTCTAAAAGGACAAGGTTAAAAACTTAACCAAAAGACTCAAACAGAAGATAAATACGAACAGATCTGACTGCATCGGCAAACGAACCACAAAAAGAAGATAGGCAAGATAACAAAAATGTCATCTTGATCAGTCGAGACGACATCAAATTCAACATTAAAAAAGAAACAAAAAGAACATTCAAATGATCGACAAAAAAGATCGAAACGTGCCAAAAGACAAAGAAAAACGTGTCATAAAGGTAGAGTTATTAAAAACTAAAAAGTTAAGAGGAAACAAAGATGTGATATAAGAAAGTAAAAGAAAAATTAAGTGGATGGTAATATGGATTCAATGATCTTCGAAGCTTATCACAAATCTTGATACTCTAGTTAGTAATATGGAAAAATTGCGGGTTAGACATGTTTGATGGCTGTCGTGTTAATGATGGTTGCGAAATGGATATGCAATTTAGACCATGTATACTCGCCGATCAAGTAATAAAATGATAGAGTAAAGTGTCGAACCCACATGAATTGGATCAATAACTTAAAAGCAATTGTACTTAAAAGTCAGTAAGCAAATAATGGTGTGAAGAAGGTTTATAGAACTAATTGCAATAAAAGTAAAGGTAGCAATGATCAGAGACAAACATATGATGTAGTAGATATTCATATGGTTATGGAAGATGGGTTTATTGCTTAGGAGTTATGCTAATTACTTTTCGAATGCTATAGTAGTTGGTAATACATGTCTGCGTTAATCAATGATATCTTTACCTATTCGACATGTTTTTTTTAATTAACTTCTTGACTCTCTCGATACTTAGAAGTTGATAACAAGGATGTTATGACAATACATGTTTGCGCAAACCCTAACATATTTATTATATTATCTATTCAAGTTCCCCTTATTAGTCGTTGAAATCTTAAACTTATGTTTAAGCCGGATTAGAACCAAAGTTGACAGGTTAAGCTATATTGTTCACGTTTGTATAACCTAACTCTCTCGATATTAAGCCGCAGATCTATAGTTAAAAGGCCTCTCTAGCTAGCTTTTACAATAACTACGCATGAAAGACAATGAACATAATAGATAAAAGAAAATACTATATCATTAATCAAGTAATTAAAACATAATACTCTAAAACAATTAACCCAACAAAAGTATTTAGCTCATGTCGAAGTTAGAAAAGATGTGCGGCAAAGGCAGTGGGGCAGTGCAAAGGTGTAACAACGGAGTCGTCACCAATCCCTTTTATTATATTAGGGGGACCGAAAACCTAAAAACCAACCAGATCGAGGGTTCAGGGGTACGGTTACGTGTGGGGAAGGATTAGCACCCCATCACGCCCATAGAACAACACTTACTTGATCACTAATATTTTCCTTATAACCCAGATGAATGCGTGCGAGGATTAATACAAAAATCCATAAATTTCTATAATTGACTCGAATTCGCTCATGGCTGAGAAAACCCGAATCAGTCTAGACGCAAGCGGATTAAGGTATTAATCCCTAAAATTCAAAAATATAGTCTCGCATAGGAGTTTCGACCATTCCCAAACGACTAGGGGAAGACCGAATTAACCTTAATTGAGAAAATATCTCGTTTTTCATGATGCAATAAAAACCCTTTTTTAAATGATGTTTTATTGGCCTTTATTAATTTTATGGGTAATTTTAATGTTCAATATTTATTATTATTCTTAAAAGCATGTGTTTAAAGACACTAATCCTAAAAGACTCTATCTAATTATTTACATTTAGTGAAGATGGATTATTTACTTTTCCAACATTTGCCTAAAGAGTTTTATTTACAAATAAGAATTAAGATTATTTACTTTTTATTAAAAAATTACTAAGTTAATTTTTATTTACCAACATTTACAATTAGTAAATTATTTACCTTTTAAGAAAAATTAACTTAAGGGTTTTATTTAATTATCTACAATTAAAGTGATGTGGAAAATATTTAAAATATCTATTATTAAGAGGTACATTATTTTAGGAGTTTAAATCTAGATATTTAATTAAACCTTATTGTAATTAAATCTTGCAAGAGAAAAGATCTAAACTATTAATTAAGGGAACTAACTTAAAGAGTTATACAAATTATTTGATAATTTTTATTTAAAAGGTATTAATTATTAAATGATTTATTTACCCTAATTTTTTAATGAGTTAAATTGCATGAAGATGAATTAAAGAACATGGTGAATATGAACGAATCAAATAATGAATTAAAGTGCATCAAATATATAAAAAAAGGTCTGAATTAAAAGTGGAGAAGGAAAAGAAATTGCATACAATGGATCGAAATGCGAACTCGACAACACGGGGTACAGGCTGAACGACACCTCCACCGCTGTTGCCACCGTCGGTCGCTGGTCACTACACGTCGATAGCGCATCGCCACTACTGGTCGTTGGTCACTGCTGGCCGCCGGCAGCATGCCGCGACTGCCTTTCCTCTAGTGATGGCGCCAGATTTTCCCTTGGGCGACAAAGAACTCTCCACAAGCTTCGATTTGTGAGGACTCGTACCCCATTTTCTTTTTTATTCGAACCCAAATGCCCAAGAAAATAAAAAGAATAAAAACAAAATATATGGAGACAATATTTGAGTAAAACACCTCAGAGAAACTGCTTGTATTGCTCTTCAATTTCTGTATTACAATTGCTTGTGTGTCTTACCATTGGTGAAGGCTTGCCGTTTTTATAGCCTACTACAAGGGCATAAGAGGAAAAGGAAAAAATAAAACCCTAGCAAAACCCTAGTATCTTCATGATTTTACTGCCTAATTTACTTGATAGGAGTGTTGCCCAAGCAAAACTAGGGTTTCACATATGAGGTCTAATACACATGAATTTTTATTTTTTTTTACATTTTACATATTTTTGGGTTTTTGTATCATATATATATATATATATATATATATATATATATATATATATATATATATATATATATATATATATATATACACACACATGGCCGGACAAAATAAGTGACTATAAAAGGTAACATTGGATATTCTATCGTTGAGGTTGGAACGATCTCGTTGAAAAGAGATCGCAAGGCCATGTCCCGTTCTTGGACATATAAGAAATAGGGCCCTAAAAAGTTGGCAATGGACCCCTGAATGGAGGGTTTAGGGTCTGGAGCTGGGGCTAGAGCGGCTGATGTGCTAGCACGACCACCAAGGCCTTTTAGTTCTAGCACTCGAGATGGCAACCATCCTATTAGTTTTTCGAGGACTGTATCCTCCCCCATTCATCTATGTGGTCGCTCTAACATATGGCTATGATAAGGTTATAGAAGGAAAAGTCCTTATACTTCTTTTGTGAAGCCACCCTCGCCATAATCTTCTTGTAGATTAGCTCAAACGGGTCAATGATGCACCCTGTAACCAGAGAATAGAGAAGCATCAGCTGTCGGCACGAGACGGTGGAGTGATTTTTGGTTGGTAGGAGGCGGTTGTTGATGAAGTGGATCCAGAACTTAGAATCCTGCTTAAGCTGCTTCTATTACACCGCCTTTGCATTCAATGCCGTCCTTATCCATTTGGTTCCACGGACACAAAGGTCTCGCAGAACCTGGGTATATGTTTCTCTAGTGGCGTTAGCCACAAATCCATGATGATTGCCTCCTACCACTGGAAACTGGTAGTTGCAAGCAATCAAGGTCGCCGAGAACTCAACCTTTTCCCCCCGAATGTACACCCATCCGTTCCCAAGTTGGCCATCATGAGTGTAGAACTCCTGCACCCAATTGACGTTGAGAGGCCCTAGTTGGCGGATGTAGTCCTCCCAGCTAGGTGTGGTTATGACGGAGAGCACGACGGTGTCAAACTTGTAGCGGTAGGTGAGGGTAAACTCTAACCTTTCTTCTATGATGAATTCCTGGTTGCACATATGCTCGTAACGTCTTCAGACTTGGTCAGAGTACAGGCGGTAGCTGAGTAGGGTTGGCAGTTCGTAGGAAACAGTGGTATTGTTGGAATCATCAGAGATGGAGATAGAGGAGGACAATGGAGGGGATGGAAATGATGGTGGACTGAGGCTTCTCCCTTATTATTAATAAATTTAACTCTCATTATTTACACATTCATTCAAGTTGATCATATTTTTAATTAAAAATAAGTTGGCTTAAGGGTTATAGAGGCCCATGAACTTTTAAAAAAAAATCAATTAAGCCCTTAATGTTTTTTTGCACTCAATGTCACCCTCAAACCCCAAAAATTAACCAATTTGACCCTTTGACTAATGGAATCCGTCAATGCCTGACAGTTCCGTTAAAATCGATAACTTGTCTTGTTTTCTATGCCACATCACTCCTTAAATAAATTAAATATTTTATCCAAAAAAGGATGTGGAAAATGGTTTGATGTGGATTAAAATAATATTAAAAAAATAAAACCTTTTAACTAGAAATCCTAACATTATATCCTTCAAAAACTTGAAATCGAGAAACTAAAATCGTGAAGAATTTAGAGAAAACCCTTTTCCTTCTTCTCTCTTGCATATCGTGAAATTCCTCTGGCTTAATTGCAACATTGAAATAGGTGAGTATTCAAATCTCGTTTCTTTTTTCTCTGTAGAATCTTTCATCTCTCTCGCACATCTCGCATCTCTCGCCATGACTGGAAATTCATTGAATCTAAGTATTTAAATCATTTGAAGTATTTGAGTTGTAAAATTGTTTCTTTTCTAGTATGATATTTTGTTTGGGAAGTGCAGATGTTTTGAAGATGACAATCTCTTCGTGTTCATCGAATGAAGAAGAAGTTGTGTTTTATGATTGTGGTCTAAAATGTCGTATGTGGACAATATGGGAAAGAAAAAATGTTGGAAGATAGATCTTCCGTTGTCCAAATTATAAAAATTCCGACTGTGATTTTTTTAGATGGTATGATGAAGATATGTCTGATAGAGCAAAATTTCTTATCTACTAACTTAAAAAAGAAAATGATGAGTTAAGGAAAGTAAGTCGACCTAATGAGGAAGTTCAACAAATGAAGCTGGAATTAAGGTTGGTGCAAAAGCAATTAGTTTTAGCTATCGAACATGCTCGTACATTTATGAAGAAGAAGAATTTATATTTTGTAGGGATGATATTTGCTTGGATAATATATGTAGTACTTGTATTAGTGATTATGTCTTAGATTAGTCTATGGATTATGAGTTGTAAGTAGACCTGGCAAACTTGACCCGAGACCCGAAACCCAAAACCCGAACCAAATTACCCGAACCGAAACCCGATTTTGACCCGAACATGATGATTCGAAGTTGACCCGAAACCCGAACCGAACCGAAATTTTTTGTTGAACCGAAATGGACCCGAACCGAAATGGACCCGAACCGAATTGACCCGAACCGAATGGACCCGAACCGAATGCTACCCGAACCGAATGCTACCCGAACCGAAAGCTGAACCGAATATCGACCCGATTTTGACCCGATTTTAACCCGAATATCTATTTTTAACAATATAATAAATAATAAAATGAAGTATAGAAATTTGAGATCTTGGTGACCAATTTTATAATTTCATCATAAAATATAGCATAAAATTGAAATTGTAGACTAAATTGACAATTTGGAAGTGGAAAAATTTGAGAGTCCAATGACCAATTTTGTAATTATACCATATAAATAAATAGGGGTCAATTTTGGCTAAAAATTAAATCTTTGAAATTAAAATGAACGAAAATATCAATATATTAAATTAATAGACTAAATTACAAAGTTTAGTTAATTTCAACTAAAAGTAAATTTTTAGAGACTAAATATCACTACGGGAAGGGGATTTCTATATCCGAAGTCTAAACCGTGGGAATACTTGTGACTAAATTAAATTAAACTAAAACTTAAAGTTGACTAAAATGTAACATTTTAAATGCAACATGACCTAAAAAGTAATTAATCTCTAGCTTAAAAAATTGGTGGCTTATTTTCCTCCAAATTTTTTTCTTTTCTCTCTCTATTTTTTCCAATTGTCTTTTTCTTCTTTTTTTTCAATCTAGCTTAAAAAATTGGTGGCTTATTTCCCTCCAAAATTTTGTTTTTTCCCTCTCTATTTTTACCAATTGTCTTTCTCTTTTTTCTTAATTTAATTGAGTTTCAATTTAGATTAATTTAATTGAAATTTCACATTTAGTTTTAAAATTATTTTAATTATGTCCGTGATTTATGCTTTTAGATTTTAGTTAGTTCAGTTAGATCCTAAGTTTAATAAATTAATTCATTTCAGACATTATTATTATTATTATTATTATTATTATTATTATTATTATTATTATTATTATTATAAACTTTGATATAATATAATTATGCAAAAAAAAATTATATGGATACATGAAGCTTTGATTTAAATATTTAATCAAATTCAAATGCATAGATTAACAAGTTGAATCAGAATTAATCTCATACACCAATAACTCTAAACTAAACCATAAATACTAAACCTCAAACCTTTAACCCAACTCAAATCAAATTGACCCGAAAATTTAAATGTTGACCCGACCCGAAATTGACTCGATTTTAACCCGAACCGAAAGCGACCCGAACGACCCAATTTTGACCCAAACTGAAAGCGACCGATCCGATATTGACCCGACCCGAAAACAACCGATCCGATTTTGACCCGATCCAATACCCGAACTGAATACGACTCATCACAGACCCGAATTAGACCCGAACCGAACCGACCCGAACCGAATCTAAACCGATTCTAGATAGACCCGAAATGACCCGAACCGAACTCGAACCGAATGACCCGATTGCCACCTCTAGTTGTAAGGAGTTTGGTTTAATGGAAAACCATGTTGTTTGTGAACAAAGATGTTAAATTTGTTGGTAGTTGGTTGTTTTTGCACAAGTTCATATGTATTTTGTGGTTTAATGAATGGATTAAAGTTTGTGGACAATCTTGGTTAAATATAAAATAATGACGTTTATGAACTATGATGTTGATTTCTTGGATATTGGTATTTTTAACTAGTCAATATGCATTTTCTTGTTTAGTGTATGTATTAAGGATTGTTATTTTATGAACAGTACTATTGGTTAAACACAAAAGAAAAGGTTTACGAACCATGATGTTGATGCAAACAAGCTTTACCAAACTACATAGTAGATAAACATCCAATAACACAATGTTAAAGGCAAAAAGCCAATTTCCCAAAGATATGTTTGTAGGTATAACTTAATTTCAAAATAAAGTTCAAGGATTTATAGAACTCTTAAAATTAACAAAAAAACATCTTTAGTTGCAACAAAATAAAAACTAGCAGTCAAGCATAGAATATTGCATTCATTGGGTCATTCTTATTTGAGGATTCTTCCTTCTGGCATCAAAATGTTCTTGTTAAAGTTGCCTAGTAGTGAATGCCTTTTTCCCTTTCCAGCTCAACCTAGGATCTTTCCATGTGTGATCAAATTGGGACATTGAAGCTCCAATCTTCTTTAGGGTAGTAGTAGGAGGTGTAACGACCCTTTCAGAACCCAGACCAGACTATAACAAAACAAATATAACATCAACATTAAACTATATGAATAAAGGTAATATCATTATATCCATAGATATTTGAGACTCACACTAAAAAATTGTTCGCCAGTTTTTAGATTGGTATACAAACCAATACCAGTCATCCTTTTGCTTTTCTTGGAAGGTTGACCATGCATAGAGTTGTTAGCTTCATTTCTTTGGTTTCCAATGCTTCGAGTTGTTGGACGATGGGGCTGAGTCTAACAAAATTAAATAACTAAAATTAAAGACAACGTCTATTGTGTCATTCACAATACAATTGAGACAAATTGTTAGTATATTACCTTTTGGGAAGAACTTGGTATTGTGATAGACTTCGTAGCATGTGTTTGGCCTATAAGAATCATGTGTTGCAGATGATCTCACATTTTCATTTGTATGTACCTACATCATTAGTGAAAATCAAGAACCAAATCAACATCATTCGTTACAAAATTACATAATAAAAATTGTTTTTACCTGACATGAGGTAACATTGGTAGATTTTTGTGGACAATTTTGAATGTTATAGCTTACTGTTTTATATTTAGAACAACTCATTTTAGCCCATGTTTTGGTGAACTTCCCAACTTTCATTTTCTTAGGCTCATCCTTAGCTTTTGTTCTTTTTTCTTAGACCTTCCTAGTTGGACTTTGACTTTAGGTGGTAGGATTGGAACAAGACCTTTGGGCCAGAATTTTTTCCCTCTCACGGGTTGGAGAACATGTTTGTAATTTGCCATGTATTTGTCCTTACTGTACCATTCGAAAACATAATCTTCAGGTGATTTGTTATCATGGAACATTGCACAAATGGCATGACAACAAGAAATTTCACTGAGTTCCCATTATCTTCAAGTGCAAGTCAATTTCTTCAAATCAACGGTATATTGGTTATGTAAATGAATAACCTCAAAAACACCCCATCATTCTATACAAGCCTACATTGAGTTGAAGTACTCATATTCCATTCTAACTTTTCAAGAGCTCTGAGTGAGATGTTGGTTCTCTATTTTTCAGCCCAATTCCTTTTAACAGTCATCCTAGTCATTACTATAATTTTAATTTGCTCAAGCATGCTAATGATTGGCTTGACTCTTGCTTCAACTATCCACCCATTAAAGGCCTCTACTGTTAGGATCGTCGGTACACCCCATGGTGCAGCAGAAAAATATTCTGACGACCTCACCAGGGATCCATGTATAAAAAATCAAATACAGGAGGAAAGGATGCGTGATTTACCTTGGGTTCCTAGAAATACGGCAAGTCGGCAGTGCAGTCACGATCAGTTCGAATCTCAAGCCTTCACTGAAAAGTCTCGGCCTCTACTTAGTTCAACCGGTCGATCGAGAGCAAATTTTATTTTCTCAAAAACTATTCTTGAGAATATCTAGTCTAAAGGAGAGAGACGACTGCTAGACCACACTTCTCCTTTTATATACAGTTACCCTAACCCTTAAGGTAATTTAATCCGAATTTTATATCTATTAAAAGAATTACAATCATAATTACATTCTTTTAATATTTATTTAACAAATCAAGGATAATTAAAATTACACACACACACACACACATATATCATATATTGTTAAGATATATGTTTTGATATAATAATTGAAAAATTAATTTAGACTAAATTAAAAAAGATTTCAAAATGTTTTGTAAGTCCAAACAAATTGAAAATATGTTTAAGGGTTTTTACAAGACTTTCGAATAACTTAAAATGTTTTTAAAGTAGCCAAACCTATGATTTTAATATCACCGTACCGATACGATATATATCGTATCGATATGCTTTAGGGTTTCAGCTACAGGGAAATTCCAGTAGCCAAAACCTGTACCGATACGCTTTTGCCGTATCGATGCAGAGTGCTTTAAAACTCCCTAACGACTAGTTCGTGTGCCGATATAGTTGTATCGCGTATCAATACGCCTTAACCGCTCCCAACGGTCATATTCCCAACGGCTATTTGAAATGTAGGCTGTATCGATACGTTCGTAAGCGTATCGATACACATTAGCTGGAAGAGTTCAACGGCTAGTACCTGACGAGGACCGTATCGAATCGCTAAGCTCCTAGAACATCAATGAATGCTAGAAAAATGCACTCCAATGGCTCCAATTCAATCCCAACGATCTATAACGGCTATAAGCTCAATTGAGAGTATAAAAGGGACCTCCAAGCATCCATGGAAGACTAATGCTTCAATTGTCAACAACAATATGATCAAAGATTTGTCTTAGTGCTCTATTGTGCATTCTTTGTATAAACAACACTTGTGAGCCTAAATTGTCACATTTGCTCAAGTGTTTAGGTTTGGGAGAGTGAGCTAAATAGTGCAAACTATCCACCTTGTGAGGGTTTTTTAGTTTTCTATATTTTCTCTTGCTTAAGAGTGTTCCCAAAGCTCGGGTTGTGAGCTTTGGTTGCTAGACTTAGGTTGAGTCTATGATTATAGCAATTGCCTCCTAAATCGGTAAAAGAGGAAGAATATCTAGTGGATATAGGTTGAAAATCCTTAGTGGGAGCTAAGGTAGTGGATGTAGGTGCTTGTTAGAAGGCCGAACCACTATAAATCCTTGTGTCTTTTGTTTATCTTTTTGCTTCCATCAAAAACACCCAAAACACAAACTTCTTCACAACTTGGCAAGCAATGGTTGAGTGATCATCAAGTCCAACAATTGGTATCAGAGCGAGGCTCAATTGAAGAGGATTAACATCTTATTGAGATGATCCGAGAAGCTTGATACATCAATTCAATCAACCTGTTAAATGACGCAATCCATCGACAAGCCACCTTTCTTTGACGGGGCCAATTATGCTTATTGGAAGACAAGAATGATGTTCTTCATCAAGGCCAAAGATTACAATCTTTGGGACGTTATTGAAGATGGTCCGTACGTGCCACAAAGATGCAAGGTGGAATGTAATGCGGATGATTGCAAGAAGATGGAGTTAAATTGCAAGGCTTTGCACATTCTCTTTTGTACATTTAACCCCAACATCTATGAGAAGATGTCTTCTTGTGAAGATGTCAATGAGGTATGGGACAAGCTTGAAGTCAGATACGAAGGAACCAATGAAGTAAAGGAGACCAAGATCGGTCTTCTCAACCTCAAGTATGAGAACTTCAAGATGGAGCCGGATGAGGACATCACGAAGATGTTCAATAGATTCTCCACCATCACAAATGGTCTTAGAGGCTATGGAGAAATCATTCTGAAAGACAAGCTTGTCTGAAAGCTTCTCTATTCTCTTCTCGAGTCATGAGACTCAAAGAAGACTACAATCATCGAAGCCAAGAATCTCAAGACTTTAAAGCTAGATGAACTCTTAGGGTCTCTTCTTACTCATGAAATCATGAAGAAAGGAAAAGAAGATGAGAATAAGAAGGAAGAGATAAAGAAGATGGGAAAGAAGAAAATCATGGAGCTAGGCATTAACACGAATGTCGTTACTCTCAATTCCTCCAAATGCCAACATGAAGAATCAAGCGAGGAGGAAAGTGAAGATAAAGAGATGGTTCATCTCTTCAAGAAATTCACACGATTCATGAAGAGCGAGATGGCTAAATCCAAACATGAATCGAAGAAGAAGATGAAGGATTCCCACAAGAGCAACAAAAAGAGATCATCTTCAAAGAAAACATATGTGGCCACTTGGAGTGATGAAGACTCCACCAATGATGAGGTAGCCCACCTATGCTTCATGGCCCTCCAAGAGGGAAAGGTAGCTTCTAATTCATATTTTTTTGATGAATTGCAAGAAGCTTATGATGAATTGGTTTTTGAATTTAAAGCTTCATTTTCGAAAAACAAGAAATTGATTTCAAAGTTAAAAGCCAAAAATGATTTGCTTTCTAAAACCAATTTAGAGTTTGAAGCAAAAATCATATATTTTGAACTTAAAGTTTCAAGTTTACAAGAATTGCTTTAAACAATTGAAAAAGATGACACTAGATTTTTGAATGACAAAATTTTTAGAAGTATTTGGGTCCCAAAAGGACTAAGTACTTCAACTAAAAAAAGGATGAAATTGCAAAATGGATTCCTAAGGGGACTAATTTATGTGCTTCTAACGTCTATGGATCCAAAGCAATTTGTATACCAAAAATTACATGATTGTCTTATTTTAGGTGTGATGGAGAATGATCAACAAGTCAAATATTGAGGGGGAGCTTCATACACACAAGGAAAGACATTTGAAGAAGGAAGGCTTCACATCCTCCCTTAGGTTCAAGTGTGGTAAAATCTAGTTGATTTTCTTTTGTTTAATTTGATTTATTTTTATTTCAACTAGATTATCATATTTGTTGGACTAACACTTATTGATGCCTGAGTAAGGGGGAGCCATTTTTAAAACCAAAATTCTTATTTGTGTCAAAAAATTTAACTTCCTATGTTATTTTGAACTTAAAATCTTTTGATTTTTTTTGATATAACAAAAAGTGGGAGAAATGGTTTGAAAAATTAAAACTAATTTTTCAAGTGAGAATAAGGGGGAGCTCCAAATTTTAAAAATTATGTCTCTTATTCAAAAATTATTTTACAAAGGGGAAGAATCAAAAATAATTTTTCAAGTTCTTTTATTATATCAAAAGAGGGAGATTGTTAAGATATATGTTTTGATATAATAATTGAAAATTTGATTTGGCATAAATTGAAAAAGATTTCAAAATGTTTTGTAAGTCCAAACAAATTAAAAATATATTTAAGGGTTTCTACAAGGCTTTATAATAACTTAAAATGTTTTTAAAGTAGCCAAACCTATGATTTTAATGTCATTGTACCGATACGATATATACTGTATAGATACGCTTTAGGGTTTCAGCTACAGGGAAATTTAAGTAGCCAAAACCCGTACCGATACGCTTTTCCCGTTTCGATACGGAGTGCTTTAAAACTCCCCAATGCCTAGTTCACGTATCGATACGGTTGTATCGCATAACGATACGCTTTAACCGCTCCCAACAGTCATTTTCCTAACGGCTATTTAAAATGCAGGCTGTACCGATACGCTCGTAAGTGTATCGATACGCATTACCTGGAAGATCTCAACGGCTAGTTCCTGACGAGGACTGTATCGATACGCTAAGCTCTAGAACAACAATGAATGCTGGAAAAATGCACCCCAATGGCTCCAATTCAATCTCAATGGTTTACAAAGGCTAGAAGCTCAATTGGGAGTGTAAAAGGGACCTCTAAGCATCCATGGAAGACTAATGCTTCAATTGTCAATAACAATATGATCAAAGATTTGTCTTAGTGCTTTATTGTACATTCTTTGTATGGACAACACTTGTGAGCCTAAATTGTCATATTTGCTCAAGTGTTTAGGTTTGGGTGAGTGAGCTAAATAGTGCAAACTATCCACCTTGTGAGGGTTTTCAAGTTTGCTAGATTTTCTCTTGCTTAAGAGTGTTCCCAAAGCTCGGGTTGTGAGCTTTGGTTGCTAGACTTAGGTTGAGTCTAGGATTGTAACGGTTGCCTTCTAAACCGGTAAAAGGGGAAGAATATCTAGTGGATATTGGTTGAAAATCCTTAGTGGGAGCTAAGGTAGTGGATGTAGGTGCTTGTTAGAAGGCCGAAAGACTATAAATCCTTGTGTCTTTTATTTATCTTTTTGCTTCCACCAAAAACACCCAAAACACAAAATCCTCTACAACTTGGCAAGCAATGGTTGAGTGATCATCAAGCCCAACACACACACACACACACACACACACACACACACACACACACACACACACACACACACACACACACACACACACACACACACACACACACACACACACACACACATATATATATATATATTAACTTTAATTGTATACTTCATTAATGTACAATAAAATTGTACAATTATAACTCGTTTGATATTTGCTCAATTCAACCTTAGGGTGTGACCCTGTAGGTTTTTGTAACATTAGTAGTAATTATTAGAACCATTCTAATATTACAAACAATGAGTGGCATCTAGCAATGTATCATGGTCATCTAAGTTACAAGAAGTCATTATTCGACATAACATCTTCGTGACTAACTTTTTTATGTATTATATCCTTTTTTCCTTTATATCTAGAATAGGCACAAGTCTGGGAAGAGTCACACTTGTATAACCCATCTAATATTTCTTGATATCTAGAGTAGACTACAACAAACGAACAATTTATGATATCTCATATCAACTTGTTCAAGCATGGTCATACATTTCTAGTCTCACTCAATCTAGTGGCCTGTGATATAACCCCTATTGTAGGAGGGACACATCCTATCTTGATCATTCACAGCCCACTACATATATCGTGATATGTTCAACATTAGTCTTTATAGTGCAACCAGTTACAAAACATGTTTAACTGTATCAAAACATACGACACCATATGTTGAGATAGTAACGATCTCAAGTTTTAGGATCATACATATAATCACCACCATGAGCACTGTTGTGACCTTCACATAATAATCCAAGACATATGCTTATAGCGGGTCAATCCAATATGTCGTTCTCTAACAACATACTCATATATCGATTTTGACATCTCTATGCCAATGACAACTCGTTGTCATCAATCAACTACATGTTAGCCTTGAATGTATTATTATTGTCCATGCCCGTAATAATACTCAGCTAAGAATCTTTTAATAACAATCATATTATTATATGGACTTCATTATCTTTCAGTTTATTTAAGACACAAAAGTATAACTGAAAAACAATAATGGCAATGCCTTTATTCAATAAACACGGTAATGAAAGTATATCAGTACAATCATCTCATGATTGGTCTTTGGGCATATGCCATGTTGTTGTCCACCACATCACATTTGGATGTTCTCTTAAAATGTGCCTTAGACCAATGTTGAACGGGAGTCTCTAACAAGTCATTTGATGATTTAGGGCCCAAAGCTTCTAAACCTTTTATCCGTAAGTCAAAGTCTTCAACAAATGTTGATCTAACACAGTTCCAGAATTGGACTTTTCTGTTCATCTCTTTCCATTTTTTATACCAGTTTGCATATATGTGTCTTGCACACATCCTATGGTCCAAATCAAAGAATGACTCCCTTAGGACTGATATAAGACCATGCAACCAAAGACAATAGTATATGAAAACAACCTTTTGCATATAAATTTGAAAACATACAATCAATATGAAAACAGTCAATGACCCTGCAACTTATAGATAAATTTGAAAACAGTAAGCATTTAAATAAACTTTCAATAAAAATAGTAAAAAATAACCTTTTGCATGTCAGACATCAATGTCGTTCCTTCTCCATTAGGATGATTTAAATCAACCATGAGTTTTTGTAGGAACCATCTTCACGGTTCTTTTCCTTCCCCTTCGACAATTGCCCATGCATCTGGAAACTTCTTATTGTTTGTGTCCCTTCCAACAGCCACAAGAAGTACTCCCTTTGTAATAGTTTTTAGAAAGTTCCCATCAACTCCAATGAAAGCCCTACAACCTTCTCTCCATCCCTGTTTTACTACAGCCAAACAAATATACATTCTATGAAATGTTGCAATTCAAGGATTGTCTCCATCGAGTTGAATTTTCATAGTACTTCCAGGGTTAGATTGTATCAACTCTGCAGCAAAACCCAAGAGACTTGCAAACTCTTATACATAAAAAACCATTCTTCTCTTTCAAAACATTCTTCCTAGCTCTTTGGCACATATTATATGTTGCATATACCCCAACTCAGATGTACACATTTCTTGCAGTGTACTCACTTTCAATTTTGGATCCAATAATACCCCATCCCTGAATTTCTTTTGAATCATTTTACATGATATCATAGTGTTTTTATTACTCATGTAACACTTATGAATTGGATTGTATGTCTTAAGAACGTAACAATCGTATCTACTGTCACGACTAGCATAAATCAACCAAGGACATTGCCCCCTACAGTAGACTCTTGTCCTTTCGAGTTCATTTTTGACAAAATTCAGTTTTACACCTTTTGCCACAGAATATTTTCTCACTACCTCTTTGAATTGAAGATTGTCTTAGAATCTCATACCAAGTTTCCATGTAGGGATAGACCATTTTGGACCATATCTAGGTCCCATTGTTTTGTCCCTAACAAATGTCCCACAAATTTCTAGTTCTGACTATCACTGCCACCATATTCTCATGGGTCAGAAGAGTCTAAGTACTCATTCTCATGACCCTCAATCTTCCCATCATTTTCTTTCGATTCAATTTCCTCTATAACATCATTCCCCTCTATATCATCATTAGTTTCCTCACTACTATGATAAAATCGCTCTTTTTGCCCTAGTTTTCGAAATTTTCATGTTTTTTCTAATGTTAACAACTTCTTCATTCACATCAGAAGTTATTTCTATAGTATATAAGAAAGGATCTTCATTGTTTTCCTCCTCTGTACTTGAATCTGAGTCAGCATTTTCAACAACATCCTATGAACTTGGCCCGCCCACAAAGACACCAACATCACTCGACCCTCCACCAGCATCAACAACCCCTTTTGACCCATTATTACAAGTAGGCTCAAACCCATCAGTAGCCCCTATTGACCCACCATCAATACTAGGCCCTAACACAACATCTTCAAGTCCATCTATGGTAGCCCTTAATTCTTCCCCAATAGATTCTAACCCTCAATATCAGCCCTCAAGTCATAGGAACCCTCAATACTAGGTCCTTTCACATTTACTTCTAGACCCTCAATACCATTAGCAACACTAACCCTTCACAATTAAAATCTAAGCTAAGATCTCTATAATACATAAATTTGTGTTGACCGTATCCTAATAGTTTCACATTTTCCAATATATCCTATATACAAAGTCTGTCTGGATCTACCTGAAACTTTTCAGTAGACCCATTAACATATTCAAACTTTGGAGTAGTCCTAAATATTCCACCGTGAAAATATCGTAGCACATAGATTGACTCACCCATTTTGCAAAACAGTTGCACCATGTGAATACTACTGTAATATTGAATTCAGTCAATGTTCTAAACATATTCAAACTATCAGAAACATTAAACTAAAAAAAGACAAGACTCATCACAATGGGTTAACACCTTTTTACTTTACTATTCGAATATACTATTAAACAATAAACTAGAAAGAGACAATATGTTATGAAACAATATACCTTCAACAACTTTATATCTTCACAAATATTTCCCTTCAAATAAGCTTTCAACGCTATCTCAAGAGCAACCACTAAGAAACCAAAAAAATACTCACAGATAAATCTTTACCCACAAACTATAAATAAATTTAAAAAACAATACAAATAAACGGATAAAAGTAAATAGATTAAGGGGAAAACCTACCAATTTCAGGGGGAAACGTTTCGCTTCCAATAGGTTTTCATTTTTCACTTTAACGTTTCAATAGTTTCAAAGCTTGTTACAATGCTCTGATTTAAGGGAAGTTGAAGACAATGGATTTTGTGATTATAGGTTTTCTGAGTAGTTTCGATTTCTTTTTCTTCTAAGAGCTCATGGATTCCGAAGGTTCATGTTTTCTTTAAGGTTTTTTTTATTTGTGAGAGTCTGAGTTGTGTCGCGACTGTTTTTTAAAAACTTGCTTTTTATGTTTGGAAAAATAGCATGACGATTGAAATTTTGGAAAATCGAGGTTTTTTATTTAATTTAGTCTTTTAATTAGTGAATTTTCCATTTTTAATTATATTTCCATTATTTGCATAAAAATCGTTTTGGAGTCGCCACCGACCAATATGGTAGACCGGACACCATAAAAACGTACCAGAGATTCTTTTTCGAAAAGTTCGGGTTCGGGAGTCGGTTATGTAACCCCCTCAGCCCGGCCTAGCCACCAGACTGACCAGAGGTGGTCACACGGGACTAACCGAAGAAAGACCCGAAGATTTCTCTTTGATTAGCAACCCTAAAAGAGGAACAAACTTTTAAAGTTATCTTTTCTAGATACTCTTTTTAAAACCTAGGTGATAACACTCATAGCGGAAGAAAACACGATAAAACGAACCTCGAACCGGCAAACAAGCAGACAGGGACCAAAATGCAATTCTATCATAAAACATGGACCTAACATGAATTTAATGTTACTATCTTGCAATTAATCAGTTTTCATACATATATGCCAAAATACAGCACGAAACAACCATCCAAACTCATCCAATTGATAACACATCAACCGTGGACCAAAACACAAGAAAATAGAACTTAGGAGATGCCCTCAACTAACTTAACTGCCAGGCGTTTCGAAACACCACTGCCCGTTTCGAAACAGGTTTTCAAAACCAGATTTTCCAGACGCAAACTGTTCCGAAACACCAAGGGGAGTTTCGAAACAGCTAGGCATAATTCATGCCCATTTCAATACGATCGAGCCCGTTTCGGAACCCCTGTGCATAGTTTGGTTCGAAATGAGTCTTAGGCATTTTCGAAGTTTACCGAAACCAACTCAACAACATACCAACAACAAGGGATCAACAAAACATGCATTTCTCGGATAAAGGAACTTAACAACATCAAACAAGAGCATTACAACGCATCGATAGAACAAGAACGAAACATACGAAGAACCACATTTGCATAAGAGGTCAAAACACAAGTTAAGATTTAAAACAATGAAACCAACCCTCAAACAACTTCAAAAGATCATAACAAACTTGTCTCAACAAAAAGAGAGTTCAACACACGCTCCCAACACTCATAAAGGTCTTGCCCCATTGCTACTACACTACTACTGGGATAAACCACACTTGAGCTAAGATTGAAACTCTTGGACACCTTCCTTGCTCCCTTGCTGCCCCGAAAGTCTAACGATCTGCATTGTAGGAAAAGAGAGCTTAGTGAGCGGTGCTCAAAACCAAAGCAACAACAATGCAGTTTTAAAATCATATAATTTATTCATAAAACAAAACCTTCCTTCAAATAATTTCCTTACAACAAAGGAAATGAAAGAGCTAGATTTACAACACAAGGCATATCCTCAAGTCAAAACCACAATATCACAGTTCATGCATTACCGATGCATATTAACCATAACTTACCAAACTCGTTCAAACCATGCATTACCAATGCATGTCAAAACTCAACTTACCAACACATGATCAATACAATACCAAGACATAGTATAAACATAATAGAAATAAACACATGTATATTGGCCACAAGTGATCCGAGATGCCATTACCCCCAGAGCCCAAGGTGATAGCACTACCCCTATCACTCTGAAATCGGATATACGGACACCTTGATGGCACTACTCTCATCAAGTCACATGCATTACTGATGCAAAGAATTCACTTCGGCTAGGATGCTACTACCCATAAAGCCCGTTGGAGATAGCACTACCCCTACCACTCACATCACAATAGCACTACCCCTATTGTGAAACCGAAGGATACCACACGCACGAATTTTGTATAATAGAGCTCTCCACATCCTTTTGATCGATCAACATATCCGATATATACATAATCATCACTTCCCAATATACAATTTACCTCAATGATCATTCACTAATTTCAAAGCATAAACATGATCACAACATCTCATTCAAAAGCATATACAATGCATGTCATTTCTCAACATAATTTCATAACCTTGAAATCATGACATCAACTCATGGGATTTCAAATAACAACATTTAAAACAACTCATTGCGCGTGAAAATAGTAGGATTTATCATAACCATCTATGCATATGCATCATCATCACATTAAACCAAAACAATCAGAAACAAGGTAAAAACAAGGGCGGAACACCCGAACTTACGCTTGAGCTTAGATTGGTCTCTTGAAGACAATCCAAACCCTTTAAAACATGCACTTAACCACATTAAGGCTTTAAAAGCATTTCCAATCACCAGCAAACCACAAACACAAGCCGAAATGCCGATTCAAGTCTCCTGATCACCCAAAACGCATATGATGATTCTGAATCCAAAACCCCTATTTCTAACCATTACAAAACAGAACATTAGACTTTATTTCAACCCAAAAACTTGCTGGAAAACATAGACTCATCATCTAACAACAATCGGACATCAAAACATATCCGAAATAAGCCGAAAACATCGAATAAATCAACCCAAGCGATCTCCAGCCAAAACCTAGTAAAATTATCATCATAACTACATATAATAGCATCCAAAAACATTAACCCATCGTCAAATAATCACCAGCTACTGATTTCTCACAAATCCAATCCAAAAACCCAAAAATATCAATCTGAAACTTCACCAACTTAACCAAATTCGGGATTCTTTTGATTAACCCATTATCTCAACATATTTCAACATCAAAAACATTGCCCACAACAACCTAAAACCCAGCAAAACCCGATCCAACAATGAAACTCACTAAACAACTATTTTTAGCTTGATTTCTCACTTTTTCATAATTATCTTTGTAAAACATTTAATCTAAGATAATAAAAGAATCAATAACATGGGAATATCAGTAAAGAACCTTACATTAGAGGAGAAAAAATGCAGCTTACCTCTAATGGTAGAGTTTCCCCTTGATTTTCAAGAAAAGCTTAAGAAATCTAAGAGAAAACAACTGGGTTTTAGAAGAAAATCATAAGGAAATACTTTGATGATTGGAAATCCACTTAAAAAGAAGTTTAACTTTGAAAACTTGCTGCTAAAATGTTGTTTGATTGAAAAGAGAATGAAGAAAAGCCTTTTTGAAGTTTTAACGTCAAATCTTAAAATGATATAAAACACTTTTTAAAATATGAATTAAAACACTTTTTAAAATATGAATTAAAACACTTTTTAAAATCACTTTTAGGAATAAAAATAAATAATGGAAAAGTCTGAAATTAGACTTGGCTAATTAGCTCCTTAAAGATTCAATGTTTTGATTCTTTTACAAAATAGTCACTAAAACAGTTTTTGAAAATTCGCATTTTAGTCACTAGACCAAAATGTCCTAATTCTGAAACTCATTTTCCAAAATTGATTTCGCACACGACATATATATAATATATAAGGATTTTAGAAATTATTTCCACATTCTTAAGAACACTCGAGGGTGGTTTTCCCTAAACTCACCCCAAACTACCCGAACTCCAAAAATAGATTGGGCCAACTCTAAAACCATCACCGAAAACTCCTAAGCCCAAAACCAGGGCATTACAGGTTACGTGTAGGGAAGGGTTAGCACCCCTACAAATGCTCGTCATCGGTACCTCATTAATTACACGTGGCATTTTGAACATTAATCTGAATTTAATTAAATCTTTTAATTGTAAAATAGATTCCATTTCGGATGGGAATATCCTTTTGTAAGAAAATCCATTTTGGAGAATATAAGTCTTGAAACGTCCAAATATATTAGGACACTTCAATTTATATTCAAAATGTATCTGAACACAAAAGCTTTAATGCATGTCAAATTCTTGTCTTGCCATTTTTAAGTAAACCATAATTAGGCACCATCAATTTAGTTAATTTAAAATTCTAAGAATATTATTATTTTTTGGGCATAAATGATAACATCCAAAATAATATTGGAAACTATCTTTAATGGGTCCAAAAGTAATAATATTTTCTAATTAGAGTGATTCTAATTAATTGTCGTATTTTAATTTTAATTAATCTAATTGTGAATTATTTCCATTTTCTAGGTTAAAAATGAAACATTGAAATCTTCATTGGAATATTCATTGATTAACATCACTCTACAATGTGATACTAACCAATCTTGAATATTCTAATTTTATTTCAAATATTCATTTATTTGCTACAATGATCTATCACTATTCAAATTATTTAAATCTAATTAAAGAGGCTAATCCTAAAAGGCTCTAATTAACTAGCATTAATTAGGTGATTTAATTGTCTAAAACATGAAATTACTTGTTCAATTTAAAACATGCAAACAACCATACAAATAATTAAGCAATTAAACAAATTAATTAAAACTGAAAGAGAATTAAATTGAATGAAATTGAAATTTAAAGAGTCAAAATACAAGTAATTGGTGACTGAAATGTAAAGGAAGCAAAATAGGGCAACCCGAAGTATGAAAGATGAGGAGTAGGGCGCGGGTCAGACCAGACCCGTCTGCAACGCGCGGACTCTACCGGGTCGACGTTCGGGTCATCCCTCTTTGCCCAAAACTCTGCGTTTTGATATGGGTATTTAAACCCATTTTTTCTAAACTTTTCCCCTCTTATTTTCATTCATTCTCAGCCCCCTCTCTCTAATTACTCATATTTACTTCCCTCTCTAATAAACATAAAAAACCAGAAATCCCCTTTATTTTAAGATCAAAACCCCCCTTTTATCTCATGTTCTTCTCTCGTTCTTCATATTTCTTTCGGTTGATCCGAAAAAACACCAAAACCTCCTCCAAATCTTGTTATTTTCGATCAAACTCATATTTCCCAATGATTCCACCCGTGTTCTTCTTCACTTCTTTCATTTGATCTACACAAACTTCAAATTACCCTCATTTTCGTGTTTGTGAAGATCAAACTCCATTTTTTTCTCAAGAACACGGTTTGTGTTCTTCATTTTTACACGTTTGATCCATCGCCATCATTTTTTATCAACCTGATCTGATCGCCGACCGCCAGAGACGATGCTGGTCACCGGTCATCCCTACCGACCAAACCAAAACCTTCGATCATCGTTCGATCACCGCTGCAACTCCGACCAACTTATGTTCGTCTCCTTCGCTGCTTCGACCACCGTCCACCACCGTGAGGCGATTTTCGGCCACCATTCGCCGGAACCCAAAACACCATTTTTTCGCGATTTTTTCACCGAAAACTAGATCTACCCAGATTCAATAGAATCGGCCCGTCTTCCCCGTTCCTAACTTAGATCTACCCATTATCGAAACCTCAACTATCATTTTCAACTCCGAAGATCTCCAAAACCTACTCTGGTCGTCGTTAGCAAAAAAGAGCACCTTTCGAAGCTTGTTTTTTTTCTACTGTGTTTTTTACTACTTTCATTTGATCTAAAGTATTTTTATGGTATTTCTTGCAGGAAAAACGAATAAGGAAGAAAATTACCTTCACGGCGGCAATGAGGCGATTCCAGCGACGTTGTTGTAACTCCAGCAACGTTCGGGGACCCTTTCGATGATGTTTCAGCTGCTCCGACAACTTCTCAACTCCAAAGTTCGGTTCGACTTTTGAGATTCTCTCTCCTTAATTATTATTTTATTATTATTAGTATTTATGGTAGTAATCAATGTGGTAATTATTGTTCTGACATTTCTCTCTCATCCTGTTTATAGGAGAGTCAAAGATGAAGCCGAGGATGATGTCATTGGGATAACGTCGCAAGCTAGCTGACGCCAACTATTGGAAGAGAAAACACAGATCCATGTGATCTCCTTGGGTCCAATGAGATAACTTCACATGTACTGGTTTGGGCAAGAAACTGGAATTTTTTGTTTCTTTGTGTGTGTTTTTACTCTTTATATTATAGAGAGTGGAAAAAAATTGTACTTGGGCCTTGTACATCTGATTTGGGCTTTTGAATTGTGAAAGAGACATTTTTACATATGTAATGGAAATTTGGACTATTTGGGTATTATTTATGGGCTTGTATTATATTTTAGGTTTTATTATTTATTATTAGTTTATATCGTATATAATACCTACCCCGGACAAAATACGGGTTCTACAGTTGCCCTTCTTTGCTCATTGTTGTGGAACAGGAATAGGGCAAAGACTGAAAAGACACGGATTTTGTCCGAACCATCCATTTCATGGAATCTTGAAGTTGTTCTTCTGTTTATGAAATTTTTCAATCTTCCGCCAAACCATAGAGTCTGAAGTTGTTCTTCTCATTATGAAATTCTTCGTCTTCTAAGGTCTAGTATTACTCCTTGAAATTCTTCATCTTATGAGGTTTGAAGTTGCTCTTCTTATTATGAAATTCTTCATTCCTCACTCTTTGCTGGTTCACATTTTTGTAAAGGCATCGAATAAGCAAGTTCTTCTCTTTAGGAACTTCCGCATTCTTCAAACGGTGGACTCTTCCCATTAGGAGCTCTTTTTCTCTGGGCGAACTCTTCTCATTAGGTGCTCTATCTTTGCTGGGCGGATTCTTCTCATTGTGAATCCTTCTTTGCTGGGCGAACTCTTCTCGTTAGGAGCTCTATCTTTGCTGGGGTGGACTCTTCTCATTATGAATTCTTCTTTGCTGGGCGAACTCTTGTCATTAGGAGTTCTATCTTTGTTGGACGAACTCTTCTCATTAGGAGTTCTTCTTTGCTGGACGGATTCTTCTCATGATGAATCCTTCTTCGCTGGGTGGACTCTTCTCATTATGAATCCTTCTTTGCTGGCGAACTCTTCTTATTAGGAGCTCACCATTCCTTCAAAAAGAAACATCTTCAATTAATAAGTATTTTTCTTGGTGTAATATGAGATATCTTCAATTTTCCGCTTGAAGCACTGAAATCTTTAAAGTCGTTAATTATCTATTTATGGTGTCTTGATCTTCAATCTAAAACTCGCAGCAGGTCTCTTATTGCTTTCTTTATTGGTCTATCTCTTTCTACACTCGGGAGTTGTATGACCTCTCCAAACGGATTGTTGAGATTCTTTTCTTCGAATATGTTGAAATCTTTGTCGAGGTTCGTCTCTGTAAATGAAACGTCTCTGCCTCCGTAAACTAAGTGCCTTGGGGTCCGCCTCTGTGAATGGAATGATTTAAGGCATGTCTCTTGTAAATGGAATGTCCTAAGATCCGCCTCTATAAACGGAATGACTTGGGATCCGTCTCTGTAAACAGAATATCTTGGGATCCGCCTCTGTAAACGGAATGACTTGAGATCCATCTCTATAAACAGAATACCTTGGAATTTGCCTCTGTAAACTAAATGACTTGAGGCCCGTTTATATAAACGAAGCGTCTGTCTCTAGGAAGGAGAACCGAAACCTGCAAACAGAAATATTATCAGTTAATAAGAATTCGAATTGGAATAATATGAACATATTCAATTCCCATTTTGAAGCACTGAGATCTTTAGAGTCACTTCTTTCTGACAAATGTATCTTCATATTTCAATCTGAAATTCATATCAAGTCTCTTGTTTCTTTCTATATAAGTCCAACTCTTTCTACTATATTTGACTTTAAGTGCTTCAGCGAGAAACTCTGAAACTTTTGAACAATTAAACTGTGCATCTTTCTTATTTGATCCTAAGGTTGATCTTTCTTGTGCTTCTCCTGGTAGCATGAATCTTTTTGTTTTTCTCTCCCTTTTTCTTGTTTTAAACTGAGACTTCATAAGATTAATATCTTTGTCAATAACATGTCTCAACCGCCCGGCTGTCTAACTATCTTATTGTGACACCATCCAAAAAGTTCTCATCATTTCCGGAAGTGTCGGTCTAAAGGGACTTAACATCATGCCCGAAGGACTTATTGACGAACCGAAGGATTTAGATTTGTAATGCACCTCCTTTCCTGTGCAAACAACCACATCACTCCGAAGGCGATGGCCCGAAGGACTTTCCATCATGCCCGAAGGACTTATTGATGACCCAAAGGATTTAGATTTGTGATGCAATTCCTTTCCTGTGCAGACAACCACATCACTCCCGAAAGAGATGGCCCGAAGGACTTACCATCATGTCCGAAGGACTTATTGATGACTCGAAGGATTTAGATTTGTAATGCACTTCTTTTCTTGTGCAAACGACCACATCACTCTCGAGGGTGATGGCCCGGAGGACTTAACATCATGTCCGAAGGACTTACTGATGACCCGAAGGATTTAACATCATGCCCGAAGGACTTACTGATGACCCGAAGGATTTAAGATTGTAATGCACTATCTATCTTGTACATACAATCAAAAAAATTTGCTAAAGTCCGCCTCTTCAAACGAACTGGTAAACTTTGTTAAAATCCACCTCTTCAAACGGACTTTGCTGAAACTCGTCTCTTCAAACGGGTTGAAATCTTTAATGATCCGTCTTTTCAAACGGGTTGAAATCTTTGTTGTGATCTTTGCAATTCCTTGTTAAATCTTCTTCTTAAATCTTGAAAGTGTAGATTGAAATATGGTTTACGTTTTGTTGATTCTTGTAAATTCCTGCAAAAATGTATAAAAATGCTTTGAATACATGTACTAGAATGCTCCTATCTTATGGATGCCTAGCTATATGATGCATGGGTAGTGTCAACTAAAAACCACTTGGATGGGCTCTGATCTTCTTTGCATCTTTGTTGAACTTTCTATTTCTGTTGCGGTACTTCATCTCTTTAGACTGCTCTTTTCAAATTTGACTTAGCTTGATTCTTCTTGAATTTCATCTGCAGCTCCTATTATCTTCTTGTTCTGGAAAACTTTAAGATTTTGTGCTTCTTGTTCTGGCAAACTTTGCCCCAAAGTTTTCGCCGTTAAGCTCTTTTTCTTCTTCTTATCTCTTTAAATTGTTCTCGTCAAATCTTGATCAATTTGCCCTTCTAAAGCTCTCACTATCTTCAGGCTTTGTCAACATTTGCCCTAAAATTTTGTTGTTGGGATCATTTTCTTCCTGAGAAAATCCTGACTTCTATGGTGATCGAATTCTTTCAAGCTCTGCATCATTTCTGATCTATTCAAACTTGGATTCTCATGCCCCAAGAATCTCATCTTCACAGTCAATAATGCCTCTGATCTCTTTATTTCTTGACTCATCATGTAGATCTTTGCCCCATCTTTCATCATTTAGGGCGAACAAATGCTTTAAGTCCCCAAACTTTTTCAGTCCCTGAACTTTCTTCAAATTCATTCTATAAACTTATTCCAAAAATCTAAGGTGGAAACATAACTTAGATCCTTTATCTTTCTGATATCTGAATTCTTGTCATTGTCCTCTCCATGACCCTTGATGAATGATTCTTCTCTTTGACTAGAAAACTATCGAACAAATGAGTGTCTCGTACCCATCCATATCTTTACCATATCCAGATGACCATTTGTACTCATGATCTTGCATGCTAAAATTTATCTCCGAAGCAATACAAGGGAGTCTCTCCTTTTTTTAAAAAAAAATGTCAGTTTGTTAATCGTCATTTCAATAGTGGGCGCCTTATTAGGCCTTGAAAATCACGATCTTAATAAAGAAAGAAAACAGAATAGGATGCACTGGATATCAAGTGCAAGAGCGGTTTAGATTCAACCTTCCCATGGGTAGCATAACTCATGAATGTTGTGGCAACGTCTGAGGTTATGAAATTTCTTCCAAATCACTCGGTTCACGCCCTATGATTACCGCATTGCTCGATCTAGTTAGAAATTAACTATTTTTCTGTTCTCTTCATCCTTTTCCATTCATAAATGTGTTCAAGCTTTTTGGACTTGTTTAACCAATAGAGTGCAAAAATATCATTCTAAAAATAGAGTTCTATAAGTGCATGTGTGTGCTTTTGACTGTTATTAGTACGTATTATTATATTATTATACACATGCCTTCAAAGATACATCTCTGACGCTTGTGTATTGGACAAGTGGAGCGTAGCTTCTTATTAGATTTGTCGACATCCCCCACAGCTCCATCAGGTTGTTCCGAGACTTATTTATTCAATAGTTCATTGCCTCACTCCTCCCATTTTTCTTTCATTTTTCTTCTCCTTTTCCACTCTTATTTTTTTCCTTTTCTTTTTCTTTCTTTTTCTCTTTTTCTTTCTTTCCTTTTCTTTCCTTTTTCTCTTTTTTTCACTTTTTTCTTTTCCCACTTTTTCTTTTTCCTCTCTTTTTCTTTCTTGCTCTTATTGTGTCTTTTAAGGTATAGAAGAATAAACTTAGAACTTCAATTTCAAGCAACTCTACTTGGTTAAAATCGCCTACTTTGCTTCACTATTTATTAATTTCAAGGATTTGTCATCAAACATCATCAAAAGTGTTGTAATCTGGCCTTTTCTTACTTTGCTGACCTGAGTAGATCAAGAAATAAATCTCACTTCATTGTCTTCACAACATCCAATCGTTCTTCGTACCAGAATCAGTATCGCACCTTGCAATTGGCATCCATGGGACTACAAGGGAAAGAAGAGAATGTACATATATTCATTGATTAAAACATCCCTTCATTGAAATGAAAACCATCAAACATGGCATATGCCCCTAGAAAATGATCTCTACTACTTTGGGCAAAAAGTAGCAGAATTATTTCCATGTATCGTTTCTAGAAGAAAACTTAGAATGCGAGAAAATTTGAACCAATCAACTTCTAACATGGAGGACCTGGGTAGGGAGAAAGACTCGTGCATCCAAAATTCATACAATCCTAGGAATACAAATTCATCTTTTCTGACTCTTCAATGGTTGCGGCAGCTCGCCTGGTCGTTTTTCAATCCTTTGCTTCACCATTTTTTGCGTCAATGTTCCGTTAGCAACCAGCTTCTCTATTTCCTCCTTTAAAGCCCAACATCTTCTAGTAGGGTGCCCTGATGCTCCATGTGGAAATCACAAACACTATCTGGATTGTGATTGAAAAGCAATGGATCTGACATTTCCTCTATCAGCTTAGGGACGAGGTATTGCCCATGTATCATATAGGGAAGTAAATTTGAGATAGACTCCTGGAAAACTTTGAGATGTGTTTCCTCCTGAAGCTTTTCTTGTTGTAAGCGCTCCCTTTCAGCTAATCTTGCTCTACGTCTGGCCCCCTTGGAAAGACTCGTTTTTTCTTTGTTCTTATTACTATGATCCTTGTCTACCTTCACAGGACTGACTATAGCAGGATAATTGACTTTCAAACCTGGAATTGTCATCTCATTGACCCCGTTAGGAAGATTCGTCCTCATCTTGTCCTCATTATTTTGATCGTTATGATTTCACGAGGCTAATTATAACTGGACAATTGATCTTCAGACCCGGAACTGCCATCTCAAACTCCATTACCTTGAGATCCAAGAGATGCTGAATTTTGCGTCTAAAACTTATACATTTCTCAATGGAATGACCCTGAATGCCAGCGTGAAAATCACAATGATCTTCCTCCTTGAATCATTTCATGTACGGAGGTGATGGTGGTTTGGCGAAGCATGGTGCAACCAACCGAGCTTGTAGCAGCTTGGAAAATAATTCTTGATAAGTGAATGGAGTAGGACTAGATTGGAGGTCCATCAATTTCTCCTTCTTTTGAGAACCAAAAGCTCGATCAGCCGGTAAGTGATTAGGTTTTGAAATTGTCGACATCAAAGGATTATCTTGTGCTGAGTGAGGTGACGATTCGGACTTCAAACCAACTGTCATCTTCATCTTCTTGTTGCATTCTTCATTTTCCCCAACTTGCAGCTCCATTTTATCCAAATCTTTGTTAACAGGGGAAGAGTAGATTTTCAAGGGAGAATCCTTAGTTTTATCTGATTCCAGTTCAGTAGGACATTCTGAGCCAGTGCAAGTTATCTCGTATTGACTGATAATAGCTTGGTCTTTATCAGTTAAAGTCTCTTCTGCTACGAAGTTGTTGTTCCAACTGTCACTTGTATTTCCAATGTCTTTTTGCATGAAAGAATCTTCTGCCAAACCCTTTCCTTTGGTTGTGGTAATTAACATACTCATCAACTCATTAATCTGCCCCCTTGTATCATCTTGGAAATTCCTAATACACTCCATCATTTCTTTCTGAATCTGAATTAACTGTTCTTGGCATTCTTCAAGCTTGTCCACTCTAGCCACCAAATCATTCATGCTTCTAAAGCTATACTGAAAAGAAATCATTTTCTTGGATTCAGACTAACTTCTTCCTTCAAGGATGCAAATTCTTCCCCATCAGCAACATGTATGATGATAATGAAATATGAGATATATGCAATATGCATGAATGTAAGAATGCATGAATGAAAGAATACAAGAGGTATTGATTCTGCAAGGTGATCATCATAGAACCACTTTCACTGAGATAAAAGAATTCGTTTCACCTGATATTAGATTCTACAAATATTGGTGAGCTCTAACTCCCAACTTCCTTGCTTCCTCTAAGAGCCAAGTCAGCTTCCCTCTGTGATCTAATGCCGGTTCAACATTCTGACTCAGTGCCATTACTATGTCAGCCAAGTCTGCTACTCGTTGAGCCACTTCCCACGCTTGGGTTACGCCATCTTTCATGTAATTGTATCTTTCTTGTATCTTCATTCTCGATCTCTGAAGTTGGACATGTTGTTTCTCCTTACTTTCCTGACAGTCTTTCTTGATGACCTCCGTAAGATCCTTGCACTTTAGTGTGATGTTAAGGTACTCATCTACCTTCTTCTTTAGCGTCAGTTCTTCTTCCAATACTCAGCTTCACACTTTAGATCTTTAATTTTTCTCTTTGACTGTTCCAGGGTCACACCCAAATCAACATTCTTGAGCATCAAACAAATTTCTTGATAATCGAATTGCAAAATTTTCAGTTCTTTATCCATATTATCCTTCTCTTGCCTTAACTTCTTTATTTGAACCTCATATTCGTACATATGCCCCTCTTTCTGGGTCCTTTGATCGTGTGTCTCCCACTTAGTCATCAAATCATGACGGTTTTTTTGTCTCAAATTTCTATTTTCCGTACTCCAAAAGAACTTGAACCCGACGTTTGAAGGCGATGCAATTTTCAATAGAATGCCCCTGGGTTCTATCATGATATTCACAATGAGCCTTGACGCCATACCATTTTGGATACGGAGGTTGCAAAGGTGTGACAAATTGTAGGGTCACTAATTGGGCTTTCAGCAACTGAGGATATAATTCTTTGTATGAAATAGGGATTGGATCAAAATGAAACTTGTAATCTATTGTCTTTTAGTAATCTGCTGAAGGGATACTGAAGTTCAAATTTTGTCCTGAACACTGAATTGATTCTGATGGATTCAAATTTTCTTTCATCTTTGCATCTCCAAGCATTCCATTAATTGTCAAGCTTTCTGGAAATTTGGGCTTTCCGTCTTCAAAACTCAATAGGCCTACCCTAATTAGATTTTCAACCTTGTTCTTCAAAGCTTCACAATTCTCAGTAGTGTGGTCTGAACTGTCCTGGTGATAATCACACATTGCATTATCGTTGTAATCTCCTAAATAAGAAAATTCTTTGGGCTTGGATCAGACTGGGCTCACAAGTTTCTTTTCTACCAGAAGCGGGAGTAAATTTGCATATGTCATCGGGGTTGAATTAAAAAGCTCTTCATTTCCTTCTACTCGGGCTTCTTCCGGACCCATCATTACATTTTCAGAATTTATCCTACTTTTACCTTCAGTTGGTTTATTAATGCAGATTGTAATGGTGCTCAGACCTGGTCGTTTATACATGTTCTGATTTTTGTTCAAGTCTCATTTCAGTTTAGTATGCCTTTTTTCCTTGGTCATAGTTGTCATCATAGTCATCATTTCAGCCATTTGTCTTTTCAGTTCTTGCATCTCGTTCTTGTCAGTATTGGCACTAACATAATCAGGTGTATGACCCTTGGATGAACTACTCTTCATTTTTCACATGACTCGTCCCGGATACTGCCTCATATTTGTAGTCTCTTTTATCAGATTATGATTCCCTTCATCTGTCATGATTATCTTCTATTGATAACCACTTTTTGAATCAATACCTCTATGCAATTATGATGCGGTGCAAAATGCAAAACAAAAATAAATGAAAACAAAAGAAACGAGTCAGTATGGTAAATTAATTGTGTAAGAAAAAATATATAGCTGGTAAATAAAACAATTTAATTGAGCAAGAAAATAACCAGAGAAAAGTATTTAAATCGACAACACCAGTCCTAGGTCCATGTCTGGCTCTAGCGAGGTGGGCTTCTAAAAATAGAATGTGGGCTTTTTTCTAGACTCTTGGTTCCCGAGCTGTCGTTACCGTCTACTACGACAGTAAGACATTGATTTGGTAGTATAGGTTTCTTATAACGGAGGCGTAGGCCCCATGACGTATAAGGTTAGTATACCGGAAGAATACAAAAATCCGAGCTTGGAGCTGGAGAGTATCACATCGGATATTTTTTTTACTCACACTTAAAGGTAAAAAAACCCGAGTTTAGGGTTTATGCATGAATGACAGATATAGCATACACAAAAACTACCCCCATTCTTCCTGAAAATCCAACGAACAATTCTTTAGAAAAAATTAAATTCAAATTAATGTTCGGAATGCCAAAATGCCACGTGTAATTAATTAATAGACCTGACTCTCAATTTCATCCCCAGCGGAGTCGCCAAGCTGTCGCGACCGTTTTTTGAAAACCAGCTTTTTATATTTGGAAAAATAGTCTGACGATTGAAATTTTGGAAAATCGAGGTTTTTTTATTTAATTTAGTCATGTAATTAGTGAATTTTCCATTTTTAATTAAATTTCCATTATTTGCATAAAAATCATTTTGGAGTCGCCACCGGCCACAATGGTAGGCCGGACACCATAAAAACGTACCAGAGATTATTTTTTGAAAAGTTCGGGTTCGGGAGTCGGTTACGTGTAGGGAAAGGTTAGCACCCCTACAAATGCCCGTTATCGGTATCTCATTAATTACAGTGGCATTTTGGCATTTTGAACATTAATCTAAAATTAATTAAATCTTTTAATTGCAAAATAGATTCCATTTCGAATGGTAATATCCTTTTATAAGAAAATCCATTTTGGACGAATATAAGTCTTGAAACATCCAAATACATTAGGACACTAATTTATATTCAAAATGTATGTCAACACAAAAGGTTTAATGCATGTCAAATTATTGTCTTGTCATTTTTAAGTAAACCCTAATTAGGCACCATCAATTTAATTAATTTAAAATTCTAAAATATTATTAATTTTTGGGCATAAATGATAACATCCAAAATAATATTGGACACTATCTTTAATGGGTCCAAAAGCAATAATATTCTCTAATTAGAGTGATTCTAATTAATTGTCTTATTTTAATTTTAATTAATCTAATTGTGAATTATTTCTATTTTTTAGGTTAAAATGAAACATTGAAATTTTCATCGGAATATTCATTGATTAACATCACTCTACAATGTGATACTAACCAATCTTGAATATTCTAATTTTATTTTAAATATTCATTTATTTGCTACAATGATCTATCACTATTCAAATTATTTAAATCTAATTAAAGAGACTAATCCTAAAAGGCTCTAATTGACTAGCATTAATTAGGTGATTTAATTGTCTAAAACATAGAATTACATGTTCAATTAAAAACATGCAAAAAGCCATACAAATAATTAAGTAATTAAATTAATTAATTAAAACTGAAAGAGAACTAAATTGAATGAAATTGAAATTTCAAGAGTCAAAATACAAGTAATCGGTGACTGAAATGTAAAGGAAAAAAAACAGGATAACCTAAAGTATGAAAGATGAGGAGTAGGGCGCGGGTCAGACCCGACCCGTCTGCAACGCGTAGACCCTATCGGGTCGACGCGTGGGTCATCTTTCTTTGCCCAAAATTCTGCGTTTTGATATGGGTATTTAAACCCTCTTTTTTCTAAGATTTTCCCCTCTTATTTTCATTCATTCTCAGCCCCCCTCTCTAATTACTCACATTCTCTTCCCTCTCCCTAATTAACACAAAAAAAAATCAAGAATCCCCTTTATTTTTAGATCAAAACCCCTTTTTTTCTCATGTTCTTCATATCTCCTTCGATTGATCCGAACAAACACCAAAATCTCCTCTAAATTTTGTTATTTTCGATCAAACTCATATTTTTCAAGGATTTCACCCGTGTTCTTCTTCACTTCCTTCATTTGACCCACACAAACTTCAAATTACCCTCAATTTCGTGTTTGTGAAGATCAAACTCCACTTTTTCTCAAGAACACGGTTTGCGTTCTTCATTTTTACACGTTTGATCAATTGCCATCACTTCTGATCAACCTGATCTGTTCGCCGGCCGCTGGAGATGATGTCGGTCACCGATCATTCCTTTTGGCCGAACCAAAACCTTTGATCACCGCTGCAATTCCGACCAATTTTCGGTCATCTCTTTCACTGCTCCGGCCACCGTCCATCGCCGTGAGGCGATTTCCGGCCACCGTTTGTTGGAACCCAAAACACTATTTTTTCGCGATTTTTTCTCCTAAAACTAGATCTACCCGAATTCAATAGAATCGGCCCGTCTTTCCCGTTCCTAACCTAGATCTACCCATTCTCGAAACCTAAACTATCATTTTCAACTTCGACGATCTCCAAAACCTACTCATGTCGCCGTTAGCAAAAAAAAGCACCTTTTGAAGCTTGTTTTTTTCTACTGTGTGTTTTTACTATTTTCATTTGATCTAAAGGATTTTTAATGGTATTTCTTGCAGGAAAAATGAATAGGGAAGAAGATTACCTTCACGGCGGCAATGCGGCAATTTCGGCAGCATTGTTGTAACTCCGGCAACGTCCGATGACCCTTTCGATGACGTTTCAACTGCTCTGACGACTTTTCAACTCCAAAGGTCGGTTCGACTTCCGAGATTGTCTCTCCCCAATTATTATTTTATTATTATTAGTATTTATGGTAGTAATCAATGTGGTAATTATTGTTCTGACATTTCTCTCTTATCCTATTTATAGAAGAGTCAATGATGACGCCGAGAATGATGTCATTGGGATGACGTTGCAAGCTAGCTGGCGCCAGCTATTGGAAGAGAAAACAGAGATCCGTGTGATCTCCTTGAGTCCAATGAGATAACGCCACATGTACTGGTTTGGGCGGAAAACTAGAATTTTGTGTTTCTTTGTGTGTGTTTTTGACTCTATGTATTAAAGAGAGTGTGAAACAATTGTACTTGGGTCTTGTACATCTGATTTGGGCTTTTGAATTGTGAAAGAGACATTTTACATATGTAATGGACATTTAGACTATTTGAGTATTATTTATGGGCTTGTATTATATTTTGAATTTTATTATTTATTATTATTTTATATCGTATATAATACTTACCCCAGACAAAATACGGGTTCTACAAGTTGTTTGATTAAGGAAGACATAATTAACGTCAACGTCATTTTTCACGTTATTTTTTGGATGAATTGTTTAATATATTTAACGGGTGATGTGGCATAGAAAACAGGTCAAGTTATCGATTTTAACGGAACTGTCGGTCAATTACGGATTCTGTCAGTCAAAGGGTCGAATTGATTAATTTTTGGGATTTGAGGGTGACATTAAGTGCAAAAAAACATTAAAGGCTTAGTTGATTTTTTTATTAACGTTCAGGGGCCTCTGGAACCCTTAAGCCAAATAATTTAACAATTCTATTAAGAATAAAAAAATGATTTTAAAACCATTTTCCCATAATTTACCAACATAACAATAAACAAGATCAATCAACATAACAATATTCCAGTACTCAAACAACATGAAACCATATAAATTCAAGTTTGTGTTTCCTCCAAAACTATTTGCTCTTTTATGTGGAAACCCAGTACGACATGACCCAAGCTTAATATGGGGATAAAAATCCTTTGTCCCTTTTCGGTGCTTTTATTTATGCCACAACACTAAAAAATACTATAAATTAAATTTTAAGCCCTAACCCTAAATTCTAAATCCTAAACCCTACACCATATACCCTAAAAAATACAACCTATGTAAGCCCCTAAACTCGGCCTAGAAGAAAAGAGCGAATTTAGGAAGTTACGATTGAAAACTTAACCCACAAGAAAACTAATTTTAAAAAAATATACTTTAATTTAAAATAAAACAACATTAGTTTAATAAATATTTTATATTAAATATAAATATAAATATCATAATAATTATTCGAATATTTACATAAAAATGTAAAATGAAATCATAGTAAAAGAATGTTTGAATAATCTGAAAAACATAAATAGTCTCCCAAGTATGAAATTACATCAATGTTTCAAAATAATAAATTAATAATCTGAATAATTAAAAATAGTTTCGTACTAAATAATAAAATAACCGAATAAAATGTGAGATCCTCCAAGTACCACGTCGCCTAAAGTCTAAAGATATCTGTAAGAGAAAACTATAGGGGAGTAAGTTAAAGAGCTTAGTGTGTCTCTAAAGTGAAAGAAAAATCATAATCATAAAACATAGTATTATTTTCTTGAAATTCTTTAAAACATAAAACAAACGATACAATATCACAAGCGTAATGCAATGCACCCGACTACGTCCGCAAAAAATGAGGAAGGTTCCTATAACCTCCTCCCCTCGTCTGCCATCCAAAGTGAAATTCAACCTGAAGGGTGAAACCACTGAACTTCTTCCTTACAAATCTCAACACATGCTCATACATATATGATGTTTAAAATTCAAGTTTCATAAAAATTAATTCCATAAATATGATATTCCATAAACATAATTCATAAATCATAGTCCATAAATCCATAAATCCATAAATCATAGTTCCGTAAATCTGATGTTCCATAAATCATAATTAAAACAGATTATGAAATCGTATGCATGTGATGTCAACTATACAAAACATAATACATACAGATAATCACATAAGGGGTAAAACACCAACACATAAAAAATAACATATAATTTATTTATAGCACCGGAAGAAAACACACCTTAACCAAAGCAAATTTAACCCACTGAATGATTTGATTTTTCATGATCAAAAGTATTAGATCCAACTGTATCGGTACTGGACTAAACTTGGGTTGAAGGGATTTTTGCGGCACTGATATATATATTTTTTCTAATTTCTTTGTTACATAACTATAACTATATATAGAGAGAGAATTGGGTGATGATAGGTTATTAGTAATTAATTAGGTTTAGAATTACTATATATATATTATACGACTATGATTAATAATTATAATAATAATAATTGAAAAACATAGAAAGAGACGGGCGGCAGAAACCAATTGAATTAGAATTTCATTTCATAAAAAAGGTTATTTATGGAGTCAGTTCTTAGACTTTTCTAGAAATTTGATATTAACTTCTAAGTTTCATAAAAATTCTTATTTAGTCCCTCATAGAAAATTAGGGTTTTGAATTAAAATTCTCAATTGTTAGAGTTTTCAATTAGGGATTTTAAAATTAGTGATTTTACGAATCTAGGGTTTACAATTTGGGCGTAATTTTTGGGTGTTACAATCTCTCACCCTTAAAAGAAAATTTGTCCTCAAAATTTTCAGACTTTAGATAAAAGTTTAAAAAGAGCATTTTGAATTAGGTTACGAATGACAACACAAAGTTTTCAGATAGACTTTAAACTCAGATTTATAGGAACGAGTATGATCACGATCGGTCTCTAATTTAGAGCTCCTACGAGATGACATAATAGTCTATCTATAAAAGGAATTAACCTATATTTAGAGTTGGTACTTGGAGTTTGTATTCAAAACATATACTACATTTAATTCTTTAAAATAATAAATTTATCAAAAATCTCATTTTCCCCAAAACATTTAATATGCATGCAAAAATTATTTTTAGCTTAAAAATTTATGTGAGCCTCACAGTCCGAGGCTTTGAACTTAGCTCTGATACCACTAAATGTAACCTCTAAACCCGACCTAGAAAAAAATATCGAATTTAGGAAGTTACAATTGAAAACTTAACCCTCAAGAAAACAAATTAAAAAAAAACATACTTTAATTTAAAATAAAATTAAATTAATTTAATAAATATTTTATATTAAAGAAAAACATAAATATCATAATAATTATTCGAATATTTACATAAAATCTGTGAAATGAAATCATAGTAAAATAATGCTTGAATAATCCGAAAAACATAAATAGTCTCTCAAGTATGAAATTACATCAATGTTTCAAAATAATAAATTATTAATCTGAATAATTAAAAATAGTTTCGTACTAAATAATAAAATAACCGAATAAAATGTGAGATCCTCCAAGTACCACGTCCTCTAAAGTATAAAGATATATGTAAGAGAAAACTATGGGGGAGTAAGTTAAAGAGTTTAGTGTGTCTCTAAAGTGCAAGAAAAACCATAATCATAAAACATAGTATTATTTTCTTGAAATTCTTTAAAACATAAAACAAACGATACAATATCACAAGCGTAATGCAATGCACTCAACTACGTCCGCCAAAAATAGAAAGTTTCCCATAACTTCCTCCTTACGTCCGCCATCCGAACTGAAATTCAGCTCGAATGGTGAAACCACTGAACTTCCTCCTTACAAACCTCAACTCATGCTCATACATTTATGATGTTTAAAATTCAAGTTTCATAAAAACCAATTCCATAAATTTGATATTCCATAAACATAATTCATAAATCATAGTCCATAAATCCATAAATCATAGTTTCGTAAATTTGATGTTCCATAAATCAAATATTTTATAAATCATAATTAAAACACATTATGAAATCGTATGCATGTGATGTCAACCATACAAAACATAATACATATAGATAATCACATAAGGGGTAAAACACCAACACATAAAAAAATATATAATTTATTTATAGCACCGGAAGAAAACACACCTTAGCCAAAGCAAACTCATCCCACTGAATGATGTGATTTTCCATGATCAAAAGTATTAGATCCATCTATATCAACACTGGACTAAACTTGGATTGAAGGGATTTTTGCAGCAATAATATATATATATAGTAATTCTAAACCTAATCAATTACTAATAACCTACCACCGCCCAATTCTCTCTATATATGTAGTTATAGTTATGCAACAAAGAAATTAGAATATATATATATATATATATATATATATATATATATATATATATATATATATATATATATATATATATATATATACTATACGGCAGAAAGAAATTGAATTATAATTTCATTTCATAAAAAATGTTATTTATGGAGTCAGTCCTTAGACTTTTCAAAAAAATTCATATTAATTTTTAAATTTCATTAAAAATCTTATTTAGTCTCTCATAGAAAATTAGAGTTTTGAATTAAAATTCTCAATTGTTAAGTTTTTAAATAGAAATTTTAAAATTAGGGTTTTAAAATTAAGGATTTTACAAATCTATGGTTTACAATTTTAGCGTAATTTTTGGGTGTTACATCCTACCCTAAAGTCCATAAACCCTAACCTAAAACCATAAACCTTAAATTTTAAACCTAATTTTAAGCGTGAGGCATAAGTAGAGGCACCGAAAAGGGGCAAAGGATTTCCATCCTTAATATGAACATAAAATTAAAATTGATTTTAACAGACAAAAACAGTAGCCTTGTTTCAAAAAAAAAAACAATTGCCTTGTTTAGCAGCAAATTTAACCATTAAGTCCTGCATTTTTCATATTTATCTCATGGACATGGACGACATAGATTTCCAGCAGTACTCAAACAACATTTAAAAGAAGCAAATCTTTGTTGGTACTTCAGAATTCAGATATACTAAAGACCATTCGTGCCCAGAAGAAACCGTAATAAATCAAACACAAAAACAACAGTGCAAATAGATAAGAAAGATTTATAATCTTAATTTTAACCAATGAATCCTAATTCCTACCCCACAAAAGAAAGAAAGAAAGCAAAGACAAAAAGGAGGAAGGAGAGCCTACATATTCAAAGAAGAAGGCCATTAAGTGTCAGTTGATAAGCAACGTTCAATTAACATTAAATCTGACGCCGCTACCTTTAAAATACGGTAAACTACACGAAATACCACTGAATTGTAATTTTTGTATCGATTATACCACTGAACTATAAAATGATATACAAAATACCACTAAACTTTATTTTTTGTTCAATTCAAGTACTCGACCGTTAAACAGTAACAAGTCGTTAAATTCAAAACGACGTCGTTTTGGTATAGTTGTTTTGATGCCTAAGATAAGCCAAAACGGCGTCGTTTTGTTAGTAAAAAATTAAGAAAACACTGCATTTGAAGGGGATTTAACCAATGAGCTCTAAGATGAAAAAATTACACCAAACCACCAAGCCAACTTAAATATTTGATATAATCCTAACGAAAATAGTATATAAATAATACTGAAGTTGAACTTAATTTCATTTTTCCCATGATATAACTTTATAATATTTATAATATAATTTTATAAATATATTAACTTTATAAATAAATATTATTTATAATTTATATTATAAAACTAAAATATTATTTACAATATATATAATTAGGGTTTAAACCCAAACCCTAAACCATAAATGTAACTAAACACATATATATATAAATCCTCAACCATAAACCCTAAACTATATATGTGACTAAACCTTAAACCTAAACCATGTATATAACTAAATCCTAAATCATAAACCGTAAAACTAAAATATTATTTGTAATTTATATTACAAATCCTAATATATATTATAAATAATATTTTAATTTTAGAGTTTAGAGTTTGAAATTTATGATTTAATTATATATATTTAGGGTTTGGGATTTTAGATTTAATTATATATATTTAGGGTTTAGGATTTGTAGTTTAGTTAGTTACATGTATAGTTTAGGGTTTAGTTGTATATATTATAAATAATATTTTAGTTTTGTAATATAAATTATAAATAATATTTATTTATAAAGTTAATATATTTATAAAATTATATTATAAATATTATAAAATTATAGCATGAGATAAATAAAAATAAGTTCAATTGCAGTATTATTTATATACTATTTTTGTTAGGATTATATCAAATATTTAAGTTGGCTTGGTAGTTTGGTGTAAACTTTTTATCTTAGAGGTCCTTAGTTCAATTCCCTCCAAATGTAGTGTTTTCTTAATTTCTTACTAAGAAAACGACGTCGTTTTAGCCCATCTTACGCATCAAAGCAACTATAATAATGTAACCCCCTTGTCCCGGTCTGGATGACTGACCGGTCCGAATAGGCTACACGGGGAAAACCGAAGTGAAACCCGCTAAGGCTCCCCTTCGGTTAACAACCCTATAAAAATTCTTTTATCATTGTCTTGTCTAAATGGTTTTATTAAATCCTATATGAAGGGTCAACAACGGAAGCAACAAACAAGGCGATCAACTCAACATCATTACAAAACAGTCCGTTTTTAGCTTATTAAGCAGGCCGTTTCGAAACACCCAAGAAGTGTATCAAAATGCATTGACTTGGTCAACGGGCCTAAGTCAACATGAGAGGACCGTATCGAAACGGTGGTCAACCGTTCCGAAACACCCCTAATGGTCAACTTCTCGTGGTCAACGACAAATTGACCGTTTCGAAACACCAAGACCCGCTTCGGTACCTCAATTTATCGACAAATTCTCAGATTTCCAGTGACAAAATTGTACCGAAACGGCTCCTATGCGTATCGAAACGCCTGGCTTGAAACAAGAGGGTCGTATCGAAACGGAACCAACCGTTTCGGTACACGGGCTGCGAAAAGATTAATTCTAGCTGATTTTTGGTACAAGGCAGCCCCAAAAAACAACTAAAACCTCCAAGATTCAACATACATCACTTCTAAATGAAAGACACCCTATATAAACATGCTTAGCACTCAACAAACATACATGAGCCACACATTAAGAAAATCAATAAGCTCAACAAGGATCCATGCATAACATTCAAGATTAAAACTTTAGACAAAAATACATATAGAATTCATAAAAGGGATATAAGTTTTCAACCACAAGATAAGCATGCATCAAGTAAACATGGTTTACAATCCATAACATAGAGGCATACACATGGCCAACATAAGCTCAACAAATTAACATGCTCAACAAACACATCATCAACTAAGGAGTTTGACACCAACTCCTACAAGTCTACACCCCATCGTCTAGGCATTATTACAATACATAAATCATACTTGAGCTAAAATGAGAACTCCAAAAGCTCATTCTTTGCCCGCTTGCCTCCCGAACACTAACGATCTGCATGTTGGAAACAAAGGAGAGCGTAAGCTAACTAGCTTAGTGAGAGAAGCTCTACAATTCAACAAGCATGCAGTTTTCAAAACACTTTTCACAATTCGCAAAGAAATCAATGAATGCACAAATGATCATTACAACAAGACTACACATGGCTTGCACAAGCACAACCAACATACACACGGTGGGACCACACATCACCGTCCGACTAGTAGTTTTCCGATGGGACCACTCATCACCTTACTCTACTACTAGTCACTACCGGTGGGACCACTCATCACCGTAGTTTAGACAACCATCAAGCGAGGCTCAACTTCTACACGACTACACAACAACAACAATGTAAACAACTCAAGATGCACAAGACCACATCATACAACCATTCGTCAACACATAACAAGATGTAGGAGGATTAACTTACACTTGGGTTTAGGTGAACCCTCAAGGTCCCACCCAAACCCCCAAGAGTTCCGATTCGTAACAAATTAAAGTTCGACATTTCTACTCACCGTTGCTACCCAAAAGAGAGCCGAAATCCAAGCTCAAGTCACCGAATTCTCCGGATTCACTCCCGAGGCCTCACCAACAAGATTTCTTGCTTATAATCATCCTAACACAAGTCAAAACAATCAAAATTTAGATCACACATCAATGTAGCAAACCCGGAACACTAATCAAGCATAAAACACAATATTTTCAAGCCAAGAACAACCCCAAAACTTCAAACCCGAGCAGCCATGAAACCCAATTCAAAACTCTTGATTTCAACCCTTTTAACACATTTAAATGCTCCCAAAACAACCCCTAACTATCAGCCTAACACCAGCCCTCAAATTCCAACACATAGCAACCCCAAAACCAATCTTAAAACCCTTCAAAAACCCTACTTAAACCCAAATCCGAGAATCTTCATAAAACTCTTTAAAATTAACATATGTTGGACCTTATGGGTTATAAACAACTTATCTAACATTAGATAATCAAAAGCTTTTGTTAAAGACAATAAAGTTCTCATTTTTTATTTAAACTTTCAAAACACCAAAATCCATAAGCTAGGAGCTTTGAGAAAAAATAAAGGTACTAGCTTGTAGATGGAAATGAGGACAAGTCAAAAACGAAATTACCTTTCAAAAATCACCAACAAAGAGTAAATGATGTGATGGAATAGTGAAATGGAGGGGAGAGAGCTTCAATGTTGTGAAATGAAAATAGGAGAGTGAGGAAGAAGATGACAAAGGCTTATTTTAATAAAAGGGGTTTTAATTGAAAGTCCATTTAATTACCATAGTGCCATTAATGAGGATAGCTATCCCAATTTCCAAATTCCATGGAATTGGGCTTTAAAACCAAAACATGTCCAACATAACTTATTTATTTTAAAACCCGAGGCCTAAAATAATATTTTATTATTTTAATTATAAGACCGAAACCCAAAATATTATTTAAATATTATTTTTCGCCCGACCCCCAAACCCGGGTGTTACAACTCTCCCTCACTTAAGGAATTTCGTCCCCGAAATTACCTGTCGGAAACAAGTACGGATGTTGAGTGTGTAAAAGTTCTATAATTTACCCCTATTTAACCTATATTTCTACTGCATTCAAGCATAATTCATTGCATTTAGGTTAGATTTCAGTTATACATCACAAATATATCAAAAGGCACGGTTTCTACTGAAATTGGTTGCTTCTGCAGGTAGCTGCTGTAGCAAATTGAGGGCAGTAGAGAAGCAGACGCTGGGCAGTGAAGGAGCAGAGCTGGAACTGGATGTGCAGACGTGAAGGACGATGCTGCCATGGCCGCTGCCGTGGTAGCCAAGGACGACATCGATAGTGAAAGAAAGAAGTGAAGTGGGCCTCGACAGAAAGAGAAAATTAAGCCCATCTATCGTGGAGCACCCTTATATTTTTCCAAGCCCTAGATCAGAATGAAGGCCAAGCTCAAAGTTCAAGGAAGAAAATCCAAGCAAGAAGGAAGGACGAATTAAAGACTTATGCTCTGAATATTTAGTCTTTAATAGAGTTGTACTTTAATTTAAACTTGTATTCTTGCCATATTAGAAAACTTGAACCCAATGCCTATATAAAGGCATGTAATTCGAGCTAGGGAAGGAGATCATCATACTCTCTAGCCTTCTTCCCAAAACCCTAGCCGTTTTCCCTTCCTCAACATGTTCTAAACTTCCCATAGGGCTAAGGGTTGATTTTGTAAAGTAGTTGCAAGGATTGCATTGTTTTAGGATTTTCTTTGTTCAATAAAATAACTTCAAGTTTGCTTATTCTGGTTTTCAACATCTTGCAAGAGTATCGGGAGAGCATTGTGAGATTATTTATTTACTTAATATCGGGAGAGTTAAGTATACGAAAGGAATAAGTACGGGTTCTCCAGTTTATGGTTGAACTATCTCGGACCTAGGGATAGGATGAGGTTAAGTGGCTAAGAAAGACTTCAACAACATCGGTGTTCATCCTTTGATTCACGCCGGGAGGTATCATCAAAGACGTGTTCATCGACAGACTTGGACCTAGGGATAGGCCAAGGCATAGCAGGGATTCTTGCCAAGCTTGAAGTACGGAGTTGTGTGTTCGCTGCCGCGACAACAACAGACCGCTGCCGCAGCAGGTGCTGCCGCGACAGGTGCTACGACAGAACAAAGAAGTCCTAGACTTGCAAACACCTGCACTACGGATCAGATCAATACCGGCCCATTCTCTCTATCCTGATTTCAATACTCTTTTATTTTCAGTATTCTTTATATTCTCGTGACAAACATTTAAACTATCTCTTTTCCTCTCGTGTAGTAACCCAAGGTGAAGCTATTAGCCCAGTCCCTGTGGACACGATATCCGATACTTTCGTATCACTTTACTACTTGCGTCGTGTACACTTGCACTACATTGCGATAGACACTTTTACACGCAACAAGTTTTTGGCGCCGTTGCCGGGGACTGGCAACATATCTTTACCCTACCCTTTTACTGCATATTCTTTTTATTTTTCTGTTTTTACTTGGATTGTTCAACCTATACCTTTCATAAGGTCTTTTGTTTGCTTATGCGCAGATCTCAACGAGGAAAAGAACCTGAGCACCAGTTAGATCCTGAAATCGAACGTACGTGCAATCTTAGAAAAAGAGTTCGGTTCCTTGTAGAGAGAAACGAATACCTAGAAGGACAACTAGAAGCAATGGTGAACGAAAGACACGAAGAAAGAAGGAACAACCAAGGAAATCCCCAAGATAATGACAATCCTGCCGGAGATGGAAGGAACGACCAACCTGCCGATCCTCCTGTCGCTGCCACACGACGGTCATGCCGAGACTACATGCTCAATGATCATGTGGAATTGGAAACAACCCTGCCAGACGTAGAAGTTGACAACTTTGAGTTCAAACATGTTATGTTCAGCATGATCAATAACGCTGACCAATTTAGTGGTGTTGCTACTGAGGATGCTAGGGAGCATCTGAAAACATTCTAGGAAATCTGTGGTTCGTTTAGACTACCAGGAGTTAATCCGGAGATATTGAGGCTTCGGTTATTTCCTCATTCATTGAGGGACAGGGCGAAAACTTGGTGGAATAAACTAACGTCGGGTTCAATACGAACTTGGGCAGATTTAACTTGTAAATTTTTGTCTCGTTTTAATCCTTCACATTTATCTGAGCGATTGCGTAACGAAATTGTTACTTTTCAACAGGAAGATGACGAGCCAATGTACGAGGCATGGGACAGATTTACCACTCTTCTGAGAAACTGCCCGATGCATGGATTTCCCGTTTAGAACCAGGTAACTAAATTATATAATGCTGCCAACTTACAAACTCGTATGAGAATTGATTCAGCAGTGAATGGATTGCTGTTGGATAAAGATCCAGAAGATGCAATGGCAGTATTGAAAAATCTGGCAAAGAATGAGGAACAATTTCCTACAGCAAGAAGAGGGGGTAAACGAGTACTAGCTGTGAAAGATTATGAGGCCGGCAGTTCTCTAAAAACACAAGTGGCATATCTTACTAAGTCAATGAAAAATCTTCTGAAAGAAGATTCACAACCTGTCTACTCAGCTGAAGAGGTATGCGAAACTTGCGATGGGAATCACAGTTCGGAAGATTGTCCGATACAGCTAGAGGAAGGGATGTATGTTGGGAACTACAATAAACAGAACTATAATTCCAACAACTACAATCCCAACTGGAGAAAGGACCCCAAGTTCTCCTGGAGCAACCCTAACAATGCCCTGAATCCTCAAGCGCAGAACACTCAGAATCAGGGGGGACCTAGAATACTGACTCGCCAGCAATCGCAACAGCAACATCAACAACCACCACCTGCCACGACTAGTATATTGGAGCAGACCCTGGCTAAGTTTATGTCTCAAACATGAACTTACATTGAGAACATGAATCACTTCGTCAAGAAGACTGAGACATTCATGGATAAAATAGAGATGCGGATGACTAACCATGAAGCTACTCTGAAATCATTGGAGACACAAATGGGTCAGGTTTCCCAGCATATTAAACTGAGGCAGAATGGCGGATTTCCTAGCGATACTGAAAACGCTAGACAACCCACACATGAGCAGTGTAAAGCCATCACTACTAGGAGTGGGAAGAAATTACCAGGGCCAGTGAAGGAAGCTGAATCAGTTAAAGAACCAGCCTTGAAGTCTGCTGCCGAGAAAGCTGCCCCAGTAGTAGACAAACAGCCTGCTGCCGATGAACCTGTCACGACAGCAGAAGGGACAGATGAGAAAGACGAAGAATCTAAACCTCCTCATATCCGAATGCAGTGGGAAGGACGTATTGCTGATTATCGTCCCCCACCTCCTTTTCCTCAACGGTTACAGAAATTGAAACATGAATCTCAGCTTAAGAAAATCTACGATATTTTTAAGCAGGTTCACATCAACATACCACTGTTAGATGCCGTTAGGGATATGCCTGGTTATGCCAAATTCCTCAAGGAAGCCATGTCGAAGAAATCCAGGCTTGTGGAATTTGAGACGGTCAAAATGACTGAAGAATGCATGACTATTATGCACAAGCATCCACCCCAGAAAAAGAAGGATCCTGGGAGCTTCATAATACCGTGCATAATCGGAGATAAATTTGTGGGTAAGGCACTTTTTGATCTTGGTGCTAGTATAAATTTAATGCCCAAATCTGTTTTTCAGAAATTAGGTATTGGACGAGCACGCCCCACAACAGTAATGCTGCAGCTGGCAGACCGCTCTTACGTACAACCAGAAGGAAAAATTGAAGATATTCTGGTAAGAGTGGACAAATTTATTTTCCCTGTTGACTTTCTTGTCTTAGATTGTGAAGCATATGAGAATGCACCAATCATCCTGGGGCGACCCTTCTTAGCCACAGGAAGATCACTGATTGATGTAGAAAAGGGCAAACTCACTATGAGAGTAAATGATCAAGAAATCAAGCTGAATGTTCTCCAAGCTATTAAGCACGCTGATGTAGAGGAAGAATGCAAGGCCATCACTGCAATTATCCTTGATCAACCCTGCATCAGGTCGGACTGCCATGACATCAAATTTGGCCACTGCCCCAGCAGCCATTTACATAGCTATCACGGCAGCGACGACGACATCAACTCCTCAGAATCTGATATATCTAATACTGAAGATCAAGAGGAGGTAAACTGGATAGGTAATCGTCCAGGTAAGTTATTCGAGCCCTTAAACTACACCTCGAATGAACATATAGTCCAAAAACCATCAACTGTAGAGCCACCTGTTCTAGATCTTAAGCCCCTGCCAGGACAGCTCAAGTATGTTTTCCTTGGATTAAATGATACGTTGCTCGTAATCATCTCTTCCAAGTTGATGCTGGAACAGGAACAGCAGCTGATAGAGACGCTGCAGCAGCATAAAAGGGCTATTGGATGGACGATAGCTGATATCCAAGGCATCAGTCCGACATTATGCATGCATAAAATCCTCCTTGAGGATGATCATAAGCCGACCATTGATGCACAGAGACGTCTGAACGATGCTATGCGAGAGGTGGTGCATAAATAGATCATAAATTGGCTAGATGCTGGAATAATCTATGCCATCTCGGATAGCAAGTGGGTAAGCATGGTGCAGTGCGTTCCCAAGAAAGGAGGAATAATTGTGGTAACCAACGAAGAAAACGAGCTAATCCCAACCAGCACTGTGACCGGTTGGAGGGTTTGTATGGACTACCGGAAGCTTAACAAAGCTACCCGGAAGGACCACTTTCCCCTGCCTTTTATTGATCAAATGCTTGATAGATTAGCGGGAAAGCCTTACTACTGTTTTCTTGATGGATACTCAGGTTATAACCAAATAGCCGTCGCACCGGAGGATCAAGAAAAAACGACATTCACTTGCCCATACGGTACTTACGCTTTTCGGAGGATGCCATTTGGACTTTGTAATGCACCAGCAACCTTTCAAAGGTGTATGCTGGAAATATTCTCCGATATTGTGGAGGATTTCCTAGAGATATTCATGGATGATTTCTCTATTTTTGGAGACAATTTCGAAAGCTGCCTTGGCAACCTACAGAAAGTGCTCGAAAGATGTGAGAAAGCAAACTTGGTATTAAACTGGGAAAATGTCACTTCATGGTGGATGAAGGGATAGTCCTAGGCCATAAAGTGAGCTGCCGCGTCATAGAAGTCGACAGAGCTAAGATCGAGGTAATCGAAAAGCTGCCGCCACCCACCATAGTCAAGGGAATAAGGAGTTTTTTAGGGCATGTTAGTTTTTATCGAAGGTTTATTGCAAACTTTTCAAAGATAACCAAACCTTTATGCCATCTTCTAGAGCAGAACTGTCCCTTCGACTTCAACACTGAATGTACTGAGGCATTCAAGGTTCTGAAAGAAAAGCTGGTAACAGTCCCAATAGTACAGCCACCAGATTGGAAACTACCATTTGAGATCATGTGTGATGCTAGTGACTATGCTGTCGGGGCAGCACTTGGGCAGAGGAGAGACAAGCTCTTTCATGTCATATACTATGCCAGCAAAACATTGAATGACGCTCAAGTAAATTACACCATAACAGAGAAGGAACTATTAGCTGTGGTGTTTTCGATTGACAAGTTTTGTTCATATATACTGGGAACGAAGGTCATTGTCCACACAGACCACTCTGCACTAAAGTATCTGTTCGCCAAGAAGGATGCAAAGCCTAGACTTATGCGTTGGATTATGCTACTGCAAGAGTTAGACCTTGTGATCAAGGACAAAAAGGGGATAGAGAATCAAGTTGCAGATCACTTATCAAGACTAGAGAAGGGAAAAAGTCTCCCAGCAGATGAGACACACATACTGGAGACCTTCCCTGACGAGCAGCTGTTCGCTGCCACAAGCACTGCCGCGACAACCATGGTTGCAGGTAAGTTTTCTGAACTCCCCTGGTATGCTGATTTCGTTAATTATTTAGTTAGCGGAATAACTCCTCATGACCTTAACTATCAAGCTAGAAAGAGGTTCCAAAATGATGTTAAGCATTATTATTGGGACGAACCTCTTCTTTTCAAATATTGTGCAGATCAAGTTATTAGGAGATGCATACCACAGGATGAACAGGAAGCTATACTACATCACTGCCATGCTTCACAATATGGAGGCCACTTAGGTGGTAAAAAACTGCTGCCAAAGTTTTGCAGTCTGGATTTTACTGGCCGTCACTGTTCAAGGATGCCCAAACATTCTACAAAAATTGTGACAAGTGTCAACGGACTGGAAACATCTCAAGGAGACATGAGATGCCACTGCAAAACATTCTCGAAGTCGAGATCTTCGATGTTTGGGGGATAGATTTTATGGGACCATTCCCAACTTCATGTGGGAACTTATACATCCTCCTGGTAGTAGATTATGTGTCCAAATGGGTTGAAGCGGTCGCTACTCAGAAGAACGATACCAAGACGGTTCAGAGGTTTTTGCATAAAAACATTTTTTCCAGATTCGGCATCCCCAAGGCGATCATCAGTGATGAAGGGAGACATTTTGACAATGGGGTTATAGCTGCTGCCTTGAAAAAGTATGGTGTCAAACATCGGATCGCAACAGCATACCACCCTCAGACCAATGGACAAGCTGAAATATCCAACAGAGAGGTAAAGAACATCCTCAAGAAGATGGTTAAGCCAACTCAGAAGGACTGGTCTCTACACCTCAATGATGCATTATGGGCCTACAGAACATCGTTCAAAACTCCATTGGGAATGTCACCCTACCGGCTGATTTATGGGAAAACATGCCATCTACCTGTTGAGATTGAGCACAGAGCATACTGGGCCATCAAGGCAGTGAATATGGACTTGAAAAAAGCGGGACAGAAAAGGCTGCTTGACTTGAACGAGATAGAAGAAATTCGAGCAATGGCCTATGACAACGCAAGAATCTACAAGGACAAGACAAAGAAGTGGCATGATAAGAAGTTGCTGCTACGACAGTTCTGCCCAGGGCAGCTTGTGTTGTTGCTCAACTCTAGGTTGAAGCTCTTCCCAGGGAAGCTAAAGTCTAGGTGGTCCGGCCCATTCCAAGTGGTGCAAGTTTTTCCCCATGGTGCCATCACAATCAGATCTTTAAAAGACGGGCACCAATTCAAAGTCAGTGGACAAAGATTGAAGCATTATCAGGGGACTGAAGCCCCAAGAATGCAGGAAGTGGTTACTTTAGGAGACGCCCCTCCTTGCATCCCTGATTTAACCTAATTTTATTTTTAATTTTCTTATTATTATTTATATTAAGTAATTAGAATTATTTTATTTTTAGGGACTAAAGTTTTATTTTTATTTTTAGGAAATAAAGGAGACAAGGAGAAGAGGAGAAGTGAATTCAGCCCACCATCTTTCCATCAGCCCAAAAAGCCCAACTTTGGAGCCTGCCGTTACAGCTACCATGACAGACACGGAAAATCTAGCCTGTCAACACGCTGTCACGGCAGACACGCAAACGCGTAACAGACGCGCAGCAGACACGGAAACGCGTGACAGACGCATCAGAAACCGCGTAACAGCTGGCCCCGTTATTCGCGCCTACCGTTACAGCTCCAACAGGCAGCAAACTCTCCCTCTATATAAACCCCATTTTACTATTCATTTTTCACTCACTTCTACTCTTTCTACCTATTTCCTTTCAAATTTTTACTTGCTTTCACTTTCTTTCCACAGTCCTTGCAACATGAGTACTAGAAACACCCGTTGCAGCTCTGCCTCAGGATCTGCCCCGGCAGCATCCACTCCAAGCTCCTTCCAGATCCGTGATATGTGGGAGGAGAGAGATTTCATTTACATTTCCAAAATGGGGAACCTGGGGCTGCAGCCGTTCATAGCCCGAAAAATCAGAGCCCTGCAGTGGCAGATATTCGCAGAACAACCGGAGGAGATGAACGTGACTCTTGTCCGAGAATTTTATGCTGCCATCAACAGCAGGAACGCGACAGCAGTTACAGTCCGAGGGAAAGAGGTACCCTTCGAGCTCGAATATATCAACACACTTTTTGGGTTCTATGTGGGACAGAGAGAAGATGGCCACCAAAGATTTCTCGAGAGTTTAGAGCCTGCCGACTACGATGCTGTGATGGCAGAACTCACAGATGAAGGTACCGAGTGGAACACCAATCCGAAGCATCCGAGGACGGTGAAAAGGGTCCAGCTCACCCTGGAGGCAAAATTGTGGAATGCGTTTATTAAGAAACGGATCATGCCCTCCTCGCACAACACAATCGTCGACCAACCAAGGTTAGCCCTCATCCATTCTATTTTAAATGAGAGACCAATTAACGTTGGCAGATACGTACGGGAGGGTATATTGGAATGTGCTTACCGGCCGTCAGGACCACTCTTCTACCCTTATCTCATCACCGCCCTTTGCCGCGGCCACAACGTACCGGAGGCTGCCGAAGATTTAAGAGTTCAAGGGAAAGGCTGGACTGACCGTAACATACTCAGCTTGATGGAACTCAAAGCTGCCACGCCCCTATCATCTTTTGACCCTACTACCACAGCAGCAGAGCCGACAGAGCCCACCGACACCGAGCCTGCTGCCATAGAACCCAGGCAGCCTACAGCAGCAGCTCCTCCAGTTGACACTTCCTCCCAAATTCTTGCTGCCATACAAAAAATGGAGGAACGACAGCTCGGCCTCATGAGCTTCATCCGAGACTTCACCACCGCTACGGTACATTTCATCCACACCTCTCTTAATTTCCCCGATGTTTTGTTCCCTACTTTCCCCAATCAATATTTTGCTGCACCCACCCCTGCCCATACCCCTACACCTGCTGCCACACCCAAAACGCCATCTGCGGCGTCCACACCGACCCCTGCCACAACAGCTGCAGGCGGCAGCCGCACAGTCGACACATCTGTCCGATGAACCAAGAGAAAGGAGCCTGAAGACGACCTTGATAGGTATATTGCTGGTTTCTCTTCATCTGAAATCTGGGCAGCATCCGACAACGAGCCCTCTGTCAAGAAGAACTTGTCCAAGGAGTTCACACCAGAAAAACGACAGAAAATAGTAGCCGACAAAGAGAAATCTGATAGCGCCAGTAGCAGCAGCAGCAATAGCGGCAGTGAGAGCAGCAGCAGCTCCGAGGTTCAGGTAGTGGAGAAACCACCTCATATCTCTCCTACCTGTATCCAACCCCCAAGGGAGGCCAAAACCAAGAATACTTATGCCTCTCCCATCCGTCTGCCAGCACCAGCAAAGAAAGTCACTGCCCGTCGGCAGATCCAGCTCAGCAGCAGTGGCGACGACAACGCCTAAATTTTAAGTTTCTTATCTTATATTGTTGTCTACCTTTTTATATTTTGTGATGTTCTTTTATTTGTCTTTTTCATCCATGTCATTTGCATTGAGGGCAATGCAACCCTCGAGTTTGGGGGTGGCATCCCTCCATTAATGGAGTCTTTTTAAGTTTAAAAATTGTGTCTTTTACTTAGTTTATTTTTGCTTAAAAAATGAAAAAAAAATGAAAATTTGACTTAAGTTTTTGAACTGAACTTACCTGTCGTGACAGCCTTACTATAGTTCTGAAATCTCAAAACACCATTTGTGACTTTTATACTGTCTAGAACTTTACTGGTAAACTAGAATAGGGATAAGCTTAATACTTGAATAGCCCCTAGAGGTGCCTAACACTGGCTCTAGGAAAAGAAGTTAAGAAAAATAGACTCTTACACCTAGAGGTGCCCGAAACCGGCTCTAGGAAGTTAGCTAGAGGTGCCCGAAACCGGCTCTAGTTAAACTTAAGCTTGAGAAATAGAATCGAGTCTTCATAAAAACTAAAGGAGCCTACGAATTGCCTCCAAAAAGATGAAAATTGGCATAAAAATTCAAGTTAGAAGTTTCAGCTATTCTAGTAAGCTAAGTGAGTCTAGGCATATAATTGTTCACAAAGCATGCACACACTACACGAGAATTATAGCATGGTTCCGAATAAATCCTGAATTATCTGAGAAGGTGTTGCTCACAATAGGGAATGAGGGAAGGTTCATTATTTTAAGCCAAACAAAATTTTTTATTTCTTTTTTAGGTTTGAATTGCTTGAGGGAAAGAAAAAACTTGAGTTTGGGGGTGTGTTGAGTGTGTAAAAGTTCTATAATTTACCCCCTATTTAACCCATATTTCTGCTGCATTCAAGCATAATTCATTGCATTTAGGTTAGATTTCAGTTATACATCACAAATATATCAAAAGGCACGGTTTCTACTGAAATTGGTTGCTTTTGCAGGTAGCTGCTGTAGCAGATGGTGGGCAGTAGAGAAGCAGACGCTGGGCAGTGAAGGAGCAGAGCTGGAACTGGATGTGCAGACGTGAAGGACGATGCTGCCATGGCCGCTGCCGTGGCAGCCAAGGACGACATCGATAGTGAAGGGAAGAAGTGAAGTGGGCCTCGACAGAAAGAGAAAATTAAGCCCATCTTTCGTGGAGCACCCTTATATTTTTCCAAGCCCTAGATCAGAATGAAGGCCAAGCCCAAAGTTCAAGGAAGAAACTTCAAGCAAGAAGGAAGGACGAATTAAAGACTTATGCTCTGAAGATTTAGTCTTTAATAGAGTTGTACTTTAATTTAAACTTGTATTCTTGCCATATTAGAAAACTTGAATACAAGGCCTATATAAAGGCATGTAATTCGACCTAGGGAAGGAGATCATCATACTCTCTAGCCTTCTTCCCAAAACCCTAGCCGTTTTCCCTTCCTCAACATGTTCTAAACTTCCCCTAGGGCTAAGGGTTGATTTTGTAAAGTAGTTGCAAGGATTGCATTGTTTTAGGATTTTCTTTGTTCAATAAAATAACTACAAGTTTGCTTATTCTGGTTTTCAACATCTTGCAAGAGTATCGGGAGAGCATTGTGAGATTATTTATTTACTTAATATCGGGAGAGTTAAGTATACGAAAGGAATAAGTACGGGTTCTCCAGTTTATGGTTGAACTATCTCGGACCTAGGGATAGGATGAGGTTAAGTGGCTAAGAAAGAATTCAACAACATCGGTGTTCATCCTTCGATTCACACCGGGAGGTATCATCAAAGACGTGTTCATCGACAGACTTGGACCTAGGGATAGGCCAAGGCATAGCAGGGATTCTTACCAAGCTTGAAGTACGGAGTTGTGTGTTCGCTGCCGCGACAACAACAGACCGCTGCCGCAGCAGGTGCTGCCGCGACAGGCGCTACGACAGAACAAAGAAGTCCTAGACTTGCAAACACCTGCACTACGGATCAGATCAATACCGGCCCATTCACTCTATCCTGATTTCAATACTCTTTTATTTTCAGTATTCTTTATATTCTCGTGACAAACATTTAAACTATCTCTTTTCCTCTCGTGTAGTAACCCAAGGTGAAGCTATTAGCCCAGTCCCTGTGGAGACGATATTTGATACTTCCGTATCACTTTACTACTTGCGTCGTGTACACTTGCACTACATTGCGATAGACACTTTTACACGCAACAACGGAAACTGCTCAAGCATATCAGATTTCCTCTCCCACGTGGCCTCTTCCACACCTCTATGTCTCCACAACACCTTGACCAACTCTATGGTCTTGCCACGCAACACCTTGCTATCAGAAGCAAGTATCTCAACTGGTTATTCATCGTAAGACAAATCTGGATTCAACTCTATCTCTTCAACGGGCATTACATGAGATGGATCTGATCTATACTTTCGGAGCATCGATACGTGAAACACATCATGGATCTTCTATAGTTCAGTCGTGAGTCTCAATCTATACGCAACGGGACCAATCCTCTCAACTATCTCATAGGGTCCAATGAATCTTGGGCTTAGCTTGCCCTTCCTCCCAAACCTCATCACCTTCTTCCACGGTGAGACTTTCAAAAACACTTTATTTCCCACAGAATACTCTACCTCTTTCCTCTTTAAGTCGGCATAGGACTTCTGTCGATCTGAAGCTGCCTTCAGAAGATCACATATCAACTTTACCTTCTCGGTGGTGCCCTTAAGCAATTCAGGCATCAGTACAAGCTTCTGTCCGGCTTCGGCCCAACAAATCAGGGTTCTACACTTCCTACCATACAAGGCCTCATAAGGAGCCATTTGAATACTCGACTGAAAATTGTTGTTATACGCAAACTCCACTAACGGTAGATGTTTCTCCCATGACCCCTGAAAATCAATGATACAACATCTCAACATATCTTCCAACACCTGAATCACTCTCTCAGACTGACCATCTGACTGCGGATGATACGGAGTGCTGAAGTTCAACCAAGTACCCAAAGCTCGATGCAAACACTCCCAAAATCTAGCTGTAAATCTCGGATCTCGGTCTGACACAATCGACTTCGGTACCCCATGTAGTCTCACTATCTCACAGATATAAAGATCGGCTAACTTATCTAGGGTATAGGTGGTATGAACTTGTAACCACCTTAGCCCGACCTACATGATTGACCCGAACTACGAAGATTACACGGGGAAAACCAAAGTCAACCCGAAAGTCAACCTTGATTAACGACCCTTTTTTTCCTTTTTAATCTTGTCTAGATGCATATTAACCCTACGTGTAGCCTTGGGGAAAACGTATTTGAGAAGCACAGCGAACGGAAAACGTTAAGGGACTCAATTGCACAAATTACAACATTTAGGGACCAAAATGTAAATTCTGGAAATTTAGAGGACTCAACTGATTTTAAGGTTACATAATGAAAGTGCAGATTTTGCTGGTTTAACATTCAATTAACCACTCAAACACAACCCTATGACCTCCTAATCATGCCAACAAGTCATCATACATACAAGGAACATATTTGCATCACCATCTCACAATCATGGCATCAATTAAGACAATTCACAAGTCTATAGGCATGCAACCTAATGTTGAAAACCATCCAAGCATCAAATCGCCAAAACAAGCAACATAATGGCCATTTACAATCCCAAAACATCATAGGCATCAAGCCAACTCAGGGAGTCCAAAATATCTCCCAAAAACACAACCTAGGTTCCCATGGCCAAATACCAAAAACTAATAATGTTGTAAAAATAGTCACCATACATGAGCTTAGCCTTTCCTTGGATTCTTAGCCTCCTTGTTGTCCTTAAAGCACTTCAATTCTCTGCATTATTGGTTCAAGAAAGAGAGCGTAAGCACAAATGCTTAGTGAGGTATGCTCTAAAGAAACAACACAATAATGCACTTTTACTAAACACCTTTCATAAGGCCTTTTCATTCATAAAAATCATTTTCATGCAACAATGCATAAACAACAAGCATATCATGCTTCATAATCATCAACATGTCTTAAACAACAAGCATCTCATGCTTCATAAACATCAACATGTCATATTGGCTTCCAAGTGATACCATAACCATTTTCAACATAAAACACAATCGGATACGCGGATTACAAGCGCTGTCCCATACGCTTCATACACACTACCGAACACAAGGTGGAGTTTACCGGTACAATCACAACCCCTCAACACCCGTGATGGAGTTTAACGGTACAATTACAACCCTCCACATCACTCATCGGTAGTTGTATAACATCACTAACGAGAACACGGGACACACAACACAAGATCCTCACATGGCATTTTAACCACCGTTATGATCTTAGACATCTCGTTAGTGTACTTGGATGGAGTTTTCGGTACCATTACAACCCCTCAACATCCAAGGCGACTTTATTCACGGTGCACCCAATCCTATAGCCGGCTAACTATATCCGATTCAAGTACTTTAAGACCAAAACATCACTTGCCAATATACATCAATTATCATCAATAATTCACTGTTTTAAAGCATTAATCAAAGCCATCAAATCATCATGCATTACTATGCATCAAAACCACATTTATCAATGTCAAACCAAGGATCTCTTACCTTGAGCATCCTTCAACACATGGCTTTCAAAACCAGCATTAATCATGCTAAAACATGCTTTCAAAACAGAATTTAAACATGCAAAATAAACACATTGCATCCAACCATCTCATGGTTCATCAAAGAGAGAGTTTCTCCGAAAACTTACTCTTGAGCATAGTTAAGTTGCTTAGACTTAAACTAAGCTCCCAAAACCTTCAAACACTGGTTTCAAAGCTGAAAACCAAACTTCACTCACCAATTCCGTTTCTCAAGCTTGCCGAAACGCCGATCAAGCCTCCGGATCAACACCACTAGGATCCGAATGTGCCTCCCCTGTTTTAAACACATCAAAGCAGAGGATTAATGCATCATCATGCATTAAAATCTTCAGCCACAACACCTAAACTCCCTGCTCTCAACAAATCTAACATTTCGGCTACCAAACACAACCGAAATCACTTCCAAACTCATCCACAACATTACCCAGCCAAGATCCATCACTTCTAAACATTCTTAAACATCAATTAACATCCAAAAAGGATATAAACTCGTCCTTATACCTCCAGCAATAACAGAACACCAAGATCACCCCAAAAACCACCATTTTCACAAGTAAAAACTTAGGAAAATCAACCTATCCGGGATTGCATTGATTAGATCTCAATTACACATCATTAAACATCCAAAATACATTTAAAAGACATCTCAAAACAGAGCCCAAACATTCATTACGAATTTCTTCAAGATTAAATCCAAATCTTGATTTTTAAGCCAAAATCAAGATCACATCACCAAAACCTTTTATGAAACTTAATTTAAGGATTGTGAACTTGGGAATTTCAATAAAGAACTGAATATTTAGAGGAGAAGAACATCCTTACCTCTAAATGTAGGTTTCTCCTTGTTTAGAGCCAAAATCCTTGAAAATTCAATAAGCAAATGAAGAGGATTTGATGTAGGAAAGCTTAGGAGTCAATTGATGATTGAAACCTCATCATTTAGAGTGAAAATCAAAAGAAAAGCTGCTGTGGAAATGTGTTTGGCTGAGGGAATTTTGAGAGAAAATGAAATGGGAAAATTTTAGAGAAAGTTGGTTATGAAAACTAAAATATGGTTTTCCCTCTTTTCTTTTAATTAATTAAACATTAAATGAGTCATTAAAATTAAGAAAAATCTGGAGAAATCACTCCTTGGGCATCAACCCACTATCCTATCCTTGTAACATAGGATCCCATTCTCACCAAAACAATACTCGGTAGGCCTATCTTCGGCTATGTCTTGCACGTGAGGTGCCAAAGACTCATCTCGCAACTGCTTCTCTCGAATTAACTGAACTAATGAAGGCTTAACCTGAAGCTCGGCTATCAACCCACCATCCTTAGACACACTCAACCTTGCAAACATTGCTCGTAACTCAACGACCACTTTTCTACTCAAGGCATCGGCCACTACGTTTGCCTTTCCTGGATGGTACTCTATAGTGAGGTCATAATTCTTAAGGAGCTCTAACCACCTACGTTGCCTGAGGTTCAACTCCCTCTGAGACATCAAATATTTCAAACTCTTGTGGTCGGTATACACGGTGCACTTCTCACCATAAAGATGGTGTCTCCAAATCTTCAATGCGAACACCACTGCGGCTAGCTCTATGTCATGGGTGGGGTAATTCTTCTCATGAACTTTCAACTGTCGCGAAGCATATGCTACCACCTTACCTTCTTGCATAAGCACACAACCTAGCCCTACGTAGGATGCATCACTATAAATCACAAATTCTCTCCCCTGTTCAGGCTGAATCAAGATAGTAGCTTCGTTCAAAGCTTTCTTCAATTTCTCAAACGCTTCTTGTCTTGCATCTGACCACTCATACAGAACATTCTTCTGTAACAACTTGGTCAAAGGAGCCGCTATTCTTGAAAACCCCTCAACAAACCTTCTATAGTATCCCGCCAAGCCTAGGAAACTATGGATTTCTGTCACTGACTTCAGTTGTTTCCAATTCACTATAGCTTCTATCTTCTTAAGATCCACACTAATCCCACTAGCCGAGATCACGTGACCTAGGAAGACTACCTCCCTAATCCAAAACTCACATTTTCTTAGCTTGGCATACAACTGATTCTCTAGTAGGGTCTGAAGTACTAACTGCAAGTGCTCACCATGCTCCTCTTCGGTCCTAGAGTATACTAAGATGTCATCTATGAACACTACCACAAACCTGTCCAAGAACTCATGAAACACACAGTTCATCATATCCATGAAGGCTGCTGGAGCGTTAGTCAACCCAAAAGGCATCACCAAAAACTCATAGTGCCCATAACGTGTACGAAAGGCCGTCTTCGGTATGTCTACATCCTTTACCTTCAACTGGTAGTACCCGGACCTCAAGTCAATCTTCGAAAACACATAAGCACCTCTCAACTGGTCTAGCAAGTCATCTATCCTAGGCAAAGGATATTTGTTCTTCACTGTTACCTTATTCAACCGCCTATAATCTATACACATCCTCATGCTACCATCCTTCTTTTTCACAAACAAGACCAGGGCACCCCACGGAGAAATACTAGGCCTAATGAAGACTCTATCAGTCAACTCCTGAAGCTGTGTCTTCAACTCTTTCAACTCTTTCGGTGCCATTCTATACGGAGCAATGGACACTGGTGCTGAATCAGAATACGTCTCAATAGCAAACTCAACTGCTCTGTCTGGAGGCAAACCCGGTAACTCTTCCAGAAAAACACTAGGGAAATCACATACTGTTCTGATGTCCTGAGGTCTCACCTCACTCATATTAGGATTCATTACATAAGCCAAGTAAGCCTGACACCCCGAACTCAACAACCTCTGAGCTTCCAAAGTCGAAACCATATTGGACAAGAACCTGACGTTCTCACCAACTACCACAACCTCAAAGTCATCGATAAGCCTCAAGGAGACACTCTTGGTCTCGAAGTCAACCCTAGCTCTACGCTCTACAAGCCAATCTATGCCCAAAATCACATCAAAGCCGTAGAAGGGTAACTCCATCATATCGACAGGAAATACGTGGCCCTGAACCATCAATGGACACCTCCTATACACCTTCCTAACTACCACTGTATCACCAAAAGAGCTAGTAACATTTACACCTACCTCTAGCCAATCACATGGTAACCCTAAAGACCTTGCATGCTCACCCAAAATATACGAATGTGTCAACCCTGAATCTATCAAAGAAAGCAAACTCAAAGACTATAATGAGAAATTACCTGCAATGGCATCAGTGTCATTCCCAGCCTCTCGCTGAGCATACACACTAGCCAGTCCTCCTCCCTCGGGCTGGACTGCTACAACATGAGCCAAGTTCCTCTGGCCCTCATTCCTTGGCTGAAAGTTCCCGCAACCGCGCCCACGGCCTCTCTGGTGCTCAAAGCCTCTAGCTGGAGCCGGTCCGCCCCTAGCTGGGTGTGGACAGTTACGCCTCATATGGTCTCGAGATCCACAGTTCCAACAAGGCCCAAAGGTACCCACACACTCGCCCTGATGGCGTCTCCCACACCTATTGCACTCTGGTGTGTGCATAACAGCTCCTTGGCCCTGATGGCACTGGCCATAGTTACCACCCCTATACCTCGTATCCGGCTGGTACCTCCTGTCCCTATGCCTCTTGGCCTGGTCTCTATCCCAATTCCCATGTCTCTTCCCGGAATCGGACCCACTAGTACATGCTCTAGAGCCTAGGTTCTGCTCTATATCCTTGGCCCTAGAGACCAAGACATCGAACTCAGTGTAGTCGGAGGAAAGCATGTAGGTCTTCACATCTGTAGTCAACCCATACCTGAAGCGGTCACACCGTTCCTTCTTACTAGGAACCAACTCAGGTGCATACTGGCTCAATCTCACAAACTGTACCTCGTATTCAGACACGGTCCTATTACCTTGAACTAGAGCCATAAACTCTCTCTTCTTCTCATCTAAGTACCGGACTCCAAGATACTTCCTCTTGAAAGCATTTCTGAAGAACTCCCATGTGATATCCGTCTCGGCCATACCAGAGGTAACAATGGTCCACCAAGTATAAGCGTCCCCCTGAAGCAAGGAGACAATGCAACCCAACTTACGGGCGTCTGAACACTCCATCTGACCCAGGATGCGAGTAGTACTCTCAAGCCACCCCTCTGAACCCTCGGGAGTCAATCCACGAAACTCAACTGCTCCCAAGTTACGAAGCCTCTCTAGGGGTAATCCTGTCCCCGCACCCTGAGGTGGTGTTGCATCTTGCATACCGGCCAAAGCTGTCTGAAAAGCTCCGGCTATGGTCTGAATCAAATAGGCCACATCTGCACCTGCCTGACCCTGGCCCGCTGGAGCCCCGTTACCTCCCACATTAGCATCAACCTGAGGTCCATTACCATCACCTCCAACATTTACCCCATTACCATCGGGAGCATGAGGAGCAGGAGGCACGTCCTCGGGTGCCTGGTCACCCGCTCTAGGTCGTCCCCTCAGTCTCACCATAGCAAAACAAGATCTAAAACAATAAACACACAACAAACAAGGAAAACGTTAGGTTAGCAAAAGGGTAAGGACTCCGGTTCTCAAGCTCGTTAAACCAAAATAATTTTCCTTTTTGACAACAACACCTAACAATGGGGACATTCGACTAGCCCTTAACCCAACTAGAAAAGCCACTGAAACATGCTTACAAACACCGTACTAGCAAGAAAACATTCGAGCATGCATGATAAAACACTCATCACTACAAGGCAACATCATAACACATCAACTTACCTCACTTACCTACCCGAGGCCTCGGAAACCTCAGGCTCTGATACCACCAAATGTAACCCCCTCGTCCAGGTCTGGATGACTGACCGGTCCGAGTAGGCTACACGGGGAAAACCAAAGTGAAACCCGCTAAGGCTCCCCTTCGGTTAACAACCCTATAAAAATTCTTTTATCATTGTCTTGTCTAAATGGTTTTATTAAATCCTATATGAAGGGTGTAAAACCTATGTTTGATTTTGATATAACTAGATCTTTAAGGATCAATTTGAAAAACTTAAAATTGTTTTTACAAGTCCCTTAACAAGTTTTGAAACACCAACACTTTAAAACTGATTTGTAAAACTCAAACTCAAAATATTTTCTAAGTGTTCCAAGCCAAATCTATTGAAAATCGTCAGAGAGTATCGATACCCATGGAGGAGTATCGATACCTTTTTTGCCAAAATTGGCTACTGTCGGAACACGTATCGATACGGAAAACCCTCGTATCGATACGCCCCTGTGTTAAACTTCAAAGAGTTTGAAAGAGTGTATCGATACGGTAACACTAGTATCGATACTGGTTTAAAGATTTTTAAAGCATTTAAGTCGGTTTAAAAATATGACCGTTGGTGTCAGTTGGTTGGTAACCAAATTTTAAAAGGTCGTTGACCGGTATCGATACGCCTAACCCCAGTATCGATACTCGTTTTGGCAGTGAGCTATGTTGAGAAAAAGGTATCGATACGGCCTTTGCCGTTTCGATACCCTGTACCGATACGCTTACGTGCGTATCGATACGCCCCATTAATTACACACAACAGCTATTTTCTTTTTTGAGACAAGTATCGATACCCATTCCCGAGTACCGATACTCGTAGCTGCAGAGGTGCATTTATGGTGGTAAGAGAGGGTTCCAACGGCTCCATTTACATCTCCAACCACCCAAACGGCTAAAAATTTATGAAGAGGTATAAAAGAGACACTCTAAAGCATCAGCAACAACTATTGAACCTTCAAGCATCATCAAAGCAAAAATCCAAACCCTTGAGCTATTAAGAGTCAAATCTTTGTACCCAACTCTAGTGTATTTCAAATTGTTAATTTGTATTGTGAGTTTGGGATTGTTTAAATTGTATTTGGGTAGACAATCATCCTTTGAGAGGAAACATTTAAGTTTACCAAAATATCTCTTGTATTTGAGTGGATTAAGCTTTGGGTAGAAAGCTTAATCGAAATTGTAAGGTTTCCTCCTCATCCAAGAAAAGGGGACGAATTCTAGTAGTGAATTGTTTGAAAATCCTTAGTGGTAGCTAAGGTAGTGGATGTAGAGTTCAATTGGAGAACTTGAACCACTATAACCCCTTGTGTCACTTTTATTTTCTATCTTTCACTTCACCAAAATTTTTAATTGCGAATTCACCCCCCTCTTGGCCATTTGCAAGTGTTCGATCAACTCAACAATTGGTATCAGAGCCACACTCATTGGAATGATTACAACCCTCTTGAGTCGATTCTAGGCGAGTTTGATCAACAACAAGTCAAGCAATGGCATCCACCTCAAACTATGAGTCCCAATCCACCACCAAGCCACCATTCTTCAATGGGGATAACTATCCATATTGGAAGAATAGGATGAGGCTTTTCATCAAGTCTACCGACTACATGGTGTGGGATGTAGTTGAAGAAGGTCCATTCATTCCCATGAAGAGAGATGGAGAAAGACTTGTCCCTAAAGTCAAAGTCGAGATGACGGATGATGATAGAAGAAGGATGCAAGTGAATGACAAAGCTCTACATGTAATATTTTGTGCACTTGGTCCGGATATCTACTCCAAGGTGTCTTCAATTGAAAGTGCCAAGGAGGTTTGGGACACCCTCGAGACAACTTATGAGGGAACTAGTGATGTCAAGGAGACAAAGATTGGGCTACTCAATCTAAGCTATGAGAACTTCAAGATGGATCCCGAAGAAAGCGTCTCCAAGATGTTTGATCGTTTCTCGGTCATTGTCAACGGTTTGAAAGGTTTCGGCGAAATCATTCCCGAAGACAAACTAGTGAGAAAGTTGTTATACTCTCTTCCGGAGTCATGGGATGGCAAGAGAACGGCCATTATTGAAGCTAGAGATTTGAAGACTCTCAAGCTTGATGCTCTTGTTGGATCTCTACTCACCCATGAGATCATGAGGAAAGGAAGAGAAGAAGAGAAGAAGATAGAGGAGAAGAAGGAAGTTGAGAAGAAGAAAGTGGGAATCGCACTAAAAGCTTCATATCAAGAAAGCGATTCTAGTGAGGATGAAGATGAGGAGATGGCTATGTTGGCCAAACGCTTTACTCGGTTCATGAAGTCAAATCGTGGAAGAAAGTTCATTAGAAAGGGAGACTTCAAGAGTAAAAGCAAGGAAGAAGAGAAGGATCAAATTACTTGCTATGAATGCAAGAAACCGGGTCACATCCGTTCCGAGTGTCCTCAATTGAAGAGGAAAAGCTTTGGGAAGAAGAAGAACCTCAAAGCACAAGTAGCTACTTGGAGTGACGATGAGTCTTCCGAGGAAGAGGATGAAGTGGCCAACCTATGTCTCATGGCCATCGATGATGAACCTAAGGTAAACTCTAATTCATCCAATTTTGATTTTACTATAGATGAACTTCAAGATGCTTACGATGAATTGCAAGAAGTGTATGATGAGTTAGTAGGAAAATATAAAGAGTCCATTTTGAAAAACAAGAAAACAATTTCCGATTTAAAAATTCAAAATGAGACGTTTTCAAAATCTAACTCCGAATTGGAAAAGAAGGTTTTGTTTTTAGTTAATCTTTCAAATGATCTTAAAACTAAAAACCTTGAGCTTGAAAAACTTCTTTCCGAATTTCAAGATTATCACACAAAGGAAGTGGATAATCTTAAAACATCTATTGCTATTGGGAAAAACAAGTTTGAAAAACGAAATCACTCTAAATCCCAATATGTAAAAAGAAAACATTTTGTACCTAAACAAAAAAATTTTAATAAGCAAACTAGAGGTCATAGAGTTAGGAGTGTTTGGGTTCCTAAGGAACTCATTATTTCTAATGATATAAATGCTATTGCTTCTTGGATTCCTAAGGGAACCAAAATGTTGAAGGCTAACACTCATGGACCCAAAATGATTTGGGTACCAAAAACCAAGGCCTAATTTCTTTGTTTGTAGGGGGAGCATTGCTACAAGGCTAAAGCTTCAAGCAAAAATTCTTGGTACCTTGATAGCTGATGCTCAAGACACATGACCGGTGACAAGAGTCGATTTGTGGAACTAAAGCCTAAAAGTGGTGGAGTGGTAACATTTGGTGACAACTCCAAAGGCCATATTGAAGGAATAGGCTCCATTGGTAATCACTCTTCTATTTTCATTGAAAATGTTTTGTATGTCAACGGTCTTAAGCATAATTTGTTGAGTATTAGTCAATTGTGTGACAAGGGTTTTAATGTTCTATTTGATAAAAGTGGTTGCAAAATTGTTAACATTAAAACAAACCAACTAATGCTCATAGGACATAGAATAGGCAATATTTACATGGTGCATTTAGATGACATTCAATCATCCCATACATGCTTAGTTGCACATGATGAACATGACTCATGGCTTTGGCATAGAAAATTAGGACATGCTAGCATGAGTGTCTTAGAGAAATTAATTTCCCTTAACCTAGTTAGAGGTTTACCCAAACTTAAATTTTCAAATGATAAAATTTGTGACGCATGTTCAAAGGGTAAACAACATAGAAATTCTTTTAAATCCATAAATGATGTCTCTACTAGTAGATGTTTACAATTGATCCATATGGATCTCTTTGGGCCAATTAGAACAATGAGCTTGGGTGGAAAATCATATGCTTTTGTACTTGTAGATGACTTCTCTAGGTATACTTGGGTTCTATTCTTAAGTACAAAGGATGAGGCTTTAGAAAAATTCATCACATTTTCTAAAATAACTCAAAATGATCTTGAACTTAAAATTTCTCACATTAGAAGTGATCATGGAACCGAATTTCAAAATCTAGGTTTCGATGAGTTCCTAAATGAAAATGGGATTAGCCACAATTTTTCCGCACCTCGCACTCCTCAACAAAATGGGGTAGTTGAGAGGAAAAATCGAACTTTAGAAGAAATGGCTAGAACCATGCTTTGCGAAAATAATTTACCTAAATATTTTTGGGCGGAAGCCACAAATACCGCTTGCTATATTATAAATCGAGTAATGATTAGGCCAATTTTGAAGAAAACACCTTATGAGATTTTAAAATCCAAAAAGCCTAACATTAGCTATTTTCACCCTTTTGGTTGCAAGTGTTTTGTTTTGAATAATGGTAAAGAAAACTTAGGTAAATTTGATGCTAAAAGTGATGAAGCTATTTTCTTAGGGTATTCTTTAAACTCTAAAGCCTATCGTGTATTTAATAAAAGAACTCTAGTTGTTGAAGAGTCTATACATGTTGTTTTCGATGATAACCTCCTTCCGAGGAAGGAATCTTGTGATGATGATGATGTAGGAATCATTGATGCCATTGATGGAGGACAAACGTCAAACGTGGATGAGATTCCAACCAAAGAAGAGGATTCACAAGATCCACCTCTTGAAGCCTTGAAGGACTTGGCTCTTGAGGAAAGGGAGGTGTCTTACCCAAGGGAGTTAAACTATGTCAAAGGTGGTGAAATCTTGGGTGATCCATCCAAGGGGGTAACTACTAGATCCTCTCTCAAATTAATGAATCATGTTGCATTTATTTCATGCATTGAGCCTAAAAATATTAAAGAAGCTTTAAAAGATGATTTTTGGATTTTGGCCATGCAAGAGGAATTAAATCAATTTGAGAGGAGTAAAGTTTGGACATTAGTTGAAGGCCTAATGATCAATCTACTATAGGAACAAAATGGGTTTTTAGGAATAAATTAGATGAAAGTGGTAATATAGTGAGAAACAAGGCTAGGCTTGTTGCTCAAGGCTATACACAAGAAGAGGGAATTGATTTTGATGAGACTTATGCACCCGTAGCTAGGATGGAAGCTATTAGGATGTTACTTGCATTTGCATGTTATCATGATTTCAAGCTTTTTCAAATGGATGTAAAAAGTGCCTTTTTAAACGGTTTCATAAATAAAGAGGTGTATGTTGAACAACCACCGGGTTTTGAGGATTTAAAATTTCCAAACCATGTGTTTAAACTTACAAAAGCTCTCTATGGTTTAAAACAAGCTCCTAGAGCTTGGTATGAGAGACTTTCAAATTTCTTAATTGAAAAGGGTTTTGAAAAGGGAAAGGTGGATACAACACTCTTCATAAAAAGATATAACAATGACATCTTAGTAGTTCAAATTTATGTTGATGATATTATTTTTGGTTCTACTAATGAGTGTTATTGTAAGGAATTTTCTAAGCTAATGCAAGGTGAGTTCGAGATGAGCATGATGGGGGAGCTCTCATTCTTTTTGGGACTCCAAATCAAGCAAAGGAAGGATGGCACCTTCATAAATCAAGCTAAGTACGTGAATGATATGCTCAAGAAGTTTGGCTTGGAGAATGCAAAACCTCAAGCCACTCCTATGAGTTCTTCCATAAAGCTTGACAAAGATGAAGGAGGTAAGTGTGTTGATTCTAAGCTTTATAGATCCATGATAGGTTCTTTGCTTTACCTTACCGCAAGTAGACCGGATATTATGTTTAGTGTTTGCTTGTGTGCTAGGTTTCAAGCTAGTCCTAGAGAATCACACTTAGTTGCCATTAAGAGAATTTTTAGATACCTTAGAGACACACCTACTTTAGGCCTTTGGTATCCTAAGGATTCTTCCTTTAGCCTTCATGCTTTTTCGGATGCGGATTATGGGGGGTGTAAGATAGATAGGAAAAGTACTTCCGGGACATGCCAATTCTTAGGTAGTATGCTAGTATCTTGGTTCTCTAAGAAACAAAATAGCGTAGCCTTATCTACCACCGAAGCGGAGTACATATCCTTAGGGAGTTGTTGTGCTCAAGTCCTTTGGATGAAGCAACAACTCTTAGACTATGGTGTTAAAGTAGAAACCATACCCCTTAAGTGTGACAACACAAGTGCCATTTGTCTTACTAAGAATCCCATCCAACACTCTAGAACTAAACACATAGAAATTCGACATCACTTTATTAGAGATCATGTTTTGAAAAATGATGTTGTTATTGAATATGTTGATACCTTGAACCAATTAGCGGATATATTTACAAAACCCTTAGACAAAGAGCGTTTTTGGTCCCTTAGGAGAGAGTTAGGTCTAGCTAGCCTATCTTGACCTTTTAGGACCTCTTTTGTGCTTAAAATGCTTGATTTTGTGAAATTGCCATGTTTATGTGCTTAAACTCCTAATTTTATCCATGCCTATAGTTAGGGGGAGTATGCTTCTGTTAAAACATGCTTAGAACTGTTCATTCATCATTTGCATACTTTTAGGAGGTGTTAAGTTCGAGCCTTTGGTTGTTCTTAGAACTAAACAGGTCATTATGGGCATATGGTATCGATACGGCTATACGCGTATCGATACGTGTTCTTCATTCTGGTTCCCAGAATTTTCCTCGCTTCACGGGTATCGATACGCTTAATATCGTATCGATACTGGTCGTTTCGATACGGGCCCCACCGTTTCGATACGACTTTCCAACGGGCATTTTTGAGAAAAGACAATTCTATCCCCGTATCGATACCCCCTCAGGAGTATCGATACCCTATCGCGCAGATGGCATTAAATCAGTCTTAAATGAGATCTAATTTTACCAAAATTAAAACTCTTTAACCCTAACAAACCCTAGCCGTTTTTGCCTATAAAAAAGGCCCTTCCTCCTTCATATTTTTCACACTACAACTCAATTCTAAAAGAATTTTTGCATCAAGCAAAGAATTGTGCTCTCTCTCAAGATTTTCTTCAATCTTCAAAGTCTCCTTCAAGGTAATCTCTTCTTTTTACTCTTTTTTGTTCTGTTTTTTTTAACCCTTTGCTTTTTAAATCTCTTTGCTTTTCAAAATTTTTTTCTCTTAAAAAAAATCCTTTTTACCTTGATTTTTACTCAAATTGAAGAAACCTTTTTTTTTCTTGCTTAATTTTCTTTTAGATTATGGCACCTAAAGAACATTCGAGGAAGCGACCGAGGGTTACTCATGCCGGTGAATCTTCAACTCCCGGAACGGTTGCACGCCCGGATTATGCTACAATTTATAACAGATCCTTTGAAACCTCCGCGGGTCTTCCCTATTTTCGCCAATTTGAGAACTACAAAATTCGTGCGGAAAGGGTCGTCTCCATTCCTTTTCTCGACTCCGAGCGCTTCAAGTTTGAATATCTTCCGTTGCTTCGCACTTGGAATTTCATGGAGTTTCTATCTATTCCCGGTATTTACTATCGTCTTTTGGTTTTAATTTTCTATTCTAATGCCAAAGTTATTACTCGCAATGGGGAAGTTGTTGCCATCCGCTCTTATCTTATGGGGAAGCAAATCATTCTCGATGTCAAAGGGATTTGTGATGTTTTTAAGTTAGATGATGAAGGCTTAGATGATGAGAATGCCTTGGGCCATGTTCTCGGTGGTTCCGTAACCGTCCTCAATGCTCACGATCGAATCCTACATTTGATGGTGTCTTGGTGGTTACGTCCCTCCGGTGGCAAATACTCTACCATCCGTCAAGTGGATGATTTTTGGATCCGTTGTTTCCGTCAACGACAGCGCCCAAACCTAGCTCGAATCATGTTCAATGAGATCGTCTATCATGTTCAAAATCGCCACACTACTCTCATCACATCTTTTATCTACGGTACGGCTTTAAGTTACTATTTTGTGAAAAAGGATATTGATTGCTCATTTGATCTTGCATCTCCTCTTACCGATCCTATTGATGAGCGATCCCTTGCTCGGGGTAAGTTCCATTACTTTAATGGAAGTTGGTTACGTCTTTCCGAGCTTCCACCCGAGGCCGCAGCCGTATTGGAACAACCACAAGCTCCTCAAGCTCCTCCGACTCCTCAAGTCCCACAGCCCAATTTGGATGCTCTCATGACCTATCTCAATGAGCAATTTACCGGGCTACGCACGGACATGAACACTCGTCTAACCTCCATGGAAACCACCTTCGATACAAGGATGACGGGTATGGAGAATCGCCTTACATCCCTTGAAAGCGGGCAAAATTCCTTGAATATTTCCGTTGCCGCTTTCCATGATGAATGGCGTAATAGCATGCGGAGCAATGAGCCTATGGTAGATGATGATGAAGATGATGAAGACGACGAAGATAATGCCTAGACATCTCTTCTTGCATATCATTCATAATCATCTAGGATTTTCTATTTTTATGCACCTATGTTTTTGTTTTTAGGATTAAGTTTGTTTTAGGATTAAAAACCTATGCTTTGATTTCTTGTTTGTTTTTGTTTGGATTTTCCTTTTTTATGCTATGATGAATAAAATTATGTTGCTTATTATTATTATACCTTTGATTTCATTATGCACTTTATTGTCTCAATGCATTTTTGATCTAACAAAAAGGGGGAGAAGAACCTTGCTCACATCTTTAAAATATTTTGATTTTAACTCAAAGGTTACCAAGCTTATATTAAGGGGGAGTTACTTTGTAAAGGTTATTCAAAAGTGTCAAAATTTTAAGTTTTGGTTTTGTTATATCAAAAAGGGGGAGATTGTAAAACCTATGTTTGATTTTGATATAACTAGATCTTTAAGGATCAATTTGAAAAACTTAAAATTGTTTTTACAAGTCCCTTAACAAGTTTTGAAACACCAACACTTTAAAACTGATTTGTAAAACTCAAACTCAAAATATTTTCTAAGTGTTCCAAGTCAAATCTATTGAAAATCGTCAGAGAGTATCGATACCCATGGAGGAGTATCGATACCTTTTTTGCCAAAATTAGCTACTGTCGGAACACATATCGATACGGAAAACCCTCGTATCGATACGCCCCTGTGTTAAACTTCAAAGAGTTTGAAAGAGTGTATCGATACGGTAACACCAGTATCGATACTGGTTTAAAGATTTTTAAAGCATTTAAGTCGGTTTAAAAATATGACCGTTGGTGTCAGTTGGTTGGTAACCAAATTTTAAAAGGTCGTTGACCGGTATCGATACGCCTAACCCCAGTATCGATACTCGTTTTGGCAGTGAGCTATGTTGAGAAAAAGGTATCGATACAGCCTTTGCCGTTTCGATACCCTGTACCGATACGCTTACGTGCGTATCGATACGCCCAATTAATTACACACAACGGCTATTTTCTTTTGTGAGACAGGTATCGATACCCATTCCCGAGTACCGATACTCGTAGCTGCAGAGGTGCATTTATGGTGGTAAGAGAGGGTTCCAACGGCTCCATTTACATCTCCAACCACCCAAACGGCTAAAAATTTATGAAGAGGTATAAAAGAGACACTCTAAAGCATCAGCAACAACTATTGAACCTTCAAGCATCATCAAAGCAAAAATCCAAACCATTGAGCTATTAAGAGTCAAATCTTTGTACCCAACTCTAGTGTATTTCAAATTGTCAATTTGTATTGTGAGTTTGGGATTGTTTAAATTGTATTTGGGTAGACAATCATCCTTTGAGAGGAAACATTTAAGTTTACCAAAATATCTCTTGTATTTGAGTGGATTAAGCTTTGGGTAGAAAGCTTAATCGAAATTGTAAGGTTTCCTCCTCATCCAAGAAAAGGGGACGAATTCTAGTAGTCAATTGTTTGAAAATCCTTAGTGGTAGCTAAGGTAGTGGATGTAGAGTTCAATTGGAGAACTTGAACCACTATAACCCCTTGTGTCACTTTTATTTTCTATCTTTCACTTCACCAAAATTTTTAATTGCCAATTCACCCCCCTCTTGGCCATTTGCAAGTGTTCGATCAACTCAACAAAGGGTCAACAACGGAAGCAACAAACAAGGCGATCAACTCAACATTATTACAAAACAGTCCATTTTTAGCTTATTAAGCAGACCGTTTCGAAACACCCAAGAAGTGTATCGAAACGCCTTGACTTGGTCAACAGGCCTAAGTCAACATGAGAGGACCGTATCGAAACGGTGGTCAACCGTTCTGAAACACCCCCAACGGTCAACTTTTCGTGGTCAACGACATATTGACTGTTTCGAAACACCAAGACCAGTTTCGGTACCTCAATTTATCGGCAAATTCTCAGATTTCCAGTGGCAAAATTGTACCGAAACGGCCCCTATGCGTATCGAAACGCCTGACCTGAAACAAGAGGGTCGTATCGAAACGGGACCAACCGTTTCGATACACGGGCTGCGAAAAGACTGATTCTAGCTGATTTTTGGTACAAGGCAGCCCCAAAGCACAACTAAAACCTCCAAGATTCAACATACATCACTTCTAAATGAAAGACACCCTATATAAACATGCTTAGCACTCAACAAACATACATGAGCCACACATTAAGAAAATCAATAAGCTCAACAAGGATCCATACATAGCATTCAAGATTCAAACTTTAGACAAACATACATATAGCATTCATAAAAGGGATATAAGTTTTCAACCACAAGACAAGCATGCATCAAGTAAACATGGTTTACAATCCATAACATAGAGGCATACACATGGCCAACATAAGCTCAATAAATCAACATGCTCAACAAACACATCATCAACTAAGGAGTTTGACACCAACTCCTACAAGTCTACACCCACATCGTCTAGGCATTATTACAATACATAAATCATACTTGAGCTAAAATGAGAACTCCAAAAACTCATTCCTTGCTCGCTTGCCTCCCGAACACTAACGATCTGCATGTTGGAAACAAAGGAGAGCGTAAGCTAACTAGCTTAGTGAGAGAAGCTCTACAATTCAACAAGCATGCAGTTTTCAAAACACTTTTCACAATTCGTAAAGAAATCAATGAATGCACAAATGATCATCACAACAAGACTACACATGACTTGCACAAGCACAACCAACATATACACGGTGGGACCACACATCACCGTTCGACTAGTAGTTTTCCGATAGGACCACTCATCACCTTACTCTACTACTAGTCACTACCGGTGGGACCACTCATCAACATAGTTTAGACAACCATCACGTGAGGCTCAACTTCTACACGACTACACAACAACAACAATGTAAACAACTCAAGATGCACAAGACCACATCATACAACCATTCGTCAACACATAACAAGATGTAGGAGGATTAACTTACACTTGGGTTTATGTGAACCCTCAAGGTCCCACCCAAACCCCCAATAGTTCCGATTCGTAACAAATCAAAGTTCGACATTTCTACTCACCATTGCTACCCAAAAGAGAGCCGAAATCCAAGCTTAAGTCACCGAATTCTCCGGATTCGCTCCCGAGGCTTCACCAACAAGATTTCTTGCTTCTAATCATCCCAACACAAGTCAAAACAATCAAAATTCAGATCACATATCAATGTAGCAAACCCGGAACACTAATCAAGCATAAAACACAAGATTTTCAAGCCAAGAACAACCCCAAAACTTCAAACCCGAGCAGCCATGAAACCCAGTTCAAAACTCTTTATTTCAACCCTTTTAACACACTTAAATCCTCCCAAAACAACCCCTAACTATCACCCTAACATCAGCCCTCAAATTCCAACACATAGCAACCCCAAAACCAATCTTAAAACCCTTCAAAAACCCCACTTAAACCCAAATCCAAGAATCTTCATAAAACTCTTTAAAATTCACATATGTTGGACCTTATGGGTTATAAACAACTTATCTAACATTAGATAATCAAAAGCTTTTGTTAAAGACAATAAAGTTCTCATTTTTTATCTAAACTTTCAAAACACCAAAATCCATAAACTAGGAGCTTTGAGAAAAATAAAGGTACTAGCTTGTAGAGGGAAAGGAGGACAAGTCAAAAACGAAATTACCTTTCGAAAATCACCAACAAAGAGTAAAGGATGCGATGGAATAGTGAAATGGATGGGAGAGAGCTTCAATGTCGTGAAATGAAAATAGGAGAGTGAGGAAGAAGATGACAAATGTTTATTTTAATAAAAGGGGTTTTAATTGAAAGTCCATTTAATCACCATAGTGACATTAATGAGGATAGCTATTAGCTATCCCAATTTCCAAATTCCATGGAATTGAGCTTTAAAACCAAAACATGTCCAACATAACTTATTTATTTGAAAACCCGAGGCCCAAAATAATATTTTATTATTTTAATTATAAGACTGAAACCCGAAATATTATTTTAATATTATTTTTCACTCGACCCCAAACCCGGGTGTTACAACTAAAATGATGCTATTTTGGATATAACGGTCCGTTACAGTTTAACTGTCGAGTGCTTGGATTGAACAAAAAACAAAGTTCAATGGCATTTCGTGTACCATTTTATAATTCAATGGTATGATCGATACAAAGACTAAAATTTAGTGGCATTTCGTGTAGTTTAACCTAAAAAATTCTGTTTACTTTGATGAGGCGAAACGGAGGAAGACAATTGTACTTTGCTTCTTAGCAATGTTAACCTCCTGTTGAAAATTGGAACCTTTGATAATTGAAATAAAAAGGAAAAAAATATGACCAAATTGAATGAATGTATAAATAGTGAGGGTTAATTTATTTTTGAATTATGATTAAACTTTTTGAATGTATAAATTTAGAGGACTAAATGTGTTATTATACAAATTTTGTTAACTGCCACGTCACTCCTTTAACCGCCCTTAATGGCTCGGCGACCAATTTGAAATAAAGTTGAAAGTTGAATGCGCACTTTAACTCAATTGAAAATTTGATTACTGAATTATATAATTTACTAAAGTTTGGTGACCATGAACTTTATTCAATATAACTTTACAATCATTTTCTACCATTTTATAAGTTAAATTAACAAAATTGTAAGTGTAGAAGAATAAAAAAAATATTTTACCTATAGTAAAATTAAAATATACAGTAGAAATTAAAATTAAAATTTTAAAACAAACTCTTGACCATTATGTAATTTTCTAACCCTAAGATTATCCGATGCCGTTTACGTTTAAACCCCCGACAGTAAAACCCTCAACCCTAAAATTTCCATCCATTTTCGATTCGGCAGCAACCAAAAACCCTAAACCTGTTAAAACCAATTAATCCCCTTCTGAAGTCTCAATTTTTATCACAGCAGCAAACGAAAAGGAAAAGAGAAAATGGAGGTGGAAAGAGAGCAAGCAGAGACGGGGAAAAGCGTTATGTGCGTATTAACAGACCCGGAAGGGACCACTCTGGGAGGCACCATGTACCTTCCCCAGAACATCGGCCCTCTTCAGCTTCAACAGATCGTCAATACGCTTCTGAAGAATGTAACCTTTTATTTTTCTTGTTCTGCTTCATTGATTAGTTCCAAGTTGTTACTTTTGGTTTAGATTTGATGAATTTTTATTCGAGGTTTCATGCAAACCTGTGTGCTCGTTTTACTTCCAAATGTGATTTAGTTTTTCATGATAATAAAATGCTTCTAGAGACTGATAAAACTGAGAAACTTTGCTATGTGGGTTTCTTCAGGAGGAGAAACTACCATATGCATTTTATATATCTAATCAAGAGCTTCTTGTGCCACTTGGAAATTACTTGGAGAAAAATAAAGGTCAGTTGGAGAACTGATGAAAGTCAATTATGTGACTGTTCTATTTACATTTCTCAATATGCTTCACCTTTTATTGGATGGTTAATTTGGATCGACAATTTTTCAGTTTCCTTGGAGAAAACACTATCCATAGTTTATCAACCTCAGGCAGTTTTCAGGATTCGTGCAATTAATAGGTGTTCAGCTACAATTGCTGGTATGGGTTTGCTTTATTTTTGTTATCAAAAACATAATTGTATGAATGTCGAAATTGTTACTTTGTATGCTATTCTTCATGAAAGAAACAAATTGCCTGTTGCATCTTGCATGGTCGCTTGATATGATGATATTATTAAACATTTTAAAGGAATTATTTTTTTCGGGTTCAGGCTCGCATAATTTTATTGTCAAAAAAAGAACTTTCATTAACATATTCTATTTTATTCTTTATATGGATCAATTAGGTGTGACATGTTTACTAGCATTCCCTTAGCATAATTGGATTGTTTATCCTAAATCTTTGTTGTTGTTTGGTCACAATAGGTCATACCGAAGCAGTACTTTCTGTTGCCTTTAGTCCTGATGGACGACAGTTGGCAAGTGGCTCAGGTGATACCACTGTCCGACTATGGGACCTAAATACTCAGACACCGATGTTTACATGCACAGGTTAGGAAATTTTATATTTGTTTTCTTGATCAGTTTGACTGAAAAGTTGTTTGAGCAACATAGAAGTATTTAAGCCTACAGGTGGAGTTAGAAAAAAGAGATGTCATGTAACATTTAATTCATGTTATTGTAATACTTTGCACCCATTGCTTTTTTTCTTCTTCTTTATGTTAATCATTTATCTTCTGATTTTTTTCCAGGACACAAAAACTGGGTTCTTTGTATCGCATGGTCACCTGATGGTAAACATCTTGTCAGTGGAAGCAAGTCTGGAGAACTACTATGTTGGGACCCACAAACAGGAAAGCCTGCCGGCAATCCACTGACTGTAAATCCTTTATTCTTGAATAACTATTTTTAATAAGTTAGTATAGTTTCTTGACCTCTTTAACTGAAACTCTGTCCCATTTGAAGAAAAACAGAATGTGTTTTTGTTTCTTTCGATTGAATAGTGAATAAACTTACAAAGGTTTACAGACTTTTATAGACTAGGGCTTTTAGTTACATTAGGAGTCCTACTATTTTTTAACTTCTAACTCTAGTCTTAGGAGTTTGACTTTAACTAAACTTATACAACATAGTTCGATTACAATAACTATTCTAGTTCGACTAGACTTACAATTCTAGTTCGACTAAACTTACACCATTGATTGATAAAAAGCAATGGAATACATTCTGTTCAGTCAATTGCCTTCTTCGTATAAAGCATGGTGCTAATATTTGGATTCTGCTATAGGGCCACAAGAAATGGATCACTGGTATCTCGTGGGAACCTGTCCATCTAAATGCTCCATGCCGTCGCTTTGTAAGTGCTAGCAAAGATGGCGATGCCCGGATATGGGATATTTCCTTAAAGAAATGTGTTATTTGTCTCAGTGGCCACACACTTGCTGTAACTTGTGTGAAATGGGGTGGAGATGGAGTCATATATACAGGGTACAATTTTGTTCTGTTTCTAGGATTCTGATCAGATTTTCTATAGGCATATCACTCTGTTCCATGAAAGTGGAATCTATTTTTTACCTAGAAATGGCATAGGAACAATAAGCACTTTGTACTCATCATATCGTTTATTAACAGTCTGTTCTTAAACCGTAACTGCTTAGTACTAATGATCTTTTGTCAAACTGGCTGAAGATCCCAGGATTGTACTATAAAAGTATGGGAAACTTCACAAGGGAAGCTAATTCGTGAATTGAAGGTGATTTCTTGCATTTTGTAGAACATCTCTGTCTTGTATACATTAAACTGCCCTTTTGCATATCTATGCACCGATTGCTACTGTATATGCTCTGAATTTTTATATTACATTCATTTGCTTGTGCTACTTGTGTTAGGGTCATGGGCATTGGGTTAACTCCCTTGCATTGAGCACAGAATATGTTCTTCGCACTGGAGCTTTTGATCATACTGGTAAACAATATTCGTCTCCTGAAGAAATGAAGAAGGTAGTGTTATAATTTCTTCTATCAATGAAACACATCTTTTTAATTCTTCTATTCTCTCTTTACAAGAACTATTATTGCTTCTTTTCCATGGATATATTCAAGTTTCCTACTCTCTCTCTCTTCTGTAGAAAAGTAATTCGATTTCCTTGTATAATTTAGGTTGCTCTAGAAAGGTACAACAAAATGAAAGGTAATGCCCCTGAGAGATTGGTATCAGGATCTGATGATTTTACCATGTTCCTATGGGAACCTGCTGTCAGCAAACATCACAAAGTTCGCATGACTGGTCATCAACAGGTACAACGTATACTGCTGCAACTCTGTATGATTGCAATCTCAGTTGTTGATTTCCTTGTTCTTAAAATTAAGTTGTATGTTTTTTTGCAGCTTGTAAACCATGTTTATTTCTCACCTGATGGGCTATGGGTGGCTAGTGCATCGTTTGATAAGTCAGTCAAGCTATGGAATGGAGCTACCGGAGAATTTGTTGCTGCATTCCGAGGTCATGTTGGGCCTGTATATCAAATCAGGTTTGAGCTGTTTCTATAATTTATTTCCATGCATCTTTTCTATTGTTTCTCAGGATTAATAATTATCTTGCATGTTGCCCTTCAGCTGGTCTGCAGATAGTAGGCTTCTTTTAAGTGGAAGCAAAGACTCCACCTTAAAGGTAAGTCCTAGGAACTTTATAGATTTCTTCGCCTTCTTCGGTATTCGAAGGTCCTAAGAAATTGTTGAGATTAATCTTTGGGCATTCTTTTCTAAACATACTCACATGCTCTAGTTTTGATGCGGTGTAGAAAGGAACCAAGTTAAAGTTAGATTTTATTTGTACTTTCTGACTCAGTTAACTGTAATTGTTCTGCCATGGCCTCATTGTTATATCATTATCCTTCTCTTCTTCAGCCTCTGCTACGTATATGTCCTTCTTGCCTTACTCTCCCTTAGATTCCCTCCTCCCCCTGTGCCGTCAATCCCAATCGCCAGTCCTCCCCTAAAAGTCCCGATTCATTAGTTGAATGGTAGTGTTTTTTAAAAGCTTGTTATTCTTGTTACAAGGTTTGGGATATTCGGACAAAAAAGTTGAAACAAGACCTTCCAGGGCATGCAGATGAGGTAAGCATGCTGCAAGCAATAACAGTCATAGAATCATCGATGTTGGTTTGCTGACATACTGGTGACTGATCTTTCTCCCCTTTCGGACAGGTTTTTGCCGTTGATTGGAGTCCAGATGGTGAGAAAGTTGCCTCTGGGGGTAAGGATAGGGTGTTGAAGTTGTGGATGGGCTGAAAGTCAATGGAGAGCCATATGGTTGAAATATCAATCATCTTATAGGATCAGCGATGTGTGCACCTGCAATAAACCAGGAACTACATAATCAGCTCAGATTGATTGGTAGAAACTTAATTTTTCGACATTGCGTGTGCGCTGCCTTGTGCCATGATCATTTTTTTTCCAGGATTGCTATGTGTATATCATATATATATATACTAGACATTGCAACTGATGTAATATCTTTTTTGAAGTGTAATGCAAATTTTATTTATTCATATGAATAGAGACTGAGCCATGGCCAAGACAAGCCCAGGTTGCATTGTAACAGAGACAAGTTTTAATCATATTCATAGTGTAATAGAGACATGTCAAATTATGTATACATGAATCGCATAAGTGCATTTTTTAAAGGGAGCAGTTACTTGTATCAATACACACATCCTTACTCGGCAGAAGAGTGGCATTGAATACCTACAATTCTTTTTAAAGAAAAGGACGGACCTCATTAAAAAAACCCCACTAAACTAGTACCGTTTGAAGATGATGCTAGTACCTAAGAGGGAAAAAATAGGGTCCATAGATGTATTACTAAGAAAAAAGATGACAAGTCATCACGTACAACATTAGAAAAAAATCTCGAGATAAATCGAGTCGAAATACAAGGGGAGGAGGACTTGAGGGCCCAAGAAGCTAAACTATGCGCAGTAGCGTTCGCAGAACGCTGAACATAAGTAATCTTGAAATTTCTACCATAGAGGCCTAGAAGGTCGCGGGCTGGGCCAAGGTGATCTCCAAGAATGGAGATATCCTCCGAGGTCCGAAAAAGCATATTGACAATCACCGCCGCGTCGGATTCCAAAGAGACATGAGTCCAACCTTTTTCATGGGCAAAGCGTATGCCGGCCGTAAGAGCATGAGCTTCTACTAGAGAGGCGTCGAAGCAGCCTAAAATTTGCGCAGCAAGGCTGCCCACCACAGAGCCAAGCTCGTCCCGAGCGATGACACCAATGGCAGCAGAACGTGAAGGGGGATCGAAAGCCCCATCAACGTTGACCTTAATAAAATATGCAAAAGGGGTGCCAACTTGGTTCCGAGTGGGCTGTGGGAGAAGTCGAGCGCACCGGAGGGAAACCGTAGCATGGTGGTCACGATGAAGACATAGGGCGGTAGAAAAAAAGATCCAGACAGGCTTCAGAAACTGCTCATGGACCCAATCATTCTGCCGACGCCAGAGATACCATAGAACAAAGAGACGAAGAGCAAAAGAGTCCAAGGAAAGAGAGACAACTGCTTCCTCCAACCAATCAATCGGCGTGGGCGTTGAACTAGTGACAAGGGAACGTGGGAAGCCTGCAAGAAGCGCTTCGACCGATGTTGGACAATCACAAAGAGTGTGGAGAGCAGTTTCTGAGGCATGCGAACAAAGGGGATATGTGCCAGGGGAAAGACCTGCATCATGAAGTCGATAGCCGGTGGGGAGGGCATCCCGCCCAAGGCGCCAGCCGAAAGTACGTACCTTAGGAATGACTGGTAATTTCAAGAGGAGCTTCCATATACGAGAGGGCCTGTTAGTAGAGGGAGCCGACTGTTGCAAGTATAAATAGTCCGACCTAACAGTGTAAATCCTTGAGTCATGGTCGCCCCAGAGGAGAGTGTCTGGCCGGGTGGCAGAAATGGGGACCCGAAGGATCGCATCTGCGTCATCACGCTGGAAAACCTCATGAACAAGTCGGTCATTCCACAAAGGCTGGCCCGAAATCATGAAATCACAACACCGAATTGGTAGTTCTTCATTATCCATATAAGTGTGTAAAAATCCATTTCGATTTTGATATAACAAATTGTTTAAGGGACTAAATTGTAAAACAAAATAAATTTTTAAGCATTCAAAAGTCTCACAAATCGACAAGAAAATTTTTCTAAGTCTGAAACCTAAACCCAAATAAATTTTCTAAGTGTTTTCAAAGCCAAATTCTTCAAATACGCCCAGGTATATCGATACGCCTTACGCATTTTGATACATATTTTTTACTATTGAAATTTTAATTGAACATACCGTTTCGATACGGCTTAGCCCGTTTCGATACAGCCTTCATCTGGGTTTGTATTTAAGCTTTAGCGTATCGATACGACAATGCTCGTTTCGATACGACATTCATATGGGTTTAAGTTTATGCTTTAGCGTACTGATATGACCTTCACCGTATCCATACGAGGTCTTAAAGATTTTCAAATCTTGCATTCATTAAAACGACCGTTGCCTTGTCAGTTATTGAAATCAACAACTTTGAAAAATTAGTTTACCCGTATCGATACGCCCTAGAGGTGTACTGATGCTTTTTTTGCAAATAGATTCTAGTGAGCAAAATTTGTATCGATACGGATATACCGTATCGATATGCCCCTAATTTTACACTAAGATCGTTTCGATTCACTATCACTCGTATCGATACGCATCTGCTTTTATTTGTAGAACAACTCTTTCTTTTTTGGCAAGTACCGATACGACTCTTTGTGTACCAATACGCCTGTTGTGGAGCCCGATATCTTCAACTGAAATGCTTTCTAAATGGTGGAGAAGTGGTGTTTTTGAGTGATTGTGGTGGAAGCAAAAAATGAAAGAATTTAACACAAGATTTAGAGTGGTTCGACTTTCTAACCAAAGCCTACATCCGCTACCTTAGCTCCCCACCAAGGATTTCAACCATTCACTAAGAATTCTTCCCCTTTTCAAGGATTAGGAGGCAACCTTTACAACCTAGACTCACTCACCAAGCCTAGCATCCAAAGCTCACAAATCGAGCTTTGGGAACACTCTAAAACAAAAGAATAATTAGCAAACTGAAATCCCTCTACAAGGTGTTTGTTTGCACTCTTAAGCACCACCCAAATGCTAATACACTTGAGCATACATTTATAATTAAGCTCACAAGTGTTGTCTATACAAGAAATTTGACAAATTGAGTACTAAGACATTTCTTGATCATATGATTGTTGACTTGAGGATCATTTGCCTTCCATAGATGCTTGGTGGTCTCTTTTATCTTCCCAAATGAGTTTCTAGCCGTTGGTGACTGTTGGGATTGAATTGGAGCCGTTTGGGGCTGATTTTCATGAAGATTTCCCAATCTGGTGCAAGGTGTATCGATACGTAGGGTACCCATATCAATACGGCCTCTTTGGAAAAGAGCTGTTAGACCTAAAAAATGAAGGCGTATTGATACACTTGAAGGTGTATCGATACACTTGAAGGTGTATCAGTACGACCTAGTTTGAAAATAGCTGTTGAGGGTGTGACATGTAGGCGTATCAAAACACTAAGAGGTGTATCGAAACACTTGACCAATGTATCGATACGTGTTTTGGCAGTGGTAAAAATACTGTAGCTGAAACCCTTAGGTGTATCGATATGGTGAAGGGTGTATCAATACGGTCTTGTTGAAAACTTGAGTTTGGCTACTTTAAAACATTTCAAACTCTTCCAAAACCTTTTGAAAACTCCTCAAACATATTTTCAAGTTGTTTGGACTTAAAATCATTTTAGAAGTCTTTTCAATTTAGTCAAAAACTAAATTTCAATTATTATATCAAAACAAATATCCTAACACCTGCTTACAAAACAACATTTATTGCGAGAAAAAGAGTCCCCAACGGATCTATTGATGACCTCAACTACCCAAACGGTTAGAAATCTTAGAGATCAAGATAACTTACTGTACAAGGCAACGAGAAGAAGTCCACATTCAACTCAAAGAAGTCAGAATTAAAGGTTGAATTTAATGCAAAAGCTACTTTGAAGACTTCTACTCCAAGGAGGACTTGAACTAGCTAATGCCTATATATACTTGACATATTTTGTAATTGTAGACAACTTAGGATTTCCTTTGGGTATAGCTTAGGTTTTCTTGCCGCCATTATGTTCTAAATTCTTTCTTGGGTTTGTGTTATGTTGTAAACTAGTGTGAGAACGGTTGTTTAGGAATTAAGTTTGTTTTTGCAATAAAACTTCAAGGTTTGCTTATTCCATTCTCTTCATAGTTTTCAATTAATTTCGAAAGATTAGTTGTCAACTATCTATTTGTTCGGTATCGAGAGAGTCGAACTCACGAAAGGGATAAGTACGATCCTCATCCTAATCAGGTGTTAATCAATTCGACCTAGACATAGGTGCGAGTTTAAGGCGGCTAAAAGAGGACAAACCAAGTTTGCTGTCTTTGCAAGATTCACACTGTGACGGGTATTATCTACAGTGGGCAACAACATAATTCTAACTTAGACATAAGCGGGATCAATATCGAAGCGTTCTGCTGAGCCTTGAAGTTCTACCGAGTTTTTTGTCGAGCCAATCGTCCGTTCCACTGCCGAGGCAGTGAAAGCATTGAAGCAACCAATTTGCCATCCTCCGCCGAGGCAGCAAAGTCTGGCAGCGCAAAGCAACTTAACCTATTCAACACAGTTTCACACTAGGGTGCAGCATAATCTGACCCATCCTATCACTTTGATCCTTTCTATCAATTTACTTGTGTTTTATTTATTTTTACTTCTTTCATAAACTAAAATTATTTGTGCATTTACTTTTTCTTGTGCAGGGATTACAATTCGATTGAGCTGTCTAATCCCTGTGGGAGACAATATCTTTTATACTATAACTTGACAGGAGTGTGGACTTGCGCTCATATTTAGAGAACACCCAAACGCTCTACAGGAACCTTATATACCATGACAACATCTTTGTTTACTTAGAATGTTCTTCAGATTCAGCTTGTACATTGTTTTTGCACACACTGCACTAGCATTGTAGTTTAATTCTGAGGTAATTTATGCTCTTCTCCTTTCACTAATATAATGTAGGTGCCACGGCCTTGAGGTGCTAAATCAAGTTTAAAATAGGTTTTTTCTTTCTGATTAATTTAAAGGACAAGTATGTTTAGGTTCTTAAGTACATTTTATATGCATTACATCTCATATTATTGCGGTTCTTAAGTACATTTTAGGCATATTTAGGTTCATGCATTGCATATTTACAATATTCTTTACTTTACCATGATTTTATTGATTATCTTTTATTTGGTAAGAAAAAGATATTGTTTTAGTTTAGTTTGCATTTCAGGGCTAGGAGTTGTCAGGAGGAAGACATACCAGAGGAGAGGATGCTGAGGCAGCAGACCAGAGAGCTGTACTGATGTAGTTCCAGGCAGAGAAAGCCGCTGCCGTACCTGCCACCAAGGGCAACAAGCTGAGGAATTGGTGTGCGATCTATAGAGCAGAAAATCCTGATTCCAACGATGCCATCCACTCAATTTTCTGACGCCTGGAGCAGCGAGCAGAGCCGCCGAAGGAGGAAATCGAGATAACTTGCGGTGCAAGGCAACAAGAAGAAGTCCACATTCAACTCAAAGAAGTCATAATTAAAGGTTGTATTTAATGCAAAAGTTACTTTGAAGACTTCTACTCCAAGGAGGACATGACCTAGCTAATGCCTATATATACTTGACATATTTTGTAATTGTAGACAACTTAGATTTTTCTTTGGGCATAGTTTAGGTTTTCTTGCCGCCATTATGTTCTAAATTCTTTCTTGGGTTTGGGTTATGTTGTAAACTAGTGTGAGAACGATTGTTTAGGAATTAAGTTTGTTTTTGCAATAAAACTTCAAGGTTTGCTTATTCCATGCTCTTCATAGTTTTCAATTAAGTTCGAAAGATTAGTTGTCAACTATCTATTTGTTCGGTATCGAGAGAGTCGAACTCATGAAAGGGATAAGTACGATCCTCATCCTAATCAGGTGTTGATAAGTTTGGCCTAGACATAGGTGCGAGTTTAAGGCGGCTAAAAGAGGACGAACCAAGGTTGCCGTCTTTGCAAGATTCACGCCGTGATGGGTATCATCTGCAGTGAGCAATAACAATATTCCGACTTAGACATAAGCGAGATCAATATCGAAGCGTTTTGCCGCGCCTTGAAGGTCTGCCGAGTTTGCTTCCGAGCCAATCATCCGTTCCACTGCCGAGGTAGCGAAAGCGTCAAAGCAGACAATTTTCCATTCTCCGCCGAGGCAGCAAAGTCTGGCAGCGCAAAGCATCTTAACCTATTCAACGCAATGTCACACTAGGGAGCAACATAATCTGACCCATCCTATCACCCTGATCTTTTCTTCAAATACTTATGTTTTATTTACTTCCAATTCTTTCTCAAACTAAACATACTTGTGCATTTAATTTTCTTGTGCAGGAATTACAATTCGAGTAAGCTGTCTAATCCCTGTGGGAGACGATATCTTTTATACTAACTTGACAGGTGTGTGCACTTGCGCTCATATTTAGAGAACACCCAAACGCTCTACAGAGGTGTGGGACACACTCGAGACCACTTATGAGGGAACCAACGGCGTAAAAGAAACCAAGATTGGACTCTTCAACTTGAGCTACGAGAATTTTAAGATGGAGCTCGATGAGAACGTCACAAAGATGTTTGACCGTTTCTCCGTCATCGTCAATAGACTCAAAGGCTTTGGAGAAGTCATCCCGAAGGCAAGCTTGTCAGGAAACTCCTCTATTCTCTTACCGAGTCATGAGATGGGAAGAGAACCGTCATCATCGAGGCAAAGGATTTGAAGAATTTGAAGCTCGATGCCCTTATGGGTTCTTTTCTTACTCATGAGATCATGAAGCAAGGTAGAGAAGAAGAGAAGAGAAGAGAAGAGAAGAGAAGAGAAGAGAAGAGAAGAGAAGAAAAGAAAAGAGAAGAAGATGGAGAAGAAAGAGGTAGAAAAGAAGAAAATTGGAATTGCTCTCAAAGCTTGACAAGAAGAGAACGATTCAAGTGAGGAGGAAGATGAAGAGATAGCCATGCTAGCCAAATGATTCACCCTTATTCATGAAGTTCAATAGAGGAAGAAAGTTCCACCGAAGAGGAGACTTTAAGAACAAGAAAAAGGAGGAGGAGAATGATCAACTCATATGCTATGAGTGCAAGAAGCCGGGGCACTTAAGAACCGAATGTCCCCAACTCAAAATGAAGAGCTTCGGGAAGAAGAAGAAGCTCAAGGAAAACGTTGCTACTTGGAATGATGAGGAATCATTCGATGGAGAGGAGCAAAAAGTTGCCAACCTTTGCCTCATGTCGTTTGAAGAGGATCCTAAGGTAACCTCTAACTCATCTACATTCTTTTTTTCTTTTGAAGAGCTTCAAGAAGCTTATGATAATTTACAAGAGGTTTATGACGAGTTGGTGGAGAAATTTAAGGAATCGATTTTGAAAAACAAGAAAATGATTTCTGATTTGAAAATTCAAAACGATTCTTTATCCAAAACCAACTCCGAACTTGAAAAGAAGGTTTGTGATTTACAAGACAATCTAAAGTATTTTGAAAAATAAAATGTTGATTTAAACAACATTCTTTCCGAGTTTCATGATCATCACCACAAGGAGGTGAACGATCTCAAAGCTTCTTTGAACAAAGTTAGGAAATCTAGGTTTGAGAAAGGTGAATCTTCAAAACCCAACTATGCGAAAAGAAACTTTGGCAACCACAAAAAAGGCTTCCAAAGGCCCTCAAGAGGTAAAAGGATTAGAAGTGTATAGGTTTCTAAGGAACTAGTTGCTTCTAATAATATTCATGCCACTGCTTTTTGGATTCCCAAGGTAACCAAGTTTTTAGGAGATAATACTCATGGACCCAAAATGATTTGGGTACCAAAAACTAAGGCTTAATTCTTTGTTTGTAGGGGGAGCATTGCTACAAGGCCAAAGCTACATGTGCAAACTCATGGTACCTTGATAATGGATGCTCAAGGCAATGATTTCTGATTTGAAAATTCAAAACGATTCTTTATCCAAAACCAACTCCGAACTTGAAAAGAAGGTTTGTGATTTACAAGACAATCTAAAGTATTTTGAAAAATAAAATGTTGATTTAAACAACATTCTTTCCGAGTTTCATGATCATCACCACAAGGAGTTGAACGATCTCAAAGCTTCTTTGAACAAAGTTAGGAAATCTAGGTTTGAGAAAGGTGAATCTTCAAAACCCAACTATGCAAAAAGAAACTTTGGCAACCACAAAAAAGGCTTCCAAAGGCCCTCTAGAGGTAAAAGGATTAGAAGTGTATAGGTTCCTAAGGAACTAGTTGCTTCTAATAATATTCATGCCACTGCTTTTTGGATTCCCAAGGTAACCAAGTTTTTAGAAGATAATACTCATGGACCCAAAATGATTTGGGTACCAAAAACTAAGGCTTAATTCTTTGTTTGTAGGGGGAGCATTGCTACAAGGCCAAAGCTACATGTGCAAACTCATGGTACCTTGATAGTGGATGCTCAAGACACATGACCGGTGACAAGAGTAAATTTTGGAGCTAAAGCCAAAAAGTGGAGGAGTAGTGACAATTTGTGACAACTCCAAAGGCCACATTGAAGGAATTTTCTCCATTGGTAATCACTCTTCCATACTTATTGATAATGTTTTGTATGTCAACAATCTAAAACAAAATTTATTGAGCATTAGTCAATTATGTGATAAAAGTTTTAATGTTCTCTTTGATGTAAATGGTTGTAAAATTTTTAACATTGAAACAAACAAAATAATGCTCATTGGTCATCACATAGGAAACATTTACATGGTGCATTTAGATGACATACATATTTCTAATGCATGCTTTGTTGCCAAAGATGGACATGACTCATGACTATGACATAGAAAACTAGGAAATGCAAGCATGAGTGTTTTAGAAAAAAATGTTTTCAAAAGATCTAGTTAGAGGTTTGCCTAAAATAAAGTTTTCACTTGATAAATTTGTGATGCATGTGCAAAAGGCAAACACAAAAGAGTCTCTTTTAAACCTATTAATGATGTTTCTACTAGTAGAGCATTACAATTGATCCATATGGATCTCTTTGGTCCTATTAGAACTATGAGCTTGGGTGGTAAATCATATGCATTTGTATTAGTAGATGATTATCCTAGATACACTTGTATTCTATCCTTAAGTACTAAGGATAAGGCTTTAGAAACGTTCATCACATTTTCAAAAATTACTCAAAATGATCTTGGTCAATCAATTGCTCATATTAGAAGTGACCATGGTACCGAATTTCAAAATTTAGGTTTTGAGAATTTTTGTAACTCAAATGGTATAAGCCATAATTTTTCCGCTCCTCGCACTCCTCAACAAAATGAAGTGGTTGAGAGGAAAAATCGAACTTTAGAAGAAATGGCTAGAACCATGCTTTGAGAGAATAATTTTCCTAAGTATTTTTGGGCGGAAGCCACAAATACCGCATGTTACATTATAAATTGAGTAATGATTAGGCCAATTTTAAAGAAAACTCCTTATGAGATTTTGAAATCTAAAAGGCCTAACATTAGCTATTTTCATCCTTTTGGATGCAAGTGTTTTGTTTTAAATAATGGAAAAGACAATTTAGGCAAATTTGATGCTAAAAGTGATGAAGCTATTTTCTTAGGATACTCTTTAAACTCTAAAGCCTATCGAGTATTCAATAAAAGAACTTTAGTTGTTGAAGAGTCTATATATGTAGTTTTCGATGATAATCTCCTTTCGAGGAAGGATTCTTGTGATGATGATGATGTAGGGATTTTTGAAGCTAATGACGATGGGAAATCATCAAAGGTGGATGAGGTTCCAACCAAAGAAGAAAAAGCACAAGATCCACCTCTAGAAGCATTGAAGGACATTTCTCTAGAGGAAAAGAAGGTCACCTACCCAAGGAAGTTCAACTATGTCAAATGTGGTGAGATTTTGGGTGATCCATTCAAAGGGGTAACCACTAGATCTTCTCTTAGACATGCTAGTAATGTTGCTTTTATATCCTACATTGAGCCTAAAAATATCAAAGAAGCATTAAAAGATGATTATTGGATATTGGCCATGCAAGAGGAACTAAATCAATTTGAGAGAAGTCAAGTTTGAACATTAGTTGACATGCCTAGTAATAAGTCTACAATAGGAACTAAATGAGTTTTTAGAAACAAGCTAGATGATAGTGGTAACATAGTGAGAAAAAAGGCTAGACTTGTTGCTCAAGTTTACACTCAAGAAGAGGGGATCAATTTTGATGAAACCTATGCACCGGTAGCTAGGATTGAAGCTATTAGGAAGCTTCTTGCATTTGCATGCTTTCATGAATTCAATCCTTTTCAAATGGATGTTAAAAGAGCATTTTTAAATGGTTTTATTAATAAAGAACTGTATGTACAACAACCACCCGATTTTGAGGATCCAAAGTACCCAAACCATGTTTTTTAACTTTCAAAAGTTTTATATGGTTTGAAACAAGCTTCTAGAGCTTGGTATGAAAGACTGTCTAGTTTTTTAACTGAAAAAGGTTTTGAAAAAGGAAAGGTGGATACTACACTCTTTATTAAAAGAAAAGACAAATATATTTTAGTAGTCCAAATTTATGCTGTTGATATTATTTTTGGTTCTACTGATGAATTACTTTGCCAAGAATTTGCTAAGTTGATGCAAAGTGAATTTGAGATAAGCATGATGGAGGAGCTTTCATTCTTTTTGAGGCTCCAAATCAAACAAAGGAAGGATGTCATCTTCATCAATCAAGCTAAGTACATCAAGGATATGCTCTAGAAGTTTGGCTTGGAGAATGTGAAACCTCAAGCCACACCAATAAGCTCTTCTACAAAGCTTGAAAAAGATGAAGGAGGTAAGTGTGTTGATTTAAAGCTTTATCTCTCTATGATTTGATCTTTGCTTTATCTTAACGCAAGTATATCTGACTTATGTTTAGTGTTTTCTTGTCTGCTAGATTTCAAGCTAGTCCTAGAGAATCACACCTTATATTCATTAAGAGAATCTTTAGATACCCTAGAGACACACCTTGTTTAGGCCTTTGGTATCCTAGAAATTCCTCTTTTGATTTACATGCTTTCTCGGATGTGGATTTTGGAGGTTGTAAGATACATAGAAAAAGTACCTCTAGTACTTTTCAATTCACAGGTAGTATGCTCATATCTTGGTTCTCTAAGAAACAAAATAATGTAGCCTTATCTACCACCGAAGTGGAATACATATCGGTAGGAAGTTGTTGTGCTCAAGTCCTTTGGATCAAGCAACAACTTTTAGATTATGGAATTGATGTAGGTACCATCCCTCTTAAGTGTGACAGCACTAGTGCCATATGTCTCACCAAGAATCCCATCCAACATTCTAGAACCAAGCACATAGAAATTAGACATCATTTCATTAGAGATTGTGTCTTGAAAAACGATATTGTTCTAGAATATGTAGACACCTTGAACAATTAGCGAACATCTTTACCAAATCATTAGATAAAGAGCGTTTTTGGTCTCTTAGGAGAGATTTAGGTTTAACTAGTCTTTCTTGACCCTTTAGAGCCTTTTTGGTGCAAAAATTGCTTGAATTTGATTGATTGCTATGCTTTTGTGATTTTGCTCCTCTACGCATCTATGCTTGCTTCTAGGGGGATTATGTATCTGTTTTTGATCATTCATAATGTTCATACATCATACACATGCATTTCGATTCGAGTAAAATCAAATTTTTGAGCTTCTTGTTGCTAAAAATGACATTTCTGGCACAAGCGTATCGATACGGTGTTTCACGTATCGATACGAGTTCTTGAACGTGTTTCGGTACAGTTTGACTTGTATCGATATGGTGTCGCGTATCGAAATGAATAATAGCAGTTTCGATGTGCCACGTGGCGTGTCGGTACACGTAGCCGTTGGAGTCTTTACATCTCATTAAAAGAGAGTTTCCAACTTTAATTCAAAATCTAACTTTTCTCCAAAACCCTAGAACTAAAAATCCCTATAAAATTCTCTCAAATCCCTCTATTTTTCCACACAAATATTGAAAATCTTTGAGGGCTTTAGGGTTATTCATCAAACCCCAGTGAAATCATTAAATTTGGTGCATCATCATCTTTTCATTCTTCCATAATCCTCATTCAAGTTATAAACCCTAACTTCTTTATTTTCTAATTTCATTATTATTTATACACTGATTTAGTTTCAAATATATATATTTAATATTTATATAACACGTTTTTCAAAGTTTTTGTAATTTTTTTTCAAATTGATTTTTTATTCGAATATAAAATTATACGATATATTTTTCAACACTGTTTTTCAAACTTTATTTTACCAAAAATTCGTTTTATACTTGTATATGTTTTTCAACTATACAATATAATTTTTTAATCATATCTTGACCATCAGATTAATTTTTGGATCGAATGTGATGATTTATGCATACATTTGTTTTTGTGGTTTGACTTTGATTTCAGGTTTTGATTATGGGTCCTAAGAAACGTGCAAGAAAAGAAATTGCCTCTAGTTCCAATCCTCAAAATCCAAATTTTGAAACCATTGGTAACAAACCAAATTTAACCCATATTCTTCAGAAGTGCTTTGATAACCCAAAATATGCAAAAGGCATAGATCATTTTAAAATCTTTCAAAGTTATAAAATCCAACGTGAGCACGTCGTTTCAATCCCGTTTTTAGGTTCCAAAAGATTTCATTTTAAATATCTTGAGCTTATGCACGAATGGAAGTTTATGCTAGGTTTACCCGAGTTTTGCTACAAAAATCTTGTCATTGCTTTTTATTCAAATGCTCGTTGTGTTTTAAACCAAGTGAAATCTGAGGTTGTTGCGATTTAATCATACCTTATGGGAAAAGAATTTCAAATTGATTCAACAACTTTAGCTAATGTTTTTGGGTTTGAGGATATTGGGATTGATGATGAGAATTCGTTGGGACATGTCCTTAGTGGCTTCGTAACTATTTTTGACGCTCAAGACATTCACCTACTGAGCAGTTTGTGGTTTCGACCATCCGGTGGGAAGTTCTCTTCGATCCGTCAAGTTGATGACTTTTGGATCCGATGCTTTTGTGAGGGTAAGCGTCTGAACCTAGCTCAAATCATGTTTGCGGAAATTGTATACGTTGTGCAACATCGCCACACCACCCTTGTATCATCCTTCACCTATGGCACCGCCCTAAGCCACTTGTTCCACAAATTGGAGATCGATTGCTCTCATGATCTTGCTGAACCTCTCACCGAGACAATTGATGAGCCATCTCTCCACCGTGCCAAGTTTACATATTTTGGTGGAGAATGGATCTAGATGGCCGATCTTCTTCAAGGCGCTCAACCCGCTCCTCAAGTTCCTTAAGCACCGGTTGATCAACCTTCCATGGAAGCTCTCATGGCTTATCTCAATGATCAATTTACTTCCTTGGGCATTAATATTGCTTCGTTTGATACAACCATGACCTCTGGGTTTGCCGCGATTGACACACGCTTTACTTCTTTGGAAGAGAGAATTCTTGCCATTGAAAACCGCCAAGCTTCGATGGACATATCTCTTACCGCTTTTCATGGCGAATGGCGTCAACCTCATGGAACAAATGCAAATGATGATGAGGATGAGGATGGAGATGATGAAGACGCTCCCTAGTTTTTTCATTGCATCTGATGTAATATCATATTAGGATTTCTATTTTATGCACCTATGTTATTTGCTTATGAACCTATGCTTTGATTTATGTTTTGTTTTAGGATTAAGGTTGGATTTGAATTATGTTTCTTTGGATTATGATTTCAGTTTTAGTAATCATTATGTTGCTTTAATTAATGATTTGTCTATGCTTAAATGATTATATATTGCCTTGAGTTTATCTTATTGATTTTGATCTAACAAAAGGGGGAGAAGTATATGAACCCAAATTGTTTTTAAGTTTTTCCAAAGTTAAGAGCCTTTTTAAGCTTCAAGTAAGGGGGAGTATTTTTCAAAACTACTTAAAAATTTAGTTTGGTTTTGTTATATCAAAAAAGGGAGATTGTAAAACTCATTTCGATTTCGATATAACAAATTGTTTAAGAGACTAAATTCTAAAAGAAAATAATTTTTTAAGCATTCAAAAGTCTCACAAATCGAAAAGGAAAATTTTCTAAGTCTAAAACCTAAACCCAAATAAATTTTCTAAGTGTTTTCAAAGCCAAATTCTTCAAATACACCCAACCGTATCGATATGCCTTAGGCGTTTCGATATGAATTTTCACTACTGGAATTTTAATTGAATATACCGTTTCGATACAACTTAGCCCGTTTTGATACGGCCTTCATATGGGTTTGTATTTAAGCTTTAGCATATCGATACAACAATGCATGTTTCTATACGACATTAATTTGGGTTTAAGTTAATGCTTTAGTGTATCGATATGGCCTTCACCATATCGATACATGGTCTTAAAGATTTTCAAATATTGCATTTATTAAAACAACCGTTGCCTTGTCAGTTATTGGAATCAACGACTTTGAAAAATTAGTTTACTTGTACCGATACGCCCTAGAGGCATACCGATGCATTTGTTGCAAACAAATTCTAGTGAGCAAAATCCGTACTGATACAGATATACCGTATCGATACGCCCATGATTTTAAACTAGGATCGTTTCGATACGCTATCACTTGTATTGATACGCATCTGCTTTTATTTGCACAACAACTCTTTCTTCTTTTGGTAGGTACCGATACGGCTCTTCGTGTACCGATACACTTGCCTACCAAACTGTTGGGTCACGTCGGCACGCCCCGTGGCGCAGCAAAAAAAACGACGTAATCCAGCCAAGATCCATGTATAGGAACGAATCCGGGGAGAAAAGATGAAGAGTTACCTTTTAAAACTTCTAGAAACTGGAAAACCGATGGTATGTCAGAATAACCACGTCAAGTAAAACCAGAATCATCACAGGTTCACAACGATCTCTACGGAGTCCACCCGAACAAAACGAAAAAAGTTTCCGCCTCCCTAACAATTAGGGATAAATTTCGACAGGTTTGAACACCTTCCAGGGAGAAGTCGAAATCCCTCCAAGGATTCATGAGGGAGTCTGAAATCGACCAAGAGTTCAACCGGGACTTGCAATCGAGCAAGGGAACCTTTAGGGATTTTCCGGGGGGCAAGTAGAACACCAAAAAAATATCGAACAGCTTCTCAGAGAGCTTTCTGGGATATGTCGAATTCCAGTGAGGAATCCCTAGGGGTGTTGTTGAAATCTTCAAGAGGAGGAAGAGGGATGATTTGGTTGCTAGCCCTTGTCCCTTTAAATAATATTCAGAGACTTAATTCTAGCTGAATACCTTAAATCCAAGTTCAACCAAAATTCATAGAATCTAATTCTACTTGAAATTGGTTTATATTAAATATACATTATATTTAATAATATTAAATAATATATATATATATATTTAATTATGTAGAATCTTATTCTACATAAAACATGGATTTAAATATACATTATATTTAATCCAAATATATATATTTTAATTATATAGAATCTCATTCTATCTTTACTTGGATTTAAATATATTTAAATATATATTTTTAATTATGTAGAATCTATTTCTACATAAACTTGGAATTAAATATACATTATATAAATTCCAAATATATATTTAAATTTCTAGAATCTTATTCTATAATATTTTAGTATCTAAATATTTTCCATACTCTAAATAATATTTGATAAATACAATATTTATCCAATATTGTTCCCATTTAAGGGAGTTGCCGATTTCCCCTATCCCATAGGGGATTTTCGGCAACCTCCCTAAAATAGGGAGTATGGTTTCCAATTTTTTGTTCGTTTCATTCGAAGGGCGTGACCCTTGTAGGTTCATGCAACGTTAGCAGCAAAATTAGAACTGTTCTAATTTTACAAACAATGAGTGGCATCTAGCAATACATCATTGCTACCTAAGTTGCATGAAGTCATGGTTTGACTTTCCTAATTCCCGAATAAACTTCTTTTATGTATTTCATCCTTTTGTCCTTTATATCTTAGATGAACAAAAGTCATGGGTTAGTCACACTTGCGTTGTCCATCTAGTGTTTCTTGATGTCTTGAGTAGATTATGATAAACAAATCTCTATGATATCTCATATCATAATATTCGAGCATGGCCATGCATTTTCTAATCTCACTCAATCAAGTGGCCGAAGATATTTCTCCCATTATGTAGGAGGGACAAATCCTTTCTTGATCAACCATATTTCACTACATAGGTCATCACGTACCCAATCATCAGTCTTTATAATGTAGTCAGTTACGACACACGTTTGACTATGTCAAAATACGTAAATCTTTATGTTGAAATCATGTTGATCTCAAGTCTGAGGATTATACATATGTTTATCATGAGCAATGTTGTGACTGTCACATAATTACCCAAGAAACATACTCATAGCGGGTCAATCCAGTATGTTGTTCTCTAACAAATACTTATGTGTTGATTTTGACATCTCTATGTCAATGACAACGCTTGTCATCAACCACATATTAGTTTTTATATATTATCACTGTCCATACCCGTAATAATATTCGACTAAGGATCCTATTTAACAATAATCATATTATTGTATGGACATTATTATCCAATGGTTAGTTTGATGCACATAAACATACCAAATGATAATAACGACAATGCCATTACTTGATAAATCTAGTAAAATAGTATGTATATTCAATCATCATATGATTGGTCTTTGGGCATACTCCAACAATCTCCCACTAGCACTAAGACCAATCATTCTCGTATCTAATACGATATGACTTAGTGTAACTGACATGCTTATGCTGTGTCAAAAGCTTTGTCAGGGAGTTGACAAAGTTATCAACTTTGTGCGTATGTTGCATACTTTCACATCTCCAAGATGTAAGTACTTTAGAATATGTTTGGATTTATTGATGAGATCTGGGTTCTATTTGCTTACGCAAAGGTTCCATCATAACAGAGTTATGTAGCATCTAATATGCTGGGAACAACCCTTAGTTCAGAAGTGAACCCTTTAGATCCAAACATCCTTCTTTATTACTATGTCGACTGTAATACATTCAGCCTATGTTGTAGAGTTAGATACTATCTCATGTTGCTAACTCGCAATATCTATTATTAATTCAAAACGGATTGCGATCTTTTAGTTCCTTAAAACTTCAAAGGTATTCTAGAACAATTCTTAGTCCATATCTTATATGACGTTTCGAAAAAAAAACACGATTAAGTATGAGAGTTGTTTTTCTAGTGTGTAAAGAAGTCGAAAATGACTTGTTCTGAATCAAAACATGTCTAACATATTTGATTCTCTTTCAAAGACTTTTCGTTCCACTTGTGGGATTTAATTATGGGACAATCCCATATTCTTTGAAAGTTCATCAAACTTTAAATATTCTTGAATTTGATCTCATCAAATTACCTTAATAGTTTTTATGAGTTTGAGATTAGTCATTTGTTTTATTTATCTTATAAATATTATTGATTTGATTAGTTTAAAGATCATTGATTCGTTGTGCCATAAGAGATTAAAAGCATAACATTTATTTAAATAATCTCAAAATTAAAATATCTTGTCATTAGAAGATAACTAAAACTTAGGCACAAAATAATAATCTTAAAAACTAAAACAAATCTATTTAAGCAAAAACACATGTCCTAATGGATGATGTAGCAACTCTTGCTTTATTTCCATTCGCAGGTCCATGTCTATTCTGATGCCTTCTCTTTAGAAGCCTCTGAGGTTGATGCCTCACTCGTTTTTGCTTTCTTCACTTCTTGTAGGTGTGTGGGGCAGTTTCTCTTCCAATGTCTGGTCTTGCCGCAATGGAAACATTTCCCATCCTTCTTGATTCCTTTCTTAGGTTTCAATGCCTCCTTTCCATCGGTTTTGGTCTTACCATCACCTTTAGACTTTGCTGCCGATTTACCTTTCTTCTTGCCCTTGCGGACCATCAGAACAGGTTTAGGTCCTACCTTCTTCAGGTTGATTTCAGCAGTTCTCAACATGCCGAGCAACTGTGACAGCGTCTTGTTAATTTCATTTATATTGAAATTAAGGACGAACTGATTGAAACTACCAGGCAACGATTGTAGGATGACATCAGTAGCTAATTCGTCTTTCAGCGGAAAGCCGAGCTTCTCCAACGTTTGGATGTAGCCCATCATTTTGATGACGTGAGCTCCTACGGGAGATCCCTCACTCATCTTGCATTGAAACAGAGCTTTAGAGGTCTCGTACCTCTCTTGACGAGCTTGCCCTTCATAAATCTCCTTGAGATTTTGAATCATATCATAAGCTACCATGTCCTCATGTTGCTTCTGAAGCTCAGGGGTCATGGAGGCAAGCATAAGGCAACCGACATCCAGCATGTCATCCATGTGTTTTTTAAACTTGTCTTTGTCAGCTCTGGAAGCATGGCAACCGGTTCATCAGGAACAGGTTCTTCAATGACATATTCCTTCTTTTCCTGTTTGAGAACAATTCTCAAATTGCGGAACCAGTCAAGGAAGTTTATGCCATTGAGCTTATCCTTCTCAAGGATAGATCGCAGAGATAAGAGTATTATTTGCCATTAATTCTACAACAAAGAAAATATGCTACATAAGTTTTACTAAATTTTAAAATTTATAAATAGGTCTTTACTATAAATTTACTCCCACTATTTTCTTCAAAATTAAAAGCCCTCTAGTTTTAATTTCGGAAAAACGTTTCGATAGTTTTTCTAGTAAGCGAGGATCCGTATTTCACCATTCCTAAATCAGCTTTGGCTAGTCTTTTAGGAAATGGTTATTTAGGTAAGTAACACCTTACTAATTACATCTCATGTAATTCCTCATCTTTTGGCGAATAACTCTTGTTCTTTAAATCATCTTATGATTATCCAAAACTTTTAACCACTAGGTTTTCTAATCCTATTAGAACAACCCGGCAAAGTCAATACTAGTATCTCAACCGACGAATATCACTAGCTTATTCTTCGCGTTTAACTAAGATAAATAAATGTGACATTGCTTTGGCAAAGCTCGCATTATATCGATCGAAGCTTTAACGAGGGTAAATATTGGATGGTTAAAACAGACTTAGAATTATAGTGAGGGATTTACTTAATTATCTCATCATTTTAACATTGATCCTATCAATAGAACTATGTTTAATTATGCTTATAAAAAATCTATTGCATCACATACAAGGTAAATATAAGCGGTAAATAAATATGCAATGATTATAGCCCTTCTTAACCTAAGGCGACCCGTCCCAAGCCAATGATAGGACCATTCTACTGAAGATAGAATCTTCTTCTGAAACGCCCAGTCCACCAGGGAAGGCCCACCACGCTGCTACCTTGGTTCTTGCTTTATCTCCATGAGTTTTTACAATTTTCAGAAACTTGCGTTACATGCGAGGGAGTGAGATGAGAAGAGAAGTACAACAGAAGATAGAGAAAGGCACGACACGCAGGCCGTATTTATTAAAACCAAAACTATAAAGGCTATGGGCTATAACCATGCAAAACAAACACCGTGCAATCTAACATGTATTTCAAACATCGTGCGAACAAAGTAACGACGTGTTTATGGAGTTTTAAACTAATTATCCCTATGTTGCGGTTAATGGGCCAAAGAAGGATCACGAGGTTTCATAAACCATTTGCGTTAACGAACAAATGCACCAGGTAGGTCAACATGAAAGAGAGGTGGCACACTAGGCACACTTAAGTACCAGGTCTTTGATGATGCCAATCCTAGACATGCATTTTTCATAACGTCTAACCATAACTCTTATGGATTCACCGTGAAAGATAGTTTGATCACTTTTATCAAATTAGAAGCCCTTTCAGAGATTTCATAAATCTATGAAACTACAAACAACTACTTGTTCTCTAGACTAACTATTAGTCTCAACATGTTAACATTTAAAATTGAAGCAACCTAACATAGTTATGATTAACTCTTAATCATTCAGTGATAATCGAAATAAGTCTTTATTAGGTGTGATACGATAAACGATAAATATCTAAATCGAATCAAACAACATGCATCTCATACATAAACATCATCCAAGAATTTAAGTCCGAATTCGTATGATACAAGTGGCTCTGATACCACTGTTGGGTCACGTCGGCACGCTCCGTGGCGCAGCGAAAAAAAAACGACATAATCCAGCCAGGATTCATGTACAGGAACGAATCCGGGGAGAAAAGATGAAGATTTACCTTTTAAAACTTTGGAAACTGGAAAACCGATGGTATGTCAGAATAACCACGTCAAGTAAAATCGGAATCGTCACAGGTTCGTAACGACCTCTACGGAGCCCACCCGAACAAAACGAACAAAGTTTCTGCCTCCCTAACACTTAGGGATAAATTTCGACAGGTTTGAACACCTTCTAGGGAGAAGTCGAAATCCCTCTAGGGAATCCTGAGGGAGTTTGAAATCGACCAGGAGTTCAACCGAGACTTGCAATCGAGCAAGGGAACCTTCAGGGATTTGCCAGGGGGCAAGTAGAACACCAGAAAAATATTGAACAGCTTCTCAGAGAGCTTTCTGGGATATGTCGAATTCTAGTGAGGAATTCTTTAGGGGTGTTGTCGAAATCTTCAAGAGGAGGAAGAGGGATGAATTGGTTGCTAGCCCTTGTCCCTTTAAATAGTATTCAGAGACTTAATTCTAGTTGAATACCTTAAATCCAAGTTCAACCAAAATTCATAGAATCTAATTCTACTTGAAATTGGTTTATATTAAATATACATTATATTTAATAATATTAAATGAAATATATATATATATATATTTAATTATGTAGAATCTTATTCTACATAAAACATGGATTTAAATATACATTATATTTAATCCATATATATATATATTTTTATTATATAGAATCTCATTCTATCTTTACTTGGATTTAAATATATTTAAATATATATTTTTAATTATGTAGAATCTAATTCTACATAAACTTGGAATTAAATATACATTATATAAATTCCAAATATATATTTAAATTTCTAGAATCTTATTCTATAATATTTAAGTCTCTAAATATTTTCCATACTCTAAATAATATTTGATAAATACAATATTTATCCAATATTATTCCCATTTAAGGGAGTTGCCGATTTCCCCTATCCCATAGGGGATTTTCGGCAACCTCCCTAAAATAGGGAGTATGATTTCCAATTTTTTGTTTGTTTCATTAGAAGGGTGTGACCCTTGTAGGTTCATGCAACGTTAGCAGCAAAATTAGAACTGTTCTAATTTTACAAACAATGAGTGACATCTAACAATACATCATTGCTACCTAAGTTGCATGAAGTCATGGTTTGACTTTCCTAATTCCTGAATAAACTTCCTTTATGTATTTCATCCTTTTGTCCTTTATATCTTAGATGAACACAAGTCATGGGTTAGTCACACTTGCGTTGTCCATCTAGTGTGTAGAACTAAGGTTTTGATATAATATTTGAAAAATGTTTTGAACTAAATTGAAAAGAATTTAAAATATGTTTAAAATGTTTTGACTTTCCACCTATATCGAATATACATTTTAAAGTAAAAAATTAGCCAAAATTGAGTTTTTAAGTGAAAGTTTTGAAACCATCATATAAGGTTTCGAAACCTCTATGGGCAGTAAGCTATTGTTTTCGAAACTACCCATCAAGTGAGGAGGAAAGTGAAGATGAAGAGATGGCCTATCTCTTCAACAAATTTGCCCAGTTCATGAAGAGAAAATAGAAAAATCCAAGCATGGATCGATGAAGAAGATGAAGGACTCCCACAAATCCAAAAAGAATGGATCATCTTCAAAACAAGCATATGTGGCCACATGGAGTGATGAAGACTCCACCGATGATGAAGTAGCCCACCTATGCTTGATGGCCCTCAATGAGGGGGAGGTAACTTCTAACTCATCTATTTCAAATTCTTATACATTTGATGAGTTGCAAGATGCCTATGATGATTTGTTTTTGGAATTCAAGGCATCATTTTCTAAAAACAAAAAGTTGATTTCAAAAATAAAAATTGAAAATGATTTGCTGTCCAAAACAAATCTTGAACTTGAAGCAAGATTAAAAGATTTTGAACAAAAATGTTTTGATTTACAAAATTTGCTTCTCAAAGTTCAAAAAGAAAAAGATTTGATTTCCAATGAACTTGAAAAGAAAAATAGTTTTGGAAAATCAAACTTTTATGTAAGACAATCTAGTGCCCCTAGATTTGTGAATGTAAAATGTTTTAGAAGTGTTTGGGTCCCAAAAGGACTAACCACTTCAACTAAGAAGGATGAAATTGAAAAATGGATTCCTAAGGGGACTAAATTTTGTGATACTAATGTCTATGGATCCAAAGCAATTTGGATACCAAAAATTACTTGATTGTCTTTTGCTAGGTGTGATGAAGAGTGATCAACAAGTCAAAAATTGAGGGGGAGCTCCATGCACACAAAGGAAGAACACTTGAAGAAGGAAGGCTTCACATCCTCCCTTGAGTTCAAGTGTGGTAAAATCTAGTTGCTTTAGTGTTTATTTGATTTATTTTCTTTTATGTCAACTAGATATTCATATATGTTGAACTAACATTCTCATGATGCTTTGAGTAAGGGGGAGCCAATTTTTAAAACCAAAATTTTAAGTGTGTCAAATTTTTTTTGCCTCCTATGTTATCTTGAACTTAAATGTCATTTTAAATTCTTTTTAATATAACAAAAAGGGGGAGAAATGGTTTGAAAAATTGAATTTTCAAATTGAATTTTCAAATGAATAAGAGGGAGCTTTATTTGATTTCATATCTTAATCTCTTATTCACAATTTTAAAGTTAAAGGGGGAGAATCCCAAACAATTTTTCAAGTTGGTTTTATCATATCAAAAAGGGGGAGATTGTAGAACTAAGGTTTTGATATAATATTTGAAAAATGTTTTGAACTAAATTGAAAAGAATTTAAAATATGTTTAAAATGTTTTGACTTTGCACCTATATCGAATATACATTTTAAAGTCAAAAATTAGCCAAAATTGGGTTTTTAAGTGGAAGTTTCGAAACCATCATATAAGGTTTCGAAACCTCTATGGGCAGTAAGCTATTGTTTTTGAAACCTTAACAAAGGTTTCCAAACCTCTATTAAGGTTTGGAAACCTTGGCACAAAGGTTTCGAAACCTCTATGAAGGTTTCGAAACTTTGGCCCTGTAACGGCTCCAAAACATCCCCAAACGGCTATAAACGACTAGTTTTTACAAATCCCCTCTTAAGGTTTCGAAACCTCTTCAATGGTTTCGAAACCATTGTGTAGGTGAACATTTAAAGCTCGACTTTAATGGCTTCCAACGGCTCCAAAACATCCCCAACGGCCATAAACGGCTAGAAACTCAATTGGGAGTATAAAAGGGACCTCCTAGCATCTTGTAATCATCAATGCTTCAATTGTTACAACATTATGATGTCAAAATTTTTCTAGAGCTTTAATTGTACATTTCTTGCTTAGACAATACTTGTGAGCTTACATTGTTAAATTTGCTCAAGTGTTTAGGTTTTTGGTGAATGCTTAGAATTGCAAACAAACACCTTTTAGAGGGATTTCTAGTTTGCTAAGTCTTTCTTTGTAAAGAGAGTGTTCCTTCAAGCTTTGGGTAGAAAGCTTTGAGGGTTGTAACGGTTTCCTCCTAATCCGAGAAAAGAGGACGAAATTCTTAGTGAATTTGTTGGAAATCCTTAGTGGGGAGCTAAGGTAGTGGATGTAGACCTTGTTTAGAAGGTTGAACCACTATAAATCCTTGTGTCACTTTGCCAATTTTTCACCTCCCACTAAAACACCCAATTATCCAACTTCTCCACACTTGGCAAGCAAGAACGGTTGATCGAATCGAGCACCCTAAATCTCAACATAGTGTTTCTTGATGTCTTGAGTAGATTATGATAAACGAATCTCTATGATATCTCATATCATAATATTCGAGTATGGCCATGCATTTTCTAATCTCACTCAATCAAGTGGCCGAAGATATTTCTCCCATTATGTAGGAGGGACAAATCCTTTCTCGATCAACCATATTTCACTACATAGGTCATCGCGTATCCAATCATCAGTCTTTATAATGTAGTCAGTTACGACTCACGTTTGACTATGTCAAAATACGTAAATCTTTATGTTGAAATCATGTTGATCTCAAGTCTGAGGATTATACATATGTTTATCATGAGCAATGTTGTGACTGTCACATAATTACCCAAGAAACATGCTCATAGCGGGTCAATCCAGTATGTTGTTCTCTAACAAATACTTATGTGTTGATTTTGACATCTCTATGCAATGACAATGCTTGTCATCAACCACATATTAGTCTTTATATATTATCACTGTCCATACCCGTAATAATATTCGACTAAGGATCCTATTTAACAATAATCATATTATTGTATGGACATTATTATCCAATGGTTAGTTTGATGCACAGAAACATACCAAATGATAATAACGACAATGCTATTACTTGATAAATCTAGTAAAATAGTATGTCTATTCAATCATCATATGATTGGTCTTTGGGCATACTCCAACACAAACAACATTTATTGCGAGAAAAAGAGTCCCCAATAGCTTTATTGATGACCTTAACCACCCAAACTTTTAGAAATCAATGAAGGGGTATAAAATCAAGTCTCCAAAGCTATATCAACAACTAATGATCAAGTGAAAAACATTCAAGCAAAAATCCAATCTATTTGAGCCTTTAGAGTCAAACCCTTGTTCCAAACTTGTATAATCTTCATTGTAATCCTTTATTTCAAGTTTGGGAAGAGTGCACTTGTAATTGGGAAAATTATTCACATATTGTGAGGCTATTTTTCATTTGCCAAACACTTATTGTAAAAGAGTGACTTTGATTAAGCTTTAGGTAGAAATCTTAATCTGTTTGCAATAGTTTCCTTCTAAGCCTAGAAAAGGGGACGAATTCCTTTAGTCAATTGTTTAAAATCCTAAGTGGGGAGCTAAGGTAGTGGATGTAGAGCTTGTTAGAAGATTGAACCACTCTAAATCTCTTGTCCATAAATTTTTATCTTTACACTTTACTTCCCTCCAAAATTTTAATTACCAATTCACCCCCTCTTGGCCATTTTCCATCGATTAATCATCTCAACAGTGTCCATGAGGGAGACAGGGTAGGGCCCACCCCAGCGTTCCTGATGCATCCAAACCTAACTGTCAATACCCATGGTATAGAAAAAACATTCCCGTAATAGGGACAAAGCTTTGTAAAGCCCTTTCCAAGTGAAGGAAGAAGTCATGGGGAGGATGCATCGAAGATATTCCCTGAAGAGAATTATCTGGCCTTGAAGTCATGAGAGAGAAGAGTATCCGGCTCCGAGATGAAGCGCCACAGCTGCTTTCGTAGAAAGGCAACATTAAAAAAGGTGAATATCTCGAAATCCTATGCCTCATACTTACTTTGGAGTGCACATGTTGGTCTATGAGACAAATGGCCATCTGCGCTTATTGTTCAGGCCAAACCACCAGTAACAACGCATAGATCGAGCTATGTCATCCACTACGTTCTGGGGCAAGAGATAGCAGGACATAACATATTGTGGAAGGGCTTGGGCGTCAGACTTGAGAAAGATCTCCCATCCACTGTATGAAAGAATATGCTTAGTCCAGCTAGTAAAACGAGAGCCCAATTTATCACGCACGAGCCCAAAGCTTCTGACCTATTCCGGCCGATAAGGAGGGGGATGCCCAGGTAGATGCTCGGGTCATCTACTTCTCGAACTCCAAGAATATCATGCACAACAGCTTTATAAGTCGGGGGAGTGCTCGAACTGAAAAAGATGGTGGACTTGTCAAAGGCTTTATAACTCGGGCGTAGAATGTAATTGACGAAAGACATCTCATGATGATGTTGACCCAAGTCGGAGCAAAGTCCAACTTGAGCGTAACTGCACGTAAAAACGACCATTCGACCTAGTCAAAGGCTTTTTCCATGTCAAGCTTAAGAGCAGCACCCCTAAAAGCAGCAAAGCGCGGGCCTTGTAAGGAGTGAACAAGTTTGTGCATAACTAGGATATTATCCGAAATCGAGTGTCCTTTAATAAAGGTGGCTTGTGTCTCATTTATACAGAGAGGAAGAATAGGCTTCATACGATTAACAAGTACCTTCACCACCGTCTTATAGATGACAGTGCAAAGGATGATGGGGCGAAGCTACTTCATGGTCGTAGGGGTAGGAACCTTTGGGATGAGAACAATGATAGTTTTGTTGATGGAGGCCATGTCAGCATCGCTGTAAAAGAGGTCAAGGCATAAATCAACAAAATCGGGCCCAATAGTGTCCTAATGTTGCCTAAAGAAGCCACTAGGCAAACCATCAATATTGAGGGCCTTAAAAGGGTTAATATCTCGAAAGGCAACAGTCACCTCATCGGTAGTGAAATCCATAGTTAGCTTGTCGTTCATATCTGGAGGAACATAATGGAGACATTGTCCAAAAGCCGCGAATCCGTCAATAGTGAAGAGAACGCAAAGAGGGAACAAAAATAGCTCGAAACCACATTCGTAATGCCTTTGGCATCATCTTGCCAGTGTCCATCCGCATTGAACATGCCTTGGATAAAATTCTTCCATCGGCGACTAGATTCTCTAGCATAGAAAATAGGAGGTGTTTCGGTCCCCTTGGGGAAGCCACATTACCCTCGAGTGTTGGGCCTAGTAAGCCTCATGTTGGTCCAACAAGTGGCATAGCTCACATTTGGCAGCTAGAATGACTTCCATTTTAGAGTCAAAAAGTCGATGGCTCAGACATGAATTGATCTGAGTTTGAAGATCCTTAATTCCTTTCCAGGAAATGTCCCGATGATCATCTTGCCACGACTTAAGAGCATCACCCACTGCAGCAAGCTTGTTGACAAATGAACATGTCGTGTGTCGCCAAGTAGCCTGGACCGTAGAAACACAACCCTCTTCTTGCACCCAACAAGATTCGAAGCAGAAGAAATCCCCTCGGGCCCTAGGCCCAAGTGGTGGTCGGCTCTAAACAGTGTCCAAAATGCTGAAGCAGTGGTCGGAGTTAGCACTGTATTCCAAGTGTAACACCCCGATTTTGGGCCTAGGTGTTTTGCAAGTCGGGTTGGGCCGGTGGAACCGGTATCGGTTGTTCGAACCGTTTAAAGATGGTTTAGGGAAATCAAGGTTCGGGATGGGGTAAAAATATGACAAAAATTTCTAAAATCCTATAAAATTATATTTAAGAGGTTGGTTAAATCAATTTTGCAAAATGAGTTTTTAAAAGTGTACACTTTGGGTAGTGACCAAAATGTAAAGATTTAAAAGTTGGGAAAAATGTGTTTTTCAAGAAGAGTCAAAATCTTAGAATCTTTAGGGAGCTACTTGGCAATTATGCCCTTTCCCTAATTTGGCATGTGTTTTAAATGTTTTTTAAAAATTAAAAAGGCTTTTGATTTATTAAATGAGAAAGTTAGTTAATCGGTTAACAAAAATTTTGACGAGCTTTCATTTCTTTCTTTCACTTCAGCCAAACACTCTCTATTTTCTCTCAATTTTCCAGAATTTCTTCACTCTCGAATCCTCTTTTGATTTCCATCTTTTCCTAGTTGATTTCTTTCATTTTCTCAAAGTTTCTTTCAAGCACATCTTACCAAATTAGAGGAGAAGCAAGGATTGGAGGTAAATTTCATGCTAACCCTCTAATCTAGGTTCTTTAATGAAATTCCAAAGATATTTGACTCTTTATTAATAATTTTGATTGAGGTTTTGTTGTTAGTTTGATAAATTATTGAAATCTTGATAGAAAATGGATTTTAATGTGATTTTCAGAGTTTGATTGATTTGGCTAGTTTGTGATTGTTTCTAAATGAGTTTTGAAAGGTTTTTGGTGTTGAAGTAGAGTCTTAATCATAGAGATCCCGAAATCCTTGAGTTTCTTGATTTTGAAGTGTTTTTGGGGTGTTCTTGAGGAATCCGAGTTGCTGGATGTATAAGGATGGTTTTAAGTTGTTTTGGATGTCGATTAATGCCTAAAATGTGTTGGAGGTGTTGGGTAATGGCTGGGATGTGGTTAGAGGTCAATCGATTGAGTTTTCGGTTGCTTCAGATAGGTGTTTTGGTGCTTTAGAGCAGGGCTGCAGGAATTCTTTTGAGTGCCGGTGTTTTGGATGCATTTTAATGCGTGAAACCTCTCTTTTAATGTGTTGGAAACAAGGGATAGTAGTCCAGAATCAAATGAAGTGATTTTGGAGCCTTCGAACAATCGATAGTTGCATCGGCAAGCATGGTTTCGCAAGTCGGCGAGTGGAACTTGGTTTTCCAGCGTGGAAACATTTTAGAAAAGGTTTGGGGAACTTAGTAAGAGCTTGATACGCTTTACTAAGTTCGGAAGTAAGTAAAGTGAATCTCTCTCGGATTGTGCTATTGTGAGACTTTGAATGCACTTGTTTTAATTGTGTTAACCTAATGTTTTTAAAACATGTTTTTGAGTATATGCAATGTGGTTGATGATGCCATGTGGTTTAAGGATGCACTAGGTAGGTGATCCTTGTATGCATGTGTTGATACACGAGGTTTGAAGTATGGTTTAATGCCTGATTTATGGCTTATCATGAATGGTTTGTAAAAACAGTGAGGTATGCATGAAATGTGGACTATATTGGCAAGTGATGTTGAATAAAGTGTTTTATAAATGAAATCAGATATAGTTAGCCGGCTATAGGATTGAGTGCACTATAAATAAGTCGCCTTGGATGTTGAGGGGTTGTGATTGTACCGAAAACTCCATCCAAGCACCCTAATGATTGAGGTTTGTTTAAGGTTGCAATGGTTGAGGGTACCTCCCGTGTGCGAACCTTGTGTGTATCCCGTCTCTCGTTGGTGGGTTATACAACACCGATGAGTGGTGTTGAGGGGTTGTAATTGTACCGAATACTCCACCACGGGTGTCACAACGGTGGAGGGTCGCTCCCGTGTATGAGCCTTGAGATGTTGGTAGGGTGTATGAAGGGTTTGGGACAACCCTTGGTAATCTGTGTATCCGATATGTTTTTGAGAATGTTATTGTCACTTGTGAGCCAATATAATGGAATGAAACATTGTGGAAAATGTTTTAATTGCTGGATTTATATGTATCATGTTGCATGATGTTTATTACAATGGTTTTGAGGATAAAGTGCATGTTTTTTTTCAAAGGAAGCATGATGGTTTTGAAAAGAGTGAAAATGGTTTTGTGCATTGATGATGTTTTTGGTTTGAGCAATCCTCACTAAGCTTGTATGCTTATGCTCTCTTTGTTCATCAATGCAGTCAATTTAAGCTTTGGAGGCAGCACTTGCAAGGGGATCGGTGCAAGATTTTGATTGAAGGTAAGTTTTGGTTTTGGACTAGTGTAATAAAGGCAATGAGGGTGTCCAATGTTATGCATGTGGTTTGCTTGGCATGTTCTGTTGTGATGCAAGTTTAATATGCATATTTTGGTTGTGTAAAAGGGCCTTTTGGTATTGGTTTATGCTTAAAATTGGATTTTGCCCTTTTGGTGTTTTTAATTCTTAGGAAGCATGCCTCCAGTGCTCTTGATGTTGTGATCGATGCTATGATGATGCTTACGCTTCGTATGCTTAGTGTTTGATGTATATTTAAGTTGCTAATATGTGTGGACTCATATCGGGATGGTTTCAGATGGTTTGAATCAAGTTTAAACAGAATATTAAAACATTGCAGGCCCAAGTGTTTCGAAACACCCTTTCTTGTTTCGAAACGGTGGCTTAAAACGGCCTTGGTGTTTCGAAACGGTGAGGCCTGTTTCGGAACATTTTGCCTCTGTGAACCATCGTTCCGAAACGAGTTTTAAAGTGTTTCGAAACGAACCCACGTATCGAAAAGGTCAGCTGTGTTTCGAAATAGACGTTCCGATACGTGGCTCTCTATTCCGAAACGTTTGACCATTAATACAATTTTTGAATTGTTCTAAGTTTCTGTTTCTTACGCTTTGGTTCCTAGTTGCCTTGTATGAAATTGGATGAGTTCTAAAGGTCATTTTGCGCTGAGATTTCACCAAAAAGCATGTAATGAACCTAATTAGAGATTGGTAACCTGAATTTGGTAATAGCCCTCGTAGTTTGCCAAATTTACAAAATGGTCCCTATAACACTAAATTGGCTATAATTAATAGGCGATTGTGATGAAGTTTTATCCGCTGCTTGTGTACGTACACATAGGAATCTAAGTTGCATCTAGAAAAATTAAAAAGAAAAAAAGGGTCGTTTATTGAGGTAAACCTTATTGGTGTACTTCAATATTCCCTGTGTAAACCGTTTGGTTCGGTCTATCAGCCAGGTCGGGTCGAGGGGGTTACACCGAGAAGATTCGGAAGTCGAGGAACACGGAGCACCAAGCATTATCAACAACGTAACGGTCTAAGCATTGTTGGATGGGAGTCGCCTGAGGGCCTAGCTTGGTCCAAGTAAACTATCATTTAGAAGGTTTACAATCGAACATGCCATTGTAGACAAGACAATCACAAAAGCTCTCTATTTGATTACGAGCCTTACGTTGCCCACCTTGCTTTTCGTTGTCATGAAAGATTTCATTGAAATCTCCTCCAATCTGTAACCCTCTCGACTCGGCCTAGACAATAGTCCGAACCAAACGGGTCACACGGGGAATATTGAAGTAAACTGGGAAGTTTACTCCAATAAACAACCCTATTTTTTTCTTTTTATCTTATCTAGATGCTCATTAGGATCCTAAGTGTTTAACATCGTAGCAGAACAATTTCCAACTCAATCAGACACAAATTGAAACTCAATTGCATTAAAATACAATTTGGGGACCATTTTATAATTTTACAAAAATAAAGGAACTTATGCAATTTTTATGTTACCAACCTTTAATTAAACATATTCAATGCTTCTCTACTAAATCTCAGCTCAAAATAATCATTCATGCTCATTTAATTACATACATAACATTCAGGGACCAAAACACAAAGAATCAGAACTTATCAGCTGCCGTTTCGGTACAAGCTAGCCCTGTATTGAAACAGGCGTACCGAAATAGGTTCACAGAGCTCGGAACACGAGCCCGTATCGAAACATCCTTTAAGGTGTTTCGGAACATAGGTTTCCAGTGGCAAAACGTATCGGAACAGACCATCCCTATTTCGAAACCCTTAGGCCATTTCAGGCTCACTGTTTCGGTACAGGCTTGAGTGTACCGAAACACATGGGCCTGTAATGACACTTTTTTCTGGTTTTTCACACTTTAATCCATACTAAATCATTCCAACATGCTTCAACATGCATACAACATATTTAACATCAATCCCCAATCATTCATGGCATATTCAACATTAAATCATGGCAATTTGCATCAAAGGCACAAACCAATAACCAAAGACCATTTAAAAGTCTAAAACAACATTAAACATGTAACGCCCCGGTTTTTGGGCTTAGAAGTTTTGGGCGTTGACCGGTTTGGTCAAAGTCCTGTTCGAATCTAAAGAGGTTAAATTAGGAAAGCCTAGTTCGGGTTGCATTAAAAATATGGAAAAATGTTCTAAAATCATCTTTTAATATAATTAGATGAACTGTGAAATCAATTTTGGAAAATGAGTTTTGGAAGGTTGATATTTTGGCTAGTGACCAAAATGTAATTTTCGCAAGTTTGGTGGCTGTTTTATAAAGAGTTGAAACTTTGAATCTTTAAGGAGCTATTAATCCAAAAGTGTTTTCTCCAGATTTTTCTAAGATATTTTGGGTAATAATCTGATTTTAAAACATATTAGAAGTGGAGGGAAAATTTATTTGGTATTTTCTCAACTAACTTCTCATTTTCTTCCTATCTTTTTCTCTCAACCCAAACACTCCATTTCCAGAGAATTTGATCTGATTTCTTCACCTAAATTCCTCCTTTCAACTCTCATTTGATTGCAAATCATTGTATCTTCAAAACCTCTTCATTTGCTACAAGTTTCATCAAGGTTTTTCATTCCAAAAAGTGGAGAATCACAAGTTTGGAGGTAAGAACGTCCTTCTCCTCTAAACTATCAGTTCTTTACTGAAATTCCCAAGTTTTCAACTCTTAATTGATGTTTAATTAAAGGCTTTTGGGTTTGGAATTGGATCTTGGCTTATTATGCAAGATTTTGATGATTTTTGATGATTTTCGTTAGACCTGAGTAATCTGGGTTTTGAGAGGTGTTTTTGATGTTAAATGATCTCTAAATTAATGAGGAAATGAGTTTTGATCAATGCAATCTCGGATAGGTTGAGTTTCCTAAGTTTAGCTTGTGTTTTAAGGTGGTTTTTGAGGTGATCTTGGTGATCTGATGTTGCTGGAGGTATAAGGATGTTAATAGGTTGTTTTTAGATGTTATATGATGTTAATGGAAGTGAGGTTTTGCTGGTTTATGGCTGGGCTTTGTTTAGAAGTGGTTTAGATGCATTTTCGGTTGTTTTTGGTGGCCGAAAATGGAGGTTGGATGAGAGCAGCGAGTTTAGGTGCTTTCATTGAAGTAATTGATGCATGGTGATGCATTAATTTACTGCTTTGATGTGTTGAAACAGGGGAGGCATCTTTGGATCCAAGTTTGGTTGTTTCGGAAGCTTGATTTCGTGCTTCGGCAAGTGGCGAAGTGGAAATCGGTGAGTGCAATTATGGAAATTGGATTTCAGCTTTTTAAACCAAGGTTTGAAGGTTGTGGGAGCTTAGTTTAAGTCTAAACAACTTTGCTAAGCTCAAGTGTAAGTTTTCGGATTTTCTCTCTAGTGGTGGCCATGATCTTGATGTGATGCAAAATGATGATTTGCATGTTTTAATTACTGTTTTGAAAGCATGTTTTAGCATGGTTTTTGCTGATGATGTAAGCCATATGTTGAAGGTAACTCTAGGTAGGAGTTCCTTGATTTTGTACATTGGAATGATGTGATTTGATGCTTTGAAATGCATGATGAAATGGCTTGATTTAATGCTTTAAAACAGTGGATTAAATGATGGAAATGATGTATATTGGCAAGTGATGTTTTTAAAATGTTAAGGTCACTAAGGTGGTTAAAAGTCCTTGAGTGAGCCTTGTTTACTTAAGAACATCAAGGTGGTTAAAAGTCCTTGGATGATTCTTGTTACGGACACAAAGGTGTTTAAAAGTCCTTGTGTGGTCCTTTCTATGGTGTTTAAAAGTCCATAGGCCAAGGTGTTTAAAAGTCCTTGGGCTCAAGGTGTTTAAAAGTCCTTGAGGTGATTCAATTCATGGTGTTTAAAAGTCCATGGCCAAGGTGTTTAAAAGTCCTTGGGATCAAGGTGTTTAAAAGTCCTTGATGTGATACTTCATGGTGTTTAAAAGTCCATGGCCAAGGTGTTTAAAAGTCCTTGGGAAGTTGTTGAACTTGTTTTATGAAATGGAATTTGTCACTTGAGCCAATATGACATGTTAAGTATGTAAGAAGCATGAGATGCTTGTTTTTGATATATGACATGAAGCATGAGTTTGCTTGTTTTAAAGTATGCTTTGGGCATGTGCAAAGGTTGACTATAAGCATGATTTATAAATGGTTTTAATTGCATTATTGAATTGTTTTTAATGAGCATGCCTCACTAAGCTATTGCTTACGCTCTCTACATTTTCTTAATTCAATAATGCAGAGCATTAGAGTACCTTGAGGGCAGCAAGAAAAGGCAAGCAATCAAGTTCAAGTGAAGCTCAAAGTACGAAGGTTTTATAAGTGCAATTTAGCTTTTGTATGTTTTGGCAATGGGGGACCAATGTGTAAGTTTTGGGAGGTGTTTGAGGCTCCCTAAGTATGTTGATTGTTGATGTGTTTGCTGGTTTTTGCATTGGAACCATATATGCTTGTTTTGGAAGTTTGGTGTTGAATAGCTAGCTTGTTAGGAAGCATGCCATTAGAATTTGGGGCTTTTCATATGTGTTGGCTATATGTTGAATTGGTGCTGCATTTATGGTCCTTGCATGTTGGTAGACCATGTGGTATGATTTGGTGTTGTATAATTGAGGTTTGATGCATGTATGTTGCTGTTTTAAGTCGATTTCTGGCAGGAGTATCGATACTCGGGCTTGCGTATCGATACACAAGAGCCAAATATGCAGATTTCTGCCCAGGCGTATCGATACGGGCTGGGTATCGATACTCGTCTTAGTTTCTGTCATACCCGCGTATCGATACGACTCCAGGCGTATCGATACGTGACCGTTAATTTGGTTGAAAGTATCTTTAAATGTTTTGTTTTGTTTGCATTTTGGTCCTGAAACTTGTTTGTGCAATTGTGTGAGTTTGGGAAGTCCTTTTGAGCTGAAATTTCACAGAGAAGCATGAAACATGATTAATTTCAAGATGGTAACTTCAAATTGGGTTAAGTCCTTATATTTATCAGAAATTACAATTTGGTCCCTAAAGTTGTAATTTGATCAATTGAGTCCCTGTTTGATCTCTGATGGTTGTGATCTTTTGGTATGATGTTTGTGTGATCACCTTTAGGCTTAATGTGCATCTAGACAAGTTTTAAAAAGAAAAAAAAGGGTCGTTAATCAAGGTTGACTTTCGGGTTGACTTTGGTTTTCCCCGTGTGACTTTCTTAATTCGGGTCAACCGTCTAGGCCGGGTTAAGGGGGTTACATTTGGTGGTATCAGAGCTGAGTTTGCGAGTAATTGGGAATGTTTGTATGCATGATTGAAGTATGTATGCTATGAATGCTTGTTGTTTGAAAGCATGTTCGGTGGCTTGAAATGTTGATGCAGTTGAGTTGTATGTTGTGATGTTGCATGCTGAGGGTACCCATTGCCAAACAAAAGCTAAAGTAAAGATGTTGATTTTGATTGAAATGGAGCTTGAATACTTGGATTGCTTACCTTGCTGGGCCTGACTTGTTTTATTTTTGCATTGTGATTGCATGATAAAAGTATGGCACCACGTAGAGAGTTAAGGAGTAACGTGAGAGCTACGGCTCCTAATGAGAACGAGAATGAGGAAAGTGCGGTTCTACCTCCTCCACCTGGTGGTGGTGGAGCTGAGGGAGGTGGAGCTGAAGCAGCGGCTGATGCTGGAGCTGCGGGACCTGAGGCTGGTCAGGGGCAAGCTATGCCTGACATGACGATGTTGGTTCAAGCTATTGCGGGTGCTTTTCGAGCAGCAGTAGCTGGAGCTCAGGGAGCTGGGCATCAGGGAGATGCTGGAGTCAGATTGCCTTTGGAGCGTCTGCGCAGTCTTGGAGGGACTGAGTTTAGAGGTTTATCAGCTGAGAGTTCTGAGGCTTGGTTGGAGAGTACCAAGCGTATCTTGGGTCAGATGAGTTGCACGGATGTGCAAAAGCTGGGCTGTGTTGTGTCCTTGCTGCAGGACGATGCTTATACATGGTGGACGACTACCATTTCTGGTATGGCTGAAGCTGATGTTACCTGGACATTCTTTCAGAATGTGTTTAAAAGAAGATATCTGGGAGTGAGATATCTGGATGAGAAAAAGCGTGAATTCATGTCTCTTACCCAAGGGGGCATGAGTGTGGCTGAGTATGAGGTACAGTTTGTGAAACTCAGTCAGTATGCACCGGAGCTGATACCTGATGAGAGGGCTAGGTGCGAGAGGTTTCGTTACGGTCTTGTGACGGATGTCAAGATGTATTTGTTGGCCACCGAGTATGTTGATTTTGATGTATTGGTGGGCCGAGCAAAGGATGTTGAGATGAACCTGAGTTTGTCTGCTAAGGGTGCTGGCAAGCGAGCTGCTGAGTATAGTTCCGGAGGTGGACGGAACAAGAGGGGACGCGATCAGAAGTATCAGTCCTCAGCCAAGAGGGGTGGTGGTACACCTGTTAGAGGTGGTTATGCTAGAGCTGATTCCAGTGCTTGTTGGATCTGTGGTTCCCGTGGTCACATGAAGCGTGACTGTCCTCGTGCTGAGAGAGTGGTGCAAGTTCCTGTTGTGGCAGCTGGTAATGCTGGAAATGGGTGCTGGAATTGTGGTTCTGCAGACCACATCAGGCGAGATTGTCCGAGGTTGGCTGGTGAGCAGGTGCGTGCTCCTGTTGTTGCTGCACCGCAGAGAGGTCGTGGGCGCGGCCGTGGTAATTTCCAGAGGAGAGAGGAAGGTGGCCGGGGGGTAGCTCATGTTGTAGCTATTCAGCCTGAAGGTGGAGGTATGCTCAGAGAGAGGGCAGGAATGATGCAGATGTGATTGCAGGTACCTTTACTTTGCAGTCTTTGTCATTGCTTTCTTTGATTGATTCTGGATCTACGCATTCATATATTCTTCGTGAGCATGCTGAATTGCTTGGTTTGCCTGTTGAGTCTTTGGATGTTGGTGTTCGGGTCACTAGTTCTTTTGGTGAGACTGTTGTGACTCGAAAGTTGTATAGAAGGTGCCCTTTGGTTGTTCAAGAGCATGTCTTTCATGTTGATCTTATGGAGTTGCCCTTTTATGGTTTTGATGTGATCCTTGGTATGGATTGGCTTGCTGAGCATCGTGCTGTTGTGGATTGTGAGAATAAGCGTGTTTCGCTTAAGCTTGCGGATGATTATGAAGTTGTGGTGGTTGGTGAGAATGTGAAGTTTCTTGCCAACGTTGTGTCTTCTTTGGAGGCGAGTAGGATGCTGAGGCAAGGTTGTGAAGCTTATCTAGCTTTTGTGATGAATCCTAGCTCTAAGGAGTTGAGGGTGCAAGATATCAGGGTTGTAAAGGAGTTTCCTGGTGTTTTTCCTGAGGAGTTGCCTGGTTTACCTCCTAATCGCGAGGTGGAGTTTGGAATTGAGCTGTATGAGAATACAACTCCTGTGTCCATTACTCCATATAGAATGGCACCTAAGGAGCTGAAGGAGCTGAAGACGTAGTTGCAAGAGCTGCTTGATCGTGGTTTTATCCGGCCGAGTGTGTCACCTTGGGGTGCTCCTGTCTTGTTTGTGAAGAAGAAAGATGGCACGATGAGAATGTGCATTGATTACCGTCAGCTGAACAGGTTGACTATCAAGAATCGGTATCCTTTGCCGAGGATTGATGATCTCTTTGATCAGTTTCGGGGAGCTGCGGTGTTCTCTAAGATTGACTTGAGGTCAGGGTATTATCAGTTGAAGGTGAAGGATGTGGATGTGCCTAAGACAGCTTTCAGGACAAGGTATGGGCATTATGAGTTCCTTGTGATGCCGTTTGGTCTGACAAATGCTCCTGCTGCTTTCATGGACATGATGAATCGTGTGTTTCATGAATACCTGGACAAGTTTGTTGTGGTGTTCATTGATGATATCCTCGTGTACTCGCGTACTGAGGAGGAACATGAAGAGCATCTGAGGATTGTTTTGCAAGCTTTGTTGGAGAATCAGCTTTATGCTAAGCTGAGCAAGTGTGAGTTCTGGCTAAGAGAGGTGGTTTTTCTTGGGCATGTGGTTTCTGCTGAGGGGATTCGTGTTGATCCTCAGAAGATTGAGGCGGTGATGAGCTGGAAGGTTCCTAAGTCTGTTCATGAGGTCCGTAGTTTCCTTGGTTTGGCGGGATACTACCGGAGGTTTGTGGATGGTTTTTCCAAGATTGCTGCTCCTTTGACGAAGCTGTTGCAAAAGGATGTTAAGTATGAGTGGACGGAAGCGAGACAGCAGGCTTTTGAGAAGCTTAAGGCGGCTTTGACGCAAGCTCCTATCTTGATTCAGCCTGAATCAGGGAAAGAGTTTGTGGTTTACAGTGATGCATCCTATGTTGGTTTGGGGTGTGTGCTGATGCAGGAGGGTAAGGTGGTAGCTTATGCGTCGCGGCAGTTGAAAGTGCATGAGCGCAATTACCCTACGCACGATATTGAGCTGGCTGCAGTGGTTTTTGCTCTGAAGATCTGGAGGCATTATCTGTATGGTGAGAAGTGTACTGTGTACACGGATCACAAGAGTTTGAGGTATCTGATGTCTCAGAAGGAGTTGAATCTTAGGCAGCGGCGTTGGTTGGAGTTGCTCAAGGATTATGATCTGACGATTGAGTATCATCCTGGAAAGGCCAATGTTGTTGCGGATGCCTTGAGTAGGAAGGTGGCTGTTGAGCTGAGGGAGATGTTTGCTAGCTTGAGCATATCGCGTGATGGTGGTCTTGTGGCTGAGTTGCAAGTGAAGCCATCTTTGGTTCAGTTGATCAAGGATAAGCAGTTGTTGGATGATTCCTTGGTGTCTCATGTGCAGGATATCGCGGAGGGTAGACCTTCGGATTTCTGTTTCAATGATGATGGTGTGCTGTGTTTTGGGAGTCGGATAGTTGTGCCCAATGATGCTGAGTTGAGGCGTGCTATTCTGACTGAAGGTCATAGTAGTCCTTTTGCTATGCACCCTGGTAGTACTAAGATGTATCGTGATCTTCGTGATGAGTACTATTGGGTTGGTTTGAAAAAGGATGTTGCAGAGTTTGTGAGCAAGTGTTTGGTGTGTCAGCGAGTTAAGGCTGAGCATCAGTTTCCTTCTGGTTTGTTGCAACCGTTGAAAATCCCTGAATGGAAGTGGGAGAGGGTTACCATGGATTTTGTATCTGGTTTACCTTTGTCTCCATCAAAGAAGAATTCGGTCTGGGTGATTGTGGATCGCCTGACGAAGTGTGCACATTTCTTGCCTGTGCATACTACGTTCTCTTTGGATAAGCTGGCAGAGCTGTACATTGCTGAGATTGTGCGGCTGCATGGTGTGCCTAAGTCGATTGTGTCGGATAGGGATCCGAGGTTCACATCGCGTTTCTGGCAGTGTTTGCATCAAGCTCTGGGTACAAGATTGCATTTCAGTACATCCTATCATCCTCAGTCGGATGGTCAGTCTGAGCGAGTTATCCAGGTTTTGGAGGATATGTTAAGGTGTTGCGTGATTGAGTTCCAAGGTTCTTGGGAGAAGCATCTGCCTTTGGTTGAGTTTGCTTATAACAACAGTTATCAGGCGAGCATACAGATGGCACCTTATGAGGCTTTGTACGGGAGGAAGTGTAGGACTCCTCTTTGTTGGGCTGAAACTGGTCAAAAGTTGGTTTCGATGCCTGCTTTGTTGAAAGGGACCACCGAGAAGGTGAAGCTCATTTGTGAGCGGTTGAAGGCTGCCTCTGATCGGCAGAAGTCTTACGCGGATTTGAAGCGTAAGGAGATAGAGTATGCGGTGGGTGACCGTGTGTTCTTGAAGGTTTCGCCTTGGAAGAAGGTGATGAGGTTTGGCCGGAAGGGTAAGTTGAGCCCTAGATACATTGGACCATATGAGGTGGTTGAGCGTGTGGGTCCTGTTGCGTATCGGTTGAGGTTACCTCAGGAGTTGGAGAAGATTCATGATGTGTTCCATGTCTCTATGCTCCGGAAGTATAGATCTGATCCTTCGCATGTGATGCCTGTTGAGGATGTGGTTTTGAATCCGGATTTGACCTATGATGAGGAACCGGTGAAGGTTCTGGATTCGGATAGCAAGGTTCTTCGTGGCAAGACCATTGAGTTGGTGAAGGTGCTGTGGAAGCATCGAGGTGTTGAGGAAGCCACGTGGGAGCGGAAGGAAGACATGCTGAAGCAGTTTCCTTATCTCTTTCCTTCAGGTAAATTTCGAGGACGAAATTTCTTAAGGGGGGGAGAGTTGTAACGCCCCGGTTTTTGGGCTTAGAAGTTTTGGGCGTTGACCGGTTTGGTCAAAGTCCTGTTCGAATCTAAAGAGGTTAAATTAGGAAAGCCTAGTTCGGGTTGCATTAAAAATATGGAAAAATGTTCTAAAATCATCTTTTAATATAATTAGATGAACTGTGAAATCAATTTTGGAAAATGAGTTTTGGAAGGTTGATATTTTGGCTAGTGACCAAAATGTAATTTTCGCAAGTTTGGTGGCTGTTTTATAAAGAGTTGAAACTTTGAATCTTTAAGGAGCTATTAATCCAAAAGTGTTTTCTCCAGATTTTTCTAAGATATTTTGGGTAATAATCTGATTTTAAAACATATTAGAAGTGGAGGGAAAATTTATTTGGTATTTTCTCAACTAACTTCTCATTTTCTTCCTATCTTTTTCTCTCAACCCAAACACTCCATTTCCAGAGAATTTGATCTGATTTCTTCACCTAAATTCCTCCTTTCAACTCTCATTTGATTGCAAATCATTGTATCTTCAAAACCTCTTCATTTGCTACAAGTTTCATCAAGGTTTTTCATTCCAAAAAGTGGAGAATCACAAGTTTGGAGGTAAGAACGTCCTTCTCCTCTAAACTATCAGTTCTTTACTGAAATTCCCAAGTTTTCAACTCTTAATTGATGTTTAATTAAAGGCTTTTGGGTTTGGAATTGGATCTTGGCTTATTATGCAAGATTTTGATGATTTTTGATGATTTTCGTTAGACCTGAGTAATCTGGGTTTTGAGAGGTGTTTTTGATGTTAAATGATCTCTAAATTAATGAGGAAATGAGTTTTGATCAATGCAATCTCGGATAGGTTGAGTTTCCTAAGTTTAGCTTGTGTTTTAAGGTGGTTTTTGAGGTGATCTTGGTGATCTGATGTTGCTGGAGGTATAAGGATGTTAATAGGTTGTTTTTAGATGTTATATGATGTTAATGGAAGTGAGGTTTTGCTGGTTTATGGCTGGGCTTTGTTTAGAAGTGGTTTAGATGCATTTTCGGTTGTTTTTGGTGGCCGAAAATGGAGGTTGGATGAGAGCAGCGAGTTTAGGTGCTTTCATTGAAGTAATTGATGCATGGTGATGCATTAATTTACTGCTTTGATGTGTTGAAACAGGGGAGGCATCTTTGGATCCAAGTTTGGTTGTTTCGGAAGCTTGATTTCGTGCTTCGGCAAGTGGCGAAGTGGAAATCGGTGAGTGCAATTATGGAAATTGGATTTCAGCTTTTTAAACCAAGGTTTGAAGGTTGTGGGAGCTTAGTTTAAGTCTAAACAACTTTGCTAAGCTCAAGTGTAAGTTTTCGGATTTTCTCTCTAGTGGTGGCCATGATCTTGATGTGATGCAAAATGATGATTTGCATGTTTTAATTACTGTTTTGAAAGCATGTTTTAGCATGGTTTTTGCTGATGATGTAAGCCATATGTTGAAGGTAACTCTAGGTAGGAGTTCCTTGATTTTGTACATTGGAATGATGTGATTTGATGCTTTGAAATGCATGATGAAATGGCTTGATTTAATGCTTTAAAACAGTGGATTAAATGATGGAAATGATGTATATTGGCAAGTGATGTTTTTAAAATGTTAAGGTCACTAAGGTGGTTAAAAGTCCTTGAGTGAGCCTTGTTTACTTAAGAACATCAAGGTGGTTAAAAGTCCTTGGATGATTCTTGTTACGGACACAAAGGTGTTTAAAAGTCCTTGTGTGGTCCTTTCTATGGTGTTTAAAAGTCCATAGGCCAAGGTGTTTAAAAGTCCTTGGGCTCAAGGTGTTTAAAAGTCCTTGAGGTGATTCAATTCATGGTGTTTAAAAGTCCATGGCCAAGGTTTTTAAAAGTCCTTGGGATCAAGGTGTTTAAAAGTCCTTGATGTGATACTTCATGGTGTTTAAAAGTCCATGGCCAAGGTGTTTAAAAGTCCTTGGGAAGTTGTTGAACTTGTTTTATGAAATGGAATTTGTCACTTGAGCCAATATGACATGTTAAGTATGTAAGAAGCATGAGATGCTTGTTTTTGATATATGACATGAAGCATGAGTTTGCTTGTTTTAAAGTATGCTTTGGGCATGTGCAAAGGTTGACTATAAGCATGATTTATAAATGGTTTTAATTGCATTATTGAATTGTTTTTAATGAGCATGCCTCACTAAGCTATTGCTTACGCTCTCTACGTTTTCTTAATTCAATAATGCAGAGCATTAGAGTACCTTGAGGGCAGCAAGAAAAGGCAAGCAATCAAGTTCAAGTGAAGCTCAAAGTACGAAGGTTTTATAAGTGCAATTTAGCTTTTGTATGTTTTGGCAATGGGGGACCAATGTGTAAGTTTTGGGAGGTGTTTGAGGCTCCCTAAGTATGTTGATTGTTGATGTGTTTGCTGGTTTTTGCATTGGAACCATATATGCTTGTTTTGGAAGTTTGGTGTTGAATAGCTAGCTTGTTAGGAAGCATGCCATTAGAATTTGGGGCTTTTCATATGTGTTGGCTATATGTTGAATTGGTGCTGCATTTATGGTCCTTGCATGTTGGTAGACCATGTGGTATGATTTGGTGTTGTATAATTGAGGTTTGATGCATGTATGTTGCTGTTTTAAGTCGATTTCTGGCAGGAGTATCGATACTCGGGCTTGCGTATCGATACACAAGAGCCAAATATGCAGATTTCTGCCCAGGCGTATCGATACGGGCTGGGTATCGATACTCGTCTTAGTTTCTGTCATACCCGCGTATCGATACGACTCCAGGCGTATCGATACGTGACCGTTAATTTGGTTGAAAGTATCTTTAAATGTTTTGTTTTGTTTGCATTTTGGTCCTGAAACTTGTTTGTGCAATTGTGTGAGTTTGGGAAGTCCTTTTGAGCTGAAATTTCACAGAGAAGCATGAAACATGATTAATTTCAAGATGGTAACTTCAAATTGGGTTAAGTCCTTATATTTATCAGAAATTACAATTTGGTCCCTAAAGTTGTAATTTGATCAATTGAGTCCCTGTTTGATCTCTGATGGTTGTGATCTTTTGGTATGATGTTTGTGTGATCACCTTTAGGCTTAATGTGCATCTAGACAAGTTTTAAAAAGAAAAAAAAAGGGTCGTTAATCAAGGTTGACTTTCGGGTTGACTTTGGTTTTCCCCGTGTGACTTTCTTAATTCGGGTCAACCGTCTAGGCCGGGTTAAGGGGGTTACAAAACACATGCTCAAATAGGGAGTTTACACAAATCTCCCAAAAACACAATGAATCCCCCATTGCCCTTATTACTTTAGTCTAAACCGAAACATACATTCTAAAGCGAAGTCTCTTGGAATTCCCTTGCCTCTTGCTTCCTCCAAACCTCAATTATCTACTTTGATGTACAAAAGTAGAGTGTAAGCACACAAAGCTTAGTGAGGAGTGCTAAAAAACAAAACACCATTAATGCATTTAAACCATTTTCCAAAAACACATTGAAATCTCATTTCAAATGTCTCAATTCATCATTTGAAAACGACCTTGCCTTCAAAACCATGAACTTACCTTAATAAAAAAAATCAGCATATAAACTTCAACAACATGTATTATGATCTCAAAAATAAAAACCTCTTTTTCAACACCCAATTTAAGCCTTTCCATGAATAGCCAACAAATGCAAAGCTTAAAGAGTAAAACATGCATTTTACACATTATGCATCATAAACCAAACCATAATACATCATCAATTATATTGGCTCACAAGTGATCATTAACAAGCTCATTTCTCAAAACCACATCAGATACACAAATTCTCAAGTGTTGTCCCAACACTTCATACATTCTCACCAGCATCTCAAGGTTCACACACGGGAGCTACCCTCCATCATTTTGACACCCCTGGTGGAGTATTCAGTACACCATATAAACCCCTCAACACCACTCATCGGTAGATGTATAAACCCACTAACGAGAGACGGGACACTATACATTTTCCTCAATCATTAGGGGTACTTGGATGGAGTATTCAGTACACCGTATAAACCCCTCAACATCCAAGACGACTTGTTTATAGTGCACTCAATCCTATAGCCGGCTAACTATATTCGATTTCATTTATAAACCAATTTCAAAACATCACTTGCCAATATAATTCGTATTTAGCATAAACTTCACTGTTTTCAAAGCATTACCAATATACCACATTTCCAAGCATCAAATAATGCTTCAAAATACAAGTATAAGCATATAGTTACAAGGATCACTTACCATGTGCATCCTTCATCAATATAACATCAAAAACAGTAAATCACTTACTTTAAATCATGCTTTAATAGTAGGTAATATGCTTTTAAAATAAAGTGCATCAACAAACTCATAATAGGACAATTCGAGGGAGAAAATCATTTTACTTACTTCCAAACTTAGTAAAGCATTTCAAGCTTACACTAAGTTCCCAAGACCACCTTTTAAGTGTTTCAAAGCTGGAAATCACGTTCTCACTCACCGACTCGTGAAACCAAGATTCGCTGACGCGAAATTAACCGTCTGAAGCCCCCGGAACTTCACCGATTGCTTCTGATGTGTCCGCCTATTTATATCACACAAGAACAGAGGATTAATGCATCATAATGCATTAAAATCACTAGCAACTTAACAAACTCCCTGCTCGAACCAAAACTCCCATCCAAAAACAACTGAAATCACCTTCGATCACTCTCTAAACTCAGCCCATCCATGATCCAACACTTCCATCCAATATTAAACATCAACTAATATCCAAAATCAACTTAATTACATCCTTATACCTTCAGAAAATCATATTTCACACTAACACCTCAAAAACCCAAAATCTAACAATCTAACAATTAGAGATCCAACTCATTTCGGGATTACATTCATAAAACCTTTATTTCCATATCATTTAACATCCAAATAATGATTAAAATCAGCCTCGAATCAATCAAAACAGTACCATAATGAAAATCTTGAAAAATCATCTTACAAAGCTCAATTTAGAAAATTTCATCAATTAAATTACAAAACCTTGTTATTAAACTAAATTAGAGAGCCAAAGAGTTGAGAATTTAAATAAAGAACCTTGATTAGAGGAGAGAAAAGAAAGATAACCTCTAACACAAGCTTTCCCTTGATTTGCAATGATTTTGAAGAAATCATTCAAGAAAACTTTAGCTAGTTATTGTAGAAATCCATGAGCATCATTTATGAATCAAAAGTAGATGAAATAAGATAAATCTCTGGTGATTTTAGTGGTGGAAAAATAGTTTGGTTGCTGAGAAATTTGAGAGAAAAGTTTAGGAGAAAAGTAGTTACGTAAAAAATGTTTAGCCTTTTAAAATCTCTTTTAAAAAAACTCTCTTATTAAATCAATTAATTAAATCATTTAAAACAAAAAATCAAGGGAATAGCTGATAACACCTTGGTGTAATAGCTCCCTAAGGATTCTAAGTTTTGGATCTCTTCAATTTAGCCATTAAAACGAAACTTGCAATTTTTACATTTTACTCACCACACCGAAATGTCGAATTTCCAAAAATCATTTTCCGAAATTGGCTTCACTTTCCCTCAATATATATTTAAAGAGGATTTTAGAAATTTTTCGCATAATTTTATCACATCCTGAACCGAGTTTTCCCTAAACCGACTCTGAACTGACCCGGATCTCTAATCTAGATTCATCGAACCCTAAACCACCTTAAAAACCTCTAACCCTTGTAACCCCATCGACCTGGCCTAGCCGATAGACAGAACCGAACAGGTCACACGGGGAATATTGAAGCAAACTGGGAAGTTTACCTCAATAAATGACTTTTATTTCTTTTTATCTTGTCTAGATGCAAGTTAGGTTCCTATGTGTTCAATCAAAGTAGCGGATCAAACGAAAACACGAACGCTCAATGATTGACACCAATTTCGGGTTTAGGGACCATTTAGTAAATTTGACATTTAGTAAGGGTTTTTACCAAATTAGGTTTACCAACCTTTAATTAGTTTCATTACATGCTTCTCTGCAAAAACTCAGCTCAAGACTACCTTTGGAACTCATCTAATTGCATACACAAGAAACATGGACTATAACATAAGGATTTAGAACCTTCAAAGGTGAGTTCAAACCATTTTAACGAACAGCGTATCGGTACCCTTAAGGAGGATACCGATACGCCCCCGACGATCAGGCTTCTCAGGCCCTACATCACAGGACCGTATCGATACGCTAGGGCACCGTTTCGATACGCTCTCAAGACCGTATCGGTACGCTAGGGCACCATTTTTCTACGCCATCGACCAGTGGCCAAAAGGGTATCGATACGCCCCCGTGTATTGGTACGCCCCTCTCATTTATGAAGGCCGTATCGATACACTTTGAAGTGTATCGATACACCTTAGTCTGCAACTGTCGAAAATGAAATTTAACACTTCAAGACCCTTCTCAAACCATTCCAACATGTAATTAAGCATGCTTGCAACCCAATGCACTTCAGCAATCAAGAGTACATTGCAAAGACATCATCAAAGCATCATTAACAATATCAAAGAGAACTAAAGGCAAGCTTCGTAAGAGGAATAAGCACCAAAAGTTCAAAACTCAATTCCATGCATAAACTTAAACTTAAAGGCCATTTACATAACCAAGTACGCATATCGAACTTGCACCAAACTAGGAAATACCAAACAATCAACAATTATAGCATTGGACACCCCCATTGTCTTTATTACACTAGTTCAAAACCTCAACATACTTTTAAAGAAGTCTCTTGGAAAGGTCCCTTTTTGTTGCTACCTCTAAACTCCTAATTATCTGGATTGATGAACAAAAAGAGCATAAGCATACAAGCTTAGTGAGGATTGCTCAAAACAAAAAGCATCATCAATGTACAAAACCATATTTCACTATTTTCAAAGCCATCATGCCTCCTTTGAAAAACCATGCACTTAATCATCAAAATCAGCATGCTAATCATTATGCAACACGAACCACTCACTTTCCAGCAATTAATCCATTGCTACACAAATATCAAGCCTTCCAAGCATAAACACCATTATGCTAAGCTTAAAATAAAACATGTATTTTTCATAATATGCATCAACAACATTTTCCATAACATCTCATTCCATTATATTGGCTCACAAGTGATTAATAATATTCTCAAAAAACATATTGGATAAACGGATTACCAAGGGATGTCCCAAACCCTTCATACACTCTACCGACATCTCAAGGTTCACACACGAGAGCAACCCTCCATCGTTGTGACACTCGTGGTGGAGTATTCGGTACAATTACAACCCCTCAACACCACTCATTGGTAAATGTACAACCCACTAACGAGAGACGGGGCACACACAAGGTTCGCACCCGGGAGCTACCCTCAACCGTTGCAACCTTAAACAATCCTCAATCGTTAGGGTACTTAGATGGAGTTTTCGGTACAATCACAACCCCTCAACATCCAAGGCGACTTGTTTATAGTGCACTCAATCCTATAGTCGGCTAACTATATCCGATTTCATTTACAAAACACTTTATTCAACATCACTTGCCAATATAACCCACATTTCATGCATACCTCACTGTTTTTACAAAGCATTCATGATAAGCCATAACTCAAGCATTAAACCATGCTTCAAAACTCATGCATCAACACATGCATACAAGGATCACTTACCTAGTGCATCCTTAAACCACATGGCGTCATCAATCACATTTATATAGTTAAGAACATGCTTTAAAGTAGTAGGTAAATGCAATTAAAATCAAGTGGAACCAAAGGCTCAAACTAGCACAATCTGGGAGAGAAATCCACTTTACTTACTTCCGAACTTAGTAAAGCATTTCAAGCTCTTACTAAGTTCTCCAAACCTTTTCTAAAACGTTTCCACACTGGAAAACCAAGTTCCACTCACCGACTTTAGGAGATGCCATCACGATCAAATCCTTAAAAGACGGGCACCAATTCAAAGTCAACAGACATGGACTAAAGCATTATCAGGGGACTGAAGCCCCAAGGATGCAAGAAGTGGTTACTTTAGGAGATGCCCCTCAAGGCATCCCTAATTTAACTTAATTTTATTTTTCTATATTATTTTCTTTTATTTAATTATTAGGAATTAAGAATTATTTTATTTTTAGGAACTACAATTTTATTTCAAATATTTTTAGGAAATAAGGGAAAAATGAGAGGAGAAGAAGTGAAACAGCCCACCATCTCAACATTAGCCCCAAAAGCCCAAAGGAGGAGTCTGTCGTCACAGCCTGACAACAGCTGTCGCGAGAGACGCGGAAAATACAGCATGTCACCATGCTATCGCAGTAGACACGCAAACACGTAACAGACGCACAACAGACACGGAAACGCATGACAGATGCGTCGGAAACCGCGTAACAGCTGGCCCCATTATTCGCGCCTGCCGTTACAACTCCAACGGGCAGAAAACCCTTCATCTATATAAACCCCATTTACTATTCATTTTTCACATCACTTTTACTCTCTCAACTTGCTTTCTCTCTAGATCTAAAATTTCTTTTTATCTTCCATAGCCTTGCAACTATGACTACCAGACAGACTCGTAGAAGTGCTGCCTCGAGCTCTGTCGCAGCAGTAAGCACACCCAGCCACAGTGCCATCCCAAACCGCTTCGCCTCAACCGACTCCACCGGCAGATATTACCGATCCTTCTAGAAGAGGGAGATGTGGGAAGAAAGAGAGTTTCTTTACACCAAACGCACAGAAGACCTCGGGCTCGAACCGTTCATTGCACGAAAAATCAAGGCCCTCAAATGGCAGATGTTTGCTGCCCAGCCTGAAGAAATGAATGTCACGTTGGTCCAGGAATTTTATGTTGCCGTCGACAGCAAGGATACCAAGACAGTGATAGTGCGAGGTAAAGAACTTACTTTCGAGCCTGCTTACATCAACACCCTCTATGGCCTCTATATCAGCAAGAAGAAGAACGGGCACAAGAGATTCGTCAACAGTCTGTCGCCGACAGACTATGATGCTGTGATGGCAGAGGTAACAGAGGAGGGGACAGAAGGGAACACCGACCCCAAGAATTGGTGGACGATGAAACGAACTCAACTCACTCCCGAGGTGAAATTATGGAACCACTTCGTTAAGAAGAGAATCATGCCTTCCTCACATAACAACACGGTCGACAGACCCAGGTTAGCACTTGTCCATTCCATTCTTAATGAAAGACCTATTAATGTCGGCAAGTACATAAGGAAGGGGATTTTGGAATATGCTCTCCGACCGTCGGGACCTCTTGTCTTCCCGTATCTCATCACCGAAATCTGCCGAGGCCACAACGTCCCAGAAATCGCCGAAGACTTCAAAGTCCGAGGAAAGGGATGGACGTAGCGTAACATTTTCAGCCTTATGGAGCTGAAGGCAGCAACACTACTCTCCTACTTCAACCCGTCTGCCACAGCAGAGGAGCCGGCAGGCATCAATCAGCCTGAACCTACCGCAGCAGAGCAGCAGCAGTAGCCCCTCCAACAGCTCCACTCAGATTCGGGCCACACTAAAAAAGATAGAGGAACGACAGCTTGGTCTGATGAGTTTCGTCAGAGATTTCACGGTAGCCACGGTATATTTTATTCACAATAATTTAAATTTTGCAAATGTACAATTTCCTTCCTTCCCAGAGCAATACTTTGCTGCCCCTACACCTACACCTACTCCCACTCCTGCTGCCACACCAAAAACACCATCTGCTGCATCTACTCCAACTCCGGCCGCGACAGCTGAAGGCGGCAGCCACACTGCCACCACTTCTGCCAGAGGTGAGAAAAGAAAGGAGTCGCTGCCAGAACTCGACGACGACTACTTCGCAGGGTTTTCCTCTTCATCCGTCTAGCATGACTCTGATGGGGAGCCCTCTGTTGCTAGAAACCTTTCGAAGGAGTTCACTCCTATGAAAAGGCAGAAGCCCAACCAAACTGGTGAAGGACCATCTGGCCAGTGCAAGGCTGCCCGCAGCAACAGCAGCTCCGAAGATGAGGTGCAAGTGCTGGAAAAGCTACCCTAGATCTCACCCACTCGTATCCAGCCACCAAGGGAAGCCAAGAAGAAAACTGCCTCCGCCTCTCCTAGCATTCTGCCAGCACCCACAATGAAGGTCACTACCCGCCGGCAGCTACAGATTAGCAGCAACAGCAGCGATGACAGCTCCTCTAATTTAGTTTCTATCTTATTTTTGATGTCTTGTTGTTTTATTATTATTGTGATGTATTTTGTTTTTTTTCTTTTTCATCCTTGTCATCATGCATTGAGGGCAATGCAACCCTCGAGTTTGGGGGTGGCATCCCTCCAGTAATAAAGTGTCTTTTAGGTTTAAAATTGTGTCTAAGTGTTAATTATTATTTAAGTTTATTTTTGTTAAAAAAAATTTAGCTTAAGTCTTTGAACCGAACTTACCTGACGTGACAGACTCTGTCGTGGCAGTGCTTTTAGGATTTTTTTAAGAACAGTTTAGAGCCTTACTATAGTTCTGATCTTTAAACATTTTTTGTGACTCTTATGATGTCTAGACTCCTACTGGTAAACTAGAATAGGAAAAGTTTAAACACTTGAGTTGCCCCTAGAGGTGCCTAACACTTGCTCTAGGAAAAGAAGTTAAGAAAATTTAGACTCAATACACCTAGAGGTGCCCAAAACCGGCTCTAGGAAGTTAGCTAGAGGTGCCAAAATAGGCTCTAGTCAAACTTAAAATAAGAAAAGAAAACTGAGTCTAAGAAAAACTAAAGGAGCCTAAGAATTGCCTCCAAGAAAATGAAAGTTGGCATAAAAATTCAAGTGAGTGGCTTAGCTATTCTAGTAAATTAAAAGAGTCTAGGCATATAATTGTTCACAAAACATGCACACACTACACGAGAACTATAGCAAGGTTCTAAATATATCCAGAAATGTCCAAGAAGGTGTTGTTCGCTATAGGGCATGAATGGTAGGAAAGGAAAGGTTCACTGATTTAAGCCAACAAAAAGTTTTTATTTTTCAATTAGGACATAATTGCTTGAGGACAAGCAAGAACTTGAGTTTGGGGGTGTGTTGAGTGTGCAAAAGTTCTACTTTTTACCCCTTATTTAACTCATATTTCTGCTGCATTCAAGCATAATTTACTGTATTTAGGTTAAGTTCCACATTTACATCACAATTATATAAAATGGCACAGTTGCTACTGATTTTTGGATGTTTTTGCAGGTAACTGCCGTGGAAGACTCAAGACAGTGAAGGAGCAGAGTTGGAACACATGACTGAAGTCGAGAAGGAGGACGCTGCCGTGGCTACTACCGTGGCAGCCATGACGACAACAATGGTGAAAGGGAAAAGTGAAGTGGAGCTCGACAGATAGAGGAATTCAAGCCGGTCTGTCGTGGACCACTCCTATATTTTTCTGAGCCCTAGACCAGAATGAAGGCCAAGCCCAAAGTTCAAGGAAGAAACTCAAAGCAAGAAAAGAGGATGAATTAAAGGCATCTACTCTGAAGATTTAGTCTTTAATAGAGTTGTACTTTAATTTAAACTTGTACTCTTACCTTATTAGAAAACTTGAACCCAAGGCCTATATAAAGGCATGTAATTCGACCTAGGGAAGTAAATCTCCTCTCTAGCCGTCTTCCCCAAAACCCTATTCGTTTTCCCCCTTCTCATCATGTTCTAACTTCCCCTAGGGCTAAGGGTTGATTATGTAAAGTAGTTGCAAGGATTGTACTGTTTTTAGGAATTTTCTGTTCAATAAAATAAACTTCAAGTTTGCTTATTCTGGCTTCAACATCTTGCAAAAGTATCGGGAGAGCATTGCGAGATTATCTATTTACTTAATATCGGGAGAGTTAAGTGTACGAAAGGAATAAGTGCAGGTTCTCCAGTTTATGGTTGAACTATCTCGGACCTAGGGATAGGACGAGGTTAAGTGGCTAAGGAAGAATTCAACAACATCGGTGTTCATCCTTCGATTCACGCCGAGAGGTATCATTCGAGACGTGTTCATCGACAGTACTTGGACCTAGGGATACGACAAGTCACAACATGGATTCTTGCCAAGCTTAAAGTACAGAGTTGAGTGATCGCTGCCGCGACAAGTGCTGCTATGACATGGACGACAACAGAACAGGAATTCGTATACAGTGCAACACCTGCACTTCCAAGCATATCAATACCAGCCTATTTCTTAACCCTGAAAACTCTATTATTTTATATCCAGTATTATTCAATATTATTCCTCAATAAATTAAACTCTTTTCTTTCCCTCTTGTGCAGCAATCCAAGGATAAAGTTATTTCCAGTCCCTGTGGATTCGACATCTGATACTTTGAGTATCACTTTACTACTTGCGTCGTGTACACTTGCACTCTATTGCGATAGACTATTTTACACGCAACAATAGAAGCTGCCTGGAGATGTCGTGGTGGCATTAAATTCCCAAAAATCTGATTTCCTTGTGCACGTTACGGATTTTTCTGCATGTTAATTTTGGAGTCATTAGCAGCTAGTCGTTGAAGGCCAACTAGCCGTTACGCGTTGCTGCGCTGGTGGCTGTCTCGCCAGGATGGTGGGCGGGCTTCTTGATGGGCCTCCTTCGTGATCCTGCTCTTTTATTCTTAAACATAAACTAAAAATATAAATAATAAAGATAATTAAATAATTTCTGAAAAATAAACTTCTGAAAATTGATCTAAACCAAAAATAAAATAAATTCTAATCCTAATGCATAAAATAAAAATAAAATAGAAATTAAGTTATGTTGGGAGTGCATTTGGGTGCATCACCCAGACATAACCACTTCCTGAGGTGGTTTGACATTTTCTTCCCTCCTGGGGGTCCTCTTGTTCTTTCAAATGCTGTGTTGCGGGGTCCTTAAGTCTACCACTAGGCCTGTCGCGGCAGCAATTGCCCTGGCCTGTTTCCACGCTGACTTTGGCATCTCTTGCATCCGGGCTTCCTTTTCCTTCCTCCGAGGGTTGTAGCACGTTCATCTTTATACTATGGTCCTCTACCCTCATTGTTAGCTCCCCAAATTCCACATCTATAAGCGTTCTGCTTGTGGCCAAGAAAGGTCGCCCAAGGAGGATCGGGGCTTTTTCGTCGGCCTCACAATCTAAGATGAGGAAGTCAGCGGAGAGAATTAGGTTGCCCACCTTCACCAAGATGTCTTCGATCTTTCTCTCTGGTTGTACAAATGAGCAGTCAGCGAGTTTAAGCATGACATAGGTGGGTTTGGCAGGCCCAATATCTAGCTTATCGAAGATGGCTTTTGGCATCAGATTGATGTTGGCTCCGAAGTGACACAGGGCTCTGGTCTCATGTTTGCTGCCTAGCCTGAATGGGATAATGAAGCTGCCCGGATCTGTCTGCTTTGGCTGTAGCTTGTTATGCAACATAGCCATGCACTCTTTAGTGACAACCACTGTCTCGAACTCCCCAATCCTCTTCTTCTTAGAAACCATATCCCTGAGATGTTTGTCATAGTTTGGCATGCTTTGAATGGATTTTATAAGAGGTATATTAATATGCACTTGTTTAAGAATATCCAGGAATTTTCTGAACTTGTGCTCTTGCTGTTGTTGCTTGAGCTTTCAGGGGAATGGTGCTGGAAGACGGATGTCCTCTATGTGCTCCTTGCTTCGGGGCTTAGTCTGGGAAGGATCATCCTTTTTAGGGCCGCCTTCATGTTCTGCTGCTGGGGCGGCTAGTGTTTGTGCTTCTGAGGCAGGCTTGCTTTTCTGGTCCGGTTGTATTGTTGGCTGTTCCACCATCTTGGGTTCATCCAACTGCTTCCCACTCCTTGTATATATAGCCTTGCAATGTTCATAAGTGGGTTTGGCTGCTGTTTGCGAGCTGCTGGATGATGCACCTATAGTCCGGCTGTTGTAGATTTCAGTGAACTGCCCAAATTGGGTCTCTAGGTTCTTAATGGAAACCTTCTGGTTGTTCATCTTCATCTCCATCCTATCCATAAAAGACTCAGTTTTTTTTCAAAAAAAAATTATTTGTATAAACAATAAATTCACTAGTCTGCTTCATACAAGTTTGCAGATTTGCTTCTAATGAACTATTGTGGTGTGGCTGCTGAGTTTGCTGCCGGGACTGGTTATGTTGGTAGCCTCCCTGTAGCTGTTGTGGGTTTGCAGCTATCTTTGGGTTGCTCCAGGAGAAGTTGGGATGGTTTTTCCATCACGGATTATAGGTGTTCTGGGCAAGTCTGCTATTCCTCTCGTATCCTCCCATATAGTTCGCAGATGCAGTGCAGGCAGAAGAATCGTGGTTGCCCCCACATTCGCCACAAATGGCTCCACAGCTTTTACTTCGTAGGCCTTCCCAGGGGATTGCACAATCTTCATAACAAGCTCCGTTAGGATATCTAGGCGGGCGTTAACAGATTCTGAGGCTTCTACCTCATTTGTAGTGGTTGGCCTCCTTGTGCCGCCTCGGCGGGTGGTCAGGTACTTGTAATCATCCGATTTGGGTAGTTAATCCCGTTATAGAATATAAATACCCGAGTCCAAGCCGATAGACCATGTAGCAGACAGTTATTCAGCATCTGTTGGTACCGCTCCCATTCCTCGTACATCGGCTCGTCATCCCCTTGTCTAAAGGCTGTGATCTCATTTTGCAGCCTATCAGTGACATTGGACGGGCTGAAACGGTCTAGAAAATCTTTGCAGAGGTCCGTCCATGCATTAAAAGATCCGGCTGGCTGGTTATTCAACCAGTGTTTCACCCTATCCCTCAATGAATAGGGAAATAGCCTCAGCCGTAGTACATCCTGGTGAACCCCATGTATCTTAAATGCTCGGCAAATGTCGAGGAATCCTCGTAAATGCTACCGAGCATCTTCTGTGGCAGTCCCTCCAAAGTGCCCTAGTGTGTTTATCATGTTGAACATGACGAGCTTTAATTCAAAGTGGTCTGACCCTATGTTAGATTCCGTCACTATTGGGTTGATCCCTCTGAAGTCATGCTCAAGGTATTCTCTAGTAGTTCGAGCGGGCTGGGGTTGCCTGGGCAAATCAGGTGGATCCTGCCGTGGTAGGTCTTGCAGACCTCTGGGAGGCAAGTCTTGCTGCCTGCCCATGACGTTTGCGGCATCATTTGGTGGGTCCTCGTTTACCATTATTTCTTCCTTTACTTTTCCCTTGTCTTCTTTATTTCTCTTAAGGACTTCCCTAAGCTCCCTTTTAATCCTTCTTGTTTCACGTTCGAGATCGTCTTAAATGAGGAGATTTCCTTTAGGGTTGGCACTGGTCATACACTTGCAAAGGACACAGTAATTTTTTTCCGATTAAAAATAAAGAAGAAAAAAAAGCGCAGCAATTGAAAAACGAAATTCGCTGTTACCAATCCCCGGCAATGGCGCCAAAAACTTGTAGGGCGTGTAGGTGTTCCCTTTTTGCGAGAGCGCAAGTGCACACTCCTGCCAAGTTATAGTATAAAAGATGTCGAATCCCACGAGGATTGGACAACTTGTTTCGTTTCGTAGTCCCTGCATAAGGTAAAATAAAAGCACAAGTGAATTGATTGTTGGATTGAAGAGTAACGTAAAGTAAAGCATAAATAATAAAGGAGGTGAACAGGTTGATAGAGCAGGCAGGGTTATGCTGCCACTTAGTGTGAAACTGCGTTGTGAAGGTAGAGTTATTTTGCACTGCCACGATATGTTGCCTCGACGGGTATGGCGGGCAGCAGGCTACGACCCTGTCACTCCGCCGCAGCGTGTCACTACCATTGCAACTTTCGTTGTCTCGGCAGGTGGAACAGATATAAGTCCTGGCGACAAGTCTGGCAGATACTCAAATTTCGGCGGGATAGTCGATAGTGATCCCTCCTATTTCTAGGTAAGGATGCTCGAGAGCTAACAGGACCATAAGCAATACCTAGCAATCTCAGCGTCAACCTAACACGGGCTAGTCAACTCGGTTTGTAATCCCTCTTAGCCGCTGAAACTTGTGGTCTGGTGTAGAACCAAGTTAGTCACGCCTCAGCACGTTGTGACCGTACTTAACCCTTTTGTGAGCCTTGCACTTTCGTTCCCGACAAATGGATTCTCTCAACTAACTGGTGTAGAATAATTGAAAGAATGAAGTGCACAGATTAAGAAAACTTGGAATGTTTTATTGAAAAATAACTCAAAACCTAAAACAACCATTTCACAACTAGTTTACAACATAACCTAAGATGATTTGAACTAGGAGTATAATGGGTATTTATAGACTCAAGACTAGGTTAAGTCCTCCTTAAAGTAGAAGTCCTCGAAAGTAGCTTTCCATCTTTAATATGACTTTAAATCCTGACTTCTTTGCGTGGAATATGGACTTTATCCCGTTTTCCTTAGCCTGCAAGTAATCTTGAGATTTTTTCTTCGGCAGCCCTAGCCGCTGCTATAGACGTCGGAAAATTAAGTGGATGTGGTGATAGACTCAGGATTTTTAGCTCTTCAGATCGCACTTCGGTTCTCCAACTTCTATAGTCAGCTGTCGCGGGCATCAAGGTCGGCGGCAACTCTACTCGGCAGAAAGGTCGGCGGCAACTCTACTCGGTAGCAAGGTCGACAGCAACTGTCTTCTGGTGGAACTGCATCAGTACAGCTCCTAGGTTTTTTCTTTCATCCTTGACTTCTCAACTCCTTGGTTCCCTCTTTCACCCGTTAGTTCCTACAAACAAAAATACACTAAAACAATATCTCTTGTTTATCAAATAAATGATAATCTATAAAAGCAAGGTGAAACAAAGAAATACTATAAAATGCCATGCATACCCCTACTTATGCCTAAAATGTGCTTAAAACAGTAATAATAAGAGTTGGAATGTGCATGAAATATAGGACTTATGGAGACTTTACAATGAGCGAGTAGAGAATTTGCCGCCTCTTCCTCCTGGAGGACCACCCGTGTAACCCCCTTAGCTAGGCCTAGACGCTTGACCCGAACTACGAAGATTACACGGGGAAAACCAAAGTCAACCCGAAAGTCAACCTTGATTCACGACCCATTTTATTTTAATCTTGTCTAGATACATGTTAATCCCTAAGTGAGTACTCACGAATCATGATTGAGAAAGGCACAGCGATCGGACAACATATGGGGACCCAATTGCACTTCATACAAGATTAGGGACCAAAATGTAATTTCTGTAAATTAGAGGGACTTCATTGATTTTAGGATTACCATTATGAAATTAGTCATGTTATATGCTTCTCTGCCAAAATTCAACTTAAAAGGACATATCAAGCTCAAGCAATTGCAATCTCAACATTTAGGACTAAAATGTAAAGCATGCTATCATCAAACAGTTCAAATATGGGTCCAACGGTAACTCGTTTCGAAACGCCTACTCACCGTACCGAAACGCTGTATCGAAACGGTGTTGACCATTTTGGTATGCAGGTATGTTTCGAGACCAGTTCTGAAACATGAAGCTCCAGTAGCCAAAATGTATCGAAACAGCTCCCTTCGTTTCGAAACGCCAAGGCCATTTCAGGCCCCCGTTCCGAAACACCATGGGGTGTTTCGATACACCCTGCCCAGAAACTGCAGCATTTGTTGGTTTTTCACTCAAATTCCTACTCAAACATGCCCCAAAGACTCTCTAACCATACCAACAAGTCATCATACACATAAGGAACATATTTGGGACATTCAAGCACAACCATAGCATCAAACACAAAATTCCATTATTCTAAAGGCATGCTTCCTAATCTCAAAACCCAATTAGGCAAACCAACCTCAAAACAAGAAATTAAGGCCATTTACAATCCAAACAAGCTAAATCAAACATGCTACAACCTTAGGGAGTTTAACACATATCCCAAATACAATTCTTGGATTCCCATTGCCAATCTATCAAAACTAAAGTGTACGAAAACTTCATCATACATGAGCTTGGACTTCCTTGGATGAACTTAGCTTCCTTGATGCCCAAAAACACCTCAATTATTTGCATTATTGGTAAAAGAAAAAGCGTAAGCACAAATGCTTAGTGAGACATGCTCTAAGAAAACCATCACAATAATGCATATCTTGAAAACACTTTCTCAAAACTCTTAAACCACATGCTCATTCTATCTCATGCTTGAAACCTTTCAAAGCAATTTATCATTGAAAACGCATGTACCTTCATTCTATCTCATGCATTTATACCAATGCAAAACTCATGGCAAAGCCAAACTCATGCTTGTACTCTAAAGCATTTCATAAACAAAACACATATGCATTTCTCATAGCATAAATCATTTCATCAAGGTACATGTGAATCAAAAACCATAACATATTAAATATTGGCATTTCATATCTCTTTATTACTCGGATATGCGGACATCTCACTAGACACTCCCGGTGGCATCTCTCATCACCGTACTCACTCGTCTAGCAACATAGTTTCCGGTGGAATCTCACATTGTAACGCCCCGGTTTTGGGCTTAGAAGTTCTGGGCGTTGACCGGTTTGGTCAAAGTGCTGTTCGAATCTAAAGAGGTGAAATTAGGAAAGCCTAGTTCGGGTTGCATTAAAAATATGGAAAAATGTTCTAAAATCATCTTTTAATATAATTAAGTGAACTGTGAAATCAATTTTGAAAAATGGGTTTTGGAAGTATGACATTTTGGATAGTGACCAAAATGTAAATTTTAAAAGTTTGGTGACTGTTTTATAAAGAGTTGAAACTTTGAATCCTTAAGGAGCTATTAATCCAAAGATGATTTCTCCAGATTTTTCTAAGATATTTTAAGTCTAAAATCTGATTTTAAAGGTTATTAAAATTGGAGGGAAGCCATTTTGGCTATTTTTGGATTTTGTAACCAACTTTGCTAAACTTTCTTTCTCTCATTTTCTCTCAAACCAAACACTACTTTTCCAGAGAATTGGATCTGATTTCTTCACCTAAATCCCTCCATTCAACTCTCATTTGATTCCAAATCATTGTATCTTCAAATCTCTTCAATTGCTAAGTGTTTCAACAAGGATTTTCATTCCAAAAAGTGGAGAAACACAAGTTTGGAGGTAAGAACGTCCTTCTCCTCTAAACTATCAGTTCTTTACTGAAATTCCCAAGTTATCAACTCTTAATTGATGTTTAATTAAAGGCTTTTGAGTTTGGAATTGTATCTTGGCTTATAATGCAAGATTTGATGGTTTTCATGATTTTTCGTTAGATCTGATTGATCTGTGATTTGAGATGTGTTTTTGATGTTAAATGAACTCTAAATTGATAAGGAAATGAGTTTTGATTAATGCAATCCCGGATAGGTTGAGTTTCCTAAGTTTAGCTTATGTTTCTTGGATGTTTTTGTGGTGATCTTGTGGATCTGTTGTTGCTGGAGGTATAAGGATGTTTGTAGGTTGTTTTTAGATGTTTTATGGTGTTGATGGATGTAGGGTTTTGCTGGTTTATGGCTGGGCTTTGTTGGGAGGTGGTTTTGGTGCAATTTCGGTTGTGTTTGGTGGCCGAAATTGGAGTGGGAATGAGAGCAGCGAGTTTGAGTGCTTTCATTGAAGCTTTTGATGCTTGATGATGCATTAAACCTCTGCTTTAATGTGTTTAATCAGGGGAGGCATCTTTGGATCCAAGAGTTGTTGATTCGGAAGCTTGATTTCGTGCTTCGGCAAGTGGCGAAGTGGAATCGGTGAGTGAAATTGGGTTTTCGGCTTTGAAACCAATGTCTTGGGAGCTTAGTTTAAGTCTAAACAACTTTGCTAAGCTCGAGCGTAAGTTTTTGGAATTTCTCTCTAGTGGTGGCCATGATTTTGTTGTGATACAAAATGATTACTTGCATGTTTTACATACTGTTTTGGAAGCATGTTTTAGCATGGTTTTTGCTGATGATGTAAGCCATATGTTGAAGGTAACTCTAGGTAGGAGTTCCTTGCTTTTGTACATTGAAATGATGTGGTTTAATGCTTTTAAATGCATGATGGATATGGCTTGGTTTTATGCTTTAAACAGTGATGTAAGTGATGAAAATGATGTATATTGGCAAGTGAGGTTTTAAAATGTTAAGGTCACTAAGGTGGTTAAAAGTCCTTGAGTGAGCCTTGTTACTTATGAACATCAAGGTGGTTAAAAGTCCTTGGATGGTTCATGTTGTGGACACTAAGGTGGTTAAAAGTCCTTAGGTGATCCTTTTCCATGGTGGTTAAAAGTACATGGGGCCAAGGTGTTTAAAAGTCTTTGGGGCCAAGGTGTTTAAAAGTCCTTGGGGTGATTCAAGCTATGGACACAAAGGTGGTTAAAAGTCCTTGTGTGGTCCTTATTCATGGTGTTTAAAAGTCCATGGCCAAGGTGTTTAAAAGTCCTTGGGACCAAGGTGTTTAAAAGTCCTTGGGAAGTTGATGAACTTGTTTTAAGAAATGAAATGTATCACTTGAGCCAATATGACATGTTAAGTATATTGAAGCATGAGATGCTTGTTTATAATGTTTATGTTGAAGCATGAAATTGCTTGTTTTAAGTAAGGTTTTGAGCATGAGCAAATGTGGATTTGAAGCATGTTTTGTAAATGTTTTAAGTTGCATTATTGGATGGTTTTTAAGAGCATTCCTCACTAAGCTTTTGCTTACGCTCTCTTCGTTTTCCTTAATTCAATAATGCAGAGCATTAGAGACCTTTTGAGGGCAGCAAGAAGAGCAAGAATTCAAGTGCAAGTAAAGCTCAATGTATGGAAGGTTTTTGTTAAACATTTAGCTTTTGGGTGATTTGGCAATGGGGAAACAACGTGTATGTTTTGGGAGATGTTTTGTACTCCCTAAGTATGTTGAATGTTGTTGAGGATGCTTGTTTTGGTGTTGGATCTTTATATGCTTGTTTTGTAAGTTTGGTGCTTGAATATCTAGCTTGTGTAGGAAGCATGCCTATAGAATTGGGGCTTTTTGCATATGTTGATGTTTGGTTGAATTGATGATGCTTATATGTCCCTTATATGTTGAATTGCATGTTGGCAAAGTTCGGTGGCATTCGGAGCATGATTGGTTGTGTAATTGCATGTTTAAAGTGGAGTTTTGGAGCAATCTGGGCAGGGTGTTTCGGAACAGCACCTACCGTTTCGGAACGGGTGCCTTGATCGTGCCCAGGCGTCCGAAACGGGAGGGGCCGTTCCGAAACGGAAAGGCCACTGCCAGACCCCCGTTTCGAAACGGGCTATGCCTGTTTCGGAACGGGTGACCGTTGGGGGCTGACATTGGCAGTTATATGTTTTGGAATGTTTGCGTTTTGGTCCTGAAACTTGTTTGTGCAATTGAATGAGTTTGGGAAGTCCTTTTGAGCTGAAATTTTGCAGAGAAGCATGAAACATGATTAATTTCAAGATGGTAACTTTGATCTGGGTTAAGTCCTTATATTTATCAGAATTTACAATTTGGTCCCTAGAGTTGTATCTTGTTCAATTGGGTCCCTGTTTGATCTCTGATGTTTGTGATCTTTTGGTATGATGTTTGTGTGATCACAATTAGGTCTAAAGTGCATCTAGACAAGTTTAAAAAGAAAAAAAAGGGTCGTTAATCAAGGTTGACTTTCGGGTTGACTTTGGTTTTCCCCGTGTGACTTTCTTAATTCGGGTCAACCGTCTAGGCCGGGTTAAGAGGGTTACATTTGGTGGTATCAGAGCTGAGTTCTCGAGTAATTGGGAATGTTTGTATGCATGATTGAAGTATGTATGCTATGAATGCTTGTTGTTTGAAAGCATGTTCAGTGGTTTGAAATGTTGATGCAGTTGAGTTGTATGCTCTGATGTTGCATGTTGAGGGTACCCATTGCCAAACAAAAGCTAAAGGAAAGATATTGTTTTGAAATGAAATTGAGCTTGAATACTTGGATTGCTTACCTTGCTGGGCCTGACTTTGTTTTAATTTGCATTGTTGTTGCATGGTAAAAGTATGGCACCACGTAGAGAGTTAAGAGGTAATGCGAGAGCTACGGCTCCTAACGAGAATGAGAATGAAGAGCACACTGGTAGTGCTGTGTTACCCCCTCCTCCGCCTGGTGGTGGTGCTGGAGGTGCGGGAGCTGAAGCTGCAGCTGGTGCTGGTGCTGGAGCTGCTGGACCAGAGGTTGGTCAGGGGCAAGCTATGCCTGATATGTCTGTTTTAGTACAAGCTATTGCGGGTGCTTTTCGAGCAGCAGTAGCTGGAGCTCAGGGAGCTGGGCATCAGGGAGATGCTGGAGTCAGATTGCCTTTGGAGCATCTGCGCAGTCTTGGAGGGACTGAGTTTAGAGGTTTGTCAGCTGAGAGTTCTGAGGCTTGGCTGGAAAGTACCAAGCGTATCTTGGGTCAGATGAGTTGCACGGATGTGCAAAAGCTGGACTGTGTTGTGTCCTTGCTGCAGGATGATGCTTATACATGGTGGACGACTACCATTTCTGGAATGGCTGAAGCTGATGTTACCTGGACATTCTTTCAGAATGTGTTTAAAAGAAGATATCTGGGAGTGAGATATCTGGATGAGAAAAAGCGGGAATTCATGTCTCTTACCCAAGGGAGCATGAGTGTAGCTGAGTATGAGGTACAGTTTGTACGGCTCAGTCAGTATGCACCGGAGCTGATACCTGATGAGAGGGCTAGGTGCGAGAGGTTTCGTTACGGTCTTGTGACGGATGTTAAGATGTATGTGCTGGCCACTGAATATGATGATTTTGATGTTTTGGTGGGCCGAGCCAAAGACATTGAGATGAATCTGGGTTTGTCCGCTAGAGGTGCTGGAGCAAGTGCTGGGAAGAGGTCAGCTGAGTTTAGTTCCGGAGGTGGACGGAACAAGAGGGGACGAGATCAGAAGTATCAGTCCTCAGCCAGGAGAGGTGGTGGTGAGCCTGCTAGGGGTGGCAGTGCTAGAGTTGATCCTAGTGCTTGTTGGATCTGTGGTTCCCGTGGTCACTTGAAGCGTGACTGTCCTCGTGCTGAGAGAGTGGCACAAGCTCCTGTTGCAACAGCTGGTAATGCTGGGAATGGGTGCTGGAATTGTGGTTCTGCGGACCACTTGAGGCGAGATTGTCCGAGGATGGCTGGTGAGCAGGTGCGTGCTCCTGTTGTTGCTGCACCACAGAGAGGTCGTGGGCGCGGCCGTGGTAATTTCCAGAGGAGAGAGGAAGGTGGCCGAGGGGTAGCTCATGTTGTAGCTATTCAGCCTGAAGGTGGAGGCCAAGCGAGGGTGTATGCTCAGAGAGAGGGCAGGAATGATGCAGATGTGATTGCAGGTACCTTTACTTTGCAGTCCTTGTCATTGCTTTCTTTGATTGATTCTGGATCTACGCATTCATATATTCTTCGTGAGCATGCTGAATTGCTTGGTTTGCCTGTTGAGTCTTTGGATGTTGGTGTTCGGGTCACTAGTTCTTTTGGTGAGACTGTTGTGACTCGAAAGTTGTATAGAAGGTGCCCTTTGGTTGTTCAAGAGCATGTCTTTTATGTTGATCTTATGGAGTTTCCCTTCTATGGTTTTGATGTGATCCTTGGTATGGATTGGCTTGCTGAGCATCGTGCTGTTGTGGATTGTGAAAATAAGCGTGTTTCGCTTAAGCTTGCGGATGATTATGAGGTTGTGGTGGTTGGTGAGAATGTGAAGTTTCTTGCCAATGTGGTATCTTCTTTGGAGGCGAGCAGGATGCTGAGGCAAGGTTGCGAAGCCTATCTAGCTTTTGTGATGAATCCTAGCTCTAAGGAGTTTAGGGTGCAAGATATCAGGGTTGTAAAGGAGTTTCCTGGTGTTTTTCCTGAGGAGTTGCCTGGTTTACCTCCTAACCGCGAGGTGGAGTTTGCAATTGAGCTGTATGAGAATACAACTCCTGTGTCCATTACTCCCTATAGAATGGCACCTAAGGAGCTGAAGGAGCTGAAGACGCAGTTGCAAGAGTTGCTTGATCGTGGTTTCATCCGGCCGAGTGTGTCACCTTGGGGAGCACCGGTCTTGTTTGTGAAGAAGAAGGATGGCACTATGAGGATGTGCATTGATTACCGTCAGCTGAACAAGTTGACTATCAAGAATCGGTATCCTTTGCCGAGGATTGATGATCTCTTTGATCAATTTCGGGGAGCTGCTGTGTTCTCTAAGATTGACTTGAGGTCAGGGTATTATCAGTTGAAGGTGAAGGATGTGGATGTGCCTAAGACAGCTTTCAGGACAAGGTATGGGCATTATGAGTTCCTTGTGATGCCGTTTGGGTTGACAAATGCTCCTGCTGCTTTCATGGACATGATGAATCGTGTGTTTCATGAATACCTGGACAAGTTTGTCGTGGTGTTCATTGATGATATCCTCGTGTACTCGCGTACTGAGGAGGAGCATGAAGAGCATTTGAGGATTGTTTTGCAAGCTTTGTTGGAGAATCAGCTTTATGCTAAGCTGAGCAAGTGTGAGTTCTGGTTAAGAGAGGTGGTTTTTCTTGGGCATGTGGTCTCAGCTGAGGGAATTCGTGTTGATCCTTAGAAGATTGAGGCGGTGATGAGCTGGAAGGTTCCTAAGTCTGTTCATGAGGTCCGTAGTTTCCTTGGTTTGGCGGGATACTACCGAAGGTTTGTGGATGGGTTTTCCAAGATTGCTGCTCCTTTGACAAAGCTGTTGCAGAAGGATGTTAAGTAAGAGTGGACAGGAGCGAGACAGCAGGCTTTTGAGAAGCTGAAGGCGGCTTTGACGCAAGCTCCTATCTTGATTCAGCCTGAATCAGGGAAAGAGTTTGTGGTGTACAGTGATGCATCCTATGTTGGTTTGGGGTGTGTGCTAATGCAGGAGGGTAAGGTGGTGGCTTATGCATCGCGGCAGTTGAAAGTGCATGAGCGCAATTACCCTACGCACGATATTGAGCTGGCTGCAGTGGTTTTTGCTCTGAAGATCTGGAGGCATTATCTGTATGGAGAGAAGTGTACTGTGTACACAGATCACAAGAGTTTGAGGTATCTGATGTCTCAGAAGGAGTTGAATCTTAGGCAGCGGCGTTGGTTGGAGTTGCTCAAGGATTTTGATCTGACGATTGAGTATCATCCTGGAAAAGCTAATGTTGTTGCTGATGCCTTGAGTAGGAAGGTAGCTGTTGAGTTGAGAGCCATGTTTGCTAGCTTGAGCATATCGCGTGATGGTGGTCTTGTGGCTGAGTTGCATGTGAAGCCGTCTATGGTTCAGTTGATCAAGGATAAGCAGTTGTTGGATGATTCCTTGGTGTCTCATGTTCAGGATATCGCGGAGGGTAGACCTTCGGATTTCTGTTTCAATGATGATGGTGTGCTGTGTTTTGGGAGTCGGATAGTAGTGCCCAATGATGCTGAGTTGAGGCGTGCTATTCTGACTGAAGGTCATAGTAGTCCTTTTGCTATGCACCCTGGTAGTACTAAGATGTATCGTGATCTTCGTGATGAGTACTATTGGGTGGGTTTGAAGAAGGACGTTGCGGAGTTCGTGAGCAAGTGTTTGGTGTGTCAGCGAGTTAAGGCTGAACATCAGGTTCCTTCTGGTTTGTTGCAACCGTTGAAAATCCCTGAATGGAAGTGGGAGAGGGTTACCATGGATTTTGTATCTGGTTTACCTTTGTCTCCATCGAAGAAGAATTCGGTCTGGGTGATTGTGGATCGCCTGACGAAGTGTGCACATTTCTTGCCTGTGCATACCACGTTTTCTTTGGATAGGTTGGCAGAGCTGTACATTGCTGAGATTGTGCGGCTGCATGGTGTGCCTAAGTCGATTGTGTCGGATAGGGATCCGAGGTTCACATCGCGTTTCTGGCAGTGTTTGCATCAAGCTCTGGGTACAAGGTTGCATTTCAGTACATCCTATCATCCTCAGTCGGATGGTCAGTCTGAACGAGTTATCCAGATTTTGGAGGATATGTTGAGGTGCTGCGTGATTGAGTTCCAAGGTTCTTGGGAGAAGCATCTGCCTTTGGTTGAGTTTGCTTATAACAATAGTTATCAGACGAGCATACAGATGGCACCTTATGAGGCTTTGTACGGGAGGAAGTGTAGGACTCCTCTTTGTTGGGCTGAAACTGGTCAAAAGTTGGTTTCGATGCCGGCTTTGTTGAAAGGGACCACAGAGAAGGTAAAGCTCATTTGTGAACGGTTAAGGGCTGCTTCTGATCGGCAGAAATCTTACGCGGATTTGAAGCGTAAGGAGATAGAGTATGCAGTGGGTGACCGTGTGTTCTTGAAGGTTTCGCCTTGGAAGAAGGTGATGCGGTTTGGCCGGAAGGGCAAGTTGAGCCCTAGATACATTGGACCATATGAGGTGGTTGAGCGTGTGGGTCCTGTTGCGTATCGGTTGAGGTTACCTCAGGAGTTGGAGAAGATTCATGATGTGTTTCATGTTTCTATGCTCCGGAAGTATAGATCTGATCCTTCGCATGTGATGCCTGTGGAGGAAGTGGAATTGAATCCGGATTTGACCTATGATGAGGAACCGGTGAAGGTTCTGGATTCGGATAGCAAGGTTCTTCGTGGCAAGACCATTGAGTTGGTGAAGGTGCTGTGGAAGCATCGCGGTGTTGAGGAAGCCACGTGGGAGCGGAAGGAAGACATGCTGAAGCAGTTTCCTTATCTCTTTCCTTCAGGTAAATTTCGAGGACGAAATTTCTTAAGGGGGGAGAGTTGTAACGCCCCGGTTTTGGGCTTAGAAGTTCTGGGCGTTGACCGGTTTGGTCAAAGTGCTGTTCGAATCTAAAGAGGTGAAATTAGGAAAGCCTAGTTCGGGTTGCATTAAAAATATGGAAAAATGTTCTAAAATCATCTTTTAATATAATTAAGTGAACTGTGAAATCAATTTTGAAAAATGGGTTTTGGAAGTATGACATTTTGGCTAGTGACCAAAATGTAAATTTTGAAAGTTTGGTGACTGTTTTATAAAGAGTTGAAACTTTGAATCCTTAAGGAGCTATTAATCCAAAGATGATTTCTCCAGATTTTTCTAAGATATTTTAAGTCTAAAATCTGATTTTAAAGGTTATTAAAATTGGAGGGAAGCCATTTTGGCTATTTTTGGATTTTGTAACCAACTTTGCTAAAGTTTCTTTCTCTCATTTTCTCTCAAACCAAACACTACTTTTCCAGAGAATTGGATCTGATTTCTTCACCTAAATCCCTCCATTCAACTCTCATTTGATTCCAAATCATTGTATCTTCAAATCTCTTCAATTGCTAAGTGTTTCAACAAGGATTTTCATTCCAAAAAGTGGAGAAACACAAGTTTGGAGGTAAGAACGTCCTTCTCCTCTAAACTATCAGTTCTTTACTGAAATTCTCAAGTTATCAACTCTTAATTGATGTTTAATTAAAGGCTTTTGAGTTTGGAATTGTATCTTGGCTTATAATGCAAGATTTGATGGTTTTCATGATTTTTCGTTAGATCTGATTGATCTGTGATTTGAGATGTGTTTTTGATGTTAAATGAACTCTAAATTGATAAGGAAATGAGTTTTGATTAATGCAATCCCGGATAGGTTGAGTTTCCTAAGTTTAGCTTATGTTTCTTGGATGTTTTTGTGGTGATCTTGTGGATCTGTTGTTGCTGGAGGTATAAGGATGTTTGTAGGTTGTTTTTAGATGTTTTATGGTGTTGATGGATGTAGGGTTTTGCTGGTTTATGGCTGGGCTTTGTTGGGAGGTGGTTTTGGTGCAATTTCAGTTGTGTTTGGTGGCCGAAATTGGAGTGGGAATGAGAGCAGCGAGTTTGAGTGCTTTCATTGAAGCTTTTGATGCTTGATGATGCATTAAACCTCTGCTTTAATGTGTTTAATCAGGGGAGGCATCTTTGGATCCAAGAGTTGTTGATTCGGAAGCTTGATTTCGTGCTTCGGCAAGTGGCGAAGTGGAATCGGTGAGTGAAATTGGGTTTTCGGCTTTGAAACCAATGTCTTGGGAGCTTAGTTTAAGTCTAAACAACTTTGCTAAGCTCGAGCGTAAGTTTTCGGAATTTCTCTCTAGTGGTGGCCATGATTTTGTTGTGATACAAAATGATTACTTGCATGTTTTACATACTGTTTTGGAAGCATGTTTTAGCATGGTTTTTGCTGATGATGTAAGCCATATGTTGAAGGTAACTCTAGGTAGGAGTTCCTTGCTTTTGTACATTGAAATGATGTGGTTTAATGCTTTTAAATGCATGATGGATATGGCTTGGTTTTATGCTTTAAACAGTGATGTAAGTGATGAAAATGATGTATATTGGCAAGTGAGGTTTTAAAATGTTAAGGTCACTAAGGTGGTTAAAAGTCCTTGAGTGAGCCTTGTTACTTATGAACATCAAGGTGGTTAAAAGTCCTTGGATGGTTCATGTTGTGGACACTAAGGTGGTTAAAAGTCCTTAGGTGATCCTTTTCCATGGTGGTTAAAAGTCCATGGGGCCAAGGTGTTTAAAAGTCCTTGGGGCCAAGGTGTTTAAAAGTCCTTGGGGTGATTCAAGCTATGGACACAAAGGTGGTTAAAAGTCCTTGTGTGGTCCTTATTCATGGTGTTTAAAAGTCCATGGCCAAGGTGTTTAAAAGTCCTTGGGACCAAGGTGTTTAAAAGTCCTTGGGAAGTTGATGAACTTGTTTTAAGAAATGAAATGTATCACTTGAGCCAATATGACATGTTAAGTATATTGAAGCATGAGATGCTTGTTTATAATGTTTATGTTGAAGCATGAAATTGCTTGTTTTAAGTAAGGTTTTGAGCATGAGCAAATGTGGATTTGAAGCATGTTTTGTAAATGTTTTAAGTTGCATTATTGGATGGTTTTTAAGAGCATTCCTCACTAAGCTTTTGCTTACGCTCTCTTCGTTTTCCTTAATTCAATAATGCAGAGCATTAGAGACCTTTTGAGGGCAGCAAGAAGAGCAAGAATTCAAGTGCAAGTAAAGCTCAATGTATGGAAGGTTTTTGTTAAACATTTAGCTTTTGGGTGATTTGGCAATGGGGAAACAACGTGTATGTTTTGGGAGATGTTTTGTACTCCCTAAGTATGTTGAATGTTGTTGAGGATGCTTGTTTTGGTGTTGGATCTTTATATGCTTGTTTTGTAAGTTTGGTGCTTGAATATCTAGCTTGTGTAGGAAGCATGCCTATAGAATTGGGGCTTTTTGCATATGTTGATGTTTGGTTGAATTGATGATGCTTATATGTCCCTTATATGTTGAATTGCATGTTGGCAAAGTTCGGTGGCATTCGGAGCATGATTGGTTGTGTAATTGCATGTTTAAAGTGGAGTTTTGGAGCAATCTGGGCAGGGTGTTTCGGAACAGCACCTACCGTTTCGGAACGGGTGCCTTGATCGTGCCCAGGCGTCCGAAACGGGAGGGGCCGTTCCGAAACGGAAAGGCCACTGCCAGACCCCCGTTTCGAAACGGGCTATGCCTGTTTCGGAATGGCCCCGAGTTTCGAAACGGGCTATGCCTGTTTCGGAACGGGTGACCGTTGGGGGCTGACATTGGCAGTTATATGTTTTGGAATGTTTGCGTTTTGGTCCTGAAACTTGTTTGTGCAATTGAATGAGTTTGGGAAGTCCTTTTGAGCTGAAATTTTGCAGAGAAGCATGAAACATGATTAATTTCAAGATGGTAACTTCGATCTGGGTTAAGTCCTTATATTTATTAGAATTTACAATTTGGTCCCTAGAGTTGTATCTTGTTCAATTGGGTCCCTGTTTGATCTCTGATGTTTGTGATCTTTTGGTATGATGTTTGTGTGATCACAATTAGGTCTAAAGTGCATCTAGACAAGTTTAAAAAGAAAAAAAAGGGGTCGTTAATCAAGGTTGACTTTCGGGTTGACTTTGGTTTTCCCCGTGTGACTTTCTTAATTCGGGTCAACCGTCTAGGCCGGGTTAAGGGGGTTACACACATCACCGTACTCACATGGCGGAATCTCTCATCGCCACAAAGCTTGGGTATTTCACCAAGTCCTACCCGATGGAATGCCCATCATCGGTTCTCTCCCTTTGGCTTAACCAAAGAGCTCGTACGAATTTTTAGTTTATAGTGCACTCTCATCCTATTGATCGATCAATTATATCCGAATTAAGAAAGTCACACGGGGAAAACCAAAGTCAACCCGAAAGTCAACCTTGATTATCGACCCTTTTTTTTCTTTTAAAAACTTATCTAGATGCACATTAACCCTAAAAATGATCATACAAACGACATACTAAAAGATCATAAACATCAGAGATCAAACAAGAACCCAATTGAACAATTTACAACTTTAGGGACCAAATTGTAAACAATCCGAAACATATAACTGCCACTGTCAGCCCCCAACGGTCAGCCGTTCCGAAACGGGGGACAGCCCGTTTCGAAACTCGGGGCCGTTCCGCAACGCGTACCGGAACGGGGTCGGGCAGTAGCATATCTGTTCCGGAACGGTGTTGCCCGTTTCGAACGCCTGGGCTGCTTCGAGGCACCCGTTCCGAAACGGCAGGCACTGTTCCGAAACGGCCTGCACAAAATGCAGAATTTTACCTACTTTAACATGCAATTGACCAACCAATCATGCTCCAAATGCCACCAAACTTTACCAGCATGCAATTCATCATACAAGAGACATGTTTGCATCAACCAATCAACATATTAGCATCACATATGAAAAGCCCCAAATCTAATGGCATGCTTCCTACACAAGCAACTATTCAAGCATAAAACCTCCAATCCATACATGTAAAGGCCAATTACAAAACCAGCATTATCAGCGACATTAAACATACTCAAGGAGTTCAAAACATCTCCAAACAACATTCACAAAGGTCCCCCATTGCCATACACCAAAAGCTAAATGTGTTCGATAAAACCTTTCCATACTTGAGCTTAGTTTTCCCTTGGTTGCTTGCCTTCCTTGCTGCCCTCAAATCACCTTAATGTTCTGCATTATTGGTTTAAGAAAACGAAAGAGAGCGTAAGCAAAAGCTTAGTGAGGAAAGCTACTTAAAACCACACAATAATGCATTTATAAAACTCATTCATAAATCATGCTTCAAGATACACTTTAACATGCTCACAAGCAAACTTTAAACAAGCATCTCATGCTTCATATCATTACATGTCATATTGGCCACAAGTGATACATTTCATCTTTTAAAAAAAACAAGATCAACATAAGACTCACACATGGACTTTTAAACACCACTGTGATCTTATAATTTCCAAGAACCACACAAGGACTTTTAACCACCTTTGTGTTCTTCCCAAGGACTTTTAAACACCTTGGCCCCAAGGACTTTTAAACACCTTGGCCCATGGACTTTTAAACACCATGGCAAGGACCACACAAGGACTTTTAACCACCTTTGTGTCCTTAACAAGAACCATCCAAGGACTTTTAACCACCTTGATGTTCTTAAGTAACAAGGCTCACTCAAGGACTTTTAACCACCTTAGTGACCTTAGCAAGAATCATCCAAGGACTTTTAACCACCTTGATGTTCTTAAGTAACATGGCTCACTCAAGGACTTTTAACCACCTTGGTGACCTTAACCTTTTTCAAAACATCACTTGCCAATATACATCATTTCATCATTAAATCCACTGTTTTAAAGCATTAAACCAAGCCATATTCATCATGCATTTCAAAGCATCAAACTACATTTAATCAATGTTCAAAAACAAGGAACTCTTACCTTGAGCTTCCTTCAACATATGGCTTACAAAATCAGCAATAACCATGCTAAATCATGCTTTCAAAACAGAATTTAAAACATGCAATAAACCACATTGCACAACAACCAAACCATGGCCACCACTAGAGAGTATTTCCGAAAACTTACACTTGAGCTTAGCAAAGTTGTTTAGACTTAAACTAAGCTCCCAAGACATTGGTTTCAAAGCCGAAAACCCAATTTCACTCACTGATTCCACTTCGCCTCTTGTCGAAGCACCAATCAAGCCTCCGGATCACCACCACTTGGATCCAAAGATGACTCCCCTGTTTTAACACATCAAAACAGTAGATTAATGCATCATCATGCATTAATATCCTCAATGAAAGCACCTAAACTCGCTGCTCTCATCCCCACTCCATTTTCGGCCACCAAACACAACCGAAAATGCATCCAAACCACTTCTCAACAAAGCCCAGCCATTAACCATCAAAACCTAACATCCTTTAACATCATTTAACATCTAAAAAGAACCTAATAACATCCTTATACCTCCAGCAACACCAGATCCACAAGATCACCTCAAAAACAATCAAGAATCACAAGCTAAACTTAGGAAACCCAACCTATCCGGGATTGCATCAATCAAAACTCAATTCCTTATCAATTTAGAGTTCAAATAACATCAAAAACACATCTCCAATCACATATTTAACAGATCAAACGAAAATCATCAAAAATCACCAAATCTTGCATTATAAGCCAAGATCCATTTCACAACTTAAAAGCCTTTAATAAAACATCAATTAAGGATTGAAAACTTAGGAATTTCAGTAAAGAACTGATAGTTTAGAGGAGAAGGACGTTCTTACCTCCAAACTTGAGTTTCTCCTCTTTTTGGAATCAAAAACCTTGATGAATCAAGTAGCAAATGATGAGGTTTTGTAGATATGATGATTAGGAATCAAAAGAGAGTTGAAAGGAGAGATTTAGGTGAGAAAATCAGAAACAATTCTCTGGAAAGAAAGTGTTTGGGTTGAGAGAAAATGAGAGAAAAGAAAATAGGAAGTTAGTTATCAAAATGGCCAAAATGGCTTTCCCTCCTCTTTTGATATGTTTTAAAATCAGAATATAGCTTAAAATATCTTAGAAAAATCTGGAGAAACTACTTTTGGAATAATAGCTCCTTAAAGATTCAAAGTTTCAACCCTTTCTAAAACAGTCACAAAACTTTCAAAAATTACATTTTGGTCACGAGCCAAAATGTCACCCTTCCAAAACTCATTTTCCAAAATTGATTTCACAGTTCACTTATATATATTAAAAGATGATTTTAGAACATTTTTCCATAATTTTAATGCAACCCGAACTAGGCTTTCCTAAATTCACCCTTTTAGATTCGAACAACACTTTGACCAAACCGGTCAACGCCCAAAACTTCTAAGCCCAAAACCGGGGCGTTACAACTCTCCCCCCCTTAAGAAATTTCGTCCCCGAAATTTACCTGAAGGAAAGAGATAAGGAAACTGCTTCAACATGTCTTCCTTCCGCTCCCACGTGGCTTCCTCAACACCTCGATACTTCCACAGCACCTTCACCAACTCAATGGTCTTGCCACGAAGAACCTTGCTATCCGAATCCAGAACCTTCACCGGTTCCTCATCATAGGTCAAATCCGGATTCAATTCCACTTCCTCCACAGGCATCACGTGCGAAGGATCAGATCTATACTTCCGGAGCATAGAAACATGAAACACATCATGAATCTTCTCCAACTCCTGAGGTAACCTCAGCTTGTACGCAACAGGACCCACACGCTCAACCACCTCGTATGGTCCAATGTACCTAGGGCTCAACTTACCCTTCCGGCCAAACCTCATCACCTTCTTCCAAGGCGAAACCTTCAAGAACACACGGTCACCCACCGCATACTCAATCTCCTTACGCTTCAAATCCGCGTAAGACTTTTACCGATCAGAGGCAGCCTTCAACCGCTCACAAATGAGCTTTACCTTCTCTGTGGTCCCTTTCAACAAAGCCGGCATCGAAACCAACTTTTGACCAGTTTCAGCCCAACAAAGAGGAGTCCTACACTTCCTCCCGTACAAAGCCTCATAAGGTGCCATCTGTATACTTGCCTGATAACTGTTGTTATAAGCAAACTCAACCAAAGGCAGATGCTTCTCCCAAGAACCCTGAAACTCAATCACGCAGCACCTCAACATATCCTCCAAAATCTGGATAACACGCTCAGACTGACCATCCGACTGAGGATGATAGGATGTACTGAAATGCAACCTTGTACCCAGAGCTTGATGCAAACACTGCCAGAAACGCGATGTGAACCTCGGATCCCTATCCGACACAATCGACTTAGGCACACCATGCAGCCGCACAATCTCAGCAATGTACAGCTCTGCCAACTTATCCAAAGAAAACGTGGTATGCACAGGCAAGAAATGCGCACACTTCGTTAGGCTCGGTAGTGGAACAGACGGTTGGCTCGACGACAAACTCGACAGTCCTTCAAGGCTCGGCATAACGCTTCGATAATGATCCCGCTGAGATGATACTCGTCGGCGTGAATCGTACAATGAACAACAACCTTTGGTTTGTTCCTTTTTAGCCGCCTTAAACCCTAACCTATATCTAGGCTGGATTGATCATCACCTGGTATTGATGAGATCATGCTTACTTCTTTCGGGAGTTTGACTCTCTCGATACCAAACAAATAGATTTCCTCCAATCGATCTCTCGACTCAATTGAAAACAGTGAAGAACATGAAATAAGCAAACCTTGAATTTATTGCAAAAACAAACTTGAACCTAAACAACCGTTCTCACAACTACTTTACAACATAACCTAAACCCTAAAGAATTTATAACATAGTGGCGGCAAGAAAACACAAGAGAAACTAAGCTATGCCAACTATGTGGTGTAAGAAACAAAGTATGATCAAGTATATATAGGGCATGACCTAGGTCAAGTCCTCCTTGGATTGAAGTTGCCTTGTACCGTAAGTAAGCTTAGGCCGCCTTGTGTGCTTACGCTCTCATTTGTCCATCAATGCAGATAATTGAGGTTTTGGAGGCAGCAAGTAGCAAGGGATCTTAAGAGAATTTTTTTAAGAAAGTATGTTTCGGTTTAGACTAAAGTAATAAGGGTAATGGGGGAATTCGTTGTGTTTTTGGGAGATTTGTGCAAACAACCTTTTGAGCAAGTTTTATATGTGTTTTTTTACTTGTAAATGGCCTTTGGTATTTGGTTTATGCTTTACTTTGCATTTTGGTATCTCACTTTGCTTGTCACTAGGTTGCATGCCTATAGTTTACCTTTGATGGAAATCACCATATTATGATGATGATTATGCCTTGAATGGCTGAAGATTGATGTTTAGATATGTTGTATGCATGTTGGAAGCATGTTAATTTGATTTTGAATGGATTAACGTTTGAAAAACCAGTACAAAGTGTCATTACAGGCCCAGGAGTTTCGGTACCCCTAAGGTTGTACCAAAACGGTGAGTCTAAAATGGCCTAGGGGTTTTGAAACAGGGTGAAGCGTTTCAAAATGTTTGGCTACTAGAATCATGTGTTCCGAAACATTATGGGGGTGTTTTGATACCTGCTCGAGCTTTGAGACGCTTGAACCTGTTTCGAAATGGGTGTTACGATACAGGGCAAAATGTACTGAAACACCAGTTGTTAAGTTAGTTATTGGAATCTTCTGAAGTTCTTGTTCTTTATGTTTTAGTCCCTAAATGTTGTGAATGCAATTAAATGAGCTTGGATGATTGTTTTGAGCTGAGATTTGACAGAGAGGCATGTAATATGACTAATTAAAGATTGGTAATTTAAAAAGTGAAGAAGTCCTTGCAATTTGATGAGAGTTCAGAATGGTCCTTAAAATGTGTTTGTGTGCAATTGAATCCCTAAGCGTTGTTTGATCAAGTTGCAAATTGTTCCGCTGCGATGTTTATCACTTAGGTTATTGATGTGCATCATGACAAGATAAAAAGAAAAACAAATTGGGTCGATTATTGAGGTAAACCTTCCCGGTTTACTTCAATATTCCCCGTGTGACTCGTTCGGTTCGGTATTTCACCCAGACCGAGTCGAGGGGGTTACACACGCTCTTTCTCTTTGGCCACAGCTTATTCAATCTCTTGTCTCCACTTCTCTGGGCTCTTTCTTAAATCAGCATTCCTTACGGTGGCTTGAAACTTGAGGAAGTTAACCCTTTGAATCTCATATTTTTCTTCCAAGTTCATGTACATCTTTGTTACTCGGTTGGTTTCCTCTTTGTACTTCTCTATGTCAAAGCTTGCTTCGAACTTGTCTCGTTGATTCTGTTCTTGCATAGCTTTTATTTCCAACTTGTCCCGTCTTAGTTCTTCCCTCAGAATATCAGCCTCGGAGTGAACCACCTTCAAGTGTTCTTCTAAGGATTTGGCCCGCCCTGGAGTAGGTAGCATGATTTTGTCATTAATTCTTGTATGCCTCCAAATGTCATAGTCAGGGGTGAATATGCAGTGTTTGTCAGACTCTAGCTTCATATAGTAGCAGTTGTCCCATAAATCGCTAATGGTTTGTATCTTTCCTCTGAACTAGCCTTGGAACTCAAACTCTGGCGTACTAAGACCAGTGGTGAATGGAACGAACTGTCGTGGTCCATAATGATGTGACACTAACAAAGGAGCACAACCAATTCCACCACATAAACCCAATAGCATCAAGAAGTTTTAATCTCCGCATCTATACATTACTTTGGCATGACCCATCCACGGAACCCTCCATTTGATGTCCTCATCATGACGGTCTCTGAATATATCAACCCACTTGCTTTTCTTGACAATTGGCTAGTCTTGGGCTAAAAATTCTTTAAGCAGAGAAAATTTAGAGGAGAACACATTGGATAGAGTCAAAGTCGGGCACTTGCAAAAGTGGCTGAGAGCCCAAACTTGGAGTAGAGGAGCACATCTACGAAAGCGTACACCCTCCACATTTCTACATGCATTCGGTGAGATGAAGGTTTCAGCTAATACCGCAGGTACTGGTTTGACTTCTCTCTTCAATTTCTCAAAGAAATCAAGCAAGGCAACACCGATGTTTCCTAGGACCTTGAGGAAGATGACCAAACCATAAAATGCAATAGCCAGGAGATCCACTCTTTTTTCTATGTCTGGATGAACATATATTATATTTTTGATACTTGACTAAGGGAAAGAAAATCTACCTCCTCTTCTTCTTATCGAACCCTTAACCCATCCATCACTCATGCTGGCAAAAGATGTAAGCCTAACATGTGGGTTCTAGTTTTTAAGTGGTTTAGCATAAACCCAGTTTTCCTTCACCTTTCGCAGATTAAAAAGTGCCAAATATTCCTCGAATGTGGGCGTCATATCTTCTCCATAAAAAGTGAAGCAACAGTACCCAGTTTTTAAGTGGTTTAGCATAAACCCAGTTTGGTCTTGAAATCGAAGCGCTCCTAAATTTCCTTCAGCTCTTGTACATTATTCTGCTTTACACTAATCTGAGCATACTCAGAAGTTTATGTTTCATGATCAGCGGCCAAACTATCCTCATACATTCGTTGGTTTACCTCAGACCAATGATGCGCCCTCACATTTTCATATTCTTTCTTAAGGATCCTTCCATCCATGATGACATGTTTTTTCTATTTGAGCAAGTATTCTAAAAAACCTAACCCCTTCTTGATATGGAATGATGGTGCAAGATTAACATGCAAAAAAACAAGTCAAAAAGGAATGGATTAGAAATAAGAAGACAAAAAAGGTTCAAAATAATTTCATTGCATAAATAATTCTGGCTGCCATTCCAACACTCCAGGACATGTCTCAATGGATTATCTTTGCGAAATGATTTTGACTAGACTCCACACCCTAGGCTTTCCGTATGGCTCTATTGGGGTAGGCTCTAGATTCTCAAACTTGGTTTGGTTCTAAAAGGGAACCTGAGATGTCCTTGTTGTCCCCTACTAAGGATAGCAAGGTCCTCGATTCTCACCCATTATAGGCTTCAAACGAAACGAGTTCAACTCAGGAAGACTCACCACCTATGCCTTCTCGAAGGATCAATATCCTTACGAAGACAAAGGGCATGAGTCCCAGAGGTACTTGCTAGGATCATATGGAGAATCAGTATTCAAACATGAGCAAAGCGTTTCCCCCCCCCCCCCCCCCACTTAAATGAACGGGACAAGCTCGGGTAAGGAACCTTTTTAAAGAATTTTGGAATGCATAAAATAGAATTATATTCATTAAACGGACAAATAAATTGAAAGGTTTTATGAACTTGCAAAGTCCAATTTTTAAGAAAACGTTTGAAACCAATTTGTGTCCGGACCCTCTTTTGTTTTTATTTTTAAAAACAAAACATCCCCAGCGGAGTCGCCAAGCTGTCGCAACCCTTTTTCAGAGCCCAACATTTTTTGAAAACATAAAAATCAACGAAGTCGCCACTAATATTTTAAAAAAGTGTGATTGGATCACTTTTAAAACCAGATTTATTTTAATAAAAACATTTTGTTTATTAAAATAATATTTTTGGTCTACGAAAACAAGAAAAATAGGTTCGGGGATCGGTTACGCGTGGGGAAGGGTTAGCAAATACGACTGCAGCTTTCATGGACATGATGAATCGGGTGTTCCATGAGTTCTTGGATCAATTTGTGGTTGTGTTTATGGATGATATCCTTGTGTATTCACATACCGAGGAGGATCATGATAGACATTTGCGGATTGTGTTGCAGACCTTGTTGGACAATCAGTTATATGCTAAATTGAGCAAGTGTGAATTTTTTATTAAAGAAGAGGTGTTCCTTGTTCATATTGTATCGGCGAAAGGAATTTGTGTGGATCCGCAGAAAGTTGAGGCGGTTGTGAATTGGAAACAACCTAAATCGGTATCGAAGGTTCATAGTTAGCGGGTCATTATCGTTGTTATGTGGATAGTTTTTCTAAGTTTGTTGCTCCTTTGACGGAGTTGTTGTAAAAGGATGTTAAGTTTGAGTGGATGGAGATGCGACAACAAGCTTTTGAGAAGTTGAAGGAAGCTTTAACACGAGCTCCGATCTTGATTCAACCCAAATCGGTTAAAGAGTTTGTGATTTTTAGTGATGCATCCTATGTGGGATTAGGGTGTGTGTTGATGCAAGATGGAAGAGTTGTGGCATATGTATCTAGGCAGTTGAAGGTGCATGAGCACAATTATCCTATGCATGATATTGAGTTGGCTGATGTGGTGTTTGCGTTGAAGATTTGGAGACATTACCTTTATGGAGAAAAGTGTGTAGTGTATACGGATCATAAAAGTTTAAAGTGTTTAATGTCTCAAAAATAGTTGAATCTTAGGCAACGGGGATGGTTGGAGTTGCTTTGAGGAGGAAGGTAGTTGTGGAGTTAAGAGCCATGTTTGCGCGATTGAGTGTTTCGCGGGATGGTAGATTGATAGTCGAGTTGCAAGTGAAACCATCCTTGGTTTAGTTGATTAAAGAGAATTATTTTCTTGATGATTCGTTGGTACCGCATATTCAATATATAGCGGATGGTAATTCGATGGACTTTTGTTTTAATGATGATGGTGTTTTGTGTTTTAAGAGTCGAATAGTTGTGTTGGATGATGTTGAGCTGAGGCACACTATTCTAACAGAGGCGCATAATAGTCCTTTTGCTATGCATCCTGGTAGTACTAAGATGTATCCTGGATTGAAGGATGAGTACTATTGGGTTGGGTTGAAGAAGGATGTTGATGATTTTGTAAGTAAGTGTATGGTTTGTCAGCGCGTGAAAGCTGAGCATCAGTTTCCTTCCGGGCTATTCCAACCTTTGAAGATACCAGAATGGAACGGGAGAGGATTACGATGGATTTCGTGTCGGGTTTATCTTTGACCCCATCAAATAAGACCGTCTTACGAAGTGCGCGCGTTTCATAGTTGTGTATACTACGTATACGTTGGATAAGTTGGCAGAGTTGTACATTGCGAAAGTTGTGAGGTTACATGGTGTATCTAAATCCATAGTTTCGGATAGATATCTGAGGTTTACATTGAGGTTTTGAGAGTATTAGCATAGAGCTTTGGGTATATGGCTCAACTTCAGTACCTCGTATCATCCTCAGACGGATGGTCAGTCTGAGCGAGTTATCCAACTGCTTGAGGATATGTTGCGGTGTTGTGTTATAGATTTCCAAGGTTCATGGGAGAAATAGTTGCCTTTGGTGAAGTTCGCTTATAATAATAGCTATCAAGCAAGTATACAAATGGCTCCATATGAAGCCTTGTATGGTAGGAAGTATAGGATGCCTCTTTGTTGGGCAAAAGTTAGTTTCTTTGTCGGATTTGCTTAAAGGGACGACAGAGAAGGTAAAGCTTTTTTGTGATCGGTTGAAGGCGGCTTCTAATCGTCAAAAGTCTTACACGGATTTGAAGCGTAAAGAGATTGAATATGAAGTTGGTTATAAGGTTTTTTTTTAAGTTTCACCTTGGAAAAATGTGATGAGATTTGGTCGGAAGGGCAAATTGAGTCTGAGGTTTATAGGACCATATGAGGTGCTTGAGCGCGTTGGACTGGTGGCTTATAGGTTGAGGTTATCGCTTGAGTTAGTAAAGATACATGATGTTTTCCATGTATCTATACTTATGAAGTATAGACCGGATCTGTCGCATGTTATGCCTATTGAAGAAGTTGAGTTGAATCCATATTTGACCTATGATGAGGAACAAGTTAAGATCTTGGATGTGGACAGCAAGATTCTTCGTGGGAAGACCATAGAGTTGGTTAAGGTGTTGTGGCGACACCGAGGTGTCGAGGATGAAATTTCTTAAGTGGAGGAGAGTTGTAATGCCCTGATTTTGGGCCTAGGAGTTAGCCGGGTTTAGGCTAGCCGGGTTTAGGCTAGACGGTTCGGAAGAACTAGTTCAAACCATCTAGACTAGTTTCGGGATTTAATTATTTTGAAGAGGCTTTTGAGGTTGGAAAAATATGGGAAAACGTTTTAAAATCATTATTTAATATATGTATGATTTTGGTGGGATTAATTTTGGAAAATGGATTTTGGAGGTTTGACATTTTTGAAATTGGTGACCAAAATGTAAAGATCGTAAAACTATTTTTAGTGACTAAATCGTAAAAGATCATAATTTTTAATCTTTAAGGATCTATTGATCCAAAGTCTAATTCAGACTTTTTCCCTTTAATTGGTCAATTTTAAAGTGGTTTGAATTAATAAAACAAGATGGAGAGAATTAAATTTGCATTTGTCTCTTAAAATCTATTTTACGTAACTAACTTTTCTCACAATCATTTTCACTCAAATTCTCTCCAGAAAAACATCAGTTTCTTCTTCAAATAAGGTGTTTTTAGATGTAAATTGATTTGTTTTGATGTTAATCTCGCTGGGTAATGGCTGGAGATTTGTTAGAAAGGTTTTGTCGGTGTTTTCGGTAGTTTTCAGGTAGCGAAAGCTTGGTTGTTATGGAGGATGATGTAGATTCATGTTGCTAGGGATTTTGATGCAAGGTTGTGCATTAATCCTCTGTTTAGCTTTGGTTAGAAGCAGGGAATATTGTTTCGTTAGCTTCGGAAGGAGTTGCGGTTGATCCAGAAGCTTGATTTCGCCTCGGCAAAGCAAGCAAGGTGTTGTCGGTGTATGGAACTGGTTTTAAAGCTTTTCAAAGGTTTGAAAGCAAGGTTTGGGTTTTAGATTAAGCTTGAAACGCTAATCTAAGCTCGAAAGTAAGTATGGAAGATTTCGCTCATGGTTTTCGGTTTCCATGGTTTTATTAAACTCATGCTCATGTTTTGAAGATAGAATTTTTTTACCTACTGTTATATGCATGTTTTGGAAGTGGAAAATGTTGCATATGTTTATGTTTTGATAATACATGTGTTTAGAAAGTGGTATGCAACATGTTTGAGATAATGCCTAAATACATGGTTTAATGTATTTGAGATACTTTGATAGAAATTGATTTAAATAATGCATATGAAAAACAATGAGGTAACATGGTTTAAAAGTGTATATTGGCAAAGTGATGAGACTTGATACTATCGGATATAATTGGTTGACCAATATGATGAGAGTGCGCTATAAAATGTAAGCAAAATTCGTACGTACGTGTGATAAAACATGATGAGTACATTGGCATCATGTGTGCCGTAAGATGGGAACAACCACATATTTACAAGCATTAAGGTGGGAAAAGCCACACCTTGTGAATACTTTGGTGGGAACAGCCACACCAATTGTTCTGCCCTTCTTATGGTGGGCACAGCCACGCCATAAAGTGTATCCGCATATCCGAGTTAGTTTATGATAGGAACAGCCACACCATGTGTTTTGGGATGGAGTGTAGCCATCCGGGTCACTTGGATGCCAATATATGAGTTTACATGTATCATTGGTTTAAATGGTTTTGTATAATGAGCATTATACATGAGATTCAATTTTGTAGTATGTTTTGTAAGTTAAAGCATGTGAAGCCTATTTTGAGATTTGCATTAGGATCAATGAATGAGCCAAATGATACATGTGTTTTAAAGTTAAATGTTTTCCTTTGATGTGTTTTAAAGCATGGGATAAATGAGCATGATGTGTAAGAGACTTTTATTTGACAAATGGTTTTAAAATGCATTTTTGGTTTGTTTTTATTTGAGCATCCCTCAATAAGCAAATGTACTTACGCTCTCTTTTTACCAAAATGCAGAAAAGTAGACTGAACAGGCAACGAGGAAGCAAGTGAAGAAGTCCAAGCATCTCTCATAGCTCAAGTATGGTCTTTAAACAAATCAATAGTAATAAGTTGGCAATAGCAGGTTACCTTGATAATTTAGGAGCGTATGTAGTGAACTCCCTGGTTTGGCACAAGTTTGTAGTGCCTTAATAGACTTGCAAATGGCCTTTAATTGCTGGTATTTGGTTTGGTTTGCATTTTGGTACTTAAATGGCTACTATGCTTAGGGATCATGCCTATAGATTGCTAAACAGATTGTGTTGTTGTTGAAAGCATACCTTGGTCTTATTTTCCTTTAGAATCATGACCTAAGTGGTTACTTATGCTTTGTTAACATGCTGGAATGATATTTGATGTGTTCGGTCAATTAAAATTAGCAAAATATGACACTACAGTCCCAAGCGTAGCAATATGTAGGCTACCGTATCGGTACGGTATAGCCAAAACATGCATATTGTATCGGTACAGGGTAGACCGTATCGATACGGCTAAAGGGCAAAATGAGAAATTGTACTGGTACACGAGGCTGTATCGATACCCTTTTATGCTACTGGAAATTTGAGAAATTGACGAGATAATAGTGTATCGATACGAGCTGAAGTGTATCGATATGCTTGGCTGTTAAGTTGGTTAACTAAGGCTTTTTGATGTTCTGTTTTCTTCCGTTTTGGTCACTAAATATTTGGATGATCAATTGATGAGTTTGGATGAATGAAAGGAGTTGAAAATTGACATGTGGAAATGAAACCTGACTAATTGGTTATCAGTAACTTTAATTTGGTTGAAGTCCCTGTAATTTGTTAAAATTACAAATTGGTCCCTAACTTATGTTTATAAGCAATTGAGTTCTAAATCGTTGTATGTTTGCGTTGGAGTTTCTTTCTCTATGAGTGAGAATCACATAGGATGTAACTGAGCATCTAGACAAGATAAAACAAAAAATAGGGTCGTTTATTGAGGTAAGTCTTCACCAATTTACTTCAATATTCTCCGTGTGACCCGTTCGGTTCGGTAAATGGTTAGACCGGGTCGAGGGAGTTACAGTAAAGGTTGAGTGAAGCCTTTCTTATATAATGTGCCTTGTAAAAGTGTGTATTGAGCTGCTCGCCTCCTTATTTTAACTTGTTGGGCTCTGTCATCATGGGGTACTCTTGTTTCGATATATCTAGCGATCATCGTCATCCATGTGTCGCCCGCATCTAGTTCACACACTTGTTGGTTTATCGTGAACGTTGGTTTTTGCTTATATTCCATGAGGAACTTTCCTCTCTTCTGGATCTTTAGTGCTTTGGCTAATCTAGCTAGGGCATTTGTCCTTGTCTAATCTCCTCTGAGGATTTGTTTGATAGTGTATCTTTTAAATTTAACTCAAAGTTCTTCATGATGGGTAATTAGCTTTCTCGAAAAATAAAATATGTATTTATAAATTAGGTGATTTTATTCATATTAAAGCATTGATTATCTATTGTTGTTCAAACCTTTAACCATCATATAGTAGCGGTCGAGCATTTCCTCATGGACTTCGTATTCTCCCAACATTTGTCTAGCTACCAATTGTGAGTCTGTGAAAATCTGTATGTGTTCAACCCGCAATCTAATTGCTAACTCTAGTCCATCTATAAGGGCCTCGTACTCTGCTGTATTATTTGATATGGGAAAGGAAAAGGTAGTTATGTACTTCCATTCTTCACATGTGTTAGGCCCGGTCAATAGGATACCAACTCCTGCTCCATTGGCGACTACCGAACCATCCACATGTAATGTCCACTCCTGCAAGCCAAGCTCTCTATGGTTCTTATCTTGAAGAAGCTCATGTATGGGCACGACTGCTTGGGCAACCGTCTCTTCAATCCGTTAGGGCAAGTCCTCTTATGGCATAGAGAACATACCCTCTGCTACAAAATCTGTCAATTTTTGGGCTTTGATCACCTTCCACGGTTGATAATCGACTCTGAATTTACTCAGCTCTATTCCCCACTTCAACATCCGGCCTTATGCATCCACCTGATTTAAGATGTCCTTTAGAATGATTTGACAAAACTGTCACTTGGTGCGCTTGAAAGTAGTGACGGGGCTTCCTAGCTGTCGTTACCAGAGAAAACACCATTTTCTTGTCTCTGGTGTATCGTCGCTCCGCGGGTTGAAGGACTATGCTCACATAATAAATTGGCCTCTAAACATCTTCCTCCTTTTTAACCAGCACGGCCGCAACAATTTTGTCAATGGTTGTCAAGTACATATATATAGGTTATCCCCTTCCTTTGGCATAGCCAGCATGGAAGGGCTCATCAAGTACTACTTCAGTTGGTCAAAAGCTTGCTGACGGTCATCATTCCACAGAAAAGGTTTTCTCAAAGCTTTGAAAAAGGGAAGACACTTATCAAACATCTTAGAAACAAATTTGTTCAATGCTACCATGTAACACCCCAAAAATTACGCCCAAATTGTAATCTAAAATCCCTAAATCTTAAAAACCCTAATGATTTGGGTATTTAATTTAGAAACCTAATTTTGAAATACCTAATTGTAAATCCTAACAATTGAGAATTTTTAATTCAGAACCCTAAATTTTATGAGGGACTAAATAAGAATTTTTATCAAACTTGGAAGTCTATATGAAATTTTTTGAAAGTTTAATGACTGACTCCATAAATAACCCTTTATAAAATTGAATTTTAATTTATTTTGGTTTCTTCTTTCCGTCTTTTTTTAATTGTTTAATATATATATATATATAACCTTTTAATTTCAAATTGAATTTTAATTCCCCTTTTTCTCACGGTTGAATTGACTCTTCTTTTTCAACTTAAATTATTATTTTTATTATATTCTAAACCTAATTTGTTTAGATTACCACCACTCAACTATATATATATAGCCATAGTTATTACGTACAGAAATAAACCTAAGCCTTAAGTTTTAAAGTGTTGTCGCTCTTAGTTGTTCACATGCTTTATGAATTCCTCTCGAATTGACGATGCCATCACCTTACATCGAAACCGCAACCGCCTTTGGTCATCGTTAGAGCTTTATTGTTGCGAGGTGTGTTTCTTATTGTGCTATATATTTGCGTACTTATGTTTTATACTCTGCTTGATTTATTATGATTGAGAATGATTTTGAAAACATCATAATGGCATACTAAATTATGTTTTAAATTTAGCATCGGATTCTCGAAAAATTTAACTCTCGTAAGAGTTTGGATTTATGTTTTTCAAATCATATCATTGTGTCATGGGATTGGAACTATGTTAGAAAAAAGCGAGGGAAACCTCCACTATGGCGAGGGCATCCTCTACTCTGTATGATATTGGATAGTCGGGTATTGTGTCATGCATCGGATATCATATCATTATAATTTGGATTTATTAGATTTATTGTGTTTTCAAAATACTTTATCTGAAAAATAAAATATTGTTTTGTTTTTGTGTTGCTTGCACTTTAGAGACACACTAAGCTCTTTAGCTTACTCCCCCATAGTTTCTTCTTACAGATATCTTTGGACTTTAGGCGAGGTGGTACTTGGAGGATCTCAATTTTATCCGATTATTTTATTATTCAATATGTATTAAATTTAAACTATCACCTTATTATTATTCTATGTTTTAGAATATTTACGTATTTCAGATCGTGAAACTTTATATTTTGGGATTATGTTTCAGCAAATATTTACAAACTTTATTTCAGATATTTTATTAAATGATCAAAATGATTTTATAATATTTTGGTTTTGAAAACAATTGTGGTATTTTACGATACTTTTTGTTAATTAATAATTAATTTGTTTTATAAATTATTTAAACCTAAAATTTATTACTTGAGGGAAAAGTTTTCAATGGTGACTTCCTAAATTCAGTTTTTTCTTCTAGGCCGGGTTTAGGGGTTACATTTAGTGGTGTCAGAGCTAAGTTCAATCCTCGGACTGTGAGGCTCACATAAATACAATATATGTTTTGAATAGAAACTCCAAGTACCAACTCTAAATCTATGTTAATTCATTTTATAGATAGACTACTATGCCACCTTCTAGGAGCTCTAGAATAGCGATTGATCGTGATCATACACGTCCTTATGAATCTAAGATCAAAAGTGTGTTTTCAAGTCATCTTATGTCATTCATACTCGATCTGAAATGATCTAAGAAGTTTTTGCCAAAATATGTACATTTTTAAGGATCTATCGCTAAGTTTGAAAATTTCAAGGACGAAATTTTTTTAAGGGTGGGAGAGTTGTAATACCCCAAAAATTACGCCCAAATTGTAATCTAAAATCTCTAATTCTTAAAAATCCTAATGATTTGGGAATTTAATTTAGAAATCTAATTATGAAATCCCTAATTGAAATCCCTAACAATTGAGAATTTTTAATTAAGAACCCTAAATTTTATGAGGGACTAAATAAGAATTTTTATCAAACTTAGAAGTCTATATGAAATTTTTTGAAAGTTTAAGGACTGACTCCATAAATAATACTTTATTGGTTTCTTCCTTCCGTCTTTTTTTAATTGTATATATATATATATATATATATATATATATAACCCTTTAATTTCAAATTGAATTCTAATTCCCCTTTTTCTCACGGTTGAATTGACTCTACTTTGTCAACTTAAATTATATTATTATTATTATTATTATTATTATTATTATTATTATTATTATTATTATTATTATTATTATTATTATTATTATTATTATTATATTCTAAACCTAATTTGTTTAGATTACCACCACTCTATATATAGCCATAGTTATTACGTACAGAAATAAACTTAAGCCTTAAGTTTTAAAGTCATGTCGCTCTTAGTTGTTCCCATGCTTTATGAATTCCTCTCGGATTGACGATGCCATCACCTTACATCAAAACCGCAACCGTCCTTTGTTCATCGTTAGAGCTTTATTGTTGCGAGGTGTGTGTCTTACTGTGTTATATATTTGTGTACTTATGTTTTATACTCTGCTTGATTTATTATTTGATTTATTGTGATTGAGAATGATTTTGAAAACATCATAATGGCATACTAAATTGTGTTTTTAAATTAAGCATCGAATTCTCAGAAAATTTAACTCTCGTAAGAGTTCGGATTTATATTTTTCAAATCATATCATTGTGTCATGGAATTGGAACTATGTTCGGAAAAAGCGAGGGAAACCTCCACTATGGCGAGGGAAACCTCCACTCTGTATGATATCGGATAGTCGGGTATTGAGTCATGCATTGGACATCATATCATTATGATTTGGATTTATCAGATTTACTATATTTTCAAAAGACTTTATCTTCAAAAATAAAATAGTGTTTTGTTTTTGTGTTGCTTGCAGTTTAGAGACACACTAAGCTCTTTAGCTTACTCCCCCATAGTTTCCTCTTACAGATTTTGGACTTTAGGCGACGTGGTACTTGGAGGATCTCAATTTTATCCGATTATTTTATTATTCAGTATAAGAATTAAATTTAAACTATCACATTATTATTATTCTATGTTTTAGAATATTTACGTATTTCAAATCGTGAAACTTTATATTTTGGGATTATGTTTCAGCATATATTTACAAACTTTATTTCAGATATTTTATTAAATGATCAAAATATTTTTATAATATTTTGGTTTTGAAAATAATTGTGGTATTTTACTATACTTATTGTTAATTAATAATTAACTTGTTTTATAAATTATTTGTTGGGTTTTATGGTGCTCGATTCCTTCAACCGATGTATTTTCCAAGTTCGGAGAATATTGGATTTTTGGGTGTTAAAGTGGAAGCTAAAAGATTGGAATTGGACACAAGGATTTATAGTGGTTCGACCTTCTGACAAGCACCTACATCCACTACCTTAGCTTCCCACTAAGGATTTCCAAACAAATTCACTAACAATTTCGTCCCCTTTTCTCGGCTTAGGAGGAAACCGTTACACCGATAAAGCTTTCTACCCAAAGCTTGATCAAACACTCTCTTACACAAGAAAGACTTAGCAAACTAGAAATCCCTCTACAAGGTATATGTTTGCACAAATAAAGCTCTCACCCAAAACCTAAACACTTGAGCAAATTTGACAATTAGGCTCACAAGTGTTGTCTATACAAAACAAATTGAACAATAAAGCCCTAAGACAATTTTCTTATCATGATGTTGTTGACAATTGAAGCATTAATCATTACTTGATGCTTGGAGGTCTCTTTTATACTCCCAAATTAGTTTGCAGCCGTTGAGGACCGTTGGGGTTGTTTTGGAGCCGTTGGAGACTTTATTTCCCACATTAAATGTAGTTCTCGTGTTGTCCGTTTCGGAACAGTCGAAGCCCGTATCGGAACACCTCTCTTTAGAACTAGCCATTGTAGTCTGATATAGCAATTCGTTTCAAAACACCTCTGGTTGTTTCGAAACACCTTGATCCATATCGAAACGGTGGCAACCCCGTTTCGGAACGAGTGAGAGTTGAGCTGCAAATTAAAAAGTCGTGGGGAAAATAGTCGTTGGGGATTTTGACCGTTGATGTCTTTTCCACATAGGCGTATTGAAACGGTGAGGCCGTATCGAAACGCTAAGAAAAATTCTCACCCAGATTAAAGCCCGTTTCGAAACAAGCAAAGCTATTTTGGAACGTTTTGAAACTGTGAATGGTTGTTTCGAAACGCCTAAGGGTGTTTCGAAACACCTGGGTGGTTTTGTAAAGTTTGGCTTTAGAAAACATTTCAAAACCTCTTAAAATAATCCTCAATCATATTTTTAAGTTGTTTGGACTTAAAGGCACTTTTAAAATCTTTTCAATTTAGTCCAAAACTATTTTTCAATTATTATATCAAAACATTAGTTCTTGAATCTCCCCCCTTTTGATATAATAAAACCACCTTGAAAAATTGTTTGGGATTCTCCCTCATTGTATTTAAAAATTTGAATAGGATATTTCAAAATTTTAAAAGAAGTTAAAGACCCCCTTATTCTCTTGAAAATATAATTTTTTAAACCACATTTCTCCCCTTTTTTGTTATATTAAAAAGACTTTAAATAACTTTAAGTTCAAAATAACTTAGGAGGTTAAAAAAATGACACAAATTAGAATTTTGGTTTTAAAATTTGGCTCCCCCTTACTCAAAGCATCATTAAGGAATGTTAGTCCAACACATGATAATCTAGTTGAATTAAAAGAGAATAAATCAAATTAAACAAATAAAAACAACTAGATTTTACCACACTTGAACTCAAGGAAGGATGTGAAGCCTTCCTTCTTCAACTATTCGTCCTTGTGTTCATGGAGCTCCCCCTCAATATTTGACTTGTTGATCAATCTCCATCACACCTATCATAAGACAATCAAGTAATTTTTGGTATCCAAATTGCTTTGGATCCCTATATGTTAGTAGCACAAAATTTAGTCCCCTTAGGAATCCATTTTTCAATTTCATTCGTTTTAGTTGAAGTGGTTAGTCCTTTTGGGACCCAAACACTTCTAAAAAATTTTCCATTTATAAATTTAGGGGCACTAGATTGTCTAACATAAAAAATTGATTTTCCAAAATCATTTTTCTTTTGAAGTTCATTGGAAATCAAATATTTTTCCTTTTTAAGATCATTAATTTCTTGTTGATGATCCTTTTCCATTGTTTGAAGCAAGTTTTGCAAATGTGAAACTTTTTGTTCAGAATCCTTCAATTTTGCTTCAAACTCAAGATTTGTTTTGGAAAGCAAATCATTCTCATTTTTCAATTTTGAAATCAACTTTTTGTTCTTAGAAAATGATGCCTTGAATTCCAAAAGCAAATCATCATAGGCATCTTGTAACTCATCAAATGTATATGAATTTGAAATAGATGAGTTAGAAGTTACCTCCCCCTCATTGAGGGTCATCAAGCATAGGTGGGCTACCTCATCATCGGTGAAGTCTCCATCACTCCATGTGGCCACATATGCTTGCTTTGAAGATGATCCCTTCTTGTTGGACTTGTGGGATTCCTTCATCTTCTTCCTCGATTCATGCTTCAATTGAATCTACATGATAGGCCATCTCTTCATCTTCACTTTCCTCCTCACTTGAATCTACATGATGGCATGTGGAGGATTTGAGAGCAATGGCATTTGTGTTGATGCCAAGCCCTTTGAGCTTCTTCTCCCCCATAGCTCTAATCTATTCCTTCTTCTTCTCATCTTTTTTGTTTTTCTTCATTATTTGGTGAGTGAAAAGTGACCCCATGAGCTCATCAAGCTTCAAAGTCTTGAGATTCTTGGCTTCAATGATGGCGGTCCTTTTAGAGTCCTATGACTCGGGAAGAGAGTAGATGAGCTTTCGGGCAAGCTTTTCTTCCGAGATGGCTTCTCCATAACCTTTGAGTCCATTGGTGATGGTGGAGAACCTATCGAACATCTTTTCAATGTCCTCTTTCGAATTCATCTTGAAGTTTTCATACTCTAAGTTTAGGAGGCCGATCTTGGTCTCCTTTACTTCGTTTGTCCCCTCGTATGTAACTTCGAGCTTGTCCCAAACTTTCTTGGCACTCTCGCAAGAAGACATTTTTTCGTAGATATTGAGGCTAAGTGCACAAAAGATGAAGTGCAAAGCCTTGCAATTTAGCTCCATCTTCTTACGATCGTCGGCACTCCACTCCGCTTTGCTTTCTTGTGGTACGAACGGGCCATCTTCAATAATATCCAAAAGCTTGTAGTCTTTGGATTTGACAAAGAACATCATCCTTGTCTTCCAATAAGCATAATTTGTCCCGTCGAAGAAAGGAGGCTTGTCGATGGATTGCGCCATTGAGCCGGTTGATTGAGATGTTGATCAAGCTTGCCGGATCGCTTCAATAGGATGTTAATCCTTTTCAATTGAGCCAAGCCCAGATACCAATTATTGGGTTTTATGGTGCTCGATTCCTTCAAATGATTTATTTTCCAAGTTCGGAGAATATTGGATTTTTGGGTTTTAAAGTGGAAGCTATAAGATTGGAATTGGACACAAGGATTTATAGTGGTTCGGACTTCTAACAAGAACCTACATCCATTACCTTAGCTTCCCACTAAGGATTTCCAAACAAATTCAATAAGAATTTCATCCCCTTTTCTCGGCTTAGGAGGAAACAGTTACACCGATCAAGCTTTCTACCCAAAGCTTGATCAAACACTCTCTTACACAAGAAAGACTTAGCAAACTAGAAATCCCTCTACAAGGTATATGTTTGCACAAATAAAGCTCTCACCCAACACCTAAACACTTGAGCAAATTTGACAATTAGGCTCACAAGTGTTGTCTATACAAGAAATTAAACAATAAAGCCTAAGACAATTTTCTTATCATGATGTTGTTGACAATTGAAGCATTAACCATTACTTGATGCTTGGAGGTCTCTTTTATACTCCCAAATGAGTTTGTAGCCATTGAGGACCGTTGGGGTTGTTTTGGAGCCGTTGGAGACTTTATTTCCCACATTAAATGCAGTTCTGTTGCTATCTGTTTCGGAACAGTCGAGCATGTATCGAAACGACCCTCTTCAGAACTAGCCGTTGAAGTCTGATGCAACAATCTGTTTCGAAACACCTCTGGCTATTTCGAAACACCTTGATCCGTATCGAAACGGTGGCAACCCCGTTTCGGAACGAGTGACAGTTGAGCTGCAAATCAAAAAGTCGTTGGGAAAATAGCTGTTGGGGATTTTGACCGTTGAGGTCTTTGCAACATAGGCGTATCAAAACGGTGAGGCCGTATAGAAACGCTAAGAAAAATTCTCACCCAGATTAAAGCCCGTTTCAAAACAGGCAAAGTTGTTTCGGAACGTTTTGAAACTGTGAATGGTTGTTTCGAAATGCCTAAGGGTGTTTCGAAACACCTTGGTGGTTTTGTAAAGTTTGGCTTTAGAAAACACTTAAAAACCTCTTAAAACAATCCTCAAACATATTTTTAAGTTGTTTGGACTTAAAGGCACTTTTGAAATCTTTTTAATTTAGTCCAAAACTATTTTTCAATTATTATATCAAAACATTAGTTCTTCATTATTTACACCTAAAATTTATTACTTGAGGGAAAAGTTTTCAACGGTGACTTCCTAAATTAGGTCTTTTCTTCTAGGTCGGGTTTAGGGGGTTACATACCACCTTCCCATTCAACTTCTAAATTTCTTTTGTGTTCGTTGGGGGCCGATGGTCCGTGATAGCTTTGATCTTCTCTGGGTTCTCTTTGATGCCTTGCTCTTAAATCAAAAATCTAAGGAACTTCTCTGCTCCCACTCCGAAAGCATATTTCTCAAGGTTCAACCTCATTTTGTATAGCCGAAGGACATCAAAAACCTCCTGGAGATCTACCAAGTACTGCTCCAAAGAGGTACTTTTGGTCAGCATGTCATCAACATAAACTTCTATATTCCTTCCAATTTGATGATGAAAGATCTTGTTAACTAAGCGTTGGTAAGTTGCCTCCGCATTCTTTAGCCCAAAGGGCATCACTCTGTAACAGTAGAGGTTGTCCTATGTTATGAAAGTCGTCTTCTCCCTATCTTCCTCTACCATCTCTATTTAGTTGTAGCCTGAAAAGGCATCCATAAAGCTCATATATATGTGCCCGATGGATGTGTCGACTAGTCTGTCGGTTGAGAGTAGATGGAAATTGTCTTTGGGGCAAGATTTATTAAGATCTGTGAAGTCAACGCAGATTTGCTACTTCCCGCTTGATTTCTTGACCATCACTACATTGGCGAGCCATTGGGGGTAGTTCACCTCTTAAATGAATCCTGTTGCGAGTAGTTTCTTACTTTTCTGCCTGATCACTTGTACCTTTTCCTCGGAAAATATTCTTCTCTTCTGTCTGACCGTTTGGTCAACTTGTAGGGAATATTTTATTATCCTCGAATCTATTCTTGGCATGTCTGCAGCAGACCGTGCAAACACATCTGTGTTGTCTCGCAATAACTTGACAAGTTTCCTCCTGCACTGTTTAATCAGCCTCGATGCTATCCTGGTGACTTTTGTAGGCTCATCAGGGTAGAACCCTACATCCTCCATTTTGTCTATTGGTTCTGGCTTGCTTTACCGATCCTCTTCTCTCACATCCAAGCTTTCTAAGTTCATCATAGCTTTGTTCAACATATTGACCTCAGGTCCTCTCAACTGCACTGCAGCTTCCTCCTTATCATGTTCATGACTTCTCTGCCTTTGGGCCAACTGTAGAGACAAAATATGGCATTACCTCACCACCCTTTGGTATGCTTGAATCAAGCCTTCTCCTGAGGGGGTGGGAAACTTAATTAGAAGGCAGAAAGGGGTTGCGATTATTTTGGCTTTTCGTATTAGGGGTCTGCTGAAAATGGCATTGTACGTCGACGGATTATCTATGACTACAAAATTAGCCATATGCGTAACCTTATTGGCACCATCTCCAATAGTTACTGGCAATTTAATGGATCCTTTCATTTCAATGGGTTGGTTACTAAACCCATAAACTGGACTTACCGATTTTAACTTTGTCTCTAGAATCCTCATCTATTTGAATGCATTCGAGCTCAATACTTCTATTGCACTACCCATGTCTATCAAGATCCTCTTCATATCAAAACTAGATACTAAAGTTGTGATAACAATGAGATTGTTATTATCTTCGTCCAATACCTTGTCTTCTTCCTTCTCAAAGAAAGAAACTCGCCAAGGTTCCCTATACTTCATCTTTTTCACTAATCTAGTAGAAATTGACATCACGTTGTGCATATGTGCCTCACGCTTAGTGTTCAATTGAGACCATTCTTCGTTCGCCCTTATGATCACGTGTAAAGTACCTCCGCATTTCTGAATGTTCTATCTTTCGCTCTGTGCTCTCGACTGTTCTGCTTCTCTGTCATTATCAGTTTGCCTATTACGATTAACCAAAAACCTCTTCAATTGTCCCCGCCTGACTGTGGACTCGATCGTGTTCCTTAAATATACGCAATCATCGATGTAGTGGCCCTAATTTTTGTGAAACTCACATCTCTTTGAAGAGCGCTCCCTTTGGTCACTCTGTCACATTGGTTGCGGCGATTGCAAGATCCCAGTGTGCTCTATTTAATTCAGGATTTGCGAAGGAGACTGTGTTAGCTCATGGTATGTTTGTAGCGTTGTAACACCCGGGTTTGGGGGTCGTGTGAATTAAATAATTAAAATAATGTTTCGGGTTTTCCCTTATCTTTTTAAAATTCATTTAATATGTTGGACCCGATTTTAATTTAAAGCCCAAAATTCCATGGATTTTAGAATGTTGGATGATGGCCATCTTTCATTATTGGCAGTTTTGTAAATACTTGGTCTTGTAAAATAAAAACCCCTTTTATTTCAAAAGACCCAATTTACTATCATCTTCTACCTCCAAAAGCTTTTCCAACGTGAACTTCCCCTTCCCATGGAAGTTTACTATTCCATCTCCTCCTTCCTTCATCCTTGGTGATTTTCAAAAGGTAATTGTGTTTTTGACTTGTCCTCACCTTCCTCACCATTCCTATACCTAGTATTTTGCATATTTGAGTTTTCAAGTTTCAAGTTAAAAATCCAAACTTTATGGTCTATTCTTAAAGCTTTCAATAAAACCTAGTATTTTGCATATTTGAGTTTTCAAGTTTCAAGTTAAAAATCCAAACTTTATGGTCTATTGTTAAAGCTTTTGATTCCTTATTATTATTTATGTTATTGGTAGCCCAAATGGTCCAACATGTGTGATTTTTACATGGTTTTATAATGATTCACGGATTTGGGTTTGTTTGGGGGGTTTAGAGAGGTTTTAGATGGTTCAAATGGCAAGTTTTGGGGATGTTTAGTGTTGGAAATTGTTGGCTGATGGTTGTATGATGTTTAGGGGATATTTTGGAAGCTTTCAAGTGTGTTAAAAGTGTTGGAATCAATGGTTATTAGCTGTGCAAGTGGGCTGCTCGAAAATGTGGGTTTTGAGAGTGTTCTTGGCTTGATTTTGAGCTTGAATTGGTGTTCTGAGTTACAGTAGTGGTTTGTGTTTGTTTTGGTGATTAATAGAGTGTGTTTGATTGCTTAGAAACAAGGAACTTTGTTGGTGAAGCCTCGCATTCGAATCCGGAACCGTTGGGAGCTTGATCGGTGATTGCTTGTGTTTGGAAAGTCCGGTGAGTGGTTCTTTGGTTTTAAATTGGTTTTCAAATGTTGGTTCGAGCATGTGGACCTAGGTCGGGCTTGGTAAACCCACCTAGAGCTGGGATTAGATTGGTAGTCTAATTTCAAGCTTCTCTATCAACTCTTTCCCAAACATCATTCACATATGTGAACCCAGACTTGCGAAGTGAGGACTCACCAATCTTAGTCTTGCGAGGGTCCGGAGAGTCATAAGAACAATCAATACCAAGCTCATTAAAGAGGTAGCTCAAAAGAAAGCCATAGGTGAAAGATTTCAACTCATTTGTGTCAATAAGCTTAATGTTATTGACTATCTCGGCAAAGATAATTTTAGGTACATTAGGGCGCTCACCTCTACGGAAGCATTCAAGCCAAAAATGATCGGTTTGACGGATGTGAGAGTATTTACCTCCGGAAGGTCGAATGAACCAAGAGACCATCAAGTGAAGAACTCGATCATGCACATCCAAGTGAAGTGCTTTACCGGTGAAAGTGCCAAAGTGGCGTTCATCCTCAATACCCTCATCTTTGAGATCGAAAGTTGATTCCAAAAGAGCAACATTTACAATAAACTTCTTGCCTAATAAGGAAGATTCAATTCCTATAATCTTGGTTTTGTCTTCATAATAGAAAAAGCGAGCGTTGGAGTAAAAGAGAAGTACCAAGTGTTTGTAGCGGATGTCTGGAATGCTCAAGAAAGAGATAAGATTCCACTCGGTTAAACGGTTGAGATAACGGAATAGGAAACACTCGGAGTTGAGAAAATTGAGATCAATCACACGTTCCTTACGAACTGCGAAATCCTTGACAAAAGAGAAGCGAGCACGCGCGTCTGGAGTTTTGAGGGATTTCTGAAAAAGCATAGTGAGATTTGGACGAATGCTCGAATCACCGGATTGAACGGCCTTGCGCTTCTTGTTAGCTTGATCCGCCATCTAAAAACATTAAGCAAGTGTATTTTAAAATTAAGTGTATGCATGGATATTTTAGAATCAATCTAATAATAAATCCCACTTAGGTTTTTGAAAACAAAATTAAAAAAAATAATAAAAAAACAGTAAAGAAAAATACGACTGAAAAATTTTATATTCGAATCAAAAATTTTGGGATTTTGAAAAAAATTTACAAGATATGGAAAACCCACAAAGGAAAAACTATAATTTATACAAAAATAAAATTTTCTAACCTAAGATTCGAACATAAATTGAAAGAACAAGAAAAGAAAAAAAATTACCTTAGTTTGGGATTTTGGATGATTTGATGAAAATCCTTGCACAATGTTGATGGAACTTGCTTAGACTTGAGTTTTAGAGTAAAACCCCTCACAATTTTGTGAAAAATAATGAGTTTTAGAGGGTATTTATAGAGAGGGAGGCGGTTTTAGGGTTTTAGGGTATAAGAGTTTGAGATAAATTTGGATTAAAAACCCTAATTATAGTCATCCGCGATGCCGTTTCGGAATGGTCGGGGCCGTTTCGAAACGGGGCGGCTAGGGTTTTGACCGTTTTGAGACCATAGACTGACCGTTTCGATACGGTGTTGACTGTATCGAAACTCTTTTGACCCGTATCGGAACGCGTTGCGATACACCCCTTGGCAGTAGCAAAAACGTTTCGGAACGCTGTTGAGGCGTTTTGAAACGCCCTTCTCTCAGAACAGGATTTAAGGTATCCGTATCGAAACAGGGTCACCCGTTTCGATACACCTGGGCCTGGAAGTGCAGATGAGGCTCTAAAAGTGCAGAAAATTGAAGTTTTAGGAGGCCTAACATGCATAAATGTTATGAATGAGCAGGCAAAACATATTTAAGCATAAACATACTCCCCCTAACTATAGGCATGGATGAAATTAGGAGATTAAACACATAAACATGGCATTTCACAAAATCAAACATATTTAAGCACAAAAGAGGTCCTAAAAGGTCAAGATAGGCTAGCTAGACCTAACTCTCTCCTAAGGGACCAAAAACGCTCTTTGTCTAAGGGTTTTGTAAATATGTCCGCTAATTGATTCAAGGTGTCTACATACTCTATAACCACATCTTCCTTAAGGAAATGATCTCTAATGAAATGATGCCTTATTTCTATGTGTTTGGTTCTAGAGTGTTGGATGGGATTTTTTGTTAAACAAATAGCACTAGTGTTGTCACATTTTAGGGGTATAGTTTCAACTTTAATTCCATAATCTAAGAGTTGTTGCTTCATCCAAAGGACTTGAGCACAACAACTTCCTAAGGATATGTACTCGGCTTCGGTGGTAGATAAGGCTGCACTATTTTGTTTCTTAGAGAACCAAGATATGAGCATACTACCTAAGAATTGACAAGTTCCCGAAGTACTTTTCCTATCGATTTTACAACCCCCATAATCCGCATCCGAGTAAGCATGAAGGTTGAAGGTAGAGTCTCTAGGATACCAAAGACCTAAACAAGGAGTGTCTCTAAGGTATCTAAAGATTCTCTTAACGGCTATAAGGTGAGACTCTCTAGGACTAGCTTGAAACCTAGCACACAAGCAAACACTAAACAAGATATCCGGTCTACTTGCGGTAAGGTAAAGCAAAGATCCAATCATGGAACGATAAAGCTTAGAGTCAACACACTTACCTCTTTCATCTTTGTCAAGCTTTGTAGATGAGCTCATAGGAGTGGCTTGAGGCTTTGCATTCTCCAAGCCAAACTTCTTGAGCATATCCTTTATGTATTTTGCTTGGTTGATGAAGGTGCCATCCTTCTTTTGCTTGATTTGGAGTCCCAAAAAGAATGAGAGCTCCCCCATCATGCTCATCTCAAATTCACCTTGCATTAACTTAGCAAACTCTTGACAATGACATTCATTAGTAGAACCAAAAATAATATCATCAACATAAATTTGAACTACTAAGATGTCATTTTTATACATTTTTATAAAGAGTGTAGTGTCCACCTTACCTTTTTCAAATCCTTTTTCAATCAAAAAATTTGAAAGCCTTTCATACCAAGCTCTAGGAGCTTGTTTTAAACCATAAAGTGCTTTGGTAAGTTTGAAAACATGATTTGGAAATTTTGAATCTTCAAAACCCGGTGGTTGTTCCACATACACTTCTTCATTTATAAAACCATTTAAAAATGCGCTTTTAACATCCATTTGAAAAAGCTTGAAATTATGATAACATGCATATGCAAGCAACATCCTAATGGCTTCCATTCTAGCTACGGGTGCATAGGTTTCATCAAAGTCTATTCCCTCTTCTTGAGTGTAACCTTGTGCTACAAGTCTAGCTTTATTTCTCACAATGTTACCACTCTCATCTAGTTTGTTCCTAAAGACTCATTTAGTTCCTATTGTAGATTGATTACTAGGCCTATCAACTAATGTCCATACATTACTTCTCTCAAATTGATTTAACTCTTCTTGCATAGCCATAATCCAAAAGTCATCTTTCAATGCTTCTTTTATATTTTTAGGCTCTATGCATGAGATAAATGCAACATGGTTCATTAATCTAAGAGAAGAACGAGTGGTTACCCCCTTGGATGGATCACCCAAGATTTCACCATCTTTGACATAGTTCAACTCCCTTGGGTAGCTCACTTCCTTTTCCTCAATAGCCAAGTCCTTCAAGGCTTCAAGAGGTGGATCTTGTGAGTCCTCTTCCTTTGTTGGAATCTCATCCTCCTTTGAAGTTTGACCTCCATCAAAGGCGTTTATGATCCCTACATCATCATCATCAAAAGAATCCTTCCTAGGAAGGAGGTTATCATCGAATACAACATGAATGGATTCTTCTACTACTAAAGTTCTTTTGTTAAATACTCGATAGGCTTTAGAGGTTAAAGAGTAACCTATAAAAATGGCTTCATCACTTTTTGCATCAAATTTACCTAAGTTGTCTTTTCCATTATTTAAAACAAAACACTTGCACCCAAAAGGTTGGAAATAGCTAATGTTAGGCTTTTTAGATTTTAAGATCTCATAAGGGGTTTTCTTTAAAATTGGCCTAATCATTACTCGATTTACAATATAACAAGCGGTGTTTGTGGCTTCCGCCCAAAAATATTTAGGTAAATTGTTTTCACAAAGCATAGTTCTAGCCATTTCTTGTAAAGTTCTATTTTTCCTCTCAACTACCCCATTTTGTTGAGGAGTTCGAGGAGCTGAAAAATTATGGCTAATACCATTTTCATTTAAAAAATCTTCAAACCCTAAATTTTGAAACTCGGTTCCATGATCACTTCTAATATGTGAAATTCTAAGTTCAAGATCATTTTGGGTTAGTTTTGAAAATGTGATGAATTTTTCCAAAGCCTCATCTTTAGTACTTAAAAAGAGAACCCAAGTAAATCTAGAAAAATCATCAACTAGCACAAAAGCATAAGACTTACCACCCAAGCTCATAGTCCTAATTGGCCCAAATAAATCCATGTGAATTAATTGTAAGCATCTACTAGTAGAAACATCATTAATGGATTTAAAGGAAGACCTATGTTGTTTACCCTTTGAGCATGCATCACAAATTTTATCATTTGAGAACTGTATTTTGGGTAAACCTCTAACTAGATTTAGAGAGACTAGTTTTTCTAAAACACTTATGCTAGCATGTCCTAGCTTCCTATGCCACAACCATGCATCATTTTCATTTTGAGCAACTAAGCATGCATGAGATGTATGTATGTCATCTAAATGCACCATGTATATGTTTCCTATGCGATGACCTATGAGCATAATATTATTAGATTTAATGTCTATAATTTTGCATCCATTTTTATCAAACAAAACATTAAATCCTCTATCACATAGTTGACTTATGCTCAATAAATTGTGTTTAAGACCATCGACATATAAGACATTTTCAATAAGAATGGTAGAGTGATTACCTATGGAGCCAATACCTTTTATGTGGCCTTTGGAGTTGTCACCAAATGTTACTACTCCTCCACTTTTTGGCTTTAGATCCATGAATCGACTCTTGTCTCCGGTCATGTGTCTCGAGCATCCACTATCAAGGTACCATGAGTTTTGACTTTGTGCCTTGGCCTTGTAGCAATGCTCCCCCTACAAACAAAGATATTAAACTTTGGTTTTTGGTACCCAAATCATTTTGGGTCCATGAGTGTTAGCTCCCAAAACCTTGGTTCCCTTAGGAATCCAAGATGACATAGCAATAATATTATTAGATTTTACAAGTTCCTTAGGAACCCATACACTTCTAATTCTTTTAGTTCTACTATGTCTAGGGTAGCTACCTTGTTTGTAGTAGTTAGTCTTTTTCTTAGGTTGGTGTGTTCTAGAGGATTCTCCTACTTCATGCTTGACACTACCAACATTTTTTAAAGACTTTTTGAGCTCATTTAGCTCACCCAACACCTTTTGGTGTTCACAATTACATTGAGATAAAAGATTATTAAGATCAACATTTTCATCTTGAAAAAATTTAAGTTCATCTTTTAATCCTAAAATCTTTTTCTCAAATTTAGAATTAGCTTGAGTAAGTGAGTCATTTTTCTCATTTAGTTCTAGAATGATCTTTTTATTCCTAATGACCGACTCCTTATACTTCTCAACTAATTCATCATATACCTCTTGTAACTCATCATATGCATCATTTAATTCTTCATATGAAAAATCTAAAGTAGATGAGTTAGAGGTTACCATGGAGGAATCTTCCTCAAGTGCCATGAGGCAAAGGTTAGCCACTTCTTGTTCGTCATCCTCCGATGACTCCTCATCACTCCAAGTAGCAAGCTTGGCTTTGAGCTTTTTCTTCTTCTCAAAGCCCTTCTTCTTGAGTTGAGGGCACTCCGAACGTATGTGGCTGGGTTTATTGCACTCAAAGCAAATGATTGGATCCTTTCCATCTTCCTTGTTCTTGCTTTTGAAGTCCATCTTCCTTTGGATTTTTCTTCCCCGGTTGGACCTCATAAAGCGTGAGAATCGTTTGGCTATCATAGCCAATTCTTCAAGTTCATCCTCATCACTAGATGAGCTCTCATCATGTTGTGAAGCTTTAGCCTTGAGAGCTATTCCCATCTTCTTCTTCTTCTCTACCTCACGCTTCTCTACCCTTTTCTCTTCTTTCTTATTCTCATCTTCCCTTCCTTGCTTCATGATCTCATGAGTAAGGAGAGAACCCACAAGCTCATCAAGCTTCAAAGTCTTCAAGTTCTTTGCTTCGATGATAGCGGTTCTCTTCCCATCCCAAGACTCGGGAAGTGAATAGAGTAGCTTCCGGACAAGCTTGTCTTCCGGTATGATCTCTCCAAATCCCTTTAGGCCATTGACGATCGTGAAGAATCGATCGAACATCTTTGACACCGTCTCATCGGACTCCATCTTGAAATTTTCATAACTAAGATTGAGAATTCCAATCTTAGTTTCCTTGACATCATTGGTGCCTTCATAAGTGGTCTCAAGAGTGTCCCACACTTCCTTGGCACTTTCAATTGATGAGACCTTTGAGTAGATGTCCGGACCGAAAGCACAAAATAGCATGTGGGGAGCTTTATCATTGACTTGAATCTTTTTCCTCTCCTCTTCACTCATTTCGGCTTTCTTCTTCAACACCATCTTGCCTTCACTGTCTTGCTTCAATGGAATGTATGGCCCATCCTCAATGACATCCCACACAAGATAGTCATTTGACTTGATGAATAGACGCATTCTATTCTTCCAAAAAGAATAGTTATCACCGTTGAAGAAGGGAGGCTTTGTGGTCGATTGTGACTCGTACATGCCGGAACCGGAGGTAGAAGCCATCTCTTGATAATTTGATGATCACACTCTTCCAAGGATCTCCTCTTGTGGTTTTTAATCCTCAAAGAGTTAAGCTCTGATACCAATTGTTGAGTGGATCGCAAGATCGAAATTGACCAAGAGGGGGGTGAATTGGAAATTTAAAGGTTTGTGGTGGAAGTTTGCAAATTAAAAATTGATGGACAAGAGATTTAGAGTGGTTCAAGTTCCAAATGAACTCTACATCCACTACCTTAGCTTCACTAAGGATTTGCAACAATTCCACTAAATCGTTCTTCCCCTTTTCTAGGACAAGGAGGCAGCCCTTTACAATTTCGGTTGATTTTTCTACCCAAAAATCAACCCAACCCTCACACAAGAGAACAAAGAAATTTGAAGGCTAATAAGGTATCTCTCAATACAAATGATAGCCCCAATACAAGCACTCAACCCAATTTGACAAAATATGAATGAAGATTACAATTGGGATTTTTACACAAAATGGGATTTTTGCACAATTGCTTGATTTTGATGTTTGGATGTTTGCTTTTGGATCAATAGTTGTTGCTGATGCTTTTGGATGTCTCTTTTATACCTTCTCATTGATTTCTAGTCGTTTGGGTGGTTGGGAACATAAATGGAGCCGTTGGAACCCTCTCTTGCCACCATAAATGCAGTCTGCAACAACCCGTTTCGAAACGCGGGGTACCTGTTTCGGAACGGACTAAAATAGAAAGAGCCGTTGGGGTGCATTTAAGAAGCCCGTTTTGAAACGCCTTAGGGCCGTTTCGAAACACTTTTGCCATTGTCAAAGGTCGTTTCGGAACGGTCTTAGCCCGTTCCGAAACGCCTTAACGATTTTTATAAATTCAGTTAAAAACACTATAACGGTCATATTTTCAAAATCAACTTAAGACCTGTTTCGAAACGATATGGATCCGTTTCGAAATGGATTTGCTACTGTCAAGGGTCGTCTCGGAACGGCCTTTATCCGTTTCGAAACACCCTTTTTATCTTTAAAAAATCAGCAAATATTTGAACCGTTGTACTCTTTTTAAATCAAATATAAAGAATAGTTTCGAAACGAGTGATACCGTTTCGGAACGGGGTCAAGTGTTTCGATACACGTTTCGGAACGGTGGTCGACAGTGATGAAAACGTTTCGAAACGCCTGAGGGCCGTTTCGAAACAGGAGCTTAAAATTCACTGTTTTGACTTGAAACACTTAGAAAAATATTTGAAAAGCTTGTTTTTAACTTGGGCATAATATTAAAATTATATAGGGATATTTTGAGGACTTAAAATTCGTTTTGACATTTTCAATTTAGTCCTTAGGTTTTTAGTTATATCAAAATTAAAATATTTGTTTCACACTACGTGCTAGGCACGGGAAATGGTAAGATTATTGCATTATGATGATCTTGTGGTGAGTTGGTATTGGCACTAGTATGCTTGGGTACAAATGATCGATCATTAGGATGTTTAGTGTGCACACGAGTGTCGAAATGCGCGTGTGGTTGCATGTTCCGGAACGTGTTTCGGAACGTCTAGGCAAAAAGAACCTCTATTCTGAAATGGGGTAGATGTGTTTCGGTACGGGTGGTTGGTTTTTAAACTGGGGCCGTGTATCGAAACGGGCAAAGCCTGTTTCGAAACACAAGCCTGAAAATGGGGCTTTTGACATCTCTAAAGGTTCTCAAGTGTTGGGCTTAGGCCCGGTTTGATGTTAGTTTTCTCGTGAGTCTAGTTTTCCGTTGTCGCTTCTCACATAGGTCTAATTAAATCCATCTAGACAAGATAATAAATGAAAAAGTTTTCTCGGGTTGTTAACCGAAGTGAAGCCTTAACGGGTTTCGCCTCGGTTATCCCCGTGTGACCCGCTCGGAGCGGTCAGTCGCCCGGATCGGGACGAGGGGATTACACTTGTTGGTATTAGAGCCTGAGGTTTCCGAGACCTTGGGCAGATAAGTAAGGTAAGTTAAATTCTTGTATTGCAATTGCACGGTGTTTGCTTGCTTATCAAGTATGCTTTGATGTTTGTTGATTGATCGTGTGTGTGTGCTATCTGAAGCATGTTAAGTGGAGTCTCATTGCTTCTATTACATCGAAAAAAGGATTTTTAAGTGAGGGAAACATACTTGAGCCACTTGGACCCTTGCTCTTGCTAACCCTTTTTGTATGTTGTTGTGGTTGTAGTTGTTATCTGTGAGCGGTTATGTCGAGGCCTAGAGGTAGAACGAGGTTGGTTCGTCAAGAACCCTGTGTTGCGGCTCATGTTAATGAGTCGGTGGCTGGAGTAGAGGCTTATGTGGAAGAGCCTGATGTTGGAGTCGGAGCTCCTCCACCACCACCACCTCCTCAGCCTGATGTGGAAGGCGAGGCTGGAGCTGAGGGAGCGGGACCTCAGGTTGGCCATGGTGGCCAAGGTCCTGCAGGGATAGACATGGCTCCGCTAGTTCAAGCTATAGCGGGAGTGTTTCAGGCTGCAGATGCCGGAGCTCAGGCTGCAGCTCAGCCGAGAGGGGATGATGCTAGCTTACCTTTGGAGAGGCTCCGTAGCCTCGGAGCTGATGAGTTCAGGGGATCTACGCCTGAGAGGTCAGAGTTGTGGTTAGAGAAGACAGTCCGTATTCTAGCTCAGATAGGATGTGTTGGGGCTCGTTAGTTGGGCTGTGTAGTTTCGTTGCTTCAGGGTGATGCCTACACCTGGTGGGTCACCATTACTACCGGCGTGCCTGAGGCCGAGATCAGTTGGAACTTCTTTGAGAATGCTTTCAGGAAGAGGTATTTGGGACCGCGATATTTAGATGAGAAGAAGCGGGAGTTCATGGCTCTTGTTCAGGGAGACACCTCAGTGACAGATTATGAGATCCGTTTTGTTCGACTGAGTCAGTATGCTCCGGAGTTGGTTCCTACTGAGAGGGATCGTTGTGATCGGTTCAGGTATGGGCTTCATGAGGAAGTCAAGAGGTATACCTTGGCTTCAGATTATTCTAATTTTGATGTCTTGGTCACTAGGGCCAAGGACATCGAGCATAGCTTGGGGCTGACCAAGCGTTCAGGAGGATCCAGTTTAGGAAAGAGGCACAACAACTTTGATCGTGGTGATGCCAAGAGGCATCAGGCAGTGGACAGCAGTTTGATCATAGGCGTGGCGGTGGCCACCACGGTAGATGCCATCAAGGCCAGAGAGCTGGAGGGCGTTTGCTCGAGTGTGCCCGATGTGGGAGACAGCATTCAGAAGAGTGTTGGGGAAATTATCATGCTTGTTGGAACTGTGGATCGAGAGACCACTTCAGGAGAGAGTGTCTGCATCAGGTGGCACAGGCTCCTGCGAGAGCGATTGACTATCAGAGAGGCCGTGGGCGCGGTCGTGGTTACTTCCAGCCGAGGGCTGATGCACCTAGGATAGAGGCACCGAGGAATCCTGCTCATATAGTGGCAGTTCAGCCAGAGGCCGGTGGACCAGCTAGAGTCTACGCACAGAGAGAGGCATGGAATGACACAGATGTGATAGCATTCTTATATCTTGAGTGAGCATGCAAAGAAGTTAGACATACATGTTGAGATTTTAGACATAGGGATGCATGTGACTATTTCCTTCGGTGAGACAGTTATAGTTAGACAGATGTATAGGAGGTGTCCGCTGAAGATTCAGGGTCATGTGTTTCCTGTTGATATGTTGGAGCTTCCGTTCTACAGTTTTGATATTATTTGGGTATGGATTGGTTGGTTGAGCACAGAGCTAGTGTAGATTTCGAAACAAAGAGAATTTCGTTGAAGCTTTCTGATAGCTATGAGGTAGTAGTAGTAGGCGAGAACGTTAAGTTCTTGTCGAACATTGTGTCAGCTTTGGAGTCTCATAGGTTGATGGACTCTGATTGTGGGGCTTATTTAGCGTATGTGATGAATCCGAATATGAGTGAGGTTAGACCGAAAGATATCAGGACAGTTTGTGATTATCTGGATGTGTTTCCAGAAGAATTATCGGGTTTGCCTCCTGACAGAGATGTAGAGTTTGTGATTGAGACTGTTTCAGGGTCTACTCTAGTTTCTATTGCTCCATACTGTATGGCTCCGAAAGAGTTGAAAGAATTGAAAAGTCAGCTTCAGGAGTTGTTAGACCCGGGTTTTATTAGGCCTAGTAGTTCGCCTTGGGGTGCTCCCTTGTTGTTTGTGAAGAAGAAGGATGGCAGTATGAGGATGTGTATCGAATATAGGTAGTTGAACCAGTTGACAGTAAAGAACAAGTATTCGTTGCCTCATATAGATGATCTGTTTGATTAGTTGAGGGGTGCCTCAGTGTTTTCGAAGATAGATTTGAGATCAGGGTACTATCAGTTGAAGGTAAAAGAATGTGATGTTCCGAAGACATCTTTTAGGACTAGATACGGTCATTATGAGTTCCTTGTGATGCCGTTTGGGCTCACGAATGCACCGGCGGCTTTCATGGATATGATGAACAGAGTTTTCCGAGACTATCTAGACCGATTTGTAGTTGTTTTCATAGACGACATCCTTGTGTACTCGAGATCAGAAGAAGAACATGATGAGCACTTGAGACTTGTTTTGCAGAGATTGATGAGTAATCAGTTGTATGCTAAACTGAGTAAATGTGAGTTCTGGATTAGAGAGGTTGTGTTTCTTGGCCACGTTGTGTCAGCTGAAGGTATCCGTGTTGATCCGACGAAGATTGAAGCCATTGTTGAGTGGAAACAACCTAAGTCAGTGACAGAGATTAGGAGTTTCCTAGGATTAGCTGGTTACTATAGGAGGTTTGTTGATGGTTTCTCTAGAGTAGCTGCTCCGTTGACTAAATTGTTGCAAAAAGGAGTGAAGTTTGAGTGGTCAGATGCGAGACAAAGTGCTTTTGAGAAATTGAAAGAAGCTTTGACGAATGCTCCAGTGTTAGTACAGCCAGTTTCAGGGAAAGAGTTCGTGATCTATATAGTGATGCTTCCTACGTAGGTTTAGGTTGTGTTCTGATGCAAGAAAAGAGAGTTGTTTCTTATGCTTCGAGATAGTTGAAGGTGCACGGGAAGAACCACCCTACGCACGATATTGAGTTAGCAGCATTTGTGTTTGCGTTGAAGATTTGGATTCACTACTTGTATGGTGAGAAGTGCACGGTTTACACTGATCATAAAAGCTTGAAGTATCTGATGACTCAGAAAGAGCTGAACTTGAGACAGAAAAGATGGCTTGAACTGTTGAAAGACTATGATTTGACTATCGAGTACCATCCGGGTAAGGCAAATGTAGTGGTCGACGCGTTGAGAGGGAAAGTTGCAGTTGAGCTGCGAGCTATGTTTGCTAGACTAAGTGTATCAGGGGATGGTGGTTTGGTTACAGAATTGCAAGTGAAGCCTTCGTTGATTCAGATGATTAGAGAGAAACAGTTGCAAGAAGTATCTTTAGTTTCTCATGTTCAGGACATTGCAGAAGGTAGACCGACAGATTACAGTTTCAGTGATGAGAATGTGCTGTGTTTCAGAGACAGAGTTGTAGTACCTGAAGATGTTGAGTTGAGACGTATGATTCTAAGCGAAGCACATGCGAGTCCTTTTTCTATGCATCCGGGCAGTACTAAGATGTACCGAGATCTGAAGAATGATTATTTATGGGTTGGTTTGAAGAAGGATGTAGCCGAGTATGTGAGCCGTTGCATGGTTTGTCAGAGAGTAAAGGTAGAACATCAGGTTCCTTCAAGTTTGTTACAGCCTTTGAAAATCCCGGAATGGAAGTGGGAGAGATTCAGTATAGACTTTGTGTCAGGGTTGTCGTTGTCTCCTTCGAAGAAAAATTCTGTTTGGGTGATTGTGGATAGATTCACTAAGTGTGCTCATTTCTTAGCGGTGAACACCATAGATTCTTTAGATAAGTTGGCAGATTTGTACATCTGCGAGATTGTGAGGTTGCATGGAGTTCCGAAGTCTATTGTATCAGACAGAGATCCGAGATTCACATTGTAACCCCCTTAGCCCGGCCTAGACGGTTGACCCGAACTACAAAGATTACACAGGGAAAACCAAAGTCAACCCGAAAGTCAACCTTGATTAACGACCCTTTTTTTCTTTTTAATCTTGTCTAGATGCACATTAACCCTAAGTGAACACTTAAGAAACATTTACGTGAAAAGCACAGCGATCGGATTTCAATAAGGGACTCAATTGCACAACATACAAACATTAGGGACCAAAAATTAAATTCTGGAAACTAGAAGGACTTAACTGGTTTTTAAGTTACCAATATTAAATTAGTCACATTACATGCTTCCCTGTCAAATTTCACCATAATCGGACATCTCAAACTCAAGAAATTGCAATTACAACATTCGGGACTAAAACGTAAAGCTTGCAAACCTTTACACCATTCAAATCAGTGCCCAACGATCACCTGTTTCGAAACGGTCTTGACCGTTCTGAAACGCGGGTTCATTTCGAGACTTGTTTCGAAACAGGGCTTGACAGTGGCCAAAACGTTTCGGAACAGCCTCCAGTCATTTCGAAACACGAAAGCCATTACAGGCCCCCGTTTCGAAACGCCAGTGCCCGTTCCGATACGGTTTGCCCAGAAGCTGCATAAATTGCTGGTTTTTCAAGCATAAAACCACTCATACACATCCTATTGACTTCCTAACCATGCCAAAAGTCATCATGCATATAAGGTACATGTTTGCAACTTCTAAACACATTCATGGCATCAAACATTAAACATCATATGTCTATAGGCATGCATCCTAATATCCAAAACCAAACAACCATCCAAACTCCAAATCAAGCATCAAAAGGCCAATTACAAATCCAAAACATCAAAGGCATCATGCCACAAACTAGGGAGTCCAAAACATCTCCCAAAACACAACCTTAGGTCCCCATTGCCAAATTACCAAAACTAATAGTGTATGAAAACATCACCATACATGAGCTTAGTTTCACTTGGACTCTTAGCTTCCTTGTTGCCCTCAAACACTTCAATTGTCTGCATTATTGGTACAAAAAAGAGAGCGTAAGCACAATAGCTTAGTGAGGCATGCTCTAAAGAAAACAACACAATAATGCCTTTTTAGAAAACACTTTCAACAAGCTTAAAAACACAAGCTTAACTCTTTTCATGCAACCTTGCATACTTTACAAGCATCTCATGCTTCATTACATCAACTCAACATATTGGCTTTCAAGTGATAATTCATACTCTTTTACAACAAAAAACACAATCGGATACGCGGATTACAAGCGTTGTCCCACACGCTTCATACACACTACCGAACAACATAAGGTGGAGTTTACGGTACAATCACAACCCCTCAACACCCGTGATGGAGTTTACAGTACAATCACAACCCCTCCAACTTCCTAACGAGAGTACGGGACACATAACACAAGGCCCACACACGGACTTTTAACCACCGTTGTGACCTTAACAAGATCCACACACAGACTTTTAACCACCGTTGTGATCTTACCTCTCTCGTTTGGATACTTGGATGGAGTTTTCGGTACAATCACAACCCCTCAACATCCAAGGCGACTTTATTCACGGTGCACCCAATCCTATAGCCGGCTAACTATATCCGATTCAAGTACATTAAAACCAATTCATCACTTGCCAATATACATCATTTACAATCAACAATTCACTGTTTTAAAGCATTAATCAAAGCCATTAAACATCATGCATCACTATGCATCAACACCATATTAACAATATGTTAAACCAAGGATCTCTTACCTTGAGCATCCTTCATTACATGGCTTTCAAAACCAGCATTAACCATGCTAAAACATGCTTTCAAAACAGAATTTAAACATGCAAATCATAACCAATGCATTCAACCACTTCATGGCTCATTCAAGGGAGTTTCTCCGAAAACTTACACTTGAGCTTAGTTAAGTTGCTTAGACTTAAACTAAGCTCCCAAAACATTCAAATAATTGTTCCAAAGCTGGAAACCAAACTCAACTCACCAATTTCGTTTTGCAAGCTTGCGGAAACGCCGATCAAGCCTCCGGATCGGCTCCAAAGGTGTCCGAAGATATCTCCCTTGTTTTTAACACATCAAAGCAGAGGATTAATGCATCATCATGCATTAAAATCTTCAGCCATCACACCTAAACTCGCTGCTCTAACTAAAACTAACATTTCGGCTACCAAACACAACCGAAATCACCTCCAAACTCTTCCAAAACTTAACCCAGCCAAGATCCATCACTTCTGACCATTTCTAAACATCAATTAACATCCAAAATGAACCTAAACTCGTCCTTATACCTCCAGCTATAACAGAACACCAAGATCACCTCAAAAACCACCATTTTCATAAGCAAAAACTTAGGAAAATCAACCTATTCGGGGTTGCATTGATAAAACCTCATTTACACATCATTAGACATCCAAAATACATTTAAGAATCATCTCAAAACAGAGCTCAAACAATCACAACGAAACTCTTCAAGATTTCTTCCAAATCTTGAGTTTTAAGCCAAAATCAAGTTCCTATCATTAAAACCATTTATAAAACTTAAATTAAGGATTGACAACTTGGGAATTTCAGTAAAGAACTGAGTATTTAGAGGAGAAGAACAATCTTACCTCTAAATGGTGATTTCTCCTTGATTTGAGCCAATTTTCTTGAAAATCCAATGAGGAAATCAAAAGGATTTGATGCAAGATGGATTAAGAACTAATTGATGATTGAAATCTCGTCAATTGAAGTGAAAATCAATAAAAAAGTTGCTGGAGAAAAGTGTTTGGATGATGGAATTTTGAGAGAAAAAGAAATGAGAAAATTTTAGGAAAATGTAGTTATGATTTTTCCAAAAGGTAGTTTCTCTTCTCTTCTAATTAATTAAAACATTAATTAATTCACTCAAATTAAGGAAAAATCTGGAGAAGTCATTTTTGGGTATATTAGCTCCTTAAAGATTCAAAGTTTCAATCCTTACAAAATAGTCACCACTAAACTTTTCAAAAATCGCATTTTAGTCACTACACCGAAATGTAGTATTTCCAAACCTTATTTTGTAAAATTGATTTCACCACTCTCTTATATATATTAAAAGAGAATTTTTAGATATTTTTCCATATTTTTAAAGCATCCCGAACTAGGCTTTCCCTAAAACCTTCTTTTTATATTCGAACCGAAAATCAGACAGGTCTGGTTCAGACCCTAAACTTCCAAGCCCAAAATTGGGGTGTTACAACTCTCCCCCTTAAGAAATTTCGTCCTTGGAATTTACCTGGAGGAAAAAGGTACGGAAACTGCTTCATCATATCATCATTTCTTTCTCACGTGGCTTCCTCAACACCACGATGCCTCCACAACACCTTAACCAATTCAATGGTCTTGCCCCGAAGAACTTTACTGTCCGAATCCAGAATTTCAACCGGCTCCTCATCATAGGTCAAGTCTGGATTCAACTCCACTTCTTCCACAAGCATAACATGCGACGGATCCGATCTATACCTCCGAAGCATAGAGACATGAAACACATCATGAATCTTTTCCAACTCTTGCGGTAACCTCAGCTTGTAAGCAACAGGAACCACACGTTCAATCACCTCATATGGTCCAATGTATCGAGGGCTCAACTTACCCTTCTGGCCAAACCTCATCACCTTCTTCCAAGGCGAAACCTTCAAGAACACACGGTCACCTACCGCAAACTCAATCTCCTTATGCTTCAAATCCGCGTAAGACTTCTGTCGATTAGAAGTTGCCTTCAATCGCTCACAAATGAGCTTCACCTTCTCGGTGGTTCCTTTCAACAAAGCCGGCATCGAAACCAACTTCTGACCTGTTTCAGCCCAGCAAAGAGGAGTTCTGCACTTCCTCCCGTACAAGGCTTCATAAGGTGCCATTTGAATACTTGCCTGGTAGCTATTGTTATAAGCAAACTCCACCAAAGGCAAATGTTTCTCCCAAGAACCTTGAAACTCAATCACACAGCACCTCAACATATCTTCCAGCACTTGGATAACACACTCAGACTGTCCATCCGACTGTGGATGATAAGAAGTACTGAAATTTAGCCGCGTACCCAAAGCTTGATGCAAACACTCCCAAAAACGCGATGTAAACCTCAGATCTCTATCCGACACTATAGACTTTGGCACGCCATGCAGCCGCACAATCTCAGCAATGTACAACTCTGCAAGCTTTTCCAAGGTATACGTAATATGCACAGGTAAGAAATGCGCACACTTCGTGAGGCAATCCACAATCACCCACACCGAATTCTTTTTCGATGGCGACAAAGGCAAACCAGACACAAAGTCCATGGTAATCCTTTCCCACTTCCACTCAGGAATCCTCAACGGTTGCAACAACCCAGAAGGAAACTGATGTTTAGCCTTAACCCGCTGACAAACCATGCACTTACCCACGTACTCCGCAACATCCTTCTTCAAACCCACCCAATAGTACTCATCCTTAAGATCATGATACATCTTTGTACTACCAGGGTGCATAGCAAAAGGACTACTATGAGCTTCCGTCAGAATAGTACGCCTCAACTCAGCATCATTCGGCACTACTATCCGACCCCCAAAACATAGAACCCCATCATCATTAAAGCAAAAATCCGATGGTCTATCCTCAGCAATATCCTGAACATGTGGCACCAAGGAATCATCCAACAACTGCTTATCCTTTATCAACTGAACCAAAGATGGTTTCACTTGCAATTCAGCCACAAGACCCCATCTCGCGAAATACTCAAGCTGGCAAACATAGCCCTCAACTCCACTGCCACCTTTCTACTCAAGGCATCCGCTACAACATTAGCTTTTCCCGGATGGTACTCGATCGTCAGATCGTAATCTTTAAGCAACTCCACCCAACGTCGTTGCCTAAGATTCAACTCTTTCTGAGACATCAGATATTTCAAACTTTTGTGATCCGTGTACACAGTACACTTCTCACCATATAGATAATGTCTCCAAATCTTCAAAGCAGAAACCACCGCAGCTAACTCAATATCATGCGTAGGATAATTACGCTCATGCACCTTCAACTGGCGCGATGCATAAGCCACCACCTTACCCTCTTGCATCAACACACACCCCAACCCAACATAGGATGCGTCGTTGTACACTACAAACTCTTTCCCTAATTCAGGTTGAACCAAGATAGAAGCTTGCGTCAAAGCTGCCTTAAGCTTCTCAAAAGCTTGTTCTCTTGCCTCGGTCCACTCAAACATGACATCCTTTTGCAACAACTTCGTCAAAGGTGCAGCAATCTTTGAAAATCCATCCACAAACCTCCGATAGTATCCTGCCAACCCAAGGAAACTACGGACTTCATGAACAGACTTAGGAGGCTTCCAATTCATCACCGCCTCAATCTTCTAAGGATCAACAGGAATCCCCTCCGCAGAAACCACATGACCAAGGAAAACAACTTCCCTAAGCCAGAATTCACACTTGCTCAGGTTAGCATAAAGCTGATTCTCCAACAGCGCCTGCAACACAATCTGCAAATGCCCCTCATGCTCCTCCTCAGTATGGGAGTACACAAGGATATCATCCATGAACACCACAACAAACTTGTCCAGGTATTCATGGAACACTCTATTCATCATGTCCATAAAAGCTGCAGGAGCATTCGTCAAGCCAAACGGCATCACCAAGAACTCATAATGCCCATACCTCGTTCTGAAGGCTGTTTTTGGCACATTCACATCCTTCACCTTGAGCTGATAGTAACCTGACCTTAAATCAATCTTAGAGAACACAGCCGCTCCCCGAAACTGATCAAAAAGATCATCAATCCTCGGCAAAGGATACCGATTCTTGATAGTCAACTTATTCAGCTGACGATAATCGATTCACATTCTCACAGTGCCATCCTTCTTCTTCACAAACAAGACCGGTGCACCCCAAGGTGACACACTCGGCCGAATGAAACCACGATCAAGCAACTCCTGAAGTTGTGTCTTCAGCTCTTTCAACTCCTTAGGTGCCATTCGGTAAGGAGTAATGGACACTGGAGTTGTATTTTCATACAGCTCAATTCCAAACTCCACCTCTCGACTAGGAGGTAATCCAGGTAACTCCTCCGGAAACACTCCAGGAAACTCTCGCACCGTCTTGATATCTTGAAACCGCAACTCCTTAGAGCTAGGATTCATCACAAAGGCCAGATAAGCCTCACAACCTTGCCTCAACATTCGGCTTGCTTCCAACGAAGACACCGCATTGGCAAGAAACTTCACATTCTCACCAACCACCACTACCTCATAATCATCCGCAAGTTTCAACGAAACTCGCTTGTTCTCAAAATCCACTACAGCTCGATGTTCAACAAGCCAATCCATACCAAGGATTACATCAAAACCATAGAAAGGCAATTTCATGAGATCAACAAGAAAAACATGGTTTTGCACTTCCAAGGGACATCTTCTATACAACTTTTGTGTCACAACGGTCTCACCAAAGGAACTAGTTACACGCATACCAACATCTAAAGACTCAACTGGTAAACCAAGCAATTGGGCATGTTCACACAATATGTATGAGTGTGTAGATCCAGAATCAATCAAGGAAAGTAATGATAATGATTGCAAAGTAAAGGTACCTGCGATCACATCCGTATCATTTCTCCCCTCACGCTGAGCATACACTCGAGCCTGGCCACCACCCTCAGGTTGAACAGCCACCACATGCGCCACATTCCTCCCACCATCATCTCTGTGCTGGAAGTTACCACGACCGCGCCCACGACCTTTATGTGGTGTAACTACCCCAGGAGCACGTCCCTGACCACCACCGGCCAACAAAGGACACTCCCTCCTCATATGGTCTGCCGAACCACAATTCTAGCATGAATTACCGGTCACTGCTACAGGAGCCTGCACCTCCCTCGCTGCTCGAGGACAATCTCGCCTTAAATGGCCACGTGATCCACACGTCCAGCACGTGTTCTGATTAGCTCTCATCAAATCTCCTTGAACAGGCGCACCATGTCCTCCACCACCACGCCTAACAGAAGACTAATACCTCTTATCACGTCCTCTCTTGTTCCGTCCACCACCGGAACTATAATCAGCAGCTCTTTTGCCTGAGCTAGAACCAACACCTCTGGAAGACAAACCCAAGTTCTGCTCAATGTCCTTCGCTCTACTCACAAGCACATCAAAATCCGTATACTCAGCAGCAAGCATGAAAGTCTTCACGTCCGTCACCAAACTATAACGGAAACGTTCACACCTCTCCCGCTCATCAGGGATTAGCTCAGGTGCGTACTGGCTAAGGCGGACAAACTGGATCTCATACTCAGCCACCGTCATGCTTCCTTGCACAAGAGATATAAATTCTCTTTTCTTTTCATCTAGGTATCGCACACCTAGATACTTTTGCTTGAACGTGTTCAGAAAGAACGTCCAAGACACATCATTTTCCTCCATTCCGGAGACAGTGGTCGTCCACCACGTATACGCATCATCATGCAACAGCGATACCACACAACCCAACTTCTGCACATTATTGCAATTTATTTGCCCCAAAATCCTCTTGGTACTTTCCAACCAAGATTCAAAACCTTCAGGAGATAAACCTCTGAACTCAGTCCCTCCCAGACTGCGAAGACGTTCCAAAGGTAATCTCACGTTAGCATCACCCTGATGCGCAGCTCCGTGAGCTCCAGCTACTGCTGCCTGAAAGGCTCCAGCAATAGCCTGAATCAGCACAATCATGTCAAGAGCAGCTTGCCCCTGCACACCTTCAGGTCCTGCGACCCCAGCACCAGCAGCAACGCCAGCATTATCACCTCCAGCACCATCATCGCCGGGTGGTCCACCACCAGGGGGAGGAGGTAAATCTACAACATTATCAGCGTTTTCCTCATTCTCATTCTGAGCCATAGCTCTCGTATTCATCCTCGTCTCTCTACGAGGCCCCATTTACAAGAAAAACAATGCACTAACACAAATGCAATAAACATAATTAGGCTCAACAAGGTAAGTAATCCAAGTACTCAAGCTCATTTTCCAAAAACAATTCCTTTCATTAGTTTTGATATGGCAATGGGTTCCCCTAACATGCTTCAACACAGCATAGCGTCACAATTGCAACCATACATCACAATTCAAACAACATTCTTTCATCCAAAAGGAATATCATGCAAATACACATACATCACCCACATAACCATTCCCATTTACACGAGAACTTAGCTCTGATACCACCAAATGTAACCCCCTTAGCCCGGCCTAGACGGTTGACCCGAACTACGAAGATTACACGGGGAAAACCAAAGTCAACCTGAAAGTCAACCTTGATTAACGACCTTTTTTTCTTTTTAATCTTGTCTAGATGCACATTAATCCTAAGCGAACACTTAAGAAACATTTACGTGAAAAGCACAGCGATCGGATTTCAATAAGGGACTCAATTGCACAACATACAAACATTAGGGACCAAAAAGTAAATTCTAGAAATTAGAAGGACTTAACTGGTTTTTAAATTACCAATATTAAATTAGTCACATTACATGCGTCCCTGTCAAATTTCACCATAATCGGACATCTCAAACTCAAGCAATTGCAATTACAACATTCGGGACTAAAACGTAAAGCTTACAAACCTTTACACCATTCAAATCAGTGCCCAACGGTCACCTGTTTCGAAACGGTGTTGACCGTTCCGAAACACGGATTTGTTTCGAGACTTGTTTCGAAACAGGGCTTGACAGTGGCCAAAACGTTTCGGAACAGCCTCCAGTCATTTCGAAACACGAAGGCCATTACATGCCCCCGTTTCGAAACGCCAGTGCCCGTTCCGATACGGTTTGCCCAAAAGCTGCAGAAATTGCTGGTTTTTCAAGCATAAAACCACTCATACACATCCTATTGACTTCCTAACCATGCCAACAAGTCATCATGCATATAAGGTACATGTTTGCAACTTCTAAACACATTCATGGCATCAAACATTAAACATCACATGTCTATAGGCATGCATCCTAATATCCAAAACCAAACAACCATCCAAACTCCAAATCAAGCATCAAAAGGCCAATTACAAATCCAAAACATCAAAGGCATCATGCCACAAACTAGGGAGTCCAAAACATCTCCCAAAACACAACCTTAGATCCCCATTGCCAAATTACCAAAACTAATAGTGTATGAAAACATCACCATACATGAGCTTAGTTTCCCTTGGACTCTTAGCTTCCTTGTTGCCCTCAAACACTTCAATTGTCTGCATTATTGGTACAAAAGAGAGAGCGTAAGCACAATAGCTTAGTGAGGCATGCTCTAAAGAAAACAACACAATAATGCCTTTTTAGAAAACACTTTCAACAAGCTTAAAAACACAAGCTTAACTCTTTCCATGCAACCTTGCATACTTTACAAGCATCTCATGCTTCATTACATCAACTCAACATATTGGCTTTCAAGTGATAATTCATACTCTTTTACAACACGAAACACAATCGGATACACGGATTACAAGCGTTGTCCCACACGCTTTATACACACTACCGAACAACATAAGGTGGAGTTTACGGTACAATCACAACCCCTCAACACCCGTGATGGAGTTTACGGTACAATCACAACCCCTCCGCATCACTCATCGGTAGTTGTATAACTTCCTAACGAGAGTACGGGACACATAACACAAGGCCCACACACGGACTTTTAACCACCGCTGTGACCTTAACAAGATCCACACAAGGACTTTTAACCACCGTTGTGATCTTACCTCTCTCGTTTGGATACTTGGATGGAGTTTTCAATACAATCACAACCCCTCAACATCCAAGGCGACTTTATTCACGGTGCACCCAATCCTATAGCCGGCTAACTATATCCGATTCAAGTACATTAAAACCAATTCATCACTTGCCAATATACATCATTTACCATCAACAATTCAATGTTTTAAAGCATTAATCAAAGCCATTAAACATCATGCATCACTATGCATCAACACCATATTAACAATATGTTAAACCAAGGATCTCTTACCTTGAGCATCCTTCATTACATGGCTTTCAAAACCAGCATTAACCATGCTAAAACATGCTTTCAAAACAGAATTTAAACATGCAAATCATAATCAATGCATTCAACCACTTCATGGCTCAATCAAGGGAGTTTCTCCGAAAACTTACACTTGAGCTTAGTTAAGTTGCTTAGACTTAAACTAAGCTCCCAAAACCTTCAAATAATTGTTCCAATGCTGGAAACCAAACTCCACTCACCAATTCCGTTTCGCAAGCTTGCGGAAACGCCGATCAAGCCTCCGGATCGGCTCCAAAGGTGTCCAAATATATCTCCCTTGTTTTTAACACATCAAAGTAGAGGATTAATGCATCATCATGCATTAAAATCTTCAGCCATCACACCTAAACTCGCTGCTCTAACCAAAACTAACATTTCGGCTACCAAACACAACCGAAATCACCTCCAAACTCTTCCAAAACCTAACCCAGCCAAGATCCATCACTTCTAATCATTTCTAAACATCAATTAACATCCAAAATGAACCTAAACTCGTCCTTATACCTCCAGCTATAACAGAACACCAAGATCACCTCAAAAACCACCATTTTCATAAGCAAAAACTTAGGAAAATCAACCTATTCGGGGTTGCATTTATAAAACCTCATTTACACATCATTAGACATCCAAAATAAATTTAAGAATCATCTCAAAACAGAGCCCAAACAATCACAACGAAACTCTTCAAGATTTCTTCCAAATCTTGAGTTTTAAGCCAAAATCAAGTTCCTATCATTAAAACCATTTATAAAATTTAAATTAAGGATTGAAAACTTGGGAATTTCAGTAAAGAACTGAGTATTTAGAGGAGAAGAACAATCTTACCTCTAAATGGTGATTTCTCCTTAATTTGAGCCAATTTTCTTGAAAATCCAATGAGGAAATCAAAAGGATTTGATGCAAGATGAATTAAGAACTAATTGATGATTGAAATCTCATCAATTGAAGTGAAAATCAATGAAGAAGTTGCTGGAGAAAAGTGTTTGGATGATGGAATTTTGAGAGAAAAAGAAATGAGAAAATTTTAGGAAAAGGTAGTTATGATTTTTCCAAAAGGTAGTTTCTCTTCTCTTCTAATTAATTAAAACATTAATTAATTCACTCAAATTAAGGAAAAATCTGGAGAAATCATTTTTGGGTATATTAGCTCCTTAAAGATTCAAAGTTTCAATCCTTACAAAATAGTCACCACTAAACTTTTCAAAAATCGCATTTTAGTCACTACACCAAAATGTAGTATTTCCAAACCTTATTTTGTAAAATTGATTTCACCACTCTCTTATATATATTAAAAGAGAATTTTTAGATATTTTTCCATATTTTTAAAGCATCCCGAACTAGGCTTTCCCTAAAACCTTCTTTTATATTCGAACCGAAAATCAGACCGGTCTGGTTCAGACCCTAAACTTCCAAGCCCAAAATTGGGGTGTTAGAACTCAAGGTTTTGGAGTTGTTTGCATAGTGCCCTAGGTAGTCATTTGCTTTTCAGTACCTCATATCATCCGCAGTTAGATGGTCAATCAGAGCGAGTGATACAAGTATTAGAGGATATGCTCCGTTGTTGTGTGATTGACTTTCAGGGTTCTTGGGAGAAACATTTACCCTTAGTCGAGTTTGCTTACAACAACAGTTACCAGGCTAGTATTCAGATGGCTCCTTATGAGGCATTGTATGGTAGACGATGTAGGACTCCGATATGTTGGGCTGAAGCGGGTCAGAAGTTGTTACCTATGCCAGATTTGCTTAAGGGGACTACCGATAAAGTGAAGTTGATTTGTGACCGTCTAAAAGCAGCTTTCGATCGTCAGAAATCTTATGCAGATTTGAAGAAAAAAAAGATTGAGTTTTTAGTGGGTGAGAAAGTGTTTCTGAAAGTATCTCCGTGAAAGAAGGTAATGCGATTTGGCCGGAAAGGAAAGTTGAGTCCGAGGTTTATTGGTCCGTATGAGATAGTTGAGCGGATTGGGCCAGTAGCTTACCGTTTGAGATTGCCTTCAGAGTTAGAGAAGATCCATGATGTTTTTCATGTGTCGATGCTTAGGAGATATAGATCAGATCCGTCTCATGTTATGCCCGTTGAGGAGATAGAACTTACCGGATTTGTCTTACAATAAAGAACCGGTTGAGATACTTGCTTCTGATAGCAAGGTGTTGCGTGGCAAGACCATAGAGTTGGTCAAGGTGTTGTGGAGACATAGAGGTGTGGAAGAGGCCACGTGGGAGAGGAAAGCGTTTCCGTACTTGTTTCCATCAAGTAATTTCGGGGACGAAATTCTTTAAGTGGGGGAGAGTTGTAACACTCGGGTTTGGGGGTCGGGTGAATTAAATAATTAAAATAATGTTTCGGGTTTTCCCTTATCTTTTTAAAATTCATTTAATATGGTGGACCCGATTTTAATTTAAAGCCCAAAATTCCATAGATTTTAGAATGTTGGATGATGGCCATTTTTCATTAATGGCAGTTTTGTAAATACTTGGTCTTGTAAAATAAAAACCCTTTTTATTTCAAAAGACCCAATTTACTATCATCTTCTACCTCCAAAAGCTTTTCCAACGTGAACTTCCCCTTCCCATGGAAGTTTACTATTCCATATCCTCCTTCCTTCGTCCTTGGTGATTTTCGAAAGGGAATTGTGTTTTTGACTTGTCCTCACCTTCCTCTCCATTCCTATACCTTTAGTTTTCAATAAAACATAGTATTTTGCATATTTGAGTTTTCAAGTTTCAAGTTAAAAATCCAAACTTTATGGTCTATTGTTAAAGCTTTTGATTCCTTATTATTATTTATGTTATTGGTAGCCCAAATGGTCCAACATATGTGATTTTTACATGGTTTTATAATGATTCACGGATTTGGGTTTGTTGGGGGTTTTAGAGAGGTTTTAGATAGTTCAAATGGCAAGTTTTAGGGCTGTTTAGTGTTGGAAATTGTTGGCTGATGGTTGTATGATGTTTAGGGGGTATTTTGGAAGCTTTCAGGTGTGTTAAAAGTGTTGGAATCAATGGTTATTAGCTGTGCAAGTGGGCTGCTCGAAAATGTGGGTTTTGAGAGTGTTCTTGGCTTGATTTTGAGCTTGAATTGGTGTTCTGAGTTACAGTAGTGGTTTGTGTTTGTTTTGGTGATTAATAGAGTGTGTTTGATTGCTTAGAAACAAGGAACTTTGTTGGTGAAGCCTCGCATTCGAATCCGGAACCGTTGGGAGCTTGATCGGTGATTGCTTGTGTTTGGAAAGTCCGGTGAGTGGTTCTTTGGTTTTAAATTGGTTTTCAAATGTTGGTTCGAGCATGTGGACCTAGGTCGGGCTTGGTAAATCCACCTAGAGTTGGGATTAGATTGGTAGTCTAATCTCAAGCTTTAGTTAGAGACCTTTGGTTGAACTTTTAAATGTTGTGTGATTATGCCTCTTGTTTTATATATGTGATTGATGTTGTTAAGTATATTGAGATATACTTGTGTGATGAGGCATGATGATTCATTTATGCATTGTGATATGCATGTGGTTGTTGAAATGTGAGTGCATGATGGTAAACATGGTGGCTACGTGCTAGGCACGGGAAATGGTAAGATTATTGCATTATGATGATCTTGTGGTGAGTTGGTATTGGCACTAGTATGCTTAGGTACAAATGATCGATCATTAGGATGTTTAGTGTGCACACGAGTGTCGAAATGCATGCGTGGTCTTGGTGATGGTAGTCATCAAGATGGAGTAAGGGTACGCCCAGAAATCTTCTTTTATATTTTAGTCGATGATGAGTGGAATCCCATCGACGGGGCGTGAGGATGAGTGGAATCCCCTCCGCGTGAAACGGTGATGAGTGTAATCCCATCGTGAGGTAATGTAATGGTTGAGTTGTTGGATGTGAGTTCCAACGGTTGATATCCGCGTATTCGGGTCATAGCTAGGTGCCAATACTTTTGTTGAATGTGTTTCCTTATGGTTGTATTGTGGACATGTTGAGCATGGAATGATAATTGATGTTATGATCATGCATTTCATATTTGATTCATGTGGTTCCGAAGGTAAGGAATCATGCATTCTTCCTTGGTTTTTTGCTCGTGCTTGGACCTTGCATTGTCGAGGTTTGTTTTATGAGCTTACCCTCACTAAGCTTTACGCTTACGCTCTCTTTTGTTCGACAATCCAGATCCTTAGTTCGTGGGTTGCTTGTGCAAGGAAAAGGCCTCCAAGTGTGCTTTTGTGCTATCTTAATCATCAAGTATGGACTTTTAAGTAACTGATGTAATAGTTAAGCAATGGGGATTTGTGTTGTTGTTTTGTGTAGGAGCTTGTTTAGACTCCTTGATATGTTGATGTTTTGGGGTGGCTTGTTGATGCCTTATTTTGGATTGTAAACCATGCTCTTAATGCGTAACATGAATGCTTATGTGTTTTGTTGCTAAGGCTTGAAACCTTAATATGCTATGTATGCCTCTTTTGGTGAATGCATGATCCTTTTAATGTATGGCCTTTACATGTATGTTAAGTGTTTAAGCACGTTTGTAATAGGGTGTATGCCTCTAGAGTTGTGTTTTCATGTTATGTCTTGCTTCTTGAAGTCGTTGGGGTCGTTTGGGATCGTTTAGAGATGATTAAAACTGGTTTTGGAAACTCACTGGTTGCAGGCATTTCGGAACGAGGGAAGCATGTTTCAGAACGGGTGTGGTTCCAGGGATACCCGTATCGGAATGCGTTTCGATACGGTTTGGCTACTGTGAACCCCTGTTCTGATACGAGTTTCAAAACGTTTTGGCTATTGTGGTTGCCTGTTCCGGAACGTGTTTCGGAATGTCTAGGCGAAATGAACCTCTGTTCTGAAACGGGGTGGATGCGTTTCGGTACGGGTGGTTGGCTTTTTAAACTGGGGTCGTGTATCGAAACGGGCAACGCCTATTTCGAAACACATGCCTGAAAATGGGGCTTTTGACATCTCTAAAGGTTCTCAAGTGTTGGGCTTAGGCCCGGTTTGATGTTAGTTTTCTTGTGAGTCTTGTTTTCCGTTGTCGCTTCTCACATAGGTCTAATTAAATCCATCTAGACAAGATAATAAATGAAAAAGTTTTCTCGGGTTGTTAACCGAAGTGGAGCCTTAACGGGTTTCGCCTCGGTTATCCCCGTGTGACCCGCTCGGACCGGGACGAGGGGGTTACAAGCGTAGCCAATCTCTCTTTCGATGTTTCCTTCTGGTTGTCGTCTTGTTGGTACTAGTCATTGTGCTTACTGTACTATTTCCCACTGCGATACTGTTGGTTTCCTTTGTTTGTTCCCTAGTGAAGTGGGGGTCTTCCACTCCTATTATTGTGATTATCCTATTTCTCGTCCGTGAACTACGGACACTAGACTTGGAACCTCATTATGCCTGCTTCTTCATTCTCGGTGTAAGGATGCACCTTTTCATACAGCTCTGACAATGTGGACAGTGGTTTATCTAACAGATTGTACTTAAGGTGCTAATGTGAAGTTTGTTGATAAAGGCGCTGATAACAAACCCATTGGATACTTCCTTTATTTGCATGGTCGTAGCGTGAAACCTCTGTACGAAGTCTCGCAGGAGCTCATATGGTCCCTGAATGACAGACATCAAGTACGTTGGGGACTTCTTTATCACCTTGTTCGCCAAGAAATGACTCATGAACAAGTCTGCAAGTTGGTCAAAACTAGAGATCGAGTGCGCTAGTAGTTGAAGGTATAAAGCCTGGGCAGAATCCTCTAGAGTCATTGAAAATGCTTTGCACTTCACCTGGTCTGAAGCTCTAAAAAAATTCACGTGATTCAGAAAATGAGAGAGATGATCTTGAGGGTCACATTTCCCATAGTACATCAGCTTTGGGAACTTGAAATTTGGTGATACGTGGTACTCTAAAATAAATTCAGATAGAGGCTCATTCTTATATCTTTGCAAATCCCTAGAATAATCTTTTTGCTGCAGGCTCTACATGTTCTAAAAATTCTTTTCTAGCTGTTCCATTTTTGCCCTTAACGCCTATTGATCGTCGTCCTCCATCAGACTATAATATGTATCTTCACTTGCAAAATCTTCTTCGTAATCGTTCGACTGATGTCCCCGAAGATCCTGCTGAGGGGTGCCCTACTTGTCTACTTGTTCATCTTCAACCACTTTGCTCTTGCCTTTCGCAGTTAATTCCCATATTAACCTTTCATTTCTCTCTTTAGCGAGCTTGTGCCACTCTGCTTGCTCCGGCATGAATTTATGTAGCTGCTCGTACTGCTTTCTCGAGAGTAACAAAAACTCATCCATACTTCTCAATCTCTCTTGCATGTCCATGAACTGTTGATTTCTCTCATTCGATGGTGATGCCCCTAGGCTGTTGTGCACCCACTCCTGCCGCTATATGCCACGGAGGAGGATGGTCCCATAATTGCTACCTAAAATGATGTTGAAATTGTTGCAACTGGTGCATGGCTATTGCCATCGGCAGGTCCACCGTCGGATCGAGATCCTCTGTACTTCCTCCACTCACATCGGTTGGCGGGTCTCCACCTATTCTGAAGAATTTGAAGAAACCTAAGAAAGCTAGAAAAAAATCTTGAAGGTTCTGAAGAAGATCTGAAGGTCACGTGTGTTCCACGCTCACCGCACCAATTGGTGTTTGGTAATGATAACAAGAGCCAATGATGATGATCCAATGATGGTTCCGGCGTGTTTGTAGTTTTCTTAATGGGAGATCTTGTGTTTTTCCTTGTTGCACGCGCTCTTATATACTGCCCAGACAGGTTTCGTGGTAGGGTTGTCGTAGCGTTGTGATTGGATTGGCTATGAGTTGACGTCCTAGGTTTGATGTGTCATCAGTGGTGTTTCCGTATGTAAACACGTTGTAATTTAGACATCGTTCGCTAGGCCGTATTCGCAGGCACAAGATTCGTAACATTAGCTTGTTATTGTTCGTATGTGGTGTGTTTTTGCTAATCGTAGTTTCTTGACACGTGGTGACAGACGTTCGCAAGTATTAACACTTTGTTAACAATTTAATGATATGTGACTAAAATGATCAATTTTTAATGTTTGTGATAAAATTGAAAAAATTTAATTTAGTGACCAAAATAGAAACACATTAACAGTTAGGTTACCAACCATATAGTTTACCCAATTTTGTTTTAAGGTAATGGAAAAAGAAAATTAAGAATTAAAGTCAATTAAAACATAGATTTATTGAAATCTTCGCATTCAATTAATAAAAAAATATATTTTAGAAACTTAAGAAATGATCCAAAAAAAGATTGTTGTTTTGTGTGCATGAGTTTTTATTAAATGTTAACAATTGGGCAAATGCTACTATGACATTACATTAACAGTTCTCAAAATTCAAGAAAGACGATGTTTAATTTTACAAGTACTCAAATTAGAATGATTACAATTGTCATTAGACAAAAAATAGGGGCACGGCCCCTCCCACTATTATTAGTTCTAGATTTAATTGCACAACATGTCTCTAAATTATAATTTTTATTCAAAATTAATCCTTAAATTTTTTAAACGTTCAAATTTCATTTCAAACCATCGGTATATGTTAATCATATACACTGTTAATAAATTTTTTAAAAAATATTAATTGCCATGTAAAGAGCGGTGTGTATTAATAAGTGATGTGACAAACCGTAATTAATCAATGTTATATCACTCCTCCCAAAATCATTATTTGAAATAAAATCAAAAGAATAGATGATGATATTCATCCTAGAAGACTCGAGTTCAAATCATTTCGTCTGAAAGGTGTATGCACATTGTCAAAAGATTCATATCAATGAATATATACTACATTGTAACACCTTAAGACTATTAAAAATCGAAAGATTCTTTAATTTTTATTTTTGTTCTCTCTAGTTGTTTTTAATTCTTTTATACTTTCAAAGTTGAATCATTACTTATTTGATTTAACATTAATTGTCGTTTATGCTACATCATATTATTATACAATACAAATTAGTTTTTGCATGATAGATAACAATTTTTATTACAATTTTATTAACATGGGACATGATTAGCATATATTGGTAATATAAAGATGAGATTTGAATGTTCAAAAGTTTGAAGATCAATTTAGAATGAGGAACATAATTTGGAGGTGTAATTGGAATGTTCAAAAGTTTGCGGACCAATTTAGAGTAAGAGTAATAGTTTGAGGATGAAATTAGAACGTTCAAAAGTTTGATGACAAATTTAAAATGAGAATCATAGTTTAAGGACGTATAGTACAATCAACTCATAATTATGTATTTGATTTCTTTAATCTAATTTATTTTATTTATTCGGAACTCAGCGAGCAACTCCAATAGAAAAGAAGATAATATTCATCCTGAGATATCTGTGTTCGAGTACATATATGCGTAAAGTGTGTATACATCATCAAATGATTATGAAAAAATATGAGCATATATTATCATAGGATTACATCAGTATATTAAAAAAATAATTTATTTTATTCATAACGTCAAAAATTAAATCTTGAATATAATTCGAATATCTAACATTTTATTATTTATCGTTTCTTGCCTTTTTCCCTCAAGTAGTGAGTCCAATGAAGATTATGAGTGACACGTGTTGGGCTTGATTAATTGTGAGTCCAAACAATGTGCTTGCAGTATACCTTCCTGTCCATTTCATTCCATTCCATTCCATTCCATTAGGAAACGAATTGAAGAAAATTGCTTATTTTTAAAAATGATGCAACGAACCAATTATGCTATATTCACATATAAGTCTAGAATAGATTATCAAAAGGTTGGTGTTATTTGGAAAGGCGGTTCAAAAATTTTAGAGTTTTGTATAATTTATTAAAATGGATCACTTGATTTATAATACGTAAGAGATATAAGTTTTTTTCTCAAAAAATATCTTACTACAAAAAATATTATTAGATTATCATCTTTGAGCAACAAAAAGTTGACTTATAAACATCTAAAAATTAAACATTTTCACTTAAAATGTCATTCTTTTTTAATGTTTTAAGTTTTAGATAATTATTATATATATTTATAATTTTTTTATAAATATTTAATTTAATTTAGGTTTTTTATTTTTGGGTCTCTCTTTCATTGGAGCTATGATAGGTCGCTCCTTCGTACTTGTCCAGAACCCCTACTATTATTTGACTAATTTAATCTATCTTGACTAATTCGGACCAACTCACGTCGCATACCTAGTTTTGGTTGGTGAGTTTCTCGGCGGAATTTTTTTGAATACACAAAAACTTGAACTCGAGACATGCTTAAGCGATGCCAAGCTGCTTACCACTTGGACCAATCTCGTTTGTCGATAAATTATTATTTTTCCATATGAATTATTTTTTATTTAATTCTAATTCTAATTCTAATATTAATATTAAACATTGCTATTGTATATTTATGCTTTAAACTTGGAAAAAATAGTATTGGTGTTTTATATTTTAAATATTCAAAAGCAATATTTATTAATAAAATACTTATATGACAGGATAAAAAATATTGCGAGGCTAGAAAGAATGTACCACTCATTGTCCATTCCTAAAATATCTATATATCATTTTTTTTTCACAAACACAAATGAAAAGGAAATACGGATTGAATTGAATTTGGTTGTTATTGTTGCTTATATAACATATAATTATTCGTAAGGTTAAATATACGTTTAATGTTATTTTTATTTACGAATAAAAAGAGATATGTTTAGTATAAAAAGGCTTAACTAAAAATAAGTGTTTAAACTATATTTTTTCTTACTTTAGGTGTCTATTTTTTTTTATCAAAATAAGTGTCTAATATTTTATTTTGTAAGTTGTAGAAGTCTGATTATTAGCCAATTAAAATGTGACATGTGGTAGGTTTTAATTTCTAATTTCTTTCAATTAATTTTAATTATTTTAAAAAAACTCCAACTTTACCCAAATACAAAAAAAAAAAAAAATTCAAAAACCTTCACCCAAGTCCTAAATCAGTTGATTCTACAGTCGTCGTCATGCCACAGTCATCGAAATTAAGTCCCCTCCTCTTACCGCATGATTCGTAAATTGTTCGTTGCATTTCAACCGTCATTTATTGTTGTCGTTCGAGTAGAACTTTCGTGTTTGTCAATTGATTGAGACGTCGTTCGTCGATTTCTAGCAACACAAAGATGTGATAAATGGTTGTGGGGGTCTTTCGACGGGATTGGTGAGAGGCGGCATGGTGATTGACGATAGTAGCGGCTGAATTTAGGTGTTAGAGTTTTAGAATTTTTTTATTTTGTGAATTTCAAAAAAAATTATGGTTTTTTTAATTAAGTTTAAAAGTTTTTTTAATAAATAAAATAAATTCTAAAAAGAAATAAAAAATAAAAAAGATATGACTTAAGAGTGTAAGAAGCCCCTATTTTTTTTTTTGCACGCAATTAAACTTTTGAACCAAGAAATTGAATCAATTAAGTCATTTGACCATTAAAACTTGACAATTTTTTTCTTTATATATTATTGTTACATGATACACTACAATTCTATTATCGTATTTACAGTTTTTTTAAATATTCATTATAAATTTTACAAGTTGTTTTAGAGTTTTTAGAACTTTTAAAGAGTATTTTAAATAAAATAGAAAATTCAGTAAATGTCAAGTGAAAACACTGTGACACGACGCGTACCAACAAATCCAAAAAAATTATCAAGATTTAATGGTCAAAATTGGTCAAAGAGCTTAATAGATTTAATTTATTGGTTCAAGAGTTTAATTGATTCAATTTCTTTGTTCAAGAGCTTAATTGGGTGAAAAAAAGTTTAAGGCTTAATTGATTTTTTTTCAAAAGCCCATGAGTTTTTTACGCCTTTAAGCCAAAAGAAATTAAAATCAAAACCACATGTCAAACAATGATTGGGTGTTTGATTTTTTAACAAATCAACTTTAAAATATTAGCGAGTGAAACGTTTAAAATGGCAACAATATAAATATAATGTACCTAAAATGACAATGATGTAAACATTAAACACCTATTTTGACAGAAAAAATGGTTAGTCATTTTTATTTTTTTTAACGACAACTGAATTTTATTAAAAAACTATGGAATATATCACAAATACAACACATTTAGAAGGGAGAATAATGGAGACCAGTCTACCAAAATCTCATTCTAAAAGCCAAAAGTGCAAAGAAAAGTAAATACTTTCGTAGAAATCAGCATACCGTCAAAATTCAGAAGCGTCCCTGAATCTCCTTATCTCTACCCAAATGATACGCATTACAGGGTGAAAAAAGAAGGGTGAGCAAGTCAAACTATTAGGCATATTGTTCCGCTACCCAGGACGATTACATCGACAAACAACCATCAATAGAGTGGAGATATATCTTTATATGACCAACGACAGAATCATAATAAAAAAACTAGCGTCGTGAAGATCTTTGCATGAGTACCAAACGACGACTAAAGTTTGCCGAACTCATGCTAAAACGACATATGAAACGAAATCACAAAAGTAGAGGAAAAAACGTGCCACAAAAGTAAAGATTCTTATTAAAAAAATAAAAAAATAAAAAATAATGAATCACATGGCCGACAACCAATACTAAGATTAATCGTCGACTACTGATTAGAAAAACAAAAGAAAAGAGGCTACGACGCTAGGAATGGTGCAGAAAAAATTGGTTAAAGTTAAAAAAATAGTCATCTAAAGCAAAAATATATATAATTTGTACATTTACTTTTGAAGGGTAAAATACTTTAATCATCACTCAACTTTGCTCCCAGACTTATTTTGGTCACTAAATTTCAAAACGATCAATTTACTCACTAAACTTTACTTTTTGACATATTTTAGTCACTTTGAATTATTTTATTAATATTTTAATCTAACTTGACATATTTATTATTATTATTATTATTATTATTATTATTATTATTATTATTATTATTATTTTAAAATAAAAACAAATATATTTTATTATTATTAAATAAAAAAATAAAATAAAACCCCCAATCCCTCAGCACTCAAAATTTCAAACCACTTTCACTCTTATCGGCCACCTACCCCTCCGCCGGCGTTATTCTCACCGACCACCCACCCCTTCGCCGACGTAACTCTCACCGTCAACCCACCTGAAATCAAAACCCAACGTGCTGCAATGTTTGATCAATCATTTGTGTGAATAAGTTTATGATAAAGCTTTGGCCTTTGAATAGTTTTTAGATTCAAAACTTCACTGGATTTCAGTTGTAGAGATGTAGAAATGGTGCGAAGATTTTGTAAGCGATCTTTTCAATCGTTTTCAGATTACTAGTTTTTAAAAGTCGGGAATTTATTTTGAAAATCACAAGTTGTAAAGGTTTCAATTTACGTATGAGTTTGTTTTCTGAATGTTGGGAATTTTTGCTCAAAACTCTTTGTTGTTTGCTCTGATCTAGTGTTAAATAGGGAACTTTTATTCCCAAAGACGATTTCTTCTTCACTCTCCACTCAGATGAACATTCACAATTCCATGGTCGAAAATCTACTTAGTAAAAGAGTTTTCCAAATATAATTTCAGGTGCGTGGATGACGCCGGTGAAGGAGTGAGTTGTGAGGGAGAGTTACGCCGGCGAAAGGGTGGATGGCCACTCAAAGTGAAAGTGATTTGAGGGTTTTTATTTTATTTATTTATCTAATAATACAATACAATATAATTTATTTTTATTTTTATTTAAATTTATTTTTATATTTAATAATAATAATATATATTAAATCATATTAAAATAATTTAAAATAAGTCAAAAAAGTCAAAAAAAAGTAAAGTTTAATGGAATATTTACGGGAATAATATATTCCAATTTTTTTTTTCAGAAATAGGGATGACATGACATTATTTACACAAGTAGGGAACTTTACTATTCAAAAGTTGAACACATTCAGCCCACCATCCGACTTTGAACAGTGTTTTCCAAGCTGGTTTACTGTTCAAAGTCGGGCTGCTTTCCTACCCTTTTTGAAGAGGGCACGATGACACGTGGCGGAAGCTGGGAGGGTTGGGCACTGTTCAAAGTCGGACTGCCCTCCCCCCGACTTCAAACAGTGCACCAAATAATGCTGCAGGTGGCAGGCGGGTGCAGGGTTCACGGGTGGCAGCCTTTAAATTTTCTTTTTTTATTTATTTTATTTTTTATTGGTTGATTGGGAGGTGTAATTTATGTGGTTGAAAGTGAAATGAGGTGAAGATAAATAGGGGTTGTGTTGAATGTTGAAGGTTGAAGAAAGAAGGTTGAAGAAAGAAGAGAAAGATTTTGAAGAAAATTTGTGAGTATTTATATTTTATTTGAGAGAATTATGTTAAATTTATATTTGTAATGTATGTATTTTTTTGTAGTTATATTTTTTTATTTTTTCAGATTAATTTTTTAAATTTTTTAGATGTTAGAATTTTGAAGTTGATGTTTGAAATATTGAAATTTTTGTGTTAAATAGGTTGTTGAAGAGGAGAAGAAGATATTTTGTGAAGAGTTTGTGAAATAGAGATTTGAAGAAATATAGTAAGTATAATGCAATTTTAATTTGGTGGTTAAATTTTATAAATTTATGAAGAGATTAATTTGTTGTTTTTTTATAATTTTGGAGTTGATATTTGAAAATTTTAATTTTTGAATATTTCTGTTGTTGTTAATTTTATGTTAGAATTTATAACAATAATTTTATGTTAGAATTTATAAAAACAGTGGTTAATACTTTACGAAATGATCACTAAATAGTGAAAAACGTAGTAAATAAATTTGAAAAGTTCTAAAATTTTGTATTCTATTATAAATATTGTTTTTAAGGTTTCTGTTAAAATTTGGTAATTTTTGGAAATCGTTTGGTAGATGAAATCGAATAAAAACTGTATTTAATATTTTACGAAATGGTCACTAAATAGTTAAAAACATAGTAAATGAATTTGAAACATTCTAAAATTTTGTGTGCTATTATAAATATTATTTTTAAGGTTTCTGTTAAAATTTGGTAATTTTTGGAAATCGTTTGGTACATAAATTCGAATAAAAACTGTTTTTAATACTTTACGAAATGGTCACTAAATAGTGAAAAACGTAGTAAATGAATTCAGAACGTTCTAAAATTTTGTATTCTATTAGAAATATTATTTTTAAGGTTTCTGTTAAAATTTGGTAATTTTGGGAAATCGTTTGGTACATGAATTCGAATAAAAACTGTTTTTAATACTTTACGAAATGGTCACTAAACAATTTTTTTATTTATAATATCTAGTATTATTTTTAATTCCGTAAAATTCAACGAAATTCAAATTCTAAACATTTATTTAGTTATTTAGTAGTAGTAGTGTAATAAATGTATTAGAATGAAAATTTTAATTGCGTAGAATTTTACAAAATTGAGTGTCGGGTTATAATATATTCATACTTATCATGTAGGATGGCTGAGCAAGCTCCTGTGTTGAGATTTCAGGATGAACACATTAGTAGTTTGCCGGTTCCTGAGATGGTACAATTTTGTTAATAATTTATTTATTAGAAATTCAATTCAATTATGTTAATAATATTTTGTTTGGTTAATTCCTTTATTTATTGATGTGTTAATTACATGATTTTGAGGATACATTTAAACATCACCTGACCATGGCAAAAAATCCTCCGCACGGTCGAATCACTGAATGGTTGCAACAATCTGGATTTTATTATGCGACATTCCTTCGAGGGTACAAGTTGGTGCCCGGGTTGATTGCTGCTCTGATTGAGCGTTGGAGGCCGGAAACCCATACGTTCCATATGCCGTGTGGGGAATGCACGATCACACTTGAAGACGTGGTCATGCTTATTGGGGTGCCGGTAAATGGGGCACCATTGATCGGGGCACCATTGACCGGGGAACCTTCGATCGACCAGACTGAAGTTAGTCCTGAAGCACTTTGCGGTTATTTTCTCGGGAAGGTGCCGGACAAATCAAATTTGTCAGGAAGTCGCGTGAAACTGAGTTGGTTGCAAAAAGAATTCAATCTCAATGAATATAGTTCGAATGATGCTGTTTATAATGCCAGTCGAGCTTATATTCTGCAGCTCATTGGCGGTATATTAATGCCGGATAAATCTGGCAATCTTGTACATACACGGTATCTACGCTTTTTGAGGTACCCGTGGGAAGCTGCTCAATATAGTTGGGGATCGGCCATATTAGCGTTCTTGTATCGTGAGTTGTGCAAGGGCGTTAAAATAGATAATGGTCGTAAGGTTCGAGGTATTGGTGGATGTTTGTTGTTGCTGCAAGCATGGGCTTGGCAGCGACTTCCGTTCTGGACACCGATTACTCGAACACCGGTACAGTTTCCTCTTGTCGCCAGGTAATTATTTTGATTGTAAGTTTAATTTTTTGTTAATGTTAAATTATTTTTTTATTAGTTAAAACATTAATTGTGAATTGTATGCAGATGGTGCGATAAAAAAGCACACACGGGATTGGCGAACAACAACTTGAAGGTGTTTAGAGCGGAAATTGATTTATATTGTCAGGAGCGGGTATTTGGTTAACTATATTTTTAACAATTTAGTAAGATAGATATAAATTAATAGTTTTTTTACATTATAGTTAGGTCTGATAATAATAATCATTATTTTTGCAGTTTATTTGGATGGTGTACTACGATGATCGCATATTTGTACCAGATGAACTGTTGAAGGATTCTGACATGTGGTGTACGGTTACACCGTTGATCCACTTTTCGATTGTTGAGTTCCACTTTGCGGACAGGGTGCTTAGGCAATTTGGCTTCCACCAGCCTATTCCGTTTCCACACACTCATCATGATTATTTGCACAATTATGATGGACGCGGCAGGGCAGATGTTCCGTGGGAAGTCATACACGCTGAGTACGTTACGATGTGGAACAACAGAAACTCAACGATACCATTTCGCGCCGAAATCGAAGAGGAAGATTTCGATTTTCAGAGGTCAGAGTACCTGATTTATTTTTTTAATAATGGAAAGCCTTACCTAACTTCGGTCGAAGAACGGGAACAATGTAAAACATTTAAGAAAAAATATGGCGGTAAAACTGAGTCTTCCAAGACAGCAGCAGCGGCCGCATCTCAAAATCCCGTTTGGCCTCGAAATTCCGAAGGTTGGCCAACAACTTGGGAACATCCAGCGCGCTCGCCAGTCTTCCCTAAACCCGAAGGTTGGCCTCGAAATTTATACCCTTGTAGCAATTGCCCTTGTCGGTCGTACGCATCTTTTGTTTGATACCTGACTATGGTGCCTGGGATGAACTGTGTCATTGCCATCAACAACGCTGGTAACTCATTATACGATCTGTCATAATCACCGTACACTGAATTCAATGCCTTTTCCCTTGCACGCCACCCCTTCATGTATTGTATTTGATATTGAAATAATTGTGCAACGGTTGCTTGAATGGTTGAAACTGGAACCCTTGGATTTGCTTCGACCAACTTCATCACGTGATGACTTATTACGCTGGAGTCCAATTTCTTGTGGTCCTGGTCGATGGCTCTTCGTAAACATGTGTGACCGCCATTGTACTTCGTGACCTCCCAACGACCACTCTTCTTAAGCTTCGTTACACGAATCTTCCAGTTGCACCCTTCTCCGTACTTCACACACTTCGCAAGGAAAGTTTTTGTGTTGGATTCAGCAACCGTATAATCTACATGTTGTCTGATATTATACTCTTTAATTGCCAATATAGCTTCGTCCTTCACCTTAAATTCCAGCCCCTCAGCCAAGTCGCCATTCTGACTAAAACTTATTTGGGGCATATCTGGAAATTGTGGCGCCCTCATCACATCAAAATCCACCGAGTGCATATGAGCAGGAGCTTCGTATAATGTAATGTCGCCCCCGGTCGGAACAAATTCTCCAACACCGAAGTCAGGGGCTTGACCATCGTTATTCGGGAACAAATCAGGATCCCCAATATCTTCATCTTCGCTGGAATCTTCTAATGATTCTCCCCACCGGCCACGTCCAAGTGCAATATTAGCATCAACATCAACAGTCGGTCCGTACGATGGATCATATGTTGACGGCCCACCTTCATGAAATCCACTAGATGTCCCAGTTGCCAACATTGCAACAAAACTACCTCCGGACATATCAATTTCGTTACCGACACCCATTTGACTAGATTCTCCGGTTGCATTTCTAGAGGGGCCGGGAATATCAAGAATCGTGGCAAACATCTCGACATTTCGAATTCCCATTGACTCATGCTCTGCAATCATAACTTCCACATCTTCATTATCTTCGAGATCAATCGCGGAATATATGACTGGATTCGAACATGTCATCCACCGGTACTGTAAACTATGAATCGGAGCTCCAATTTTTTCCGATATTTGCTCTTTCAAAACTCGAAGTGTGATTTCTTTGTTAATTCTCATCTTCGTAGGCCTCTCCGAATGAAATACGACACCAACATCAGATTTTACAATTTGTCCGTTGTAATGGACAGTCACAAAACAACTGCTGTTGCTCATTTTCTCTGCATATTCGAAAAAAAAATTTACAATTAATTTTCAAATAACATAAAAAATATACAGATAAAAAAATATTTCAAAACAACTTACATTTTTTCTTCCAACCTTCTTCTTCTTCTTCTTCTTCTTCTCTCTCTTTACTCAAATATAACTTAAACAGTTTTCTATCAAACTACATTCTTCAACACTAAATGAACCTATTTAAAATAAAATCCAACTTGAATATTTCCCTATAATACCCCTACACGAAATTTAATATTCACTAACAGATTTCCAATAAAAAAACTACACTACCCCTACATAATTTAAAATTATTTAACAATTAATTTTTTTACTAACCTACACCTGCACCTACACCACTATTATTTCACATCACTGAAACCTACACCTGCACCTATATCACATCACTGAAACCCTACACCTGTACCTACATTACTATTATTTCACATCACTGAAACCTACATCTGCACCTACACCTGCACCTATATCACATCACTGAAACCCTACACCTGCACCTACACCACTATTATTTCACATCACTGAAACCTACACCTGCACCTATATCACATCACTGAAACCCTACACCTGCACCTACATCACTATTATTTCACATCACTGAAACCCTACATCTGCACCTATATCAAATCATATTAAAAAATATTAATTAAAATAATTATTCGAATATTTTTTTCAGTCTGAAAAGATTGATCACTGGATTAAAAATTAAGTTATATTTTAGTACATAATTAGTGTAAAATATTTTTTCAAATATAAATAAAAATTATGATCTCATAATTATAATATTTAATATTCAAATAATAATTACTTATTATTTTATATTCGATCCAAAATTAAAATAAAAAAATACCACCTCTTATTTATCCAATCAAACCCCAAATTCAGTCAAACCCCCAATTAAAGCTGCCTACCCGTGACCTGCCACCCGCCTGCCACCCACCATATATTCGGTGCACTGTTTGAAGTCGGTGGGTGGGCAATCCGACTTTGAACAGTGTCCGACCCTCCCAGAGCTCGCCACGTGGCATCCTGGCTGCCTACCCGTGACCCGTGACCCGCCTGCCACCCCACCATATATCCGGTGCACTTTTTGAAGTCGGGGGGTGGGCAGTCCGACTTTGAACAGTGCCCGACCCTCCCACAGCTCGCCACGTGGCATTCAAGCCTCTTCAATATTGGTTGGAAAGTAATCCGACTTTGAACAGTACCAAAGCTTGAAAAATACTGTTCAAAGTCGGATGGTGGGCTGACTGTGTTCAACTTTTGAACAGTAAAGTTCCCTACTTGTGTAAATAATGTCATCCCATCCCTATTTCTGAAAAAAAAAATTGGAATATAATATTCCCGTAAATATTCCAAAGTTTAATAAGTATATTCATTATTTTAAAAGTTCAGTTGTCCTTGGAAAGAAATTTAGGTATTTTACCCAATTTTGAATTATTGCTGTAAAAGAACACAATATTTTGTATTCCGGTGTTACGGTCTATAATCGAGAAACTTCACTGCACCATAAAAACATCTCTTATCCTCTTCATTTCGATAATGGATAGATAAGAAAGATAGCCCAAAAATAGAACACTGAAAAAGAAGCACATAGCTCCAACTCCAAACAATGGCTACTTGCACTGCGCCTTCATCCTCCATGATGGTAACGTACGCCGCCTCCACCGTACATCCCCAAGACCTCACTCTTTCGGTTCTTTCCTTCAACTCCAACAAGCCCTCCTTTTCAATTAGCGCACTTTCTCTCAAGACTCCGTCTATGGACAGAAAATCCGGCATCAGATGGGCTAGTCTATGCACCCGGAGAGGCTCCAAGCATGTCGCTGTGGCTGCCGTGGCTACGGAGGCCGAGGTGGCTGAGGCTGCGGAGCAAGAGGATGGAGCGGCTGACGGTGGCTCTGCTACCGCTACTGTTACTGCCCCGCTGAAGCCCAAGAAAGGAAAGGCGGCGTTGCCTCTTAAGAGAGACAGAGTATGTCATGTGGATGTTAAGATTTCAACTGTTATGGTTTTGTGTTGTATGTTGGGCGTTTAGCTTAGAGAAAACAGTGTTTGTAGTGTTGTCTGAAAGTTTTGGCTTTTGAGGGTCGGGTTTTACCTACTTTGGTAAAATTAGTAAAAAGAGAAAGAAAAAAAAGAGAGTAATTTTAACAATTTTTTATTGTTTAAATAATGAGAAGAAAAGAACTTGATTAATTACAACATAGGGTTAGTTTTCGAGTTTCTAATGCAGTAAAGGGTTTTTGAATTGAATGAGTTTAAGTTCAAAAATTCTGATTTATGGAACCATTGTCTGTCTGAAATGGTTACTCTCTTTCATTTGTACATTATTTTGTTAAATATGCAGTGAATACATATGATTATGATGTTTACTTAGGTTCAGTAATTTAATTCAATTCCCTTTTCCTGCTCAAACTGCAGACAAGATCCAAGAGATTCTTGGAAATTCAAAAATTAAGGGAAAACAAAATGGAGTATGATGTAAAGACAGCAATATCTTTGCTGAAGGAAATGTCATGTACAAAGTTTGTAGAGACAGCTGAAGCTCATTTCCGCCTTAACATCGATCCTAAGTACAATGATCAACAGCTGAGAGCAACCGTAAGTTTTCCGTGCTTCGCATGATGATCTCACCGACCTTTGATGTTACTCTAATATCGTACTTTTCTTTTGACCCTTCTTCATCTTACAGGTGAATTTGCCTAAGGGAACTGGACAAAAGGTTAAGGTTGCGGTTCTTACGCAAGGTAGAACTTACTGTCCTTTGATGCAGGCTAATCTTTTTGTCGTAACTTGTTTTCGTTTTCATCTGTACTGGAATTTGCTTTTATTTCTAGAAATTCTTGCATATATTCTAGAGAAAGCATATTGGACACTGTCCTTGAGGATAATTTGTCGTCTAACGTATCTTAGGATTTAACAAGTTCATCTATTTGAAGAACAGGGGTGGGAACAGCAAAGTACACTAAGAAAAATACACAGTAAAATGGAAGAGAGAATGATAGGAGATATGCGTTTTTTGGTGCATAAAACAATGTTGTCAAGCTTGGTATTTATGGGCTTGTAGGCGAAAGTTGGCTAGAAAAATACGAGATATGCGTTTATAAAACAGTGTAGCCAGGCTTGGTATTTATAAGCTTGTGAGCGAAGGTGGTTTGTCAGACTCGGTATTTATAGGCAGCAAGCAAAGGTTGGTAGAGAAAAATTAGATGAGCCAAAAGCTCAAATGGTTGGGCTAGAAAAATAAGCAAACGAGAGGAGATATGTGTTCTTCGGTGTGTATAACAATGTTGTCAAGCTTGGTATGTATCGGCGTGTGAACAAAGGTCGGTACAGAAAATTTAGGTAAATGAAAGCCTAAAAATAGATAGACCTGAGAAATAAAATAGATCGGGTTGTGCGATATTACCATGTGCAGGGGGCAAATCCATTGATTTGCACTATATCGGATTTTTTATTATTTTATTTAAGTTTGCCATTAAGTCACAATAAATAGCTTGTTTTGTAAAAAATTCGTTTCTTCTTTCTTTTCCTTTTCATTTTGATTAAAATAAAACCATAGAGATATGAAATTAATTTACCAGAGAAATGAATTCATTTATTAGTAAACTAAAATACTATAAGCTTAAACATTTGTATAGTATAGAACAAAACTTTTCTAAGAACATTTAAGCAAAATGTGTTTTTAGTTGATCTTATGTTCCATCAAACCAAACAATAAAATCTTACATTTCAGCTAAATGAACCAAACATGGTAGTGTAACATTCCCAATAATGTGCTAAGTAATCTTACATTCGGTTATCTGGATCTGAAATCCAGTTAGCATCACTTTATCCTTTCAATACAAAGGAAAATGCACAAGATAGACTGGTAGAGTACCATAATTCATAGTACCTTTCAAAAATCTCATTAGTCCAACTATAACAGTGTAATGCTCATGATTTGTGTTATGTGTATAATTGTTCAATCTACATACAACATATGTCATATTTGTCTACTTACAATAATTTATGCAGACTAAGATTGGACAACAAGATCACATCTATTTTTCTTTAATTGAGTATTAATATCATAAGGGGTATTCTCAAGTTTCGACATCAAAGTGTTTAAACCTCTTTAAAAGTTTTTCATTATAATGTTCTTGTGATAGCATTATATTATCACCTTTCCTGACGATTTAAACATCCAATATAGCACACACTTCTCACATATTTTCATGTCAATTTTAGAAGAACTTTTTGTTTCAAGTATTATCTCGTAATAGTACTTAAAATAATTATATCAAATTTCATACAAGCATAACTATTTAAACAAGAAACTTATGCAGCACTATGTTTAACATAACCAAGTAAGATGTTATTAGGAAAATTTTGAACTCATATTTTCTTCCCTTAGGATTATAAAGCATAATTAGTTAAACACCCCATACTTTTATATTTGTTAAGTAAGAAGATAGTCTTTCCTTAAATTCATAGGGTGTTACCGGTTTATGAGAAATTCGATTTTCGTGCAATTAAAATAGTTCACTCGTAATAGGTTTTGAACTTTGGACATTTTCAAAATCTAAATTTCAATCTTGTCACCACCAACAACAGTTCTCCTGTGTACAAGTCCATCCTTTCAACCTATTCGTGTAGTGTTATGATTTATTTACTAAGGAGATGTGTTTTTTTGGAATATTCCAACAAAGAAACTTAACTTAACAGTGTTCAGTTCATGTAACAGATCGAGTAGGTTCTGAACTCTAAATACAATTCTTTGTTATTTTCAAGTCATCATTTGAACTGATGTACTCTAGACGAGTGAGAGTAGTTAAAAAATATTAAATGGAATCATATTAGAATGGAGTTTTCTTTCCTGAGGTTGAGGAACAGAAATTAATTGCTTTTCTGTAATATCTTTGCAGGTGAAAAGTTTGATGAAGCAAAAAATGCTGGAGCGGATATTGTCGGTGGTGAGGACTTGATTGAACAAATAAAAGGAGGATTCATGGACTTCGACAAACTGATTGCTTCCCCAGATATGATGGTTAAGGTGCTGCTTTACTGCTCTTATTTCAATTAATGAGATATATCATGGACTTGGATTTCTTTCATGGTTATGACAATAATTTATCACTATGGGTTTTATTTTAACATCTTCCTACTTCTAAATTAGGTTGCAAGTCTTGGAAAGATTCTAGGACCGCGTGGGCTGATGCCAAATCCGAAAGCTGGTACTGTTACACCAAATATACCTCAGGTATGATCTGATTGTTATGTTTGGATGAGTTCTCGTTGAGCTTTTTAGTTTTAATGAATTTGCAACCGAATGATGCGTGGTAGATAGCGATGGTGATGCTATAATGTGTAGTGAATCATTTTTCTTTTTCAGGCTATTGAAGAATTCAAAAAGGGTAAAGTTGAATACAGAGCTGATAAAACCGGGATCGTTCACATACCTTTCGGCAAAGTAGACTTCTCCGAAGATGACCTCCTTGTCAACTTTCTTGCAGCAGTAGTATGTCCAACCACGTTCCTTTATGCTTCTCTCGCCTTCTTGCTCTCCTTTTCTTTCTTTTGAACTCTGATATTTATTTGGTTTTGTTCTTAATTCGTCAGAAATCGATTGAAACAAACAAGCCAAAAGGTGCCAAAGGAGTATACTGGAAAAGTGCACATATATGCACATCAATGGGTCCTTCTATCAGGTTAAACATAAGGGAGATGCTTGATTACAAGCTTCCATCGAACATTTGAAGAACAACAACTACTAACAGTTGAAAACGTCTTTGGACCCTTCAACCAGCTGTGTGGGCATTCTAAGTCGGAACATGCAGTGCTCGATGGAATTGGGCGAGGGTGTAAGATAGAGAGCAAACCCTAATGAAATTGTGTATGTGCATGACCAGATTATTGTTCTGTATACAGACTTGGAGTTGTATCATCGTATTAGCATCAATTTTATTTATTATTATTTTTGTCAGTCGAAGGTGTTTTGAGTAGAATCATCCTGGGTTTATGTTGAGGATGATAAATATGCAAATTTCACTTGGTCAGAAGATACTGAAAAAAAATGCACATCTAAAATTGTAAGGTGTGCATGTCGTGCATGTCGAAAAGGTCTCTGAAATTTCGCTTCGAAATTTCCAGCCGCATGCTTCACCAATCGCCCTCTTCTCCCTTCTTCCTAATCTCACCACCGACGTGTGTGGGATTGTTTAGTGGTCGGCCTTGGCGCATCCCCTTCTACACCGTTTCCCTTGGATCCTTGGAGAGTTTTTCCTTGCTTTGGTTGGAGGTTCTTCAGGGAAATTTTATGGTTTTTTTTACCGATTTTTTCTCGGTACCTATGCTCCTTTCACATGCCTTTCCCGATTGTTTGTAGTCTGTGGCTCGCCTGGATGCGGTGTTCTTTGATCCTTATTGTGCAGGTATGGAGGTTCTCTCGGTTTAGCCTTGCAGGACAGCTCGTTGTAGGACGTTCTGGCCGATCGTTGCAGCGCGCTGCTCGGTTAATGTTGCAAGGCGTTTTCGCACGCATGGCCTCGCAGCTTGGTCCAACCCTGGCCTGCTCAATCGATGCAGGGTTTTTTGCTAGATCGTTGTAGCGTCTTGTTTCACCTATCTTGGGATTAGATCTGCTTCTCCTTTTTCCCCTTTTTGTTTTTTTATCTTTATTTTTATTTCTTATTCTTTGCTTACGGGATTATGATTGAATGGTTGGATGCTATATCCATGGTGTATTCCCCCTTGCTTTAATCTCCCTGCTACTGCCGGGAGATTATTGGTCGCCATTCGTGGCGCGGTTATGTCCTTGGATGATTAATTGTTTCCGGTTTTGATCCATTTGGATCACTTGTTTTCCTAGGAGCTTTGCCTCCGTTGGTAGGCACTTATTGGTTCTTTTACAAATTAGGGTTATATTTTTTCCTCAGGTTTTGATGGTCTATGGTATGGGAAGGTTTCGGCTGGAGACTTACGGCTGCAACGTGCGAAGGGCACGATTTAGTGGCTCGGTTCGCTCAATTTTTGCCCGCGCTAGCTTTGCCCTTGCGGTCATTTGTAGACTTATCTCGGTTCGTGTCTGCACAGCATAGCCAGTTCCCACTCATGCAGCTCGGTGCTGTGGTAGAGGTGCCTGCGCGTCAAGGTTGACTTCCTTGGTCCATGCCCGTGTGGGCTAGATGGCCCTCGCCTGCGCGGCTTGCGGTTGCGATGTGCGAAAGGCACGATTTGATGGGTTGTTGTGCTCGGTTCTTACCCGCGCTAGTTAGGGTTTTCCCATCCATGCTGGCGTTTGTTGGCTCATATCAGTTCCTATTTGCGCGAAAGAGCTGGCTCCTGCCCATGCAGTTCGGTGCTGTGATCGAGACGCTTTTGCATTCTAATAGCTTCCTTGGTCCACTCCCACGCGATCCCAATGGCTCTCGCCGCGCAATTTGGTTGCATGGCTGCGTGTCGGGTGCACCTCGAGTCTATGGTCCGAACCCTGTTGCTTCATGAGCGTGCTTGGTTCCGGAGCATGATGCAAGAACGGTTTGGTCCCTCCATCCCCTTGGCAGAGTTTGATTCGGATTCTACTTGCTTGAATTTAAATTTAAAATTTCACTATTATCATATCACTGTATCTTTTCATATTCTTTTTATTTCTTACTTATCAGCTAATACTTTAATCCATTCTAACACATTCTAATATACTTCTAACAAGCATACAACTTAAACATGGCAATTTCATTAACTAGGCATAGAGATAAGCAACACTTAAAACTATAGGCATGCATCCTATGCAAAAAGTCAATTAAAAGTCAAAACACAAACAAAAGCAAAACCATAAAACAAAGGCTATTTACAAGTCATAAAAGGACATCCCAAACTTGCCCAAAATAGAGAGTTCCAAAACACAATCTCCCAAACACAAAACATCCTCCCATTGCTAATTTATTACTAATGTGTAAACTTAAAATCATACTTGAGCAAAGTGTCATTCCTTGGTAATTCTTCCTTGCTTTCTTGCTGCCCCAAAAGTTATTTCTTTATATTGTTGGAAAAAGAGAGCGTAAGCAAAAATGTCTAGTGAGGGATGCTCAAAACGAACCAACAACAACTATGTATTTTAAATATCATTTCTCATTTAGAAATCTCTATCTCATCATGCTCTTTTTATCTCATGCTTGAAATTATTAAAAAACAAAATTCACATCATTTAAACATCACATGTACCATTTATCTCATGCATTAGCCAAAATGCGAAGTCTCAAGGCAAAGCCTTACATGCTTGTTTCATCAAAAGCATTTCTCAAAACATGATCTCATTTGCATCTCATTTCATAAAAGCATTTATATCAAGGTACATGTGAATCTCATAATCAATCTCATATATTGGCATTTTAGCAACATTACTCGAATATGCGGATAGTTTGACTAAATGTCAAGTCCTACCTTGGTGGAATCTCACATCACCGGACTCTCATGGCGACATCTCTCATCGCCACAAAGCTTGGGTGTTTCACCAAGACCTACCGTGGTGGAATCTCCCATCACCACACTCTCACTTTGGAACGGGATGGCACTACCCCCATTGCCCGAACCAAAGAGCACGTACGAATTTTGTATTTTATAGTGCACTTCTCATCCTATTGGTCGACCAATTATATCCGGTAACAATAGTCTCATTTTATGCCAACATATAACATTCTAAACATCAATTATCCACTATTTTCAATGTATCAACATAAAACAATTTCATCCCATATCAAATGCATATTTAGAACATAGAATTTTCACAATAACTCTATCTCTTTGAAATCAACATTCTATCTCATGGGATTAATTAAGCCAACAAAACATTTCTCAAATCATGCATAAACAGTGGATTATCATCTATCTTTAAAACAAGAGCATGAACATGAAAAATCAATGGGACATAATTCGAGAAATGAGAGCGGAACAACTCAAACTTACTTCTGGGTTTAGATTAGTGTTTCAAACTCAATTTAAACCCCCAAACCTTGTTTCCAAGTCCTTGACAATACTTTAAAACCAATTCCACTCACCGATCGCGTCTTGCTTGCTTTGCCGAAGCAAAATCAAGCTTCCGAAGTTTCTGAAACGTCACCAATCGTGCTCGATACAAACTCCCCTATTTATGCCACAAAAAACAGAGAATTAATGCATCTCGATGCATTAAAATCACCAGAAACCAATGTTAATTCATTGCTCTGCCCAAAAATATCAAATCGCCCATCCGAAACAATCGAAAACACCTTCGATTACTTCCTAAATTCAACCCAGCCAAAATCTAACACTTCCATCCAATTATAATCATCAATTAACATCTAAAAACAACCTAATTGCATCCATACACTTCCATCAACACCAAAACCACATTATCAAGCCAAAAACCTAAATCTAACAGCCTAAACAATAGAGACTCAACCTATTTCGAGATTGTTATGATAAAACATTTATTTCTACAACATTTAATATCCAAATCTTGATTAAAATCAATCTTAAATCACTCAAAACAGTACCCAATCAAAAATCTTGAGAAATCATTATTTAAAGCTAGATTTACCAATTCTCAACAATTAAAACTCAAAACATTGCTATTAAACATATTTAGAGAGCCAACGACTTGGGAATTTCATTAAAGAACCTTGATTGGAGGATTTGAACGAAATTTACCTTTAACCTTTGCCCTTTTCCTTCAAATGACAAGATTTGATGAAAGCTCTTCAAGATTGCTTTAAGGTAGATGATGAGAAAACTAAGGCAACCATTTGTAAAACAAAAGAAATGGAAAGATGAAGATGAAGATCTCTTGAACTTTAGAGAGAAATTAGAGTGTTTGGCTATTTGGGAAAAAGAGAGAAATGAAGTTTACGTCAAATCTCTTTTGGATGATAAAATCCCTTTTTATTAAAAATTCTCTTTTAAATTCCTTTTTATTAAATCATTTAAAATGGTCAAATTAAAGGAAAAGGTTCACTAATTAAATGGTAGCTCCCTAAAGATTCTAAGTTTTGGCCCTCTTTCAAAACAGTTGTAAAACCTATGTTTGATTTTGATATAACAAAGTGTTTTAAGGATTAAATTGAAAAACTTGAAATAGATTTTTTAAGTCCCTCAAAAGGTTTCAAATCAACAAGGCTTTACTCTAGTTTGAAAAACTCAAACTCTAAAATATTTTATAAGTGTCCCAAGGCCAAACTATTGAAAATCGTCTATGCGTATTGATACGCTCCTTGCCGTATCGATACCTTTTTTACCTACTTGGCCACTGAAGAAATGCGTTTCGATACACCCCTTACCGTATCAAAACAGGGTATCGAAACATATTGTATCTGTATCGATACGCTCTCTCTATAAAATCACACTGAGTTTGAATGTTGTACCGATACGGTGTCTCCCGTATCGATACAGATTTAAAGGAATTTTAAATTTCAGAGCCTTAAATGTTTTTGACCGTTGGTGTCAGTTGGTAGGTAACAAACTTTTAAAGAGTTGGTTAACCCGTACCGATACGTTCCTTCCCGTATCGATACAGATTCTTCCAGTGAGCTTTGAAGTAAAAATCGCATCGGTACGATTCTGTAGAACTAAAGTTTTGATATAATATTTGAAAAATGTTTTGGACTGATTTAAAAAGAATTCAAAACTATTTCCAAAGTCCAAATAACTTGAAACTATGTTTAGGGGGTTGTTTTTAAAGGTTTTACAATGTTTTTAAAGCCAAACTTAACAAAACCGTCCAGGTGTATTGAAACACCCTTCGGCGTTTCGATACGGGGGATTCCAATAGAAAAAGTGTTTCCATACGGGTATCGAAACGGGCCTTCCCTGGATGTGAATTTTGCCCAGCGTTTCGAAACGGGCTCTACCGTTTCGATACGCCTACGTGGCATCGACCACAACGATCATAAACCCCAACGACTATTTCCCAACTAACATTTAAATGCATGTCGTTTCGATACGAGGCTAGGCATTTCGATACGCGTTCCGAAATGGTTAAAGGCGTTCCGATACGGGTGCCACATCAGACTGCAACGGCTCTTTCTACTTAAAGGGTGTTTCGAAATGTGTTCGAGTGTTTCGAAACGGGGAGCTGCAGAACTGCATTTATGGTGGGAATTAAAGTCCTCAACGGCTCCAATTCAACCCCAACGGCTAGTAACGACTATAAACTCATCAAGGAGTATAAAAGGGACCTCCAAGCATCAAGTAAAGGCTAATGCTCATATTGTCAATCAACAAATGATTAAGAATTGTCTTAGAGCTTAAATTGTCATTTATTGTATAGACAAACACTAGTGAGCCAAAATTGTCAAATTTGCTCAAGTGTTTTAGGTTTTGGGTGAGTGCTTTAATTGTGCAAACAAACACCTATTAGAGGGATTTGTGTTTGCTTTTCTTATCTCTTTCTTAAAGAGGGGTTGATCAAGGCTTTGGGTAGAAAACTTGATCAGTGTAAAGGGTTTCCTCCTAAGCCTAGAAAAGGGGACGAATCAATAGTGGATTGATTGGAAATCCTTAGTGGGGAGCTAAGGTAGTGGATGTAGACCTTGGTTAGAAGGTTGAACCACTATAAATCATTGTGTCTATTTTCTTTTTAGCTTCGACAACCCTTCCACCCATTAATCCACCTCTCCACCACTTGGTGAGCCTTATTGGTTGAACGAATCGAGTTCCTCACAACTCAACAACTGGTATAAGAGCTTGGCTCAATTGAGGAGAATTCACATCCTATTGAGAAGATCCGGCAAGCTCGTTCATTATTTCATCAACCGGCTCAAATGGCACAATCAATCGACAATCCGCCTTTCTTTGACGGAACCCACTATGCCCATTGGAAGACAAAGATGAAGTTCTTCATCAAGTCTAGAGACTACAAGCTATGGGATATAGTTGAAGATGGTCCATTCGTGCCTCAAAGAAGCAAAGCGGAGTGGAGTGCCGACGATCTCAAGAAGATGGAGCTTAATTGCAAAGCTTTGCACATCTTGTTTTGTGCTTTTGGTCTATCCATCTATGAGAAGATGTCTTCTTGTGAGAGTGCCAAGGAGGTATGGGACAAGCTTGAAGTCACATACGAGGGAACTGATGAAGTCAAGGAGACCAAGATTGGGCTCCTAATCTTAGAGTATGAGAACTTCAAGATGGATCCGGAAGAAAACATCGAGAAGATGTTTGATAGGTTCTCCACTATCACCAATGGTCTCAAAGGCTATGGAGAAGCCATCCCGGAGGAAAATCTTGTCCAAAAGCTCATCTACTCACTTCCCGAGTCTTGGGACTCAAAGAGGACCGCCATCATCGAAGCCAAAAATTTGAAGATTTTGAAGCTTGATGAACTCATGGGGTCACTCCTTACTCATCAAATCATGAAGAAGAACAAGGAAGATGAGAAGAAGAGGGAAGAAATTAGAGCTATGTGAGAGAAGAAGCTCAATGGGCTTGGCATCAACACCAATGCCATGGCTCTCAAATCCTCCACTTGCCATCATGTCTATTCAAGTGAAGAGGAGGATGAAGAAGAAGAGATAGTTTATCTCTTCAAGAAGTGTGCCCCGTTCATGAAGAAAGCCTTGAGGGAGCTTAAACGAGATTCCATGAAAAAGGAGAGGGCAAACACTTCAAGCCATAAGAAGAAGGCACATGTGGCTACTTGGAGCGATGATGACTCCACTGACGATGAACAAGCCAATCTTTGCCTTATGGCCATCGAAGAAGATTCAAGGGTAACTTCTAATTCATCTACTTCATATTCTTACTCTTTTGATGAATTACAAGATGCCTATGATGATTTGGTTTTAGACTTTAAAAATCACATTTTGAAAAACAATAAGTTGATTTCAAAGTTAAAAATTCAAAATGATTTGATTTCTAAAACCAAACTTGAACTTGAAGCAAAACTCAAAGAGTTTTAATTAAAGTGTTTTGATTTACAAAATTTGCTTTAAAAAGTTTAAGAAGAAAAAGATTTGATTTCCAAAGAGTTTGAAAAGAAAAGCAATTTTAGAAAATCAAATTTTTATGTTAGACAATCTAGTGCCCCTAGATTTATTAAAGGAAAATGTTTTAGAAGTATTTGGGTCCCAAAAGGACTTAGTACTTCAATTAAAAAGGATGACATTGAAAAATGGATTCCTAAGGGGACAAAAATTTGTGCTACTAATGTCTATGGATCCAAAGCAATTTGGATACCAACAATCACTTGATTGTCTTTTGTTAGGTGTGATGGAGATGATTAACAAGTCAAACTTTGAGGGGAGCTCCATGCACACTAAGGAAGAACACTTGAAGAAGGAAGGCTTCACATCCTCCCTTGAGTTCAAGTGTGGTAAGATCTAGTTGCTTTTGTGTTTATTTGTTTTATTTTTATTTATGTCAACTAGATGATCATATATGTTGGACTAACACTCTTAATGATGCTGTGAGTAAGGGGGAGCCATTTTTAAAACCAAATTCTTATTTTGTCAAAATTTTACCTCTATTGTTATTTTTGAACTTAATGTTTTAAATTCTTTTTGATATAACAAAAAGGGGGAGAAATGGTTTGAAAAATTGAATTTTCAAATGAATAAGGGAGAGCTTTATTTGATTTCATATCTTTAATCTCTTATTCACAATTTTAAAGTTAAAGGGGGAGAATCCCAAACAATTTTTCAAGTTAGTTTTATTATATCAAAAAGGGGGAGATTGTAGAACTAATGTTTTGATATAATATTTGAAAAATGTTTTGGACTGATTTAAAAAGAATTCAAAACTATTTCCAAAGTCCAAATAACTTGAAACTATGTTTAGGGGTTGTTTTTAAAGGTTTTACAATGTTTTTAAAGCCAAACTTAACAAAACCGTCCAGGTGTATCGAAACACCCTTATGCGTTTCGATACGGGGGATTCCAGTAGCAAAAGTGTTTCCATACGGGTATCGAAACGGGCCTTCCCTGGATGTGAATTTTGCCCAGCGTTTCGAAACGGGCTCTACCGTTTCGATAAGCCTATGTGGCATAGACCACAACGGTCATAAACCCCAACGGCTATTTCCCAACTAACATTTAAATGCATGTCGTCTCGATACGTGGCTAGGAGTTTCGATACGCGTTCCAAAACGGCTAAAGGCGTTCCGATACGGGTGCCACATCAGACTGCAACAGCTCTTTCTACTTAAAGGGTGTTTCGAAACGGGTTCGAGTGTTTCGAAACGGGGAGCTGTAGAACTGCATTTATGGTGGGAATTAAAGTCCTCAACGGCTCCAATTCAACCCCAATGGCTAGTAACGGCTATAAACTCATCAAGGAGTATAAAAGGGACCTTCAAGCATCAAGTAAAGACTAATGCTCATACTGTCAATCAAGAAATGATTAAGAATTGTCTTAGAGCTTAAATTGTCATTTATTGTATAGACAAACACTAGTGAGCCAAAATTGTCAAATTTGCTCAAGTGTTTTAGGTTTTGGGTGAGTGCTTTAATTGTGCAAACAAACACCTATTAGAGGGATTTGTGTTTTCTTTTCTTATCTCTTTGTAAAAGAGGGTTTGATCAAGGCTTTGGGTAGAAAGCTTGATCGGTGTAAAGGGTTTCCTCCTAAGCCTAAAAAAGGGGACGAATCAATAGTGGATTGATTGGAAATCCTTAGTGGGGAGCTAAGGTAGTGGATGTAGACCTTGGTTAGAAAGTTGAACCACTATAAATCATTGTGTCTATTTTCTTTTTAGCTTCGACAACCCTTCCACCCATTAATCCACCTCTCCACCACTTGGTGAGCTTTATCGGTTGAACGAATCGAGCTCCTCACAACTCAACAGATTCTATTCGTATCGAAACGGATCCCTATCTTGTACCGATACGCTTACACGCGTATCGATACGCCCCTCTTTTAATTGTGCAACGACTCTTTCTTTTTTGAGACATGTATCGATATGCCTTCCCGTGTACCGATACGGTAGGCTGCAGAAGTGCATTTATGGTGGAAATAGAGGGTCCCAACGGCTATAATCAATACCCTAACCACCCAAACGGCTAGAATTAATGAAGAAGATATAAAATCAAGCCTATTGAAGACCAACAACAACCATTGCATCCAAGAGAAACATCTATAAAAAAATTCAAGCTCAAAGTGCCTAATTTCTCATTCTTGTAAAATCCCAAATTGTGTTGAGTGTAATTCCTATCTTGTATTTCCAATTTGGGTTGAGTGCTTGTATCAAAAGGGGCAAATTTATATTGAGAGATATTCTTCTTGCCTTAAAATTCTTCTTTGTATCTTAGTGAGGGTTTGGTCAAATTTTGGGTAGAAAATTTGACCGATATTGTAAATGTTATTTCCTAAGCCTAAAAAAGGGGAAGAGTAATTAGTGGATTGTTGGAAAATCCTTAGTGGTAGCTAAGGTAGTGGATGTAGAGTTCATTTGGAACTTTAACCACTCTAAATTGCATTGTTCTTCAATTTTAGTCATTCCATTTTCTCTAACAAATTTTAAAAACCCAATTCACCCCTCTTGGATTTGATCAATCCATTGATCCACTCAAGAATTGGTATCAGAGCCTACCTCTTTGAAGGATTAACAACCTGAAGAGGAGATTCTAGGAAGAGTGTGATCAACTAAAGCAAGCCATGGCATCTACCTCCAACTGTAGCATGTACGAGTCTCAATCTATCACCAAACTGCCTTTCTTCAACGATGACAACTATCCTTTTTGGAAGAACCGAATGCCTCTCTTCATAAAGTCTAGTGATTATCTTGTTTGAGATGCTATAGATGATGATCCCATTATTCCAATGAAAAGAGACGATGAAGGAAGACTAGTGCCAAAAAGGAAAAATGAAATGAGTAAATATGATAGAAAGAAGCTTCAAATCAACGACAAGGCTCTTCACATGCTATTTTGCGCCTTTTGACCTGATATATACTCCAAAGTTTCTTCCATCGAAAGTGCTAAGGAAGTGTGGGATACACTTGAGACTACATATGAAAGAACAAGCGATGTGAAGGAAACAAAGATTGGAATTCTCAATCTTAGCTATGAGAATTTCAAGATGGAGCCCGACGAAACCGTTTCAAAGATGTTTGATCGTTTTTCAACAATTGTTAATGGGATAAAGGGTTTTGAAGAGATCATCCTGGAGGACAAGCTATTTCGGAAGCTACTCTACTCACTTCCCGAGTCTTGGGATGGGAAAAGAACCGCTATCATTGAGGCAAAGAATTTGAAGACACTAAAGCTTGATGAGCTAGTTGGTTTTCTCCTAACTCATGAAATCATAAAGAAAGGAAGGGAAGATGAAAGGGAGAAGGAAGAAAGAAGAGTGGAGAAGCTTGAGGTAGACAAGAAAAAGAAACTAGGAGTGGCTCTTAAAGCTTCTATACATGAGGAGAGCACTTCTAGTGAGGAGGAAGATTTTGAAGAATTGGCTATGATAGCCAAGAGATTCTCACGGTTAATAAGGTCCAACCAGGGTAGGAAGTTTCAAAGAAATATGGACTTCAAGACCAAAAACAAAGAAGAAGAAAAGGATCCGATCGTATGCTATGAGTGCAAAAAACCAGGTCATATTCGTTCAGAGTGTCCTCAACTCAAGAAGAAGGGCTTTGAGAAGAAGAAGAAGCTCAAAGCAAAGCTTGCTACTTGGAGTGATGAGGAATCATCTGAGGATGAGGAACAAGAAGTGGCCAACCTTTGCCTCATGGCTCTTGAGGATGATTCTTCTATGGTAACCTCTAACTCATCTACTTTCGATTTTACATTTGATGAATTACATGAAGCTTATGATAAGTTACAAGAGGTATATGATGAGTTAGTTGAGAAATATAAGGTGTTCGTTTTAAAAAAATAAAAAGGTTATTTCAGATTTAAATGCTAAAAATGATTTACTTTCTCAAACTAACTTGAAATTTGAGAAAAAGAGTTTAGGTCTACAAGATGAACTTGAATTCTTTCAAAATGAAAATGTAGATTTAAATAATCTTATTTCTCAATGTAACATTGAAAACCAAAAGGTGTTAGATGAGCTTAATGAGCTCAAAAAGTCTATCAAGAGTGTTGGTAATGTGAAAAATGAAATAGGTGAATCATCTAGAACAAACCAACCTAAGAGAAAGAACTATAACTACAAACAAAGTGGCTCCTATAGGCATAATAAGACTAAAAGAATTAGAAGTGTATGGGTTCTTAAGGAACTTGTCAAATCTAATAACGTTGATGCCATGTCACCTTGGATTCTTAAGGGAACCAAGCTTTTAGGAGCTAACACTCGTGGACCCAAAATGATTTGGGTACCAAAAATCAAAGCTTAATCTCTCTGTTTGTAGGGGGCATTGCTACAAGGCCAAAACACAAAGCCAAAACTCATGGTACCTTGATAGTGGATGCTCGAGGCACATGACCGGAGACAAGAGTCGATTCATAGATTTAAAGCTAAAAAGTGGAGGAGTAGTGACATTTGGTGACAACTCCAAAGGCCACATTAAAGGTATTGTCTCCATAGGTAATCAATGTACTATACTCATTGAAAATGTTTTGTATGTCGATGGTCTAAAACACAATTTATTGAGCATTAGTCAATTGTGTGATAAAGGGTTTAATGTCTTATTTGATAAAAATGGTTGTAAAATTGTTGACATTAAATCTAACAAAATAATGCTCATTGGTCATCGCATAGGTAACATATATATGGTGCATCCAGATGACATTCATTCATCCCATGCATGTTTTGTTGCTCAAAATGAAAATGATGCATGGTTATGGCATAGGAAACTAGGACATGCTAGCATTAGTGTTTTAGAAAAATTATTTTACCTAAATCTAGTTAGAGGTTTACCCAAGATTAAGTTCTCAAATGATAAAATATGTGATGCATGCTTTAAGGGTAAACAATATAAATCATCCTTTAAGTCCTTTAATGATGTCTCTACTAGTAGATGTTTACAATTAATTCATATGGATCTATTTGGGCCAATTAGGACTACTAGCTTGGGTGGAAAATCATATGCCTTTGTGCTTGTTGATGATTACTCTAGATATACTTGGGTTCTCTTTTTAAGCACCAAGGATGAGGCTTTAGAAAACTTCATCACATTTTCAAAAATAACTCAAAATGATCTTGAGCTTAATATTTCTCACATTAGAAGTGATCATGGAACTGAGTTTCAAAATCTAGGTTTTGAAGAGTTTTTAAATGAAAATGGTATTAGCCACAATTTTTAGCTCCTCGAACCCCTCAACAAAATGGGGTAGTTGAGAGGAAAAATAGGACTTTACAAGAAATGACTAGAACCATGCTTTGTGAAAACAATCTACCTAAATATTTTTTGGCGGAAGCCATTAACACCGCTTGCTATATTATTAATCGAGTAATGATTAGGCCTAGCTTAAAGAAAACTCCTTATGAGATTTTAAAATCGAAAAGGCCTAACATTAGCTATTTTCATCATTTTGGTTGCAAGTGTTTTGTTTTAAATAATGGAAAAGAAAATTTAGGTAAATTTGATGCAAAAAGTGATGAAGCTATTTTTCTAGGTTACTCCTTAAACTGTAAAGCTTATCGTGTGTTTAACAAAAGAACTTTAGTTGTAGAGGAATCTATACATGTTGTTTTCGATGATAACCTCCTTCCGAGGAAGGAATCTTGTGATGATGATGATGTAGGAATCCTTGATGCCTTTGATGGAGGACAAACTTCAAAGGACGATGAGATTCCAACTAAAGAAGAAGATGCATAAGATCCACCTCTTGAAGCCTTGAAGGACCTAGCTCTTTAGGAAAAGGAAATGAGCTACCCAAGGGAGTACAACTATGTCAAAGGTGGTGAAATCTTGGGTGATCCATCCAAGGGGGTAACTACTAGATCTTCTCTCAAACTCATGAATCATGTTGCTTTTATCTCATGCATTGAGCCTAAGAACATTAAAGAAGAATTAAAAGATGATTTTTGGATTATGGCTATGCAAGAAGAGTTGAACCAATTTGAGAGAAGTAACGTATGGACATTAGTTGAAAGGCCCAATAATCAATCTACTATAGGAACTAAATGGGTGTTTAGGAATAAACTAGATGAGAGTGGTAACATAGTGAGAAACAAAGCTAGACTAGTTGCTCAAGGTTACACTCAAGAAGAGGGAATAGATTTTGATGAAACATAAGGACCCGTAGCTAGAATGGAAGCTATTAGGATGTTGCTTGCATATGCATGTTATCATAATTTCAAGCTTTTTCAAATGGATGTGAAAAGTGCATTTTTAAATGGTTTTATAAATGAAGAAGTGTATGTGGAACAACCATCGGGTTTTGAGGATTCAAAATTTCCAAATCATGTTTTTAAGCTAACCAAAGCACTTTATGGTTTAAAACAAGCTCCTAGAGCTTGGTATGAAAGGCTTTCAAACTTTTTGATTGAAAAAGGTAAGGTGGACACTACACTTTTCATAAAAAGATATAAAAATGACATCTTAGTAGTGCAAATATATGTTTATGATATTATTTTTGGATCTACTAATGAGTGTCATTGCAAAGAGTTTGCTAAGTTAATGCAAGGTGAATTCAAGATGAGCATGATGGGGGAGCTCTCATTCTTTTTGGGACTCCAAATCAAACAAAGGAAGGATGACACCTTCATCAATCAAGCAAAACACGTGAAAGATATGCTCAAGAAGTTTGGCTTGGAGCAAGCAAAGCCTCAAGCTACACCAATGAGCTCATCTACCAAGCTTGACAAAGATGAAGGAGGTAAGTGTGTTGACTCTAAGCTTTATCGCTCTATGATTGGATCTTTGCTTTACCTTACCGCAAGTAGACTAGATATATTGTTTAGTGTTTGCTTGTGTGCTAGGTTTCAAGCTAGTCCTAGAGAGTCTCACCTTATAGCCGTTAAAATAATCTTTAGGTACCTTAGAGATACTCCTTGTCTAGGTCTTTGGTACCCTAGAGACTCAACCTTCAACCTTCATGCTTATTCGGATGCAGATTATGGGGGATGTAAAATTGATAAGAAAAGTACTTTGGGAACTTGCCAATTCTTAGGTAGTATGCTCATATCTTGGTTCTCTAAGAAACAAAATAGTTAAAACCATACCCCTTATGTGTGATAACACTAGTGCTATATGCTTAACCACAAATCCCATCCAACACTCTAAAACCAAACATATAGGAATAAGACATCATTTCATTAGAGATAATGTCCTTAAGCAAGATGTTGTTATAGAGTATGTTGACACCTTGAACCAACTAGCAGACATTTTTACCAAACCTCTAGACAAAGAGTGTTTGTTGTCCCTTAGGAAAGAGTTAGGTCTAACTAGCCTATCTTGACCCTTTAGGACTCTTTTGAGGTTAAAATTGCTTGATTTTGTGAAAATGCATGTTTATGTGTTGTTGATCTTGATAGAAACCATGTTTATAGCTAGGGGGAGTATGCTTATGTTAGTATATGCTTAGACTTGCTCATTCATCAATTGCATTCATTTAAGAGGTGTTAAAGTCGATCCTTTGGTTGTTCTAAAATCCAAAAATGCATTTCTGGGCATAGGGTATCGATACGACCTTATGCGTATCGATACGAGTACTTCATTAGTTGACCCGATTGCATTTTCTCTCTTACGAGTATCGATATGGTTAAACCCATTTAGATACGAGTTGTGAAAATTTTGATACAGATGATATCCGTTTCGATACGATCCATTGACACGCGTTTCCAGGGAATTACCATTTACCCCCATATCGATACTCCTTTTGGCGTATCGATAAACGATTGCGCAGACAACTACTTAATGGCATTAAAAGAGTTTCACTTTTACCAAAACTAAAATTTCAAAACCCTAGTCGTTTTTACTCTATAAAAAGCCTCTCAATCCCTCATATTTTCACCACAAAACTAAAAATCTCTTGAGGGTTTTTCAACATCAAGCCAAGTTTTTAAAGCTCTCCATCAATTTGGTGCAAGTTCTTCATCCATTCCTCTCTATATCAATATCAAGGTATAAAATTCTTTCTCTTTTTATTTTGTTTGATTTTCATTTAAAATTCTTTTTTTTGTTTTGTTCTTTAAAAAAACAAATTTTATCAAACCTTTTTGTTTTATCTTTCAAAATTATTTTTAACCTTGATTATTGATTTATTATTGATTTACATGAGTTGAATGAGAAAAATAATGCATACACATTGTTTTGATCAATTTCTCTAGACAATGGCACCCATAAAGAGAGCACGTACTAGCGAAGTCGGTGAAGCATCCAATCCTGGAGATGGTACTCGCCCTAATTTAACTCTTTTCTATCAAAGGTGTTTTAGAACCACCGGGGAGCTCAACTACTTTCGCTCTTTTCAAAATTACAAAATCTGACTGAAGAGGGTAATTTTCGTTCCTTTTCTTAATTCGGAGTGCTTCAAATTTGTCTATTTACCTTTGCTCCAAGAATGGAAGTTCATGAATTTTCTACAAATTCTTGGCTTTTTCTTTCGCAATTTGGTTTTGATATTTTATGCTAATGCCAAGTGTGGTGCCGATCCCTCGGGTAATGTTGTTGCCGTTAACTCTTATCTCATGGGCAAAAAGATTACAGTAGATGTTCCATCTCTTTGTGCTATTTTTAAGTTAGAGGATGAGGGTATCGAAGATGAGAATTCTCTTGGTCATGTGTTGGGGGGTTCTGTGACTGTTCTCAATGCTCAAGGTCGAATCCTTCACTTGATGATTACTTGGTGGTTTAGACCTTTGGGAGGAAAATATTCAACCATTCGCCAAGTTGATGATTTTTGGATTCGGTGCTTTCGCCAGAGACAACAACCAAACCTTGCTCGCATCATGTTTGCCGAGATTGTCTATCTCGCGCAACATCGTCATACAACTCTTGTTACTTCATTCACTTATGGCACCACCTTGAGTTATTTCTTCACTCAAAAGAAGATTGATTGCTCTCACGACTATCCTACACCCCTCAGCGATCCCATTGATAAGAGATCTCTTTCTAGGGGGAAGTTTCATTACTTCAATGGTAGTTGGCTTCGCATCTCCGAGCTTCCTAGTGATGCGATTTCGGAAGAGATTGCCAATCCTCAAGCTCCTCAAGCTACTCCTCCACCTTCCATGAATGCTCTTATGACTTTTCTCAATGAACAAATCACGGGCCTACGCACGTGGATTGCTTCTATGGATCAAGTCATGAATTCGAGGTTTGCCACCATAGACACACACTTCACATGCTTAGAAGATCGTATGACAAATGTGGAGAAGCGTATCTCATCCATCGAGGCTGGGCACAACTCGATGAACATTTCTCTCACGGCCTTTCATGATGAGTGGCGTCAATCTAGGAGGAATGATGATGATGCCAACGAAGATGACGATGAAGATGGCGATGGAGAAGAGTAGTAGATTCTCTTTGCATTCCATTCCTATCATTTAGGATTTCTAGTTATGCACTTTGAATTATGTTCTTAGGATTATGTTTACATTTTAAAACCTATGCTTTGATTATTGTTGGTTGGATTTTATTTTTGATGTTTCTTTATTTATGAACTTAATGCTTCTATATTATATGTTGCTTGGTTATTGTTTATGCCTTTTGCCTATGTCTCTTATTTTTGATCCAACAAAAAGGGGGAGAGGGAACAAACTCACTTAAAATTTTAACTTAAATTTTACCTAGCCTATATTAAGGGGGAGTTGTTTTCCAAAGTTTTTCAAAAGTCTTAAAAATTTCAAGTTTTGGTTTTGATATAACAAAGTGTTTTAAGGATTAAATTGAAAAACTTGAAATAGATTTTTTAAGTCCCTCAAAAGGTTTCAAATCAACAAGGCTTTACTCTAGTTTGAAAAACTCAAACTCTAAAATATTTTCTAAGTGTCCCAAGGCCAAACTATTGAAAATCGTCTAAGCATATCGATACGCTCCTTTCCGTATCAATACCTTTTTACCAACTTGGCCACTGGAGAAATGTGTTTCGATACACCCCTTACTGTATCAAAACAAAGTATCAAAAATGATTGTATCTATATCGATACGCTCTCTCTATAAAATCACACTAAGTTTGAATGGTGTACCGATACGGTGTCCCCCGTGTCAATACAGATTTAAATGAATTTTAAATTTCAGAGCCTTAAATGTTTTTGACCGTTGGTGTCAGTTGGTAGGTAACAAACTTTTAAAGAGTTGGTTAACCCGTACCGATACGTTCTTTCCCGTATCGATACAAATTCTTCCAGTGAGCTTTGAAGTAAAAATTGCATCGGTACGCTTCTATCCGTATCGAAACGGATCCCTATCCTGTACCGATACGCTTACACGCGTATCGATATACCCCTCTTGTAATTGTGCAACGACTCTTTCTTTTTTGAGACATGTATCGATATGCCTTCCCGTGTACCGATACGGTAGGCTGCATAAGTGCATTTATGGTGGAAAGAGAGGGTCCCAACGGCTATAATCAATACCCTAACCACCCAAACGGCTAGAATTAATGGAGAAGATATAAAATCAAGCCTATTGAAAACCAACAACTATTGCATCCAAGAGAAACATCTATACAAAAATCCAAGCTCAAAGTGCCTAATTTCTCATTCTTGTAAAATCCCAAACTGTGTTGAGTGTAATTCCTATCTTGTATTTCCAATTTGGGTTGAGTGCTTGTATCAAAAGGGCAAATTTGTATTGAGAGATATTCTTCTTGCCTTAAAATTCTTCTTTGTATCCTAGTGAGGGTTTGGTCAAATTTTGGGTAGAAAATTTGACCGGTCTTGTAAAGGTTACCTCCTAAGCCGAAAAAAGGGGAAGAACAATTAGTGGATTGTTGGAAAATCCTTAGTGGTAGCTAAGGTAGTGGATGTAGAGTTTATTTGGAACTTGAACCACTCTAAATTGCCTTGTTCTTCAATTTTAGTCATTCCACTTTCTCCAACAAATTTTAAAAACCCAATTCACCCCCTCTTGGCTTTGATCAATCCATTGATCCACTCAACAACAATCCTTAAAAACAGATTTTTCACTATTTACAAAATGATCACTAAACCAAAATCTCAATCTTCCAAAAGACATTTTCTAAAATTAACTTTACCAAACCTTTCTACACATTTTTATAAGATATTTGTAATTTTTCCAATAATTTTATCATATCCCAAACTACGTTTTCCCTGAACCGCTCCCGAAAACTCAGATCTCTAGTTTAGGTTCTACTAATCCCGAACCAATGCTAAAAGCTTCTAGGCCCAAAACTCAGGCGTTACAACCCTCTACTTATGTTCCATCCAAGTCTGGTGATCTCTAATCCTCCAAACAAGAACGTACATGCTTCGAACCGAAGACAACTCCAGCTCGCAAGCGTGAGGGCCCTTTGCCGAGCCCATTATGGATGCATGCTGACTTTGAGTCTTGGTTGTTCACCCAACCTAAATCGGACCCGTCTTCCAATCGTGCAAAGCCTTTTCCATCCTTCTGATGAGATCATGGCGTCACCACCACCATTGGACTTGGAGGAATTCCCCTTAGGCCCCATTACTCGTGCAAGGGCAAGAAAATTTAGAGATGCGGTCAGCAACAAGTGCTATCATGCATGGAAGATTATTGAAGCTGTCGAAGTTGATCAATGCCCTGCAATGTGGAAGGCTCATGCAACGTGAAAGGGAGTCAATGCAACATGTTGCATGTTTATTTCTGATGCATATGTTCCATTTGATTATTATAGTTTTAGTACGCACATGTTTTCTATTAGGTTGTTTATTGTTTATTTTACAACACTAGAGTTCGTTGAATCATATAACATATATGTATTATATTTAGCATGCATCATATTACCTTGTTTTATTTCTGATCATATTTCTCGTATTTGCAGGTGTTATGCAAGGACAATGAATAGACACATTATTTGGGTGATTCAGAGAATTATGACTATTGGAGAGGTGCTTGCTTAGCTTTGGAGGTGATTGCTTACGTTCACATGAAATTTGACATGCTTGCTTACGTTCACATGGAAATTCACAATAGACGACAATTTTAGAAAGGTGCTTGCTTATATTCAAATGGAAATTGACATGCTTGCTTGAGATGCTTCCGTGAGGTGCTTGCTTACATTCACATTGAAATTGACATGCTAGCTTGCAAATTGACATGCTAGCTTATGATTACATTGGGCGACAAAGGAACACATTTTAAGGTTTCTTTTTGATTCATTATCCCTTCACACCTCGCTAGGAATGTTGGCTGATCACTTAATTTTGTAAAGCCTATAAATAGAGACTGGTTTTTCAATTATCAGGCACAACTTTGATTAATGAAATTTGAGAGTCTTTATCTCTTTTGTTCTTTTGAGAACTTTATCGACCCTTCAAGTTCTGCTTGTTGGATACAACTTTGATATCTTTAGTTCTTGGTTCTACATAACTAGAGGGTCCAGATACTTATTTCGTTTAAAGACCGTTATAGAGTTCCAGTCACACTTTTTAGTATTGGTTCAATTCTCAAGTCCTAAACTACATTCCATCTTCCATCATCCAATTCTACAACCACCATCAAGCACATTAACCATAAACAATTTCAGAATCTTTACTCTCACCACTTTCTATATCGTTACACACTATCACCCTTTTAAACGATCCAAAATTGTTGCAAGTCTTACAACACAAAGTTACTTCATTTACGATCGAGCAAATCAAGCAACTCGGTAAATTCTAAGATGAGATCACATCACATCCTCTCGTATTCCTAAAATGAGCTCGACTTCCACCGATGCAACAACGGCTAAACGTCTGTGAGCATCTACTCCAACTCACAAGTCTTCATCTTCTTCAAAATCTGGGATGAGCAGCGCAAACAACTCTTCGGCAGAGGTTGCTAGGCAGCAGCCCCGCCGAGAGAAATGAGGACCCTTTGCTAGAACTACTGTCAGCTGGGTAAACCATAGATAGTTCGTTCTCTTGGGCACGATGTGTCCCGTTTAGGTCCAGATGTTCTTTTTATATAAAATGCGTCTGTGTGCACGTAGTAGGGATAGAAATAGATCTACTTAGGAATGGAAGGTTGTTTTATTGTGGACTCTAGCCCTGGTTGTTCCGGGCTTATGATTTTATGGAATAATAATATCATTGTTGATTTGCTTTCTTACTTGAATATCTACGTTGATGTTGTCAATACTTGTGACTCTAATCAATTTCATTTTAATGGTTTACACGGTAGGTTTGAGATCAATGGTAAACAAAAAACTTGGGAATTGTTAGACCGGCTTCGCTCCTCTTCCCCCCTTCAATGGTTGATTGGAGGAGATTTCAATGAAATCTTACATGACAAGGAAAAGCAAGGCGAGTGACGCAAGGTTCGTAATCACATGGAGAGCTTCTGTGATTGTCTTATCTGCAATGGCCTGTTCGATTGCAAACCTTCTAAAGGATGGTTTACTTGGACCAAGTCAGGCCCTCATGCGACTCCCATCCAAGAACGCTTAGATTGTTACATTACTGATAATGCTTGGCGCACCGTGTTCCACGACTTCCGAATCTTCTTGGAATACACTGCTAACTCTGACCACTGCTTCATCATTTTGGACACTGTTTAGAGCCGATCACCACAAGGGCCTAAGGCTTGAGGGGATTTCTTCCGCTTCGAATCTTGTTGGTGTCGCAACCGCCTTTTTACGGGAGGCTTCGACTATTTTAGAAAACACTTTAAAAATCAACGGAGTGGCCACCAATTTTTTTTTTTGAAAAAAAAGTGTGATTGGATCACTTTTAAAAACAGGGTTATTTTAATAAAACGTTTTTGGTTTTAATAAAACAACGGTTTTGGTCTACGAAAATCAGAAAACAGGTGCGAGGGTTGGTTACGCGTGGGGAAGGGTTAGCATCCCCACGGCGCCCAAAATTGGTACCTAATTGGTTTTAAAACCGTTTTCAAAACTGGAATTTGCAAGTTCAAAAAGGTTCGACTTTTCTTGTCCGTTTAATGAATATAAGTCTATTTTAACGGCCTTATCGCTCGGGAAATAAACTTTAATCACCGCCAACATTTCTGGCGCTAACCCGTCATTCTCGTTTGATAAGACACCGCATTAATTAAGTTTTCACTTTTCAAACAACATGGAAATTGAGGTGTGTTAAGCATTTTATTTAATTCTAGGTTCGATTATTAAAAATCCTAAAACCGTCTATGTCTTTTATTCCTAGTTAAGAGTTTAAGTTTTCTTAAGTGTATTTTATTCTTATGAAGAACATTTTCCAACAAACAAGTCTCTATCTAAGATTTAGTCCCTAATCCTAAGTTTTCACCTATTTCTAAAACAAGCAAGCAAACTTTTATTCTTTTGAACTTTACCCTTTTTATTATTCCTTTTAAATGCCTTTATTTTTTTTTACTTATTTTTATTATTTTTTAAGCCAAAACTTTTTTTTTATATTTTTATGTTTTTTACCATTTTTTATTTCTTTTTTTAAAAGCATTTTCACCCCTTTTTTAAAATTCATTTTCATTTTTACCATTCTTAAGTTTTTTCTTTTAAAACAATTCATTTTAAAAATAAACTTTATTCTTCCTAAGAACTCTATTTTTTTTAAAAAGTTTTTTTCCATTTTTAAAATTTATTTAAATCCTAGACTTTAAACTTTTATAAAAAACCTTTTTATTTTCTTTTTCTTGAAAAAAGAACTTATTCCTTTTTTCCTTTTTTTCTTCTTAAGAAAACATCTTTATTATTTTTTTCTCTAAAATCATTTTGCCCACCTATTATTAAAAACTATATTTCACAAAAATATTTTTTTATTAACTAAAATCAATCCCTTCATTATCTAACACCTCACATTATTATTTCTTCTAATTATATCCCTAATTTCAAGTTTTTCAAATTAAACACATTTATTCATTTTTATTTCTTGCATTTAAAATTTAAACACCTTTGAAATTATTTTCTATATTCCTAAAGATCAAAATCACCTTAACAACATTTTTAAAAACATGCAAACATTTTAAGATCAAACTAAAAATTTAAACGAAATTTAAAACAAAAAAATTACCGGAATCGTGAACGGTTTTCCAACCTCGAGAAAGCAACCTAAAAATCACAAACAACACAAGCAAAAAACACCAAAATTCAACCAAGAACAAACAATAAAATCAATATAAAAATAAACAAAGAAAAGATAGAAAATTTACCGAGAAATCAACCAACGATTAGCTCGAATTCAAGCTCCACGAAATGCTCCAAACCACCTTCGGAAAATTGCTCCAAACTCGAATTTTCACTCCAAAAATTTCTAGCCAACTCAAGAAAAATTCAGAGAAATTTTCGGATTTTATGAACCATTTTTAGTGGTTTTTCTCTCAAAAATGGTGTGTAGAACAATGAAGCAATTGGGGGTTTTTATAGTTGATTTCTAGCTTCAAATTCAAGCCAAATTCGGATTTCAATCCCTGAATTGAACCTAAAATCAGACAAAAAACTTAATACCCGATAAAACCCCCAAGAAATCAACTATTTTGATCCAAATTCGGGATAGAATTTCCCATTTAATTCGAATATAGGTTTGAATCTTTTTCCCCTTATTTTGCAGGTGAACGGTGACGACTTGAAGGGGTGACGGTGGCGTCGTGACGGCGAGGACATGAGGAGTCGGCCGACGGCTTCGGTGATGGTTGCCGCGGCCTGTGGCGGCCGACCGGTCAAAACCCTCCCCTCTGCCTTGTTCGAACAGGGGAGAGGAAGGTGACCACCCGTGCGCGTGCGGCACACGCGCCAGGCGCGTGAGTGCGGGTGGTCCTTCCCTTTTTGTTTTAATTTTGTTTCCTTTTTCCTATTTATTTTATATTTATCACATTTTCTTTCTTTTTTTTCTTTTTTTAAAAGATGAGCTTTTTTCCAAAGCGGGCTTTGTTTATTATTTTAAAATGGGCTGTTTTGAAAATGAGTTTTTATTTTAAAAGGTTGGCTTTAAAAAAAATAAGTTTTGAAAGATGGATTTTTGTTGTTTTCTTTTAATTTAATTAAAAAGGGTGGGCCTTTTATTATTTAAAGGGAAAATGGATTTTTTTTATTTTTTCAGATTTTTAAAATTGAGGTGAAAATTTAGTGACAACAGCTGCCCCTTTTTGCTTATCTCTGTACAACAGAGATAAAGCAAAGACCAAAAGACACTAATTTTCACCGACTTTCCAAGTTAGCTCCATTCTCCAAATGCCCGAACGGATAGGCTTATTCTATTCTCCTTTTGCCCGAATAACTGAGCGGATTCCAAACTCCAAACGCCTGAATGGATAGTCTTGTTCTATTCTCCTTTTGCCCGAATAGATGAGCAGATTCCAATCTCTAAACGCCCGAATGAATAGGCCAATTCTATTCTCCTTACGCTCGAATAACTAAGTTGGGTTCTATTCTCCCAAATGCCTGAATAGTTGAGTTGGGTTCCATGCTCAAACAAATAGGCCAATTCTATTCTCCTTATGCTCGAATAGCTGAGCTGGGTTCTATTCTCCAAATTGCCGGAATTTTTGAGTTGGGTTCTATTCTCCCAGATACTCAAACATGCAAATTCTTTTGAAAAACTCCCTCCTCCTTATGCTTGGATGAATAAGCTAACGAACTTCAAACGATTTCATCCTCATTACGCTTGGATGAATAAGCAAATGGACTTATACATGGATGAATAAGCAAAACCTCAAAAGGTTTCATCCTCCTTATACTCAGATGAATAAGTAAACAGACTTCAAAAGATTTCATCCTCCTCAAGCTTGGATGAATAAACAACCATTCCCTTTCATCTTGAACGAATAGGTGAATCTTCTACAAAGAATCTCATCCTCTTTATGCTTGGATGAATAAGCGGACTCCATTCTCCTTACGCCTAAACGGATAAGCGAATCTTCTAAAATTTTTTTATCCTTCTTATGCTTGGATGAATAAGCGAACTCCATTCTCCTTACGCCTGAACGAATAAGCGAATCTTCTGAAAAATTTCATCCTCCTTATGGTTGGATGAATAAGCGAACTCCATTCTCCTTACGCCTGAACGGATAAGCGGATCTTCTAAAAAATTTCATCCTCCTTATGCTTGGATAAATAAGCAAACTCTATTCTCCTTACGCATGAACGGATAAGCGGATCTTCTGAAGAATTTCCATCCTCCTTATGCTTGGATGAATAAGCAAGTTCTATTCTCCTTGTGCTCGAATAGATAATCAGATCTTCTGGAAAACTTCATCCTCCTTATGCTTGGATGAATAAGTAAGTTATATTCTCCTTGTGCTCGAATAGATAAGCAGATCTTCTGGAAAACTTCACCCTCCTTATGCTTGGATGAATAAGCAAGTTCTAAAATGTGTTTCATCCACCTTACGCTTGGATGAATAAGCGAGTTTCATTCTCCAAATGCCCGAATGGATGGACATGTTCTTTTGCTTGAAAGGTCCTTCGTGTACCTGAAAAATGCGATATTCAATGCAATTATGATGTGCATGCCCCTAGGGATGCCTAAAACATGAGTGCATGTCTCATTCTTTTTCTTTTTAAATTATTGTTCTCAAAATTAAAATTTCCACGCGTTTGCTCACTCAATCCAGATAAGCAGTTAGTTTTTCTCTGTATTTTTTCCGACTCATGGAAAACATCTGATCTTTGCTCACTTAATCCAATGACCTTGCATTCTTGGTTGGAAGGACAGTTGCCATTGCTTCGCCATTCTCATTCTTCATATCTCCTTGCTTCATTGAAAACATTCAATCTTCTTAGGCAAATGTTTCAAGATCTACTACCAATGTAGTTGATATATCAATGTTGAGTGAAAAGTTTCCTTTTGTGGTTTTGAAAGCTTCAAGTCTTCGTATGCCCCTAATCTAGCATCTTCAATGCTTCTTTCGAATTCTCAAATTCTTGCCCCTGCAGGACATATTGAATTGCTTGCATGTAAATCCTTGCAGCAAAGCTTATTTCTACCTTGAATATCTTCGAATGATGTTGGCGCTTCAATCTCTTCATCTCATGCTTATTAATACTGAGGGCTTGTAGACTGCCTGAATCTGATGGCATCATTTTCTTATCAAGTGCAATTCTATCTCTTTTCATACTTCTGAGTTTTTTTATCTTATATGTGGATCTTTTCTTGACAACACGTCCCACTTCAAACTCTTTAATGCATGCACTTCTTCTTTTACCTTCTCATGCAAGGCGATGCCCCCATTCAAACTGGGGTTCAATTGTTTTATGAAGTGATGAAAACATTCATTCATGGTCTCCTATAGTCGAGATCAATACCAAGAAATCTTTTTCTTTTTATTAATCTATGTCAGCCTACTTGTAAGATGCAAGAAAAGGCTAAAAAGGTTCAAGAAAAAAAGTCATAGCAAATGCAAGAGAAGGCTAAAAATGGGGATCTTCAAGAAAATAGTCATGGCAAACACAAGAAAAGGGCAAAATCAGATGCCCCAAAATTCAAATCATGAATGATTCAAGAATCTATCGACCGGATAGTGTCCTATTTTTGGTGGCTCTCTTTTCCTTACACACTCCCCAAGTTTAAAATTTCACACTTCTCTAATCTCAATCAGACATTAGAAGCTCGAAGTCCCTGAAGAAAGGTTAATTCAATTTGGCAGAATGTGTTCTGAAGACGAACTCGTTTTCTCAAATATTCATGTATGATCCAAATGGTCTTTTAAGGCTTGTAATGTAGGCTAGGCTTAGGTTGCCAAAGAAATGATATAAAGGCTCAAATTCATTTTAAAGGGTGATTAAACCAAGGATCAACTTTTTCTGATGAAATCTCTGTTCTTCTTCTTTTATTCTTTGGATCACTCTAGATTGTCCATTTTGGGTTTTCACCCTAGAGTTCATTTCCTTTTCTGATACAATCTCATTTGAAGGTTTTATTTCAAAGTTTCCTTCACTCTTCAACTTTTTCTTCATTTATTTTTCTTTTTCTTCTCCTCTTCCATTCTCTTCTCTTCTCTTCTCTTCTCTTCTTTTTCTTTTTCTTCTCTTTTCTTTTTCTTTTCTTGTTTTTTCTTTCTTCTTTTTCTTTCCTTTTTCTTTCTATCCTTTTTCTTGTTTTTCATTTTATGTCATTTATTTGAAGTTTAGGACATTCAACTTAATCTAACATGTTTCTTTCAAACAGTTTTTCATTGCCTTTGCCCCTAATGTAGGGAGTGATCCTTGGTTAGGGTTAAATCACAAGAAAAATAATATCAGGCTCAAAGGGGGAGAACAAAAGGATTTTTTTATTCGTGAAGGGAAATGAAGGAATGCCAAATGTCATTTCACACACAAATACCATCAAAGAAAAGCAGTCTTCAGTTGGTAGATGTTTTAGAGTTATCACTTCATTCAAGAACCCTAACAACAATGTCTGAGAGGAAAATACACTCATAATATGTATATGTGATTTTCCCATTAATCCTGAACACACATTTTGCCCCTCTATCTCGGGATTAGATTCAAGAATCATTCATACAATCAATAATAGGGACTCTACAAAGAAGATGTATGCTTGAAAATAAATGGATGTAGAATGAAAAGAAGGGAAAAGGATGAAACAAAAATGAGGAACGTTTGCCACTTGAAAAATGCATTTTTAAACAAGTGAACTAACTTAGAAGCCCTTACAAAAGATCCCTAATGCTTGCGGACAAAAGCAAGAGGGTTGGTTCTAAGCATGGTCCCAACTATCTAGAGAAAATTAAGTATCATTCCATGAAAGCACGAGTCCCGACCAATCTTGCCTCCAACGACTTCTAAACACGATCGTCCTCGTCATCTTCTTCTCTCTCCAGTCTTCCACTTCTGATGGCTTCCAACATTAACTCTCCATTCATGATCATTTTTGCAAAACCTTCAGTGGCGTGGTTTAACATGTAGTCATAGAAAGGTCCATTTAAAGTTTCCACAAACATTGGAGTAACCTCATTTTCCGACAGTGGAGGCTGAACTTGGGCTGCCACATCACGCCATCTCTGAGCATATTGGCAGAAGCTCTTGTTGGGCTTTTGTTTCAAATTCTGCAATACAATCCTGCTTGGGGCCATATCTGTTACATACTCGTACTGTTTGAGGAAAGCTTTTGAAAAATCTCTCCAAGTGCGTATGTTGGCCCGACTCAATTGAGCATACCATCAGATAGCAGACCCAGATAGACTATCCTAGAAACAATGGATCAACAACTTCTCATTTTCTAAGTATGGTGACATTTTCCGGTATTACATAGTCATGTGTGCCAATGGGCATGTAGTTCCATTATACTTCTCGAAGTCTGGGACCTTGAACTTTGGAGGTGCCACCAAGTCCGAAACTAGACTCAAGTCTCTAGCATCCTTGCCACCATAAATGCTTCCTTCTTGATAAACTTTAAACATTTCCACCAGCTTCTTGTAGCGGTCTTCCCATTTTTTCTCGACCTTTATTATGTTAGTTTCTTCATCGTGGTAAGGCATCATGGGGCTGCGAACTTCGTCGGTGTTGTCTTCAGTATATGCAGAAGATTATGAGACCTTGACTTTTAGGTGAAGCCACTTCCTTTTGTACAAAAGCCATCCCCGGGAAAGTGTTGGTGTCTTCTCTCGCTTCTGGGTCTTTGAACCCAAGCATGGCTGCAATTTGGCTAACTGTTTTCTGGTGTGATATCTCAATCTCTTTCTTCAGCTTATTTACCATCTTCTCAAGCTTGTCACAAATGGTTTTCTGATTTGCTTCCAGAGTTGTTAATCTTTCCTCAGTGCTCATGGCTCGAGTCGTGTTTGCGCAGGATCTTTTACTACTTAAATGAAAATTTCCAAAATTAATCTTTTTGTTATACATGAATGAATGCAATGATTGAAACATTATTTAATGCAAACAAAAAACAAATGTATGGAAGCAAATATATGTGTGCACAAACGAATTCACAAAAGTAAACAACGAAGCAAGCAAAAACAGTGCAAATGCATGAATGCAGTCGAAGGACCATCAATTCCATTGAAAATCTGCTCATGAAATGAAACTCTTTATTAAATTTGAAAGCTTTTATTACATCTTTTGTGAATTACAATTATATTTCTGTTTGAGCGCCTAACTCCCTGATTTCTTCAACTAGCCACATGAGCCTTGGTCCAACTTCTCCAACAGGCTTGATGTACTGACGAAAGGTTGTAGCTTCAGTCGCCAATATTGTCACGTGCTTGGTTCTCCTCCTTTTTAAAGAGCTTTCCATTCATAATTTGAACAATTTTCCAGAATCAACCTCTTCTAAATATGGGATGCATGCAATAAATAAATATGCTATAAAAATAAAACAAAAATCATACAAAAAAGGTTAATAACAAATAAATATACTAAAAAAAGCAAAACTCACACACAAGAAGGTTAGTAACAAATAAACATGCTACAAAACAAAACTCACACACACAAAGGTTAGTAACAAATAAATATGCTACAAAACAAAACTCACTCACACGAAGGTTGGTAATGATAAAAAACAGAAACAAAACCTAAAAGATCCAAAATAATTACATAATAATCCTGGGCCGACATTCCAACATTTCAGGACATGTCTCCACGTTTTATTCCTACGACTCAACACCCTAGGATTTCTGCATGGCTCTATTAGGGGTAGACTCTAAATTCTCAAACTTGGTTTGGTTCTAAAAAGGTACCCGAGCTGTCCTTGCTGTCCTCTACTAAGAGTAGCAAGGCCCTCGATTCTCACCCATTATAGGCTACCAACGAAATGAATTCAACTCAGGAGGACTCACCATCGAAGCCTTCTCGAAGAATCAATATCCTTACGAAGGCAAAGGGATTGAGTCCCGAAGGTACTTTGCGATGGTCATACGAAGAATCAATATTCTTACATGAGCAAAGCGTGTTCCCCCACTTAAAATGAACGGGACAAAGCTCGGGAATAGAGCTTGGAATTAAGTTTTAAATGCGTAAAATAGAGCCATATTCATTTAAACGGACAAATAAATAGAACATATGGTGAACTTGCAAATTCCATATTTAAAAAAAAACATTTTTTTGAAAACCCATTTAAAACCAATTTGTGGCCTGACCCTCTTTGTTTTTTTTTAAAACAAAAACACTTCCCCAGCGGAGTCGCCAAGCTGTCGTAACCGCCTTTTTACAAGAGGCTTCGACTATTCTGGAAAACACTTTAAAAATCAACGAAGTCGCCACCAATCTTTTTTGAAAAAAAGTGTGATTGGATCACATTTAAAAACAGGGTTATTTTAATAAAACGTTTTTGGTTTTAATAAAACAATGGTTTTGGTCTACGAAAATTAGAAAACAGGTTCGGGGTTGGTTACGCGCGGGGAAGGGTTAGCACCCCCACGACGCCCAAAATTGGTACCTAATTGATTTTAAAATCGTTTTCAAAACTGGAATTTGCAAGTTCAAAAAGGTTCGACTTTACTTGTCTGTTTAATGAATATTAGTCTATTTTAACGGCCTTATCGCCCGGGAAATGAACTTTAATCACTGCCAACATTTCTGGCGCAAACCCGTCATTCCCGTTTTATAAGACACCGCATTAATTAAGTTTTCACTTTTCAAACAACATGGAAATTTATGTGTGTTAAGCATTTTATTTAATTCTAGGTTCGATTATTCAAAATCCTAAAATCGTCTAAGTCTTTTATTCCTAGTTAAGAGTTTAAGTTTGCTTAAGTGTATTTTATTCTTATGAAGAACATTTTTCAACAAACAAGTCTCTATCTAAGCTTTAGTCCCTAATCCAAAATTTTCACCTACTTCTAAAACAAGCAAGCAAACTTTTATTCTTTTAAATTTTTCCCTTTCTATTATTCCTTTTAAAAGTCTTTATTTCTTTTTTACTTCTTTTTATTATTTTCTAAGCCAAAACTCTTTTTTACATTTTTTTTTATGTTTTTACCATTTTTTGATTTCTTTTTTTAAAAGCATTTTCACCCTTTTTTTTAAATTCATTTCTATTTTTACCATTCTTAAGTTTTTTTCTTTTAAAACAATCCATTTTTAAAATAAACTTTATTCTTCCTAAGAACTCTTTTTTAAAATGTTTTTTCCCTTTCAAAAATTTATTTAAATCCTAGACTTTAAACTTTTATAAAAAAAACCTTTTTATTTTCTTTTTCTTGAAAAAAGAACTTATTCCTTTTTTCCCTTTTTTCTTATGAAAACATCTTTATTATTTTTTTTCTCTAAAATCATTTTTGCCCACATATTGTTAAGAACTATATTTCACAAAAAAACTTTTTTTATTAACTAAAATCAAGCCCATTATTATCTAACACCTCACATTATTATTTATTCTAATTATATCTCTAATTTCAAGTTTTTCAAATTAAACACATTTATTCTTTTTTATTTCTTGCATTTAAAAGTTAAACACCATTGAAATTATTTTCTATATTTATAAAGATCAAAATCACCCTAACAACATTTTTAAAAACATGTAAACATTTTAAGATCAAACTAAAAATTTAAAACAAAAAAAGTTATCGGAATCGTGAAAAGTTTTCCAACCTCGAGAAAGCAACCTAAAAATCACAAACAACACAAGCAAAAAACACCAAAATTGAACCAAGAACAAACAATAAAATCAACATAAAAATAAACAAAGAAAAGATAGAAAATTTACCGAGAAATCGTCGAACGATGAGCTCGAATTCAAGCTTCATGAAATGCTCCAAACCACCTCAGGAAAATTACTCCAAACTCGAATTACCACTCCAAAAATTTCCAGCCAAATCAAGAAAAATTCAGAGAATTTTTAGGATTTTTTTTGAACCCTTTTTAGTGTTTTTGTCTAAAAAATGGTCTGTTGAACAATGAAGCAATTGTGGGGTTTTATAGTTGATTTCTAGCTTCAAATTCAAGCCAAATTCTGATTTCAATCCCCAAATTGAAGCTAAAATCAGACAAGAAACTTGATACCTGGTAAAACCCCCAAGAAATCATCCATTTTGATCCAAATTTGGGATAGAATTTCCTATTTAATTTGAATCTAGAGTTTGAATCTTTTTCCCCTTATTTTGCAGGTGAACGACGACGGCTTGAAGCAGTGACGGTGGTGTCGTGACGGCGAGGACATGAGGAGTTGGCCGACGGCTGCCGCGGCCTGTGGCGGTCGACCGGTCAAAACCTTCCCCTCTGCCTTGTTCGAACATGTGAGAGGAAGGTGACCACCCGCACGCGTGCAGCATACGCACCAGGCGTGTGTGTGTGGGTGGTCCTTCCCTTTTTTTTGTTTTGTTTTAAATTTGTTTCCTTTTTCCTGTTTATTTTAAATTTTATCACATTTTCTTTCTTTTTTTTCTTTTTTTAAAAGATGAGCTTTTTTCCAAAGTGGGCTTTGTCTATTATTTTAAAATGGGCTCTTCTGAAAATGGGTTTTTATTTTAAAAGGTGGGGTTTAAAATTGGGTTTTGAAAGATGGGTTTTTGTTGTTTTCTTTTAATTTATTTAAAAAGGGTGGGCCTTTTATTATTTAAAGGGAAAAGGGTTTTTTTATTTATTTTTTTCGGATTTTTAAAATTGAGGTGAAAATTTAGTGACAATAGTTGGGTGCAGGAATAGGGTTGCGTTTCTATGGTCTAGGCTACTTGGCGACACACAACGAATTCGTTTGTGGAAAAGATTGTTGCGGTGGGTGATGCTCTTAAGTCATGGAAAGATGATAATCGAGACATTTCCTGGAAACGAATTAAGGATCTTCAAGATTAGATCAATTCCTGTATGAGCCGTCGACTTTCTGACTCTAAAATGGAAGTCTTTCTAGCAGCCAAATGTGAGTTATGTCACTTGTTGGACCAACATGAGGCTTACTGGGCCCAACGCTCGAGGGTAATGTGGCTTGCCCATGGGGACCGAAACACCTTCTATTTCTATGCTAGAGAATCTAGTCACCGACGGAAGAATTTTATACAAGGACTGTTCAATACAGATGGACACTGGCAAGATGATATTGAAGGCATTTTGGATGAAGTTTCAAGCTATTTCTATTCCCTCTTTGCGTCCTCTTCACCATTAATGGATCTGCGGCTTTTGGGCAATGTATCCCCTTCTATTCCTCTAGAGATGAACGACAAGCTAACTATGGATTTCACTACCGATGAGGTGACTGCTGCGTTTCGGGATATTAGCCCCTCTAAGGCCCCCGATATTGATGGTTTGCCTAGTGGATTCTTTAGGCAACATTGGGACATTATTGGGCCCGATTTTGTTAATCTATGCCTTGACCTCCTTCGCGGCGATGTTGAAATGGCCTCCGTCAACAAAACTGTCATTGTCCTCATCCCGAGGGTTCCTACCCCTACGACCATGAAGCAACTTCAGCCCACCAGCCTTTGCACTATCATCTATAAGACGGTGGCGAAGGTACTTGTTAATCGTATGAAGCCTATTCTTCCTCTCAGTACCAATAAGGCTCAAGCCACCTTTATTTAAGGACGCTCGATTTCAGATAATATCCTAGTTGTGCACGAACTTGTTTTCATATCATTATTTATTTGTTTCAATAATGTAACTTTGGAATGTAAGCCTTTTTGTCTAAGCCTACCTTATACACCATATCTTTTCAAACCTTAACATATATTTTGCACTCGATTCAACAAGTATTTTGGAGGATTTTGAGTAAGTTCGATGCAAGAACTTTTGAGATAAAAATAATGGTAAAAGGCATGAGAGAGTGAGTACATTAGAGGGTAAAAGTCGGAGAGAGTGAGTGAATTTTTTTCCTTTTCCCCTCTTTTTCTTTCTTTTAGAGTGAACAGGGAGCCATGAATGCGGATAAGAATATAGGGGAGTCTAATGAAGGATAAATAGGAGGAATCCCGAGGCTACAGTTTTAAGCACTTGTTCGAGAATTGGGACAACTTATGGATTATAAACTCGAGTCCATACAAGAGCGGATTGATGAGCTTGAAGAGAGATTCGTGGGAGCCCCAACTGTTCTAGCATAGGGTAACCCAGGACAAGGCGTCCAAGAAGGCAAGATTGAGCAGATTGTTGATGACAACGAACAACCAACTGTCGTACAAAGTCAAGGCCCACATCGGAGGAATCAAGAAAGCGTTGATGATAACATTGCAAATATAAAGATGAACATTCTGCCATTTCAAGGGAAAACATATCTGGAGGCTTATCTTGAGTGGGAGCAAAAGATTGAACACATCTTCGATTGTCACAATTACTCCGAGGAAATGAAGGTAAAAATAACATCCATTGAATTCACTAATTATGCAATAGTTTGGTGGAACTAGTTAACCATGAACAAGCGAAGAAATAGAGAACGTCTGGTGTCCACGTAGGAGGAACTGAAAGGCATAATGAGGAAGATGTTTATACTAGCTTACTATCATCGAGAATTAGTGCGGAAACTCCAGAACCTCAAACAATGCTACATGAGTGTGGAAGATTATTTTAAAGAGATGGAGATGGAAATGATAAGAGAAAATGTGGAGGAAGACATTGAATCTACCATGGAAAGGTTCATTTCAGGTCTAAATCAAGACATAGCCGACACCGTGAATTTTCAATACTATGTGGATTTAGAAGAATTGGTTCACTTGGCTATGAAGGTGGAACAACAACTTAAACGTAAAGGTACATCCTGAAACAAACCTTATACTTCTAAATGGAGTCAGAATTCTAAATGGGGACAGATTGCTCCCAAAGCGCTATACAAACAAAATCAGTTCAAGGAAAACATTGGGAATTCAAAACCCAACAAGTTTGTTGATGTGAACAAAAGAAAGCCACAAGCTACACCAAATCGATCCAGGGATATTCAATGCTTTAAATGTCTTGGAAGGGGACATGTAGCTAGTTAGTGCACAAATAGGCATACTATAGTGATTCGAGGAGGTGGTGAGATCGAATTCGAATCAGAAAAAGAAGAAGTTGATGCCATAAGTGAAGATGATGAAGACTTAGATCCTCCCATTGAAGGAGAAGTGCTCATTGTTAAGAGGAGTCTAAATATACAAATTGTGCAAGGCGACCATCAACGAGAGAATATCTTTCATACACACTGCCATATCAATGGAAAAGTATGTTTTGTGATTATCGATGGAGGAAGTTGTACGAATGTTGCCAACACGTTAATGGTGGACAGACTTGGATTGGTGACAACAAAACACTCACACCCGTAGAAGCTTCAATGGCTTAATGATGGTAGGGAATTGAAGGTGACCAAGTAGGTACTCGTACCATTTTCCATCAGTAGATACAAGGACGAGGTCCTATGTAATGTTGTACCCATGCACGCCAACCACTTACTTTTGGGGAGGCCTTGACAGTTCGATCGAAGAGTGAATCATGATGGATATAGCAATCGATACTCATTCACTTTTGAAGAAAGGAAGCACATGCTAACCCCTTTATCACCACAACAAGTACACGATGATCAATTGCACTTGAGAAAGAGTTTCCAAGGATTAAAAGAAAAAGAAACAAAAAATGAGAGAAAAAATGAGCGAGAGAATGACAGAAAAACAATAAGTACTAGTAAAAGCATGAAGGGAAAACGTGAAATTGAAAGCGGGGGAGAGAAGCTTAAAATGAGCGTATATGCGAGGGATAGTGAAATTAGAAAATGTGTTTTGGCAAGGCAAACACTTCTTGTGCTTTTGTACAAGGAGAATTTTCTGAACACTAACGAACTCGATGCAACATTGCCTTATTCTATTGTTTCATTTTTGCAGGATTTTGAAGATGTTCTACCCGACGAGATTCTAGGAGGTTTACCACCTATTCATGGCATAAAACATCAAATCGATTTTGTGCCTGGTGCTACATTACCCAATTGACCAGCATATAGGAGTAACCCCGAGGAAACAAAAGAGTTACATTGACAAGTACAAGAATTGATGGAAAAAAGCTATATTTGAGAGAGCTTAAGCCCATGTCTCGTTCTTGTACTTTTGGTACCCAAGAAAGATGGGTTATGGCGCATGTGTGTGTATTGTTGAGCAATCAATCTGTTCACAATCAATTATCAACATCATATACCACACCTAGATGGTATGTTGGATGAATTGAGTGGTTCTAGTGTGTTTTCAAAGATCGATCTTAAAAACGAATATCACCAAATCAGGATGAGAGAAGGTTTGTATGAGTGGACTGTGATGACTTTCGGTTTAACAAATGCACCTAGCACATTTATGAGATTGATGAATCATGTCTTACGGTATTATATTGGTAAGTTTTGTGTTGTTTATTTTGACGACATTCTCACATACAACCGTTCTTTAAAGGACCATGAAATACATCTCAGGTTTTTTTGAATACACTTCGAAAGGAGAAATTGTATGCTAACTTAAAAAAATGTGTTTTCTATACAAACAAACTTGTGTTTCTAGGATTTGTAGTGAGCCTACAAGCATTAGCGAGGTAAGGAGCTTTCATGGATTGGCCAGTTTCTATCGAAGGTTCATTCCTAATTTTATTACCATTGCTGCTCCTTTAACTAACACGATTAAAAAGAATGCAAGTTTCTTTTGGAATATTGAGCAAGAACATGCTTTTAATCAGATTAAGAAGTGCTTAACGAAAGCACCATTGCTTTCCTTACCAAACTTTGATAAGACATTCGAGATCGAGTGTGATGCTTCAAGTGTAGGAATCAGTGTTGTTTTATCAAAAGAGGGACGTCCAATTGCATATTTTAGTGAGAAACTAAATGGAGCAACCTTGAACTATCCAACATACGAAAAGTAAATGTATGCTTTGATCAGTGCCTTGAAAATGACAACATTACCTATGGTCGAAGGAAATTGTTGAGCATAAAGACCACGAGTCATTGAAACACATCAAGGGACAACACAAACTCAACATACGCCAAATGGGTGGAGTTCCTTGAGTCATTGTCATACGTCATCAAGTACAATAAGGGAAAAGAAAATGTTGTTGTTGATGCCTTATCTCGGAGTTATGTACTTCTTAATTCTCTTGAATCTAAACTTATTAGATTTGCATTTCTTAAAGAACTCAATGCTACTGATCTTGATTTTGGAGAGATATTTAAAGCATGTGAGAAAGCTGCGTTTGACAAGTTTTACAGGCACGATGGGTTCTTATTCAAAGAAAGGAAACTTTGCATCCCTCAAAGTACTGCGCGTGAGCTCCTAGTGAAGGAAGCCCATAGCGGAGGGCTTATGGGACATTTCTGAGTCAACAAGACGTTAAACATCCTACAAGAGCATTTATTTTGGCCAAAAATGAAAAGGGATATTGAACGAATTTGTGAGCGATGTATCACTTGCAAAAGGGCGAAATAAAGACTTCAACCTCAAGGGTTGTACACGTCATTACCAATATCTAAACAGTCGTGGGTTGACCTTTTTATGGACTTTGTTTTAGGATTTTCTAGAACAAAGAATGAAAGAGATTCCATTTTCGTGGTTGTTAATAGGTTTTCAAAAACGACGCACTTTATTCTGTGTCATAAAACTAATGATGCTTCCAATATTGCTAATCTATTTTTCAAGTAGATTATGTGTTTACATGGACTTCTGAGGAAAATCATTTCAGATCGAGATACAAAGTTTTTGAGTCATTTCTGGAGGTCTTTATGGAGCAGGATTGAGACAAAGTTATTTTCTCTACAACTTGTCATCCTCAAACTGATGGCAAAACCGAAGTGGTAAATCGAGTACTTTCAACTTTTTTGTGGTCTTTGATTAGCAAGAATCCAAAATCGTGGGAAGAATGCTTACCACATGTGGAATTTGCTTACAACAGATCAATTCACTTAGCCACCAAATTCACACCATTTGAGGTTGTATATGGGTTTAATCCATTATCTCCTATGGATTTGTTACCTTTGCCCATTGATCAAACATTAAACATGGCTGGGAAAAACAAGGCTGGATTCGTAAAAAAGCTTCATCAAAAGGTTCGAGAGAACATTTTGAAAAGAACAAAGCAATATGAACAACAAGCAAATAAAGGACGAAAGCGAGTTAACTTTTAACCCGACGATTAGGTTTGGGTGCACTTCAAGAAGGAACGATTTCAACCAAAAAGGAAATCTAAACTCTCACCTAGAGGGGATGGGCCATTGCAAGTATTGGAGAAGATCAATGATAAAGCCTACAAGATAGATCTTCTGGGAGAGTTTGATGCCAGTGCTACTTTTAACGTTTCAGACTTATCTCTTTTTGAGAAAGGTAATGATTTGAGGACAAATCGCTCTCAGGAAGGGGAGGATGATGAGATCATGGAGTCACCACCACCATTTGACCCGGAGGAATTCCCCTTAGGCCCCATTACTCGTGCAAGAGCAGTAAAATTTAGAGATGCGATCAACAACAAGTGCAATCATGCATGGAAGATTTTTGAAGCTGTCGGAGTTGAGTCAATGCCCTGCAACGTTGAAGATTCATGCAACGTGAAAGAGAGTCCATGCAACGTGTTGCATGTTTATTTTTTATGCATATGTTCCATTTGATTATTATAGTTTTAGTATGCATATGTTTTCTATTATGTTGTTTACTGTTTATTTTACAACACTAGAGTTCGTTGAATCATATAATATATATTTATTATATTTAGCATACATCATATTACCTTGTTTTATTTTTTATCATATTTCTCGTATTTATAGGTGTTATGCAAGTACAATGAATAGACACATCATTAGGGTGATTCAGAGAATTATGACTATTGGAGAGGTGTTTGCTTAGTTTTGGAGGCACTTGCTTATGTTCACATGGAAATTGACATGCTTTCTTACGTTCATATGGAAATTGACATGCTTGCTTATGTTCACAATGGATGACAATTCTAGAAAGATGCTTGAATGAGATGCTTGCTTTAGGTGCTTGCTTGCATTCACATAGAAATTGACATGTTTGCTTGAGATGCTTCCATGAGGTGCTTGCTTACATTCACATGTAAATTGACATGCTTGCTTACATTCACATGAAAATTAACATGCTTGCTTATGATTACATTGGGCGGAAAAGGCACACATCTCAAGGTTTCATTTTTTATTCATTATCCCTTCACACCTCCCTAGGAATGTTGGTTGATCACTTTATTTTGTAAAGCCTATAAATAGATGTTGGTTTTTTAATTGTCAAACACAACTTTGAGTAATGAAATTTGAGAGTCTTTATCTCTTTTGTTCTTTTGAGAACTTTATCGACCCTTCAAGTTCTTCTTGTTGAATCAAACTTTGATATCTTTGGTTCCTAGTTCTACATAACTAGAGGGTCAAGATCCTTATTTCGTTTAGAGACCATTATAGAGTTCCAGTCACACTTTTTAGTATTGGTTCAATTCTCAAGTCCTAAACTACATTCCATCTTCCATCATCCAATTCTACCACCACCATCAAACACATTAACCATAAAAAATTTCAGAATCTTTACTCTCATCACTTTCTATATCGTTACACACCATCACCCTTTTAAACCATCCAAAACCGTTGCAAGTCTTACAACACAAAGTTACTTCATTTATGATTAGGAAAATCAAGCATATCGATAAATTCCAAGACGAGATCGCATCACATCCTCTCGTATTCCTAAACGGAGCTCGACATCCACCGATGCAAGAACAACTAAACGTCTGTGACCATCTATTTCGACTTACAAGTCTTTATCTTCTTCAAAATCTAGGATGAGCAGTGCAAACAACTCTTCGACGAAGGTTGCTAGGCAGCAACCTCGTCGAGAAAAATAAGGACCCTTTGCTGGAACTATCATGGGTTGGGTAAACCACAGGCAATTTGTTCTCTTGGGCACGATGTGGCCCGTTTAGTTCAAGATGTTCTTTTTTTATGTGAAACGTGTTAGACTGGCTTCACTCCTCTTTCCCCTCCCTTGGTTGATTGTGTAACTCCCCGGTTTTGGGCCTATGTGTTTTGCGAGTCGGGTTGGGCCGGTGGAACCGGTAATTGGTTGTTCGAATCATTAAAGGGTGGTTTAGGGAAATCAAGGTTTGGAATGGGATAAAAATATGATAAAAATTCCTAAAATCCTCTAAAATGGTATTTAAGAGGTTGGTTAAATCAATGTTGCAAAATGGGTTTTTGAAAGTATACATTTTGGGTAGTGACCAAAATGTAAAGTTTTAAAGTTGAGGAAAAAGTGTCAAGATCTTAGAATCTTTAGGGAGCTAATTGGTAATTAAGCATTTTCTCTAATTTGGCATGAGTTTGAAATGGTTTAATAAATATTAAAATGGCATTAATTAAATTAATTAATGAGTTAGTTATTTTGGTTAAAAGATTTTTGACGATCTTTTCATTCTCTCCTTTTCACTTCAGCCAAACACTCTCCATTTGCTCTCAAATTCCAGATTTTCTTCACTCTCAAATTCTCTCTTGATTTCCAACTTCATCTTTGTGATTTCTCTCAAAATTCTTCAAGATTCTTGAAAGCTAAACTTGCCAAATTGGACGAGAAGCGAGGATTGAAGGTAAATTTCGTGCTAACCCTCTAATCAAGGTTCTTTAATGAAATTCCAAAGATATTTGGCTCTTTATTCATGTTTTTAATTGAGGTTTTGTTATTTGTTTGATAAAATGATGAAATCTTATTAGAAAAGATGTTTTTAATGTGATTTTTGGAGGAGTCTTGATTTGATCTATTTGAGATGGTTTCTAAATGGGTTTTGAAAGGTTTATGATGTTGAAATAGAGTCTTAATCACGTTAATCCCGAAATCCTTGACATCCTTGGATTTTAAGGTGTTTATAGTTGGGTTTTTGGGGTGTAATGTGGAATTCGAGTTGCTGGAGGTATAAGGATGGTTTTAGGTTGCTTTTGGATGTTGATTGATGCTTAAAATGTGTTGGATGTGTTGGTAGATGGCTGGGCTAAGTTTAGAGATCAATCGATTGTATCGATTGGGTAAATTGATGCTTTAGAGCATAGTTGCGGGTTTCCTTTTGAGTGCTGGTGTTTTGGATGCATTTTAATGCATTTAACCTCTATTTTAATGTGTTGAAAATAGGGGATAGTGTTCCAGAATCAAACGAGGTGACTTTGGAGGTTTCAAACGGTTGATTTGTGCGCCGACGAGTGAGGTTTCGAAAGTCGGTGAGTGGAACTTGGTTTTCCAGCATGGAAATGTTTTAGAAAAAGTTTTGGGAACTTATTAAGAGCTTGAAACACTTTACTAGGTTCAGAAGTAAGTAAAGTGGATTTCTCTCCCAGATTGTGCTAGTTTGAGCCTTTGGTTGCACTTGATTTTAAAAGCATTTACCTACTATTTTAAAGCATGTTCTTGAGTATATAAATGTGTTTGATGATGCTGTGTGGCTTAAGGATGCACTAGGTGAGTGATCCTTGTATGCATGTGTTGATGCATGAGTTTTGAAGCATGGTTTAATGCTTGAGTTATGGCTTATCATGAATGCTTTGTAAAAACAGTGAGGTATGCATGAAATGTGGGTTATATTGGCAAATGATGTTGAATAAAGTGTTTTGTAAATGAAATCAGATTTCAATTGTTTCCCACTTCTGGTTGATATAGCTTTGCACTGCTCGTAAGTGGGTTTAGTTGCTGCCTCTAAACTGCTGGATGCTGCTCCCATTGTCCTGCTGCTATAGATCGCAGTGAACTGCCCCAACTGGGTCTCTAGGTTCTTTATCGCAGCCCCCTGGTTGTTCATCATCATCTCTGTCCTGTCCATAAATGACTCAGTTTTATTAATAAACTTATTTGTACGAACAATAAATTCACTAGTATTAAACATAAAAGTTTGAAGGGTTGCTTCTAGTGAATTATTGTTTTGTGGTTGCTGAGCATGCTGTCTGGACTGGTTTTGCTGGTAACCTCCTTGTTGTTGTTTTGGATTGGCAGCAGTCTTGGGATTGCTCCAGGAGAAGTTGGGATGATTTTTCCATCCAGGGTTGTATTTATTTGTGGCGGGTCAGCTGTTCCTCTCGTATCCTCCCGTAAAATTTGCAAATGCAGTACATTCAGAGGAATCATGGTTGCCCCACACTCATCACAGAATGGCTCCACAGCCTTGGCCTCATAGACTTTTCCAGTGGGTTTCACTATGTTCATAACCAGCTCTGTCAGCTTGTCGAGGCGGGCATTGACAGATTCTGAGGCTTCCACTTCGTTCACAATTGTTGGCCACCAAACGCCGCCTCGGCGGGCTGTTGGGTACTTATAATCATTATTGGTGGCTTGGTTCAGGATCTGCAGTGCCTCCTCTGGTGGTCTGTCAAGGATGATTTCGTTGGCTGAGGCATCAATCATCATCTGTGTTGGGTAGTTCACTCCGTTGTAGAACATTGACACCTATGTCAAAGCCGAGAAACCATGGAGCGGGCAGTTGTTAAGCTTTTGTTGATACCGCTCCCATGCTTCATACATTGGCTCATCATCCCCTTGTCGGAAGGCTGTGATTTCATTTCTCAATTTGTCTGTGACATTGGATGGGCTGAAACATTCCAGAAAAACCTTGCACAGCTCTGTCCATGTGTTGAATGACCCTGCTGGCTGGTTGTTTAACCGCTGCTTTGCCCTATCCCTCAGTGAATAGGGAAATAATCTCAGCCTAAGCACGTCTTGGTGGACTCCGTGTATTTTGAATTCTCTGCATATGTCCATGAATCCTCTTAAGTGTTGCCGAGCATCTTCTGTGGTAGTGCCTCCAAATTGCCCCAATGTGTGGCTCATGTTGAACATCACGGGCTTCAGCTCGAAGTGATCCGCCTCGATCTTAGGTTCTGTCACTGTCGGATCGAATCCTCTGAATTTATGCTCCAAGTAATCCCTAGTGGTTCGAACGAACTATGGCTGCCTGGGCGGAACTTGTTGTTCTCTGGGCAGCGGGTCTTGCTGCCCATCCCTGCCGTCATGGGCATTGTTGACAGGGTTGTCGTTTTCCATGTTTACCTCTACTTTTCTTTCTTTTGCTTTCCATAGGGTTGTTCTGATTTTCTTTTTGAGTTCTATGCTATTCATTATATATCGTCGTAATAAACGATTTCTCCTTTTGGATTCACCATGGTCATGCACTAGCAAAGGAAACTGTAAAAATCTCTTTTTTCGATTAAAAATAAAAACTAAAAATAAAATAAAGTGCATAAATTAAAGAACGAATTTCACTGTTACCAATCCCTGGCAACGGCACCAAAAACTCGTAGAGCATTGGGGTGTTCTTGAAATATGAGCGCAAGTGCACACTCCTGTCAAGTTATAGTATAAAAGATATCGTCTCCCACAAGGATTGGACAACTTGATTCAATTCGTAGTTCCTGCACAAGAAAAGTAAATGCACAATTAAGTTGATTGTTTGAGAACAAAAGTAAAATAAAAACACAAGTAAATAAAAGAGAATAGATCATGTTGATAGAATGGGCAGGGTTATGCTGGTGCTTACTGTGAAACTGTGTTGAACATGACAAGTTGTTTTGCGCTGCTAGACTTTGCTGCCATAGCGGGGGATGGCAGGTAAGCTGATGAGACCCTCTCGCTGCCTCAGCATAGGAATGGACTTGTGTCTCGGCGGAAAACTCGGCAGAACTACAAGGCTCGACAGAACGCTTCGAAAGTGATCTCGCTTATGTCTAAGTCAGGATGCTATTGATGCCCACTGCAAATAATACCAGTCGCGGCATGAATCATGCAAAGACAATAATGTTAATTCGTCCTCTTTTAGCCACCTTAAACCCTAACCTATGTCTAGGCCGGATTAAATGCACCGTCTATAGATGAAATCGTACTTCCTCCTTTCGTGAGTTCGAATCTCTCGATACCGAACAAATGGATAGTAATCAACTAATCTTTCACCTTAATTGAAAACTTTGAAGCACATAGATTAAGTGAACCTTGAAGTTTTATTGCAAAAACAAACTTGAAATCCTAAACAATCGTTCTCACACTAATTAGAACATAACCAAAACCCAAGGAGAAATTTAGAACATAATGGCGGCAAGAAAACCTAAACTATGCCTAAGGGAAAACCTAAGCTGTTCTGAAGTAATATTACAATGAGTATATATAGGCATTAGCTAGGTCTAGTCCTTCTTGGAGTAGAAGTCTTCAAAGTAACTTTTGCATTAAATGCAACTCTAAATGATGACTTCTTTGAGTTGAATGTGGACTTTATCACGTTGCCTTACTCCGCAAGTAAGCTCGTGCTCCTCTTTCGGCAGCTTTTCCTACTGCTATAGTCGTAGGAAAATTGAGTGAACAACATCAATAGAATCTAGATTTTCTGCTCTATAGATCGCACTCCAGTTCTCGAACTACATAGTCTGCTGTCTTGGGCGGCGGCAGCTGCTATCTTTATCTGGAACTGCATTAGTACAACTCCTTGGTCTGCTGCCTCAGCATCATGTCCTCATCTCTTCTTTCCCTCTGTCAGCCTCTAGTACCTGAAATTAAAACTAAACTAAAACAATACCTTTTCTTTACCAAATAATAGATAATCTATAAAAGCATGGCAAAGTAAAGAATTATTGTAAAATGCTATGCATTGTCCTAATTATGCCTAAAATGTACTAAAAAACAGCAATAATATGAGATGGAATGTGCATGAAATATAGAACTTATGGACATTTTACACCAAGTATAGGTATTTTGCTTGAAAGTATACATGGTCAACAAGTAGTACAACAGTAAGTTGAGTATCGTATCCACTGGGATTGAAAGGAAATTAAATGCCATGATTTTACTTGTAAAATTAGGTGAATGTGTTTGAATTGAATTTTGGATTGTTGTTTTCAAATATAACAAAGGAAAATATAGTGAGAATTCAGGCAAGTTTGGCAAACAAGTGTATTCAAATGGTGATTAGCGTTGGCAGGGGATGCTTGGATTTCACACTAACTATGTCAGCCTTTTAATAACTTCCAGCCTTGGTTTTTATTGTCGAGCACATTTTAGAGTAGTAATGCCTCTGTCGATGGCAATACTCTAAGTTAATTATGATTAACCCCTATATGTCTATAGTGATGTCTTTCATTAATTAACTTGAACAAGTTTTAAATTTTTAATCCTAAGGGGGAGATTCACTTCCGAAGTAAGCTCATCTACTTGAACATCTTCTGTCGAAACTTCTCACCTTAGTATTTTGGCAATTAATCGTTATCTCTCAAGTTAGTTAAGATATCAGGAGATAATGTGCATGCAATGCTAACTGTCATATGGAAAATATTGAAGAAAATAAGTACTAGCAAGATAGACAAAAATGCCAATGCATTCAATTATTAAATGCTAGAAAATAACTGAGCGTTCATCGCAAAAACATCCCCAACCAACTTCAGAAATTAGTTCATGGTTTGGGGAACCATCAACATCAAATCATTTTTAACAACATCATCATAAAAACAGAATAAACACGAAGAGAAATGGATAAGGAAGGAAATCTATCGATGTAGCCATTCACTGGATCCCGAGCTCTCGGTCTTAGCCTAGTTGAACCACATTTTGCCCTCTTCACCATAGTGCAGGCTCCTTGAGTGAGTCGATCGATCTCTTTGTTCATCGTTGGGACTCCTTTAAATAGGCACGTGTGAAAAACCCTAGGTTCGGTTTGAATTTGAAAGTTGGTTACGCGCTTGAGATAAGCGTGCTATCCTCTTTATTCTCTTTTGAATTTTAGGGATGACTGGATCTTTGACTAACGGCTAACTAACCGAACATCGACCATCCTTCTTTTGCCAACCAAGGCTGGCATTAATCGTCCTTCTTTTTCCACCTCGATTTGGCATTTCTCTTCGAGTTCCTTGCCTCACTCTACTAGCTGCTCCTATCCTGCTCTTGTGCTGCTCTTGCTCCGACCTTGTCCTGCACACCAAAGTAAAGAAATACACTATTACCCTGGCAAGAGAAACATTCCCCAACTCCTTAATGCAAATACATGATTTTAATAACTAAATGCATGAATATAAACTCAAAGGCAAGCAAAAACATGGCAAAATGTTTAGGAAATGTAGTAATTTTGAAGAGTTAATAGATGCATGCCCAATTTTATATTGCTTGGACATGTGTCAAGATGGGGTTATCGTGGTGCGTTGATTGGACTATGTAAAACCTATGTTTAATTTTGATATAACTAAGTATGTTAAGGACTAAATTGACACCTTGAAATATATTTCTAAGTCCCTTCAATGATTTATAAATCACCAACACTTTAAACTGATTTGAAAAACTCAAACTCCAAATATTTTCTAAGTGTTCCAAGGCCAAACTATTGAAAATCGTCCAGGTGTATCGATACGCTTCCAGCCGTATCGATACTTTTTTTTACAAAGTTGGCTACTGGAAAGACGCGTTTCGATACGCTCTTAACTGTATCAAAACATCGTATCGAAACAGATTAAATATGTATCGATATGCCCCTCTGTAAAAACTGAAGGAGTTTGAATGGTGTACCGATACGGCTCAACCCGTATCGATACGGTTTTAACGGGATTTTTAATTCAAAGTGTTTTAAATGTTTTCGACCGTTGGTATCAGTTGTTAGGTAACTAACATTTAAAGTGCCAGTTGTCCCGTATCGAAACGGAGACTTCCAGTGAGCTAAGTTGGGAAAAAGGTATCGATACGGTTTCTTCCGTATCGAAACGGTCCCTGTCCCGTATCGATACACTTACACACTTTTCGATACGCCCTCTTTATTATGTGCAACGGCTCTTTCTGTTTTGAGACAAGTATCGATACGAGTCTTCGTGTACCAACGGCTATAATCAATACCCTAACCACCCAAACAGCTAGAATTGATAGAGGAGGTATAAATTGAAGCTCATTGAAGACCAGCAACCACTATTGCATCAAAGAAAAACATCAAAGCAAAAATCCAACCTCAAGTGTGCCTATTTTCCAATTTCTTGTAAACCCCAAATTGAGTTGTATTTAATTCCTATTCTATCTTCAAATTTGGGTTGAGTGTTGTACTTCAAGGGGCAATATTGTATTTGAGAGATATCTTTCTTGCCCAATTTCTTCTTTGTTTATTTGTGAGGGGTTGGTCAAATTTTGTGTAGAAAATTTGACCGGTTGTGTAAAGGTTACCTCCTAAGCCTTGAAAAGGGGAAGAACAAATTAGTGAATTGTTGCAAATCCTTAGTGGTAGCTAAGGTAGTGGATGTAGAGTTCATTTGGAACTTGAACCACTCTAAAATCCTTTGTTCTTCATTTTTAGCTATCCTTTCACTCCAACAAAATTTTAAAATCCCAATTCACCCCCTCTTTGTCTTGATCAATCCATCGATCCACTCAACAATTGGTATCAGAGCCTACCTCTTTGAAGGATTAACAACCACAATAAGAGTTCCTAGGAAGAGTGTGATCATCCAAAAATCAAGCCATGACATCTACCTCCAGATCTAGCATGTACGAGTCTCAATCCACTACAAAACCACCATTCTTCAACGGTAACAACTATCCATTTTGGAAGAACCGGATGCACCTCTTCATCAAGTCCAACGATTACTTGGTTTACGATGTCATTGAAGATGGTCCCTACATTCCATTGAAGAGAGATGATGAAGGAAAGTTGGTTCTAAAGAAGAAGATCGAGATGAGTGAAGATGAGAGGAAGAAGATCCAAATAAATGACAAAGCTCTTCACATGCTCTTTTGTTCTTTCGGTCCCAATATCTACTCCAAAGTCTCCTTCATTGAAAGTGCCAAGGAAGTGTGGGATACTCTAGAGACCACCTATGAAGGAACCAATGATGTGAAGGAGACCAAGATTGGAATTCTCAATCTTAGTTATGAGAATTTCAAGATGGAGCCCGACGAAATGGTGCCCAAGATGTTCTATCGCTTCTCAACCATCGTCAACGGGCTTAAGGGCTTTGGAGAGACAATCCCGGAAGACAAGCTTGTTCGAAAGCTACTCTACTCACTTCTCGAATCTTGGGATGGGAAGAGAACCGCCATCATTGAGGCCAAAAACTTGAAGACTCTAAAACTTGATGAGCTAGTGGTTCTCTCCTTACTCATGAAATAATGAAGCAAGGAAGGGAAGATGAAAAGAAGAAGGAAGATAAAATAGTGGAGAAGCTAGAGGTAGAAAAGAAGAAGAGAATGGGAGTGTCTCTCAAAGCTTCATTACTTGAGGAGAGCTCTTCTAGTGAGGAGGATGACCTTGAAAAATTGGCTATGATAGCCAAAAGGTTCTCTCGATTCATGAGGTCCAACCGTGGAAGGAAGATTCAAAGAAAGATGGACTTCAAGGGTAAAATCAAAGAAGAAGAGAGGGATCAAATCATTCGCTACGAGTGCAAAAAGCCCGATCACATTCGTTCGGAGTGCCCTCAACTCAAGAAGAAGGGCTTTGAGAAGAAGAAGAAGCTCAAAGCCAAGCTTGCTACTTGGAGTGATGAGGAGTCATCTGAGGATGACGAACAAGAAGTGGTCAACCTTTGGCTCATGGCACTTGAGGAAGATTCCTCCATGGTAACCTCTAACTCATCATCTTTTGATTTTACATTTGATGAATTACATGATGCATATGATGAGTTGCAAGAGGTTTATGATGAGTTAGTTGAGAAATACAAAGAGTCGGTCATTAGAAATAAGAAAATTATTTCGGAATTAAATGATAAAATGACTCACTTTCTCAAGCTAACTTAAAATTTGAGAAAAAAGATTTTAGGTTTGAAAGATGAACTTAAATTCCTCCAAGATGAAAATGTAAACCTAAATAATCTTCTTTCTCAATGCAATAGTGAACACCAAAAGGTGTTAGATGAGCTTAACAAGCTCAAAGAGTCTTTTAAAAATGTTGGTAATGTTAAGCATGAAAAAGGTGAATCATCTAAAACAACCAACCTAGGAAAAAGACTAATAACTACAAACAAAATAGTTTCCCTAGACATAATAGAACTAAGAAGATTAGAAGTGTATGGGTTCCTAAGGAACTTGTCAAATCTAATAATATTGTTGCTATGTCACCTTGGATTCCTAAGGGAACCAAGCTATTGGGAGCTAACACTCGTGGACCCAAAATGATTTGGGTACCAAAAACAAAAGTTCAATATCTTTGTTTGTAGGGGGAGCGTTGCTACAAGGCCAAAGCACAAAGTCAAAATTCATGGTACCTTGATAGTGGATGCTCGAGGCATATGACCGGAGACAAGAGTAGATTCATGGACTTAAAGCCAAAAAGTGGTGGAGTGGTGACATTTGGTGACAACTCCAAAGGCCACATTAAAGGTATTGGCTCCATAGGTAATCACTCTACTATTCTTATTGAAAATGTCTTGTATGTCGATGGTCTTAAACATAATTTGTTGAGCATAAGTCAATTATGTGATAAAGGATTTAATGTCTTGTTTGATAAAAATGGGTGCAAAATTGTTGACATTAAATTAAATAATATTATGCTCATAGGTCATCGCATATGTAACATTTACATGGTACATTTAGATGACATACATACATCCCATGCATGTTTAGTAGCTCAAAATGAAAATGATGCATGGCTATGGCATAGGAAACTAGGACATGCTAGCATTAGTGTTTTAGAAAAATTAGTTTCCCTAGATCTAGTTAGAGGTTTACCCAAAATTAAATTCTCAAATGATAAAATTTGTGATGCATGCTCAAAGGGTAAACAACATAAGTCATCCTTTAAATCCATTAATGATGTTTCTACAACTAAGTGTTTACAACTTATTCATATGGATTTATTTGGGCCTATTAGGACTATGAGCTTGGGTGGTAAATCTTATGCATTTGTGCTTGTTGATGATTTTTCTAGATTTACTTGGGTTCTATTTTTAAGTACTAAAGATGAGGCTTTAGAAAAATTCATCGCATTTTCAAAATTAACCCAAAATGATCTTAAACATAGAATTTCTCATATAAGAAGTGATCATGGAACCGAATTTCAAAATCTAGGGTTTGAAGAGTTTTTAAATGAAAATGGTATTAGCCACAATTTTTTGGCTCCTCGAACTCCTCAACAAAATGGGGTAGTTGAGAGGAAAAATAGAACTTTACAAGAAATGGCTAGAACCATGCTTTGTGAAAAAAATTTACCTAAATATTTTTGGGCGGAAGCCACAAACACCGCTTGCTACATTGTAAATCGAGTAACGATTAGGCCACTTTTAAAGAAAACACCATATGAGATTTTAAAATCTAAAAAGCCTAACATTAGCTATTTTCATCCTTTTGGTTGCAAGTGTTTTTTTTAAACAATGGAAAAGACAACTTAGGTAAATTTGATGCAAAAAGTGATGAAGCTATTTTCATAGGATATTCCTTAACCTCTAAAGCCTATCGTGTATTTAACAAGAGAAATTTAGTAGTAGAAGAATCTATACATGTTGTATTCGATGATAACCTCCTTCCAAGGAAGGATTCTTGTGATGATGATGATGTAGGAATCATTAATGCCTTTGATAGAGGACAAACTTCAAAGGAGCATGAGATTCCAACAAAAGAAGAGGAAACACAAGATCCACCTCTTGAAGCCTTGTAGGACTTAGCTCTTGAGGAAAAGGAAGTGAGCTACCCAAGGGAGTTCAACTATGTCAAAGGTGGTGAAATCTTGGGTGATCCATCCAAGGGGGTAACCACTAGATCTTCTCTTAAACTTATGAACCATGTTGCATTTATCTCATGCATAGAGCCTAAGAATATAAATGATGCATTAAAAGATGACTTTTGGATTATGGGTATGCAAGAAGAGTTAAATCAATTTGAGGGAAGTAATGTTTGGACATTAGTTGATAGGCCTAGTAATCAATCTACTATAGGAACTAAATGGGTCTTTAGGAACAAACTAGATGAGAGTGGTAACATTGTGAGGAATAAAGCTAGATTAGTAGCACAAGGTTACACTCAAGAAGAGAGAATAGATTTTGATGAAACCTATGCACCCGTAGCTAGAATGGAAGCGATTATGATGTTGCTTGCATATGCATGTTATCATGATTTCAAGCCTTTTCAAATGGATGTTAAAAGTGTATTTTTAAACGGTTTTATAAATGAGGAAGTGTATGTGGAACAACCACCGGGTTTTGAAGACTCAAAATTTCCAAATCATGTTTTCAAACTTACTAAAGCTCTTTATGGTTTAAAACAAGCTCCTAGAGCTTGGTACGAAAGACTTTGAAACTTTTTAATTGAAAAAGGTTTTGAAAAAGGGAAGGTGGACACTACACTTTTCATAAAAAAGGTATAAAAATGACATCTTAGTAGTACAAATTTATGTTGATGATATTATTTTTGGATCTACTAACGAATGTCATTGCAAAGAGTTTGCTAAGTTAATGCAAGGTGAATTCGAGATGAGCATGATGGGGGAGCTCTCATTCTTTTTGGGACTCCAAAGCAAGCAAAGGAAGGATGGCACCTTCATAAATCAAGCAAAGTACATCAAGGATATGCTCAAGAAGTTTGGCTTGGAGAATGCAAAGCCTCAAGCCACACCTATGAGCTCATCTACAAAGCTTGACAAAGATGAAGGAGGTAAGTGTGTTGACTCTAAGCTTTACCGTTCTATGATTGGATCATTGCTTTATCTTACTGCATGTAGACCAGATATCTTGTTTAGTGTTTTCTTATGTGCTAGGTTTCAAGCTAGTCCTAGAGAGTCTCACCTTATAGCCGTTAAGAGAATCTTTAGGTACCTTAGAGATACTCCTTGTTTAGGTCTTTGGTACCCTAGAGACTCCACCTTCAACCTTCATGCTTATTCGGATGCAAATCATGGGGGGTGTAAAATTAATAGGAAGAGTACTTCGGGAACATGTCAATTCTTAGGTAGCATGCTCATATCTTGGTTCTCTAAGAAACAAAATTGTGTAGCCTTATCTACCACCGAAGCCGAGTACATATCCTTAGGCAGTTGTTGTGCTCAAGTCCTTTGGATGAAGCAACAACTCTTAGATTATGGTATTAAAGTTGAAACCATACCCCTTAAGTGTGATAACACTAGTGCCATATGCTTAACTAAAAATCCCATCCAACACTCTAGAACCAAACATATAGAGATAAGGCATCATTTCATTAGAGATCATGTCCTTAAGGAAGATGTTGTTATAGAGTATGTTGACACCTTAAACCAACTAGCGGACATCTTTACAAAGCCTTTAGATAAAGAGCGTTTTGTTCCCTTAGGAGAGAGTTAGGTCTAACTAGCCTTCCTTGACCCTTTAGAACCCTTTTTAAAGTTAAAATCGATTGATCTTGTGAAATTGCATGTAAATGTGTTGTAGCTCTTGAAAATATCCATGTTTATAGCTAGGGGAGTATGTTTCTGTTAAAATATGCTTAGAACTGCTCATTCATCATTTGTATTCATTTAGGAGATGTTAGAATCGAACTTTTGGTTGTTCTTTAGGCCTAAAAGGTATTTCTGGGCATAGGGTATCGATACGGCCTTAAACGTATCGATATGAGTTCTGTATTAGCTTCCCAGACTTCATTTTGCCTAAAACAGGTATCGATACGGTTAAACCCGTTTCGATACGAGCAACAATCGTTTCGATACTGATTATATCCGTTTCGATATGATCCTCCAACGGGCATTTTAAATAAAATTACTCTTTTACCCCCCGTATCGATACACCCTCAGGCGTATCGATACGCGATTGCGCAGACAGCTATCAATTGGCATTTAAGAGTTCAACTTTTACCAAAATAGAATTTTCTCAAAACCATAAAAACCCTAGCCGTTTTCACTCTATAAATAGCCTCTCTTTCCCTCATATATTCACACCTCAACTCAAAATCTCAAGAGGGTTTTCAAAATCAAGCAAAGCTCTTAAGCTTTTCATCAATTGAGTGCTAAGCTCTTCTCTGATTCCTCTCTAATCAATATCTAGGTAAAACTCTTTCTTTTTCTTTTATTTTTTCTTTAATTTTTCGTTTCAAATTTTCTCTTGTTTTTTTGTTTTGTCTTCTCAAACCAAAATCTCTTTTCAATTTTATATATATATATATATATATATAATTTTTTAACCTTGATTATTGGTTTTCAATGAGTTGAATGAAGACAACTTAATGCATAAACTGTTTTTAAATCCTTTTCTAGTTTATGGCACCTCCTAAAAAGAGAACACAAGTTAGTGAAGCGGGTGAAGGATCAAATACCGGAGGTGGTGCTCGTCCGAATCTCACTCATATCTATCAACACTCCTTTAAGTCCCCCGGAGAACTCACCTATTTTTGCCAATTTCAAAACTATGAGATCCATCCGGAGAGGGTAATCTCTATTCCTTTTCTTAACTCGAAGCATTTCAAATTTGAATATCTACCTTTGTTCCAAGAATGGAAGTTTATGGATTTTCTCACTATACCCGGATTTTTCTTTCACGTTCTGGTTTTAATCTTTTATGCTAATGCCAAGTGTTGTGCCAATCGAGATGGTGTTGTTACGGCCGTTAACTCTCATCTTATGGGTAAAAAGGTCACTATATATGTTAAATCTATTTGTGAGGTATTTAAATTGGAGGATGAAGGCTATGATGATGAGAATGCTCTTGGCCATGTTCTAAGTGGTTCCGTTACCGCCCTTAATGCTCAGGATCAGATCCTCCATTTGATGGTTTCTTGGTGGTTTAGGCCCTCGGGAGGGAAGTACTCCACTATCCGCCAAGTAGATGATTTTTGGATTCGATGCTTCCGTGAGAGAAAACGTCCGAACCTTGCACGTGTTATGTTTGCGGAGATCGTCTATCTTGTGCAACATCGCCACACCACACTTGTCACTTCCTTCACCTATGGCACGACCTTGAGTTACTTCTTCCAACAAAAGGAGATAGATTGCTCGCATGACTACCCAACTCCCCTCACCGGTCCTATCGATGAAAGATCTCTTGCAAGGGGTAAGTTCCATTACTTTAATGGTAGTTGGCTTCATCTATCCGAGCTACCTAGTGAGGCCGCGGAAAAATTTGCTAATCCTCAAGTTGAACAAGTTCCTCCTCCACCTTCCATGTACTCCCTCATGACTTATCTCAATAAGCAATTCACGGGTTTGCACACGGGAATGGCTTCAATCGATCAAGTTATGAATTCAGGATTTACCGCTATTGATACAAGGTTTACAAGCCTTGAAGATCGGATGAGGAACGTGAAGACTCAACTAGCTTAGCGGGCTACTATCGTTGGTTTGTAGAAGGATTTTCTAAGATAGCTGCTCCGTTGAAGACATTGTTACAAAAGGATGTTAGATATGAGTGGACAGAAGCGAGACATATGGCTTTTGATCGTTTGAAAGATGCTTTGACTAGAGCACATGTAGGATGAGAGAGTTGTTGCATATGCATCGAGACAGTTGAAGACTCATGAAAAGAACTACCCCACGCATGATATTGATTTAACCACTGTTGTGTTTGCTTTGAAAGTGTGGAGGCACTATTTGTATGGTGAGAAATGCACAGTGTATACCGATCACAAGAGTCTGAAGTACTTGATGTCTCAGAAAGAGTTGAATCTCCGATAGCGTAGATGGGTTGAGTTATTGAAGGACTATGACTTACTATTGAGTACCATCTAGGTAAACCCAATGTGGTAGCTGATGCATTGAGTATGAAAGTGGTTGTTGAGCTTCGAGCGATGTTTGCTAGGTTAATCTTGTTGCATGATGGTGGATTGATCGTAGAATTGCAAGTGAAACCTTCGCTAGAACAGTTGATCCGTGAGAAATAGTTGCAAGATGGTTCTTTGGCTTCACATGTTCAGGATATTGTAGAAGGTAGACCGACCGAGTATAATTTCAGTAATAATAGTGTTTTGTATTTCAAAGATAGAGTTGTTGTGCCTAAAGATGCCGATTTGAGACGCACCATTTTGAATTAAGCACATACTAGTCCGTTTGCTATGCATCCAGGTAGCATAAAGATGTACCGAGATTTGAAAAATGATTATTTATGGGTTGGTTTGAAAAAGGATGTGGCTGAATTCGTAAGTAAATGCATGGTTTGTCAGCGAGTGAAGGCCGAACATTAGTTTCCGTCAGGATTGTTACAGCCTTTACGGATTCCAGAATGGAAATGGGAGAGGATAACCATGGATTTTGTATCAGGTTCACCGTTGACTCCTTCCCGAAAGAATTCAGTTTGGGTGATAGTTGATCGACTCACCAAGTGTGCACATTTTCTAGCTGTTAACACGACTAATTCCTTGGAAAAATTGGCTGATTTGTATATCCACGAGATAGTGAGATTGCATGGTGTACTGAAATCGATAGTATCAGATAGAGATCCGAGGTTCACATCGAGGTTTTGGGATTGCTTGCATAGTTCTTTGGGTAGCCGATTGAATTTCAGTACCTCGTATCATCCTCAGTCAGATGGTCAGCAGAGCGAGTAATACAAGTGCTTGAGGATATGATGCGTTGTTGTGTTATTGATTTCTAGGGTTCGTGGGAGAAACACCTGCCGTTAGTTGAGTTCACTTATAACAACAACTATCAGGCCATTGTTCAGATGGCACCATATGAGGCGTTGTATGGTATGAGGTGTAGAACTCATGTTTACTGGGCAGAAGCTGGTCGGAAATTAGTATCATTACCTGATATGCTTAAGGGTGTTGAGTGTGTAAAAGTTCTATATTTTACCCCCTATTTAATCCATATTTCTACTGCATTCAAGCATATTTCATTGCATTTAGGATAGATTTCATTCATACATCACAATTATATTGAATGGCACAGTTTCTACTGAAATTGGTTGCTTTTGCAGGTAGCTGTTGTAGCAGATGAAGGGCAGTGGAGGAGCAGAGCTGGAACAGTGGACTGCAGCTGAGAAGAAGAATGTTGCCATGGCCGCTGCCGTGGCAGCCAAGGACGACAGCAATGGTGAAGGGAAGAAGTGAAGTGGACCTCGACAGAAAGAGGAAATTAAGCCGGTCTGTCGTGGAGCACTATTATATTTTTCTGAGCCCTAGATCAGAATGAAGGCCAAGCCCAAAGTTCAAGGAAGAAACTCCAAGCAAGAAGGAAGGACGAATTAAAGACATAAACTCTGAAGATTTAGTCTTTAATAGAGTTGCACTTTAATTTAAACTTGTATTCTTGCCATATTAGAAAACTTGAACCCAAGGCCTATATAAAGGCATGTAATTCGACCTAGGAAAGGACATCATATTCTCTAGCCATCTTCCCCTAAACCCTAGTCGTTTTCCCCTTCTCATCATGTTCTAAACTTCCCCTAGGGCAAAGGGTTGATTCTGTAAAGTAGTTGCAAGGATTGCATTGTTTTAGGATTTTTTCTGTTCAATAAAATAGACTTTAAGTTTGCTTATTCTGGTTTTCAACATCTTGCAAGAGTATCGGGAGAGCATTGTGATATTACACATTTACTTAATATCGGGAGAGTTAAGTATACGAAAGGAATAAGTACGGGTTCTCCAGTTTATGATTGAACTATCTCGGACCTAGGGATAGGACGAGGTTAAGTGGCTAAGGAAGAATTTAACAACATCGATGTTCATCCTTCGATTCACGCCGGGAGGTATCATCAAAGACATGTTCATCGACAGACTTGGACCTAGGGATAGGCCAAGGCACAACAAGGATTCTTGCCAAGCTTGAAGTACTGAGTTATGTGCTCGCTGCCGCGACAACAACAGATCGCTGTTGCAGCAGGTGCTGCCGCGACAAGCGCTACGACAGAACAGAGAAGTCCTAGACAGTGCAAACACTTGCACTACGAAGCAGATCAATACCGGCCCATTCTTTACTCTGAATATTTTCATCCTTTATTTCCAGTTCTCTTTATTATTTCGTGACAAACAATTAAACTATTTCTTTTCCCTCTCGTGCAGCAATCTAAGGTTAAAGCTATTAGCCCAGTCCATGTGGAGATGATATCCGATACTTACGTATCACTTTACTACTTTCGTCGTGTACACTTGCACTACATTGCGATAGACACTTTTACACGCAACAAGTTTTTGGCGCTGTTTCCGGGGACTGGCAACATATCTTGACCCTATCTTTTACTGCACTGCTTTTATTTTTCTGTTTTTACTTGGATTGTTCACCCTGTGCTTTTCACAAGGTCTTTTGTTTGCTTATGCGCAGATCTCAACATGGCAAAGAACCTGTAACCCCCTTAACCCGGCCCAGACGGTTGAACCGAATTAAGAAGTTTACACGAGGAAAACCAAAGTCAATCCGAAAGTCAACGTTGATTAACGACCCTTTTTTTTCTTTTTAAACTTGTCTAGATGCTCATTAACCCTAGGTGTGTTCACAACAACGTCATACCCAAAGATCATAACCATCAGAGAACATTCAGGGACCCAATTGCACAAATTACAACTTTAGGGACCAAACTGTAAATTCTGGGAATTACAGGGACTTAACCCAATTAAAAGTTACCAATATGAAATTAGTCATGTTTCATGCTTCACTGCCAAATTTCAGCTCAAACGGACATCCAGAACTCATACAATTGTAAAAAACATGTTTTAGGACCAAAACGCAAACATTTCGAAACACATAACCGCCAATGTCAGCCCCCAACGGTCAGGTGTTCCAAAACAGGGAGAACCTGTTTCGAAACGCGAGGCCGTTCCGCAACGTGTTCCGAAACGGGGACTGGCAGTAGCATATCCGTTTAGGAACGGTTCCTCCCGTTTCGAAACGCCCTGGCCATAACAGGCCCCTGTTCCGAAACGGTAGCGATCGTTCCGAAACGACCTGCCCAGATTGCAGCAACCTTGCTGGTTAAACACAACATTGACCCACCAAACATGCTCCAAAAGCAACCAAATCACACCAGCAAACCATTCAACATATAAGGAACATAAATGCATCAAAACTAGATTCATGATCACCCCTAGGTGCACCAACACATTTAACACATTCAAAGCTCAATCATGCTTTTAAACAAAGAGCATAACATAGCAACTTAAGCTCAAGATGATTCAAACATTACAACATTAATCCACATGATTCAAAAACATAAACCATACATGTCCAACATACACAATCTCATGAATCATCAACATAGAGATTCTTTCCCCCCATTGCCTTTATTATCTATAGCTATTAACCGAGACATACATCTCAAATGGAGTCATCCTTGAATCCCTTGCTTCTCGCTGTCCAAACTTCAAATATCTGCATTGATGGACAAAAAGGAGCGTAAGCATTTAATGCTTAGTGAGGAATGCTCAAAATCAAAACACCATCAATGCAGCGAATCATAAAACCACTTTTAAAAGCAACTCGATTTCTTAAACCAAAGCCTTGTTTGAAAACCCCTTTTCAACAACGTGCTTAAAACCATGCATTGCTCAATCATGAAAACCAATCCTTAGCTTAGAAAGCTAAGCAAGCCTTTTCAACACATAAACTTGCAAATCCATCAATTTAACCATTCCATGCATAAACATCAAATGCAAAGTTAAATTCAAAACCTTGGAAACCACTTCCACTTCACATCATACCTTCCTTATACTTGATTATCTTTTCAAGCAAGAAGCCTTTTAAAACCTTTTAATCATTCAATCCAACACATGCATTAAATAGATGCACAAATGAACCACATCATCAACATTTACATCATATGCCTTTAAAAACAAGTCTTAGCAAGACTTCAATGCACTAAAGAGATCTCATGCACACATGCACCATCCTCAATAGATAATCAACACTTGTTCAAACTAACAAGTACACATGCATTCACAATACATTAAGCAAATCTCATGCAACCATGCATCAATTCAAGCATCTCATGCTTCATTATATTCAAGGACATTATATTGGCTTCCAAGTGATCAACCAAATCCACTTTTCAACTCAACATCCAATCGGATACGCGGATCACAAGCGTTGTCCCCACGCTTCATACACCCTACCAATCCAAGGTCCCCAAATGGACTTTTAAACACCATTTGACCTTACCATTCACAAGGTTCCCATGTATGGACTTTTAAACACCATACAACCTTAACTTTCACAAGGTTCCCATGTATGGACTTTTAAACACCATACAACCTTAACTTTCACAAGGTTCCCATGTATGGACTTTTAACCACCATACAACCTTAACTTTCACAAGGTTCCCATGTATGGACTTTTAAACACCATACAACCTTAACTTTCACAAGGTTCCCATGTATGGACTTTTAACCACCATACAACCTTAACATGCACAAGGTTCCCATATATGGACTTTTAAACACCATATAACCTTAGCATCACCGATTGGTAGTTGTATAACATCACTAACGAGATCCGGGACACCCTATACAAGATCCACACATGGACTTTACACCACCATTGTGATCTTAACAAGCACAAGGTCCACCAATGGAATTTTAACCACCATTATTACCTTTGCTTACCCAAGGTCCTCGAATGGGATTCCAATCACCATTATAACCTTAACCATCTCGTTAGGATACTTGGATGGAGTTTACCGGTTCACACTTAACCACTCCACATCCAAGGCGACTTTATTCACGGTGCACCCAATTCTATAGCCGGCTAACTATATCCGATCAAAGAACCAAGAACCACTTACATCACTTGCCAATATATCCATCTTACCACATTAATCCTTTAATTCACATGCATAACCGTAATGCAAAATTCATCATTTACCATCATCAATTCACTGTTTTTAAAGCATTACACAAAGCCATTAAACAACATGCAACACCATGCATCAAAACCACAATTTCCATGTACAAAACCAAGGATCTCTTACCTTGAGCATCCTTCACATATGGCTTTCAAAACCAGCATTAAACCATGCTAAAACATGCTTCCAAACATAATTTAAAACATGCAAATCATATGCATTGCAACCATCAATCACAATTGCTTAAAAAGCCAATTCACAACACAAACCAAGAGCGAAAATCCATTTACTTACTCTTGAGCTTAGCAAAGTTGTTTAGACTTAAACTAAGCTCCCAAACCTTCAAACCTTGGTTTAAAAGCTGAAAACCCAACTTCACTCACCGATACACAAAACAAGGCTAGCCAACAAGCCTTCCAAGCATCCGAAACCTTCCACACCACCTCAAATGCTCACGGATCTTCCTCCCCTGTTTCAAGCACATAACAACAGAAGATTAATGCATCATTATGCAGTAAAAACACCAGCAACACAACTAAACTCGCGAAATCACCACCAAACACTTCCGAAACTTAACCTAGCCAAGATCCATCACTTCTAACCATTTTTAAACATCAATTTGACACCTCAAAACACTGCCCAAACAGATCACACGAAATTTCACCAAAAATCACCAAATCTTGCATTTTAAAGCCACAATCAAGATTACCATTGTAAAACCTTTAATAAATCATAATTCAAGGATTGAGAACTTGGGAATTTCAGTAAAGAACTGAGAGTTTAGAGGAGAAGGACGTTCTTACCTCCAAACTTGAGTTTCTCCCTTTTTGGAACCAAAATCTTGAAAATTCCACTTAGCAAATGGTGAGGTTTTGTTGAAGAAATGATTAGAGATCAAAAGAGAATTGAAAAGAGATGTTTAGGTGACAAAATCAGAAGAAAATCTCTGGAGAAAAGATGTTTGGGTTGAGAGAAAATGAGGGAAAAGAAAATAGAAGATTGAGAGAAAAGTTAGTTAGAAGATGACAAAATATCTTCCCTCCACTTTTCTTTTATTTAAAAACCATTTAATAAACCTTTAATATTTTAGAAAAATCTGGAGAAACTCCCATTGGGTAAATAGCTCCTTAAAGATTCAAAGTTTCAATCCTTTCTAAAACAGTCACGCAACTTTCAAAAATTACATTTTGGTCACTAGCCAAAATGTCACCCTTCCCAACCTCATTTTGTAAAATTGATTTCACAGTTCACTTATATATATTAAAAGAGGATTTTAGGACATTTTCCCATATTTTTAATGCAACCCGAACTAGGCTTTCCTAATTTCACCTTTATATATTCGAACCGCACCCGATCGGTCCGGTCCAAACCCAAAACTTCCAAGCCCAAAACCGGGGCGTTACAGAACCTGAGCACAAATTAGACCCTGAAATCGAACGAACGTGCAACCTCAGGAACCGAGTCCGCCTCCTAGTAGCAAGAAACGAATACTTGGAGGAATAGTTAGAAGCAATGGTAAACGGAAGACAAGAAGATGGGAGGAACAACCAAAGGAAACCCCAAGATCCTAACGACCAAATCGGTGATGAAGGAAATGAACGACCTGTCATTCCTCCTGCTGCCGCTGCTGCACGTCGGACCTGCCGCGATTTCATGATCAATGATCATGTGGAATTAGAGACCACCCTGCCTGATGTAGAAGCTAAAAATTTTGAGCTGAAACCTGTCATGTTCGGCATGATTAATAACGCTGGCCAATTTAGTGGTGCTGCTACAGAGGATGCTAGAGAGCATTTAAAAACTTTCCAGGAAACATGTGGTTCGTTTAGACTACCAGGAGTAAATCCGGAGATATTGAGGCTTCGATTATTCCCTCATTCATTGAGGGACAGGGCGAAAACTTGGTGGAATAAACTAACGTCGGGTTCAATACGAACTTGGGCAGATTTAACTCGTGAATTTTTGTCTCATTTTAATCCTTCACATTTATCTGAGCGATTACGTAACGAAATTGCTACTTTTCAACAGGAAGATGACGAGCCAATGCACGAGGCATGGGATAGGTTTACCACTCTATTGAGGAACTGTCCGATGCATGGATTCCCCGTTTGGAAACATGTAATTAAGTTTTATAATGCTGCCAACGTACAGACTCGAATGAGAATTGATTCAGCAGCGAATGAATTGTTGTTGGACAAAGACCCAGATGAAGCAATGGTAGTATTGAAAAACCTGGCAAAAAACGAGGAACAGTTTCCTACAGCAAGAAGAGGGGGTAAACGAGTACTAGCTGTGAAAGACTATGAGGCTGATAATTCCTTAAAAACACAAGTGGAATATCTCACAAAAGCAGTGGAAAAGCTCTTGAAGAAAGATTCAAAACCTGTCTACTCTGCTGAAGAGGTATGTGAAACTTGCGCTGGGAATCACAGTTCGGAAGATTGTCCGCTACAGTTAGAGGAAGGGATGTATGTTGGGAACTACAATAAGCAGAACTACAATTCCAACAACTACAATCCCAACTGGAGGAAAGACCCTAAGTTCTCTTGGAGAAACCCTAACAATGCCTTGAACCCTCAAGCACAGAACACTCAAAATCGGGGGACACCTAGAATTCTGACACGGTAGCAAGTGCAACAGCAGCCGCAACAACCACAGGCAGCCACACCAAGCATACTGGAACAAACCTTGGCCACATTTATGTCACAGACAGGAACTTATATAGCAACCATGGATCACTTCGTCAAAAAGACTGAGTCGTTCATGGATAAAATAGAGATGCAGATGGCCAATCATGAAGCTACTCTAAAGTCATTGGAGACACAGATGGGTCAGGTTTCCCAGCATATTATGCCAAGGCAGAACGGAGGATTCCCTAGCGATACTAAAGTCGCTAGAAAACCCACACATAAGCAGTGCAAGGCGATCACAACCAGAAGTGGGAAGAAGTTACCAGGGCCAGAGAAAGAAGCTGAAACAGTTAAGAAATCAACCCTAGAATCAACTGCCGAGAACGGCTCCTCACAACTAGAAGTCGCTACAAAACCCACACATGAGCAGTGCAAGGCGATCACAACCAGAAGTGGGAAGAAGTTACCAGGGCCAGAGAAAGAAGCTGAAACAGTTAATAAATCAACCCTAGAATCAACTGCAGATGACAAACAACTTGCTGCCGATGAACCTGTCACGACAGCAGAAGGGACAGAGGAGAAGGATGAAGACTATCGTCCCCCACCTCCTTTTCCACAGTGGCTATAGAACTTGAAACAGGAATCCCAGCTTAAGAAAATCTATGATATTTTTAAGCAGGTCCACATCAATATTCCGCTGTTAGATGCTATCAAGGAGATGCCTGGTTATGCCAATTTTCTCAAGGATGCCATGTCAAAGAAATCCAGACTTGTGGAATTAGAGACGGTTAAAATGACAGAAGGATGCATGACTATTCTGCACAAGCATCCGCCCCAGAAAAAGAAGGATCCTGGGAGCTTCATAATACCGTGCATAATCAGAGATAAATTTGTGGGTAAGGCACTTTGTAATCTAGGTGCTAGTATTAATTTAATGCCAAAATCTGTATTTCAGAAATTAGGTATTGGACGAGCACGACCCACAACAGTTATGTTCCAGCTGGCAGACCGCTCTTACGTGAAACCGGAAGGGAAAATTGAAGATATTCTGGTAAGAGTGGATAAGTTTATTTTTCCTGCTGACTTTCTTGTTTTAGATTGTGATGCAGATGAGAATGCACCAATCATCCTGGGGCGACCCTTCTTAGCCACAGGAAGATCACTGATTGATGTAGAGAAGGGAGAACTCACTATGAGAGTGAATGATCAAGAGATCAAGCTGAATGTTCTCCAAGCAATAAAGCATGCTGATGCAGAGGAAGAATGCAAGGCTATCACTGAAGTTATCCTTGACCAACCCTGCATCAGGTCGGATTGCCATGACATCAAATTTGGCCACTGCCCCAGCAGCCATTTAGAAGACTATCAAGGCAGCGACGCCGACAGCAGCTCCTCAGACTCTGACATATCTGATACTGAAGATCATGAGGAGGTAAACTGGATAGGCAATCGTCCAGGTAAATTATTCGAGCCTCTAAATTATACCTCGAATGAACATATCATCCAAAAGCCATCAATTGTAGAGTCATCTGTTCTAGATCTTAAGCCCCTTCCAGGGCATCTTAAATATGTTTTTCTTGGATTAAATGATACGTTGCCCGTAATCATCTCTTCCAAGTTGATGCAGGAACATGAACAACAGTTGATAAAGATGCTGCAATAGCACAAAAGAGCTATTGGGTGGACGATAGCCGATATCCAAGGCATCAGTCCGGCACTATTCATGCACAAAATCCTCTTAGAGGATGATCATAAGCCGGCCATTGATGCCCAGAGGCGTTTGAATGATGCTATGCGAGAAGTGGTCTGAAAAGAAATTATCAAATGGCTAGACACTGGGATAATTTATGCCATCTCGGATAGTAAGTGGGTGAGCCCGGTGCAGTGCGTTCCTAAGAAAGGAGGAATAACTGTGGTAACCAACGAAGAAAACGAGCTAATCCCAACCAGGACTGTGACCGGTTAGAGGGTTTGTATGGATTACCGAAAGCTTAACAAAGCTACCCGGAAGGACCACTTTCCCCTGCCTTTTATTGATCAAATACTTGATAGATTAGCAGGAAAGCCTTACTATTGTTTTCTTGATGGTTACTCAGGTTACAACCAAATAGCCATTGCACCGGAGGATCAAGAGAAAACAACCTTCACTTGCCCATATGATACTTATGCTTTTAGGAGGATGCCATTTGGACTCTGCAACGCACCAACAACGTTTCAGAGGTGTATGATGGCAATATTCTTCGACATGCTGGAAGACTTCCTGGAGATATTCATGGATGATTTCTCTGTCTTTGGAGACAATTTTGAAAGCTACCTAAGCAACCTACAGAAAGTGCTCGAGAGATGCGAGAAAGCAAACTTAGTATTAAACTGGGAGAAATGTCACTTCATGGTGGATGAAGGGATAGTCCTAGGCCATAAAGTAAGCTGTCGCGGTATAGAGGTTGACAGGGCAAAAATTGAGGTAATTGAAAAACTGCCGCCACCCACCACAGTCAAGGGAATTCGAAGTTTTTTAGGGCATGCTGGTTTCTATCGAAGGTTTATAGCCAATTTTTTGAAGATCACCAAGCCGCTATGTCATCTTTTAGAACAGAACCGTCCCTTCGACTTCAACATTGAATGTACTAAGGCATTCAGAATTCTGAAAGAAAAGCTGGTAACAACCCTAATAGTACAACCACCAGATTGGAAACTACCATTTGAGATCATGTGTTATGCTAGTGACTATGTTGTCGGGGCAGCACTTGGGCAGAGGAAGAACAAGCTCTTCCATGTTATATACTATACCAGCAAAACACTGACCGACGCCCAAGTAAACTACACCACAACGGAGAAAGAACTGTTAGCTGTGGTGTTCTCGATTGACAAGTTTCGTTCATATATACATGGAACGAAGGTCATAGTCCACACAGACCACTCTGCACTAAAGTATCTGTTTGCCAAAAAGGATGCAAAGCCTAGACTGATACGTTGGATTCTGCTACTGCAAGAGTTCGACCTTGAGATCAAGGATAAAGAGGGGACATAGAACCAAGTCGCAGATCACTTGTCAAGATTAGAGAAGGGAAAGAGTCTCCCACCGGACGAGACACACATACTCGAGACCTTCCCTGACGAGCAGTTGTTCTCTGCCATAAGCACTGCCGCGACAGCCACGGCGGCAGGTAAGTTTTCTGAACTCCCCTGGTATGCTGATTTCGTTAATTATTTAGTTAGCGGAATACTTCCTCCTGATCCTAACTATCAAGCTAGGAAGAGGTTCCAAAATGATGTTAAACATTATTATTGGGACGAACCTCTTCTTTTCAAAATGTGTGCAGATCAGATCATCAGGAGGTGTGTACCACAGGATGAACACGAAGCTGTGCTTCATCACTGCCATGCTTCACAATATGGAGGACACCTAGGTGGTAACAAAACTACTGCCAAGGTTTTGCAGTCGGGATTTTATTGGCCATCACTGTTTATGGATGCCCAGGCATTCTACAAAAGCTGTGATAAATGTCAACGGATTGGAAATATCTCTAGAAGACATGAGATGCCACTGCAAAACATTCTGGAAGTCGAGATCTTCGACGTTTGGAGGATTGATTTCATGGGACCTTTTCCAGCATCATGTGGGAACCTTTATATCCTCCTGGTAGTGGACTACGTGTCCAAATGGGTTGAAGCGATCGCTACATAGAAAAATGATGCCAAGACTGTTCAAAGGTTTTTACACAAGAACATATTTTCCAGATTTGGCATTCCCAAGGCGATCATCAGTGATGAGGGGTGGCATTTCGTTAATAGGGTTATAGTTGTTGCCTTAAAGAAATATGGTGTCCAACATCGGATCGCAACAACATACCACCCTCAAACCAATGGACAGGCAGAAATATGAAACAGAGAGGTAAAGAACATTCTTGAGAAGATTGTTAAGCCAACTCGAAAGGTCTGGTCTCTACACCTCAACGATGCACTCTGGGCCTACAGAACAACATTCAAAACTCCATTGGGAATGTCACCCTACCGGCTGATTTATGAAAAAACATGTCATCTACCTATTGAGATAGAGCACAGAGCATACTGGGCCATCAAAGCAGTGAATATGGACTTGGAAAAGGCAGGACAGAAAAGGCTACTCAACTTGAATGAGATCGAAGGAATTCGAGCAATGGCCTATGACAACGCAAGGATTTACAAGGACAAGGCCAAGAAGTGGCATGACAAGAAATTGCTGCCACGACAGTTCTGCCCAGGGCAGCTTGTGTTGTTGTTCAACTCTAGGTTGAAACTCTTCCTAGGGAAGCTGACATCTAGGTGGTCCGGCCCATTCCAAGTGGTGCAAGTTTTTCCCCATGGTGCCATCACAATCAGATCTTTAAAGGATGGGCACCAATTTAAAGTCAACGGACAGAGATTAAAGCATTATCAGGGGACTGAAGCCCCAAGAATGCATGAAGTGGTTACTTTAGGAGATGCCCCTCATGGCATCCCTAATTTAACATAATTTTATTTATTAATTATTATTTATTATATATCTATAAGGTAATTAGAAATATTTTATTAGGAACTAAGTTTTTATTTTATTATTTCAGGAAATAAAGGAGACAAGGAGAAGAGAAGAAGTGAATTCAGCCCTCCATCTTTCCACCAGCCCAAAAAGCCCAAAATAGGAGCCTGTCGTTACAGCTGCCGTGACAGACGCGGAAAATTCAGCCTGTCAACACACTGACGCGACAGACACACAAACGCGTAACAGACGCGCAGAAGACACGGAAACGCGTGACAGACGCGTCAGAAACCGCATAACAGCTGGCCCCGTTATTCGTGCCTACCGTTACAGCTCCAATGGGAAGCAAACCCCTCCTCTATATAAACCCCGCTTTACTATTCATTTTTCACTCACTCTTTCTCTCTCTACTTGTTTCCTCTCTAGAATTTCATTTGCTTTCATTTTCTTTCTACAGTTCCTTGCAATATGAGTACCAAAAACACCCGTCGTAGTGCTGCCTCAGGATCTGCCCCAGCAGCAACCACTCCCAGCTCCTTCCAGGCCAGAGACATGTGGGAGGAGAAAGGCTTCATCTATACCACACGAACGGAGAATCTTGGGCTAAAACCATTTATAGCCCGTAAGATCAGAGCCCTGCAGTGGCAGATGTTTGCTGAGCAGCCGGATGAGATGAACGTCACTTTAGTTCGTGGGAAGGAGGTACCCTTTGAGCCAGAATATATCAACACCCTTTATGGGTTCTATGTTGGTAGAAGGGAGGATGGCCACCAGAGGTTTGTGGAGAGCTTGGAGGCAGCGGATTACGATGCTGTCATGGCAGAACTCACCGAGGAAGGCACCGAATGGAATACCGATCCCAAACACCCAAGGACGGTGAAACGAGTTTAGCTTACCCCCGAAGCCAAGCTGTTGAACGCATTTGTTAAAAAGAGGATTATGCCCTCTACACACAACAACACGGTAGACCAACCAAGGTTAGCTCTCATCCATTCAATTTTAAACGAGAGGCCTATTAACGTTGGTAGATACGCTCGGGAGGGAATATTGGATTGCGCGTATCGGCCATCAGGACCCCTTGTGTTCCCCTACCTCATAACAGCCCTATGCCGTGGCCACAACGTACTTGAAGCTACAGAGGATTTGAGAGTCTGAGGAAAAGGATGGACGGAAAGAAACGTCCCCGTCTTAATGGAGCTGAAAGCTGCCACTCCCCTGTCATCCTTCGACCCCACTGCCGTGGCAGGTGAGACGACAGAGCCCACACAGACAGTGCATGCCGCCATAGAACAACGGCAACCCACTGCAGCAGCTCCCCCAACAGACTCCTCAACCCAAATCCTTGCTGCCCTACAGAAAATGGAGGAACGACAGCTGGGCCTGATGAGCTTCATCTGAGACTTCACCACAGCTACGGTACATTTCATTAAAACCAATCTTAATTTCCCTGATGTACTGTTTCCTGCCTTCCCCGACCATTATTTTTCTGCCCCCACACCTGCCCATACCCCTACCCCTGCTGCCACACCGAGAACACCGTCTGCCGCGTCCACCCCAACCCCGGCCACAACAGCTGTAGGCGGTAGCCACACCACACCAGTCTCTGCCAGGGGAACCAAGAGAAAGGAACCTTTGTCCGACCTTGACGCGTATATAGCTGGTTTCTCCTCTTCCTCAATTTGGGAGGAATCCGACGGCGAACCCTCTGTTAAAAGGAATTTTTCCAAAGAGTTCACCCAAATGAAGCGGCAGAAACCAAACACCGGAGTCGGAACATCCAACCAAGGAAAATCTGACAGCGGCAGCAGTAGTAGCAGCAGCAGCTCTTCCGAGGAGGTTCAGGTGCTGGAGAAACCACCCCATATTTCACCTACCCGCATCCTGCCTCCGAGGGAAGCCAAAAACAAGAACACCTCTGCCTCTCCCAGCCATCTACCGGCACCAACAAGGAAAGTCACTGCTCGCCGGCAGGTTCAGATCAGCAGCAGCATCAGCAGCGACGACAGCGCTTAAAATTTAAGTTTCTTTTCTTATATTTGTTGTCTGCTATTTTGCTATATTTGTGATGTCATTTTTATTTTCTTTTTATCATTCTGTCATTTGCATTGAAGGCAATGCAACCCTTGAGTTTGGGGGTGGCATCGCTCCATTAATGAAGTGTCTCTAAGTTTATAAATTGTATCTATTATTTAGTTTATTTTTGCTTAAAAAAAATAATTTTGAAAAATTTGGCTTAAGTCTTTGAACTGAACTTACCTGTCGTGACAGCCTCTGTCGTGGCAGTGCCTTTAGGATAGTTTTAGGAGCAGTTTAGAGCCTTACTATAGTTCTGATTCTCAAACACCCTTTGTGACTTTTATACTATCTAGAACTCTACTGGTGAACTAGAATAGGAGAAGCTTAACACTTGAAACGCCTCTAGAGGTGCCTAACACTGGCTCTAGGAAAAGAAGTTAAAGAAAAATAGACTTAACACCTAGAGGTGCCTGAAACCGACTCTAGAAAGTTAGCTAGAGGTGCCCGAAACAGGCTCTAGTCAAACTTAAACTAAGAAAAGAGAATCGAGTCTAAACAAAAACTAAAGGAGCCTAAGAATTGCCTCCAAAAAGATGAAAGATGGCATAAAATTCAAGTTAGAAGCTTAGCTATTCTAGTAAACTAAGGGAGTCTAGGCATATAATGGTTCACAAAACATGCACACACTACACAAGAATAATAGCATGGTTCCGAATGAACCCTGAATTATTCGACAAGGTGTTGCTTACAATAGGGAACGCATGGTAGGTAATGAAAGGTTCATTGTTTTAAGCCAAACAAAATTTTTTAGGTCTTAATTGCTTGAGGGCAAGCAAAAACTTGAGTTTGGGGGTGTGTTGAGTGTGTAAAAGTTCTATATTTTACCCAAATTTAACCCATATTTTTGCTGCATTCAAGCATATTTCATTGCATTTAGGATAGAGTTCATTCATACATCACAATTATATTGAATGGCACAGTTTATACTTAAATTGGTTGCTTTTGCAGGTAGCTGTTGTAGCAGATGAAGGGCAGTGGAGGAGCAGAGCTAGAACACTGGACTGCAGCTGAGAAGAAGAATGTTGCCATGGCCGTTGCCGTGGCAGCCAAGGACGACAGCAATGGTGAAGGGAAGAAGTGAAGTGGACCTCGACAGAAAGAGAAAATTAAGCTGGTATGTCGTGGAGCACTCTTATATTTTTCTGAGCCCTAGATCAGAATGAAGGCCAAGCCTAAAGTTCAAGGAAGAAACTCCAAGCAAGAAGGAAGGACGAATTAAAGACATAAACTCTAAATATTTAGTCTTTAATAAAGTTGCACTTTAATTTAAACTTGTATTCTTGCCATATTAAAAAACTTGAACCCAAGTCCTATATAAAGGCATGTAATTCGACCTAGAAAAGGACATCATATTCTCTAGCCGTCTTCCCCTTAACCCTAGTCATTTTTCCCCTTCTCATCATGTTCTAAACTTCCCCTAGGGCAAAGGGTTGATTCTGTAAAATAGTTGCAAGGATTGCATTGTTTTAGGATTTTATCTGTTCAATAAAATAGACTTCAAGTTTGCTTATTCTGGTTTTCAACATCTTGTAAGAGTATCGGGAGAGCATTATGAGATTACACATTTACTTAATATCGGGAGAGTTAAGTATACGAAAGGAATAAGTACGGGTTCTCCAGTTTATGGTTGAACTATCTCGGACCTAGGGATAGGACGAGGTTAAGTGGATAAGGAAGAATTCAACAACATAGGCGTTCATCCTTCGATTCGCGCCGGGAGGTATCATCAAAGACGTGTTCATCGACAGACTTGGACCTAGGGATAGGCCAAGGCACAGCAGGGATTCTTGCCAAGCTTGAAGTACTGAGTAGTGTGTTTGCTGCCGCGACAACAATAGACCGTTGCAGCAGCAGGTGCTACCTCGACAGGCGCTACGACAGAACAGAGAAGTCCTAGAAAGTGTAAACACCTGCACTACGGAGCAGATCAATACCGACCCATTCTTTACTCTGAATATTTTCATCCTTTATTTTCAGTCCTCTTTATTATTTCGTGACAAACAATTAAACTATTTCTTTTCCCTCTCGTGCAGTAATCTAAGGTTAAAGCTATTAGCCCAGTCCCTGTGGAGACGATATCTGATACTTACGTATCACTTTACTACTTCCGTCGTGTACACTTGCACTACATTGCGATAGACACTTTTACACACAACAAAGGGCACTACTGAGAAGGTGAAATTGATATGTGCTACCTTGAAAGTAGCAACCGATCGACAGAAATCTTATGCCAATATGTAGCGTCGTGAGATTGAGTATGTCGTGGGTGAGAAAGTCTTCTTGAAAGTATCACCGTGGACGAAAGTGATGAGATTCAGTAGAAAAGGTAAATTGAGTCTGAGATTCATTGGTTCGTATGAGATCGTTGGACGAGTTGGCCCTGTGGCTTATAGATTGAGTTTCCCTCCGGAATTAGAGAAGATACATGATGTATTCCATGTCTTTATGCTTCGGAAGTATAGGTCAGATCCATCGCATGTAATGCTTGTCGAGGAAATTGAAATGAATCCAGATTTGTCATATGATGAGGAACCGATTGAGACATTAGCTACGGACAGCAAGGTTTTGCGTGGTAGATCTATTGAGCTGGTCAAAGTAAAGTGGCGACACCAAGGTGTTGAAGAAGCCACTTGGGAGAGGAAAGACGACATGAAGTGTCAGTTTCCGCATCTTTTTCCATCAGGTAAATTTTAAGGACAAAATTTCTTAAGTGAAGGAGAGTTGTAACATCCCGATTTAGGGTCTAGTAGATTTGGTGAGATTTCGAGGTTTGAAAGACTGGTGTTGGGAGTTGTGAATGAGTTCAGGGAAAGTGGTTCTCGGAGGTTGGGAAAAATATGAAATAAATCTCTAAAATCCTTAATAAATATGTTTTACGGTTTTGGTAAAAACAATTTTGAAAAAAAATGTTTTTCGAACCGTGACATTTTGTTTTAGTGACCAAATTGTAAAGTTTGTAAAATATGTTTTTAGTGACCATTTTATAAAATAGTCAAAACATTGAATCTTTAAGGAGCTAAATTGGCTGGGCCAATATGGTTATTATCCCATTTATTTTGACTATTCAAATATTTTAAAATATATTTTATGATTGAATTAAAATAAGGTTTTATATATTTTCTTATTTTACGTCAAAATCCATTTTCAAGTTTTCTCATCTTCTCTCTTCAGCCAAACATCCTTTGAGCTTGATTTTCACAAGGTAAAAGTGTTTTCTTATTAATCTAATATTGCTAAATGGTTCTCCTACTTTGATTTCCTAAAACCCAAGCCTATTTCATTGTTTTTCTCAAGGAACTTTGTCATACAAGGGGAAATAGCTAGCATTGGGGGTGAGCAACGAGATTCTCCTGTAATGTAAGGTTCTTTAATGAAATTCCCATGCTTTGATTCTCTTAAATGCTAAGGTTTTGTTTCATTGTTTTAATCCTAATGAAATTTGGCTAAAATTGATGAAAATGAGCTTTTGGTAAGATTTTCGAGTAGGATCTGTTATTGCTGGTGATAATCTGATGTTGGGTTGATGTTTTTAGATGTTTATCTATGTGTTTTGATGTTATCTTATGCTGGGTTTTGCTGGAGATTGTCCGAATTGGGTTTTTCGTTGTTTACGGCTTGTATGAGAAATGTTTCGATAGGTGTTTTGATTGAGTATTTGAATCTTTGCTTTCCATCAAGTTAGAGTGTTGAAAATATCTCTAAATCTTCTGTTTTGGGTTGGTTAGAGGCAAGGATTGAAGATCCGAAATTGTTGAATTCGATTGTGGGCGAATCGGAAACCTAAAAAGGGGGTTTCGGCTTGATTTTGGCAATCGCTGGTGAGTGGAAATGATTTTAAAGTTTTATGAAGGTTGAAGAAGTGTTTTAAGGGTTCGGGTTGAGCCGTTAGGCCAATCCAAGCTCAAGAGTAAGTTTTGTGTTGTTTTGGCTTTTTCACCATTTTACATTTGATCATGAGCATACTTTTCTAAATTATATTTATTCTATTGTTATGCATTAAATGCATGATGTTTTTGTCCCGTGAGAATGCCATGTATTATACTAAAATGTTGGTTAAGTTCATGCTATGCTTAAGCTTTTGATTATGGCTTTTGGGATGTGTTTGGGAAGGTGTTTATCCCTGGTGAAAATCAGTGGTTTGCGATGTTGCGATGAGTATATTGACACATGGGTTATATCGGATAGATCGATCGATCAATAGGATGTGAAGTCCATTTTATTTATAAAATTCGCGCGTGAGAAATTCTTCGGTTTCACAATAGGGGTTGTGCTATTGTGATGCTAGTGGTAGGGGTTGTGCTATCACCAACGGGCAATGCGGGTAGTGGCATCCCGGCCGAAGTGTGTTTGTGGTAAGGGTTGTTTCACCATGTGACTTGATGGGGGTTGTACTATCAAGTTGTCCGCTTATCTGAGCAACATGTCAATGATGCCAGTATACTCATTCGCTATGGTTTCGTATGAGCTTGGTAAACTCATATGGTTATGTGTTTGTGCTTGATGCATGAGAAATATTTATGGAGCCGGTAGGCTTGGTTTGCATATATGATTCATATATGGTTGATGCATGTTGTACCTTTAGCCTGTGTTATTGCTATTGCTTAAACTTGTTACAAGTTAGCATGTTGAAAAGGAAATGATTTGGAAATGATTTGTGAAAGTGTTTTCAAGAAATGGTTTTGGTTTCCAAAATGAAGATTGTTTTCAAAACTGCATTGTTGTAGTTTGGTTTTGAGCTTCGCTCACTAAGCTTTATAGCTTACGCTCTCTTTTCCAACAATGCAGATCCGTAGATCATTTGGGAGGCAACAGTGCAAGGGAGGTGATCCAAGTTTCCGCTCTAGCTCAAGTATGACCTTGCTTAGATAATAGTGTGTGTGGAAATGGGGGTGAACCTTGTCTTTGTTGTTAGGAGTGTTTTTAAACTCCTTGTGTTAAGAGCATGTTGGCTTCCCTTGTTGGGTTGAATATACCTTGTTTATATAAGTTGCATTTTGAAGTATTTCCTTTTTAATTGTATGTTGAGCATGCTTTTGTTTCTCTTGATCTTGGACTTGTGTAATGGCTAGTTGTGGTGAATGCATGATGGTCTTGATGTTTCTTTGATGTATGTGAGGATTGGAACCAAGGAAAACAACCTTGGAGATGCTTGTGCTGCAGTTTTTCTATTACTGCAGCAGGGCGTTTCGAAACGGGCATGAACGTTTCGGAACAGCCCTTATTTTAGCCTTGGCGTTCCAGAACACGTATCGAAACAGGCTAAGCAGGGCCGGAATAGGTCCAAGCAATTTCGGAATGTTTGCTCACTGTGAAGCCCTGTTCCGATACGGCCTTATGCGTTCCGAAATGAGGGTCGTTAGAAGTTGGTTAAAGGCATTTTTGAAGTTATTTTTCTTGCGTTTTGGTCCTAGTTTTTGATGTTTTCAATTGTGGATGATTTTGTGCATGTTTTATTCTGCATTTTATCACGGAAGCATGAAATGGGTTTAATTATACAAAGATCACCTTAATTGCATCATAGGTCCTTATATTATGCTAGTTTTGCATTTTGGTCCCTGGTTTCTCTTTTGTTCGTATCGATGCTCGTTTTGTTGTTCTTTCTTCCATTGCGTGTTCTTAAACATAAGGTTAATTCGAGCATCTAGAAAAGATAATAATCAACGTGTTTAGGGTTGCTAGTTGGAGGTTTTAGAGTCTGAATCGGACCGGTCAGAAACGGTTCGAATCTTAAAAAGGGTTTTAGGGAACACCTAGTTCGGGATGCTTTAAAAATATAGAAAAATATCTAAAAATCCTCATTTCGGTGTAGTGACCAAATCGCAGTTTTTGCCAAAGTTAATAGTGACTGTTTTGTAAAGGATTGAAACTTTGAATCTTTAAGGAGCTAATTTTACCAAAATGTTTTCATCAGATTTTTCCTTAATTTGGGTAGTTTTATTAATGTTTTAATTAAAGGAAATGAAGGTTAATTAAATGAGAAACTACCTTTGACTATTCATAACTACTTTTCACAAATTTTCTCTCATTTCATTTTCTCTCAAATTCTTTTCAGCCAAACACATTCTCTCCAGCAATTATACTTTGATTTTCACTTCATTTGATGAGATTTCAATCTTCTTTTGATTCTTAATCAATTCCTCATCAAATCCTCTTGATTTTTACATTGAATTTTCAAGAAAACTTGCCCAAATCAAGGAGAAATCATCCATTAGAGGCAAGCTTCATCATTCTCCTCTAATGATCAGTTCTTTACTGAAATTCCCAAATTATCAATCCTTTGTTAATGATTTTTGAGTGGTTTTAATGTTAGAAACAAGAAATTGTCTTAAAACTCAGGATTTTGGAAGAGATCTTGAAGATTTTCGTGGTGAATGTTTGGGCTCTGTTTTGAGGTGTTTTTATAATGTAATTTGGATGTTAAATGATGTTACAAATGAGGTTTAATCAATCAAATCCTGAATAGGTTTGGTTTCCTAAGTTTTGTATGCTAGAATGATGGTTTTTGGGGTGATTTTGGTGTTCTGTCATAGCTGGAGGTATAAGGACGAGTTTATAGTGATTTTTTATGTTAATTGATGTTTAGAAATGATTAGAAGTGCTGGATCTTGACTAGGCTTTGTTTTGGAAGAGTTGGCGATGTTTTCAGTAGTGTTGGGTAGCCGAAATGAGGTGTTTGAGTAGAGCAGCGAGTTTAGGTGTGTGGCTGATGATTTCAATGCATGATGATGCATTAATCCTCTGCTCTTATGTGTTGAAAACATGGGAAACATCGTCGGACGCCTTTGGTGTTGATCCGGGAGCCTAGATAACGTTCTAGCAAGCACGCGAAACGTAATCGGTGAGTGTGTATGTTTTTAGAAGTCCTTGAGGGACAAAGAATCAAGGTTTGGGGATTTAGGAAAGGTTTGAAACACCTTCCTAAGTCTGGAAGTAAGTATTGGCTAGATTGCTCTCTTAAATGTGGTGGCTGCCCTAAAATGCTTTTACATGCTCAAGGTTTGAGATAGATAAACTCCTACTATTTTTATGCATGATTTGTAGCATGAGATGATGCTTGAAATGATTTCATGGGATAACATGTTGCATAGTTGAGATTTGAGCTTTTGTTTAAAGCATGGCAAATTATGTGGTTTGAAATGAGATGAGAATGTTTTGAGAATTGTTGCATGAAAAACAGTAGGTGAGATAATGATTTGACATAATATATTGGCATAGATGTTGAGACACTTACCGGATATAATTGATCGATCAATAGGATAAGAGTGCACTATAAACTAAAAATTCGTACGTGCTCTTTGGTTAATCCAAAGGGAGAGAACCGATGATGGGCATTCCATCGGGTAGGACTTGGTGAAATACTCAAGCTTTGTGGCGATGAGAGATACCGCCATGTGAGTACGGTGATGGTAGATATCACCGGAAGTTATATTACTAGATGAGTGAGTACGATGATGGTAGATGCCACCAGAAGTGTCTAGTGAGTTGTCCACATATTCGAGTAAAAATGTGATGTAAAATGCCAATATAATATATGAAAATGCTTTTGATTCACATGTACCTTTGTTGAGATGACTTATGCTATGAGAAATGCATATGAGATTATATATGAAACGCTTTGGTTTACAAGCATGAGTTTGGCTTTGCCATGAGTTTTGCATTGGTTTCAATGCATGAGATAGACTTGAGGTAGATGTGTTTTCAAGGAGATGTTGCTTTGAATGGTTTCAAGCATGAGTTAGAATGAGCATGTTGTTTAAAAGCTTTTGAGAAGGTGTTTTCAAGAATTGCATTATTGTGTTGGTTTTCTTTAGAGCATGCCTCACTAAGCATTTGTGCTTACGCTCTTTTCTACCAATAATGCAGATAATTGAGGTGTTCTCGGGCATCAAGAAGGATAAGAACATCCAAGGAAGTACAAGCTCATGTATGGTGATGTTCTCATACACTTTAGTTTCGATAAATGGCAATGGGAAACCAAGGTTGTATTTGGGAGATGTGTTTTGAACTCCCTAAGTTGTTGGCATGTTTATGTTGGCATTTATAGGTTGTAATTGGTTTTAAGTGTTTGGTTTGAGGTATGGTTGCTAATATTGGTTTTGAGACTAGGGAGCATGCCTTTAGACTATGTGATTTTGTGTTTGATGCCATGCTCTTGCTAGAGAGTCTTGAATATGTTCCTTTACATCAAAATGCATTGCTGGTCTGATTTGTGGATCATTGAGGAATGTTTGAATGGGTTAAAGGGTGAAAAACCAACAATTTCTACTGTCACTGGTCATAGTGTATCGAAACAGCTTCAACAGTTTCGAAACGGGGGCCTGTAATGGCCACAACGTTTCGGAACGGGTTGCAGAGATTTCGAAATAGTTTGGCCACTGGAGTGACATGTTTCGATACCGGTCTCGGAACATACCCGCGTACTGAAACGGTCAACACCATTTTGATACGGGCGTTTTAGTACGGATGGTGGGCGTTCCGATTCAGTTGACTGTTGGGTGCTGATTTGAATTGTTTTGAGTTTTCATGCTTTACATTTTGGTCCTAATTGTTGTGGATGCAATTGCTTGAGCTTGGAATGTCTTTTTAAGCTGAATCTTAACAGAGAAGCATGTAACATGATTAATTTTATATTGGTAATATTAAAATCAGAAAAGTCCTTCTAATTTCCTAAAATTACATTTTGGCCCCTAACGCGTAATTTAAGCAATTGAGTCCCTGAATGTTATCCAATCGATGTGCCTCTCTCGTCCATGTTTCGTGAGTACTCACTTAGGCTTAATATGCATCTAGACAAGATAAAAATAAAAAAGGGTCGTTAATCAAGGTTGACTTTCAGGTTGACTTTGGTTTTCCCCGTGTAATCTTTGTAGTTCGAGTCAAGCGTCTAGGCCGGGCTAAAGGGGTTACATTTGTTGGTATCAGATCCAGGTTATCGAACAATTGGGGCTTGGTATGTGGTTGTTGTATGTGTTTATGCATGATTGCGTCTTTTCAATGAAAACTTGGTATAGGAACATTGATGTGTGATTCAATTGAGATGATTTTGAGTTGTTATGCTATGTTTGGAGTGTGGTTAGGGATCCCATTGCCATATCAAAACTAATGAGAAGAATTGTTTTCGAAAATGAGCTTGAGTACTTGGATTACTTACCTTATTATGCCTAACTGTGTTTATTGTATTTTGTCAGTGCATTATTTTTATTATGGGGCCACGTAGAGAGCTGAGAATCAATACTAGATCTATGGCTGATAATGAGAATGCGGAGAATGCTAAGGATTTACCTCCTCCTCCCCCTGGTTGTGGACCACCTGGTGGTGGTGGGGCTGGGGCTGGTGCTGCTGGAGTTGGTGTTGGGGTTGCTGCACCCAATGGTGTTCAGGGGTAAGCTGCTCCTGATATGACCATGTTGATACAGGCTATTGCTGGAGCTTTCCAGGAAGCCGTAGCTGGAGCTCATGGAGCTGTGCATCAGGATGATGCTAATGTGAGATTGCCGTTAGAGCGTCTCCGTAGTCTTGGAGGAATCGAGTTCAGAGGTTTGTCACCTGAAGGATCTGAGTCTTGGTTAGAGAGCACCAAGAGGATTCTTGGTCAGTTGAATTGCAATAATGTGCAAAAGCTGGGATGCATTGTGTCGCTGCTGCATAGTGATGCATATACATGGTGGACGACCACTATCTCCGGGATGGAGGATGATGAGGTGACTTGGACATTCTTCTTGGCTTCTTTCAAGCGTAAATATATAGGAGTTCGCTATCTAGACGAGAAGAAGAGGGAGTTTATGTCTCTAATGCAAGGGAACATGTCTGTAGCTGAATATGAGATTCAGTTTGTTCGCCTTAGCCAGTATGCGCCTAAACTAATTCCTAGCGAGAGGGAAAGGTGCGAACGGTTCCGTTATGGGCTGGTAGCGGATGTGAAGACCTATATGCTTGCAGCTGACTACACAGATTTTGATGTCTTGGTCACTAGAGCCAAGGACATTGAATTGAACCTTGGTATGACAAGCAGAGTGGTGGATCTAGCTCTGGAAAGCGAGCTGCTGAACGCGATTATGGTAGAGATCGCAACAAGAGGCATAAGGATAGGAAGACGCATTATGATGCTAGGCGTGGGGGTGGTAACCCTGATAGAGGTCAGCAAGGACCTAATGCTTTCTTGAGGACTCCTGAGTGTAACCGTTGTGGTAGAAGACACGGTGGTGAGTGCTGGGGTAACCTTGGGACATGTTGGAATTGTGGAAACTGAGGGCATATGAAGAAAGATTATCCTCAGCCACTGAGAGAGGAACAGGCTTCGGTGAGAGCAGCTGAGCCATAGAGGGGTCGTGGGCGTGGCCGTGGTAATTTTCAGCGTAGGGATGATGGTGGGAGGAATGTAGCGCATGTCGTGGCTGTTCAACCGGAGGGTGGTGGTCAAGCTCGAGTGTATGCCCATCGTGAGGGAAGGAATGACACGGACGTGATCGCAGGTACCTTTACTTTGCAATCCTTGTCATTACTTTCTTTGATTGATTCTGGATCTACACACTCGTACATATTGCGTGAACATGCTCAAATGCTTGGTTTACCTGTTGAGTCTTTGGATGTTGGTATGCATGTGACTAGTTCCTTTGGTGAGATGGTTGTAACAAGGAAGTTGTATAAGAGATGTCCCTCGAAGGTGCAAAATCATGTTTTTTCTGTTGATCTCATGGAATTGCCATTTTATGGTTTCGATGTAATCCTTGGCATGGATTGGCTTGTGGAGCATAGAGCCGTTGTGGATTTCGAAAGCAAGCGAGTTTCGTTGAAACTTGCAGATGATTATAAGGTGGTGGTGGTGGGTGAGAATGTGAAGTTTCTTGCCAATGTGGTGTCTACATTGGAAGCAAGCCGGATGTTGCGGCAAGGTTGCGAGGCTTATCTAGCCTTTGTTATGAATCCTAGTTCAAAGGAGGTGCGCGTTCAGGATATAAGAACCGTGTGTCAATTCCCTGAAGTGTTCACGGAGGAATTACCTGTTTTGCCGCCTAGTCGAGAGGTTGAGTTTGGCATTGAGCTGTATGAGAACACAACTCCGGTGTCCATTGCTCCCTATCGCATGGCACCGAAAGAATTGAAGGAGTTGAAGATGCAACTTCAGGAGTTGCTTGACCGTGGCTTCATTCGGCCTAGTGTGTCACCTTGGGGTGCACCGGTCTTGTTTGTGAAAAAGAAGGATGGCACGATGAGAATGTGCATCGATTATCATCAGTTGAATAAGTTGACCGTCAAAAACAAGTATCCTTTGCCGAGGATTGATGATCTCTTTGATCAGTTTCGGGGAGCGGCTGTGTTTTCAAAGATTGACTTGAGGTCAGGGTACTATCAGTTAAAGGTGAAAGATGTGGATGTGCCGAAAACAACCTTTAGAACGAGGTATGGGCATTATGAGTTCCTTGTAATGCCGTTTGGCTTGACGAATACTCCTGCTGCTTTCATGGAAATGATGAATAGGGTGTTCCATAAATTCTTGGACAAGTTCGTTGTGGTGTTCATCGACGATATCCTTGTGTACTCTCGTACTGAGGAGGAGCATGGGGGCCATTTGAGGATTGTTTTGCAAGCGCTGTTGGAAAATCAACTTTATACTAAGTTGAGCAAATGTGAGTTTTGGCTAATGGAAGTTGTTTTCCTAGGTCATGTGGTTTCGGCTGAAGGGATTCGAGTTGATCCCCAGAAGATTGAGGTGGTGATGAATTAGAAGCCTCATAAGTCTGTTCATGAAGTCCGTAGCTTCCTTGGGTTGGCAAGATACTACCAGAGGTTCGTGGATGGATTTTCTAAGATTGTTGCTCCTTTAACTAAGTTGTTGCAAGAAGATGTTAAGTATGAGTGGACGGAAGCGAGACAGCAAGCTTTTGAGAAGCTTAAGGCAACTTTGACACAAGCTCCTATCTTGGTTCAACCTGAATCAGGGAAAGAGTTTGTGGTGTATAGTGATGCATCCTACGTGGGTTTGGGGTGTGTGTTAATGCAAGAGGGTAAGGTGGTGGCATATGCATCGCATCAGTTGAAAGTGCATGAGCGCAATTATCCTATGCATGATATTGGGTTAGCTGCGGTGGTTTTTGCTTTGAAGATTTGGAGACATTATCTTTATGGTGAGAAGTGTATTGTGTACACGGATCACAAGAGTTTGAAGTATTTGATGTCTCAAAAGGAGTTAAATCTCAGGCAACAGCGATGGGTGGAGTTGCTTAAGGATTACGATCTGACAATCGAGTATCATCCGGGAAAGGTCAATGTTGTGGCCGATGCTTTGACCAGAAAAGTGGCGGCGGAGTTAAGGGCGATGTTTGTTAGCTTGAGCATAACGCGGGATGGGGGTCTTGTTGCTGAATTGCAAATGAAACCATCTCTAGTTCAATTGATAAAGGATAAGCAGTTGTTGGATGATTCCTTGGTGCCACATGTTCAGGATATTGCTGAGGATAGACCATCGGATTTCTGTTTTAATGATGATGGTGTTCTATGTTTTGGAAGTCAGATAGTAGTGCCGAATAATGTTGAGTTGAGGCGTACTATTCTGACCGAAGCTTATAGTAGTCCTTTTGCTATGCACCCTGGTAGTACAAAGATATACCGTGATTTGAAGGATGAGTGCTATTGGGTGGGTTTGAAGAAGGATGTCGCTGAGTATGTGAGCAAGTGCATGGTTTGTCAGCGGGTTAAGGCTGAGCATCAGTTTCCTTCGGGGTTCTTGCAACCTTTGAGGATCCCTGAATGGAAATGGGAGAGAATCACCATGGATTTTGTGTCTGGTTTGCCTCTAACGCCATCAAGGAAGAATTCTGTTTGGGTGATTGTGGATCGCCTTACGAAGTGTGCGCATTTCTTACATGTGCATACTACGTACACCTTGGATAAGCAGGCAGAGCTGTACATTGCTGAGATTGTACGTTTGCATGGTGTACCAAAATCTATAGTGTCGGATAGAGATCCGAGGTTCACTGCAAGGTTTTGGGAGTGTTTACATCAAGCATTGGGTACGCGGCTAAATTTCAGTACTTCGTATCATCCGCAGACGGATGGACAGTCGGAGCGTGTTATCCAAGTGCTTGAGGATATGTTGAGGTGCTGTGCTATTGGGTTTCAAGGCTCTTGGGAGAAGCAATTGCCTTTGATGGAGTTTGCTTATAATAATAGTTACCAGGCGAGTATCCAAATGGCACCTTATGAAGCTTTGTACGGGAGGAAGTGCAGAACTCCTCTTTGCTGGGCTAAAACGGGACAAAAGTTGGTCTAGATGCCGACTTTTTTGAAAGGAACCACCGAAAAGGTGAAGCTCATTTGTGAGCGGTTGAAGGCAGCATCGGATCGGCAAAAGTCTTACGCGGATTTGAAGCGTAAGGAGATAAAATTTTCGGTGGGTGATCGTGTGTTCTTGAAGGTTTCACCTTGGAAGAAGGTGATGCGATTTGGCCGGAAGGGCAAGTTGATCCCTAGATACATTGGACCATATGAGTTGATAGAACGTGTGGGTCCTGGTCCTTATAAGCTGAGACTACCACAAGAGTTAGACAAGATACATAATGTGTTTCATGTATCCATGCTTCGGAGGTATAGATCGGATCATTCGCATGTTATGCATGTGGAGGAAGTTGAGTTGAATCCAGATTTAACATATGATGAGGAACCTATTGAGATTTTGGATTCGGACAGTAAGGTTCTCCGTGGTAAGACCATTGAGTTGGTTAAGATGTTGTGGAGACATCGTGGTGTTGAGGAAGCCACGTGGGAAAGAAAGGAAGATATGAAGAAGCAGTTTCCTTACCTCCTTCCTCCAGGTAAATTTTGAGGACGAAATTTCTTAAGAGGGGGAGAGTTGTAACACCCCAAATTTGGGCCTAGATGTTTTAGAGTCCGAATCAGACCGGTCAAAAACGGTTCGAATCTTAAAGGGGGTTTTCGGGAACACCTAGTTCGGGATGCTTTAAAAATATAGAAAAATATCTAAAAGCCTCATTTAATATATGAAAGATTATGGTGAAATCAATTTTACAAAATAAGGTTTGGAAATGCTACATTTCGGTGTAGTGACCAAATCGCAGTTTTTACAAAAGTTAAATAATGATTGTTTTGTAAAGGATTGAAACTTTGAATCTTTAAGGAGCTAATTTTACCAAAATGTTTTCATCAAATTTTTCCTTAATTTGGGTGATTTTATTAATGTTTTAATTAAAGGAAATTAAGGTTAATTAAATGAGGAACTAACTTTGACTATTCATAACTACTTTTCACAAATTTTCTCTCATTACATTTTCTCTCAAATTATTTTCAGCCAAACACATTCTCTCCAGCAATTATACTTTGATTTTCACTTCATTTGATGAGATTTCAATCTTCTTTTGATTCCTAATCAATTCCTCATCAAATCCTCTTGATTTCTACATTGAATTTCCAAGAAAACTTGCCCAAATCAAGGAGAAATCATCCATTAGAGGTGAGCTTCGTCCTTCTCCTCTAATGATTAGTTCTTTACTGAAATTCCCAAGTTATCAATCCTTTGTTAATGATTTTTGAGTGGTTTTAATGTTAGAAACAAGAAATTGTCTTAAAACTCAAGATTTTGGAAAAGATCTTGAAGAATTTCGTGGTGAATGTTTGGGCTCTGTTTTGAGGTGTTTTCTAATGTAATTTGGATGTTAAATGATGTTACAAATGAGGTTTAATCAATCAAATCCCGAATAGGTTTGGTTTCCTAAGTTTTGTATGCTAGAATGATGGTTTTGGGGGTGATTTTGGTGTTCTGTCATAGCTGGACGTATAAGGACGAGTTTGTAGTGATTTTTTATGTTAATTGATGTTTAGAAATGATTAGAAGTGATGGATCTTGACTGGGCTTTGTTTTGGAAGAGTTGGAGATGATTTCGGTAGTGTTGGGTAGCCGAAATGAGGTGTTTGAGTAGAGCAGCGAGTTTATGTGTGTGGCTGATGATTTCAATGCATGATGATGCATTAATCCTCTGCTCTTATGTGTTGAAAACAGGGGAAACATCGTCGGACGCCTTTGGTGTTGATCCGGGAGCCTAGATAGCGTTCCGGAAAGCACGTGAAACGTAATCGGTAAGTGCGTATGGTTTTACAAGTTTTTGAGGGACAATGAATCAAGGTTTGGGGATTTAGGAAAGGTTTGAAACACCTTCCTAAGTCCGGAAGTAAGTATTCGCTAGATTGCTCTCTTAAATGTGGTGGCTGCCCTAAAATGCTTTTACATGCTCATGGTTTGAGATAGATAAACTCCTACTGTTTTTATGCATGATTTGTAGCATGAGATGATGCTTGAAATGATTTCATGGGATAACATGTTGCATAGTTGAGATTTGAGCTTTTTTAAAGCATGGCAAATGATATGGTTTGAAATGAGATGAGAATGTTTTGAGAATTGTTGCATGAAAAAACAGTAGGCGAGATAATGATTTGACATAATATATTGGCATAGATGTTGAGATACTTATCGGATATAATTGATCAATCAATAGGATGAGAGTGCACTATAAACTAAAAATTCGTACATGCTCTTTGGTTAATCCAAAGGGAGAGAACCGATGATGGGCATTCCATCGGGTAGGACTTGGTGAAATACCCAAGCTTTGTGGCGATGAGAGATACCGCCATGTGAGTACGGTGATGGTAGATACCATCGGAAGTTATGTTACTAGACGAGTGAGTACGATGATGGTAGATGCCACCAGAAGTGTCTAGTGAGTTGTCCGCATATCCGAGTAATAATGTGATGTAAAATGCCAATATAATATATGAAAATGCTTTTGATTCACACGTACCTTTGTTGAGATGACTTATGCTATGAGAAATGCATATGAGATTATATATGAAATGCTTTGGTTTACAAGCATGAGTTTGGCTTTGCCATGAGTTTTGCATTGGTTTAAATGCATGAGATAGACTTGAGGTAGATGTGTTTTCAAGGAGATGTTGCTTTGAATGGTTTCAAGCATGAGTTAGAATTAGCATGTTGTTTAAAAGCTTTTGAGAAGGTGTTTTCAAGAATTGCGTTATTGTGTTGGTTTTCTTTAGAGCATGCCTCACTAAGCATTTGTGCTTACGCTCTCTTTTACCAATAATGCAGATAATTGAGGTGTTCTCGGGCATCAAGAAGGATAAGAACATCCAAGGAAGTACAAGCTCATGTATGGTGATGTTCTCATACACTTTAGTTTCGGTAAATGGTAATAGGAAACCAAGGTTGTATTTGGGAGATGTGTTTTGAACTCCCTAAGTTGGTGGAATGTTTATGTTGGAATTTATGGGTTGTAATTGGTTTTAAGTGTTTGGTTTGAGGTATGGTTGCTAATATTGGTTTTGAGACTAGGGAGCATGCCTTTAGACTATGTGATTTTGTGTTTGATGCCATGCTCTTGCTAGAGAGTCTTGAATATGTTCCTTTACATCTAAATCATTGCTGGTATGATTTGAGGATCATTGAGGCACGTTTGAATGGGTTAAAGGGTGAAAAACCAGCAATTTCTGCTGTCACTGGGCATAGTGTATCGAAACAGCTTCAACAGTTTTGAAACGGGGGCTTGTAATGGCCACAACGTTTCGGAACGGGTTGTAGAGGTTTCGAAATAGTTTGGCCACTGGAGTGACCTGTTTCGATACCGGTCTCGGAACATACCCGCGTACCGAAATGGTCAACACCGTTTCGATACGGGCGTTTCGGTACGGAGGGTGGGTGTTCCGATACAGTTGACCGTTGGGTGTTGATTTGAATTGTTTTGAGTTTTTATGCTTTACATTTTGGTCCTAATTGTTGTGGATGCAATTGCTTGAGCTTGGAATGTCTTTTTAAGCTGAATCTTGACAGAGAAGCATGTAACATGATTAATTTTATATTGGTAATATTAAAATCAGAAAAGTCCTTCTAATTTCCTAAAATTACATTTTGGTCCCTAAACGCGTAATTTAAGCAATTGAGTCCCTGAATGTTATCCGATCGCTGTGCCTCTCTCGTCCATGTTTCGTGAGTACTCACTTAGGCTTAATATGCATCTAGACAAGATAAAAATAAAAAAGGGTCGTTAATTAAGGTTGACTTTCGGGTTGACTTTGGTTTTCCCTGTGTAATCTTCGTAGTTCGAGTCAAGCGTCTAGGCCGGGCTAAGGGGGTTACACGATTAGTGTTGCCTTTGTATTTGATGATTCTTGTTTGAGAGCGTTTCAGGTTCTTAAGGAGAAGCTGGTTAATGCCCTTATAGTGTGGCACCAGACTGGAATGAGCCTTTCGAGCTCATGTGTGATGCCAATGACTATGCCATAGGAGCAGTACTTGGACAGCGACTGGCAGAGTTTTTCACGCCATATATTATGCCAGCAGAACACTTAATGAAGCACAACATAATTACACAATAATTGAGAAAGAATTTATTGCAAATTATTTGCTTTTGATAAATTTAAACCTTATTTGATAGGTAATAAAGTTATTGTTTTTACAGATCAATCAGCATTGAAATACCTTTTCGCAAAAAAGAATGTCAAGCCGAGGTTGATCCGATGGACGCTCCTACTACAGGAATTTGATCTTGAGATCCAGGATAAGAAGGGCAACGAAAACTTAGTAGCTGACCATCTATCACGATTAGAGCATCACCTAGAGGATGGTAAGACTAATACCATCAGAGATGAGTTCCCAGACGAGTATTTACTCGCAGTCAATGCCACGCCATGGTATGCCGACATAATCAATTATCTGGTAAGTAAGATCATACTGCCAGATTTGGGGTACAATGCCAAGAAACAATTTTTGCGCTATGTCTGGCAGTATTATTGGGATGAGCCATTTCTATTTAAGCAATGTGCCGATCAAGTGATATGTCGTTGTGTTCCAGAAGATGAGCAGCATGCTATTTTGCAAGCATGCCATGCCGCACCATATGGAGGACACTTTGCTGGACTAAAAACTGCTACAAGGTGTTGTAGTTAGGTTTTTATTGGCCCACGCTATATAAAGATGTTCATGTCTTCACCAAGGTATGTGATCCATGCCAACGGACTGGGAATATCTCTGGCAGACATCAACTTCCGCTCCAGAACACCATGCCGGTGGACTTGTTCGGTGTTTGGGGGATAGACTTTATGGGTCCATTTCCCCCATCTTATATATATATATATATATATATATATATATATATCCTAGTGGCAGTTGACTATGTTTCCAAATGGGTAGAGGTTATAGCCTTTCCAACAAATGATGCCAAGTTCGTTGCCAAATTTTTACACAAGCATATCTTTACACGTTTTGGTGCTCCTCGACTGATCATTCATGATGAGGGCGCCTGTAACCCCCTCAACCCGGCCCAGACGGTTGACCCGAATTAAGAAGGTCACACGGGGAAAACCAAAGTCAACCCGAAAGTCAACCTTGATTAACGACCCTTTTTTTCTTTTCCTTTTTAATCTTGTCTAGATGCACATTAGTCCTATATGTGATCACTCAAACGCCATACTCAAAGATCACAAACATCAGAGATCAAACGGGGACCCAATTGAACAAATTACAATTTTAGGGACCAAATTGTAATTTCTGATAAATATGAGGACTTAACCCAAATTAAAGTTACCATATTGCAATTAGTCAGGTTTCATGCTTCACTGCCAAATTTCAGCTCAAACGGACATCCCAAACTCATACAATTGCACAAACAAGATTCAGGACCAAAATGCAAACTTTTCAAAACATATAACTGCCAATGTCAGCCCCCAACGGTCACCCGTTCCGAAACAGGCTTAGCCCGTTCCGAAACGCGGGGCCGTTCCGCAACGCGTACCGAAATGGGGGTCTGGCAGTAGCCTTTCCGTTTCGGAACGGTCCCTCCCGTTTCGGACGCCTGGGCTTGTTTAAGGCACCCGTTCCGAAACGGTATTGGCTGTTCCAAAACACCCTGCACAGCAAGCCTCAAAATGCATTCTTAAACATGCAATTAAACATCCAATCATGCTCCAAAAGCCACCAAACTTTGCCAACATGCAATTCAACATAAAAGAGGCATACTTGCATCAACAATTCAACAACATGTCAACAAACACGAAAAACCCCAATTTCAAGGTTAAGCTTCCAACACAAGCAACCATTTAAACAACATACTTCCAATTCAAACTCATAAGCCAAACCATGTTCCAAAAACATCAACAACGCAAAACCATACTTGTCCGAACATATACAAACACATACATCAACCCAAGAGATTATACCCCATTGCCTTTATTAACTATAGCTATTAACCGAGACATACATCTCAAGTGGAGTCCTTCTTGAATCCCTTGCTCCTCGCTGTCCAGACTTCAAGAATCTGCATTGATGGACAAAAAGGAGCGTAAGCACATAATGCTTAGTGAGGAATGCTCAAAACCAAAACACCATCAATGCAGCGAGCCATAAAAACCTCTTTGAAAAGCAACCCGATTTGATTAGCAAGCAAAGTTGGAAAAACCCTTTTCAACAACATGCTTAAAACCATGCATTGCATAAACATGAAAACCAACCCTTAGTTTAGCAAACTAAGAAAACCCTTTTCAAAGCACAACTTGCAAAATCAACCATTTAGCCAAACCATGCATAAACACCATATGCAAGCTAAAACAAAACCTTGGAAAACACTCCCATTTCACAACATACCTTTCTTAAACTTGAAAGCCAATTCAAGCAAGAATCTTTTAAAACCATTTCACAAACCAACCAACACACGCATTAAACCAAGGCAACATATATGTACCACAACATCAACATCACATGCCTTTAAAAACAAGTCTTAACAAGACTCCAACGCACTAAAGATATTTCATGCTCACATGCATCATTTTCCAAATGATAATCAACACTTGTTCAACTTAACAAGTAAACATGCATTCACAAGCATTATACACTTTCCATGCAACCATGCATCTTTTCAAGCATCTAATGCTTCACATGCAATTATGCATCATTTCAAGCATCCCATGCTTCATCACAATCAAGAACATCATATTGGCCTTCAAGTGATCAACCACATTCACTTTTCAACTCAACACCCAATCGGATACGCGGATTCCGAGCGTTGTCCCTACGCTCCATACACCCTACCAATCCAAGGTCTCCCAAATGGACTTTCAAACACCATTTGACCTCAACATCCTAAGGTTCCCATGTATGGACTTTTAAACACCATACAACCTTAGCTTTCCCGAGGTTCCCTTGTATGGACTTTCAAACACCATACAACCTCAACTTTTCCCCAAGGTTCCCATGTATGGACTTTCAAACACCATACAACCTTGACATGCACAAGGTTCCCATGTATGGACTTTCAAACACCATACAACCTTTGCATTCACCGATCAGTAGTTGTATAACATCACTAACGAGATCCGGGACACCCTACACAAGATCCACACATGGACTTAACACCGCCATTGTGATCTCAACAAGCACAAGGTTCCCACATATGGACTTTTAAACACCATATAACCTTTGCTCAACCAAGGTCCTCGAATGGGCAACACCTCCATTATGACCTCAACCATCTCGTTAGGATACTTGAAGGGAGTTTACCGGTCCACTCTTGACCACTCCACCTCCAAGGCGACTTAATTCACGGTGCACCCAATCCTATAGCCGGCTAACTATATCCGATCAAAGAACCAAGAACCACTTACATCACTTGCCAATATAACCACCTCACCACATTAGTCCAATGTTTCACATGCATAACCATAATGCAAAAACCATCATTTACCAACATTAATTCACTGTTTTAAAGCATTAAACAAAGCCATTGAACAACATGCAACACCATGCATCAAAACCACATTTTCAATGTATAAAACCAAGGATCTCTTACCTTGAGCATCCTTCACATATGGCTTTCAAAACCAGCATTAAACCATGCTAGAATATGCTTTCAAAACAGAATTAAACCATGCAAAATATATGCATCTCAATCAACAACCACAATTGCTTAAAAAGCCAATTCATATCACAAATCAAGAAAGAAATCCATTTACTTACTCTTGAGCTTAGCAAAGTTGTTTAGACTTAAACTAAGCTCCCAAAACCTTCAAACCTTGGTTTAAAAGCTGAAAACCCAACTTCACTCACCGATACACAAAACAAGGCTAGCCACCAAGCCTTCCAAGCATCCGAAACCTTCCGCAACACCTCCAAAGCTCACGGATCAAACTCCCCTCCAAACTTGAGTTTCTCCTTTTTAGAGCCAAAAAGCTTGATGAAACAACTTGCAAATTGAGAGGTTTTGTTGATGAGATGATTAGGAATCAAATGAGAGTTGAAATGAGTGATTTGAGTGACAAAATCAGAGGAGGAAATCTGGAGAAATGTGTTTGGGTTGAGAGAAAATGGAAAGTTAGTTATAAAATAGTAAAAATGATTTCCCTCCACTTTCTTTATGTTTTAAAATCAGAATAAAACCTTAAAATATCTTAGAAAAATCTGGAGAAACTCTTTTTGGAATAATAGCTCCTTAAAGATTCAAAGTTTCAATCCTTTATAAAACTGTCACTGAACTTCCAAAAATTACATTTTGGTCACTAGCCAAAATGTCAACCTTCCGAACCTCATTTTCCAAAATTGATTTCACAGTTCACTTTTATATATTAAAAGATGATTTTAGAACATTTTTCCATATTTTTAATGCAACCCGAACTAGGCTTTCCTAAATTCACTCTTATATATTCGATCAGCACTTTGACCGAACCGGTCAACGCCCAAAACTTCTGAGCCCAAAACCGGGGCGTTACAACTCTCCCCCCTTAGGAAATTTCGTCCTCGAAATTTAACCGGCGAAAAGAGAACAACAACTTTCTCAAAACACACACAAGGCAACACAAAAACCTCAACCAACACTGAACACTTTCCACACAAAACTCCACTGAACCCAACACCACCACATGCTGTTCACAAACCCAGAACACTCAAAGATAGCCACAACTTAACCTTCCACATATCCGGACTGTACACAGCCCCAACTTCAATCATGAAGAACTTTAACTCTCACAGCACACATTACTGTAACACACAACTTCCAAGACTGGTTTACACAGGGACTCTAACCAATCCAATTCAACCACTCTGCAAACTTCTCTGCTTCCAAAACTCTTGCAACTCTCAAACCCCTTCTAAGAATTTCCCAACAAGCAAAAATCCTTAAACATAAACTGCTTACCCAAACTCCCCAATGAATGCTGATAAACCCTCACAACTGTTGCTAACATTACCAAAACGACTCTCCAGGTCTACTCACCCACAAACCAAAATTTACATTACAACTCCAACTTAACTTCGTCAGTCGTTCCACACACCACCAACTGACTTCAGACGGAACTTCCTTAACCACAACCAGCCAACCACCTTTCACAAGAATCCTTTCAAACAACACTGACCCTCGATCTTTCATTGCTTAACCACCACAAGCTTGACCGCAACACTTGCCTTGCCAGAACATCGCCCAACCTAAACATACATATCAACTCCTCAACTCCCCAAGGTTGCTAAGAACCAACACTTACAAACACAACCCTTCCACAACAACTTAAATGCTAAGCTACCTCAGCACCTGAAAACACAACCGCTAACCTGCAACAACACTTAACACAAAGGAACTACCGCTCCCACTTAGCTATTCAAACCACTTGACCGATCCTACTTCAACCGGTACTCCTCACGACCAAACCACTAAACTCCTTAAGCAACAAACACTATCCTTCCACCAACATGCTATGCCACCCTCACTATTACAAGCAACTAGCTTAATATTACTTCTAACCCTCACTCAGCACCAAAACAACCTCTAAGAACCCATCATCCAACCTAATCCAACCACCACACTAACAGATTCGATTAATTATTAGCGAGTGTGAACATCATATGCATGATCACCAACATGCCCTATCAATGCCTGATGTACATGTATGCAAAACCTCTAATGTCATGCCACATGTATGCATGGACCAACATATATAATATAGCATATAATAATGATTTTATCTGTGCATGAATGTCAGTTCACACCCTCCAATAACATCCTCAGAATCCGTCTAAGAACAACCTCCTACCTCACTTCTAACTTATCTAACTCCATCATACCAACAATCATAAACCACAAGATTCTCACTAAGCCTTCCTCACTCAAAAGATGTTTCCAAACCACAACTATTACCCCAAACATGCTAGCAACAAGACTAAACTTACCACGCAAGGAAACCAACAGAAACCAAACTAAGGTAACTAGAGCAAAGATTACTAAACAAAGTTACCTGAAAGCACCACACCACCCTGAAGCTTCATCAGACGAACTCTCTTCCTCGCGGAACCATCATCCTCCTGCCGCACCACTGCAGCACCAGCTAACACACCAGGGTCACCACCAACTCCTTGCGATAAGGGACCTTGGCTGTTCCGAGCCAACATCAAACAATCACGTCTCATGTGTCCAGCAGACCCACATTTCCAGCAATTCTCCTTTCCCACACTCTTCACAACTTTCTGCTCTTTTTGCCACTTCTGAACCTTGCCTCGGCCGTGCCCACGACCTTTCTGAGACCCTTTGGCTAACACCAAAACTGACTTCACTCCAAGAGGACAATCACGCTTAACATGCACTTTGGAACCACAGTTCCAGCAAGCACCCGCGCCCCAACAACCTCCAACATGGCGCCTTTCACAACGGTCACACACCGGTGGCTGAACTTCCACCCCTTGCCCAAGCAACACTTGCTCTACAACAACACCACCGTCACATTGCTCAACCCTTGGAAACTTCCCTCCAAGATACCTTTCATAAAAGGCAGATACAAAGAAATCCCAATCAATATCATGAATATGTGACGCCACTGCCACAGATGTCCACCAGACGCATGCATCCTCCAACATCAGAGAAACAACACTCCCCAGCTTACAAGCAAGATCACAGCCTTCCTGATCCAAGATCAGAACCACACTGGCCAACCAGGCCTCAAACATCTCCGGTGTAGAACCATGATATTCCACAGCACCCAAATCAAGCAAACGCTGCTTCGGCAAACCCACACATCCCACAGCCAGCACATCCACTGACTTTACCTTTACCACAGCCTGAGATGTTCCCAACACCTCCTGAACATCAGATGATGAACTCTTCACCACAGAACCAGCTTCTTTCCCTTGCCTTATCACCTCAACCCCAGGCACAGAAAGCTGAGACAAAACACCTCTACCAAAGGGTGAATTCCACGCCTTAACAACCTGCCCCAAGGCAGCAACCATCTCACCCAACTGCCATTCTTCCATCGACTTAGCCATACTACTAACAACAACAAACATACAATCACAACAAACAAACAAACCAGTTAGACCAGCATTAAGCAAGGATTCAAATTCCAACTCCAAAATAACACAATAGCTATATTAATAAGGCAATGGGTATCCCGAATCCTCCCCTTTACATGACATAACAGTCAACACAACATGGATATCACAACATCAAGCATATCAACCAACATACTCGATCATGCTTACATCCAACAGCATCCATTTGCATCAGCATATTATCAGCATAACATACTCATTACACAATCATCAAGCATAACACCAGCTCACAACATCAACACATATCCACATTAATTCAACGATGATTCATAAACACAAAGCATGCTTGAAAACATCAGCAACTTGTTCAGAAAACAACAACAATTTGCTCAGAAACATCAGCATCATGCCCAGAAACACGTGTTTCAACCAACATTCAACCAACTTTCATCCACACAACAAGGTAAACATCAACACACATCACAACAACTTACCGTTTTCCCCAAGCATTCGCAACTCAGCTCTGATACCACCAAATGTAACCCCCTCAACCCGGCCCAGACGGTTGACCCGAATTAAGAAGGTCACACGGGGAAAACCAAAGTCAACCCGAAAGTCAACCTTGATTAACGACCCTTTTTTTTCTTTTCCTTTTTAATCTTGTCTAGATGCACATTAGTCCTATATGTGATCACTCAAACGCCATACTCAAAGATCACAAACATCAGAGATCAAACGGGGACCCAATTGAACAAATTACAATTTTAGGGACCAAATTGTAATTTCTGATAAATATGAGGACTTAACCCAAATTAAAGTTACCATATTGCAATTAGTCAGGTTTCATGCTTCACTGCCAAATTTCAGCTCAAACGGACATCCCAAACTCATACAATTGCACAAACAAGATTCAGGACCAAAATGCAAACTTTTCAAAACATATAACTGCCAATGTCAGCCCCCAACGGTCACCCGTTCCGAAACAGGCTTAGCCCATTCCGAAACGCGGGGCCGTTCTGCAACGCGTACCGAAACGGGGGTCTGGCAGTAGCCTTTCCGTTTCGGAACGGTCCCTCCCGTTTTGGACGCCTGGGCTTGTTTAAGGCACCCGTTCCGAAACGGTATTGGCTGTTCCGAAACACCCTGCACAGCAAGCCTCAAAATGCATTCTTAAACATGCAATTAAACATCCAATCATGCTCCAAAAGCCACCAAACTTTGCCAACATGCAATTCAACATAAAAGAGGCATACTTGCATCAACAATTCAACAACATGTCAACAAACACGAAAAACCCCAATTTCAAGGTTAAGCTTCCAACACAAGCAACCATTTAAACAACATACTTCCAATTCAAACTCATAAGCCAAACCATGTTCCAAAAACATCAACAACGCAAAACCATACTTGTCCGAACATATACAAACACATACATCAACCCAAGAGATTATACCCCATTGCCTTTATTAACTATAGCTATTAACCGAGACATACATCTCAAGTGGAGTCCTTCTTGAATCCCTTGCTCCTCGCTGTCCAGACTTCAAGAATCTGCATTGATGGACAAAAAGGAGCGTAAGCACATAATGCTTAGTGAGGAATGCTCAAAACCAAAACACCATCAATGCAGCGAGCCATAAAAACCTCTTTGAAAAGCAACCCGATTTGATTAGCAAGCAAAGTTGGAAAAACCCTTTTCAACAACATGCTTAAAACCATGCATTGCATAAACATGAAAACCAACCCTTAGTTTAGCAAACTAAGAAAACCCTTTTCAAAGCACAACTTGCAAAATCAACCATTTAGCCAAACCATGCATAAACACCATATGCAAGCTAAAACAAAACCTTGGAAAACACTCCCATTTCACAACATACCTTTCTTAAACTTGAAAGCCAATTCAAGCAAGAATCTTTTAAAACCATTTCACAAACCAACCAACACACGCATTAAACCAAGGCAACATATATGTACCACAACATCAACATCACATGCCTTTAAAAACAAGTCTTAACAAGACTCCAACGCACTAAAGATATTTCCTGCTAACATGCATCATTTTCCAAATGATAATCAACACTTGTTCAACTTAACAAGTAAACATGCATTCACAAGCATTATACACTTTCCATGCAACCATGCATCTTTTCAAGCATCTAATGCTTCACATGCAATTATGCATCATTTCAAGCATTCCATGCTTCATCACAATCAAGAACATCATATTGGCCTTCAAGTGATCAACCACATTCACTTTTCAACTCAACACCCAATCGGATACGCGGATTCCGAGCGTTGTCCCTACGCTCCATACACCCTACCAATCCAAGGTCTCCCAAATGGACTTTCAAACACCATTTGACCTCAACATCCTAAGGTTCCCATGTATGGACTTTTAAACACCATACAACCTTAGCTTTCCCGAGGTTCCCTTGTATGGACTTTCAAACACCATACAACCTCAACTTTTCCCCAAGGTTCCCATGTATGGACTTTCAAACACCATACAACCTTGACATGCACAAGGTTCCCATGTATGGACTTTCAAACACCATACAACCTTTGCATTCACCGATCGGTAGTTGTATAACATCACTAACGAGATCCGGGACACCCTACACAAGATCCACACATGGACTTAACACCGCCATTGTGATCTCAACAAGCACAAGGTTCCCACATATGGACTTTTAAACACCATATAACCTTTGCTCAACCAAGGTCCTCGAATGGGCAACACCTCCATTATGACCTCAACCATCTCGTTAGGATACTTGAAGGGAGTTTACCGGTCCACTCTTGACCACTCCACCTCCAAGGCGACTTAATTCACGGTGCACCCAATCCTATAGCCGGCTAACTATATCCGATCAAAGAACCAAGAACCACTTACATCACTTGCCAATATAACCACCTCACCACATTAGTCCAATGTTTCACATGCATAACCATAATGCAAAAACCATCATTTACCAACATTAATTCACTGTTTTAAAGCATTAAACAAAGCCATTGAACAACATGCAACACCATGCATCAAAACCACATTTTCAATGTATAAAACCAAGGATCTCTTACCTTGAGCATCCTTCACATATGGCTTTCAAAACCAGCATTAAACCATGCTAGAATATGCTTTCAAAACAGAATTAAACCATGCAAAATATATGCATCTCAATCAACAACCACAATTGCTTAAAAAGCCAATTCATATCACAAATCAAGAAAGAAATCCATTTACTTACTCTTGAGCTTAGCAAAGTTGTTTAGACTTAAACTAAGCTCCCAAAACCTTCAAACCTTGGTTTAAAAGCTGAAAACCCAACTTCACTCACCGATACACAAAACAAGGCTAGCCACCAAGCCTTCCAAGCATCCGAAACCTTCCGCAACACCTCCAAAGCTCACGGATCAAACTCCCCTCCAAACTTGAGTTTCTCCTTTTTAGAGCCAAAAAGCTTGATGAAACAACTTGCAAATTGAGAGGTTTTGTTGATGAGATGATTAGGAATCAAATGAGAGTTGAAATGAGTGATTTGAGTGACAAAATCAGAGGAGGAAATCTGGAGAAATGTGTTTGGGTTGAGAGAAAATGAGAGAAAAGGAAAATTGAGAGAAAATGGAAAGTTAGTTATAAAATAGTAAAAATGATTTCCCTCCACTTTCTTTATGTTTTAAAATCAGAATAAAACCTTAAAATATCTTAGAAAAATCTGGAGAAACTCTTTTTGGAATAATAGCTCCTTAAAGATTCAAAGTTTCAATCCTTTATAAAACTGTCACCGAACTTCCAAAAATTACATTTTGGTCACTAGCCAAAATGTCAACCTTCCGAACCTCATTTTCCAAAATTGATTTCACAGTTCACTTTTATATATTAAAAGATGATTTTAGAACATTTTTCCATATTTTTAATGCAACCCGAACTAGGCTTTCCTAAATTCACTCTTATATATTCGATCAGCACTTTGACCGAACCGGCCAACGCCCAAAACTTCTGAGCCCAAAACCGGGGCGTTACAGCGCCCATTTTAAATGCAATATAATCTCTAAAGCTTTGTGCAGGTATGTGATACACCAAAGAATAGCCATAGCCTATTATCCACAGACAAATGGGCAAGCTGAGATTTCTAGCAAGCAAATCAAGAATATCCTAGAAAAGACTGTGAATCCTTTGAGGAAGGATTGGTCTTTGAGGTTAGATGAGGCTTTGTGGGCTTATAGGACCGCCTTCAAAACTCCATTCGGCACTTCACATTTCAAGCTTGTATGTAGTAAACCATGCCATCTGCTAGTATAGGTCAATCACAAAGCCTACTGGGCAATTATGACGTTGGATATAGCATGGGAAGCTGCGGGAGAAAAACGGATGTTGGATCTAAATTAAATGGAAGAATTTACGATGCATGCTTATGAGAATGCCAGGTTATATAAAGAACGAACCAAGCGCTTGCGTGACAAGAGGATACTGCCACGCAAGTTCGAGGTAGGTCAACAAGTCCTTTTGTTTAACTCACGCCTAAAATTGTTTCTAGGAAAGCTCAGGTCAAGATGGTCAGGCCCTTTCGAGGTTGTGAAACCCTATGCACATGGAGAAGTAGACATTAAGGACATAAAAACTGGTGATACTTTCAAGGTTAATGGGCAACGCCTGAAACATTATTGGGATGGAGAGCAGAGTACTGCCAAGGAGGTCATCCTCTTGGCAGAACTACCATGATGCCGCCGAGTTGGTATTTCCTTGTAAATAGTAGGATTACAGATTTTCTTTTCAGTATTTTCCTTTATTTTATTTGTTACTTTTTTCTTTTAGATTTCAGATTTTTTTTCTTTCCTGTGTTGAAGGGTTTTTGTTTGAGTGCATGCAGATTTTTGTGCCAGGAAGTATGCTTGTGCAGAGAGATATATTGGCGGGACGAAATAATGGGTGTAGTGCCATGCCAGGAGCAATGCCAGCAATTGAGCTTGGCATGATGCGGCAATAATTTTGGAAAAAGAAAATTACCCTAGTCTGATTTAATTTAAACCATGGGAGAGAAAATAAACCCTAGTCGCCCACAATTTAAGGTGAATTTAAAATTAAATTTAAATCACCTTATCACTCCATATCTTATCACTTTAAAATCTATCCTTATCACTTATCATTTCCATACTTATCACATCATCCCTTTTTACTCTCCCCATAACACGCCATCTTTAAATTACTACCCTTCTTACACCATTCATAATTAAAAACCTACCATAACACTCAACCTTTCCCTCTTTCAACTCCTACAATTTTTACCCTCTTCACTTTACCTTCTTCCCCTAGCCGTTTACTCTCTGTCTCTCTCCATTCCAAGAAAATCAAGCTTTTATCTTTCTTTTCTTTCTCCATAGCCATGGCGGATTCATCTAAGCCTTTTCATAGATTTTTCAACGAAGAGATGGAGAAAAAGTACCATGATCAATTCGCCTCAAAATCTTTTTTACTCCGAAATGAATTTTGACTTCAACCCCGAGAAGAATCAAGTATTTCCCCCTGAGTTCATGGAAAAAGTCACTGAGCACAAATGGAAAACGTTTTGCCAACAAAAGGGTGAGATCTTTCCGAATCTTGTTCAAGAAGTTTATGCACATTTAACTACTAAGTCAAATCCCTTTTTAATGATTCAAGGTGAATATGTAAGGTTTGATGAAGGAGCCATCAATATTATGCTCAAACTAGACGAAAAAGATGACCATGGCAGGTTCGTGGTTAAGATGACGGATGCCAAGCGTCGTACGCTGTTAAAAGATTTATGTGAGCCGGGAACGGAATGTATTGTATCCTCGAAGGGCACCCGAACGTTCAAGAGAGCAGCCCTCCAACCGCAAGCAAAGGGATGGAATCACTTTCTCAAGGCTAGTATGCTGCTGACGACACACAACGAGACTATTTCGGAGGACCATCTGCATTGTTGCATTCCATTCTTTTTGGCCGAAAAATTAATATTGGTCGGATCATCATTAATAAAATCTACAAGTGTGCCAATAAGCCGACTAGAGGTTTATTCTTCCCACTCTTGATTTGTAACATTTGTAGGTGCTACGAGGTGCCCGAAACCGAGGAAGACGATGCCCTTGAGGTGAAGGGCTACACTATCACTCTGGCCAGTTAGAAAAACCTTACTGGAATTGTTGTGCATAACAAGGGTAAGGGCAAGGTTGCTTCACCAAAGACCAGGACTAAAACGCCAAGGACAAAATCATCAACTTCAATGCCATCTGCCTCAATGCTAGAGAATTCGATGGCACTGCTTTCTCAGATCTCCTAGCGCCAAGAATTGATTCTCCTTAATTTGGAGAAAACTGAGGAGAACTAGAAGAAGCTATGGCGGTATATACATGCCCGAGATTTGGCAATGAAAGAAACCCTGGTGAGCCTTTCTCCGAGCATTCTATCGGCATTCCCTGCCTTCTCGGAGGAGCTCTTTGCCGATGAGAGTGCCAAACCAACCAATCCAGTCACCAACCCAGTTAACAGTCCAGTGCCCTCCAATGCTACAGAACCGATTTCCCCTACTCATGATTAATCTACTAAGTCCGCCTCTATGCATGAATCTACTGCTGAAAGTGAAAAGAAACCCACTGCCACACCGACTTCCTTCGAGCCTGTAAAGATTGTCAAATAAACTCCTACCTTGACGGCTGCTTCTAAGCCCGGTTGGGGTGGAAAGAAGCGAATGGCCCCTGAACGTAGGAGCCTTACTCAGAGGAAGACTCGTGCCAAGATGGCCGAGGAAGCCCGTGCCCACCAAGAAGAAGTCTCCAAACGGGAGTCCTCTTCTTCTTAACTCTTTACATTATCAATCATTTTTCATTCATTTTTATATGTTCATGCATTTTCTATTTTCTATTTTTCTTGTATATTTGTGTTGTTTCATGCATTGAGGACAATCCACATCTTGGGTTTGGGGTGTGCATTTCCTCATAGTTATGTCATGTCATGCCTTCATGTTTAAATTCTATTTTCATGCCATGCCATGTAGGTTAGAATAGTTTGCATGCCGAACCACTAAAAAAAGAAAAATAAAATTTTGTCTCGGCAAATTTTTGAAGCATGTTAACATTTGTTAGGCAAGTTTAGTTTGACCTAGGTGACTGTCTGATGATGAAATTTAAATCTTTTGATGCCTATGCCACCAAAATAGTAATGCCAAGATTGCTTGCCAATTGATCTCTAGTTTAGGGAATTGAACCTTCACTTAACACGCGATATGTATTTAGTTCCCTAGCAAGCTTAAACTTTTTGAAACCATGCTTGGAATTAAAAAAAATTATGCCATGGTGATTAAAAATGAGAAATAAATAAGGTAGCAATGTTCTGCCATGGCACTAAAAAAATTTTGAACTCTTCTCTCCTTAGAGATAATAAGTTACTTGGGGCTTCGTGATATGCCCCCTCTTAGTTCTCAAGTCAAAAGCTTTATGGTATGGGTTGAAGAGAGAGCTTAGTGATGTCTGGATTAAGGTGGGGATTCGTGGTATGCTCCCTCTTATCACTCATGCTAAACGGTGTCACGAAGCTTAAATTAATGCCAAAGACCCTCTGCAAGAAAGAAAAATGAAAATAAGAATTATGAGTTTGAGTAGTAAAATTGGTTAAGGGAGTTAGTGGTTATTTGATGCATATTGCCTGCACTTCATGCACTTTTTCATGCCCTTGGACTAGAGTTATATTACTGCAATTGAGTTTATTGTCTACATGGCATTACTGCACTTAGATTACTGAGGATAGATCCATGCCAAATTTTGTTTGCCTACATCTGTTGGCGTGCTTACCAAAACTTTGACGAGGTATTATTTCCATATTTTTAGTTTTTCTATTTTTCTTCTTTGCATTACTTGAGGACAAACAATACGCTAAGTGTGGGGAGTGTTGACGCTCCAAAAGTACTTATTTATATACCAATTTCACATGCTTTTACTTGTCTTTTAAGTACATTTAGTTGCATTTTGCTTTAGGAATCATGCATTTGCATTAAGAGTTAGGATTTTGCGTTATGCCAGTTTGAAGGGTTGTTTTTGACACCTTTTTGCAAGATGGCATAGCAAGAGGCACAGTTTCTAGCAGGGCAAAGCAAACCAAGGAAGGAAGGAGATGATGCCAAGAAGGATGTCGAGTAGCCGTTGGCACGGAAGGACCTTTAATGCCAAGAACCAGTTGGCAGAAAAGAGCATTTGATGCCAGGCCAAGAAGTTGTTGACTCCAAAAAATAGGACCAAATTAGGCTACGAAAAAATAAGAATTGGTTCAATCCCCGAAAAAATAGCAAGCACTGCCAAGTGTAGTTTGCAGAACGATGCCAAACGAGCGTTGGCACGATGACATCAGTCCTAATCTGATAAGCTTTGAGATTCAAATGCTGGATAAGATTATCCTTTTTCTTATCCCCTACGCGTTCAAATTCAAATCCAAGATAAACCAAGGCTATCTCTTGAGTCCTATTTATACCCGATCAATCAAGAACGAAAGGAACGAAAACGAATGGAAGAGAGAGATCAGAGCCGGAGAGTGATCGGAGTCCAAGGAGTTCAACCTTCGACCAAGGCCTGGGTATGGAGAGTTGCATCGAAAGACCCTCTTCTAGCTCATCCTTAGTCGGATTATTTTTATTTTATTTTCAAATGATGATGGATGTTAAAACGATGATGGATTTTTGTTTGTTAACCCCACCATGAACTAATTTCATAGTTGGTAGGGGTGTTTAGGTTGATTATTATGTTTTATGCTTAGTTTTTAATACATCATAACTATCTCGGCAATTTTTGTTCTATCTGGCATGATTTCCATTTTTAAGCGTACTGTCAACCGAAAGCTGGCACTCTCTTTTTAAAATACTATGCCAAGCCACAACTGGCATAGTTAGCCTATTGCAACTCAATATCATAACTAACTTGGGTGGCAACGAACGAATGCTAGATACTGAGGTGAGCTACTTCGAAAGAAGATGTTCAAGTAGATGAACTTACTTCGGGAGTGAAATCTACCCCTAAGGAGAAAAGATTGGGATTTAATCAAATTGGTTTTTGAGAAAACATTCACTATTGACATATAGGGGTTTTTAATATAAACAATTTAAGGCATTGACCTTCGAAAGAGGCAATGCCACCATTCAATTTGCTCGGTAAACAATGCCAAGACAGGATTTATTGAAAGCCAGTATGGCATGATTAATGTGAAAACCAGGTACTCCCTGCCAACACTCATCATTTGCTAAGACACTCTCTTGCCAACAGTTTATTTTCTTTTCCTTCATTCAAATCAATTCCAAAACAAACATTTTTCTTGAAAACAAGTCAACCTGCAAAGCAATCGAAATTCCAAAACGCATTTCTTGTGGGATCGATAACTCAGCTTAATTGTTGTATTACTTGCAGACCGTGTATAGTTGCATGCAATATACTTTACTTGGCACTGTTTTTATACTTTACCAACATCTTTTACACCCTATTGCCAACAAATAATCATTCACGCCGAGAGTCTACACTGTGTCATCGGAGTGAATGTTCGTTTGCTAGTTGTGGTGCCCACAACCATGGCGACAATCGGTTCGCACCAAGTGACACGTAAAGCGGAACTGAAGCGGAAATGGGAGAGATGGTTGTGGTCTCCATGTATTCTACCAGCAACATTAATAAGCCCATTTTTTCGAACTGAGAAATTTGCGGGTCGTTTATGGGCTTCTCTTGATCGAGTTTCCTGGTAATAAGAATTGCGTGACTTTGAGGGACGTAGAAATTGATGATGTGCTGATTTTCTTTTTAGGATTTGGGTTCTTGCCTACTAGTGATGAGAAATTTGTGGGGGATAAGTTACAATGTTAGAATTATGTTTTTATTTCAGTGTTTTTATTGTAGTTTTCTTTTCTTTAATGTGTCATGTACTAATGGAAATTTCTATTGGCTGTAAATTTGTAAGATAGCCTGGAGTGTTCGCTTGTTTTTTCTCTATTGTGCAGTTGGAAACATGATTATTTTGTTGGGGTAAGGTTGTTCAGATATCTTTCCTCATGAATCGTGTGTCGCTCCAACAGTGACCATGTCTTTCTACTTGATTTGAAAATGCTATTTTTTCTTGTATCAAGAAGTTTGTTTTAGATTAGGGTGTTGCTTATTTTTGTATTTACTTGCTTTGAGCGGCGGTACGAGTAATATAAATCTTGAATGTCCGCTACCTTTGCAGGGTAAAGGGTGGCGAACTTGTGTTCATTTTGCGATCGAATTCTTGGGGAGCTTGATTTGCATTGTTTTTCATAAAATGACATTACCTTCTTAGAGCAGACTGTATATTTACATAGTTAGGTAGAATTGGGAAGACTTTTGCCCCCGAGTGATATTACCTTTGTGATGATGTGCTGATTTGTGTATGTGTAAATTGATCGGTTTATTGCGCTCTCGCTTAGAGGGGATATATACTCGTTCATTTTTTTCGTTAAATATTGAGCGTGGCTTTGGAGGGGCTAACGAGGAGGAGAACACCCTGCCTCCCGTTGGAGGAATATTTTGCAGCAATATAAGTTGTATATTTTGTGTGTTTTTATACCATATTCCGAGCATCGTGCTCTATAGGAATGCGAAGCAATGTTATTATTTATGGATCCGCGTTTGAGAATGGTAGTTGTTTGCTTTAGATGAGATCGATATCCTAAGCTGGTCGGGGTGTTTCTTTCGATTTTCGCATTCTTGGGTCGACTTACGTTGGGTATACTTGTGAGATTTTAAACTGGGAGACTCCCTGTCCCATACATGAGGTAGGCTATATTGTTGTACATTTACTTATGTGCACATTGATTTATTCATTGCTTATTTATTTGATAACGGTAGATATTAACGCTCTATTCTTTTGTTGTATGCGAATAATTTAAGGGGCCCCCTTTTTACGTGTAACTAGTTGGTTTCTTGTAGGGGTTTGTTTAGCTTTGTTTCTTATAAAAACAACATCGCCTTCCCGAATTGGGCTACGTTTTTGCGTTATTGCTAATTTGTGGGAGGACTTTTGTTCCTATGCAGTAAAATATTGTGGTTTAGTGTTCACCGTTGTCAAGTAAGTGGCATATGTTGGAACACTGACGTTCCTTGTTTCCTTGTTTTAAATATGTTCGCAATCAAATTTGTAGTAGTCTTATTCGAATGGTCGTGCGAGGAATTTGGTTGTGTGTATTTGCTTCCAATATTGAGAGCTTGTGATACTTTGTGTGTATTTGCTCCTTCAAGATAAAGGGATTTCGTTTCTTCTAAAAGTCAAATGCACTGTGTAGTATGTTGCAAATTGGGGGATTTATGCCCCCTGATTTTATTTTGATTTGTTTGCTTTGGAGATGGAAATCGTTGATCTTTTTCATCTTTGCAGACGCTTTTCCATGCGCACTCACTTCGGGAGCAGTTAGCGAACTTTTTCATCTTTGCGGTCACTTTTCTATGCACACTCACTTTGGGAGCGGCTGCCGAAAATTTTCATCTTTGTGGTCGCTTTTTTATGCATACTCACTTTGGGAGTGGCTAGCGAGCTTTTTTCATCTTTGTAGTTGCTTTTCTATGCACACTCACTTTGGGAGTGACTATCAAGCTTTTTTTCATCTTTGCGGTCGCTTTTCTATGCACACTCACTTTGGGAGCGGCTAGCGAGCTTTTTTCATCTTCGTGGTCGCTTTTCTATGCACACTCACTTCGGGAGCGGCTAGGGAGCTTTTTTTTCATCTTTGCAGTCGCTTTTCTATGCACACAAGAACACGTTAGTAGGAAATGGAATTTATTTAATTAAAGCACTTGAATATAATAGTAAACACACGAGTTAAAATGTTCATAAAAGGTTAAAACAAAATGCATGTTGAATTGGAGAATTTAGGTTGTACCTTTGCATGTTTGGTGCGTTTTTGTTCGTTGACTAGTCGCCACCTTTCGTATCCCTGATACTGGGCATAGTTACTGAATTGATCAAGGCTTTGTTGCGGACGCCGTTTGTGATTGTTCGATTCGACTGTCGAAGAAGTCGGGGAGGGGGCTACACTATTTACCGAGTTTTATGGCTTTGGACCTAATCGGCAGGGACTGTCTACTTTCCTTTAGCTAGATGGTCATAAGAGTCGCCTAGATTCCTCATCCGAACTCTTTTTGCTCTTCGCATGTGCTTCTTCTAGGTACATCCCCTTCTAACATCTAACTCTATTGCATTTTTCAGATGGATACATTCATATGTGTCGTGCCCCTGCCCCTTATAAAATTTGCACCTTTTGGCCGATTTTTCTCTGATTGTGTTAGGCCTTATCTGTTGTGGGGGCTTTAGAATTTTTAGATGTTTTCCATGGTGTAGGATACAGGATGGGGTTCTGTTAGAGGGTGATACATTCGAAAACTTAGCGATGGCCCCTTTCTGGCCTAACTTTTCATATGTTGAACGGTCATTTTTCTTGCTTGAGCTCCTTGCTTCTGCTTTCTGAGTAACGATGTGATTATTTTCTTATTTTTGCGGTTCTCCTCTACTCCTACAAGATAGTAAGCTTCCTCCCCATGGTTGTAGTTTATGGATTCCAAACTTTGTATGTTTTCAGTTGAATCCCTTAAGGAACTTACTGTCATAGCTCTCTGGCCTATTTCTGTTACATGCGTACACTGCTCCCCCGTTGTGTTGGCTGCGACAGCTTTGAGTTTCTCCATAGCCTCCTCATCATGCTCTCCTTTCAAACGGTGTATTCATCCTCTGATGTATTCATGTTGTTGCCTAAGTTGTTTTAGCACAGCATGGGCATACTTTTCCATGATTTCCAATTTGCTTTGAATGTTAGCTAGTCGGTCACCTCTATCTTGAAAAGGAGGGGTTTCCCCTTCCAACTCTTCCCGGCTCTTTTCTTCCTCCATACGTTCTTCCATGATTTCTCATGTTGGGGTCGCTTTAAGACGCTTCCTGAGAGTCAAACCCAAAAGTGAAGGGTCCACGCTCACCGCACCAATTGTTGATGGTCAAAATGATCAAGGGTCAGAGACGAGGGTCCGACGATGGTAGGAATGCCCGTTCCGAGTTAGAGCTTAAGTATTGCTCTTGCTTTTAGGGTGGTGATGGTGCCGGGAATGGAAGGCCTTGGTTTCTCTCTGATGTTGTCGACTGACTAACGCTTGGCAAATAATTAATAAATAAGTGTAAATGTGCCAGTAAATAATGCCAAGTGTAGTTCTTTTGCGTTAAAGTATACACGGTCAGCAAGTAGTACAGCAGTAAGCTGAGCATCGTATCCATAGGGATTGACAGGGAATTAAATGCCATGATTTTACTTGTGAAATGAGGTGAATGTTTTTGAATTGAATTTTGTATTGTTGTTTTAAAAAATAACAAAGGAAAATATAATGAGAATTCAGGCAAGTTTGGCAAACAAGTGTATTCAAATGGTGATTAGCATTGGCAGGGGATGCTTGGATTTCACACTAACTATGCCAGCCTTTTAATAACTTCTAGCCTTGTTTTTTATTGCCGAGTAGATTTTAGAGTAGTAATGCCTCTCTTGATGGAAATACCCTAAGTTAATTATGATTAACCCCTATATGTCTATAGTGATATCTTTCATTAATAAACATGAACAAGTTTTAATCTTTTACTCCTAAGGGGTAGATTCACTTCCGAAGTAAGCTTATCTACTTGAACATCTTCTGTCGAAGCTTCTCACCTTAGTATTTTGGCAATTAATTGTTATCTCTCAAGTCTATTAAGATATCAGGAGATAATGTGCATGTAATGCCAACTGTCGTATGGCAAACGATTGAAGAAAATAAGTACTAGCAAGATAGACAAAAATGCCAAGGCATTCAATTATTAAAAGCTGGAAAATAACTGAGTGTTCATCACAAAAATATCCCCAACCAACTTTAAAAATTAGTTCATGGTTTGGGGAACCATCAACATCAAATCGTTTTTAACAAACATCATCATAAAAACCGAATAAACACGAAGAGAAATGGACAAGGAAGGAAGTTTGCCGATGTAGCCCTTCACTGGATCCTGAGCTCTCGGTCTTAGCCTGGTCGAACCACATTTTGCCCTATTCACCACGGTGCATCATCCTTAAGTGAGTCGATCGATCTCTTTGTTCATTGTTGGGACTCCTTTAAATAGGCACGTGTGAAAACCCTAGGTTCGGTTTGAATTTGAAAGTTGGTTACGCGCTTGAGATAAGCGTGTTATCCTCTTTATCCTCTTTTGAATTTTAGGGATGACTGGATCTTTGACTAACGGCTAACTAACCGGACATCGGCCATCCTTCTTTTTCCAACCAAGGCTGAAATTAATTGTCCTTCTTTAGCCAACTCGATTTGGCATTTCTCTTCGGGTTCCTTGCCTCACTCTGCCAACTACTCCTATCCTGCTCTTGTCCTGCTCCTACCCTGTCCTACTCTTGCTCCTACCTTGTCCTGCACACCAAAGCAAGGAAATACACTGTTACTCTGGCAAGAGAAACGTTCCCCCAACTTCTTAATGCAAATGCATGATTTTAATAACTAAATGCATGAATATATACTCAAAGGCAAGCAAAAACATGGCAATGTGTATAGGAAATATAGTCATTTTGAAGAGTTACAGATGCATGCCCAATTTTACATTGCTTGGACAGGTGTCAAGATGGGTTGTCGTGGCGCGTTGATTGGACTAGCTATGACCTGACGTCCTAGGTTCTCCTCGGCATCTGTGATGGGTACGTGTGTAGTCATGTGGCCAGTAGATGGGGTGCGACGTTGTTCGTGGTTCTGTCTGTTTGCCGCAGATTACAGAGGGTATCACATAGTTCGCAGGCGATCCTTTGCATTGTGGTCTGCCTGTGTTGTGACGCTCATCCCCAGGCGTCTCTTATATTATATCGTCTGTAGTCTTACTTGCTATGGTTTTGGCACGTGGCGGCAGGTGTTTATAGTTGCTAACAAATTCAATCCACTAGGAATCATCTTGCACAATGCTAACACATTTTATTAGAACTGCTGAATCCACCACCAGTAACGATTTGAAGCCATCTATATTGAAGAAGATCAAGGATCTCAGCATCTCTGGATTCATAACATTGCCAAAAGCTTCAACTTGGAGTACAGTTGTAACGCCCCGGTTTTGGGCTTAGAAGTTTTGGGCGTTGACCGGTTCGGTCAAAGTGCTGTTCGAATATAAAAGGGGTGAAATTAGGAAAGCCTAGTTCGGGTTGCATTAAAAATATGGAAAAATGTCCTAAAATCCTCTTTTAATGTATATAAGTGAACTGTGAAATCAATTTTGCAAAATGAGGTTTGGAAGGGTGACATTTTGGGTTAGTGACCAAAATATAATTTTTGAAAACTGTGTGACTATTTTAAAAAGGATTGAAACTTTGAATCTTTAAGGAGCTATTTACCCAAAGGGAATTTCTCCAGATTTTTCTAAGATATTTAGTGATTTAATTCTGAGTTTTAAACAAAAGAAAACTGGAGGGAAGTTATTTTCCTATTTTCAACTAACTTTTCCAATTTTCCTTTTCTCACATTTTCTCTCAAACCAAACATTCTCTCCAGAGCTTTTTCCTCTGATTTTGGCACCTAAATACCTCTTTTCAATTCTCTTTTGATTGGTAATCATCTCATCAACAAAACCTCACCATTTGCTAATTGGATTTTCAAGATTTTGGTTCTAAAAAGGGAGAATTTCAAGTTTGGAGGTAAGAACGTCCTTCTCCTCTGAACTTTAAGTTCTTTACTGAAATTCCTAAGTTCTCAATCCTTGATTTATGATTTATTAAAGGTTTTACAATTGGAATCTTGATTTTGGCTTTAAAATGCAAGATTTGCTTGATTTTGGTGAAATTTTCGTATGATCTGTTTGGGCAGTGTGTTGAGGTGTTAAATTGATGTTAATTGAATGTTAAACTGATGAATAATTGAGGTTTAATCAATGCAATCCCGAATAGGTTGAATTTCCTAAGTTTTACTTGAGTTTTTGGTTGTTTTTGGAGTGATCTTGGTGATCTGTTATAGCTGGAGGTTTAAGGATGTGGTTAGATCCTTTTTGAATGTTAATTGATGTTTAAAAATGGCTTGAAGTGATGGATCTTGGCTGGGTTAAGTTTTGGAAGTGGTTTCGGTTGTGTTTGGTAGCCGAAATGATGGATTTGCAATGAGCAGCGAGTTTAGTTGTGTTGCTGGTGCTTTTAGTGCATTATGATGCATTAATCCTCTGATGTTGTGTGCTTGAAACAGGGGAAGTTGATCCGTGGGCATTAGAGGTGTTGTGGAAGGTTTCGGATGCTTGGAAGGCTTGTTGGCTAGCCTTGTTTTGTGTGTCGGTGAGTGAAGTTGGGTTTTCAGCTTTTAAACCAAGGTTTGAAGGTTTTGGGAGCTTAGTTTAAGTCTAAACAACTTTGCTAAGCTCAAGAGTAAGTAAATGGATTTTCTCTCTTGGTTGTGTTGTGAATTGGCTTAAAAAGCAATTGTGTTTGATAGATACAATGCATGTGATTTGCATGTTTTAAATACTGTTTTGAAAGCATATTTTAGCATGGTTTAGTGCTGGTTTTGAAAGCCATATGTGAAGGATGCTAAGGTAAAAGATCCTTGGTTTTGTACATTGAATTGTGGAAATTGATGCATAGTGTTGCATGTTGATTAATGGCTTTGTGTGATGCTTTAAAATAGTGGAATATTGTTGTTAATAATGCATTTTGGCAAGTAATGGTTAAGGTCACAAAGGTGGTTGAAAGTCCTTGTGTGAGCCTTGTTTATTTAAGAACATCATGGTGTTTGAAAGTCCATGGTTGGTTCTTGGATAAGGTAAATGGTGGTTTTTGCATTTTGGTTATGCATGTAAATCAATGGATTAATGTGGTAAGATGGTTATATTGGCAAGTGATGGAAGTGGTTCTTGGTTATTTGAATCGGATATAGTTAGCCGGCTATAGGATTGGGTGCACCGTGAATAAGTCACCTTGGATGTGGAGTGGTTAAGAGTGAACCGGTAAACTCCATCCAAGTTTCCTAACGAGATGGTTAAGGTCATAATGGTTGATGAGTTCCCATTCGAGGACCTTGGTTAAGCAAAGGTAATAATGATGATTAAAATTCCATTTGAGGACCTTGTGCTTGTTAAGATCAAAATGGTGGTGTAAAGTCCATGTGTGGATCTTGTATAGGTGTCCCGGATCTCGTTAGTGATGTTATACAACTACCAATCGGTGATGCTAAGGTTATATGGTGTTTAAAAGTCCATATATGGGAACCTTGTGCATGTTAAGGTTGTATGGTGATTAAAAGTCCATACATGGGAACCTTGTGAATGTTAAGGTTATATGGTGTTTAAAAGTCCATATATGGGAACCTTGTGAATGTTAAGGTTGTATGGTGATTTAAAGTCCATACATGGGAACCTTGTGAATGTTAAGGTTATATGGTGTTTAAAAGTCCATATATGGGAACCTTGTGAATGTTAAGGTTGTATGGTGATTTAAAGTCCATACATGGGAACCTTGTGAATGTTAAGGTTGTATGGTGGTTAAAATTCCATACATGGGAACCTTGTGAATGGTAAGGTCAAATGGTGGTTAAAAGTCCATTTAGGAGACCTTGGATTGGTAGTGTGTATGAAGCGTGGGGACAACGCTTGTGATCCGCGTATCCGATTGGGTGTTGAGTTGGAAAGTGGTTTTGGTTATCACTTGGAGCCAATATAATGTTCTTGAGTATAATGAAGCATGAGATGCTTGGAATGATGCTTGGTTGCATGAAAAGTGTAAAATGTATTATAATTGCATGTTGACTTGTTGGTTTGAACAAGTGTTGATTATCTATTGAGAATGGTGTATGTGTGCATGAAATCTCTTTAGTGCATTGAAGTCTTGTGGAGACTTGTTTTAAAAGGGCATATGTTGCAATTGTTAATGATGTGGTTCATATGTTGCATTTGTTTAATGCATGTGTTGGATTGATTGAGTAAATGGTTTAAAAAGGGTTTCTTGCTTTGAAATGACATTCAAGTATGAGAATGGTAAGATGTAAAGTGGAAGTGTTTTTCCAAGGTTTGAATTTAGCTTTGCATATGGTGTTTATGCATGGAAAGGCTAAATTGATGGTTTTGCAACTTTATGTTTTGAAAAGGTTTACTTAGCTTTTTAAGCTAAGGGTTGATTTTCATGTTTGTGCAAGGCATGGTTTTAAAGCATGTTGTTGGAAAAAGGGTTTTTCAAATATTGCTTTGGTTGGTCGAATCGAGTTGCTTTTAAAAGTGGTTTTATGATTCGCTGCATTGATGGTGTTTTGGTTTTGAGCATTCCTCACTAAGCATTATGTGCTTACGCTCCTTTTTGTCCATCAATGCAGATATTTGAAGTTTGGACAGCGAGAAGCAAGGGATTCAAGGAGGACTCCATTAGAGATGTATGTCTCGGTTAATAGCTATAGTTAATAAAGGCAATGGGGGTAGAATCTCTTATGTTGTTGTTAAAAGGAGATTGTGTATGTTGGACAAGTTTGGTTTATGTTTTTGAATCATGTGGATTAATGTTACAACGTTTGAATCTCCTTTTGCTTAAATTGTATTGCTATGCTTCTTGTTTAAAAGCATGTTTGAGTTTTGAATGTGTTTTAATGAGTTGGAGCACCTAGGGGTGGTCTTGTATCTAGTTTTGATGCATTTATGTTCCCTATATGTTGAATGACTTGCTGGTGTGATTTGGTGGCTTTTGGAGCATGTTTGGTGGGGTAAAAGTGTGTTTAACCAGCATTTTTGCTGCAATTTGGGCAGGTCGTTTCGGAACGACCACTACCGTTTCGGAACAGGGGCCTGTTATGGCCAGGGTGTTTCGAAACGGAAGGAACCGTTCCGGAACGAAGATGCTACTACCAGACCCCGTTTCGGTACCCGTTGCGGAACGGCCCCGCGTTTCGAAACAGGTTTACCCTGTTTCGGAACACCTGACCGTTGGAGGCTGACATGGGCAGTTATATGTTTCGAAATGTTTGTGTTTTGGTCCTAAAACATGTTTATGCAATTGGATGAGTTTGAGATGTCCGTTTGAGCTGAAATTTGGCAGTGAAGCATGAAACATGACTAATTTCATATTGGTAACTTTTAATTGGGTGAAGTTCCTGTAATTCTCAGATTTTACAGTTTGGTCCCTAAAGTTGTAATTTGTGCAATTGGGTCCCTGATTGTTCTCTGATGGTTATGATCTTTGAGTATGATGTTTGTATGAATACATCTAGGGTTAAAGAGCAACTAGACAAGTTTAAAAAGGAAAAAAAAAGGGTCGTTAATCAAGGTTGACTTTCGGGTTGACTTTGGTTTTCCCCGTGTAAACTTCTTAATTCGGTTCAACCGTCTGGGCCGGGTTAAGGGGGTTACAACAGTACACACACAATTCACAGTAATTTGAATATGGCTTATCATACAACCTGAGACAAGGTTCTTACCTTGGATGATAAGTCGTTCCCAGTCCCTGTCGAGGAAAACGAGGGCCTTCATCGTACCCTTCGCAAACCATTTCAACATTTTCATCTATTACACTGTGGGTTTAAATTGAGTTCTTTAACTTTCACCAACAAAGTAACCTTTTAATAAAACATGTTATCATTTCATATCATATAAATGGAGTTATCCTAGTGGTTGAGACTTAACCCTTTAACAAAGTAACCCAATCAAATTATGACGTGTGTCACCATTTGGTTGGTTGATTTTATTTAATGAAATTAAAATTAGGACCAAATTGATATAATATGTAAATAACATGGATCAAATGTATAATTTTACAAATTTTCGCTAACTGTCATGTCACCCCTACGTTGGTTTTTTAACGGCGGTAGTCAAAATAGGTACGCCCAAATAGTTCGGTGGTCACCTGAGTAGTTTACCCATTAAATAATTACAAATATACAATTTATTGAGAACGTAAACATAGGCCATGTTTGGCAATTAGCGGATAGCGGATTACATTAGCTGATAGTTGATAGCTGATTGTATTAGCTGATTTGACTAGCGGATTGTATTAGCTGATTGTATAAAAGTGTTTGGTAAAATTAACTGATAGCTGATAAATGTTAGATTATTTAAACAAGTAAAATGACATATAAGGACATGATTATATTCAATACTTGTTTGAATAGTTTATTAGTTATCAATATTTTTTTGTCTAATTAATATTAATTAGATCTATAAATTTATTTTTAATATAACTTTTCTAAACATATTTGAATGATTTATATATTAATTTATTATTTATATAATTATTTTAATATAATTTAATTAATTAATTAATAAATTTAAATACACATATAAATATGTGATAATAAAAAGAAAAAATAAATTAGGATTAGCTTATGAATAGGATGAGAAAATATTTAATTTAGGTTATTTTGAGATTTTTGGTAATTGGTAAGGGTAAAAGAGTCTTTATAACTCTAATATCAAACCTTTAATCTCAAAAAGCTTCTATTATGAGCTTTTTCAAAATTAGCGGTTTCATCACAATCCGCTCTTTTAATCTTCTATTCACCAAACAACAATATTAGCAGATTTGACTGGTCAAACCTCTAATTATGCCGCAAACCTCTAATTTTTGCTCAAACCTCTCTTTACCAAACATGGCCATAGACTGCAAAATTAATTAAGATACCACGAAATCATGCTAAAATATTTAAGAAAGAGTCTAGGTAAATAAAATATAAAAATACGATTCGATCATTAAAATACTTAACATATAAAGAATATAAAATATATAAAATTACTTTAATTTTATGTTATTAATGTAAGTAGGGGTGGGCATTCGATCGAGTCTGAGTAAAAAAAATTTGAGTTTGTCTAGTTGAAGAGTCTTATTTTATAACTCAAACTTTATTTGAAAATTTTCAAGTCGAGTCGAATTGTTCGAGTTTTTGTTCAAATTTAATTGTTAACATTTATAATATTTTGGTACTAATTGGTTCCAATGTAAACGATTTCTTGTAACCATATAATATATATGTATGGTAAACTACCCAATGACCACCGAACTAATTGGAGATACTTATTTCGACCACTGAACTATCAAACCCGTCAATCAAACCACCAAACTTATTAAATCAACCTATTTTTACCACCGTCGTTAAAAAGTTAACTGATGGGTGACCTGGCAGTTAACAAAAATTTGTAAAATTACATATTTAGTCCATGTTATTTACTTATTAAATCATTTGATCTTAATTTTATTTTTATTAAATAAAATTAATCAACCAATTAGATGATGACACGTGTCTTATTTATTTTTTAAATTTTAATTTATTTAATTCAATAGATTTAACCAACCAACCAAATGGTGAATAAAATTTGTCGTAAAGAATGAGAGGAAATAAAATTGGCATGAATTGCACCTGTGGGGAATTTATCCCATGCCAAACGCAAGGAAGGCCAACACTCAAACCACTGAGCCAACTTTACTAGTGTGATATAAAATATTAACATAGTTTATTAAAATATTACTTTGTTGGTGAAAACTAAAGAAAAGTGAATTAATGAGATTCAAACTCGTGACTAATTGTACAAAACTAAAATACAAAACCAATAAATGAACCTTATATCTTAGGAAAATGTGACTACATATAATATATGAATTGAGCCAAATTTCTTTTCTTTTAAATTGAATATTTAATATTTTAATAAATATCCGATTTAATTTAAATATAAAAAATATTCGAATATTTTAAATCAATTTTTTTTAAAATCGAATATTTTTTTTAAATAAAATATTTAATATTTTCATATTTAAATCACATCAAATATTTAATAACTACTTTAAATATTCGATTTAATTTAAAAATATTCAATTTAAAAGAAAAAAATTATTTAAAATATTCAAATATTTTTCTTTTTTATATTTAAATTAAATTGAATATTTATTAAAATATTAAATTTTTGATTTCAAAGAAAAGAAGTTTGATTAAAAATATTCAAATATTTGGTGTTTTGTGTGAATTTACACATTCCAAGTGATTTAGGCTCGAGTCTCTTTTCAACCATTTTTACTTTTTTTCCTAACTTTTACTACAGTATAAGATATGTATATACAAGGGTGCATTTTATATTATCAAGAGCAAGTTGGTGTAATGGTAAAGGTCTATGTTTAACACCCTTAGGTCCTGGGTTCTATTTGTCCCAAAGTCATTTATACTCTTTAATTCCTCTTTATACTCTTTAATTTTTACTAACAAAGTAATCCTTTAATAAAATATGTTAGTATTCTATATCATACTAGTGAAGTTGGCTTAGTGGTATGAGCATTGGCCTTCTATGTGTTTGGCATGGGATCAATTCCCCATATATGCAATTCATGCCAATTTTATTTCCTCCCATTCTTTATAGCCAATTAGATGGTGACACACTTTCGATAAAATAAAAATAGATTGATTAATTTTATTTAAATAAAATAGATAGGACACGTGTCATCATTTAATTGGTTGATTAATTTTATTTAATTAAATTAAAATTAAGATGAAATTGATTTAATAAGTAAATAACATTGACTAAATGTGTAATTTTACAAATTTTTGTTAACTTCCACGTCAAGGGGTCCGTTAGTTTTTTAACGGTGGTGGTCAAAATAGGTTGATTTAATAAGTTTGGTGGTTTGATTGACGAGTTCAATAGTTCGGTGGTCAAAATAGGTATCTCCAATTAGTTCGGTGGTCAATGGGGTAATTTATATATATATGGTTAGGATCGACTTATACCATGTAAAACTTGATTAGTTTTACATTAATTCATGGCCTTTGTATGGATGAATTAGATTAAACAAATTTTTCTCCTTAAAAATCTCTTCATTTTCAACTTTTAATCTTATCCATCCATTTCATTCAGCCAATGATCATGAATTAGTGTAAAAGTAATTGAGTTTTACACACACATATATACATATATATCAGGTAGAATTTAGATACCCAACTCGAACTTGAAAACAAATCCACTAATTATTAAAATTTTCGAGTTATTTCAGTTATTCGAATTTTCATTTTATAACTTCAACTTTATTTGAATTTTTTTCAAGTTCAGTCGAGTTTATCAATTATGAGACATTCAAAAGGAATTAATTATTTTGACATTGAGTCAAGTCGAATAACTCGATATTTTCTAGTGGAATTTGGTACAGTAAATCAACCCTCTTTCAGTTTTATTTATTTTGTACTAAATTGTTTCGGTTGAACTCCAACAATGTCTGTCTGCGTGTCAGGGGCACGCCATAGGCCTTGAATGCTATAGAAATGAGAACTCTACTTGTTTTCGTCTCAGTACTTACAATATTTGATTAATTTCAAAATCAAAACAAGCACACATTTATTAAGCAACAATTTAAGATGATGTAATTTGTGTATAATCTAAGAAAGTGCTCAATTGAGTAAGCATATTTATCATTTGGTCAAGCTGCTCATTTTTGTTCACTAGACTATTCCTGTTTTTTTTTTGTCGCTAAACTATTGACAAAATAGTTACTAATTTTACGTTTTTTCCTATTTCGGTCACTCACCGATAAAAAACTCACGAAAAAATATGTTGAACTAATATTTTGATATAACAAATTAAGTGAAAAATGTTTTGGACTTATTCAAGTATTTCAAAAATAATTCAAAGTCCAAACAAACTTGAAAAAAAAATCGAATGTTTTCCAACTTAGCTGAACTTTTTCAAAATCAATATGATCCGTTTTTGCAATTTAAAAAGGTCATTTCCAAACCTGAAGGCAAAAAAGGATCGATCCCCTAGATCAAGGGATCGATCCCTTTGTGGGCAAAATACCCCAATCTTTTTATTCCAGCCATCAAGTGCAAAAGGATTAATCCCCGAGTTTAAGGGATCGATCTCATTGGTGTAACAATCATATTGTTTGAAAAAGGATCAATCCTTTTAGTTATAAATGCTGAAATTTTCTGTAGGTAATGGCTATTTTGCATCCCCTGTAACCCTCTTAGCCCGACCTAGACGCCCGACCTGAACTAAGAAGATTACACGGGGAAAATCGAAGTCAACTCATTAAAGTCAACCTCGATTAACGACCCTTTTTATCTTTTTATCTTTTCTAGATGAACATTATTATCCTATAAGATTAGCGAATTGATTAGGCAAAACGACACAACGATTGGAGTTCAATTAGGGGTTCAATTGCATGCTTTTGTCTTTTAAGGACCAAATTGTAAATTTCAAGATTTACAAGGACTAACCAGATTTTAAAGTTACCAATCCAAAATTAATCATGTAACATGCCAGCATATCAAATTTCAACTCAAACGGATCATCCAAACTCAACAAATTAAACTTACAACATTCAAGGACCAAAACGTAAGAAACAGAAACCTGGAACAATTCAAAATCAACATCCAACGGTCAAGTGTTTCGAAACACAAGGCCCCGTATCGGAACGGTCATTTCGAAACCATGTTGACCGTTTCGATACATGGGTGCGTTCCGAGACCCCAAATGATCCGTTTTGATACGGTGATTTACAGTGGCGAAATGTTCCGGAACGTACCTACCCTTCTGAAACAGCATGACCATTACAGGTCACCGTTCCGAAACAGATAAGGGCGTTCCGAAATGCTTGGGCCTGCAATTCTCCAAATTGTTGGTTTTACACAATTTTCCACCTCCGAAACCATTCCAACACATGCCACAACACGCATACAATATGAATAAACATCGAAGACCACCAAAACGAAGCACAAGCTAAATCAAAGCATCAATCATGCAAGCTTTAGAACTATAGGAGTTGAGATTTTAGGGGCTCGATTTACTTCAACCGATGTGGTTGCCAAATTTGGAGAAGATTGGATTTTTGGGTGATTTGGTGGAAGCTAAAAAAGAGAGATATACACAATGATTTAGAGTGGTTCGGCTTTCTAACCCAAAGCCTACATCCTCTACCTTAGCTTCCTACTAAGGATTTCCAAACAAATTCACTAAGAATTTCGTCCCATTTTCTCGGTTTAGGAGGAAATCATTACAACGATCAAGCTTTCTACCCAAAGCTTGATCAAACACTCTCTTACAAGAGAAAGACTTAGCAAACTAGAAATCCCTCTAATAGGTATGTGTGTGCAATACTAAACACCCACCCAAAACCTAAACACTTGAGCAAATATTACAATGTGAAGCTCACAAGTGTTGTCTAAGCAAGAAATATACAATTTGAGCTCTAGAAAAATTTTGACATCATAATGTTGTAACAATTGAAGCATTAACCATTACAAGATGCTTGGAGGACCCTTTTATACTCCTTGATGAGTTTGTAGCCGTTACTAGCCGTTGGGATTGAATTGGAGCCGTTGGAGCCTTTATTTCCCACCATAAATGCAGTTCTGCAGCTTGGCGTATCGATACCCTTCAAACCGTATCGATACGGTCCCTATAAGGAATTAGCCGTTGGGCTTCTTCAGCTAATGCGTATCGATACGCTTACCTAGCGTATCGGTACGGTCCTGCAAATTAAAAGACCGTTGGGAAAATGATCGTTGGGGTAGTTAGGCGTATCGATACGCGATACACCTGTATCGGTACGCGACTAGCCGTTGGGCTATTTCAAAACACACCGTATCGATACGGCTAAGCGTATCGGGACGAGTTTTAGCTACTGAAAAATTTATGTTGTTAAAACCCTAAGGCGTATCGGTACGGTCCAAGACCGTATTGGTACGGGCACATGAAAAACATGGTTTTGATTACTTTAAATGCACTTTAAATCATTCCAAAGCCTTGTAAAACCCTTAAACATATTTTCAAGTTGTTTTTGACTAAAAACATATTTTAAATTCTTTTCAATTTAGTCCAAAACATTTTTCAAATATTATATCAAAACTCTTAGTTCTACAATCTCCCCCTTTTTCATATAATAAACCCAACTTGAAAAATTGTTTGAAATTCTCCCCCTTTGTATTTTAAATTTTGAATAAGAGACTTAAAAATTGAAATTAGATTAAAGTTCTCCCTTATTCTTTTGAAGAACTTGAAAGATCAATTTTTCAAACCATTTCTCCCCCTTTTTGTTATATCAAAAAGAATTTAAAATGACATTGGGCTCAAAGTAACTTAGGAGAAAAAAAATTGACACACTTAAAATTTGGTTTAAAAATTTGATCCCCCTTACTCAAATCATCATAAGAATGTTAGTTCAACATATATGATCATAATCTAGTTGAAATGAAAAAAATCAAATTAAATAAATAAAGCAATTAGATTTTTACCAACACTTGAACCCAAGGGAGGTTGTGAAGCCTTTCTTCTTCAAGTGTTCTTCCTTGTGTGCATGGAGCTCCCCCTCAAAGTTTGACTTGTTGATCACTCTCCATCACACCTAGCAAAAGACAATCAAGTAATTTTTGGTATCCAAATTGCTTTGGATCCATAGATGTTAGTAGCACATAATTTAGTCCCCTTAGGAATCCATTTTTCAATTACATCCTTTTTAGTTGAAGTGGTTAGTCCTTTTTGGACCCAAACACTTCTAAAACATTTTCCATTCACAAATCTAGGGGCACTAGATTTTCTTACATAAAAATTTGATTTTCCTAAATTATTTTTCTTTTGAAGGTCATTGAAAATCAAACCTTTTTCCTTTTTAAGATCATCAACTTCTTTTTGATGATCTTTTTCCATCGTTTGAAGCAATTTTTGTAAATCCAAAACTTTAAGCTCAAAATCTTTAATTTTTGCTTCAAACTCTAAATTGGTTTTAGAAAGCAAATCATTTTCGGTTTTTAACTTTGAAATCAATTTCTTGTTTTTCGAAAATGAAGCCTTGAACTCAAAAACCAATTCATCATAGGCTTCTTGTAACTCATCAAAAGAATGTGAATTAGAACTAGATGATTTAGAAGTTACCTCCCCCTCATTGAGGGCCATCAAGCATAGGTGGGCTACCTCATCATCGGTGGAGTCCTCATACATATGCTTGTTTTGAAGATGATCCCCTCTTTTTGGATTTGGGGGAGTCCTTCATCTTCTTCCTCGATTCATGCTTGGATTTATCCATTTCTCTCTTCATGAACCGGGTGAATTTGTTGAAGAGATAGGCCATCTCTTCATCTTCACTTTCCTCCTCACTTGAATCTATATGATGGCACGTGGAGACTTTTAGAGCAACGGCACTTGCATTGATGCCTAGCTCCATAATCTTCTTCTTCCCCATAGCTCTTATCTCTTCCTTCTTGTTCTCCTCTTCTTTGTTTTTCTTCATTATTTGGTGAGTGAGGAGTGACCTCATAAGCTCATCAAGCTTTAAAGTCTTGAGATTTTTGGCTTCGATGATGGCGGTCCTCTTTGAGTCCCATGACTCGGGAAGGGAGTAGATGAGCTTTCAGACAAGCTTTTCCTCCGGGATGGCTTCTCCATAGCCTTTGAGACCATTGGTTATAGTGGAAAACCTATCAAACATCTTCTCGATGTTCTCTTCCGGATCCATCTTGAAGTTCTCATACTCTAAGGTGAGGAGCCCAATCTTGGTCTCCTTGACTTCATCGGTTCCCTCGTATGTGACTTTAAGCTTGTCCCATACCTCCTTAGCACTCTCACAATGTAACACCCCAATTTTGGGCTTAGAAGTTTTGGGTTTGAACCGGACCGGTCGGATTTTCGGTTCGAATATAAAAGGTGGTTTTACGGAAAGCCTAGTTCGGGATGCATTAAAAATATGGAAAAATATCTAAAAATCCTCTTTTAATATATATAAGAGGGAGGTGAAATCAATTTTACAAAATGAGGTCTGGAAATATGACATTTCGAGTTAGTGACTAAAATGTAATTTTTGAAAAGTTCGTGACTGTTTTAAAAGGATTGAAACTTTGAATCTTTAAGGAGCTAAATTACCCAAGGGAGGATTTCTCCAGATTTTTCTTGATTTTTAAAGACTCATTTAGTGTTTAATTAATAAAAAGAAAAGAGGGAAAGTGATATTTTAGTTTCATAACTAACTTGTACCAAAATTTTCCTATTTCATTTTCTCTCAAAATTCCCTCAGCCAAACACATTTCCACAGCAACTTTCCTTTTGATTTTCACACCTAAAGAAGAGTTTTCAATCCCGAAATGATTCCTAATCATTTCTACATCAAATCCTCACCATTTGCTTAATGAATTTTCAAGGATTTTGGCTCTAAACAAGGAGAAATCCACATTTAGAGGTATGAACGTCCTTCTCCTCTAAACACTCAGTTCTTTACTGAAATTCCCAAGTTCTCAATCCTTAAATTGAGTTTTATTAAAGGTTTTAATGTTGTGATCTTGATTTTTGGCTTAAAATTCAAGATTTGGATTTAATTTTGAAGAAATTCGTATTGGATGTTTTTGCTCTGTTTTGAGATGTCTTTTTGATGTATTTTGGATGTTTAAATGATGTGAAATAGAGGTTTAATCAATGCAATCCCGAATAGGTTGATTTTTCTAAGTTTTTACTTGTGAAAATGGTGGTTTTTGGGGTGATCTTGGTGTTTTGTTAATGCTGGAGGTATAAGGACGAGTTTGGGTTCATTTTGGATGTTAATTGATGTTTAAACATGGTTAGAAGTGATGGATCTTGGCTGGGTTAAGTTTTGGAAGAGTTCGGAGGTGTTTTCGGTTGTGTTTGGTAGCCGAAATGTTGGATTTTTGTAGAGCAGCGAGTTTAGGTGTGTTGCTGGTGATTTTAATGCATAATGATGAATTAATCCTCTGTTGTTATGTGTTTAAAACAGGGGAGAATGATTCGGAGGCAATAGAGGTGGCGTTGGAGGTTTCGGATGCTTGGAAGGCTTGTCGGCTAGCTTAGTTTTGTGTATCGGTGAGTGAAGTTGGGTTTTCAGCTTTGAAACCAATGTTTGAAGCTTATGGGAGCTTAGTTTAAGTCTAAGCAACTTAACTAAGCTCAAGAGTAAGTTTTCGGGAAAACTCTTTCTCTTGAATGAACCATGAGATGGTTGGATGCATACATTTAATTTGCAAGTTTAAATTCTGTTTTGAAAGCATGTTATAGCATGGTTTAATGCTGGTTTTGAAAGTCATGTGTTGAAGGATGCTCAAGGTAAGAGATCCTTGGTTTTGTACTTTGGAATTGTGGAATTGATGCATAGTGTTGCATGTTGTTTAATGGCTTTGTTTAATGCTTTAAAACAGTGAATTGATGATGGTAATTGATGGTATTGGCAAGTGATGTAAGTGGTTGTTGGTTACTTTAATCGGATATAGTTAGCCAGCTATAGGATTGGGTGCACCGTGAATTGAGTCGCCTTGGATGTTGAGGGGTTGTAATGGTACCGTAAACTCCATCCAAGTATCCTAGCGATTGAGAGAGTTGGTGTCACCACGATGGAGGATGGCTCTCGTGGGTGGGCTTTGTTAAGTGCCACCACGATGGAGGATGGCTCTCGTGGGTGAACCTTGTTAAATGTCACCACGATGGAGGATGGCTCTCGTGGGTGGACTTTGTTAAGCGTCACAACGGTGGAGGGTTGCTCCCGTGTGCGAGCTTGGTTAAGGTGATTACAATGGTTGTGGTAGCTTCCATGTGTAAGCCTTGTGATGTGTCCCGGCTCTCGCTAGTGAGTTATACAACTTCCGATGAGTGATGTTGAGGGGTTGTGATTGTATCGTTAAACTCCATCACGGGTGTTGAGGGGTTGTGATTGTACCGATAAACTCCATCTTATGTTCGGTTGTGTATGAAGCGTGTGGGACAACGCTTGTAATCCGCGTATCCGATTGTGTCTTGTGTTGTGATGGTTGAGAATTATCGCTTGAATGCCAATATAATGTGTTTGAATATAATAAAGCAAGAGTTGCTTGGTAATGATGCAAGGTGCATGGGAGAAATGTAAATGTTGCAAGAATGCATGTGATGCTTGTTAAGCTTGAGCACTTGTATATTTTGATAATGTGAATGGTGCATATATGCATAGAATCTCATAAATGCATTGAAGTCTTGTGAGGGCTTGCTTTAGATGGCATGTAATGCAAATGTTGTTTTTGTGGTTCATGTGTTGCATTGGTTTAATGCGTGAGATAGTTAGAAGGAGCTAATGGTTTTCAAAAGGTTTCTTGTTTTGAGATGTTCATCAAGAACGATGAAAGTATGTCGTGAAGTGGAAGTGTTTTCCAAGGAATTTGTGTTTAACTTTGCATGTGATTTTGATGCATGAAAAGGGCTTAAGTGATCGTTTGCAAGAATGTGTTTTGGAGTGAGTTATTAGCTTTTCTAAGCTAAAGGTTGGTTTTCATGTTTAGCAATGCATGATTTAAAGCATGTTGTTTCAAAGGGGTTTTTCAAACAATGCTTTGGTTTTTGGTTTGTATTTACTCTTAAAGAAGGTTTTATGATTTGCTGCATTGATGGTGTTTTGGTTTTGAGCATTCCTCACTAAGCATTATGTGCTTACGCTCCTTTTTGTCCATCAATGCAGATAATTGAAGTTGGGACAACAAGAAGCAAGGGATTCAAGGAGAGCTCCACTTGAGAAGTGTGTCTCGGTTAATAGCTATAGATAATAAAGGCAATGGGGGGAGAGTCTTTTATATTGATGTGTAATGAGATTGTGTATGTTGGACAAGTTTGGTTTATGATTTGAACTATGTGGTTTAACGCTTGCAACGTTTGAATCTTCTCCTTCATAAGTTGTTATGCTATGCTTCTTGTTTTAAAAGCTTGATCAAGTGTTGGGTGTGTGGAAAGAGTTGGTGCACCTAAGGTTTGCTTTGCATCTAGATTTTAATGCAATTTGGTATTTATGATGCTTGGCCTATTGTTGATATGTTGAGGATTGATTTAGAGTATGTTTGATGGTGATTAGATGTGTAAAAACAGGCTTTTCTGCTGTTTCTGGGCAGGGTGTTTCGAAACACCCTTGCCTGTTTCGAAACAGGTACATGTTTTGGCCTGGGCGTTTCGAAATGGGTAGAGGTGTTTCGAAACACTTTGGCTACTGCCAAGCCCCGTTTCTGAACGGTCAATTCCCGTTTCGAAACACTTGACCGTTGGGCACTGATTTGAATGGTTTTGAGGTTTGCAAGCTTTACGTTTTAGTCCTGATTTTTGTATGTGCAATTGCTTGAGTTCGAGAGGTCCGTTTAAGGTGAAATTTGACAGGGAAGCAAGTAATATGACTAATTTCATAATGGTATCTTTAAAATTTGTAAAATCCTCTTAATTTCCAGATTTTACATTTTGGTCCCTAAATTCGTATGTTGTGCAATTGAGTCCCTTATTGTTTTCCGATTGCTGTGATTTTTGAGTATGCTTATCTCAAGAGTGTGCCTAGGTTTAATGTGCATCTAGACGAGTTTAAAAAGAAAAAAAAGGGTTGTTAATCAAGGTTGACTTTCGGGTTGACTTTGGTTTTCCCCGTGTAATCTTCGTAGTTCGGGTCAACCGTCTAGGCCGGGCTAAGGGGGTTACACAAAAGAAGACATCTTCTCATAGATGGTTGGGCCAAAAGCACAAAATAGGATGTGCAAGGCTTTGCAATTTAGCTTCATCTTCTTGCGATCTTAGGCACTCCATTTCGCTTTGCTTCATTGAGGCACGAATGAACCATCTTCAACTATGTCCCATAGCTTGTAGTCTCTTGACTTCATGAAGAATTTCATCTTTGTATTCCAATGGGCATAGTGACTTCCGTCGAAGAATGGCGGTTTGTCGATTGATTGTGCCATTGAGCCGGTTGAGTAAAGTGTTGATCAAGCTTGTCAGATCTTCTCAATAGGATGTTAATCATCTTCGATCGAGCCAAGCTCTGATACCAATTGTTGAGATTTTAGGGGCTCGATTTACTTCAACCGATGTGGTTGCCAAGTTTGGAGAAGATTGGATTTTTGGGTGATTTGGTGGAAGCTAAAAAAGAGAGATATACACAATGATTTAGAGTGGTTCGACTTTCTAACCCAAAGCCTACATCAACTACCTTAGCTTCCTACTAAGGATTTCCAAACAAATTCACTAAGAATTTCGTCCCTTTTACTCGGTTTAGGAGGAAACCGTTACAACGATCAAGCTTTCTACCCAAAGCATGATCAAACACTCTCTTACAAGAGAAAGACTTAGCAAACTAGAAATCCCTCTAATAGGTATGTGTTTGCAATACTAAGCACCCACCCAAAACCTAAACACTTGAGCAAATATTACAATGTGAAGCTCATAAGTGTTGTCAAAGCAAGAAATATACAATTTGAGCTCTAGACAAATTTTGACATCATAATGTTGTAACAATTGAAGCATTAACCATTACAAGATGCTTGGAGGACCCTTTTATACTCCTTGATGAGTTTGTAGCCGTTACTAGCCGTTTGGATTGAATTGGAGCCGTTGGAGCCTTTATTTCCCACCATAGATGCAGTTCTGCAGCTTGGCGTATCGATACCCTTCAAACCGTATCGATACGGTCCCGATAAGGAATTAGCCGTTGGGCTTCTTCAGCTGATGCGCATCGATACGCTTACCTAGCGTATCGGTACGGTCCTGCAAATTAAAATACCGTTAGGAAAATGACCATTTGGGTAGTTAGGCGTATCGGTACGCGATACACCTGTATCGGTACGTGACTAGCCGTTGGGCTATTTCAAAAAACACCATATCGATACGGCTAAGCGTATCGGTACAGGTTTTGGCTACTGGAAAATTTATGTTGTTAAAACCCTAAGGTGTATCGGAACGGTCCAAGACCGTATTAGTACGGGCACATGAAAAACCTGGTTTTGATTACTTTAAATGCATTTTAAATCATTCCAAAGCCTTGTAAAACCCTTAAACATATTTTCAAGTTGTTTTTGATTAAAAACATATTTTAAATTCTTTTCAATTTAGTCCAAATCATTTTTCAAATATTATATCAAAACTCTTAGTTCTACAATCTCCCCCTTTTTGATATAATAAAACCAACTTGAAAAATTATTTGAAATTCTCCCCCTTTGTATTTTAAATTTTGAATAAGAGACTTAAAAATTGAAATTAGATTAAAGCTCTTCCTTATTCTTTTGAAAAACTTTAAAGATCAATTTTTCAAATCATTTCTCCCCCTTTTTGTTATATCAAAAAGAATTTAAAATGACATTGGGCTCAAAGTAACTTAGGGGGAAAAATTGACACACTTAAAATTTGGTTTAAAAATTTGCTCCCCCTTACTCAAAGCATCATAAGAATGTTAGTTCAACATATATAATCATAATCTAGTTGAAATGAAAAAAAAAATCAAATTAAATAAATAAAGCAACTAGATTTTTACCAACACTTGAACTCAAGGGAGGTTGTGAAGCCTTCCTTCTTCAAGTGTTCTTCCTTGTGTGCATAGAGCTCCCCCTCAAAGTTTGACTTATTGATCACTCTCCATCACATCTAGCAAAAGACAATCAAGTAATTTTTGGTATCCAAATTGCTTTGGATCCATAGACGTTAGTAGCACATAATTTAGTCCCCTTAAGAATCCATTTTTCAATTTCATCCTTTTTAGTTGAAGTGGTTAGTCCTTTTGGGACTCAAACACTTCTAAAACATTTTCCATTCACAAATCTAGGGGCACTAGATTGTCTTACATAAAAATTTGATTTTCCTAAATTATTTTTCTTTTGAAGGTCATTGAAAATCAAATCTTTTTCCTTTTTAAGATCATCAACTTCTTTTTTATGATCTTTTTCCATCGTTTGAAGCAATTTTTGTAAATCCAAAACTTTAAGCTCAAAATCTTTAATTTTTGCTTCAAACTCTAAATTGGTTTTAGAAAGCAAATCATTTTCGGTTTTTAACTTTGAAATCAATTTCTTGTTTTTCGAATATGAAGCCTTGAACTCAAAAACCAATTCATCATAGGGTTCTTGTAACTCATCAAAAGAATAAGAATTAGAACTAGATGAGTTAGAAGTTACCTCCCCCTTATTGAGGGCCATCAAGCATAGGTGGGCTACCTCATCATCGGTGGAGTCCTCATCACTCCATGTGGCCACATATGCTTGTTTTGAAGACGATCCCCTCTTTTTGGATTTGTGGGAGTCCTTCATCTTCTTCCTCGATTCATGCTTGGATTTATCCATTTCGCTCTTCATGAACCGAGTGAATTTGTTGAAGAGATAGGCCATCTCTTCATCTTCACTTTCCTTCTCACTTGAATCTACATGATGGCACGTGGAGGCTTTTAGAGCAACGACACATGCGTTGATGCCTAGCTCCATGATCTTCTTCTTCCCCATAGCTCTTATCTCTTCCTTCTTGTTCTCCTCTTCTTTGTTTTTCTTCAATATTTGGTGAGTGAGGAGTGACCCCATGAGCTCATCAAGCTTCAAAGTCTTGAGATTTTTTGCTTTGATGATGGCGGTCCTCTTTGAGTCCCATGACTCAGGAAGGGAGTAGATGAGCTTTCGGACAAGCTTTTCCTCCAGGATGGCTTCTCCATAGCCTTTGAGATCATTTGTGATAGTGGAGAACCTATCAAACATCTTCTCGATGTTCTCTTCCGGATCCATCTTGAAGTTCTCATACTCTAAGGTGAGGAGCCCAATCTTGGTCTCCTCTACATCATCGGTTCCCTCGTATGTGACTTTAAGCTTGTCTCATACCTCCTTAGCACTCTCACAAGAAGACATCTTCTCATAGATGGTTGGGCCAAAAGCACAAAATAGGATGTGCAAGGCTTTGCAATTTAGCTCCATCTTCTTGCGATCTTCGGCACTCCATTCCGCTTTGCTTCGTTGAGGCATGAACAGACCATCTTCAACTATGTCCCATAGCTTGTAGTCTCTTGACTTCATGAAGAATTTCATCTTTGCATTCCAATGGGCATAATGATCTCCGTCGAAGAATGGCGGTTTGTCGATTAATTGTGCCATTGAGCCGGTTGAGTAAAGTGTTGATCGAGCTTACCGGATCTTCTCAATAGGATGTTAATCCTCTTCATCGAGCCAAGCTCTGATACAAACTGTTGAGATTTTAGGGGCTCGATTTACTTCAACCGATGTGGTTGCCAAGTTTGGAGAAGATTGGATTTTTGGGTGATTTGGTGGAAGCTAAAAAAGAGAGATATACACAATGATTTAGAGTGGTTCGACTTTCTAACCCAAAGCCTACATCCACTACCTTAGCTTCCTACTAAGGATTTCCAAACAAATTCACTAAGAATTTCGTCCCCTTTTCTTGGTTTAGGAGGAAACCGTTACAACGATCAAGCTTTCTACCCAAAGCTTGATCAAACACTCTCTTACAAGAGAAAGACTTAGCAAACTAGAAATCCCTCTAATAGGTATGTGTTTGCAATACTAAGCACCCACCCAAAACCTAAACACTTGAGCAAATATTACAATGTGAAGCTCGTAAGTGTTGTCCAAGCAAGAAATATACAATTTGAGCTCTAGACAAATTTTGACATCATAATGTTGTAACAATTGAAGCATTAACCATTACAAGATGCTTGGAGGTCCCTTTTATACTCCTTGATGAGTTTGTATCCGTTACTAGCCGTTGGGATTGAATTGGAGCCGTTGGAGCCTTTATTTCCCACCATAAATGCAGTTCTGCAGCTTGGCGTATCGATACCCTTCAAACTGTATCGATACGGTCCCGATAAGGAATTAGCCGTTGGGCTTCTTCAGCTGATGCGTATCGATACGCTTACCTAGCATATCGATACGGTCCTGCAAATTAAAAGACCGTTGGGAAAATGACCGTTGGGGTAGTTAGGCGTATCGGTACGCGATACACCCATATCGGTACGCGACTAGCCGTTGGGCTATTTCAAAACACAACGTATCGATACGGCTAAGCGTATCGGTACGGGTTTTTGCTACTGGAAAATTTATGTTGTTAAAACCCTAAGGCGTATCGGTATGGTCCAAGACCTTATCGGTACGGGCACATGAAAAACCTGGTTTTGATTACTTTAAATGCACTTTAAATCATTTCAAAGCCTTGTAAAACCCTTAAACATATTTTCAAGTTGTTTTTGACTAAAAACATATTTTAAATTCTTTTCAATTTAGTCCAAAACATTTTTCAAAAATTATATCAAAACTTTTAGTTCTACAGTAGGCATGCTTCCTAGATGTCAAAATCACAAAAAGGCTAAAAACCACATTCAAGCTTAAACCAATATCCAAAGGCCATTTACAATACCAAATAAGCAAACCAAACATGCTCAAGGTGTTTACATCACCAAAATGTAACCAATAGTAGAAATCTCACCCATTGCCTCTTATTACACCAAGGTAAAACCACATACATTGTTTAGTCAAAACACTTGGAATCCACTTGCTTTCTTGCTGCCTCAAATGCTTAATTCTCTACATTGATGAAACAAATGAGCATAAGCATAACGCTTAGTGAGGATCGCTAAAACCAAACATTCATCAATGCATTTTACAAAAACGAAACATCACCATTTGTCATCTCATGCCTTTACTTAAATCATGCCCTTTTAAAGCATCAATGCACTTTTTAAACCACATGCTCTTAGCACCATTAAAATAACAGCAAATAATCTTTTGCTCATGCTTAACCCAAGCATCACATGCAATCTAGCATAATTCACAAGCATCACATGCTTTATTCAATAATCAACAACATTATATTCGCTCGTAAGTGATCAATTCTCAATCCATACCAAAACCAACAGAAATGACACAATCGGATACGTGTATTACAAGCGTTGTCCCACACGCTTCATACACACTACCGGACTATGAAAGGCTCACACACGGAACTAGACCATCAACCATTGTGACGCCCAAGGTGGAGTCTATGGTACAATCACAATCCCTCAACACCCGTGATGGAGTTTAACGGTACAATCCCAACCCCTCAACATCACTCATCGGTAGTTGTAAAACCCACTAGCGAGAGTCGGGACACAAAACAAGGCTTACACATTGGAACTACCTCAACCATTGTAATCACCTTAACTAAACTTACACACGGGAGCAACGCTCCACCGTTATGACACTTAACCAAGTCCACCCATGAGAGCCAACCTCCATCGTGGTGACGCCAATACCTCAATCGCTAGGGTACTTGGATAGAGTTTACGGTACAATCACAACCCCTCGACATCTAAGGCGACTTTATTCACGGTGCACCCAATCATATAGCCGGCTAACTATATCTGATTAAAGTAACCAACAACCACTTCCATCACTTGCCAATATAATCATTTAACAACATTATTCCACTGTTTCACAAGCATAAATCACAATGCCATGTTCACAAGCATAAACATGCTTAAACTCAAATGCATACATCTCATAAATCCAAGGATCACCTACCATGTGCATCCTTCATAAAATAGCATTAATCACCAGCAATCTCAATGCTCAAAACATACTTAAAAATAGTAATTAAATCCACATTTAATTCAAGTGCATTTTCCAACAAAACATAGCACATTCCAAGAGAGACTTTCGAATCACTTACTCTTAAGCTTAGCTAAGTGTTTCAAACTTACACTAAGCTCCCAAGACCACGCTCAGAGCGTAACAAAGCTGAAAAATCCATTTCCACTCACCGATACTCGAAAGCTCGCTCGCCGACGCGAAGATCACCCCTCCGAAGCCACCAAAAGTACTTCGTTTTCTACTGGATCAAGATCCCATGTTTTCACATCATCAAAACAGAGATCCAAATGCATTAAAATGCATTTCAACACCAGCAACCAAAAACGAACTCGTTGCTCACCAAAACTACACCAATTTACCCATCCGAAACAACCGAAAACTCAATCGATTGCTTCCTAAACCTAGCCCAGCCAACATACAACACTTACAACCATTATTAAGCATGAAAACACATCTAAAAACAACCTTAACCCATCCTTATACCTCCAGCAAGCATAAAATCACCATTCCACCTCAAAAACCCAACTAAAACCATCAAGAAACTCAAGGATCTCAAGGATTTCGGGATCTATATTATCAAAACTCTTTTTCAACATAATAATCAACTCAAAACTCACTTAAAACCAATCCAAAACAGAGCTCATCAAATCCAATCCGAAAATCAAGATTTTAATCACATTTTTGTAAGATTTTGATCTCAAATCAAAACTATAATAAAAACTCACCCAAAAACATCAATTAGAAGCCAAAGATCTTGGGAATTTCAATAAACAACCTAGATTGAAGGTTGAGAACGGGATTTACCTCCAATCCTTGCCTTCCTCAATGATTGACAAGTTTTCCTTAACAAATCTTGAAGAATTTGAAGAGAACTCTTGAAATTTGTTTAGAAATCAAAGGGAGAGTGTTTGGGAGAAAAGAAATCTGGAGAAAAGAGTTGGGAAATTGGTTTTGCTGAAATGAAAGTTAGTTACGTGAAATAGATTCTCAATTTCCTAATTAACTCATTTTAATTAAAATAAAACCATTTCTATTTTAATTATCTAAAACCCTTATAAAACACGTGTAAATTTAAGGAAGGTGTAATTGCACCATAGCTCCCTAAATATTCTAAGATTTTTGGCTCCTATTTTAAAATTTCATTTTTCCACAGTTTTGAAACTTTACCCAAAATGTACCACTTCCAAAGCCTATTTTGTAAAATTGATTTGACCAACCCCTTAAACATGATTTAAGAGGAATTTATCAATTTTTACCATATTTTTATCCTTTCCCAATCCTTGATTTCCCTAAATCACCTAACGCGATTCGAACCGTTTCCGACCAGTCCGATCCGATGTCTAAAACATCTAGGCCCAAAACCAGGGCATTACATCCCCAACGGCTATGACTCATTCCAACAGCCATAAACGGCTAGAAACTCATTCCACACTTTATAAACACCACAAGGACACTTGAAGAAGTTTAGAGACAACATCCAAGCAACATGTTTAAGAGAAACTGAGTCAAATTCTTATCTCTTCATTTCTCTTGTAAATAGTCTTTAGAGAGTGAGCTTCCTTGTACTCATGTGAGCTTAAATTTTTGTAAACACCTACCTTGTGAGGTATTGAGTTTACCAAACAAATCTCTTGTAAAAGGAGAGGTACTAGTTTAGCCTTAGACAAAAACTAGAGTGGTTCTATCTTAGCCGTATAAAAGATAGGGTTGTAAAGGTTTCCTCCTAAGCCTTGAAAAGGGGACAAATTCTTAGTGAATTGGGAAATCCTTAGTGGTGTGCTAAGGTAGTGGATGTAGACTCGGTTGGGTAGTCGAACCACTCTAAAATCCTTGTGTAAATTGTCCATATTTATTTCAGGTTTTAGCCAATTCATCCAAGGAGCAAAATCAACCCTCTTGACGGATGTCGGTGATCGATTCGAGCGTGCAACAAGCCTAACAATTGCTATCAGAGTCTCGTCTCCATCGAAGGACTAACATTCAGGAGTAAAGATCCATCGCTCGTAGTCCACCGTTCAAGATTATGGCAAGATTTGAAGAAGACCGCTCTATCTAGTGTCCTCCGCTCTTCGAATGAGAAGCATACTTCCAATGGAGCAATTCCATGAAGTATTTCATCAAATTTCTTGATTTTGAGATTTGGGATATCATCGAATATGGTTACTTGGAAGCTCCTAATAAGAAGAAAAAGGAAAGGAGTGCAAATGACACGAAGGTCAAGCTGAACGCAAAAGCGATGCACACTCTTCTTTGTGGCCTCAATGAAGATGTTTCCAAGAAATTTGGGAGAAGCTTGAGAAGCTTTATGGCAACAAGAAGGGAGAAAAGAAAGATGGTTTTTCATCTTGTGCAAACCTCCTCTCAACACCTAACGTGGATGGTGTTTTGGCTCTCGATGAGCCCGAGGTATCTTCTAACTAAAGTGAATTAAATTCATATACATTTGACGAGTTACAAGATGCTTTCAATAAATTATTTTTAGAATTTGAGACCATGAATTCCAAATTTAAGAAAATTATTTCAAAACTTGAATTTGAAAATGATTTTCTTTTGAAAACAAAATTGGATTTTGAAAACCAAAATGAAAGTTTGAGAAATGATTTAGAGTTTTCAAAAACAAGCAATGGGGTTTTAGAAAACGAAAATCTTGATTTGAAAGTTAAGCTTGAAAGCTTAACAAAAGAAAAAGAAATCATTTTTAATAATTCATCTTGTCACATAATGGCAAAATGCTCACATTGCCATTATCATGGTCATTTCTTACATATTTGTCCTATTAAGAAGAGAAAATCTTATAAGGTTAGACAAGTATGGGTTCCTAAGGGAACTAAAGACATTGTGACTAACGTAATGGATCCAAAGTAATTTGGATACCAAAAATCAAGTAAATGTCTTTTGTAGGTGTGTTGGAGCAAATGGCAAGCTAAGCAAAATCATAGAAATACTCTAGTCACACAAATGAAGAAATTGGGTAACCTCTAAGCTTATTTTGTTTCTTCTTTGGTTATCTAATTTTCGTTTTAAAGTCTTGGATAATTTGTTAAGCCTAATTTTGATGCTTGAGTAAGGGGGGCCAATTTTAAAACCAAAATTTTAATTGTGTCAAAAATTTTAAACCTCCTATGTTATTTTTGAGTTTAATGTCTTTTAAATTCTTTTTTATATAACAAAAGGGGGAGAAATGGTTTGAAAATTTGATTTTTTTCAAATGAATAAGGGGGAGCTTTAACTTCTTTTAATTTCAAAATCTCTTATTCAAATTTTTAAATACTAAAAGGGGGAATCTCAAACAATTTTTCAAGTTGGTTTTATTATATCAAAAAGGGGGAGATTGTAGAAATATATGTTTTGATATAATAATTGAAAAATGTTTTGGACTTAATTGAAAAGAATTTAAAATATTCTCTAAGTCAAAAACAACTTGAAAATAAGTTTGAGGATGTATAAAAAGGTTTTGGCAATGTTTGAAACGTTTTTAAGTAGCCAAACCAGTGATTTTAATGCACTCGTTTCGATACAGGCACAATCTGTATCGATACGTTTTGAAACTGCCAGAACTCATTTCGATACAGGGCTTGCCTGTTTCGATACGAATAGGTGTTGTTTCGAAACACGCTTTGGTGTTTCAATACGCCTACGTGGCATACATCCCAACGGTCAAAACCCCCAACAGCTATTTCCCAACGATCATTTGAATTACAGGCTGTTTCGATACGGCACTAGACGTTTCGATGCGGGCGTTCCGATACGGCCCATTGTATTTTAATACGGCACACTGCATCAGACCCAACAACTAGTTCTAAAGAAGGGCGTTCTGATACGACTTCGAGCGTATCGAAATGGACATCACCAAAACTGCATTTATTGCGGGAAATAAATGCCACAACGGCTCCAAATCATCCCCAACGGTCTCCAACGGCCACAAGCTTGTTTCTAACCATATTATGAAGGCTAGAACACTTGAAGAAAGAGAGAGACAACATCCAAGCAACATGTTCAAGAGAAATTGAGACAAATTCTTATCTCTTCATTTCTCTTGTAAATAGTCTTTAGATAATGAGCTTTATTGTAAATCTTTGTACTCTTGTGAGCTTAAATTTGTGTAAACACCCACCTTGTGAGGTATTGAGTTTACCAAAGAAATCTCTTGTAAAAGGAGAGGTTCTAGTTTAGCCTTAGACAAAAACTAGAGTGGTTTTATCTTAGCCGTATAAAAGATAGGGTTGTAAAGGGTTCTTCCTAAGCCTTGAAAAGGGGATGAATTCTTAGTGAATTGGGAAATCCTTAGTGGTGTGCTAAGGTAGTGGATGTAGACTCGGTTGGGTAGTCGAGCCACTCTAAAATCCTTGTGCAAATTGTCCATCTTTATTTCGTTTTTTAGCCAATTCACCCAAGAAGCAAAATCAACCCCTCTTGACGGATTTCGGTGATCGATTCGAGCGTGCAACAAGCCTAACAAAATAGGAAAGCGGTGATAGTTTAGTGACCAAAATAGGGGAAAAGCAATAGATTGGTGACCAAAATAGGAAAAAAGTAACTTTAGTGATCAAAATAGGAAAATTATAATATTACTGACAATTTTGCATAAAATAATAGTTTGATGACCAAAACAGGAAAACGAAAATAGTTTAGTGACCAATGGAGATGTTTACCCGAAAAGAGAAAGTGTATGATTAGTACGGTGATGAGTTGTTAGGAAGAAATTAGGATGTTGAGAATTCAACGAGTGGCTCTAGTGAAAAAGATGAATTTATATTAGGAAATTTGAGTTTAAAGACGTGTGTGTAAGGTGTTCATATCACTCATTATTTCAGGGAAGAAAAATATAAATAAATATTATCATATAATCACACCAACATATTCTTAAAAAAATTAAGATGATCATATCACTTATTATTTCAGGGAAGAAAATAAACTAACTTATTCCATAACTGTTTTTGATGCGAAAAATTAATTAAATTTACGTATATATTTTTTTTCTCTTAATGAAGTGTTGTGAAATTTACGTTATTATATGAGTGTTGTGTATATCATCCAAGGATAAGAAACAAAATTTGTCCTGAAAGTTACAATTTTTTTTTTTTTGCTTAATCATCAATATCGATTTATTAACCAATTATTTTAGATTAGATTTTACACAAATTCAATATAAAAACAAATATTTTAATCTAATTTTACCTGAAAATAACTTTGATGATTCATTTAATGAGAGAAAACCTACCTCCTGCTGGAAGATTCAATTCCTGATGGATGGTCCACAACCATCTGCATAATTATGAAAAATCAAAATTAATTTGACCCAAAATGTAAAAAGAAAAAAAAACAAATGGATTTTTCCGGTGCCTAAAATTTTCCAATTTTTTTTTATTGCTGGTATGTGGGGAAGGAATTATCTTATTGCCTTACCCGACTCAGATCTGAGATGGTTGTTCCTTGCACGGCCAGTGAACTGAACGACAACAGACCGTTTCATTTCAAATCACCCACTTGTCTGCTTTATATTGTTATAAGTAGGGATGTAAAAAGCTGACCCGACCTGAAAACCCGACTGAAACCTGCTCGTGTCAGAACTTGATTTGACCTGAAAATTTAATGACCCGAACCTGATCTGTAACCGACTGTTGTTGACCCGAACCTGAATTCGACCTGTTACTGTAGTGACCGAACCCGGCCTGCGTCCGATTGAAAATGACCCGAACCCGAATTGGACATGTTACTGTGGACCTGAAATCCGACCTGCGTCCGACTGAAACGAACCCGAACCCGAAGCCGACCTGGCAGATAACCGATTTTACCCGACTGAATTGACCCGAGATCCGATATTACCCGACCTATTTTGAACCCGATCTGTTTTGGACCCGACCTGTTTTGAACCCGACCTGTTAATTGACCCGACCTGCTTTGAACCCGGCATATTTTTAACCTGAACTGATATTGATTTGACTTGATATTTACCTGATATATAGTTGAAGAAGTCTACGATTTGATAAATTTAAAGTGTTGATAAATGTAAAGTATTAATTTATTAAATTAATTTAATACTAACTCGTTCAATATAAATTATTTGTGAAGTTTAATAAGAATTAACGTACTTAAATTTATTTTATTAAAAATATTTAAAATTTAAAAGTTTTATTAAATTAATAAGTTGTGATGGATGAATTTAAAATAAATTATTTAAAATTTAAATCAATTTATTAATTGTAATCATTAAATTTAAAAAATATTTTATTAAAAAATTTAATTATAACTATTAAAATAATAAAAAAATATTTTAGTTTAGGGGAAGTTTTTTTGAATTAGTTGGGGGAAAGTTTTTTTGATTGATAGAAAATTATATGGGGGATTTTGGCACCATATCAAACAAAAAAATGGGGGGGGGGATTTTGCCGCCAGATCAAATTGGGGGGGGGGGGGCTTTTTGCCGCCAATATCAAACAAAAAATTGAGTGGAGGTGAGATTTTTTTTATTTAGGGGTTAATTATCCTTTAGGTCCTTCCTTAATTAGATGGTTAGAGTTTAGGTTTTTTAGGTTTTAGTTTGTTTTTTTAGTCTTAACTTTTGGTTTAGTTTCTTTAAATTTTATTTAATTAGGTCATGCTTCATAAATTAATTAATTATTAAGCCTTTTAGTTTGCTTTAAATTTGATTTGGTCCTCGTATAAAGATTTGGTAAGTAATTAGGTTTAATAATTTTATTCATTTGTGATTTGGGCTCTAATTAATAATTTAGTTTTAATTTATTTTTAGATTTGTCCTTTTATGTTTCAATTTATTTTGTTTGTTAGATTTATGGGTTTATGTTTAGGGTTTAAGGGTAAGTGTGTCAAGTTTATTGTTTGGGGCTATGAGATTAGTTTAGGGATTATGTGATTAGGCTTGCACTCTAATTATTAGTGAATAGTGTCTGTAAGATTTAGATATTCATGTTTGGGGTTTAGGGGTAAATATGTCAACTTAATTATTTGGGGTTATGAGATTAGTTTAAGGATTAGGGGATTAGGCTTGTACTCTAATTATTAGTGATTATAAGATTTAAGAGTTAAGGTTTATGGGTATTGTTTAGGGGTATATATATATATATATCAATATATGCATACTAAAACTTACATACATACATATATATATGTATATATATAATTATAACAATATATATATATACTAAAACTTACATACATACATGTATATATATACTAAAACTTAAATACATGCATATATATGTGTTTTAGTATGTATGTATACATGTTTGTTTTAGTATATATATATATATATATGTGTGTGTGTGTGTGTGTTTAATTAACTATAACAATACATGTATATGTATATATCATAATATATGTATATTTATATGTATATGTGTGTATATATATGTAGATATAAATTTTATTATTTTTAATATGGTGATATTTTTATTCATTTTATTCCCTAAAATTTTATTTTCCACAGAAAGTTACCCTTATTATTTTTTAATTTTTGTAATTTACTCCAATATTTTAGATATAAATCATTTGATGATATTTTTGTTCATTCTAGTGCCTAATATTAAGACTAAAATGTATGTATGTATGTACCTATCAATGTATGAACCTTAAACCCTTAATGAATTTTCTCTTAACCTGAAACCCTAAACCCTAAACATTAAACCCTAATGTATGTAAGTATGTATATATGTACTTATTTATGTATGAACCCTGAACCCTTGATGAATTTCCCTAAACCCTAAAACCTAATGTATACAAATATGTATGTATCTATCAATGTATGAACCCTAAACCATTAATAAAATTTCCCTAAAACCTAAACCCTTTAAACCCTAAACTCTGAATCGTCCAATGTTTTATAATTTTAATTTGATATTTCTGTTCATTATAGCCCTTAAAACTTCATTTATATTTCAAATTGACCACTACTAATTGTTTTTTTAATTAGTCCAATAATATATAATTTTACTTTGACATTTTGTTCATTTTAGTCCTTAAACTGTATTTGTATTCTAAATTGACCACTTTTTATTTTTTTTAATTAGTCCGATGTTTTATAATTTTAATTTGATATTTTGTTCATTCTAGTCCCCTAAACTTTAGTTTAATTCCAAATTGACCCTTATTTATTGTTTTTTCATTTCGTCCGATGTTTTATAATTTTAATTTGTACTTTGTTCATTCTAGTCCCTTTAACTTTATTTCAATTCCAAATTGACCCCTATTCATTGTTTTTTTAATTCGTCCAATGTTTTATAATTTTAATTTGATATTTTCATCTTCTAGACCCTAAAAGTTTATTTTTATTCCAAATTGACCCACATTTATTTTTTTAATTTGTCAAATGTTTTATTATTTTAATTTGATATTTTCTTCATTCTAGTCCCTTAACTTTATTTTAATTCCATATTGACCCCTACATATATTTTAATTCATCATGTTTTATAATTTTAATTTGAAACTTTGTTCAATCTAGACCCTAAAACTTTATTTTTATTCTAAATTGACATCTACTTATTGTTTTTTTAATTACTCTAATTTTTATACTTTTAATTTGATATTTTTGTTCATTACAGTCCCCAAAATTTTATTTTTATTCCAAATTGACCAATTTTCATTGTTTTCTTTTAAATTTGTCTAATTTTTTATAATTTTAATTTGATATTTTTGTTCATTATAATCCGTGAAACTTTATTTTTAATCCAAATTGAATCCCTTTCAGTATTTTTTAACTACTCCAATGTTTTATAATTTTAATTTGATATGACTTTAAATAATTAACTCCAAATCAATGACGATTGACGAAGGCCAACCTAAAGTCTATCGACTACTTATACGGTTGTACCGAACTCAAACTCAATGCGAATTTCAATCCTAAAAATACCTCGACCTGAATTACCCGACCTAAAATTACCCGACCTGAAATGCACCCGACCTGAAATGGACCCGACCTGAAATGAACCCGACCTGAAATGGACCCGACCTGAAATGGACCCGACCTGAAACGGACCCGACCTGAAATGGACCCGGCCTGAAGTGTATCCGAATCCGAATTAACCTGTCAATTATCTGCTTCGGACCCGACCCGTTTTGACCCGACCTGAAATGAACCCGACCTGAAATAAACCCGACCTGAAATGGACCCGACCTGAAATAGACCCGCACCCGACCCGAGTCGAGTCAAAATAGAAAAATGACCTGAAATGACTTGTACCCGATTTTACCCGACCTGAAACCCATCCGATTACCTGTTTTTACATCCCTAGTTATAAGTAATAATATCACAGTAATTTTTATACATGTTGGGTAAAAATTCCAGGGTGCGACATGTTATAGTCCGGTTACGGTGCAACACCAATTGAAATGTTATAAAATTTGAAACTTAAAATGTTACTCACCAACCTAAAATTTTATATTTTTTTATAATATTTTAAGTTGGTGGTCTCACGACATGTATCGATACTTGATAAAACCTAAAATGTTATCGGAAGTTATAAGTATCGATACTTAACCACTAACCTAAAATGTTATCAAAAAGTGTAACATTTTTTGTCTTGAGTTTCGTGTTTTGTAACATTTTCGGTCAGTGTTGCACCCCGATCCTGCGACACTTTAGACTCGCCCAAAACTAAAATTTTAAATTATTAAACCCTAAACTCTAAACTAAATTTCTAACCTTAAAACAGAAGTTGTATAGTTTAAAGACTATACAACGTGCATATCGAATAGTTTTTTTATAATACTAACGTTGTTTCTCATAATAAGTATATAGTCTTAATAAATAAATGAAAATTTTAAATTATATATATAAATATATATTGTAAATAGGTGCCTAAAGTATTTCTCGGTCCAAATAGATATCTTATGTTTGATTTCTTTACTATTGTAAGATTTTTCGTCACAGCCGTTATTTTTTATGTTATTCAATAATAAATTGACATGTATCAATTTTTTTTTCAAAATTCTGAAATTATATTTCGAAAATAAATAAAAATTAAAAATAAATTTAACTACCCCTAATTTCTTAGTGGGTAAAATCAGATGAACTTTATTTTCACTCCCTCTTCTCCCGTCTTCCGAGTTCAAAGATAAAACTTGTCTCTAACCCATTAAACGAGCTCACCTGGGAATGTAAGAGAGGCTTTTTAGACATTTTTTTCATTGTTCGGTCAAGAGCAGAATTGAGTAGAGATAATATCAGCGTTTTGATTAATGAAGAGGCTAGGGAGTATTTGGTTGCTGAACGCTGAAACTACATTTCTCAATATCAGTCGAAAAAGAGAAGAATTTTGTGAGAGGAGAGGGAAGAGAGAATGTGAATAGTTAATCTGATTTTACTTTTAGAAAAATTAGGGGTCATTAATTTTGTTTTTTTTTTTAATTTTATTTGTTTTTAAAATATAATTTCAGAAAAAAACAAGATACGTGCTAGTTTTAGGGTAATTTAATTAATGGTCGTGACGGAAAAACACCTTACAATTATAATGGAATAAAATGTTAGACATTTACTTGAGTCGAAAATTACTTTAGGTATCTATCTGGAAAAAAATTATAGTTTGGACACTTTTTGCCTATTAAACTTAAGTATATATAATATTTGATTCAAATTAATTTAACAATAAGTTGAATACCGTGAAACCGATATTTTAATTTTGATATAACTAAAAGAACCTAAGGACTAAGTTGAAAATGTGAAAACGAATTTTTAAGTCCTCAAACATCCCTATATGATTTAAAGAATATGCCTAAGTTAAAAACTAAATTTATCAAATATTTTCTAAGTGTTCTAAAAGCCAAAACAGTGATTTTCGAGTCCTTGTTTCGAAACGGACTAAGGCGTTTCGAAACAGTTTTGAAACTGTGAACCTGTGTTTCGAAACGGGTATCGAAACGATTTCAACACTGCCAACCCGTGTTTCGAAACAAGTTCCGAAACGACTTTAGAACAAAGAGACACTGTATCGAAACGACATCAAATGTTTCGAAACGGTTCTTAAATTTGATTTGAAAAATATGACCGTTGAATGTTTTTAACTGATTTTTAACAAACCGTTAAGGCGTTTCGAAACGATCTCAAGACGTTTCGATACGACCCTTGACAGTGGCAAAACGTTTCGAAACAAGTTTCGAAACGGCTCTTAGGGTATCGAAAAGGGTCTGGCCGTTTCGATATGGGCTCTTTAATGCACCCCAACGGCTCTTTCTATTTTGGTCTGTTTCGAAATAGGGTCGGGCGTTTCGAAACGGTTGGTTGCAGACTGCATTTATGGAGGGGAGATAACACCCCAACGGCTCTATTGATGAATGCAACAATCACAACGACTAGAAATCAATGAGAAGGTATAAAAGGGACCTCTAAAAGCTCCAGCAACAACTATTTTTCCAAAAGCAAACATCCAAACATCAAATCCAAGCATTTGTGCCTAAATCCCATTATTGTCTAGAAACCCCAATTGTATTTTTCATTCTTATCATTTCAATTGGGTTGAGTACTTGTAATTGGGCTAGTTTATGTATTGAGAGATACTTGTTTAGCCAACAAATTCTTTGTTTTAATTGTGTGAGGATTGGGTCAAATTTTGGGTAGAAAATTTGACCGAAAATTGTAAGGGTTACCTCCTTAGCCTAGAAAAGGGGAAGAGCAATTAGTGGAATTGTTGCAAATCCTTAGTGAAGCTAAGGTAGTGGATGTAGAGTTCATTTGGAACTTGAACCACTCTAAAATTCCTTGTCAATTTTTTTATTTGCAATTTCCACCACCAAGAACATTAAAAATCCAATTCACCCCCTCTTGGTTTCGTTCGATCATTTGATCCACTCAACAATTGGTATCAGAGCCTACCTCTTTGAGGATTAACAACCACAAGAGGAGTTCCTAGGAAGAGTGTGATCATCAAAATATCAAGAGATGGCTTCTACCTCCGGTTCGAGCATGTATGAGTCTCAATCCACTACAAAGCCACCATTCTTCAATGGTGACAACTATCCATTTTGGAAGAATAGAATGCGCCTCTTCATCAAGTCTAATGACTACTTGGTTTGGGATGTAATTGAAGATGACCCCTACATTCCATTGAAGCAAGATAGTGAAGGGAAGATAGTTTTGAAGAAAAAAGTGGAGATGAGTGAAGAAGAAAGGAGAAATATCCAAATAAATGACAAAGCTCTCCACATGCTCTTTTGTTCATTCGGTCCGGATATCTACTCCAAAGTATCATCCATTGAGAGTGCCAAAGAAGTGTGAGACACTCTTGAGACTACCTATGAGGGAACCAATGATGTCAAGGAAACTAAGATTGAAATTCTCAATCTTAGTTATGAAAATTTCAAGATGGAGCCCGATGAGACGGTGTCCAAGATGTTTGATCGGTTCTCCACCATAGTCAATGGGCTCAAAGGATTTGGAGAGACAATACCGGAAGACAAGCTTGTCCAGAAGCTACTCTACTCACTTCCCGAGTCTTGGGATGGGAAGAGAACCGCCATCATAGAAGCTAAAAATTTGAAGACTTTAAAGCTTGATGAGCTAGTGGGTTCTCTCCTTACTCATGAGATTATGAAGCAAGGAAGGGAAGAAGAGAAGAAGAAGGAAGAGAAGAGAGTAGAAAAGCTAGAGGTGGAAAAGAAGAAGAAGATGGGAATAGCTCTCAAAGCTTCATTACTTGAGGAGAGCTCTTCTAGTGAGGAGGATGAGCTAGAAGAATTGGCTATGATAGCCAAACGATTCTCACGCTTTATGAGGTCCAACCGGGGAAGAAAAATTCAAAGGAAGATGGACTTCAAAGGTAAAAACAAAGAAGAATCAAGGGATCAAATCATTTGCTTCGAGTGCAATAAACCCGACCACATACGTTCGGAGTGCCCTCAACTCAAGAAGAAGGGTTTTGAGAAGAAGAAGCTCAAAGCCAAGCTTGCTACTTGGAGTGATGAGGAGTCATCGGAGGATGACGAACAAGAAGTGGCCAACCTTTGCCTCATGGCACTTGAGGAAGATTCCTCTATGGTAACCTCTAACTCATCATCTTTTGATTTTACTTATGATGAATTAAATGATACATATGATGAGTTGCAAGAGGTCTATGATGAATTAGTTGAGAAATACAAGGAGTCGGTCATTAGGAATAAGAAAATTATTTCGGAATTAAATGATAAAAATGACTCACTTTCTCAAGCTAATTTAAAATTTGAGAAAAAGATTTTAGGGTTGAAAGATGAGCTAAAATTCTTCCAAGATGAAAATGTTGACCTTAATAATCTTTTATCTCAATGTAATAGTGAACACCAAAAGGTGTTAGATGAGCTTAACAAGCTCAAGGAGTCCTTTAAAAATGTTGGTAGTGTGAAGCATGAAATTGGTGAATCTTCTAAAACAAACCAACTTAAGAAAAGGACTAATAACTACAAACAAGGTAGTCTTCCTAGACATAGAAGAACTAAAAGGATTAGAAGTGTATGGGTTCCTAAGGAACTTGTAAAATCTAATAATATTGTTGCTATGTCACCTTGGATTCCTAAGGAAACCAAGTTAATGGGAGCTAACACTCGTGGACCCAAAATGATTTGGGCACCAAAAACAAAAGCTTAATATCTTTGTTTGTAGGGGGAGCATTGCTACAAGGCCCAAGCACAAAGTCAAAACTCATGGTACCTTGATAGTGGATGCTCGAGGCATATGACCGGAGACAAGAGTAGATTCATGGATCTAAAGCCAAAAAGTGGAGGAGTGGTGACATTTGGTGACAACTCCAAAGGCCACATCAAAGGTATTGGCTCCATAGGTAATCACTCTACTATTCTCATTGAAAATGTCTTGTATGTCGATGATCTTAAACACAATTTATTGAGCATAAGTCAATTGTGTGATAAAGTATTTAATATTTTATTTGATAAAAATGGGTGCAAAATTGTTGACATTAAATCTAATAATATTATGCTCATAGGTCATCGCATAGGGAACATATACATGGTGCATCTAGATGACATACATACATCTCATGCATGCTTAGTAGCACAAAATGAAAATGATGCATGGTTGTGGCATAGAAAACTAGGACATGCTAGCATTAGTGTTTTAGAAAAACTAGTTTCCCTTGATCTAGTTAGAGGTTTACCCAAGATTAAATTCTCAAACGATAAAATTTGTGATGCATGCTCTAAGGGTAAACAACATAAGTCTTCCTTTAAATCCATTAATGATGTTTCTACTAGTAGATGTTTACAACTTATCCATATGGATTTATTTGGGCCAATTAGGACTATGAGCTTGGGTGGTAAATCTTATGCATTTGTACTTGTTGATGATTTCTCTAGATTTACTTGGGTTCTATTTTTAAGTACTAAATATGAGGCTTTAGAAAAATTCATCACATTTTCAAAACTAACCCAAAATGATCTTGAACTTAGAATTTCACATATTAGAAGTGATCATGGAATCGAGTTTCAAAATTTAGGGTTTGAAGATTTTTTGAATGAAAATGGTATTAGTCACAATTTTTCGGCTCCTCGAACTCCTCAACAAAATGGGGTAGTTGAGAGGAAAAATAGAACTTTGCAAGAAATGACTAGAACCATGCTTTGTGAAAACAATTTACCTAAATGTTTTTGGGCGGAAGCCACAAACACCGCTTGCTATATTGTTAACCGAGTAATGATTAGGCCAATTTTAAAGAAAACACCTTATGAGATTTTAAAATCTAAAAAGCCTAACATTAGCTATTTTCACCCTTTTGGTTGCAAGTATTTTGTTTTAAATAATGGAAAAGACAATTTAGGTAAATTTGATGCAAAAAGTGATGAAGCTATATTCATAGGATACTCTTTAACCTCTAAAGCCTATCGAGTATTTAACAAAAGAACTTTAGTAGTAGAAGAATCTATACATGTTGTATTCGATGATAACCTCCTTCCAAGGAAGGATTCTTGTGATGATGATGATATAGGAATCATAAATGCCTTTGATGGAGGACAAACTTCAAAGGAGGATGAGATTCCAACAAAAGAAGAGGACACACAAGATCCACCTCTTGAAGCCTTGAAGGACTTGGCTCTTGAGGAAAAGGAAGTAAGCTACCCAAGGGAGTTCAACTATGTCAAAGATGGTGAAATCTTGGGTGATCCATCCAAGGGGGTAACCACTCGATCTTCTTTTAGATTAATGAATCATGTTGCATTTATCTCATGCATAGAGCCTAAGAATATAAAAGAAGCATTGAAAGATGATTTTTGGATTATGGTTATGCAAGAAGAGTTAAATCAATTTGAGAGAAGTAACGTTTGGACATTAGTTGATAGGCCTAGTAATCAATCTACCATAGGAACTAAATGGGTCTTTAGGAACAATCTAGATGAGAGTGGTAACATTGTGAGAAATAAAGCTAGACTAGTAGCACAAGGTTACACTCAAGAAGAGGGAATAGATTTTGATGAAACCTATGCACCTGTAGCTAGAATGGAAGCCATTAGGATGTTGCTTGCATATGCATGTTATCATGATTTCAAGCTTTTTCAAATGGATGTTAAAAGCACGTTTTTAAATGGTTTTATAAATGAGGAAGTGTATGTGGAACAACCACCGAGTTTTGAAGACTCAAAATTTCCAAATCATGTTTTCAAACTTACTAAAGCTCTTTATGGTTTAAAAAAAGCTCCTAGAGCTTGATATGAAAGACTTTCAAACTTTTTAATTAACAAAGGTTTTGAAAAAGGAAAGACAGACACTACACTTTTTATAAAAATGTATAAAAATGACATCTTAGTAGTACAAATTTATGTTGATGATATTAGTTTTGGTTCTACTAACGAATGTCATTGCAAAGAGTGTGCTAAGCTAATGCAAGGTGAATTTGAGATGAGCATGATGGGGGAGCTCACATTCTTTTTGGGACTCCAAATCAAGCAAAAGAATGATGGCACCTTCATCAATCAAGCAAAGTACATAAAGGATATGCTCAAGAAGTTTGGCTTGGAGAATACAAAGCCTCAAGCAACACCTATGAGCTCATCTACAAAGCTTGACAAAGATGAAAGAGGTAAGTGTGTCGACTCTAAGCTTTACCGTTCTATGATTGGATCATTGCTTTACCTTACCGCAAGTAGACCAGATATCTTGTTTAGTGTTTGCTTGTGTGCTATGTTTCAAGCTAGTCCTAGAGAGTCTCACCTTATAGCCGTTAAGAGAATCTTTAGGTACCTTGGAGATACTCCTTGCTTAGGTCTTTGGTACCCTAGAGACTCCACATTCAACCTTCATGCTTATTCGGATGCGGATTATGGGGGATGCAAAATTGATAGGAAGAGTACTTCGGGAACTTGTCAATTCCTAGGTAGTAAGCTCATATCTTGGTTCTCTAAGAAACAAAATAGTGTAGCCTTATCTACCACCGAAGCCGAGTACATATCCTTAGGGAGTTGTTGTGCTCAAGTCCTTTGGATGAAGTAACAACTCTTAGATTATGGTATTAAAAGTGAAACCATACCCCTTAAATGTGATAACACTAGTGCTATATGTTTGACAAAAAAATCCCATCCAACAATCTAGAACCAAACACATAGAAATAAGGCATCATTTCATTAGAGATCATGTCCTTAAAGAAGATGTGGTTATAGAGTATGTTGACACCTTAAATCAATTAGCGGACATATTTAAAAAACCTTTAGACAAAGAGCGTTTTTGGTCCCTTAGGAGAGAGTTAGGTCTAGCTAGCCTATCTTGACCTTTTAGGACCTCTTTTGTGCTTAAAATTGCTTGATCTTGTGAAATGCCATGTTTATGTATTTTTACTCCTAATTTCATCCATGCCTATAGCTAGGGGGAGTATGTTTATGTTTGCATATGTTTTTCCTGCTCATTCATGTCATTCATGCAAGTTAGACCTTAGAAAAATTCATTTTTCTGCACATTTAGAGCCTCATCTGCACTTCTAGGCCCAGGTGTATCGAAACGGGTGAACCTGTTTTGATACGGATGCTTTAAATTTCTATCTGAGAGAAGGGCGTTTCGAAACACCTTCCAAGGGTTTCGAAAAGTTTTGGCTACTGCCAAGGGGTGTATCGAAACAAGTTTCGATACGAGTCAACGAGGATTCGATACGGTCAAACCCGTACCGAAACGGTCAGTTGGAGTTGAAAAGTCGGTCAATCTTTCATGCCCGCGTTTCGAAACGGTCAAGCAAGTTCCGAAACAGTTTTGCGGACTGCTTTAAAGGGGCTTTTAATTTTAAAGTTTAACATAAATTAAAACTCTCCTAAAAACCTAAAAACCCTAGATTCGATTTTCCCTATAAAAACCCTGTAAACCTCTTTGTTTTTCACCAAATCTTGAGGGGTTTTTCTCTTAAACTCAAGTCTAAGCAAGCTTCAACAATATTGTGCAAGGATTTTCCTCTATTCATCCAAAATCCCAAATTAAGGTATTTTCTTTCTTTTTCTTTTTCCTTCAATTTATGTTCGAATCTTAGGTTAGAACATCTTAATTTTGTATAGTTTATGTGTTTTGATACTTGAGTTTTTCAAATCTTGTAAAAAAATTTCAAAATCTTCAATTTTTTGATTGGAATATATAAATTTTCACTCGTGTTTTCTTTACTGTTTTTCTTAAAAAAAATTTGTTTTAATTTGTATATTTGTTTTAAAAACTTGTTTTTAAACCTAAGTGGGATTTATCATTGGATTGAATTACGAAATCTCATGCATACACTTAAACTTGTTTTAAATCGTTTGCTTAATGTTTTTAGGATGTCTACGGAGAATGTTAGCAAAAAGCGTAAGACCGGTCAAGCTAGTGAATCGAGTATTCGTCCCAATCTCACCCAACTTTTTCAGAAAACTCTTCGAACTCAAGAGATGAGGGATCGATTCACTTATGTCAAGGAGTACGAAGTTCGTCGTGAGCGTGTCATTGATCTCAAATTTCTTGACTCCGAGCGCTTTCTTTTTCGTTACCTCGATCGTTTGAGAGAATGGAGTTTCCTTGGTCTTTTGAGCATCCTGGACATTTGCTACAAACACATGGTACTCCTCTTTTACTCCAATGCTCAATTTATCAATAATGAAGACAATACCGAAGTGATTGGCCTTGAGTCTTCTATCTTGGGCATGAGGATTGTCGTTGATGTCCCTCTCTTGGAGTCTACATTTTCTCTCAAGGACGAAGGAATTACGAATGAGAGTCAATTTGGTTCTCACACCAGCTTGGTGCTTACCTTGGATGCGCACGATCGATTCCTCCATTTGATGGTCTCATGGTTTCTTCGCCCCTCCGGAGGTAAATATTCTCACATTCGTCAAGTTGACTATTTTTGGCTTGAATGTTTCCGTCGTGGTGAGCGCCCTAATCTAGTTAAGATCATATTTGCTGAAATTGTTAACAATGTTAAGCTTCGTGACACTGATGCCCTGAAATCTTTCACTTATGGAACGGTCTTAAGTCACATCTTTAGCAAGCTTAATCTTGATTGCACCTACAACTCTCCGGAACCTCGCAAGTTAAAAATTGGTGAGTCCTCTCTCCGTAAGTCCGGTTTTCGCTATGTAAACAATGGACATTGGGAACGTGTTGATAGGGAAGCACCTCCTCCTCCTCCTCCCGTTGAACCTCAACCACAAGCTCAAGTTGGGAACAATGAAGCTCTCACGGCTTTCCTTACCGAGCGGTTCAACGCCATGGACACTAACATGGCTTCGGGCTTTGGTGCTATCAACACACGCTTGCAAAATGTAGAGGATCGACTCCAATCCCATAAGAATCAACACTCGGCCATAGATATGTCCTTCTCCACCTTTTATGGCCAATGGATGAAGTTTCGTCAATCTCAAGTCAAGAGCGATGATGAGTCCTCGGATGATGATGGTGACGACGAGGCCTAGGTTTCTCATGACATATCATATTAGCTATGCATTTTAGGATTAAGTTTGCATCTTTACTTTCATTATGTTTTATGAACCTATGCTTTTGATTTTATTTGAGATTATGCTTTGAACTTATTGTTGAAGATTTATGTTTTGGATATTTTAATTTTATGAATTTATATTATTGTTGCTTATTGCTTATTACATATTGATTATTGCTTTTAACCCTATCTCTTCTCTTTGAGCCTTGTTTATATTTTTTGATCTAACAAAAAGGGGGAGAAGTAATCTAAGAGCCAAAATTCGTTTTAAATGTTTAAAGTGTTTTTAAGTTTTAAACTTTGAATTTTACAATTTAAATCCTTTTAAAACTTTAAAAGCCTATCTTAAATTGAGGGGAAGTTAGAATGTATTCAAAATTTTCAAAACTCTTAAAAATTCTAACTTTTTTTTGTTATATCAAAAAGGGGAGATTGTGAAACCGATATTTTAATTTTTATATAACTAAAAGAACCTAAGGACTAAATTGAAAATGTGAAAACGAATTTTTAAGTCCTCAAACATCCCTATATGATTTAAAGAATATGCCTAAGTTAAAAACTAAGTTTATCAAATATTTTCTAAGTGTTCTTAAAGCCAAAACAGTGATTTTCGAGTCCATGTTTCGAAACGGACTAAGGCGTTTCGAAACAGTTTTGAAACTGTGAACTTGTGTTTCGAAACGGGTATCGAAACGATTTCAACACTGCCAACCCGTTTTTCGAAACAAGTTCTGAAACGGCTTTAGAACAGAGAGACACCGCATCGAAACGACATCAAATGTTTCAAAACGGATCTTAAATTTGATTTGAAAAATATGACCGTTGAATGTTTTTAACTGATTTTTAACAAACCGTTAAGGCGTTTCGAAACGATCTCAAGACGTTTCGATATGACCCTTGACAGTGGCAAAACGTTTCGAAACAAGTTTCGAAACGGCTCTTAGCGTATCGAAACAGGTCTGACCGTTTCGATACGGGCTCTTTAATGCACCCCAACGACTCTTTCTATTTTGGTCTATTTCGAAATAGGGTCGGGCGTTTCGAAATGGTTGGTAGAAGACTGCATTTATGGAAGGGAGATAACACCCCCAACGGATCTATTGATGAATGCAACAACCACAACGGCTAGAAATCAATGAGAAGGTATAAAAGGGACCTCTAAAAGCTCCAGCAACAACTATTTTTCCAAAAGCAAACATCCAAACATCAAATCCAAGCATTTGTGCCTAAATCCCATTATTGTCTAGAAACCCCAATTGTATTTTTCATTCTTATCATTTCAATTGGGTTGAGTGCTTGTAATTGGGCTAGTTTATGTATTGAGAGATACTTGTTTAGCCAACAAATTCTTTGTTTTAATTGTGTGAGGATTGGGTCAAATTCTGGGTAGAAAATTTGACCTAAAATTGTAAGGGTTACCTCCTTAGCCTAGAAAAGGGGAAGAGCAATTAGTGGAATTGTTGTAAATCCTTAGTGAAGCTAAGGTAGTGGATGTAGAGTTCATTTGGAACTTGAACCACTCTAAAATTCCATGTTAATTTTTTTATTTGCAATTTCCACCACCAAGAACATTAAAAATCCAATTCACCCCCTCTTGATTTCGTTCGATCATTCGATCCACTCAACAAATACATCAAAAATATTTTTTTATGTAAAATTATTGTAATTAGGTAAATACTATACGAATACCATACCTTTATCAAGTTTTTCTCATCTACCAAGGGAAAATATTTCATACACCGATTGTGAAAATTTTATTTTCACAAGCGTCCGAGTTTTAGGGTTTATGAAATCAATTTTGGGTTTAGAATTAAGAATTGTGGCTAGAATTTAGATTTTAGGGTTCATGGTGATATAAACCCTAAATCCTAACCCTAAGCGCTACATTCTTACCATGACCCCTAAATTCTAAACGCATAAATCTAAACCACTAAATCATGAACCCTAAATTAGATCCCTAAAACCAAGACACTTATGGAAACAAAATAATTCACCGCCGATGCATGATATAATTACTCGCTACAAATATGAAATTGGATTATTATCCCATATACTGGCGGTAGAAACTTTTTGTTTCCACAAGTGCCTCAATTTTAGAGCTTAGGGTTTTAGTTTAGGGATTTTAGTGTATGAGTTTAGAATTTAAGGCTCATGGTTAGAATTTAAGGTTTAGGGTTAGAATTTAAGGTTTAGGGTTAGAATTTAGGGTTTAGGTTTTAGGGGAATATGATTAGGAAATTAGGTTTTAACCTATAAACCCTAAATTTTAACCTTAACCCCTAAATTATAACCCTAAACTTTAAATTCTAATCATGAACCTTAAATTCTAAAGCCCTACACTAAAAGCCCTAAACAAAGTCTATAAACCCTAAAACTAAAACATTTGTATAAACAAAATTTCTACAAACACTCGTGCATAGAATAATTAGCATACGAAATATATAGGTAATTATTTTCTAACATGTGATACATTCCTTGTCAATAAAGTATAAATTAACTATAAGAGAAAAATTAGGAAGGTAAATAAAAAAGTTGGGTAACGATCAATCTAACATCGGGTGCTACCCATGCTCTAGAGTAGAGCGTCGACGGTTATAAAAACAAAAGGCAAGAGGAACAATGGGGCACGCCTAAATTGAAGCATGTGGCGGTAACAACGGTAATGGCAGTAAAGCTACGGATGTAAAAAGCTGACCTGACCTGAAAACTCGACTAAACCTGTTTGAGTTAAAATTTGATTTGATCTGAAGATTTAATGACCTGAACTCAATCTATAACCAACTGTTGTTGACCTGAACTCGAGTTGAACCTATTATTGTAGTAACCGAACCCGACCTGCATCCGACCGAGAACGACCCGAACTCGAATTGAACCTGTTACTGTGGACCTGAAACCCGACCTGCACCCGGCTGAAACGAACCCGAACCCGAGACTGACCTGGCAGATAACTGATATCACCCGACTGAATTGACCCGAGATCTGGTTTTACCCGACCTGTTTTGAACCCGACCTGTTGTTGACCTGAACTGATATGATCTGGCTTGATAGTTGATAATGATATTTACCTGACATTTGAGGAAGTCTATGATTTGATGAATTTAAAGTTTTGATAAATTTAAAGTTTTGATAAATGTAAAGTATAAAGTGTTGATAAATGTAAACTATTACTTTTTTAAATCAATTTAAAATTTAAATAATATTTTTGTTATACATATATAATCAATTAAATATATATATATATATATATATATATATATATATATATATTGTAGAACCCGTATTTTGTCCGGGTATACTTACATAAATATATACTATATTTTCACTATAAGTAAAACCAAAAAATAAGTAAATAATAAACCCAAAAAAATTAGTCCATCAATAAATAAAAATTTAACTTGGTGTCCATTTACACTCCAAATATTAGATACAAGCCCATTTACAAAGTCATGCCCAAATTCATATGTCCTTAATCCCAAAGAAACACAAATTTGCCTAAGAAAACACAAAATTCCCGCCTAAATCTGGTACGCAATAGACACGTGGCAATCGGCCATTGGTTCATTCACCCTTCACTTGGATCAACTCTCCTTGTTGACATCATCCCCTGCATCACTATAAATAGAATAGAGAGAATTTCATGTCAGACAATCAATACCAACCATAATTACAAATCATAAATAATAGTAATAAGGGTAATCTTCACCAGTGGTCCCTTTCGTTTAGGGTGTGTTTTATTTTGGTCACCAGAATTCAAAAAAGATTATTCTGGTCACTTACGTTTAGAATCGTTTCTATTTTGGTCCCTTAGCCGTTAGTCTCAGTTACTTAAAAAAATTAATTTCTAATTTAACCCCTAAACTTTCAAAATTTTGTTTTTCACCATCTTCCCAAAAATTATAAAACTAAAACCCCTTCATTCGTTGATCCTTCGATATGATTCCACCCTTCATTGTTTGTATCGCCCTAGTTCCCACGCTAACCAAAGAAACATAAAATTTGTGCCATGGCATCTTCTTCTGTAGTGAAAATCCTTGAGACTGCCCAAACCAAACCAATCTCCGCTGGCGAATCCTCCCTTCCGGTCACTTTCTTGGACACTTTCTGGTTCAAACTCCCACCAGTCGAGCGTCTCTTTTTCTACAACCTTAACAATTTAACCCATGTTATTTCAGCTCCGATCTCCTCCCTAAACTCAAGCAATCTTTTTCTCTAACGCTCAACCATTTCCTCCCCCTCGCCCGCAACCTCAGGTGGACATCGAATACCCCCAAACCCTTCATCTCCTACACTCCTAATTACGGGGTTTCACTCACGGTTGTCTAGTCCAATGCCGACTTCCACCGTCTCACCAGCAATGGAGTATACGAAGCTCTCAAGTTACATCCTTTGATTCCCCAGCTGATATCATCGGATGATTCAACATCAGCTTTATCTTTGCAAGTAACCCTTTTTCCCAGAAAAGGCTTCTCCATCGAAATCACAGCTCACCATATGGTTCTCGACGGTAAAATGACAACCATGTTCATGAAATCCTGGGCTTACATGTGCAAACAAGGGAAGAATACAGAGAACAGTCCGAACACAAACAAATCTCTTTTGCCGCCGGAACTCCGGCCAGCTTTTGATCGAGAAATTGTCAAGGATCCGACAAGATTCGACCTCGACATGTTGTATTTGAACCAGTGGCTAACACAAATCAATGGCAATAAAAGCTTGGAGGTTTCAAAAAACAAAAGAAGCAGCCCCTGATCTAGTTCGAGCCACAGCTACCATTACACCCGAAGATTTCAACAAAATGAGGGAAAGGGTTTTGTCCAAATCATCTGGTAGCTCGAAACAGCTTCATTTATCACCTTTTGTGCTGGCACTTGGTTATGTAGCAAGTAGCATGGTTAAAGCAAGAGGTGGAGCAGGTGACAGAACCGTTTATATTGGATTCACAACTGATTGCAGGCCACGATTTAACCCACCTGTCTCAGACAACTATTTCAGAAATTGTAATGTTGTCCTAGCAGATTTATCCAAGGCAGGAGATTACATGGACAATAAAAACGGGTTTGCATTTGCTGCAGAAAAAGTAAGCAATATGGTGAAGGGATTAATAGAGGAAGGGGTTTTCGAAGGAGCAAAAGACAAGCTGACATTCTTATTCCAAGTAGCCAATGAGCCTGTAGGATCTTTTTTTGAAACAAATGAAGGGGTTTTAGTTTTATAATTTTTGAGGAAGATGGTGAAAAACAAAATTTTGAAAATTTAGGGGTTAAATTAGAAATTAATTTTTTTAAGTAACAGAGACTAACGGACAAGGGACCAAAATAGAAACGATTCTAAACGTAAGTGACCAGAATAATCTTTTTTGAATTCTGGTGACCAAAATAGAACACAGCCTAAACGAAAGGGACCATTGGTGAAGAAAATAATAATAAGGGTAATCTTCACCAGTGGTCCCTTTCGTTTAGGGTGTGTTCTATTTTGGTCACCAAAATTCAAAAATGATTATTCTGGTCACTTAAGTTTAGAATCGTTTCTATTTTGGTCCTTTGGCCGTTAGTCTCCGTTACTTAAAAAATTAGTTTCTAATTTAACCCCCAAACTTTCAAAATTTTATTTTTCACCATCTTCCCCAAAATTATAAAACTAAAACCCAAAAAATTAAATCAATGACTATAACCCAACACTACATTTCCTTGTATTTGGAGTGTTTTTGGAGTAATATATCCCCATGCCAATGTCCAAATATGTTCTGAACATGGGTGTCCAGCGTGGGTATTTCAAGAAAAATGATAAGCCGGAGCAACTTGGCCAGGTCTTAGAAAATGAACATGGTTCTATAACTCCTGTCTTTACAATTTTGGACAAAGTAGCCATTCAAAGGACTCATCAATTAGCCACTCCAGAAAACAACTCATACTACAATCACTAGAAGAAAAGTTAACCAAGAACTAGATTAAAAAAACCAAACCATTACCGTTCCCGCCCATTAAATGGCTTTGATCTCCAGAGCTTGATATGAAGATACCCTGTATGTTACAGTAGCACGTGCTTGAATAAGAAAAATAATCAACAACTGCATACACTGTCCGTGCAGTGATGGACCAAGTCAAACCTGCTGCCTTGCCCGCTGAAGCTCCTGCTCTAGTTGTGTCAACTTCAAACGACTACTCTCCAGCTGTTGCACATACGCCTGCGGGAATTGATAATGTGCCTCAATATAGGAGATTCTTTGATATCCGTGTAAAATATAGCATATCAGATGGTCTCAAAGACGAACAAGTAGAAGAATTTGGGAGCAAAGTCATAAAACAAACAGTTGAAAACATTTTTTTAAAAATTGAATATATATTAAAGGGAAAAGACATACTTTCTTTCTCAATCGACTTTTTCTAGCAGCCTCGCGATTTTGAGCAAGTCTACGAAGAGTCTGCAGAATACAATATTATCAACAAAAGGCCACCAATATGACCAAATCATTACTAGCTATTATCCATGCAAATAAGAGAAATTATCCGACCTTTTGATCTAAATTACCCTTGGATCTATCACTAGAATCAGAAGCCACCACAAGAGCGCTAGAATTTCCTCTATCGAACTGCAAGTAGTAAATTGTAGAAACGATTGATTTAATTTTTTGGGTTTTAGTTTTATAATTTTGGGGAAGATGGTGAAAAATAAAATTTTGAAAGTTTGGGGTTAAATTAGAAACTAATTTTTTTTAAGTAACAGAGACTAACGGCCAAGGGACCAAAATAGAAACGATTCTAAACGTAAGTGACCAGAATAATCGTTTTTGAATTTTGGTGACCAAAATAGAACACACCCTAAACGAAAGGGACCACTGGTGAAGATTACCCTAATCATAATAATAATAATAATAATAATAATAATAATAATAATAATAATAATAATAATAATAATAATAATAATAATAGTTAATAGTCAGAGAGAGAAAGGGCATTTGGGGAAATTTTACCAACTCTTGAGAACCGAATCGTTACTGGTGAATTGGAGCCGCCGCTGCCAGGAAATTCAGCCATTGCCGAAAAGCTCGACCGTCGTCGTGAGATCGAACTATCGCCGCAAGCCGAGTCATCACCGTGAAACTGAATCGTTGCCGCAAAACCGAATCGTCGCTGTGGAAGTCGAAGCGACTCGGGAACCGAACCGTCTGAGTGGTCGACCATCGTCAGTGTTGGAGAAGTAGAAAGTCGTTTTTTTCGCAGCCAAAGAATCAACCACCGTGAACCACGCCGTCAAAAGCACGAAAAGACGTCGCGAAGAGCAATTCGACATCGGGAATATCACCGACATCATTAACCGCGACAACCGGAAGGTATTTCTCACTTTTTTGCGTAATCTGTATGAAAAGCATAGGAAAGTGTTAGATCGAAGCAAAAAAATTAAATAAAAACAGATCCAAAAAAGCTTAGATCGTAAGCTTATCTCGTCGACCGGAAGAGGTTGTCGCCGTGGTCGGAGTTGAGAATGAGCATCGATTCGGGTAGATCTAGGCCGGTGAAGGTGGGAATCCTATCAAATTAGGGTAGATTTAGGGGTTTAAGATCAAAAAATGGGTTTTTTATGTTTAAGGTTTTTGCCGGCGGTCGGTGCGGCGGCTGGAAATCGCCCACGGCGGCCGGCCGAGTATCGATGGCGGACAAAGTTTGGGGAATGGTGGTCGGCTCACCCATTTTTAGAGAGAGGTTAGAGCGTTTTAGGCTTAGTGTGAGAATGAACCGAATGAAAATAATCGAGTTTGACTCAGTTTAGGGGTTTTATAACCCATGCAAAATAGTGTTGTTTTGGGTACCGAGTTTGGGCTGACTTGCGTTGGCGGTTCGAGTCGGTCTGACCCACGCGCCCTTCTTTCCTCCTTTCACATTTCGGACATTAAAGTTTGCTTTCATTTCAAAATGGTCAACAATTATTTGTAAATCAGCTTCATAATGTTGAATTTCATTCAATTTAGTCCTCTTTCAATATTAATTACCTTTGTTTAATTATCTTATTTAATTGTTTTGTTGTATGCTTACTCATTCTTAAATTAAGCATGTAATATGTATGATAGAAAGACTTAATCATTAAATTGCTTTAATTAGAGACTTTAGTATTGATTTTCTTATTTACATAATTTAATAGGAGAGGACATTGTAGCAAATAAATGGACATTTGAAATAGAGTTTGAATATTCAAGATTGATTAGTATCACATTGTAGAGTGATGTTAATCAATGAATATTCAAATCAAGATTTCAATGTTTCATTTAAATTTAGAAAATGGTACTCATATAATTAGTTTAAGGGTAAACTACTCCAGTGACCACCAAACTTTAGTGGCGTACCTATTTTGACCACCGAACTATCGAACTCGTTAACTAGACCACCAAACTTATTAAATCAACCTATTTTGACCACCGCCGTTAAAAAACTAACGGAGGGGTGACAGCGGGGTGACGTGGCAGTTAACGGAAATGTGTAAAATTACACATTTAGTCCTTGTTATTTACCTATTATATCAATTTGATCCCAATTTTAATTTGATTAAATAAAATTAACGAACCAATCAAATGACGACACATGTCCCATATATTTTTAAGTTTTAATTTATTTAATTTAATAGACTTAATTAACCAACCAAATGGTGACACGTGTCACCATCTGATTGGCCGTAAAGAATTAGAAGAAATAAAATGGAAAAGGAGTTTACTCCCTTGGGGATTTGAACCCGCATCACTAGCATGGAAAACCCATGCTTCAACTGCTAAGCGAAGCTCACCAATCTAACATAAGATGTTAACATATTTTATTAAACCATTATTTTTTTGGTGAAAATAAAGGAAATTTAAAGAAGAAAGAAAGTATGAGATTAGGTATTCAAACTTGGGACCAAGGCAAGAAATACTCATGCCTTTACCGCTACACCAAGCTACTCTTAATGATATATATTGCACACTTTTATATACGTAATGCAGTTAGGAAAAAAAAGTAACAATGGTTGAAAGGGGACTCGAACCTAGATCACTTGAGATGTGTCTAGTCACACAAACATTCGATTTAATTTAAATCTAAAAATTATTAAATATTCGAATATTTTTTCATATTTAAGTTAAATCGAATATTTATTAAAATATTAAATATTTCATTTAAAAAATATTCGACTTAAAAAATATTAGATTTAAAAGAAAATTTGATTTAAAATATTAAATCGAATACTTAAAGTATTTTAAGTTCGATTTAAAATATTTGAATATTTTTTAAAAAAATCAAATTTCTTTTCTTTTCTTTTAAATCAAATAATTTTTAAATAAAAGATTTAATATTTTAATAAATATTCAATTGAATTTAAATATGAAAAAATATTTGAATATATTAAATCAAATATTTAATAATTTTTAGATTTAAATTAAATATAATGTTTGTGCAATTAGACACATCCCAAGTGATCTAGGTTCGAGTTCCCTTTCAACCATTTTTACTTTTTTTCGTAATTGCATTATAAGATACGTATATAAAAGTGTGCAATATATATCATTAAGAGTAGCTTGGTGCAGTGGTAAAGGCATGAGTATTTCTTGCCTTGGTCCCAGATTCAAATCCCCAATCCCATACTTTCTTTCTTCTTTAAACTTCCTTTAGTTTTCACCAACAAAATAATGGTTTAATAAAAATATGTTAGCATCTTAAGTCAGATTAGTGAGCTTGGCTTAGCGGCTGGAGCATGAGTTTTCCATGCTAGTGACATGGGTTCAAATCCCTATGACATGTGTCACCATTTGGTTGGTTAATTAAATTTATTAAATTAAATAAATTAAAACTTAAAATAGATGGGTTACGTGTCGACATTTGATTGGTTCGTTAATTTTATTTAATTAAATTAAAATTAGGATCGAATTAATATAATAGGTAAATAACAAGGACTAAATGTGTAATTTTACAAATTTCCGTTAATTGCCACGTCACCCCACCTTCACCTCTCTGTTAGTTTTTTAACGGCGGTGGTCAAAATATATCAATTTAATAAGTTTGGTGGTCTGATTGACGAGTTCAATAGTTCGGTGGTCAAAATAGGTACACCCCCAAAGTTTGGTGGTCATTGGAGTAGTTTACCCTTAGTTTAATTAAAATTAAGAATAAGATAAATAATTAGTATCACCCTAATTAGGAATCTTATTACTTTTTGATCTATTAGAGGTAGTGTACATATTATTTGGATGTTATCATTTATGTCCAAAAATTAATAATATTCTTATATTATTAATTAATTAATTAATTAATTAATGGAGCCTAATTTAGGGTTTATTTAAAATGAACAACAACATAATTGGTCATGCATTAAACCTTTTGTGTTGAGATGCATTTTGAATATAAATTGAAGTGTCTTAATGTAATTGGACGTTTCATAACTTATATTCGTCCAAAATGTATTTTCTTACAAAAAGATATTCCCATTTGGAACGAAAGCCATTTTACAATTAAAAAAAACTTAATTAAATTCATATTAATATTCGAAAAGCCAAAATGCCACGTGTAATTAATAAGGTACAAATAACGGGCGTTTGTAGGGGTGCTAATCTTTCCCTACACATAACCGACTCCCGAACCTGAATTTTTCGAAAATAATCTTTGGTCCGCTATTTATGGTGTCCGGTCTACCAAAGTTACCGGTGGCGACTCCAAAATTGATTGTTAAACAAATAAAGGAAATTTGATTAAAAGTGGAAAAATCATTAATTACAAGACCAAATTAAATGAAAAACCCCAATTTCTAAAATTTCAATCGTCAGGCTGTTTTTCCACAAACGAATCTCAAAAACGGCCGCGACAGCTTGGCGACTACATTGGGGACAAAATTGAGAGTCAGGCCTATTAATTAATTCCATGTGACATTTTGGAATTTCAAACATTAATTTAAATTTATTTTTCTGAAAAAATTGTTCGATGGATTTTTAGGAAGAATGGGGGTAGTTTTTGTGTATGCTATATTTGTCATTCATGCCCAAACCTAGGTTTTCCACCGTTAAGTGGGAGTAGGACAATATCCGACGTGATGCTCTCTAGCTCCGAGTTCGGATTTTTGTCTTCTTCCAGTATACTAACCTTATGCGTCGTTGGGCCCACGCCTCCATTATAAGGGACCTATACTACTGAATCAATGTCTTACTGCCGCAGTAGACCGTAACGACAGTTCGGGAACCAAGAGTCCAGAACCAAGCCCACATTCTGTTTTAGAAACCCACCCCGCTAAAGCCAGACATGGACCTAGGACAGGTGCTTCCGGTTTAAATATTTTTCTATGGTTATTTTCTTTGCAAAATATATCATGTTTTAATGTGTTTGAATATTGTTTATTTGTTTTCCATATTAATTCACAATACTGACACTATTTTTTGTTTTTTTTGTTTTGTTTTGTCTTCTTTTTATATGTCCGACATCATTTTGCATACTTAGAGGCATCAATTCGAGGGTTAGTTAAGTTAGGTAGTGTTCTTAATACCCAATGAGTTCGATAGACAAGGAGAAGGCAATACGACGGTGTGGACCCAATTAGAGAAGACTCAATTTAAGAAAAGATCAGTACCTATGATAATGACG